>OX382228.1:7420732-9920732 GCA_947507525.1 Apamea epomidion | reverse complement strand
GCATGTTTAAGTACCTACATTATACAAGTCCGAATCAGCGCTAATGCTAATCCTTCGTTGTTTACTATTTCGATGTACCTATCCAAATCGGCCATCGAACTTACAAAAATATAAATACAAAACTTAAATATTTACAATAGTTTTTATTAATTTCTAACTATATTACAAAAAGTTTGAGTATTCCACTAATCGTAAGATTATAATATTATACAAATTTATGTTCAGTCAGTTACTGAGATTGTTGTAACAATAATAATAACAATATAATTATCTGAAATACCATGAGAGTTAAAAGTTCAAGATTACATTTCATAATCTCGAAATATTCTTTCTTCAAATGCGTAGACTATTTACAACATTTTATGTTAATTGACGAGTATTTAATACACAGTTAAACTGTTGTAGGTAGTTAGGTAACAGTTCAAGGTCCAAAATTTAGCTTGTGTAAATCTAAGTCTAATAAAAACACAAACTAGTGTTCATAATTTAAATAAACGCAGATAAATGTCCACCCTGTAACAATTTCATGCTTGAAAAGTTTCACTGGTAATTCCATTTCGACGAATGTGTCCATTTCGTTACTACGTCCACTTCTCATTTAAAGCTTTCTCAGAGTCTATGTAAATAGACTGTAATAAAGTCTATAGTGGAATGCCTACATATTATTTATGGCACAGCTACCTGCCGCAGTTGTCGTAGAAACTGGCAGAGCCCCGGTTGGGGATTTCAGCAAACTCACGCTTCGGCGTGCACAACTTCGTGCTGAAGTCAACGTTACGCTTCCTGCAATAAAGCGGAGTATGAAAAAATATTAGAATAATAAACATTTTATACTTCATTTTAAACAAAACAACACTTCTGTATTTAGGCTTGGCTTCAGGTTAACATCTCTTTCTTTCATTTAAGTGAAAAATCATTTTACCCTCTGCTTGGCAGTTCCATTTGGTCGACGAGAACTGACTTGACGTAGAGGCGGTCATTACACCACAGTATACAAAGAGATCGCGGCTCCAGTACATTCATGTCGTACTCCCACGATAACTCCACCTAAGAAGAAAAAAAAAATGTTTTTAATGTAACGTTGGGTTGCATCGTGACGTGTTCTTGAGTGGAGACCGCGAATCGGCACGACGATCTTCGCAGGGTGGTTGTTAGCAGCTGGATGAGAGTTGCCGAGAATCGAGCTAGATGGCGTGCATTTGGAGTGGCCTATGTGCTGTAGGCTGATGATGACGGGGTTGCATCACACGCAATCATGCCCATGAATCATAAGATTATATGACTCCGACGCAGGGAAAATGAATTATCTGCAGTTATTAGTAAACAAATAAATATTACCTTTCTAACTTTTCCACCCAAGTCCATGGGGTGGGTGACTACTATGGTGTAGCTAGTGCCATGCTCTAGTCTGTAAATAAAATAATTGGAGGGTGGTGTAATGAAAATATTCCGTTAAGTGAAAAACTTAATTAAGTTTCATCAAAATCCGTTCAGTAGTTTTAGCGTGAAATAGTAACAAACATCCATCCATCCTCACAAACTTTCGCGTTTATAATATTAGTAGAACTGTTTCATCAAATGAATGTAAGAATAGGTTCAGGAGCCATATTTAAGATAACCAGATGGTTGTAGAGTTTGCTTACTTTACATAGTTATTTGGTGTTAGGTCCATTCCCCGAATTACGCCTCTGTCTGACAGCAAGGTTACTTTCAGGAAACCCTGTTGATGGAAACATAATGGTATTAACACATTTTTAATAGTTCCACATATAATGTTATCTCTATTGCGTGTTTTTTGGAAGTTTAAAAAAAAATTTAATTAAATCAGCGAATGTACCTGCACCCACGATTCTGCACCTTTGGGATTTGCCAGTTGGATAGCGACTCTGTAGTGTCGTTCTGGAATAAACACAAAAATATTATTTTTTAATTGAAATATGTGAAAATTGAAATGAATTCAGCTGAGCCCTGCACCAGTACCTGCCTTTACCTAGCACAGGTGTTCTAGTTTATTCAAACGAAGGAACTCTGTATAAAACATCGGGAATGCGATAAGATTCAAAAAGTTTAAAATATAAAAAGATACCTTTTTTTCACCTTGCACTCTTCACTAGTCCTATCTGGGCTTAATGCCTTACAAAGGAGCTGTTTTGCATAATATTTAAACTGTACCAGATCTCTACTCTTAGGAAACCCATAAGCAAATGACACATGACTAAACCACATTCTAAATTGGTAAGTATTGTGTTGAAACATGAGGTTGAAAGCAATCAGCCACACGCTGTGATTAGGGAGAAAGGAGACTCATTTTAGACGTTATGTTGCAATAAGTAGTTTTCTCAGGGGGCAAACCCATCTAGTCGTGTTGAACCCTCGCTAATGAACCGCTATTGCGCAGCAACGTAAGTGTTAAAATCCTGGGCCATCATCATGGTCTTTACAAGACCAATGTTAGACTTCATAAGACCAAATAAAATTCGGTCTTGATCAAATTAATAATAGGGTTTATCAAATACTTACGACAATATGGGAGGTCCTTGCCCGTGCTGAGGTAATACTTGGCTCCTATCGTATCATGCTCCTCAGATGGAAAGACCTCATTCTCCGATTGATTGCTCTTGTTTGTAATCAAACCGGGAGAGCTGTCTGCATGGAATCTATGAAATCATTAAACGTGACATAAAAAGAATCCTCCATTTAAAGAAACGGATTTGGAAATAAGAACATACCCCATAATTGCACAACCGTGACCGCAATGGAAACATTTTCCTGTCTGAAAATGCTGGTAGGATGGGCACTGGTGTCCTGAAAATGTTAACAACTTTTAATCTGATTTCATATTAAATTGAAAAATAGCAAGGAATGTTTACATACCTTAATAAAATAGATTGTAGAAAGAAGTAAGACCGCCCATTCTTGTTACTAAGTATTATATTGTAGGTAATTACTTATTATGTAGTGTTAATCATTTTAATTAAGCCAAATAATCCGTTTCCTTACCTATATAAGAACACTTTCCATTGATAGATTCTGTGAATAGTTTAATGGCTCTGACATGGTTGCAGGCCACTAGGACCCTCGAAGCCTCTTCAAGCCCTTGCTTGACTAGCGTGAGCGGCACGAGTGGTCCTTCAGTGAGGTCACATCCTGGCTGCTCCTTCCCGTTGTTCGGATAGAAATCCAAATGACCCACAGGTTGTGACATTCCATATCCTGCCATAAACACAAAATCTGTCGCACGTGTGAAATAAACGGTCGATTATTTAGTTACCATATCACGCGATATATAAATATTCTGATATACTATACAAATGAATGATGAAATCGAAAAGCAAACAAGCATATGGTACATATTCACATAATAAATACATATAAAATATATAAATAAGGGTTAGTAGTATGATTAGATGGTAAAGCGAGGAAGCTTAATCATGTTAACAACAAACGTCAAATTATTATGTGTTGAACAAATGTACATGAATACGATAGTGCGGTGTGGATTATATGAAGCATACGTGCAGTATCACGAATATACACAGAGTTACGTCCAAGGCATTACCTAAAAGGAAAATGCTCTTTCCGTCAGTGTGTATGACGTCGACGAGTTGCGCGTCAGTCGGGTCGAGGCGCACATGCGTCGGCATTCCTTGGAAGTAAGGCTCTGCTGGATCTAGTCCTGTAATTCTTCCTAAGCCCTATGGAACGAGAGACTGAATCAAAGAAAATATGAAAACGATATATGTATTATCATGTAACGTACGATTTAGTAAAGAATGTTACAGTAGTTTGCACTTACCTGTATTCTTTCGCCTGCATAACCTGCTGTGTGGGCTCCTAAGGAGTGTCCTATGATGTGGACATCTAACGGATCTACTCCATGTTCTTTCTGTAATGTTATTTTATTTTATAAAACCTATTATTTATTACTAATAAGTTTCAGTTTTTTATTATTATGTGGGGTATGAATTACCTGTAAAGTGTTGATGAAGTGTGCTACTTCAAGTCCTACTAGTCTGGTGTTGGCTGTAGCTTGTGTGTACAACGGTAGACTTCCACCGGCCCAGTCTACTATAACAACATTAAAATCACCTGCTTTCACGAGCTCATCTTTCATTTCACTGACCTGAATGAGAAAACATTAGGGTTAATTTACTGCATGTTCAATAATATTAATATACGATACGATACGATTATTATAATTATTATAGTTACCCAGTTCGAGAGAGGTGTGTCAATGAATCCGTGAATAATCATCTTCGTAAGTCTGGTCGGATTGAAATTGGACTTCACTATAGTTTTGTTCACATTCACGTTTAACAATTGACCATCAGTTGGGTTCTTCTTTGTGTATAAAATGAACCTGAAATTGAAATTTCTCTGTAGTTGTATGACAAAAGATTGATTGAGGTGAAATCTATGCAATATCGTGAGTCGTGATGAAAAATTTGCAGTGATGAACCGTCTGTCGTTGATTTACCTACCTGTACCGACAATTCAATAGAAGTCATCAGTTCATGACAGCTATACATTAGATACATTTATTATGATAACCGGTTATTGGGTCCGTGTTTGGATGAATGGGACATTATATTTTACCTAGTATTGATGACAACTCTCGGTAGCGGGAAAACATTGAAGGGTCTGTGAATGAGATGGTACCAGCTCCTTGTGATGTTCAGGCATCCTAGCTCATCATAGCATCTTGTTTCATTTTCAACTGAAATGATAAAAACCATGAAATAAACAATCACAAAGTATAATGGCAGAGAGTATTAGAGCGATTATATTCATTGCTATATGGCCAGAATTATATGATTTTTTAGTTTATTTTCAATGTGATTTATTTTAATCATACATTTGAAAATATAAAATGTACATACATGGTAACCAGGGAATGTTGACCTCTATCCGGTCTGAACGCGCCCAGTTGAAGGGGTCCAGGATACCAGCAAAGGCTGGCTGCAAGCCGAGGAGAATGCACCACAGCATCACGCGAAGATGTCTGTCTGTCAGATGAAGCCTTCGCATGGCCTGAGGATCTGGAAACAAACATCTATCATTAGTTATAGATGTAAAGATGTTATGATGTTGCATTTGTAATAAACGTCTATTACAAACTGGGCTGCATGTAGACCAGTAAAATGAACGGTCCTTTACTCCTAACAAGAATTTCAAGCAATGTAGTACACACCGTTATGGGGTCACCTTCGACAATTTTTATTGCCATTTAAGCATTTTACTCCTTAACTTATATTGACATCAAGGTTAGTTAAACTTGACAAAAGTGTTTGATGTATAATGTATTGGTTTTTTTGTTGCTGAATGGGCCTGCTCTTCACCTCGAACACGCCTGATGGAAAGCGACGAGTGAGGTCTATGATGGAACAAGCGTGCCCAAAGGATACCTGTACAATCTTGCTTTGAAGGCAGACAGGTTAAATGTGGAAGGGAATACAGACGCTGCCAGAGAGTTCCACAATGTGGCTGTGCGCATAATAAATGTGGAGGAGAAGCGCTGAGTACGACTGGTCGGGATATCAACCAAGTGCGGATGCTAATATAAAGTCGTAAGAAGGATCTACAAACATGATGTTGCTATGACGGACCTAGTACGCCTAGCTTAGTAACCGACATAGCTATAATCACCGTACTATGTGTTATCCACTATATTATTAGTGTGCTACCTACGACAGTAGTTAAACATGATGATCCCATCGATGACTAATAAATCTACACGATCACGGATGTTATTTGCTATGAAATTATTCTACTTTGTCTTTATTTGCTTTTATTGAATGTAGGTATCTAGCAAGTAAACATGAGTAGGTAGAAGGACTGAATAATTCAACATAAAGGCAACTGGCCAAGAGTCTATCGTGCGTATATCCCTTCGTAAAACCAAGATAACAAATAAATGGAAAGTAAAATATATTCAAAGTAGTTCGTGTCGTGATCCCTGTGCTAGTAATTTACAGTCATGTTCAGATCGTGGTTCCGATTGGTTTCCTTTGCTTGGGCTCGCGGCCGGCTTCCTTGCTTCGGCGGGGCACGCGGAAGACATCCCCTCTTTACTTCTTATGCAATGGGTGGTATGAGCGTTAGTATTACGATGTAATGTGTTAATATGCGAGAGGGTAGGATTTATGTTATTTACGTTTGTTAATGTTTTCTGTATTGCTTCATTCATTAGAAGAAGTCTAGGATAGTGGGAATTTGTTGAATAAATAAATAAATAAATAAAATAAATAATAAATAAATAAAATAAATTTGTCAAAGTCCTAAATTCCGTGTAAAAAATATTTGAAAATCTTTATAAGCCTGTAGGTAGTTAAGGTATGTGTAAAAAGTAAAATTTTGCCCTAAACCTGTTTCAGTCTCTCAGCGATTACTTAGGTTCAAGTGAAGGGGCGAATCGTCATTGGAAGTTTATTAACATCTTATCAAAACTTGTTTGTTTTGTGATTTCTGATAAACATGATTTCTTTCAAAAATGAAGGCTTTTTGACGTGACCAAGAACCTTGTAACGTTAGTTTAGGAGTATTCAATTCACCTAATTAGGTACCTACATGTATACGTATAAGTATGAAAGATAAAAAATATTTGTGAAGATTATTTAAAAACCTAGAAGAAATCATCATCATTACTCGTATAGAGCTTATCGTTAAACTTAGATTTTCAAAAAGCTTCTGTAGCTACTTGGGCGTACGTAAAACTAAAATAAAATAAATAAATCCATTCTAGTTCTTAGTATTTATTATTTTTGTGTTTCCAGATGCCTCAAATATGAACACCATGAAGTCTTGAAATTACTTCGACACCGGGAAATCTTAGGTTCAGCAATCTCGAAAATTCGTTTTTGTTTCTCAATTACATTACTTACCAAATACGAATGAAGATTTTATGAATGCAACAGTTGCATTTGGAAACAACCTATATTTTCATCGTCCAAGGCGACATACGTTATTAATGTAAAGGTCTATTACGAAAGTGTTCATATTTACGAATTCGCCGCACGCGCCGCTGCCCGTAATCGTATCGCTAATATATGCGAGTAGAATCTGACGCCTAATGATTGCCAATAATGATAATAATATCATTTAATTAGTAGCGGAGTTTTTATTTATCGGGGTCATACCCATCTCGGATGCCTTGTCCACGATAGAGCAAGGGAACTCCATGATTAATATCTTTTAGCTTGATGCCTCCCTACACGTCAAAGGTTCAGTCATATATACTTAAGCATACTACTCAATTCTGAGAATCTGTAACTTTGAACACGATGAAGATGGTATGCGAGACTTCAGCCCAGGTAAGATTATCTTCTTATCGACTGAAATTTGTTCGACCGGGACTCTTAAAGGCTAGGTTAAAGGCTTCAAATAAAGGGTTGGGTATAATATATTTTTAGAAGAACCCCAAACATAAGACTCTTCTGCTAATCATTCAAATTTTTAGTAGAGGACCTACTAATATACTACCTACCAAGGAGCAACCAATTAAGTTGGTAGAGCTATCTAATGTAGAGATCGAAAGAGCTCATCGAAATTCATGTTTCTTAGAGCAGTTGTATATTTGAATTAATGTAATAATTATGATTTCAGTTAAATTAATGCAAATTTGTATAGTTCGAGAACATTCCAACGATTACTTCATGTTTCGGTAGGTTAAGTTCTATTATGTGCAGTTATTTCAATGTTAAATACATTACATCAGTGTGAAGTTACCTAAACTTATCTTATTTAATAAGTTTTAAAATAAATTGAAATTGAACAGCTAATAACCTATTACAGCTATTGAATGAGGCAAGTAGAATGTATTGTAAGTAATTGTATAATCCAAATAAATTCCTGATATAATTAGATGGGACATTTTACTTTCACTCATCATTAGAACAAGAATTGGTGCTGATTGCGTTGCAAGATAAACAACCGGAAGAGTACAAGCAACTCATCAAGTGATTTGATGAAAAAACCGAACCGCCATCGAGTTACAAATAAAATAAGGCACTTCCCGAGCGGCACGGGCGCCGATTCGCGCGGAAGTGGCGCCGCGGGCCGGTGATGCAATGCAGCGCGAACGCATTGTATTGTACCTTAACCTGCTAACTCTGATATAACTGTTAATGTCAGTGTGCTCGACTTATGGCAACTTTATGTAAGCTGATGGGACTATGAAAGGCCTCCTTCCAACAACATGACAACGTGTAATTTATTGTTGAATTCCTCAATCATGTTTGATGCAATTCAAGAACGGCAAGAACCACTTCACACAATATGAGGACTGTAAATGCAAAGCAAATTAATAAACATACTTCAAAAACAATGTTTTATTATATTCACATCATGTAATGTTGTGATTGTATAATATTTTTGCAATTGTCAGTGCTTGTACACAAATATCGGACGGTGACCTTCTTCTGCAGTCGGTCTCTTGTTGACCTACATTAAGTGTTATTGTGGTCAATGTAAATTAAACGAACCGAATGCAACACCCATAAACGCCAGTTTAAAGTTTTATCATTATGACGTTTTTATTACCCTTTCGGAGATAAATGCTCATATTTTGTGGAAATAGGAACTCGTGCGGAAAACTTGCGTTAACTTACGCACTTATAGTTTTTGTTAAGTAAACAATGTGTGTCGAAAGTTTGCTCGTTAATTGTTGCTTTTCTACTTAGCTTAATAATATTTATTTATGTTGTAAAGATAATCTTTGTGTACAAACATGGCATAATCTAGAAAATACGTACGTAACACTTGATTGATCTCAAATCTGTTGATTATACGGGCGGTTGCAACAGATGTTACACTTCGCTGTGAGACTATCTTGCAACTCTTTTGCTCGTCGTTGCGAATTGCGCTTTCGAGAAGACTATTGAGACAGAATCTAGACGTGAGTGAACTATCGTCGTTCTCATATCGTTTACTTATGTTACGCCAGTGGCTGCTTATTTGGGACGTGAAACCGAATGTAGCAGCGGTGCATGCTACATTCGGTTTGCATATCGGATTCCACTGTTACATTGTAACTGATTTTTGTAAATTTATAGCTGTTCTACTGGACTTACAAAGACTTATTTACCTGTAGCGTTGCAAAATCATTAAATAGTCCGACTATGATTATGAAAGATATACCTATATTTTTTTCTGTGTTCATGTGATTGTACATTGTTGCATGTATTTTTTAATTACATGGTGATTGTCCATTTTATGCAACAATTGGTACATCCAAGGGAAATGGATAATCATGTCGCTATAATCAGTGGTCCAGTCACCCATAATTTATTAATTATACGCTTTAGCAACTGTTCGAGTAGATATGACATCGTTTTGTGTAGGTACGTGACTCCAACTTACACATGTACTAAGTAGCACAAGTCTGTGGTTAACGGCACACGTAAGTTACCCTGTGGTGAAATACTGTAAGTAAATTTAGTTTTAGTTGAATTCATCAGTTTCACTTCATTCATTAGTGTTTGTCAACCAAAGGTAGTTCGCGAGAAACAATGTTAGAAAGATAGAATACTCTTTACTATATTACACCATAAAAATGACTGACATAAATGTATAAATACAATGGGCGGTCTTGTCACTAAAAGCGATCTTTCGAGTCGCTCGGAAAGTGCCTAATTTTATTTGTAACTCGATGGTGGTTTGGTTTTTCATCGAATCACTTCATGACGATGAGTTGCTTGTAGTTTTCGGGTTGTTCTTATTCATCTTTTTTTTCTAGGTTTATAGAGAAATCGAATTGCTTTAACCGCAAAAAAAAAAATTGATAGAGCCCTTTAATAACGAACATAAATCTGTTGAACAAAGTAAAGATAACCTTGACATAAGGCTTTTTCAACAGTTACGTAAAAGTTCGGAATGAATAACTGGAATATGTCAATAGTTACTCATCGTTAAGTTTAAAGTTAATAGATTGACGCAACAGATGCACACAAAGTAGTTGTGTTCGATAGGTAGGTTGGGGAGTTTGTTGCGCCACTTCTACCCAGCTAAAGCACTAGGAAATGCTGATTCTCAGCCTAGTTTGAATAAATGACTTTTGATTTTGATACAAAAATCTTCACAATTAAAGTAATAACATTTTATACTAAAAGGTTAAATACATTCGTAAGGCTTCCATATTGATTGTAAGTATCAGGAAATTGATAATATTATAAAAGCGTATTATTAAGCGTATTATTATAAAAGCGGGCTTGTAGGTGAACACTTAATGTGTAAATTAGAGATAGTATGCACTAAAAAAACTTTTAGATACGTAACAAACATGATTATGAATGAAAAATTTAGACGTTTCTAATGTAAAGTGGCTGATACAACGCTAGTATTCAAAAACTAGATTTGAGCTGAGATAACATGAACATCCGTAGGATTTATTGAAAATCATGAATGCACAACACTTTAGAATTGAAACCTGAATCCAGTATTACCTCATGAACTCATGAAATACTATCGTGACTACATAAGTAATTATAATATTTTGTAATAAACTGTACTTTGTACAATACATGAAGATTTAATATCTGTTGGATCTCTTACAGTCCGGTTATCATTATGCTACTGAATACTCAACCACTTGGTATGAGCAAACAAAGTTAAGCAATGCTCAGTTGAAAAACAAGATATCTACTTTTGGCGCCGTTAACACTTTAATAACTTTTGTGTATACATATGAATACTTACATGTGCAATTGCATACACTTAACATTGAATTCAGCCGTCCTTTTACCAATAATAAGAATCATACAGCATAAAAATGGCTCATAATATAATGCTTATTATTATTAGCATTTCCCACGCTCAGTTGTTTAGTTCCAGAGTTTGATCGGACCACACCATCACCGTCATCCCTATTTACCGAGATATTGCAGGAGTGTGCATTCAAATAGCTACCACGTGTGGCGATTCGTACGTACCTATGGTTCATTCTAAAATAGTTGTAATTACCCGCTAAGAATTTGAATCGAGTTCTTCAATCTGAACCGACCGCTGTGCTGCTGGGGAGTTTGCTGCGCCACTTCTTCTTAGCAGTCAAAGCCCTAAAAAGTGCCCTAGTTAGTTAGCCTAGGAAATGGTGAGGGGCGGGCGTTTTGAGGGACTGTTTTGTGTCATTTTGACGTTCAAGAAGTGCTGATTCTCAGTCTAATTTGAATAAATATCTTTTGATTTTATGCTACCACCTAACCGACTAGCTAACCGCCGCTTCGGTATTTCTCTCCTTTCTATACTCCGTGGTATTTATCGTTTCGTTTCGAGAAAAGTGGAATGGGGATTGTAGGATCACAGAAATGGGCAGAAGTACTTTTACAAGTATATTACGTATCTGCAAATCTTGAATATGACGATATTCCTCCGCGACTGTTCACTGCACCGTGAAGACAATGGCAAGTACTTCCATTACATACGTGCAAATGCTGCAATAATGTATTGGGTATAACGTATAAATTCATAGTAATGTGTAATTGCTCATAGATTGGTAATGTCTCGCGTACGATTGCCGCATTGACCCGATTCCCTCGATATCTCTCGGGTCAGTAACCATCCTATTACAAATCTGTTTTCATCTGTGTTCTGTGTTTACTTGGATATAAAATTGTGTAATTGAAAGGCTTGACCGTCGTGACTAAGTATTTTCTGTCAATACTTGTTTATCGGGGCCTTCAAGTCAACTAACCTTTTCAACTTTAACGGTGACGTACCGTGCTCGCCAATTTGTAGTATCTAGCTATACTTACGAAGATAGTTTGTTCTAGGTCTAGTTTTTATTCTTCGGATTATAATATAATCTAATTACATCTAACTTAACAAATATGTGCTCTGACAGAGGAAGGTTTTGTGTCTTAAGTATCACAATTATTAACATTATTATTGAAAAAAACTAAAATAAAAGTAAGTCTAGTTACTCCTTATAACATCAGCTATCTGCCAGTGAAAGTCCCGTCAAAATCGGTCCAGCCTTTTCGATGGTTAACTGGAACGAACAGACATACAGACAGACAAAGTTTTTAAAAATAGGTTTTTTGTTATTAGTACCGTATATGTATACTATCATATGCATTTAGTAAAAAGCTGTTATTTTGACATGACAAACAGACACTTCAATTTTATTTATTTGTATAATATAAAAATTTGTGAGAATAATAACCTTGCGAATAGCCAGTTAATAAGATATCGTATCCAACCACATGACATTTCAAAGTAATTTTCTCGTATCGGCACATAATGACGAGAAAGCAGAACGTCCTACGTCAGAACGTAGGATAATTAATATGCATCCACTTGATGCATTCATGACGTAGCTGCGTGACTATATGATTCTAGACTGCCTAGCGTAGAAGTTTTTCGTTTCATAGTAAAGTGCAATACCGACTCGATCAAAATGTACGGCGGAGCAAATTTTTTTTTTATAATCGAAGAAAAATTTCAACCCAGTTTCAGAATCATGTACTGAGCATGGTTTCAGTTTGCGCACTGGTTAAAAATGTATGCTGTATACAAAGTATCGACTAGACATTCCCCGAACAAGGATATTCTCGATACATAAGTACAGAGACGAGTCGTTGACATCACACGCTACTTTGTTTACACGCATCGAGGAAATACCGTGTTGAGAATCGTAAGTGTATCGATTTATATACCACTTTTCTGTGCAATCGATGTGTAAGTACTCAATTGTTTTGTTTGCTCTTTAAAAGCTCACGCACTTAGCAAGAATCTTTAACTGCAATCGTCTACTTAAAATTCCGAATGTTAAGGAAATTGGGTACTAAAATAGAATGTCTTGACCATGCTCGCGTATATTTTTCATTTTCAGCACAACCTCCAGTTATAGTGTAGGTACTTATCACATTCTCTCGATTTCAACATTTTTTTGTTACAGTAACGAAAGTGAAATGAACGGCCTTGCCAAAAAAAAAAAAACATTCATAACATAACATTTTTATCGATAAGAAATCTAAACAAACCGAATCATAAAAATATATTTATTTTATACTAGCTTCTACTCGCGGCTGCGCCCGCGTGGATGTCGGTAATTATCCCATGGGAACATGCTACTGGGACAAAAACCCTATATGTTACTCCATAATATCAGCTATCTGCCAGTGAAAGGTTCGTCAAAATCGGTCCAGCCGTTTCGGAGATTAAGCCGGAACAAACAGACACACAGACAGACATTTAAAAAAAAATATATTCTGTATTTATAGTAGCGTATATACTTACATATGCATTTAGTAAAAAGCTGTTATTTTGAAATTACAAACAGACACTTCAATTTTATTTATTTGCATAGAATTTCGTAGCGGCTCGGTGTTGGCGTAGCGGTTGCGCTTGCGTTAATAGAAGACATCAACGCACGCTGAAATCGTTTGCCGTATCATGTTTACATGCTAACTCAATACATTTAACGCTAATGTTCTAGTATGAGAACTGTTTACGTATTTGCTTTCATTACTTGTATTTTATGAATAATCGCATTAATTAACAATAGTTTTCATTAATCTTGAAAAGTGTTCAAAAAGTTTATGAAGATCGTAATTCTCTTTAGTTTTATTTTTCGGTTACTAATCATTACCGATCAAAAGAAAACCAATGTGAAAACGTTATTATTAAATAAAATCTATTCGCAATAGCATTAAACAAAACTAGTCAACCACAATAAATAACGTAAACCGCTGTACACACACCTTACGCTAACCAATTCAAAAAGAGATTGGTATATTACCAATAATATTTATTACTGGCCATGCTAACTTAACATATAGGTGCATTGCGATGACATGAAACCAATACATTATTAGTACAGCTCACGATTGGTACACGAGTGTGAAGGAGATGGTGCAACTGCGCAGGCGCAAGACACGAGTGCACCGATACTTTCTCCTCTTGCACTTGTCAATGCGGTCACTGTCACTTTTGTATATAGCACGAAAGTTCGGCCTGTATGTACTTACATATATGTTAATATTAATTTTGTTAATAATCTGTGGTTTCAGTAATGAGTTCGAATACCTTCCGTTTTACGTCCTTAGTTTAATTGGTCCTTTCTTTTCGTTTTGAATTCGGAACGGGTTTTGTGTTTTTTTTTTGTTTTTTTTTAAGATCGAGTACAGCGGTGTTGGTTAAATGAACGAATCGGATGTTAATATTGTACCAACTACTTAAAGAAGCCCATTTGACGAAGTGTCTTTCTCTCTCTCTCTATTCTATACGTTTACGAACGATATCCATAGTAGCATATGTCGTAGATTCGAATCACCATTGCTCTCAAACCGGTGAAGGAAAACATCATGAGGAAACTGGTATGTCCTAGAACCAAAAATTCAAAGTCTTGTGATGTCTACCAACGCGTACTGGGCCCGCGCGGTGGATTACGGCCCACTCCCTATTTCAGAGAGGAGGCCTGTGTGAACATTATAGGCTGATTATGTATCCACAGTAGTAGCTGAACTGGATCTCTTTTGTTTTTAACATAGGCCCATGTCCAGCAATGGAACGCCTTGGGCTGTCAATGCGTCTGCTTTGTTTCAGTGACGTTCATCTCTGTACCTGTGCGATCCACATAAGACCTGCGTACACGCAGCTGAAATAGTAATACTGCTTCAAACACGTTTTGAATGTTAAGTAGAACAACCCGTATAATACATCAATCTTTTGAGTGCACTACCGTTGTATTGAAATATTTTGTAATCAGCTTAAAGGACGTATTGATTAATGTGTGTTAAGAATTATGCAAATATGATTAAACCATCATGACTGCACTTACAAAGTGCGGCGAGCGATAACTTGACGCTTCGCTCAATATTCAATCTGCGATATTTTCGTTTTCCAATGTTCTTTCTGTCGGACTCATATTGCGTCCATTACGGTGCGAACTGCAAATAAACCGAATGAACCGTACTTTCTGCAGCTCATTTTTAGCTGCATCAATTAAGTTCGTTTACACCTCTCTCTCTCTCTTCGTATAAGCATAATCAACCCATAATGTTCCCACTGCTGGGACACAGGCCTCGTCTTTTTGAGAGGGAGTGGGTCATAATCCACCACGCGGGCCCAATGCGGGTTGGTAGATGTCACATGTCTTCAAATTTTTGTGTCTAGGAAATGCCGAAATAAAATTTAAACCAAGGCAAATAAGATTAAAATCATATTTTTTTAGTCAAGGCGAATAGGACCTGACCCCAAAACGCATTTGATTTATAATACCTGCGAGCTAATTATCCTATAATGTTCCTACTACTGGGGCTCAGGCCTTCACTCGAGAGCGAGTGGACTGCAAACGCGGTCCCAGTTCGGGTTGGTAGATATGCCGGTTTCTTCACGATGTGACCTTTCCTTCACCGTTTTGAGAGCAGTGGTGATGAAATACTTTACAAAAAGTAAAGCGCCTGTCGGGGTTCGAACCTACCTACAACTCGTAAGTAGCGGCCCCACTGGGCTATCTAATCTCCCCTCAGTCTCCTTACTCTTGAATCTGTGCAATGCAAAGTCATGCTGATGAGACGATTTCGTAAAGCTTCAAACTACTGCTTTATTTATGATCATATTAGAGTATGTGGAGCAACGGTCAAAGTCACGCGAAGCGTTATGTAATGCATTTTGATGATGTACTCACCTGCCTGTTATGTTCTAGTGACATCATAATATTTCATTTATGTATGTTATTTTTCAGTTATTTATGACACACACATAATGTACATAAATGTTGTAAAAAGTATGTAGTAACAATAAATAATTAATTGTTCTATGCACATATTACGTCAAAACGATTTAAAACCTACTTAATACAATGTAAGTTTTCTACTTTTTAGTAAAAAAAACTGAATGTTTTTATGTAAATACTTGTTTGGTTTATGTAAGATATAATTAAACTGGATATAAAAAGAGTTATTAGATGCATTGTCTGCATACATTATTGTATTGCTTGGTCGTTGTACGGTTGTGTGAGGTGATGTGCAGATTTAGATTTATTTTTAAACCATTTATTTGCAAAGTGGTTCATGTTTTTTCTCATGACGGTTTTAACGCTGCATACTAATAGGTTACTGACTCGCGAAATAATAATTGAGGATGCACATTAACACTCGTAGGATTGTTTCACAACACTAGATGTGACGTAATTTAAAACTTGATGTCGGAAATAAGCTATATTTCAGCACTATACGACTAAGCAAAAGAAAACGAGACAAAAGGAGTATCTAAGGATCGTAGCAGGTGGCTTTCATAGTTTCTGCCTAGCCCCATGGGAAGAAGGCGCGAGATTATGTATGTTTATATGTTCATAACTTTAATTTGAATAGCCTTTTTTTTTTGGGTGGGAAGTCATCAAATGACCTCTCCCGCTCTGGGCTGAGCGGAAGGGCGTGTCAGACTTTTACTGACTAAAACCCAACCGTGTTCCTTCAGTTGCCCCTGCCAGGGGCCACGGTATCTCTTTCAAACAACCCGCGGCCCTGGCAGGCATCGACCCTAGCGAACCCCGTCAATTCGTGCTGACATCTCTTTGAGGCGCGCGTGGAACACACCGTGCCATCGACCCGTGCCCGCAAGCCCGCGCCTATGGTGGCCGGGAGTCGGCTGTTGACTCCCGTCCAGGGTGTCTCCTGCGGCGACTAGGGGCGTGAGGGCGCAGAGATTGCCTCTCCCTCACGCGCTCCGCCTCCTCCTTTGCGAGCATTACTGCTTCGCAGAAGGAGGTAAGGGCCTCACATGCACTCTCGCTCCGTACCATGGCCTGGACCAGGGCCGGACGCGAGAGATCGCCGCCGCCGATCGCCGCCACGAAGACACGGCGGTGCTCCTCCCAGGCCGGGCAGACCTCCACCGTATGCTCCACCGTGTCCTCCGGGCGGTCTACACAGTGGTGACACCCTGGCGTTTCCTCCCGCCTTATCCTGAACAGGAACTTCCCGAAACAACCGTGTCCGGTGAGGACCTGCGTCAGACGGCAGGTGAGGGCACCGTGGCGCCTCTCTAGCCACTCCTCAAAGAGGGGACTTATCGCCGCAATTGTGGCGTGCCAATAATTTGACTAGCCTCTGCCCGAGACGTCGTCTGCGTGAAATTTCTCGTTCCCCCGACCCACCCCGTCGCATCGCATCGCCTGCCTGCGCTATTACTTCGTTTTCGCTTACGCTTTTTTGCTCGGCTCCTAAGGGTCGTAGCGTAATGTTAACTAGGCTATAACCCTCCTCAAGAACAAAGCTATCAAAATGCAAGAATATTTTTTCAAATCCATCTGGTACCTAGTTCTAGAGATTAGCGCGTTCAAACCAACAAACAAAAATACAAATAAACTCTTCAGCTTTATTATTAGGATAGATATATATTTATGTGAAAAAATTGCAAAATGTTTGATTAGTTGAAGACGACTTTCGAATAGGTCATAGAACCTCATATGTTATTTAAATTGATTATGATAAAAAATTATGTATTGTGTGGTTGCTAAAGGCTAATATTTTATATTAGAATCTAGTTATTGAATAATTATATAATATCGCAGCTACAATAAATTGGACATGCCGCAGGTGCTTGGCGACAACTTACTTTCTCCGCACGATTCGGCAGTTTTGCACTATATTATTCCTCGTTATGTTAGTTTGTAAGATAACAAGATAGGTTGACAACAGACGTGACTTCGTTAAAATATTGTAGAAAAAAATAAAAAGTATTGTCATAAAAAATGAGAAATATTAATCATAGGTAAATAGCCAGGTACATAACATAATCAGCCCATAATGTTCCCACTGCTGGGACACAGGCCTCCTCTCTTCGAGAGAGAGTGGGCTGTAATCCACCACGCGAGCCCAGTGCGGGTTGGTAGATGTTACATGTCTTCGATTTTTTAGTTCTTAGACATGTCGGTTTCCCCACGATGTTTTCCTTCACCGTTTTGAGAGCAGTGGTGATGTAATAATTTACAAAATGTAAAGAAATTAAAAACAAAAAAAAAATACGGGAGGAAAATCATTTTGTATGAAGGAACAGTGTTGTATAATAAACTGCCAGATGATAGGATTAATGTAAAAAGTACAAATATCTTTAAAAAAATGTTAAAAACTTATGTATCTCAAATTTAGTAACTAACCATGTGTACTTAACTTCTCTAGAACCCTATATACATAAATATATATATATATATTGCTATCGCTCGCAGTTTATATATCGTCGACCCACGGAGTCATGATGTAATAGTGTAAGTGTTATGATCTATTTGTAATCTCATATTTTAAGTGAACTGTTTGTGTTCTTTATCTTTAAACTGAAAGCTCCTGTCTGGGTTCGAACCTACGTCCTACAACTTCTAAGTCACAGCCGTTACCACTGGGCCACCACTGCTTATATATAAGCCAATAAAGATGAATGAATGAATTAATAATTTTGACAACTGTCAGAAATTATACTTTCTCTATATTATTCTCAACGTTAAGTGAGGAAACCGGCATGTCCTAGAACCGAAAATTCGAAGACATGTGACATCTACCATCCCGCACTGGGCTCGCGTGGTAGATTATTAGCCCACTCCCTCTCGAAGAGAGGAGGCCTGTGTCCCAGCAGTTGAAATATTATAGGCTGCTTATGTCATGTATTCTCTACCTCTACAATAGCAAATTATTAACTTACAGTATGTTCTCAAATAAAATATTTGTCGCTTCTATGTATAAAACGTAAATGCAAGCCAGAATACAAAGCTGCACGCAGGTGTGCTCTGTGCTAAAATAATGTGCATATTTGCTCACAATTAGTTGGCACAAGTTTGCCTTCAAATACCTCTGTACAGTACAATTGTACATAGAACACCTTTTAGCCACTCTAAAAACTAAATAATGTACGGTATAAAATGTGAGAAACTATAAATAATAATATAATAATAAATAACGTATATTGGTTCAAATAAATTTTGTTAACAAAATGAACACTGTCACTTAAACTAGGTAGGTACTACGTGCCCGTGCTATAAGCAACAGTAACAATTCGTGGTTGGTCTATTTACTTAAAATAGTTTTGTACAAAAATCCGTTATTATTATAATAAATAAGTTAACTAAGTATTTCTACTTAATTAACTTTACAATTAAATAGTAAAAACAATAAAATAAATAAGTAGAATATGACGAACTATGCTAAATACCTATTACTTTAGCGAAGATCGGACAGTTAAAAAGAAATGCTGATAAATGATAATATGACATTACATGCGCACCTATTAGTTTTGGGTCTTCGGTTCAGCGGTCTGTTTATGACATAATTCTGTTCCTACTTTTGATCATAAACACCTGGACGGACAGAATCTCAGCATCATCCGAAAACATTTCATTTAATTGTTCCCATTAAGTTTTTGTTTAGCCTGGTAAGTACCAAGAGAATGGGACAAAAAAGAGAAGATTATATCCCCGGATATCAATCAGTTGTGAGACTCGAGTGAGGTTGGAATTGGGGTCATGATTGAATAGGGACAGGGCCCGATCTCGTTGAGAAGACGTGTTTAGTAATGAGGTCACAGGTGCAGAGAAAGCTTCCAACCATCGCTTGCAGTATGCAGTAATTACCACCAAAGTTTGTAGTCTATGGTTCTTTCCCTTTACGGGGTGAGCAACCTTTCCAAGGCTCTGTAATTGGAATGAATTTTAAACCAGAAAATATTATCTAAGAGCTCTAAGATAATATTTTGTGGTTCATAATCCCTTGACCAGATTAATGTTATATAATTGTGACATCTGTAATGACATTGACCTGACCGAAATGTTCAGTTGACCGTCGCCTCGAACAGGGTCTTCAGTAATAAATATACTGGATGAACACAAAATGTCAATACTGACATGCTAATTAATTATCTCGGCAGAGTTTAATCGTTCACCTTCTAAATATGTAAATGACTGCAGCATTCACTAATAATAATAAGCACTATTATTGTACTGATAAGCCACTTTATTGATTGATTATTCAAATTAGATCTGTTTAAATATTCGTTTATTGTTCGATTATTTAATTATTGTTTAGGTATGTATTAGAAATTATTTAAATTTTATTTTTATTAATGCTAATTAAAATATATGCATGTTAAACAAATAAATAATGTTTTAAGCTACGAACATGAATTTCTTTTTTTTGCAAACAGTTGAACAACCTATTCAGTGTAGTGAAAAAAAAAAATGGAATCTTCGTGATGCATTATAAATATAAATAACATGTAGGTATTATCTTTTAGCGAAGGCAATGTATACGAAAGAAGTATATATAGAAGGTATGGGTTTTTACTTAAAAACAACGTTGGTGTCAATGCGAATAAATAGTTCATGAAAGACCCAGCGCGGAGGGCCATGTACAGACGCCAGCAAATCAAACTATTACAATATATCAAATTTCTTTAATAGATTTTCAACTTTATCGCTAAAGCATTAGGTTCAAGGTTGATTGGGAAAATTTGACAGTTTCGGGTAGCTTGACCTGCTGGCGTCTGTACCTAACTGTACTCAGTCCTCATCTCTTAGAGTAGACGTTCCCTTTTTCCCTGCCTAGGATATCATTGCATCTGACTTAGGTAAATGAGGCTTTATTGTAGATTTATTAGCTGATTATATCCCTCACCGTGTTACGCAGTCCATACTTTCCAAACACGTAATAGTTTATTGGACTTTTGAACACTGAAAGTATTTAGATATTTGAGTAAAAGAATCGCCGAGATTTTAGTAATACAGGTTGATTATTATAGAAGTTTTTGTAAAATAATTTGATTATATTCTAGTGTCACACTGTTATTGAAAAGACTTGAGAGTACATTCTGCTTTAAATTGCATGCATATGTAGTTCTCCATGAAATTTTAAGGCGCTGCCCAAACGAAGGACACCGTAAAGCGCCGTATTTGTACATATTACCAGCCAGAAAAACTGAGTGCTTTGTCAAATGTTCAAAGAATAAAAATAACATAGACGATAATAAAATCATAAAACAGACCTCAACATTTTTTTTTCGTCGTATAATTCTAAAAAAATCTTAAGCGTATCATTTATGTAATGATAATAAAGGGAATACAGCAACTAAAGAAATACCTAAAAAATATTCCACTGGGCCGTGCATTTATTTTTTGAATTAGATAATTAAACAAACTAACCAAAACCCTGAAAATGTATTTATACGTCGGAAACGGCAGAATATTATGAACTTTTAAAACTATGTAACAACTCTGTAACAATATTCTTACAAATATATGGACTATTACTATTAAAACTGCAATATGACTTTTATTTTGGTGGTCATTCGATTCAACTTACATCAAACGCATGCTTAGCTGTTTTGAACCTTATTTGTTGCCGCTATGCGCTATTGTCAATTCCCTAAAAATTGCCTCTAACCGCGCCTAATATAACCAGGGCAATAATATTAAATGGAATTGTAGTAGCCATGAAGTACCTATGTATGTGTGTTAAAGGAAATAAAATAGACCATCACTTATGATCTCTTCTCTATTGTTTTACACTGTCATCAGCACTCACTAAGACTAGAAACTAACACAAGCCATTAACATGTTTCTTACTGATAGGATTAAGTTGATGGCATTAAAAACCTGCTCCAGTAATCTTGAATAGAGAAAGTATGAGATTGTTCTCACACTGCCTACTTCATTGCCCGTTATTTATTACATAAACACCCATAGATGAGAAGATTATTTTCATTAGAGATTGTGTTTTTAATTAAGAAATTAACGAAACGACAACAACATGTAAAACAACAATACGTTACGATTTGACGCACTTAGTAATCGCATATATTTGACGCACTTAGTAATCGCATATATTTGACGCACTTAGTAATCGCATATATTTGACGCACTTAGTAATCGCATATATTTGACGCACTTAGTAATCGCATATATTTGACGCACTTAGTAATCGCATATATTTGACGCACTTAGTAATCGCATATTTTCTGTTATCCTTTTAAATGCAAAGGCACATTGTAATTGTTAAGTTATGCTAGCTACCTTATTTTTGTAAACACAAGTTCCATGTCAAAATCTATTTTGAATACGTAGCTTGATTGAGCATTTCATTTAACCAGCAGAATGATTATATTATTTAAATTGCACAGCAGAAGTACTAATAATACAAGGAGTTGCTACAAATCAGGGGTGCCGTACAGGCGATGCAATGGCGTACCTTGAATGACGATCGATCGTGCACCAAAGTGCCAAAAGTATTAAGTAATTGGTTCAGTTAAAAATAATTTGAACTTATACCTATGTGTGTACTTAATTTGTAAAAATTGGATTATCAATACTACCCCCAATAGTAGTTATAGGGGTGTTAAAGTTTGTATGGGAGAATCGTAACGCGGGGTCCGATGAATTTGAAACTAGGCATTCATTTTCTTCTTCAGATCTTGATGAAAAATTAAAAACTAACTGGGTGAAAACGGGTAATCATGTCACATTTTTTTTCTGAAAATGTAATTCTAGCTCCTTCGTCCTATTTGTTTACAAAATAAGACAAGAAAAGAAAAAAAAAAACTTAAGTAACCTTTTTAAAACTTACTTTTACATAACGTGCCTAACATTTATGATAGGCACTCTTGGGCCACTTGAGCAATGGTTTCTTTTCCTCCCAGCAGTGATTGAATATCGTTCAAAATAAAAAGACGTGGAAGTGCGTCGGAATGTTGTATTACTTCCTCTTCGTGGGCGGTGCGTAATAATATATATTGTTGTTTTCTATAAAAGCAATCTCAAGTGCAATCATTGAAAGAATCGTTGTCCGAAGACAAGCAGTGACTCCGACTACCTAATTCGAGCAGTAACGAAAGATTATAAGTACTTAACGCTTTATTAAGATAGTTTTGCCTATGAAAGTCGGCTTACGAGATACTTATTAATATGAAAGCCTATAAGTCGAATACTCTCTGCTTAAATAAATAATTAAAGCTTGTATTAATGATAGTGGTGACCAAGCCTATAACGTAACAGAACAGTCAATTGTACGGAAAAAGCTCCGGTTAGGCGAGTCTTAGTACTCGTAGCTAGTGCTGCTCGTTCACCTAGATCGGTATTCGTTTTTTTTTAAATTAAATAATTTAGCGCGATTTACTAGGTGGAAAGTGGTTGATAGACTTTGCAATGTTGTTTTACATTGCAAGTTGTTGTCAAGTACAAACTACTTGTACCATTTACCGATATTTGTATTGTTATTTAATATTCTCATCCGCAATAATAATTCGAAATGAGGTAAACATTTATTATGATTCATTAATTGTTTTGTGTTTCAATACGTACCTTTACAATGCAATATTATTTTTCAACTTTGCAGGTACCTACAATACAATGAAGTTTCAAAAAATTGTCTTTTCCACTAAAAGTCTGAAATCCTGACTTCTAATTTCTTGGTCGATCGTTTTATTAAAGTTGTACGTATAGAGAAGCCTTTCTAGCAATTTAATTAAGTCCTTGGATAATGTTATTTTAATTTGTTCGTCATTACGCACTGTATTTGCATTGGCAACGGGATATCCTCGTGATGGTAAAGAAACTACCGCATAAAAATGAAAGTGGAAATCCGGAAGACACCATTGAATGAAAATTTTATTGATATTGAAATCAAAGAAACTATTTCATTAGAACATTTTGCACAGCAATACCTATATGCTTTATCTTTAATTGCAATTCTGTTCACTCTAGTGTAAATAGAGAATGTTTAAAGAAATTCTGAATATAGCCATCTATTTGCAACCATAGTTTGGAAACCTGTTCCTGTACCTGTTATTTGGAAAACTTACAAAGAAAAATTAATGAAAAAGCTTATTTACAGGCCATAGTAAAACAAGTGACAGTCAAGTGACAGTTGGCTAGAAGTGCAACAGAAAGCACTTAAGTGCAACGGCCTTGTTGGCACCGGCCGCGCTTGCGCATCTGTCACTAGAATAGTAAGCCACCAGGTCACACGTACCGAACTTTATGGAAAACAGGTAAACAAGCGGCGAAAAGTATGCCTAGTGGCTTTCTCTAATCACGTCCAGATAACGGCGCTGGATTAATGAAAAAATGCCAATGAATCTCACTCAAAGGCTCTATTTCGATTTGAATTAAGATTAAACTTACCCTAGCGTGAGTTTTTACTAAAACTACATATATCCAAAACTGGCTGGAGTAAATTTCACTGAGAATGTGGTCCTACTTTTTTCGGCAAAGGATGATTTTACAGTACGGTGATTATTAGTTTTAAGTTAGTATGGGGAGTTTTTCATTTAAATCATGCGAGATAGCAGTCACGAATGTTTATCGATTTTAAAATACTATTCTTAATTTCCGTATTCATAAAAATAACAATGGTAGTCATTACAAATTAGATTTGCATTGCAGACAGATATTAGACAATATTAATTGTAGGTACAATTTACTCGACGAAACAATACGACTTATACATATAGCAAGTTTGATTAATTGCAGCAGTGCTCTTATTAAGTCCGCAAAGCATATAATAAGAAACAAAGGAAGTTAGATAAGCCATTTTTCAGACATCGATTTCAGGTTAATGATTAATGAATCATACGAAAATGTGTATTCAACTATAATTACCTTACAAGAGAAATGAACCAGCTGGGTGGAACATCGTATATTTTAATTAGAAGTTGTAGTAGGTACCTATATGTTTATGGGGAGTACAAAAACTATTAACATGACTTACACAATTGTCTTGACATACAAATTAGCTAATTCGTAGTTAAGAAGTTTGTTAAAAACAGACGTGTATTCACAACAATACACGCCATTTACATGTTTACGACACTCTGCTGGGAAATTTCTTTTTCTTTTATTAAACAGAAGGTTCCATGGAAAGAAATTAGCTGTGGTGAAAGATACAACGAGGTGTACAGTTGTTATGCCATTAACACATGTCAAAGAATGGCTGTAAGTTAAAACATTGTGATAGTAATAGTTATGTTAGCGTGGGAGGTAATGAATGCAGCTCAGATGCTGTTGTACAGGACTGGGTCAGTTGGCAGCTAGCGAAAGTATTTGTTTTCTCTTGCGAGTCGGTCTGGTTTAGCTTCTCCAGCGGCGACCGTATAGAATTTCTTTTTCCAATAGCACGATGAAAGTTATTAGAAAATTGATTACCTAGCTTTCAGGTTGGAGGTGAAGATTTGATACGTTAATAGGAAATTATAGAAAACTTGCCATTTCAATCACGTTGCGAATAAGGAAAATAAGCAAATCAATTACGAATTACCTCCTGTATGCTGATGAACGTACAATAACAATAATATACTGAGCATTAAATCTTTAAACAGGTAGACGTGACATGAAAATCAGATGAGGTGCTTATGTCACGAAGTAGAGATAAATTCATTTTTATTCTACACTAGCTGACCCGACAGACGCTGTCCTTGTCCAAACCATAAGTCACACATACATCCCATAGAAAAAAGTTTGTTCAGGTTTTCCCGCATTCGAAAATGTCTTGCGTAGTTTTTAAATTTTTATTTCCATAAAACCTAACTCGGACTATTACGAACATTTTAAAACAAAAAATAGGCAAATCGGTCCAGGGGTTCCCACTGATGTGCTAACCAACGAACAACATTTCATTTTTATTTATATATAGATAGAAAGGAACAGACACCTGCTTTACTTATTCACGCTAAAGCGTTACTTTACAAAATTCCAGTCCAACTTTCTTAAATGTAAGATTGCTGCAGAAAGTAACAAGTTATCTTATCAGTGCGTGGTTTCAAGCGGCGTAAGTACAAAAGCAGTAAGCATTGTTTCTGCGACACTGATTCCTATAGAACTTGTGTGATTTATATCGCAATTACACTATTTACAGATAACAGGGTAGACAGAGCACTAGAAAAGCATCATGGAACAAGGAACGTTGATGATTGTGTAAACGTCAGCGCGGTAGTTTGAAACGATTGGCATGCAATAGGCGTTCGAGCTGAAACCCCGATCATTGCTATGCGCGACACGGTCTGATAAGCCAAATAATTTATCAAAGCATCTAGAAACGTATCTATCTATGTGCAGACGTTGTCACATTGTATGGGAATTTAATTTATGACTGGCTTAAATGTTTACTTCTAAGACGTCAGGCAAGCGATCGAGTTTTCGCACAGCCAACCAGTTCCAGTATATAAATAGCGCAATCACTTCTAGTTAAGCAGCTTTTGCTTCATTGGAGGGGTTAACAAGAGCATCAGTAATGCTGACCACTCCTTGCTCATATTCTTTGATTTATTGCTTTGTTTATTTACATCAACAATTATACTAAGGAAGGAAGCTGTTTGTAAGTCGAAGTCGATGTTTGTATCTTAGTGGTAGTTAAGACAAGGTAGAAACTATTTCTATTTACCTTAATATTTACAATTATAGAGCAAGGATAGTGTTTAGCCCTGGACGGGAGTCAACAGCCGACTCCCGGCCACCGTAGGCGCGGGCCTGCGGGCGGCGAGCTATGGGCAGCTCGCCGCCCGGTAAGGACCAGGCCCGGGTCGACGGCGCGTTGTGTTCCACGCGCGCCTCAAAGAGCTGTCAGCACGAACTGACGGGGTCCGCTAGGGCCGATGCCGCCGGGGCTGCGGGTTGTTCGAAAGAGATACCGTGGCCCCTGGCACAGGCAACTGAAGGAACACGGGTGGGTTTTAGTCAGTAAAAGTCTGACACTCCCTTCTGCTCCGCCCAGAGCGGGAGGAGTCATTTGATGATTTCCCACCCAGAAAAAAAAAAAAAAAAAAAAGGATAGTGTTTAGTAGCAAGATTGATGTGTATGGTCTAGGATGCCTAACTTTAAATAATGTTAGCCGTACTTTGATGACGATGACGAAGGTTGCGTTAATATTAAGGAAAGTTATATATGGTAGGTATGGATGGTATGGATATTGTTTTCAATAGAATGTGTCTTTAAAATGTTAGGCTTGCTAGTTCAGTTTATTGGGGCCTCTTTTCTGTTGCAGCCTAAGAAGGAGTCTATTATAGTAGTGTCCAAAACTATATACATATAGGTACAATATTACAGATATCTTTGAAGTAGTTACTGATTCACTGATAGTATGCGGTAGAATTACAAGGCTTGGTGAAAAACTGGCTGTGCAGTCGTAATGTGTCGGATAAACTGTTTGTCTTAAAAAACACTTACTTACGAGTTCGTAAGGCCGTTTAGACATAATATTTGATATGCAAATATGTCAAATGTCAAGTTAAAAACGCAAAAGTTGCGTTAATTTATGCGAGAGAGACATATATCCAAGTCAGTAGTTCAAGGCAATTTGACTATATTTAAACAAAATGATGCCAAAACCATCACAATGATGTAAGTCGAGAATAAACACCACCACACTCCGGACAAAACGAATTAGTTTAATATGTAAGTTGTTATAAGAAAATTGTCTTTTGATGCAACAACAAGGAAACAGCTGCTCGCGTTACTGTATAGGTTATTATGAGACATAATAGTTTGGGAGCATCGGACTAGAACTCGAACGTAACACTTATGACTGTTATGTCACTGTCGTATTAAGGTCGCCGGTAATGCGTCGCCATTAAGCCACGATTTTCGAGGTCTCACGAGAAAAAGAGGAACGAGATGGATTACTGTTCTACATTGATAATGTCTTTTTAAATTATTCGTATTGAAACACCAATTTCGCAGGCTATTATTTGGTTTGTTCTTTATGTAATGTGTCAGCACGTGGTTAGTTGCGATTTGTTTGTTTAACTTTGAGATTGTACGAGTATTTCATTTGATCATAAAATATATTGAAAAAGTCAGTTTGTGATAAGTATACAGTATATTTTAAAACCTACCTCATATGATCAGAACTGCTTACCTATACTTAATGATCTTTAAAGTACATATATGGGGTTAGCCTAAGCTATCTAATAATACTTAGAGATATGGGTTCCTGCAAACCAGGTTGTGTGAATGTTAGAGACTAAATGATCATTATTTATAACTGGTTATTTATAATAAATCCTAGAGGGAGTAGGTATGAACCTTATAATGACACTAGTGTACCTACATAGGTACTTAGTGCAAATCTGTATCCAATCATGCAAGCCACAATAAACATCGTGTCAGTTTTGTTATGGTGTCGGCTAATGCGAAGAACGTGACACAGGGAAGGTTACAGTTAAAGAAAAATCGAAATAGCCAAACAGCCTTGCTCCAATAATTTTCTGCTTTTGTACTTTTGTTATAAACTTGAAATGACTTGAAATCCATGGATTTTATCTATAATTCTGTCAAATTGATTATCAATTACATGATTTTAAAAATGACTCGGTATTAATCAGTGTTAATATTCGAATTATCTGAATCATTTGTCCCAAAAGGCGTTGTTGATAATCGTAAAATTAACTGTAAATTTATAATTAGCGTAGTTATATAAAAGGCAGTCAGCAGTCGATTGTTGAGCGGATAGTAAAACTATAATGTGATATTGTTTCCATCACGCAACGATCGGTGTGTCGCGATTACTGCAATACCAATGGCCTGCCTATATCTGCGTATATTAAAAACTTAGCAGATTAATGGCCATTGGCCAGGTCAATCTGAGCCAAGGCAATCTATTCACATGTAGGTAAACGACATTCTTGTAAAAGTCAATCCTTGAAACCTTATTCTAACTTAATCTATACGTAAATTTTAACAAAAATGGCTTGATTGCCTTTCATGGTTCAATCAACCATTTGTGACTAGATTTATTGGAAACTAAAAAAAGATATGTTTTTCATTTCGTAATTTATTTTCCTCAACATTTTATGATCAGTGATGTCCATGTGTGTATTGACAATTTGAATCAAACAATCTATGAATCAAATACGACTCACGCTGAGGAAATTCGGTAGAGTCATTTGACCAAGAATGAAAGCAAATGAGTTGAATCACAATATTTATTTATGGATTGGTAATCATAAATAGTTAGTTATGCTTCGCATTTTGTTGTCATTCTCAGCAACATTATTTATACCTTAGTAATATAATAATGGAGATAGAAAAAAGCTGTAGCTAAATGGGAAATACTCTAAAATATCGCCAACAATACCCAAGCTACACTTTCAATGTACTGAACAAACAATAGATTTATCTGATTAAGGGATCATTTTTCTATCGACTCGAGTAAACTCGATTAAAAACAGAGACAAAGTAGCTAATAAGGTTGCTATCGATTCTATCTTAGGGCTGATTTTTCAATCGTCAGATAACTTTTATTCGAGGAATAAACTTGACTTTTGACAGTTTTTGTATGAAATAACTGTCAAAATTTCAAAATTATTTATCGAATAAAGTTATCAGACGATTGAAAAATCTGCCCTAAGATAGAATTGATAGCAACCTTATTAGGTACTTTGTCTCCGTATCTAATCGAGTTTATATTGTGTGGAAATCGATGGACACCTCATAGAGGAATGGTACATACTTTTTAGTCCCATCACGTTTGGTTTTGCATTACAAACGATACGATGATTGTTGATTGACTCAGTTTATAAACTAGAAGTCGTATATCATTTTATATTGACACAAAGGGAAGTTTCTCTTTGTATAATGTTACAGGTGTTTGAAAATATTTGCAACAAGTTTGTAAAAGTAAGTGTTGGACAACTGTATCGGAACTGTTATCTATGAGTTGGTTATCATCCGGCAGTTATTATGTTGTTTGCAGCTAAGTAATATTTAAGTTTGACCGTAATGGCTATATAACGTACCGTAATGAGTCGGTAAGATCATTATATTACAAGACACGTAACTTTACTAACTTACTGTAATTTTGTTTTAGAAGATGAATAGGTAGCTTAGTAAAGATATACAAAATAAATAAATATCTATTTAAATAAATACAGGAAAATACTGACTGTTCATTTGAACTCTCTCTGTGTGTAGTATTGAATACACTTGTATGATTTGCCTTTGTCGCATTGTGTCCTTTTTCTATGCCAATTGTTGTGAAAGACAGTTTGTAATCGAACCGAGTAACCCGGTTTTATCTTACACGGTTGTGTTCATCTAATGCCGTAATGCAGAAGCGGAGCATTAAAACGCAGGGACGTAATGTTCTGCAACCGTTGTGCAACTCATTTTACATATTCACCTACTGCACTGCACAGCTGCAGTATCAAACGTTACCATTGTGTAATTTACTATGAACTTTCACACATTACCAGCTCTTCCTGGGGACCTTTTGACAGAATCACGCATTAAAATGTTATTAAAACTACATTATGTATAGATCGCAACTAGCAGACAATAAATAGTTTCGCCCCGGTAACAAGCAGTTATTGTATAATAATACAACAACCCATCCATCATTTTAATACTATGATATTATCATCATGCAAAGTTCATCCTGAAAGTACGAGTGCACCACCACTTCCTTCTAATTTATTATTAGCAAGATTTGATTTGGATCAGCAGACATATCAATTTCATAATAGGTATGCCGAAAACAAAGATTACTGAATTTCTTGAGCTTGAAACAAAAAGTGATCATAGAGCATCGATTAGCATGATTTAGCATTAATTATCTAGTCTTCTCATTTGAGAACTAGAGGTTATCAAAACGCAGCTCATATATCAAGTTAGCCGGCTTTAAAAATCAATGAAACTCAGGAAATGATGTGTTAATAAGCACTAAGTGTAATTAATTATGTTCAAAGCTTTCTAATACCAGTTCGTCGGTTGTATCTTCCGATTATTGACTGAGAACTTTAATATCAAATTGTGTAGTTTCCTGTCATTCAGCTGTGAATGAATGAACGATGAGATTTGTGGAACATGCAATGAAGACCTTAATGGAGCGGCTCACGTAACGAATGCATCACTCGCGTGTTAAACGACGCATTGATTAAATCACATGGTTAGCGCCTACCAAGTGAACTACGATGTATTTTAATTATAGGATTTTTAGTATTTTTAAGGTTCTAGTGATTAGAAAGCGATGCGTTTTGCAAGCGGCTGGCCGCTGCGGGCCCGCCGGTATCGACGGCTACTTGCTTAATGTATGTAACGCACGTGCTTGGCGTGCGGAGCATACGCTACCAAGGCTTCACGACAACAAATATTGAGTAACCGCCGACCGTGATAACGATCTATTGATATATTCAATTAAGTGCAATCATGCACATCTGGAAGCTAATACTGTACTACCTGTTGCGAGATTGTCACCGTATTAATCGTGGTTGATAAAGGTTTTACCTTCTCGTTTAACAAGTGATATTCATTTTAATAAGGAAATAGGGAGCAGGTATATCATTAAACCGATCTATGAAGTATCACCAACGAATCTGAAATTAAAATAACGATTGCTCGTTTAATTTCAGATCTTAATAGGAATGGTAGATACGGCATAGAAAGTTGTTTTTATATTTACATTCGTACTTTAGTTAGAAGAAAATGATACGGATTAAGTAACGACAACTACGAAGCATAATATAGAGGTAGGTACTGTAGAGGATATGTCTCGGTGTTTTAAGTTAAGAGGATTGGACTATTCTTTCAGTGGATGTCGTAAGGAAGACAGAGATTTTAACAAGGGAGATGGGCAACATCCACTTGTGCAACGATTTCATTGTATTGTGATCGTATGGTTCCCCGCCAAGCGTGGCGAATGTAGCGATTTAACAAGTATTCTCCGCTGTTTCATTTTGTCAGATGACACTTTTACTCGATGAACGTTTATCGTTTGGAAAATGGTGTTTTTTTACAGTGTACTAAGCTAAACGAGGGACTGTACCAGCTATATCAATGATACAGGGGCCTACAGGGTTTCTACAGCGGCCCCCGAACGAATTAATTTATTTTTAAAAAGCAACACACGCCTTTACAACTAATGCTTAATATATATTAAACAAAAAATGCTTGATATGGGGCCCCTGTGGCGTAGCCAGTTTGGCTACGCCACTGGACTGGAGGGACAGACTTCAAAGGAGTGTTAAGTACTCATGAAAATGAACAACTTTTACTATCCCACTCTCTCTCTAAGAGCAAGCTTCGCTCCTAGTGCATGTACTGTTGTGGGCGTTTCTTCTCTAATTTTTCCTAGTTTGTTGATTGATGATTTCCCCATGGGAAGTCGAACGTTAGTAGACGCGGTCATTAACCTTGTTTTATTTATCGCTGCATACGAATTCCTTGTGTTTACCTACTACTTGAATTATATTTTCATAAATTCAAGCAGCTTCCAAATAACACCGTTCATAATGTTTTGCAATTTTTTTTTTTTTTTAACTTTATGTGTTACTCGAATGTTTTAATAAGTGAATTTATAGGTAGTAAACTATTGACCTAGCTGAATAATCTTATTAAAAGTACAAAATGTTTTTCTCTTTGATCCTAAAAGTACAACAAACGTTCTAAATTATGTTTGACGTTGACTGCGCCCTGCTTCCACTTACTCATTTTTTTTTTTTTTTTTTTCAGGGTGGGAAATCATCAAATGACCCCTCCCGCTCTGGGTGGAGCAGAAGGGAGTGTCAGACTCTTACTGACTAAAACCCACCCGTGTTCCTTCCTTAGCCCTTTATGTACCAGGGCAGCGGTAACCCTTTCGGACGATCCCGCTACCCCGGCAGGCTTCGGCCCTGTCGGGCCCCGTCATCTACGCTGACATCTCTTTGAGGCGCACGTGGAACACATACGCGCCGTCCGGCACGGGCCTGGTCCTGATCGGACGGAGAGCTACCCATTGCTCTCCGCCCGCAGGCCCGCGCCTACCACTTACTCACTGCCCTAAGCATCTCTTTCCGCGTTTAATGACGACGTGACATAACGTTCCAGAGTCACAAGTTACAAGAAAGCAGTGAAAATGATTTTCACAATAAATAAAACTGATTATGGACAGTAATCTCTAACGTTAGTACGTTTCAAAACTCCGTACGCTGCGTCCAAGTGAAGTTTCCCTCCTTATTCCAAAATGCTTTTGGTTTTAGGTTTTAATTTTTTTAATTCGAACAATTATTTAATGCAGATTCAACCAACATTTACAATTTTATGTGGCCAGTACTTTTTTTAAAAGGGTTTTCTTAAATAAGTCAATATAGTCGGCATGTTCTTGTCCTGTCATGACTTTATTGAGTAGTGGACTTATTTTTTTTAAGTATTTATAGCTAAATGATAAGAGAACAGGCCACTTTTGTTTTGATAAAAACATGTTATATGTAATGATAAGAAGTTCGCATGATAAACAGTGAACAGCCTTTCGCAATGGAGCCGATAAATGAAGAATAGCGAGTTAACGTAATGATAGTTTTGAGTGATTACGTAGGAACTTGGAAATTGATTGCGGTTTGCATTCAGGCGTAGATGGTTTTTTCATGATTCGCTGTAGGTATTGGTTACGAAGTCGGAAACAGTTCCTCGGAATTATAGGGCTACGAGTATCTCTTGACATAACGTCGCAGGCGTCGCCGACTTCGGTATTGTTTTTTTATTATACTGACATTGGACTCGAAATCTGATTTCGTTTTCGTCACATCGTGCAGAGAACCCTTTACTTCCAAAATGTAATTTGAAGAACATACGGTTTTCTTCTTAATATGTAATTAAAATTGTGGCAAAGATTAACGCGGATTATTTTTTAGAAACATTCTGGGTTTGGTTTGATCTGTTAAATTATAAATAAGCTCTAGGTACCTATCTTTATAAGATTTCATAAAGTATTCGCTGAAATGTGTGCATAGTAATGTGTGAATTAATAACGTCAGTGCGGAAAAGTGTTATTTCCATGAAAGTTTTAATATGTTGCTATACTGTTCTAATTAAGTAAATAGTTGTCAGTTGTTTGTAATTTATTTGTTTTGTTGGCAAGTTAATTATTTTTTATTTATTTCTTTGTACAGACAAGAAGTACTTTGGTTTTTTAAGTTTATTTTGCAACGAATAATTTATGGCTGTAACATCGAGAACTCGTTACATATTTCACGTTTAGGTGCGCGGTACACATACGCGGAATAATGAATATGTGTAATTACTGAACAGTGAAGCTATTATTTACTTCACAAAACCATACGTATTTCATAACAGCTACGATAAATAATTTCCTACGTAGATTTTCTGACTCACCCAAGATCCTGCAATTAGTTTGTTTGCCGCTCGCTCCCAGATTTCCCGCTTTTCTCAGCTGTTTGTTTTACCGCTGAAACTGTCGTGTGCGACACACCAGGCTCACATAAACAACCACGGGATGAGACTGACAAAAGCCCGTTACTTAATAGTTTTATATAACAATCAGTAAATTTACTTGTAGTTACACTTTGAATGGGAATTGCTTTAAATGGAATCACGTAATTTCGTAGCGTTTCCGAGTGTTGTAATACAGGCGAACGTATGCGCGTGCGCGGTGCGGGAAAGTGCTTCGTGGACTGGCTAGCGACCGCGCCGGCGCGGGCGCTGCCAGACCGGCTGCAGACGCCGCACCACTTTCATTGTACCTAGTGTGCAACCTGACGAACCGCGAGAAGTCATTTCAGGCAAAAACATTCGTACGTCAATGGTAACACAGCCTTTATTTCGTTGATATAAGGGTGGTTTTCGGAGTTCAACAGTTAACCGTACATGTTATAATTTATTTTGTTGATTGATGTCTAGATAATATTTCAAGATCGTGAAATTGTTTGATAGCGATCTCTAGTGCTGCTTTGTAATTGTTAACGCTTAAGTGCATCGATGGTCAGGGAGACAGGTGAAATGGCTATGAATAAGAAAGTCTGTGCAAATGTTTAAATGTTTAGATTTCATGCGGCTTGGTTTATGATGTGGGTGCGCATATCTATGTCGTTGAGCTTTTCTAAAAGGAAATTATAAGTTTATTGATGTTTATTTTTGTGTATTACTTGTTGTTTTGTTGCTAGCGTCTACAGGAATATGATTTAGCATGTCTTAATTGGTTTAAAGATTGTGATAGGAATATTTAGTATAGATAAGTGAATAAAACTGTAAATTGCTGTTGGTTGGGTACCGTTCTTCTGTTATCCAGCGTCGGATTTGGATCGATATGATATGAGGCAATATTTTGTTTCCTGCACTCTTTTTATTTAACTACCGTAAAACATCTTAGATGTTCTACCCTTAATTCGTAGCCAAACAAGCAAAAAAAAATGTATACTAAAACTGTAACTAAATAACTTAAAAAGAAAATAGGAAAATTCCGTAGCAGCGCCAGCGTAGAGAATTTTTAACCACAAATAGAATTTGGGCAATATTTTGTAGTCTTTAGCCATACAGTAGGGGGTAACCAATCAGAGCAGAAAAACAAATGATGAACGATAGTCTTCTTAGCCTTGACACAGTGGCTCAAGAGAAATGAGATCGTTGTATCGTTTTGGACAGTTAATTACAATAATTAGAAACATCATTATTGTCGTTAAATGAAAAGGAGATGAGATGATGTTCTTAATGTAAATTTTAATTAATTAGTTAATAAACTTTTAACAGTTCTAATCTATACTAATAATAAAGTTATTTTTTAACATAATGTACATACTCACAGCTATCTTCATTCATTCCTCCAGGTCAGAACAAGCAAACTGTTACCGTTAGGCGTTGATCTGATTATTTCTTACGACACGTTTTATCCACAATCAGTACACAGACACAGCTCCAACTTTAACATGAGACTACGACGATTTAGTGACATCCAAGGCTTGGTAATTTCGCCCACATTGAAGGATACCATTTTTCCTATAAACACTATACTTCTAATACAAAATAACTATAGATTTTATTGTATTTTATTAATAATATATTTTAGTATGACAGCTTTGATAACGACGTTTAATACGTCGCCATGGCAACCTTTCTTTCAAATCCTTACCTGCCTGTATCTTTTTAGCTGATTATATATGCATACTTATTAAAATTAATTACTGGCCAATTTCATATCTCAAATTCATATTTTCTACATGATGCTATTCTACGAGTTGACTTAATAGATCCACGCAATGCAAGGATCAGTTCGGATTTCGCCTCTAAAGCGGATACTATAAAGAGCCTGATACTCCAGGGCTACCTATTCCAGGAATACCCAGCGTACCTCTCCGCTCCGGTACCTGTCGGACCCTGCCTACGCTTCCATCCTTCGTCCTCCGTGAAGGGCTCCTAAGACTATTGGGCCGCGCCTCATCCGAGGGCCACCTCACCTGGCGTGCTGACAGCGTCTCCGCCGAGCCTCTCTCTCCTGCTGCCGTGCTGCGTCCTGCCCTCTGCGTGGGCCCTCCTACGGGTGTCCTCCGTGCCGCACACGCACCAGCACCTGTGCCTGTACCTGCACCTGCTCCTGTACCTGCACTTGCAACTGTACCTGCATCTGTGCGCCGGCACCTGCCTCGCGTCTACCTCCATCCAACTGGATCTCCACCTCAGCCTCCTCAGCCCACCTATCACGCATCGTCATCCACACACCCCACCTCCACTACTACACATCACTCTTCAGTCCATGTCCATCTTTTATTTTCTTATAAATGTACCTTTAATTGTTTTCTACCTCCCTTTCTTTATTTTAATTTTACCCTTAACTTTACAAGTTTAGCTTTACTTGTCACTACACGACAATTTATTCATGACATAAGATTTACATTATATAAGCTAACATTTAAATGCGAAAAAATGTGCAAAAGAATCATAGGGCATCAAAAAATTCGTCCGCATCGCTGTCAACAGGAACAGTGGAACCCAAAAGGGTAGCAGCATTGCCACGTTGTATGGCGATGCTAATTCTTTGGTCAAGAAACAGGCCAGCCCTCTGGTCACGTGAAGAGTGGACTAACCGTCACTTTTAACTATGTATATAGGTTTAGTTACAAGATTAGAGAGTATAGCGAGGTATTTTTATTTATAGGTATATTTATTTATTTATTTATTACTGTGATTGCCCGTGACATCACAGCGGGCCCTATCAGAATACCAGCGCTGTGACATTTATTTTTTAAATGTCGTAGCATCATGCTGAGATAGGAGCCTTTTGGCCTCGTACAGGACTTTCTGTTTCATTTTTATTTTTGTTACTTTATTTTTTATTACTTTTTATATAATTTGGTTTTGGTACCAATTTTTTTTATTTTTTATTATAAAATGTTTATTTTTTATTTTTGTTTGTGTTTAGTTTAGTTTAGTTTATGATCTTCCTGTGCGAGTCGCAATAAATACTTTTTCTTTCTTTCTTTCTTTCTTTCTTTCTATTTAGAGGTAGGTATATAGTGTGCCTCGACATGTTACAAAATCAAACATTTTTCCTTATTAGACATAACTTGTGCACCTATTTATGTGTTACAAGTAACCGCAAATTTAATTTGACGTGATTCTTCTTTGACGTGTTTCTTCTATGACGTAAGTACTTCTTGTTATTTTGTTGGTAATTGTTATTCCCGATATGCGCCAGTACCTTTTTGCCATCAAAATGTACGGGATATTCCTGAGGAAAATATAGTTCAAAAGGTAACTATTAATGATACCTAATTAAAGTGTAAGCCCCGGACGAGGTTTGCACAGGAGCGTGGGGATCGGCACAAGAAAAGAGAGGCCTATGCCCGGTAGTGGTTGAAGTCGGCACCCTAATTGCGTAACACACGATCAATCGGAATCGGTTTCATTTTGACAGTTCAACAACATTCATTGCGTTATTTACGTGTTGAGCAGACAAATTCGAACTTATGAAGTAGTGGATTAGCAATTTGCTTCAAAATGATTCTAATTCCGATTGATTGTGTGTTACGCAATTAGGGTGCGGGCTGTGGATGATAATGATTAATTAAAGTGTTGGGGGACAACCCCACCATTTCGTCAACTACACTGCACACACAATACACAACAACACGACTGTTTTTATTGTGTGTGGTAGGTAGGTATACCGCATAATTTAATAAAACAATTGTTTGCACATATGCACTCTACATTTCTTAGTTCAGCTTTTCAGCGCCTTAGTTTACACACCTACACCTAAAAAATATAAATATTGTAGCCAAAACCCAAGCGTGTAATAATCTAGTTCCCAGCTGGTCTATGAGGTAAGCTCTAAGTTGTGCAAAGAATATTCAGCTGGCATAGCAGAAACTAACTATTGGTGCATTATTTCTGGGGCCTGTATCCCGTAAGGGGTTTATAATTGGATAACTCCAGAGGGTTAAACAAATCCCATGATACATCCAGTTATGAACATCATACCAAGTAGATAACAAGCATTAGGTATCAGTTTTGTTCGGATGTGCAGTGTTTGTAAAAGCATTGTGAAGTAATATACTACAACTGATCAGAGGTGGCCCAGTGCTAAAGGCCGCGACTTACGAGTTGTGGGTCGTAGGTTCGAACCCAGACAGGCGCTTTGCTTTGTGTAAACTATTTCATCACCACTGGTTTCAAAACGGTGAAGCAAAACATCGTGAGGAAACCGTGTCCATGTCCTTGAACCAAAAAGTCGTAGTCATGTGTCATCTGCCAACCCGCATTGGACCCGCGTGATGGATTATGGCCCACTACCTCTCACAAAGAGCAGGCCTGTGTCCCAGCAGTGGGAAAATTATAGGCTGATTAAACTGTATTATACGATGTCCTACAAGTTCTGAATTTATCTTAGTTTCCTAAATAGTTATATACCTACTCAGCCTCCTGACCGTTACCACATAATTAAGCCTTACACAAGATGGTAGATACCAGTATGTTTCAGATAGATTTCGTAAAGCCAGACCAGGCAAGTCCTCTCTATCTATTCTGCAATACGAGGGCAGACGTAATTATTATTATGCAAAGAAGACAAAGAGATTCATTCGCCAAACTGCGCGGACGCACGCGATGCAGTTGGTTTTACACTTCCAGTATTTTTGCTATAAACGCCAGTGTTTGTTATATAATACAAGACGTACCTCCTACATATTGCTACAACTATTATCTGTCTAGCACAACCTGTTTGCACGCAATGTCCAATAATTTGTTGCAACAATCTGATAAATGGCGCCAGTCTGCAGTTAAAAATTGCAAAATTTTGGTTAGGTCACTGTTCTCAAATCACGCTCTTTTTATATTGCCTGTTACTGTCTCAATAAAATATACAAATTGAATTCATAATTTCAGTGCATGTATGAAGTAATGCAAGTATTATGATACTGCAGTATTACAGAAGTTTATGTCAAATAATGTAACCGGAAATTCGTTAATAATATTTACGTATACTTTATGTACCTCTGCATATGCCAACATCATTTGCCTAACTGTTTCCCCAACTATGATGGGGTCGGCTTCCAGTCTAACCGGATGCAGCTGAGTACCAGTATTTTACATGGAGTGACTGCTTATTTGACCTCCACAACCTAGTTACTGGGTAATAGGAAACCCCAAGGGGTTTCCTATTACCCCTTCCTCATCCTCGTGTACGAAACCCAAAGGGGTTTCACGGGGGGTACATGAGGACGAGTGTGAAGATGGTCACTCATCCACAGACCAATCGCGGCAAGCATAGCTTAACCTGATCGATCGACCCGTGCGGCTGTTATTACTACCACAAGCCCCTCTTACCTCTGCATATGATATTTTTCTTTAAAGGTAATTCAACTAGTTACTCTCTACCTACCTATTTGTCTGCTGTACATAGCAATTGTTACTTACCTATCATATAACTTTCTCTTGTTTTTATTTTCAAGTCGCTTATTAAAACAACCTAACAATTACTTTGAAATGCGTAGACGTAATTATAGGACCTACTTACTTAATATTAGTGTAGTGGTAATTATAGTTATGTCCAAATTGCTATAAGATCATAATGCTTGCTATTACATGAGATGCTTACTTATGATGATGCTAATTAAGTACCTTATTTAAAACAATTACGTAGGTGCGGACAGCTAAAAATGGTTCTTAGGCGCTAAAGTTGTTGCGTGATCAAATTCATCTAATACCTACCTAGTGGTTCTGGCGGTGTTATGGTATAAAGTATAATGGTGCGCTAACGCGTATTACTGATTTATGACAAAGGCAAATTCACATATTATTTGTTCCACATTCTTAGAGTAAATATGTAAATTTATAAAACTTGTTATCGCTTAAAGTTAACCCCTTTATCCATAATAGTCTTTTCATCTTTTGACTACCGCGTGTTATAGTCTAATGGCCTCTCACTTCTAAGGCATAAGAACGAGAAGGATAGGTAATAATCTTTTTTAAAATGTTTATGGCCAATTAAGAAACGTCCTAAAGTCCGCTGGGTTGACGATGTCGTCACAGTTGCGGGAAACACCTAGATGAGGGACGCTCGGAACCGGGAAGCACCTATGGCAGAAGAAAGAGGAGGCAGAGGAAAGAGGAGGGTGAATCTGGGCAGAAATGTTGATGATGATGATATGACCAATATCATACCGGATTAATAACATTGACTCCTTAGTTTATGGGTCTATCTTAGTCGTATCTTCAAACTACATAGGTCGTTTACCAAAGTCTGTAAAGACAGATGCGCAGGAACAGTTACATAAGTTAACATTGATGATAGTGTTACGAATATAGCACCTGCGTTCAATTAGCGCTCTATTTGGCTTTGATGTATCTAGACGATAATATGCATGTAATTGATACCTGTTTTCAATTAAGATTGGAAGAGCTGTCTTTTTTGCAGTGTGAGTTGTATTCCAGTGAATTTGTTACTAGATGGTTAAGTCACAGTCAAAGTGTTAATATTGTGCTATATCAAATTAGTCAGCAGCTCACCCTCACTCGCTCGTCGTTAGACACAGGACGTTTCTTAACATAAGGCTAGGACCTGTTGCCTGTGTTTGGTTACCCGATTAGTAAACCACACTCATGGCAGCTTTATATTTGTCATAAAAACGTGTGAGAACATTTTTCAGTCTATTTTGCTAGCCTCGCGGGTTCCAGGTTCTTAACTCCTTAACCTGGTATTTACTGCACTGGGCCAGCGCAGTAGGTGTGGTACCTACGGCACTGGCCCAGTGCAGTAAGTGCACAAGAGCGATAGCAACGTACCTATGTAACGAGGAATGTGAGTAGATAGAATTCGTTGGTACAAAAATACTCCCTAAATTATACCTACTCACCAGCTGATGTAATTTTCTGTAAATTTTGTTTGTTTTACAAAACAATTAGAGTGGAAAGTACTTAATACCTACTGCTATATACAATGTAGTCATGTAGGTAGCTGGGTATAGGTAAGTAGGTACCTACATAATAATCAATTTCAAAAAGTTTTTAAGCATCGCAAGCTAACCAGTTTTTGAAATATCTAAGCACCTATTAATATTTTCCATCCAAAGTAGTAGGTATAGATACCTGGTATTCGAATGTTATGTAAATAATCTAGACTTCATGTGTTCAAACCATTAGAAAACTATACTAGGAAGAAAGTGACGGTGATTGCTGGTTGATACGAGAGGTCAGGTCAACGTTAACCATATATTATTATTATTATTTTAATAATAGGTCTGTTCACTAACGGAATTCTTGCCTGACACGTAACCCAAAGATTTGTTTTGCTTATGCAAGGTTTATTTGTGATAACTGAAAACTGCATATTTATGAATAACTTTTACTAAGGCAACTAACCTGAAATCGCGAAATCAGCTGTTCCGTACATTTTATTGAGTAATGTGAACATATATGTACATATGTAGCAGCTCATTATTTTTGATAGATGCTCATCATCAGAAAAGTGATGGGGTAGGGCTCCGAGTGGGTCACAGTAGGGCATGACGGGTTTAAAAGTGGCAGGGGTAGGTATGTTGTTTCGGCACGAATAACTTCGATGTGAAATGTACCATCGCGCTGTTTCGGCAGGATGGGTTTGTTTGGTTTTTGCTTGGTGGTAGGTACTCACTTGTAACATAAGTATTGTTTTTTGTCTATTTCAAACAATTTTAGGTACAGCTTTTATATGCTACAGCTAGCTATGTGCAGCTATATATAGCTGCACATAGATATATCTATATATAGATAATTGCACAAGCTTACCAGATGCAAATAGAGTATATTTTCAATAACATTGTCCATTATATTGAATTAGTTACATGTTTCAGATAATTTTGAAAAATGGAGTTTTAGACTGAAAGATCCTCTGATTTTGTTGCTATGCTAGTATATAAGGCCGAGAAAAACATACACAAAAAGAAGCAACTAATAATAAAAAAGAAAAATTGTTTTAGGATTAGAGGAGAAACAAAAGGAAGGCCGAATGGGGCAAGAGTTCACTGGACGCAGCGGGAAGCTGATACTGTCATCGACGATGGTAGACCGCTTAAAACTGTATCTTGGGATTTAGAAATGTGTCACTTGTCTAAAACAGTAATACCTGTTATGTTCTTTATTAATAAATGAGACATCGATATTCACACCTGAGGGTGTACTCCGAAGTAGTATCGGCTGGATGCTCGGCCGTTTCCTGCTACGAAGTTACTATTTGGTTCGGTCGGTTCCGATCCTACACTCCTACACTCTTTCGAATATTGAATATGGTCCCGACCCGACCCAACTGAGCCGATCCAAACTTTTTTCGCATTTTTCAATAATATTAGGTTTAGCTATGTGTCGGTCCGATCCGAACATTCGCACTTTGCACTTCGGAGTAGGCCCCCAGTATTTTTGCTTTAATTGATGTAACAACCAACCCCATGACAGGATGAGTTGTTTTTGTCGAGTTTTTGCAAAAAAAGTTTCTGGCCAAGAAGATACCATTTAGTTTAAAACTAGAATATATTCTACCTCTACATATCCGAAAGTTTTGGAGCTCAGACCTTGATTTAACGGTTTTGTAACGTGCTGTTTGTCGACACATTGGACCTCGGCCTCCCCTATTGGCTAGATATATCTATAGGCATTTCTAAACTCACCACTTTGATTAGGCACAATATGCCGAATCAAAGTGGAGAGGCTATTCCTTATTAGTCTAGCTAGCTACTTCTTGTTGGATACTCAGAAGGATTTCTTAGTATCTCTAGCTCGGCCAACACTAATCACACTCTTTTCAAGTCTATACGTTCCACAGCAGTTCATTATCATTACCGCTAGTCGGCGACGCTGACGTTTAACGCGAAAATTTAAATTAATTAGTTAGGTAACACGGCTATGTAGATTAACGTATTTTTTGTCACACTTTCCCTGTCACACACATTTTCCAGCCGCTGGCCATTGTAACAAGTGACTTGTAAATCAAGTTTTATGTAATTAAGTACGAACAGAATGGCAGGTAACGAACAGGGAACCGACTTGGGTATGAGTAGGTATTTAAAAGAGGCCAAGCTTCATCGCGTTTCGTGATATACTTACATAGTGGCATTGAATAAGAAAAGTGGTCATGTTCCGAAAGTTAGCGGTGGCTACGACAGAAAAAAATTGTTGCTACGAGCATTTTTTCGTAGCACATGACTCAAGAGTTCCATTGGCGACGGACGAAACCCTACGGACTGGAATCCTAATTTCAGCAAATCCGTGAGGATTAAACCAGTGGGGTAATTGCGTAACACACATTACAATGACAATGTCTTTCATTTTGACATTTTAATAACATTCATTGCGTTATTTACGTTGTCGATTAGACGAATGTTTTAAACATATGAAGCAATGGATACGCAATTTCCTTCGGATGTGATTGAAAGTATGTTACGCAATTGGGGTTCAGGATATGAAAAAAGGTAGGGTCTCACATAGCTGCTGGGTGTGTAGTATCTATGTAATACAAGCTTGGTCTCTGTTGCTCTATCTACTCTTGAACCAATAGGAAGGTAGGTACGTCGTGAGTTTCAAAATAGTGTTGGTAATCTTCGCTATTAGACCTTATGACATCGCTAGAGAATGTATTCCACGTTAATATGTAAATAAGCTCGTCCGACTACCTAATTCATGAGGTGGTTAGGTTGACACGATGACTTAAGGATTACCTATATAGCTATTTTATTGAACTTTAGCTTCCGACGTTTCATAAGTGCCCATGTAGGTTTATGTGAAATACAATATTTGATATTTTAAGATTTTCGGTTTGTTATAGATATTTATTTATTTTTAGTTAATTAATTAACATAGAATGATATAAACTAACTTAAATTATCATATAATAATAAATATATAATAATTAATTAGCGGCGTAAATATAATAACCTTATTAATAATTATATTTTCGAGCCGTTTGGGGTTGAAACCCTCGGGCCGTGGGGTCCGAGTGCGCATAGTCTTTTTAAGAAAATTTCGAAAAGACTGGTTGACACTTCCCATGAACCAAGAGCTGGCTTTTACTTTGGCCAGAGGATAAGCATTGCCATACAACGTGGCAATGCCGCCAGTGTCTTGGGTACATTACCAGTCGACAGCGATGTGGATGAATTTTTCGACGCTATTTTTTAGTTTGTAAATAGTTTTAGTTAATTTAGGATATTATTTTGTTATTTTAGTGTTATCTCATTTAATAAAAAATAACCAATAAAATAAAATAAAATAATATATATAATAATTATCATATTATATCATATAATTTTATATATATATACGATATACACATATACTTACCTGCTTACGCGTTCGAGAAATAGATACTCGTAATGATCACTGCATTAAAATACTTACATATTTATTTTAAAGAATACTAAGGTTTTCTTGAACTGACTTCAAATTTATTTATTTATTTGGAAACTCAACAGCTTATAATTAATTTACATGAGTTATGAATGTTCACCCCACTATCTACTATAAATGAATGTATTAACGGTGGAACTAGCCATTTCTAGCACACAAGAAGTTGTGGGCTACCAAATCTCTATCTGGCAATGAACTGATAATGTACCTAGGTATTGGTTACTATTTATATGCAACCTGAAGTAGTTTGGTTTATGTATACATTTTATGGTTGACACATTATTTATCTTATTAAGTTTCTTGCACACAATAAGGTACAAAGACGGACTGGCACTAAGCATTGCCTAAGCGTGCATTGAATTAGCATCGTGTTATGAGCAATATCTACGATACATTTTGTTTTATGTTTCCATGCGAACGGATTCGCGGACACAGCTAAGGTAATTCCTATCCCTATCGGGGGAATGTGACACGACGATAACACAGCAATTCCAAGGTTTATATTCATTACTGTTCAATGGCGCATATTATAAATTCACATCAGCAAGATATTTAGTTAGTCTATGTCAAGCGTGGTGATAAGAGAGAAGAAAAGAAACAAAAAAGATATAGGTTTATTCTCCTCTCCTAAAAACTTGATTACCTTTTTTATCCAGTCAAGGGTTGTTAATTATTAATTAATTTTAATTTTTTCACCTTTCACTGATTAAAAAATTAAAAATTTCAACGACATTTCGGACAGACTCTCCAAAATTAATTTACATTCGGCATTCGCCCTAATTAGATACTGTTGTTTTGGTCCAAATTTTATATATTTTCTACGTTCTTCCCCTTTATGGAAGCAACCACATCTGTTGGACAAAATTGACCATATTATTCGCAGCACATTAACAACCATTTTAAATGTGGCCTTGGACGACCGAGCGTGGCTTCTAGCCACACTACCCATCTGTTTTGGTGGCCTCTGCGTCCGCAAAATTACCAGTATTAGCTTACCGGCGTTCCTGTCCTCTGTCCACAGCACCGAAAAATTGACCGGGAAAATTTTAGCCCCTGCCTGGTTGACTCTGAAGTGCCTTGCTTGACCGACGCAGTGAACGCCTGGAAGCGGCTTGCCCGGATACAAATCGGCCCGTAAACCCATCTTCCCAGTGGGATGAGCCGCTCTGCAGGTTGGTACGGAACAAACTTATCAATACGTCCACCAATACTGCTGAGCGTGCCCGTCTGCTGGCTGTGGGTGAGTGGGAGTCGGGGATCTGGCTTCAAGCACTCCCTTCACCCAACATAGGCACTATACTGGGTGACACCACCTTCCGGTTCGCTAGCTGTCTGCGTTTGGGCGCTCCGCATCGCTGTCAGTGCGGTGAAGCTGTCGACTGCCTCGGACACCATGGCCTATCCTGCAGTAGAAGCGCAGGTTGGATAGCACGGCACGCCAGCATTAATGACATCATCCGTCGTGCTCTTGTCACCGGGGTGCCAGCTGTTTTAGAACCCAACGGCCTGGCACGCGACGATGGGAAGAGACCAGACGGAATGACCATAATACTCCCCGGAAATTAGGCAGGCCTTTGGTGTGGAATGCAAGATGTGTCGACACCCTTGCGCCATCCCATCTTCCTAGCACGGTGGGCTGTGCTGGAGCGGCTGCTGCTGGTGCATAAAACCTCAAACGGCGAAAATATTCCAACCTGATTGGGAGTTATATGTTCGAGCCGTTTGGGGTTGAAACACTAGGGCCATGGGGTCCGAGTGCCCACTTGGTTTTTCGAGATATCGCCAAGCGGTTAGTCGACTCTTCACGTGACCAGAGGGCTGGCCTGTTTCTTGGCCAAAGAATTAGCATCGCCATACAACGTGGCAATGCTGCCAGCCTTTTGGGAACTGTTCCTGTTGACAGCGATGCGGACGAATTATTTGATGCCCTATGACATATGTATTATTATTTAAAATGTTAGCTTATATAATGTAAATAAATATTGTGTTTTTTAATGTCAAGGGTTGAATTTCTAATATTCAAACATGATACCTCAGAATAAAGATTAATAAAAACTCGCAAAAACACGTTAATTATAAGTTTCAAATTCATCTGACCGCGAATTAAGATTCTTTCATACATACTTGAACACCCCCTAAACCCTTATTGGAGAGTAAAAATTATGTTTTTTTTTGTATTTAGGTACTCATTCGTACCAAGTTTCAAGCTTCTAAACCGAAAGAATTCGATTTTTGTACAAACAAATTCGCCCGTTTTCTTCCTCTGTGTTATAAAGATCCTACCACAACATCGACATTTAACCACCTCCTTACCAGGCACATGTGCAAGTATTAAGATAATGTGCCTGGTCCATTTTGTCCAAAAATAAAAATCGAACTTTATACATAAAATTTTTACTTTGTACATTAAGTAGATAATCTCAGCCAAGTGTGATCATATTGTCGGTTGTCTCAGCGTGTAGTTGGTGGTTGCTCGACGTGGATGGGGCAACCACGTGGTGTGGTCCCACGAGGCAGTACTGCAGGTTGCATCCGGTGTCTACCGTCGCTCCGGTGTATACCACGCAGTCTTGAAGAACACAACTGAAAACAATAAATTTTTATCTTTAATATTATGGCATGACAATAAAATTATTTAACTTGAGTGAGCCGTTTTGTCCACACAAGGTGTGTAATACTAGGATCATTTTTGAACACAACCTCACTAATTTTTTATGCTAAGCAATCAACTAGCGCTATCTAGTTTAAAACTAGACATAACAATGGCGTGTGCAAGACTAATCTATTTATTATATTTACCGAGGGAAGAAACTATTTAACTTTAACTCATGCAAACTTTAAATGATCTCATCACAATAATTATAATTGTTCACAAAAATATAGCTTACCCTTCTTTGATAGTCACATTGTTCATTAAAATACAGTTACTCAATCTAACTTTGTTCTCGACTGTACAATTGGCACCAATGAATGTATTTTTGATCGAAGTCTTCTCACTGACAAGGCTTTTTTCTCCAACTGTACTAGACTCATCAATTTGCTTGGTTTTCACTTCACTGTCAGGGTGGAATCTTTCAGTTATGGGGGTTCCAGTTAATTCTTCCCACTTTGACAATATCTAGAATATTAAGAAAATATGGTGGTATTACAATTATACTATTTCAAAGATTACAGATTTACTTACTTCAGAATAGTACATGATTTTAATGGAACATTGTAGGTACCGTAAAACGGGGTGAATCAGGATGCAGGGGTGAATCGCAACGAAACTTTAAAATGGATTTTAACATTGAAATAATATAGTTTGTTGCCAGAAAAGACAGAAGTGTGTTTACTGCTTTTTAATTAAAGATTAAGTGTCCTTGTTAGCAACAAACTATGTTATTTTAAAGTACAAATCCATTTTAAAGTTTCGTCCCGATTCACACATGCATCCCTATTCACCCCGTTATACCGGTACCTAATAATCTTGCATACCATGCGTGGGTTTTGATTTACATAATCTAGTTCTGAATAAGACTCTGTCATACTAATGTTAATGGAAGAATAAAATATTATTAATTTCTCACCTTATTATTTGATAGGTAAAAAGATGAAAGTGTATTGACCCTTACGCCAAATGTGCTCTTACTTGGTATATGGGCATAGCATCTCAACAAGTCATTGTAGAAGATACCTTTACTGCCTAGTTTATGATCATTGTAAGCTGTCATCTCTCTTATTTTACTCTCATAACCATTCTCTACTGCATAATCAAATATATCTTTTATGACTTCAACATTTTTCTCCGAAGTGCCCTTTTTCTCTGCTGTGTTTTTAGGCTTTGACAATTGCTTTTTTACTATGTGCGGTATCAGTTCTCCTTTAATAGATGTGAATTTGTCAGATTCAACCAGGTAGTTCATCACCCATTGCTTCATCACATAGACATGGGCATCTAACAGTCGGCTGTACATACTTATTGCATCAAATTTCTTCACTAGCATTCTGGGTATAGTCACATTTTCCTCAAAGTCACTGGCACTGGCCAAAAAGACAAGTCTTTGTGTTTCTTTGTCAATGCAAACAAGATCTCTGTCTGGTTTAGCCTTCGTTTTTGGCCCTGGGAGTTCAATCCATTCTTCTGGGCCATTGTTAAAGAATAATGTAGTGAGGGCAGCATCATACTTTCTATGAACATTCAAGACTTCATTGAGGTTGATGTTAGTGATGAGATCTCCAGAGAGCACGAGTAGGTCAGTGGTCGCTCTGCTACTGATATGTTTCAGTGAGTTTGCCGTGCCCCAGTCCTCATCCGAAGGTATTACAATTAATTCATATTTAATTTTCAAAGGACATTTTTCAAGTGCATTAAAAATGTTAGACTTATCTTCATCCAGTACAACCACAAGAGTTTCTGAAAAAATAAATGTTAAATGATAGGGGATTTGAAAACTTTATGTTTGTTAACATATTGAAATGTATTACCTATGTTAATTGATTATTAAACAGATTAAGAAAATAGAATGAAAAGCACCCCTAAATAAATAAAAACAAAAACGTACCTTGAAACCCGATTTTCTCGAGCAAGTTCAATGAGTACCACAGCACAGGGTAAGGCCCCACAGGTAGGAGACACTTGGAGACAGAACCACCAACATCAGGCAATCGGGACCCTCTCCCTGCAGCCAGCACAACAGCTTGAAACTCAAGTATTTTATGCATTCTTACAAACGTTCAATCTTGCTGAAAAAGAAATATAAAATACCACTTAGTAGCTATTAAAACCTAGAGATAGACAATTATGTATGAATTAAATTACTGTTTAACGAGTTTACCTTTTAAATGAGCCAGCAATTAAAATCAAAACAGTTTTCGTATAGTTTTCATCATAACCCCACAAAATTCCACAATCTATTTTGCAGTTTACGTCAGACAGATATGTCAAAATGACAATGTCGCTGACACTTTACATGACAACGCCAGCAAGCACAGATTAGTAATGTCCCTATGTACATGGGATTAGTAGGTACTTTTACTTTTAAATAAATAAATAAGGTGAGGTTTTTACGTTTCCATTACTTTGATTCTTCACTTTTCCAGAGCGTGTAGTTCGAATACGGTGGAACATTCGAAAAAAAAAAGGATTCGAATTTTCTTTCTTACGATGCACCGTTTCTGACATATATGCGAAAAACCCAAAAGTGGGAACTTTGTGTCCCCCCCCTCACTCCGGCTCACCTTCTAGACATCAGGACTTTTAGTATGTTCACTTCCTAAGCACCCTGAACAAGTTTCTAAAAAATCGCTTTGGTCCCTGTTCATGCACTCTACAACTCCTTTATAGACTGGACTACCTATACTTATGTAAAATTTTTGTTAAAATCCAAAAACAATAATGTGCATGTTTTAATATTCATTCTAACTACGAAACCCTTTACTGTGTGTGGTCCAACACGCATTTGGCCGGTTTTTTTATATTACTTTATACAGGGTGGCAGGGACATCGACGCGCAACCTGTTACCATGGATTCAGTACATGATCCTAGACACCCCTGCGTTGAAATTTTTCGTCGGCTTTTTCTTAATTTTTAGGTTTTTATCTGTAAGCTGTATAAAATCTTTATTTCTATCTAACTCAATGAGATCTTTAATTTACTACTATTACTTAAAACAGCAATGTAAACAAAACTCGAAAGTGCTACCTGATCAGCTGTTTTGCTAAATTTCATTTACGAGGTCAACACTGGCTTAGTACCTAGGTACCTACGCTATTCGCTTTCAAATGCCGACAAACTGACCGCGGCGGCGAGCTGTCTGTAAGAAGCTATGCGACATATCCCAATGAATCTAACAGACGCGTCACATGAGGCATTTTAATCATCTACTTAGATGAATGACCCATTTATCTACTTTTATTTTAGATTCACTAAGGGGGATAATTATTTTTCTATAGCTTCATTGATTTAAGTAAAGAAGATTATAAAAAAGACGTGTCACGTAATTTTTTGATATTTTTTTTTTTAGGTACCAACATTAATTTTAGTTTTGAATGCAATTCGACAATGCAATTTACTGTTTCATAAAAAAATACATCCATTTTCGCAATTAATTTCGTGAGTAGGTAACTAGTTACAACTTAATCTGTTTGTACACTCTATCATTTTGTTGATCTGTGTTCGGTGCAGGCACTGTAGGCACAGAATAAATAAATAGTACTAACTGTAGGCAGCAAGTACGGCAAATTGAAAGAAAGATCAGCAAAGTACATTTCTTTCGTATTTCAGCGATTTTATCGGATTTTTGCCAGTTCCTAGATTTCGTTGATCGCAAACGGGCGTGCTGTTTGTCGCGAATTTGTGATCTTAACGTAGTTTTTAAAATCAAAAGTAATTTTCTCTCTCTCTCTCTCTCTGTGTGTGTGTGTTTGAGAATGACGTTCAAAATGCCTTCCAGACCTGAACAATTCTTTAGTGCCCGCGAATAAGGGAATATGCTCATGTGCTATGGCGAAGCACGTGGGAACGCAAGACGGACACTACGTATTTATGTAGAGAGATATCCCGAAGATAGGCACCCACAAGATTCTCGTGTCGTGTCGTGTGTTCACAAGCGTTCCAACGTGTCTTGGACAATCAGCCCATAGTACCACAGCGCGAGGGAGCTGGACGGCCCGTTAGACCGAGTGTAGCGCGACTGGGAATACGCACGTCAGCTCGCTTAGTTCGTGACCGTTGCAGGTCCCGAGTCCCACGCTGGACTGTCCATCGGGTTTTACGCAGAGATCGGCAGAGAGCTTACCGAGGCGTTATTGTCCGCAGACAGAGTTCGTAGTATCTCGTACTGCCGGTGGCTGCAACGAAAGCACCTCGCAATGCCTACGATTGCTGCAAATGTGATTTGGACGGATGAGTCTACATTTACTCGCAACGGAACGTGGAACTGGCGCAATTCCCATATCTGGGCGCATACCAATTCGTTCGCATCGCAGACGGAGCATCAAATTCGATGGTCGGTAAATGTGTGGGCCGGTATTTAAAGACCGCGTGATTGGACCCATTTTTCTTCCTGAACGGGCCAGGATACCACGAGTTCCTAAGAACAACTCTCGAGGAAATAATCGAGGAGGTGCCTGTGCTCCAGTTCTGCGAGACATGGTTCCAACACGACGGGGCGCTCCCCCACGCGTGACCCTTCCTGTCCGACGCTGCCTTACCGATTCTTTTAGAGACCGGTGGATTGGAAGATTCGGTCCACAACCATAGCCAGCTCGCTCACCGGACTTGGCCCCATTAGATTTTTTTCTTTGGGTTTACGCCAAGAATAAGGTGTTTGTGACCAAGTGCGATACCACAGTAGAAATGAGAGATTGCATTGTGAATGTGTTTGCGACGTTGCGAGAGGAGCGTGTCCAGGATCCCACTTTTTTGCCCCGTGTCCACGCTGAAACTCTGCGCCGCGCTCAGATCTGCGAACGAGTTGGTGGCGGCCACTTCGAACCCTATCTCATTAGCAATGAGCGAGATTAAGGTATGTTCATTAATTAAACATTACTGGATCGCTAAGTTCTTATCAAGCATCTTTTTTGTTCTCAATCCTCATCCGGTATCCCTATTTTATGGGAATAAGCTTATTGTTAGTTTTATTTCCACAACGGGTAATAAGTAACTACCATCGGTTATCAAGACTAAATAAACATGATTTTATGTGGTAGGTACCTATGAATTTCACGTTGGTCCGGGAGCGGCGGCGGCGGCGGCGGCACGGCGGGCGGCCGCGCCACAGACTTGTGTGCGTGTGTAGGTTAGGTAGCGCGCGCGCGCGCGCCATCCGCGGAGCGTTTTGACCGCGTTTTTTGCAATACATTGCGCACTCAAAAATGTAAATTTTATTAACCGGTCATTTCCGAGATGAATGACTTTCGTAATTTTATTTATGGGGTTTTTGACATTTTCACGACGTTTGCGCGTCGATGTCCCTGCCACCCTGTACATATTGTAACAAAAAATAAATAAATTAACGTAGACCTAAGTCTACGTTAATTTATTTATTTTTATTTTTTATTCAAAGACTGGGCAGTCAGTCAAATGATGAATTACGCTCTAAAGCATAATTCATCATTTGACTGCCCTGCCTAGCCTTTTCCAAACTATGATGGGTTTGGCTTCCAGTCTAACCGGATGCCGCGTAATACTTACCAGTAGGAATTTCCAATTATTAGAGCAAGGTGTTCTTAAGCGAGTTGGAGTTTATTTTGGTGACCGACAGTTGCAGCGGCACCTACTCAACAATAAGGTAAATAAATAAAACGGTGTTTCTGATTCTGTATTAATTTTTTTTATTAATTTAGAGAACATAAAAATATAATATGAGGCCAAACAAATCAGTTGTAGGATAATTCATTTGCGGGTGGAGTCATAGAAATATTCCCAAATTCGTCAATACTGTCTACTGGAGCTGTTGACGAGAAACAAAATCCAATTAAGAGTTTGAAACTTTGAAGTAGGTATGATGTACAAGATACCTACTTATTGTAAACAGCTACCTACAGTTGACCGTGCATCTGTGGTAGGTAATACTTGCACTTAGGGAAAGAAAGAAAGAAAGAAAAATGCTTTTATTGGCATTACAGCAAAATAAAATAGGGCTGTAACGGAACTTTTCAGCCGCCTCCGTAAATGCGGAGTTTCCGCAAGAAATCGTACCTCCGCATGCGCAACCGCATCCGCAAGATTTTAACGGAGGTCTAATAAAGAAAATCGGCCAAACAAATGCGTTGGAGATATAACTCGATGTATCAAGTTTTTACTTCCCTGCATAGATATATAAATATACGGTGACAGGGTATCTATGCTACCCTGTCACCGCCACTGCCAGGTTCAGTACCAAAGGAGCAACTATTAAGTGAAGCTGGCTTAAATGATAAACCATAAAGCTTAGTCAAGACTTTGATAAAGAAGCAACATTTGTATTTTTCTGTGGAATATAGTTTGCCCTTTCTAAATTTTGATCACTAAAAGGCCGATCTTTTTTCCCGCCTCCGCTTCCCCTAAGATGGTCTCCGTTCAAGTTGCTCTACGAAAACCATGACTCCTACGACATGAAGGCGCTGTCAATGTTATTACCACTTATATGCGGCTGACTGTACCTATTATGACGGTTTAATGCCATCATGATTCCAGTGTAAAAGAGAGATGGAGCTATGCAGGATGTATAGCACTGTCCTTTATTCTCAAGGGAATCATCATGGTTTCAACACTTTATAATACTGCCTCTGTACTGTTACGAGAATTGGTCAGCTGATCTACCAGTAGAGTAGGTAATTAGGATAACCGATGTACCTATAACAAATTACAAATCCAGAAGAGAGAAACAGAAAAAGAAAAGATGTTTAAGCACCTTGTTTGTGAGGCTCAGGCCCAGGCTGGGCAATTGGTGGGGGTTGTGGCATATTGCACGGCAAGCACGGTTTCTTTATGGTTTGGTCATCCATCAAATACTGTAAATTAAATTACCTACTGATTTTGTTGGATACAGTAATAGTACCGACCGCACGTCATTGGTACCCAACACTTTGACCTTGAGCTGGCCTACCGTAATAATAGTCCTCCAAATCCTATTTAGGCCATGGCAGCCAACTTGAACAAAGACTAGCCTTCGGCGCGGTAGATATTATAGTGCACAAGTGTCAAGTCACGGATGCAATCTCTCTTCCCTTACTCTCATAGGACGATGGGAAGGCACGCAATCCGCCACGACTGGAGAGAGTTCAGGCGCAGGACCAACGGCTTAACATGCTTTCCGAGGCACGGCTGTAACACACCGCTAACTTTCAAACTCCGGGCTGTTACTATGAAATTCCTAATGGAAAATCCGGGGGAATCGAATCCAGGACCGTAGGGTTCTGGCTTAGTAGTAGAGACCTACAGGGCAGTTAAGTACGGAGTTGCAATATAATGCGAGGCCAGCTTATACTGCACCCCAATTGCGTTACATACTTTCAATCCCAATTCTTCAATCTTTCAATCAGGTTTTGAAGGAAAAATTATGTTTGAAAAATTCGTCTGCTCAACAATTTAAATAACGCAATGAACGTGTCTGAACTGTCAAAATGAAAGGCGTTACCATCGATTGCCATTGTATGTGTGTTACGCAATTACCCCACAGGTTTGGTACCAGTGACGTGTGGCCTACCTGTACAAGTGAACATTTTCAAACCTTTCCATCAGTCCCAGGCGCTACATTGGTCGTTTTTGGGGCTTGTTTTACAATCAAGCCCCGGTTTAATCCATTAGTTACCAAAGTGTGTGAACCACCGCAGTATCGCTTACATATGTGAGATCTATTGAATATACAAATTTCGGATACAAAAAGTATTATTTTAAATAAAGATTTGATTGTATTATTAGTTGGGGTCAAGGTTGGGGTGCAATTATAGAAATATAAAGAACTGTTTTTGTGGGAGTACATAGGTTGTACGGTACATGGTAAATACATGCGGTGTTTGATGAGATAAGGCTTATAATTGATTGTGTAGTACGTTCTGATTTATGAATTGCGAGTGTGTGTGCACGACGTTGGATCTATTGCTTTTACTGAACCGCACGTGTAGTAGTGGCGCGTGGTAGGGGGCAAACTGGAGATAGGTACTGATTCCGTTACATTTTCAACTACTAGGTGTATCTCCTTCTTTTTATATCTCTGGCTGCAATAAAAGAACTCGAGAGTGTCTGTATCAAGCGTCCGCAGGTCCGCAACTTAGACAGACAGTCCCGCTATAGCGACCTCCTGAATGGCTGATCTTATTTCTTAATAAGATCAACCATAGAGTTTATTATGTTATTTATTAGCTCATGCTGTGGTCAGCATGAGCTAATAAATAACATAATAAACTCTTCAACGAGAGAAGAAGACGAATTGTTATTATTGCAATATAAGTACAGTCAAGTCTTTTATATCTTCGTCAGTTTTCAAATTCTTTCTTCTAACAATTCAGGACACATAACACCATTTGGAGCTATGGCATAGAAAATGATATTTAATTACTTGATAACAAAGATTAAAATAGCATAGGTACACTTTTTACCAATGTTGAGTTGACATCAATCAAACAAAACCTTTTTAATGGCCTGGCGATTTTATGAAATATAAATAAATAAAATAAAAAATTGGCAGTCGTTATTGTCACATTTATATTCGGTCGACATGTCACATGACATCCTTGCAGTTATTTTACCTCTGATTTTGCGTCACTGTCAATATCAAAGTGATCTTTATTTTCGTTACAATAAGGCTGCTTTTGGGTTGCTGCCATTGAAAAAGCTGTCAGAATCCAGTAAACTTTATCGACGTAACAATAAGGTTGATATTCGGTTAATGCTGTTAGGGGTAAAATAATTGTAAATATGGCTGAATGTCGTTCTGCGGTATTGGCATTACAACGCAATAAGTATATTATGCTGAATCGGTAAAGCAGATTTAGCAATAAACAGTGATGAACATATTTTGGCTAAGACTGTACCTTGGGTCCCTTGCGTGTGATATAGGTAAATTAGGATAACAAGGTCTATAATCTCCGCCTTCTTTGGATTGTGATTCCGCTTCAGCACCTTCAGCTGGTTGTCTGGCCGAAGGAAACTTTGGCAGCGCTGGAACCTTGCACGGTTCTTGCAAGTCCATGTGTGCTGGACTACCACAAGATAGACATGAAGTATCCCGGAATACTTTCTTGTTGAGCATCGCACTTTTCGGTTCTCCAACAATTTCCGATATAATTTGCATGCGGGCTTTTATTCTATTAAAATACTTGTCGATTTCGTCTCTCAAAGAGTATATTTGAATCAGATCCGCTTTTTCGTTAAGCACTTTAACCGTGTCATCTATGGCTTTCTGAAAAAAGTTATACAGGTGGGGGAGTATTATGACATTAAGTCTACATAAGTATGATGTCAATATGCAATCAAATACCAATAACTAACCTGCCAGATATTCTCCTGATTGTTAAATTTATCATATGCGGTACGGATACGCTTTTGAAAATCACCTCGCACGGCTTCAAACTGTTGTAACGAAACCAGTCCGTTGAGCTCACAAATACCAGCCTTGTCCCGCAGAGCATCTGCTACTTCTTCTCGATCCGATTTCGTATCTCTCAATTTTTCTATTTCTCTCCATAAATTCTGAGGACGAAGACAGACATCTTTTACACTTGTCTTCCATCATATAAAAACAGAGTAAGTAGTACTAGGTACTAACTTCGAGATCATAGGCTGTTGAATCTTGAGCATCTTTCAACTCTTTTTGTTGAAACGACGTCATTTCAAAGTCCACCTGAAGACTTGTGAAATGCGAATGCAGCTCAGCCACGGCTGTAAATTAGAAAACATCATTCTTATGTAAGATAATTAGGTGTTGGCCATTCGGTTTTTTTGTTTAAAAGATTTTATAAGGCTCATTTAATTACTGCTGTAATGAGTACATACCCTCAGTGTCTCCACCAGAGTTACCTAGCACTTCAGCCATAGTATCCAATCCAATTTCTAAGTCATGTTGCATTTGTGTCAATTGTTCTTGGTAGTTCGTCATCTAAAAACAACACAGAATGCAATTGTAATTAACTATGATTATGTGAAAGTACAATAAAAAAAAACAAATAGCATATTACCTGAGAAGACAGACCAGTATCGAGTGCATTTATTTGTTCTGCATACTGTTTAACTGCATTTTCCAAATCAACCATGCGCGAATTATCAAGTAATGCAGACTCGAGTCTTGCTTCTGTTAATTAAATTATTATACTTTAGTTAAGTACTAGAAGTTCTTTGACAAAATATGGCTGGACTAGCTTCTGCTCGCGACATTTTAAAAGAGTACCTGTGGAGTTTCTTGCCCATTCTTCTCCATACGAAAACTACCTTTTGGAAGGGGCGACTAGAATCAATTCTATTTTAATGTAATTTTTGACGTTCAAAAGTGCTTTTTTGTGTGCCCATTTGAAATAAATGATTTGACTTTGACTTAGTCAACGCCAATTTTTTGTTCCCGCGGCCCATCCCGTCGCATCGCATTACCTGCCCGCGCTTCATTTTCACTTAACGTGCGTACAGGGATAATCGTCAGTTGGTATCTTATTTCATTGAAAGCGTCTAACGGGCCTCTGCGAGTTGGCTTCGGCCCGTCGTACGCCTTCTAAAGCACCGGAACACCAGCGTCTCGATATATGTGAAAGACATAGTCATTTTATGCTACATGATTCGTAATCTATGAAATTCTTGCGGTGGCGTAATGGCATTGGTTGCCGGGCACTACTCTTTCTCCTCTAGGTAAATTTACCTGGTTACAAAATTCTTGCTAGAGTATATCCCATAGCATTTTTAGCTCTATAGCTCAATTGTAGACTAACGTGAATGTATTTTCTTTTAAAAGCAATGATAACGTGAAAAATATTTTATTTATATAATTCAATAGTTTTTACTATCGTTGTTCCTCTCAACCAAAGCACCGGCCATCTAATTTCGTCACCAGTCTTGGTTGACCGTTAGAGAATGCCTAAGGCATTAAGTAGGTACGCCTTTGTACCTTTTTGGTGTGCGAAAAGGTTAAATAAATAAATAAACGTGATAACTAACACAGTATGTACAGAACAAAAATGCCTATTTACCTAATCTCATTGCCATCTTGTACGCGTTTCCGGCGGTGGCGCTAGTACGTGCTGTTATGGTTTTCACTTTCTTCATAATTTCGTTATACATTTCTCTGGACCCGATCCTGAAAATAATTCATCATCATAAATATTCTCATGTTTTGAATTTTGTTATCATTCCCAGGCTACACGGTACATACAATCAACCTTATGTACTACTTGGACTACGAAAATCGCCCTTACCGCTACGATTTAAAGGCACTGTCAATGTCAAATTGTTACCACGGGCGTACGGTTGACAGTACCACCATAAACTCTGTTTTCTAGTTTGCAAGACCAAAATGACAGCTAATATAAACTAAATAATGTCAGGATGAAAAAAAAAAAAAGATTGAGCTGTCATTTTAGTGTTAGTGTAAAAAATCAGACTTCAGTTTCGCTGCGTTGGCCAAAACTACTTTAGGGTAGGATAGGTAGCTTTTGAACGCTATCTCACCCATCATTTATGGTGGGTACACCTATGTGAAACTTAACATGAAATATAACATACTTTGAAACGATATATTATATACTATCTTAATACTTATTGCTTATTTTAATTCATTTTATTTGTATTTTCACCGTGGTTGCTACTTAGTTGTTTGTGATCCTAAGATTTCTATTACCTTCTCTGTGGCTACTCGTGAGAACCTGTAAGTGGCCCTGTGTCGCTTATACAATTGTTATTAATTTGGTTTAGCTGTTGGTTCTCCTACTTATAAATAAATAAATAATATATTCAATGCAACATGAGATGTAACACACGTTGATACAAATTCGCCTTGTTGTTTGTTGCGTTATATTTCATGTTGCATTTCATATACACCGTTAAATTTTGATCGTTTTAATCCTTACAAGGGGTCGTCATTGCATTCATCATTATGAGCAACTTTTACTACGGGACCAACCCCGAAATCGTGAAAAAAAAATCAGTTGATCCAAACATTTATGTTCGCAAAACTCGACATAATGTATGGATCAACTGATTTTTATTCCGGGTCCGCTAGTAGCTAATAATTATGCGCAAAAAAGAATGACTTACTGTAAGTCTGGATAAGTAACGAAAGGATTTTTAACTGATTCACTTTCTGATACCTCTTGCGCAGTACCCGTTGAGGGTGGCACTTGAGCTGCTTCAGTTTCAGCGGTTTCCGACATTACGAAATCTGTCTCGGTGGAGGGGGCGGTCAAACCTTTTTTACCTCTCTTAGCACCTTTTCTACTTTTTTCAATACGGCCACTTTCAGAGGCACCTTCAAAGAGTTCACTAGCTTCCGAGGTACCAGGGTCTCTCTGCCACGTCTCAGAAACACCTAAAAGAGCTCGCGTCTCACTCTGTAATTGGGATTAACAATCACGCTTTAAGTAAAATCCTTGTAACTTTTAAAAATATATCAATCTTCTGATACGAAATAAATTATTTTTTTTTAAATATAAAATATAATATCCTAAACTAACTAAAACTATTAAAAAACTAAAGTATTGCGTCGAAATATTCCTCCGCATCGCTGTCGACTGAAACGTACCCAAGAGACTGGCGGCATTGCCACGTTGTATGGCAATAATTAGCCTCTGGCCAAGGTAAAAGCCAGTCCTTGGGTCACCGGAAGTGTCAACCAGCCGTTTAGAGATTTCATTGAACAAGCAATGAGCACTTGGACCCCACGGTCCGAGGATTCGCTCGAAAATATAATTTCCGATAAGGTTTATTATACTTTCGCCGCTTGAGGTTTTCCGCAGCCGCAGCAGCAGCGCCAGCACAGCACGCCGAGCCAGGAAGATGGGATGGCGCAAGACTATCGAAGTAAATAAACAAATAAATAATAATAAACTTACTAATGTAAGTATAAGGCTACAAATGTAAGTATCCAGTGCAATGAGGAATTGAGGAATGCTTTGGAGGGTGCGATTCGGGAATATCGGTTCATGTCGCCCGAACTTAGACCACGTTTACCTCGTTTACCCATGCATATCAAAAGTAGGGCGCTGGTGGCGGTTCTGGATGCGCAGTTGTCAAGTCATTTTGATGCCTGCGAAGACCTCACCGATACTCATTCAATTCTGTACTACGCGGCTGAAGCGGCATGTCATGTAGCTCACGTCAAATTTGCCAGTGACTCTAGAGCTACATGACCGAAACCAGCCATACCAGCTTGGCAGTGCAGAATTGAGCGCCGCCGTATTGGTGGGGCCAGAGCGCTAACCGGCAAACTAATCTGCTTCAGGGAGGGCAATACTCGCCCTAGAGTGATGCGCTTTGTGAGGCGAGCGTTCTCGGGGACTGATATTAGATCTCGAGATTATTTGTCCCGCGTTACAGAGCGTATCGACTTCCTGAAGCAGAAGAGATCTTCTGCTTCAGGAAGTCGATGCACAGATGTGCATGGGCAAACCGTATTCGTCGGTACAGGCGGAGAATGGAGCGGTACACTCAGAATCACACATTCCAGAGCGATGAAAGGTAGGTTTATAGGGCTTGGGAGCGACCGGACCAATGTGTGACTGACACGCATCTACCGGATGATGACGTCATGTGTTCGTTCTGGCGAAACATCTGGTCGGTGCTATCAGTCACACTGAAGGTGATTGCACTAGGAAGATCGAGCGAGCGTGCGATCTAATACCAGAAATGGGGGCACTTATCATCGGGGGCTCCAAGATGTTGGTCGTGCAGTCCGTCCGGTGCCTAACTGGAAATCTCCAGGACCGGACGGGCTGCATAACTTTTGGATAAAGTGGTCCCAAAGGTCGAACGCCCCCTTGGCATCCCAGTTCCAGTCCGCCTTAGAGTCAGGGTTGCTGCCCCAGTTTCTAACGACAGGAATAACCCGCCTGCTCTATAAATCAGGTAGTACCGCGGGCCCCAAAAATTATAGACCGATCACTTGTCTTCCAACGGTCTATAAAGTTCTTACATCCATTTTGAGAGCTAAAATTAATAAACAACTCCAACAACAACAGCTCCAGCAACTCCATCATGTCTGCCTCTCAAAATGGATGTAAGAACGGGTCCCGCGGTACTAAAGAGCTACTCCTCATTGATATGGCCATTAGCCAACAGGTCCGTCGTTCCCGAAAGGATCTGTCGACATGTTGGATAGATTATAAGAAGGCCTCGGTGAAAGACTCGGTGTCACATACATGGCTCATGAGGGTGCTGGAGTTGTATAAAGTAGATACAACTCTGCGCACCTTCCTGATGACGTGTATAGGGCAATGGAGGACGATCCTTCGCTATCCAGTATGTCGAAATATCCAGAGGAATAGCGAGCCGATAAGGATCGAGCGAGGTATATTCTAGGGCGACAGTTTGAGTCCGCTTTGGTTCTGTTTAGCCTTGAATCCTCTAAGCACGCTGCTAGAAGATTCAGGTCTAGGCTATTAGCTAAGGAGAGGTGGTCAGGTTATATCTCACCTCCTCTACATGGATGACCTAAAACTCTTTGCCCCCAATAATTTGCAACTGATGAAGCTACTGAAAATTACTGAAACTTTCAGTAGCGCCATCAGGATGGAATTTGGTGTGGACAAATGTGCTGTCATGCATGTAAAGCGAGGGGAGATTGTGGAATCTATGGGTACCCAACTCTCGGATTCCACAAACCTTAGAGCCCTCTACGCAGCCGAAACCTATAAGTATTTGGGTATGTCGGAAGCGTTGGGCATCAATGTTACCGACATGAAGCAATCGTTGAAGGAGCGCTGTTTTGGCCGCCTGAAAAAAGTATTTAATAGTCTTTTATCAGGCAGAAACAAGGTGCGCGCCTTCAATAGTTTGGTCATGCCAGTTTTGATGTGCTCTTTCGGAATACTCAAATGGACTCTGGAACCCTGGATAGGAGGGTCTGTACGCTGCTGACTGCAAATCGAATGCATCACCCACGGTCATTGGTAATGAGGCTGTATATCCCGCGAAAATGTGGAGGTCGAGGCTTTTGAAAAGCTAAGACCCTCCACAATCGCGACATATGCAGTCTCATTATATATTTCCTAGAAACCAATGTGGGGATGCAACGAGATGTGGTCGCGGTGGACAAGGGCCTCACCCCGCTCTCCTTGGCTAAAGAGAACTGGTGCAAATCAGTAATGCTTGATACTAATGATCGCATGGAAGTATGGCAGAGTAAGGAGCTTCACGGACGCTTTTACCGGGCCTGACATGGACCCGATGTAGATCTACTAGCGTCCGTAGCCTGGCTGCGTTTCGGTAACCTCTTTGGAGAACCCGAAGGTTTTGTCTGTGCAATTATGGACGAAGTTATGATGACGAACAATTACCGGAGATTTATTGTGAAAGACGGCACGGTTGACATCTTTCGGGCATGGCACCGGCCGGGAGAATCAATTAGGCATATTATCACCGGGTGTTCTCGTCTAGTTAACGGAGAGTACTTGCATAGACACAACCTTGTAGCCAGGATAATCCATCAGCAAGTTGGGTCGGGCACATAAGTATTACAGGTATGTGCCCGACCCAGTTCTCGAAAATGGAAATATCACATTGTACTGGGATCGATCCATCATCACTGACAGGACTATTGTTGCCAATAAGTCTGATATAGTGGTGGTGGATCGATCAGAGCGGCGCGCAATGATTGTTGACATAACCGTCCCGCATGATGAGAACCTCGTGAAAGCCGAGAAAGATAAACAAATCAAGTATCTTGACTTGGGTCGCGAGGTTGTCGACATGTGGCATATGTACTCAGCAATCATTGTGCCGATAGTCGTGATACCCAATGGCTTAATAGCCAAGAGCCTCGACCAACACCTGAGGTTCCTCTCTCTGGAGCCCTGACCACCGGTAGCTTGGACCCTGTTCCCGATACCGGTGGGTATTTTTATATTTTTAAATGTTTTTATACTTTTTATATTCTAATATTTAAAAATATAATTTATATGTTTACATTGAAATAAAGGAGATCATAACTTACTAACAATTTTTGTTATGACCAGGAGTATCGGTTAATAACTCAGAATTACACAATACTTTACTTAATCTAGCCTACCTTCAAAATAAACGATATTGACCATGGAAATGTATTTTTATGTCAACCGTCTTTTATCCGTTAAGCAACTTGGTTTTTCATTTTTATGTAGGTACTTTGTGGATAGGCCGATTTTTCAAACATCAGATTCTAAGGTATAAATATGGCGGTTGGACAGCTTTTCTATTGATCATATCTCAAACTGGCAGTTTGACATCATCATCATCATTTCAGCCCAAAAACGTCCACTGCTGGACATATACCTCCCTTGAGCACCGCTATCGGTTCGCCATGTGGGAAGCCTTCCAGTTTGACATATTTTCTACATAAACTTCGGATAAAAGTTATTTGTCAGAAAAATCAGCCCATTTAACCGTTCCAGTTGGTTCCAGTTTCGTTTAACAGAACCAAGTCTTATTGTTCAATGTATGGTATAATATATTTTTACTTACATCTAATTCTACACCAGGTGTGTGTAAAGCTAAGTCAGTGACCATTGAAATCAAGCAACCAAGAGTTTTTTCTGTGGCTTCTAGCCGAGCTGATAGTTGTAATGCTGCCATAGCATCAGTAAGGGAAGCCCCTTTCCGCAGTTCTTCCATAAGCTCAGCATGCTCCGGGAATCCAGGGGTGCCAACCGGTAAAAGCTTTTTTTCAAGATGACGGACAACCTCTGCCACTTCTTCAAATTGTTCTTGCGTTACCACGGATATCTGAGGAGAGCGTCTATGTCCATGCAACGTTTCTGATTGTGAAAATGCAGAATGTAAGTAAAAAATTTTGGGTAGGTCAATAAAGTATTACTTTAATGTAATCCGTCGCCAAAAAAATTACCTCCTAATCTTGCTTCTGAACTAGGCACTTTTTTCACTGTAATCAATAACTTAGATTATAATTTGATTATTTCTATAGAAATACATTTAATGCAAAATATAATAAGTATATCATACCAACAAGTAATTTTTCATACTCTGCAAAGGAAATAAACGTTAATTAAATTGGGAATCGTAAAATGTATTTTATCTGTAAGAATTTCATGAATGCTCTTAAACTCACGCATAGAACTGACTGAGGCCATTGGGGTAGGTGTCTTTGTTGTTTCTTCGAAAGAATCAGTTCTCTAAAATTTCATGAAATATTAATAAACAGGTGTGTTATATTGCTGTTAATATAATATTGTGTGGTGAAAAGTGTTAACAGTTGGTACGCGGGTATTTCCGAAATTGCCTGAAATGTCTGGTCACCCACCATATTTTAAGCAGAACAAAGGGGCAATTCCTGTATTTACACAAACGTTCGCATTCTAATCTCAATCTGTCAAAAACACCTCTAATTTTCATACGTTTTTTTGCAAGTTTTTGACATTGATTGTCGCTGAGATGAGATTGCGACTAGATGTTGCACGTTTTTAATTACGGGAATAGGCCTTTTTTTTTTTGGGTGGGCAATCATCAAATGACCTCTCCCGCTCCGGGCTGAGCGGAAGGGCGTGTCAGACTTTTACTGACTAAAACCCACCCGTGTTCCTTTAGTTGCCTGTGCCAGGGGCCACAGTATCTCTTTCGAACCACCCGCAGTCCTGACAGGCATCGGCCTTAGCGGACCTCGTCAGTTCGTGCTAACATCTCTTTGAGGCGCGCGTGGAACACAATGCGCCGTCGACCCGAGCCTGGTCCTTACCGGGCGGCGAGCTGCCCATTGCTCGCCGCCCGCAAGCCCGTGCCTACGGTGGCCGGGAGTCGGCTGTTGTCTCCCGTCCAGGGCGTCTCCTGCGGTGGCTAGGGGCGTGAAGGCGCAGAGATTGCCTCTCCCTCACGCGCTCCGCCTCCTCCTTCGTGAGCATTACTGCTTCTCCTTCTGATAGTTTGTCTTAGTTATTCAAATGCAGGTACTTGAATTGTTTAGTAATAGTATTTTGAAATTACGTTCATAACATGTTTTATAAATTTGTCATTACTTACCAGAACGCCACACAATAAAAATTGAGCTCCAATGCTAGTAAAGAAAAATTAAAAGATAAAACGACAATGAAAAATTTTTTCCTTAGATGATGAATTTTATTGCACCTGATGAATAATACGAAGCTCTCTCTCCCTTTGCTCCTCCAAAGTGTCCAGGTTAACAGGGTAACTGTCTGGCTGAAGAATACACACACTCATTATGCTATAATGTTTCTTAATGAACGATAGGTAAGGTAGTAAGTGTAATGTTTACTTTAACCCCCTTATTATTAACGCAAAGTAAAGTGACAACCAATATGAACTTCAGAATAACCACACATTTTTCGTGGTTTAAGTTTGACATAACTTTACTCTGCGTTTATTGATAATGGGGTAAGGGTTTAGTTTTGAAATCTAACCAATAAAGTTACCTTTTGTCTCCCGGATGCATCTTTACTAGATGGTGTAGTAGTCGTAGTTGTTATATCCGAGGATGTGGTTTTGCTTGAAGGTTTATCAGTGGAAGTCTTTGCACCTGACGATGTTCTATCAGTGGAAGTCTTTGCACCTGACGATGTTTTATCTGAAGAACTAGATTGTGTGCCTCGGCCTGATTTCTTTCCTTTACCGCCAGTACCAGCACCAGCACTAGCACCACCATCAGCATCAGCATCAGCACCAGCACCAGCACCACCACCACCTTCAATTTTTGTCCCACCCACACCGCGTTTTGCTCTATCCGCACCCTGTTTAGCTCCAGCCACACCTTGTTTTGCGCCAGCTGCACCAGGTTTTACTCCACCTGCTCCACCTCCATCTTTCTTTTGCGCTGCGTGTATTTTGACTTCAGTAACAGCTAGAGTAGTATCGGAGGGTAATACATTAAAAGGACCCACTTCCACTATCACACGTCTCTCTAGTAATCTCAATTGTCTAGCGATAAGGAAAAGTACTGTTTGCACTAGTTTAAAATTCACGGTGTTTTTCTAAAACAAGACAAGCGTTACAATTCTTCACTTTAACTATACTTCCACAATTGGTGGGTATATTAAAAGTAAGAATTAATTACCTCGAAATCGCCGAAAGCAAATTCAATTATTTCTTTAACATTCATAATGTCAGGAGCTGGAGCATCTTCAGACGCCATGATTAAATCAATTATTAAGTAAATATATATAAATATCCTAAATTATAAAATTATTTTGATTGATTTCACAATATTTCAATCTAGATTTGATCCCGATGGTCTTGTTATAAAAACAATATGTCACAAAAAATATTTTCTAAATTTACTTACTAAAACCTCATTTTATAAACTATGATCATAGGGACGTGTTGTTTCGACGTCTGAATGACATTTCCAGAGGGGCACTAAACACACATAAACATTTGTGAAATTGTGTCACAGAAATTATATGGACAAAACGGGATGGCAACGTTAGTTCCGATTTTGGCCGCGCGCCTCAATTGCATTGCATTGCATTGACACTATGTTGTTACGAAAGCAACAGCTCACACACTTCGATCCTCATTCGGGATGTACGGGTCTATATAGTAGCCGGCTTTACACACTAGCCCAATCGCGCGTGAAAAAACAAACCTAAGTGAAAGAGTGCGGGTTTAAAGATGTTGAACGGGAAGGGAAAGTCTACGGTGTGGCGCGATTGCGGTAAGTACAGAGCTGTCCCGAGCGCAATCCTGTACGTTATAAAGCATCCACTAAAGAGCTTAGCTAATGGACCTTGCTATTGCCTTGTTTCTTGGGAAACAAACCTCTTATATTAAAAAGTATAAAATCGAATTCTAAGAAAAGACTTTGAAACAAATTTTACCCATTACCGGCTGTGCTTTGAGGTGTTCGGCACTAAGTCTGTAGTAGAGTGATTGAAAAAAGATAAAAAAAAAATCACATAAACGGATACTACGGTACCGACCATTACGCATACTGCTGGCTAAAATAAAGAAACGCACGGCTACCTAGCAAGCTATACATTTCCAGTTTCAGATGACCTTCATTGTTTGTTTTGTTTTTGGTTTTTCGTACAATCAGAAGTTAGTTTTACTTGTTATGTACCTATAGCTTGACATAAAGCCGTGCGTATATACTTTTTATTTTAGCCGGTGTGCGTACCTAATGGTGGGTACACATATGTGAAACTTAACATGAATGTAACATACGTATTTGCACGGCGTGTTTGTTTCAACGTATGTTACGTTGATGGCAATGCTTGATCCTTACCTGCATCCTGCACGAGTAAAGTATTTTGGCCTGCAGTGTTACCAATAAAAGAAAATTTATCTCAGCCTCTTAAAAAAGATATGCTTGATTTATTGGCGGGTTAGGACCCTACACTTTTGCTTCTGGGAGTGTACTGCGATACTAATACAGTACTTTCCTACCGCTATTGCTTGAGGAAAATTAAATAAAAAGCTATAGAAACATCAAGTATATTTTACGATATTTACAAGGTTTCCTTCATAAATATCCATAGGTACTTATAAAAAGACATGAAAATTTTTAAAATATAATGATATCAATAAATCAAAACTCGTACATATTTACAATGTTTATAGTAATTAGAAAACATAATATAAATACTAAAGCTCCCTCCGAACTGGTCTCACAAATGAAATATTTGTGTTTGTTTATATTGTAGCCTGTTGTCGGTTTAAAATTAAATTATATGACATGACAATGGACCTTATGATCCTAGCAGAGGTTATAGGTAGTCTATTGATCATCTTAAGCACCTATTCGAAGGGAGCTTAAAAACGGTTCTCTTATAAGGACACAAAACTTTCAAGACTTCATAGTCTCTTTTCCCATTTTTTCCCTATTCACTTTGTGACTTTAACAGTGCGCCTGAAAAATTGTTAAAAATTTTCTACCTATCTAAATATGTAACTAGGCATTATCTATTTATCGTATAAAGTGAGCTAATTTAATTAGGCACGAGTCCGACAGTGAGTAGAGCGCGAGGGGGCGCAGGCACGCGCTGGCGCCTCGAGGAGCGGCGGGGGCGGCGGGGGCGGCGGCGAGGCGGCGGGGGCGGCGGGGGGCGCCCGCTCGACATGACTAGAGGTTGTCTGCAGCGCAGACGCCGACGTCGGCTTGGATTGTTCGTTATTACCAACATTCGTTTTTTCATCTCTGTGAGTCTTCTCCTCAACTAAATCGTTCTTAGGCAGTCTATCGTGATCCTTATACTTGTTGAGCTCGTGAGGCACTAGCACTGCGAGTGGTGGTATTGGTGGAATGTAGGCGTGGGGCTCGTAATTGTCGTCGACGTAGTCGTTGGGGTTCCAGACGGCGGTCGTGGTCGCTAGCGATGCCTCACTTGCCGTAATCCTTGTGGTCGTCGCTCGAGATGTCACTGGCGAAGTTGTGATTGTCGTTTTTTCTGGCAATAATTCGGATGCCACAGTGGCTGTGGACGGAACTGTAAACACATTTCTATTTTTATTAGACCTAGTTTTTCGTCTTTTTTGTAGTTTTGGCACATCGAGAAAGAATGGATCAAATATAAGATCAGATTCTTTATAGTCGTCATAGTTTATCGGCACTATTGGTTTCACCGCGCTGACAACGTTGCCAACTGTATAGTTTAGTCTTTTACCATTGCTATCACTGACCGACGCACTAGCAGTAACAATGACTCGCGGGGGGCTTTTTAGTTTTATCTGCGGTTTCTCGGTCACATTTGGCGGAGCAACAGAACGTGCTGATAGCGAAGATTCTGTTTCTGGTACCGCATCATCACTTCTTTTGCGATCATAGTAGAAAGGATTAAAAGGCAAAGGTCGTTGAGGCAATGATTGGGGATAGTTCTGAAGTCTATTTTGCTTGACAGATGTTTCATGCCGCTCAGAGGGTTGAGAAGTAGGTCCGGGACGTAGTAATTGATCTCGTGGATCCAGTGTAGTTGGTCGGAACGGTGCTGGTTGAGGTCGTTGTACAAAAGGAGCAGGTCGCTGTGGCGTTGGCCTCGGAGCGGTTCTAGACGACTCATACTGGAAGTGGTCGAACTGCTGCGGCGGCGCGTGAGTTATATAAACTCCATCAGCGGGCCGAAAGCTTTGGCGCTGAAAGGAGATAGCTTCGGATCCAGGTCCTCGGTGACGGTATATGAATTCTTGTGGGGAAAGAAGGGAAGGGTCTAGTGTTGGTAGAGAAGGCGCAGAGGGCGCAGATGGGGCGGAAGGTGCGGACGGGGCAGAGAGGCCAGACGGAGCTGAAGGAGCTGATGGGGCAGAAGGAGGATATGAAGGCGACGGGGAAGACAATGAGGAAAGAATAGGGGAGGGCGAAGAAATTAGATGTGGTATTGGAGACGGATGACGAGAAGATGTTGAGGGCAATATCGTAGTCGTGGGCGGTCTGGGTGTGGTTGTTGTAGTCGTAGTAGTGGTTGTTGTTGTCGATGTTGTGGTTGGTTGCGTCGTCGTCGTTGTCGGATGCCGTGAGTAATCTTCGTAATCAGTGTCTTCGTCTTCATCTTGGTACTCTGAAATCATTATTATCAAACTTAAGTATTTATTTTATAAGCAGTTGGTTTAGTTTTTCTCTGTTTATGAATACCACAATATTCAAAAATGTTTTTTTGTTTAGTTTTAAGTACTTCCTAAACTTGTATATAAAACACCCAGTGTGTGGATGTCATCAGAATTTATTTAAGCAGATTTGTTATTCTTTAAAGATACTATCTTAACAGTGCGTACCTTCAGTAAGTTCCTCATTATCTGAAAATGGTAAAGGCGGGTGTGTAGGTTTACTTTGTGGGTGTTTTGGCTCATCTCTTTTTATATCCTGAATAGGATCTTCCGTTGAGTCTGTGGCGTCTGTTGAATGTCCCTGTGTTTTATCTTGGGATGTCGTTGGACTATCATCTATTGACGGGTCTGCTTCTTGGTTTGGTTTAGTATGTTGTTGTGACTGTTCAGTTGGTTGTGCTTGAGGTTTCTGTTGGTCTGGCTGTATGATGGGTGGCAAAGTGCTGCCATATAACTCTAAATTTAAACCGTAGAACGTTTCAGACTTTGTACAATCTACTTCGTCGACTCTCTCACACACTCTTGTCTCCTGGAATGAGAAATAATATATTCGTTGGAAAGACTTTCTAGAAATTTATAAATATCTATATAAGCATGAACGTAAAGAACTCAAATGGACCTTTTATGGTTACGTATGTTGTCAAATACAGCATCAATTTGTGTGTCTCGTGTACGTTGCACGGAATTTAAAATCAGAAATGGCAAGCATGACAGACATCCAAGCCACACTTGATAAGCTACGCTCATATGCAACACGTTGGTGTCGACGCACTGTTACGTGCTGGTGGGATCAAACATTTAACCATTTGTCAGCATGCACATCAGTTAAATTAGTTGCAGACCATCCAAAAAGATTACCACTATAATTAACTGAACAATTCACGTACTTATCAACTCACCTGATCAAAGACGGTGCCATTAAGGCAAAGGAACTTGATGTCCATGGGCTCTTCATTTTGGCCCACTGTGCACACGTGGAACATCTGGCACGAGGTCTCCAGGTCCGCGTAGTACCCGCCGATAACCTTGCCTGTGCACGTGAAGTTCGTTTCGGGCAAGTTGTCAAAATCCAAGTACTGAAAATTATAAAAAAGAGGCATGAGCAAAAAGTTTGTGGGGCACGTTTACTTGTTCTGTATAAAGCGTTGGTAACAATAGAGTGGGTTCAAGTATGATTGTCTGAAGTTTTTTGTGTAGGTATTGTAGATAGAGAGTTGACGTTATTGTGGACAAAATAATAATTATTTTACTATATCAGTTTGGTCGAATGTGTTATAGATGTCTATAGAGGTCAAACCAAGCTAATTTCTAAGTATCGCCTACTACAGGGGAAGAACGCTGATGTCTGAAATACAGATAATTTATATTTAGTTTATCTGATCATAGATTGTAATGTTACCATATCATTTAAATGTCTATATATTTTTAACAAATAAATTATTCTTATTCTAATCATTTTAGTCACAATATCTATGCGCATTTGTATATTTCTTCGATCATTTGGTTCTAACTAAGTTGCTTCGAGCAGCTTTCTTAACAAGATACTTAAACCAATATAACTTTAGATAACGATGCTGTCGTTATCTAAAGTTATATTGGTTTAAGTAATATGTTCACAGTAAAGTTTTTATTGTACAATATACTCACACCTGGTTGAATTGACCTGGATATTCGAAACTCGTTCTGGAATATGAATATCAGCAACCACAGCCATACTGAAACAGAAACATTGTTCAATATTATCATTATATATTTCTGTATATATTTACTTAATCTCCAATATGTCTTCACCTCTTCATCTTCAATATATTATTATCTATAATTATAATAAGATAGCTTTTGCCTGCGACTTCGCCCTCCCATGTTATTACTTCATGTTCTGACTTTTTCTGTTTTTGCTCGGCTCTTAAGGGTCCTAGCGTGATGTTAAATAGCCTAAAGCCTTCCACAAGAATTGGGTTATCAAATTAAAAAATAGTTTTTTGAATCCGACTTAGTAGTTTCAGAGATTAACCCGTTCAAAGAAACAAACACTTCAGCTTTATTATTAGCATATATACATGGATAGGTAGTATACATAAAGAGTCCCCTTAGTGACCACTACAACTAGCTCTAAGAGAGTTAATATATTCGTGGTATTGCTAACCCCAGACATCGTTATAAGCAAGTGCAGAAGGACGCTCAACGAACGCCTCTTTTGTTAGAACGTCAAATAAATCTTAAAAATAATTAAAAGTTAAAATGTCATAGAAGCATAGCATTTCAGTTAACACAATTAACATAACTATTAACCTTTAACAGTTTGTAGTAAGAACAATAGTCGTGATAAATGAACGAGAATTATTATGATAAGTAAAAGTTAAATTAACATATCTTGAAGGTATCTTCACTAGAAACTAACTTGTACAGTCTTAGAATATTGAGCAGTGAGCCTCATTTCTACAACATTACTGGAAAACGCAGGAAATGAGTTGGTCATAAAAGTCGCTACTTCAATGCTTTACGTTCATAATGACTCTGTAAGAATGGGAAGCTTCAAGTAAACCTGACAATTATAGCTAGTGCGAGAAGAAAAAGTTGATCTGTTTCTTGAATTATTTTCTACGCGAATATTATGACACTATCGCAGACAGCTTTATCAAACAAATTACCACTTGGTACTTAGTTGTGTTATGTAAAATCATAATAAGTTAAGAAATCAATTGAATTTTGCTATGCTACAAGAATCCACGACTTTTATTGCTCAGTTCAATAAGCTCAGGCTTTTTTTTTTTTTTTTGTGTATGGGAAATCATCAAATGACTCCTCCCGCTCTGGGTGGAGCAGAAGGGAGTGTCAGACTCTTACTGACTAAAACCCACCCGTGTTCCTTCCTTAGCACTTTATGTACCAGGGCAGCGGTAACCCTTTCGGACGATCCCGCTACCCCGGCAGGCTTCGGCCCTGTCGGGCCCCGTTAACTACGCTGACATCTCTTTGAGGCGCGCGTGGAACACATACACGCCGTCCGGCACGGGCCTGGTCCTGATCGGACGGAGAGCTACCCTTTGCTCTCCGCCCGCAGGCCCGCGCCTACGGTGGCCGGGAGTCGTCACGCGGCTCCCGACGCCCGGAGCGTCTCCCTCGGCGGCTGAGGCGTGAGGATCTTTCCCTCGCCCATCCCGCCACCTCCTTCGCTAGCATGACTGCTTCGCAGAAGGAGGTGACCGCCTCCCACTCCCTCTCGCCCCGGACCATGGCTTGCACCAGGGCCGGGCGCGAGAGGTCGCCGCCGCTGCCGATCGCCTCTACGAGGACACGGCGGTGCTCTGCCCAAGCGGGGCAGACCTCCACCGTATGCTCCACCGTGTCCTCTGGGCGATCCTCGCAGTGGTGACACCCGGGCGTCTCCTCCCGCCTGATGATGTGCAGGAACCTCCCGAAACATCCGTGTCCGGAGAGGACCTGCGTCAGGCGGTAGGTGAGAGCGCCGTGACGCCTCTCTAGCCACTCCTCAAAGAGGGATAAGCTCAGGCTGATTTCATAATAGGTATTTTACAAAACAGATTATATGCAACATAGATCATGTGAATCACTCGCTACTCCTGCGCAGTTTTCTATTATACTCTGTGACCATCACAATGATTTAGTTTTTACAGTTCACTGATAGTGCATGAAATATTTGTCATTGTTCCCTTAAATATAATTGTCTGTCTAATGAAATATTTGGTATAGTTATAAAAAAGTCGCGGACCTTGTAAGGCAGAGGCGGTGCGCACGACAAGCGCGCCGCCGCCTGAGATCCGAGCCTGCCGCCGCATCTGAAATCAACAGGAAAATTACTCTATTAATACAGGGAGAAATAACAAAATATTTATATACACAAATAAGTTATTGAGTGGCATACTTACCGGCAGGTGGGCTGCCCAACTTTACGGCCCACCTGTCGGTAACTGGTCAGTGATGTTTATAAGCAACCTGCAATAGTAGAGTAAGAGATATCGATATACAAGGTGTCAAAATCACCCTATTGGAATGCGCCATAACTTTAGCAAATGGCGGCAAATGTCGATTCTGTTTTGAAATTTGTGAAAGCCATGGAACGCTATACTCCCCAAGAACGCTACGCTCAAGCCATCCTGAATCTCGACCAAGACGAGGACGATTTTTTATCGAAAATCATCATAAGTGATCCACAAAGTGCCATTATTACACCCGCTCAAAGTTACTGCATGGTGTGCTGTTAACGCTGGAGGAGTCAACGGGCAATTTTTTTTCGAGAACGCCACTGTCTGAACGGTTACTGTGGATGGTGAGCGCTACAGAGCCATGATCAACGACTTTTTCCTTCCTCAATTGGATGAATTGAGACTGGAGGACATGTGGTTCCAACAGGACGGAGTAACGGCGCATACCACACGAGCCACAACCGATATTCTGAAGGAAGCATTTCCGCGTCGTCTAATCTCTCGCTTTGGCGAATTGTACTGGCCGGGCAGATCACCCGGTTTGACCGCTCCAGACAATTTTTTTGTGGGGTTACTTGAAGTCCCGGGTTTATGTAAACAAGTCTTAGACTCTTGAAGCCCTTAAAGAAAATATCCGACAGGAATGCGAGAACCTATCGTCGGAAGTTCTGACACAAGTGATGGAAAATGCCATAAAAGGAGCCCGATATCATTTTCTCGACTCGATGGAAATAATCTTAATTCATTAAATAAACATAATCCACAAGTAGAACTAATATTTTTCATTGCTAAAAAAATTACAATAAAACAACATCGGGTGATTACTTTAGCCCCACCTTGTATATAAACGAAAAATCCATCGACAGATTGTTATATTTGGCATTCCAGAAGGCTAGACCTGGAAATCAATCTTTTCTACTTGTACATAAACAAAACAAAACAAATACAGACAATAGGTAGGTCGCGGTGTTCGCACGCGCATCCATGGAACAATCGTGTTGCGGCACCTACAATGAGCCATCCACAGCGAGCTGTTCCGATATGCCTCATCTAAAATTACATAATTTTATAATTACATACTTCGATGCATAACAATGATCCAGTTTTCTAATCTGTTCTTGTATCATTGGATAAACAACTAAAACAAAGATGGTTAGTTACACCATTTATAAGTCAAGAAGGACTGGACCGATTTTAATGAACTTTGATTTCTTGGATTTGTCTAGAGAGATGGTAAAACATGGGAACAATTAACGAAAATAAAAATATATGAAGATAATTCATATTCTGAGGCGGTATGAAATTCGCAGGGTCATCTAGTTACCTACTCCTAAACTAATCATGTCATTCACTGATAATAATAGGCGATCATATCTCAGTCATGATTTTAGAATAATAACCAGTCTTCTAATTAACGGCCTTATCCTGTATCAAACTGGCGTTAAGAATATATATACTGTACTATATACATCCTGTTTAAGTAGAAACCCTGACTTTGAAAAGGCTACAATAATGTATGCACCTTATAGGCGATTCAATCTGACAAAGGAAATAAGTGCTGAAGTCATTCTGAACTATTTTAATCGAATTGAACATGTTATCAAAACATATTAATTTCCGGGTCTTGACAAGTACTTTGTTATAACATTTAAATCGATGAGAAAAAGTGACATGGACATAAAAAAATGTGAGCAAATGTCAAGGTCTTCCAATTGTCAATGTTAAAGAAAACATGTTTAGGAATGCGATAAAATGTATAGCCAACAGTCTCAACTTAGTAGGACATGACAGATTTACAAAAAATATGGGTAATGTTTGGGACTTTTCCAATGATTGACATTCCTGTGAATTAAAGTTTCTAGAGATTTCATAAAGGCAAGTTTATTATAACTAAAAACTTTTATAGCCAACGTGAGATCTGGCAGCTCATTTGTTTAGTATTACATGAGCGCCTTTCTACTCCAAATAATTATATACGTACCTCTGCTCTTAATACACGAAACGTGCACATAATAGAAAGTAGGTATGTCCGACATTTATTAATCCCTTTTTACTAATAAAACCATTAACAAGACGATCATTGTGATGTAACGCCCATTTAATTCGGAGTGAACCGATACGTTTATTCAACACAAAGTATGGGTATCGAGACCGCGTGTTTTTGAACTTATGTTATAGTATAATCATTACGAAATTCGATTATGAAATAAGTAAACTCGAATCGGATGATATTATTCGGAATCTAGATCCAATAACTTTTTGTTGTTTGTCACAGTTACGTAGAATTCGGCTGGGAATTTTGACGTGATATTAGATTCTGTCACGAGTTTTGTGATTCAGCGTATAAACCACTTAGGTATTTACCTGTATCGAATTCACTATTGTAAGTTTCGTTCAGGCAGTTGGGGTTAAAAATCCTTGACTTTTTGTATTACGTTAATCATGTTAAATAGAACAAACTTAATTAGTCAGCCTAGAATAATTGAAACTTTTAGTTGTAACATTAGTGTATAAATAATGCTGCCCTATAAAGCAATCATAGGAATTTGAAGCGGACTAAAATATTACTATGAAATGTTGTTCCGTCAGTATCTATCATAATGCCAGTATTTGCGTCGCAAGAAATCGCCGCGTGATTCTCGGGACAGTCTCTATGCCTATAATATAAATATTTAACAAAACCAGTGATTTGGTCATTGGTTTCTGCGACATATAATAGCGTTGAACGTTATTCTATACCGTGAAAGCTGTTGCAATGGGCAGTTGTGTCAGATTGTCCTAGGGCGTGGTTTCCTTGATGTAAGCAGTAAGACCGACGGCCGGTGAACCGGCGCGAAACTGGAGCACTGCGAGCGACACAAACAGTAAGGCTATGTGCAGATGACGTTGTGCGTTTAGGAAACAACTGTGAATAGAACATTTGTAAACTGAACATGTAACAACCGCCTCCATATAAGGAAAAGTGCTGAAAAATATTTTTGTGTGGGTTACATTATTTTTCTGTTACCTAAATTATTTCATAACATTCTGCATGACCTTTTATCTATTTTCATGCCAATAATTATTCAGCGGGCTAATTGCGTAACACAATCAGTAGCAATGGGTTTCATTTTGACAGTTCAACAACATACATTGCGTTGTTTACGTCGTTCAGCAGACACATTTTTCGATCATATGAAGTAATGGAATAGCAATATCTTTCAAAATGATTCAGATTTAGATTGTCACGCAATTAGGGTGCTGATATTCAAACACCTCTTTAGAATTAAAAGCCATATAAGTATTTCAGAATTTTAAACCACAAGCCGTCTGGCAAAACGAGTCGCGACAATATTTTCACAAAATCATATCTCACAGACAGCCTAAAAAACCTGTTTTATAAACTCGTAAAGAACGCTTGACAGATGCTGTGCTCCTAATGATGTAATGTCTAAACCGGAAGTAAAATTAGGCTATAACCATTATAGTCGTAGCCCGAGGTGCTTAGTAATGGAAGCAATTCGACGTGTCGTAATCTGATCCATTAATTAAATTGCAAGGGAATGTGTTTATAAGGGACGCATGTACTTGGTGGCACAGAAACGAACATAGTATACCTCACCATAGTATAATGATACAGTATACCTCTATGTACCATAGATTTTGCGTAATGCCATGAAATGTGAGTATTTAGTGCGCTTACAGCAGTTGCTGTTATTTCCTTTTACGACAATATACGGCCTAAATGCGAGCACCCTCGAGCCATACGCAAACTACGGCAGAGTTTTATTGTCGATAAAGTGCAGAACAGTGGCACAATATTGCACTCTAATGAAGGTACAATGAAATTGCGTAAATATTAAGGAAACTGTAAAGTTTAGGTATAACATAAGTATATTGAGTGCCGAATACAAATTGGCAAAGGTATCCAATCGTATCCATGCGGGTTGGACCTAACTCTACAAGTAGAAGGATAGTGGTAATAAGACACGAAAGACGAATGGCCGATAGCCATCTTTGAACTGCTAAATGTTTCCTAATTTTTCTTTTTACCCGAAAGTGAGTACATATCTTACAATGTCGAGTTACCTATGCTAAGTGAGCTAAACGAAAAGATGATTTGCGTGGCGGCGCCAACACCGATTTTACCTTATTCCATGTCTGCAACGGAAATCAGGAAGCTTCTACCATAACCTAACATTACGCAAGACAAGAATGATATATGACGAGAACTTTTATTAAAACAATTGAAGCAAATGGCTGATTGCTTATCTATACGTATATCGTGAGTACAATTAATGAAACAATCTGTTGAAAAGATATAATGGCTTTTATTTTTGTTAAACGCAGTTGAGATCGTATAGTAATTAATATGAACTTATAATTGTTGTGTCCGTGACTGTACTACTCATAATCTGCGCAGTCTTTTAAATTTAGGAGTACCAAGTGGAACGACCCCCACTTATCGCGTTTCGTCCGGAGTATCGAAAATGCGTTGATGGAAAATCTTTGGAAAATTATCGCCTCATTGGTTCTGCCTGTCGAAGCAAGCGCAACTGTTAAGGTACCTGTACTTATTTATGATTAGCTGATCGGACAGACTTTAGTTTATCATACAAAAATCCCATAGGTTTTTTTTGACGGTACACTTACAAGTTACATAACAAGTTACGAGTACACAAGAACAACTAGTTACAAGTTAAATAAAAGCTTGTAAAAAAGAACATTACATTTTTACAATTTTACGAGATTTTTTCAAATTTTTTTAAATTAAAAACCTTATTCAGACTAACGAATATTTTCAAACAAAATATAGCTAAATCGGACTAGCCGTTCTCAAGTTATGCGCTTACTAACGAACAGCTTTTCATTTATATAAATGAAGTTTTTTCAGTGGCAGTTTTGAAATCGGGCAATATCTGATTGCAGACCTTCACGTTTCACTGCCATTATTTAGACTACCTTGTTCTCCTCAAACGAATAGAACGTGATGCTGCCATACATTTTCAGACATTCAGAACCTTGTGACCACGTAATGTTTGTTCTTCAGGGTTCAATGTTTGTAACAGCCTTACTAGTTACTGTCCTCGGTAAAGTAGATAATTGAAAACATGTTGTGGTGTGTTTATAGCGCCAAATGGTACTGTATAATGATTCCAACCACGAGGGGTATTGCACTTTGTGGTCGGTTTCTTATTAAAGGTCGGAAGCTTGGAATGGTATTACAATACTTATATCTATTTCATCATCCACACCCACCCACTGCTGGGCATAGGTCTCTCTTTTCTTGTGCCAATCCTCACGCTCTTGTACGAGCCTCATCCTGGTTCTACCCGCGATGGCAACAATGTCGTCCGTCCATCCGCCAGACGACCGACACTTCGTCTTATACCTAACTATTTACACGTAGTCTATCTAAATGAATGTTACTGCTCATGGAATGTTTACATTGGGATATAAGAAATCTATTATTATAGTTATAATTGAAATTCTAGTGTTTGGTATTCCAGGCCCTAGCTAAATCCAGCCCAGTCCGTACACATGGCTAGACAAAAAATTTCAGTTACTCGAAGAAATAGCTTACTCTATAATTAATGTAAACTTGCCTTTTCTTCAAGCATTGCGTGCACAATGGTATCTAACAAATAATTTAAATTAATATAGATCGACAGATTATAAATGAGGTATTAATTAAAAACACTTTCTTCGACAATCAGTGTTAATAATTCACATGATAAAAGTATCAAACACTTCGAACGAGGAAGCGGTGGTTCATTATTACGACCAATAAGGAGTAATTAGGCTATTACGGCCATTGTTCTGTTAATTAATTTGATTCAAGCTGACACCCAACTATAGCTTGTCAACTTTTTGATATCGTTACTCTACTTACGCATATCGGGAATTATCGCAATACTATAACGTTTATGTAACTTTATTGCCGCTGGAAACAAATCGATAATCGTTTCTTAATACTCGTACAATTAAATTTAAACCGAGACGTGACTACGGGTATTTAATCCATCCGATTCTATTAGCATTCATGCCAAAGTATGGACTATCACCGCTATGTCAACTGGTGTGTATAATTTGACTTGCAAGAGGTCAAAATACCGTGAGCTTCACTAAAGCGGTAACAAATTAGAATTTTAACGGTAACTGGTGCGAATAGTAGGGTTTTTTTGATTCTCTTACCGAAGACAAACAATATGGAACAGTAGCTGATTTAATTTCGTCAGTGATACTTCTACTTAGATATAAATCAAAACAACTTTACGGATATTTTGAAAGAGAATTCCACCGTGAAGGTCATATCCCACTTCGAGTTTGTCGTTGATCATTTGATTAGCAATTTAGCTTTATATAAATGGATGTGACCGAGATTGATTAACGGTTGTCTAATGGTCGTGACTTAATCTCGTAAGTTTTCACAATGCCCTGCGTCTATTAGGAATGGTATTAATGTGTTACGTCGAGATACAACATAAAGGTACGCATGAGCGGCGCACCGATGTAACGGGCTCGAGCCGGCCGCACTCCGTTATGTCATCAAGTATGTTGAGAGCAGCGCCCGAAGCACCTGGTAGCTGACATAATGGCGGTCACTACAATACTTCAGACTAAATGCATCACGCTTCATCAACTACTCGGTTACGGTACGCGATAGACCCAATTAATGTTCAATTCAGAAGTTTATGACAAATATATCATCAACAATAACAAGTTGTCCCTCTTCAATTGCCTTGCCTACATCAGCCCAACCACAATACAGTTATATAATGTTTTTAGTTGAATAAACCCACAAACTGGTATAGTATCCTCGCGGATTGAGATGTCACGTCTCGCCTTTCTCGTAACAATTGACACCACCTACCAAGTACTGACACTCACGAAATCACTCTGACTCTGACCCATAAGATCCTTTCATTATGATAATGTTACATCAATATATCGTATCGTATTTGGAGCCGATAAACACAATGATATTCAGGAAGACAATCGTGACGGGGAAAATACGATAAAAGAATCGTTGCATAACAATAAGAGTGGCCTAAACATATCGTCGATCAAAATCGACGATATGTTTTGACCTCATTGGCATGTCAAAACGGTCTCAGTGGTCCAGTTTTTAGGGTATCACAATTGGGGTCTCGTAATATTACGATATGATAAGTTGAATAGATAAGGAACCAGCATGAATTAGTCAGGTCTTAGATAGAGCATACGATAGTAACAAAACAAAAGTACAAACAATGGTCGCCTACTCGCTTAAGACAATTAAGTTAATCATTGTGACCTATGTCGACACGCGTGGTGAATATTACCTGTGCCGTATTAGGACCGTTTAACTACCGGTACTTAATCCCGGGACTGATTCACGACGCGATTATCCTTATCAATTACAGAGACGCGTTCTCGCCTACACCACTCGTATGCTCAATTGTTGTACGTTTATGGAAGTAAGATATTTTCATTGTTAACTCATCTTATATCACATCTGTTAAAGTTTCGAAACGTACCTTTAAGGTTGGAGTGTAAGCAATTGTATCAAGGCACGAGTAAAAGCTCTCCACGTACCTGACTGGTCTAGAGTGGACGTAGTGTGTTGTGACGGAGCTCCGAGAGGCACTGCTTGTACAATAATATAGACCGCGAACGTCTGTCCTATTATGGTTGGTGACAATACTAAACACGTGTCAGGATTGTTTATATACTTATACCAGCACTAGACAGTTGGGTCTCCAAAGCTGATTGACAGTGACTCACTTGCTACGCACTAAACTCATATTCACAGGATATGAAACAATTTATATAATAACCACGACTAAGTAGGTACTGAGTAATGTTTTTGTGATAAGTACCATGTTTATTGTTACGCAAGGTCCTATAAGTACATCTCATGAAAATTAACTATTCATAACAAGCAGACGTGGAAATGAAAGTAGAACAGCATGCCTTACATATTCCTGCATTTATAATTTCCCTAAGATTGCGAGCTGCAAAATATGCACTAGCGATAAGTAGGTAATATACTGCCTGTAATTAATATTGTTGACTAAACACGGATTGAATAACTCGTGTCGAAACTGATACATGAAAAACACTATCCCCAGGACTGAATCGTATTGTAGAAAAAAGGTGATTGTCTAAGAGTCAACTAGCAGAGGTCATTGCCCGCCAACGACTTTGCAAATAGTGCGTATCCTGGATGACTGGATGGTTACATGAAAGAATGCGGGATGAAGGTCGGAGAAACACACGCGAGTGACGGGATGAGTAGACAGTGTGTGGGTACCGAGAGTTAAGACCACGAGCACACTGATGGGCGAGAGCAGAGTTAAATAAACTATTAGGCATTCAATTGAGGGTTCAGCTTATAACTATAATAATAATAATAATAAATGTTTTTATACTTTTTATACTCTAATATTTAAAAATACAATTTATATGATTACATTAAAATAAAGGAAATAATAATAACTTTATTTCGGGTGGCATAGACCCATAGAAACCTTAACCTAGTACACATTAAGAATCTTGTATTTTTTTGCTATAGAATGAGAAAACCAATAAACCGATAAACTTTTCAATCTGTAAATAATAAACTGGAAACTTAACTCTATAAGAATTAAATAGATACAGACAATTATTATACTTAATATATAGCAACATTTGCCTTCTATTCTACTTGCATACATGGGTAATGATGGTAAATATAGTTTGTTTGATAATAATTGGTCGTAATTAAGGACAATTGTATCGTTATTATTGGTAGGTATAAAGTTTATAAATCTCTTCACTTGATTGTTAATTTAAAATAATAAAACAACGCCAGCCGTGAGCACTAAGCTCGTCTCCATTGTGCCGCCTCCGTCGCATTCCTCGACGTTTCCTCTGTCATTCACAAGTTTTTTGTTTTGTTTATTCCTCAATTTACAATGATGGATAAAATCTTCATTGAATAATTGCAGTCACGTCGTCATTATATTGTTTTATTTTTCTGATGACAAATAGTGAAATTGAAAACGGATGAGAGTGCAAGCGAGCGTTGATACTCTCATAATTAAATGTCAACTGTTGCAGTTAGTTTTACTTCACTGCTGCTCGGATCATCTCCACGCATAATTTACAATATTATACTTAGTTGTTTCGTACATGTTCCACTGCTGGCATTTAAATTCTAGTAGCAGTTTCGACAGAAAAGTTCCCATGCGTCTGCTTATGGTTATATAATATTTTAGAAGAAGACCGCGTCAGACATTTGACCTCACTGAGCAATACCGAGACGCGTTGTACTTACACACGTATGTCCCTGCGTTACTAACTAACTTTATGGAATACCACACTGTCTGGGACATATTTGTTTATCTCTTCCAAATCTATGTAAACATATTTGAGTTAAGTGAGGTTAAAGACGTCGTAAATAGTTCTCAAGATTTGAATTGGGTGACAGATCTTCATTATGTCGCACCTTTTATGGATAACGATATTTTTATCTGTCCTAGATTTGTGGCACGTAGATGGCGTGGCGACTTCTAAGCCTTATTCTCATTTAATTTAACAATGAAATAAACGTTTATTATCATTATCTTTAAATGTTAATAGAGTGTTATAGTCAAGTGTTTCTTTGATGTAATCTCTGCCAAAATAAATTATACCTATCAGCACGGCAAATCCAGCGAAGGATTATATTAAAGAATGTTGCTTAATTTAAAATGAATAGTAACTAGTAACCTACTGACTACTGTATGGCTGTCATCGAATATTTTATTAATTCTCGAAACCATTATAATGTAGTGGAATCACAGAAATTGTTTTGAATTTCGTCACAACATGTGGAGAGACGTCCGCGGTTCTTACGTCACTTGCGTTTTCCTTCGTCGGTTTTGTTCAAGTTTCTTCCCTAGGGTTGTTGTTTTTGCTTTATTTCTTCAAAACATTTTTGCGTCGTTGTAAGTTATAGTGTAACCAAAGTGGTAAGGAGAGCACAAAAGTATTTGTTTGTGGAAGTTTTTTGTGACTGCCTCCATAATAATATTAGGCCCATTGTACACACACGTTTTTCTTGCCGTAAAAAGCTACGGTTTATTCACCGTGTGTAGGTATCGTCGCCAGTGTTGTATGGATCACAATGGAAGCTTGTTGTGTTGACGGACACGTTTTTCCTACGGCGCGGTGTATACACTGTACTGTAAAGAAACCGTGCCGTGTACAAAGGGCCTTACGCTTATTGTGTTCTCCCTTATCCTTTTTGTACTCTTGAAATCATTCTCAGTTTTTTCATTTCTTGTCTGGGATTTCGTACTAAGTATTACACCTAGTCGTAAATCTAAATAACTATCGACTATTTACTAAAAACTCCGTATAAGTGCGTATGACATATGTGTGAAGTGAACACATGAATGTAACATAGAAAGTCGCATGTTTTTATAAGGATAGACATTTCAGAAATATACATTTCGTTTTATATTCTGTATTGGATTTCCAATTTCTTTCGGCACGTTGTTAATCAATTATTAATTAAGTTTAGCAATACCAGTGATATAAAGCCCTGGCAGTTATTTGTGAATTAGTTACAAACTGTGTCTGCATACCGAAACAGATTTATAACTACACTAGGTAGTAATTAAAAGTTTTGTCATTCAATCCTCCGCGTGATGTGCGCTCCTCAGCGGAAATCGTTCCCATGACCTTTTGTTTCGTGGCCATACGCTAATCTTTTTTATTTACGAGTTACCCACTTGCCTTCGGTTTACGTACATATGTACTTATTAAATATCATTTATTGCGCTTTTGTAAATAGGTCGAGCAGTTGTTAATTTATGTTTAAATTTACATCATTTAATATCCTGTTTCCTAACAATTTTGTGTGCAAAAATTTACATATTTAATACGTGATTATTTAATTAAAATTATGTGTCAAATGTGATACAAATCGATGGAAATCTAATAGGTTTAACGCCCATCAAGTCACCTAAGAACATTGGCCTGCGTGGCGAGGTCTTAAGTTATAATTTAGACAGTTTATTAGATCACAGCCGCAGACAACAAATATCTGTTGAACCACATTTTATCATTAATGTATCTAGCGCCATAATTTACTTGTTTGATATTCAGCTGACAGGTTAAGTCGTCAGTATCTAATAAGTAATCACTTTTAACATTAAATTAATTTATTAGTTGTGGATGGGGAGGTCACCTTAGTCACGGAAATTTCTCAATAAATCTATAAAGTTATCATTTCATATCGATCTGTGAATGTAAGAAATTCGTGTATATACTTACACAGCTGATTGTCGCGTTGCGCAACTTCTAACAGATTCACGCAAGTTTTAATTGTAATCGAGGATCATCCATGAATGAATAGGGTTCAGTTAAGATTTTTAGGTCATTGTAATTAACTTTTACCTTATAAATACGTTTTCTCACGTATGTTTTAAAGCAGGCGCACACGCTGAGCATGATGAAAAGGTTGCACTATTTCATGCTTCATTGAATTAAAAATAACAACATATCACCAACAGAACGCAACTGTCGCCCACGTACAAAAAGTAAGAATGCAATAAAAAGACGTAATATGATATAATTAACGTTGTACAAGTTGTATTGTAGGAAACTTCACGGGCGAGCAAACAGCGCACGCTACGTGATGGTAGATGGTAGACCCACCACGACTTCCGCGCTCGGTGAGAGCTTAGGCGCACACGATCTCATCGACAAGGGATGACGCGCAAAATGCTGCAACATGCCTCACATTGCCAACATCGCATGCAACCAAAACGTGAATGAGTGCACACATGAAAGGGAAATTAAACATTACTGTGACTCATGCTAGATCTTCTTCATTTCGTTGCAACGTAAATGGCCGTTCAAGATGGGTATCACATTTCAAGAAAATTTTCCCCACTTAAAACATCTCTAATAGGTAAATTACAGTTAGGGAAGGCCCTGCTAGATATATATTTGGTCGGCAAACACATTTGGCACACAGGAAACACGTAATGGAAAACAATAATGACACAAAATGTGCGTAAGAAAAGCAGAAAATGTTCAAATTAACGGGAACTTACGACCCTATTACTTTGGAAATGTATGAAAGGGTACAGATAATGTCTAGGTTCGGACATTATTTCTATGTTTATTGTATCATTATTTAGCTAATTTATAATATGGGAGGTACTGTTTAGTTTGTCAAATCTCAAGAGACAATGTGTGACGTGGTGATATGTGGGGCGTGGTTTGTCTGTCGGTGGCGTTACACAAACAATGGAGAAAGCAGAGCATCAATCGAAATCATCATCTAGTTGAGAACATAGACACAGCCACGAGACACACCAAACATACATAGAAGACAAAAAGACAGTGTAATCACTCTCATTGTCATTTCAAATTCGGTTTCTGATTGTAATCACGAACAAATGTAGGCTATAATTGTATCGGTATGTTCCTGGTAGTAACTATTCATTTGCCTGTTATTAACCAGTAATTAGATGAAAGTATAGTTAGTTCGGTATGTAAAGGCCATTTATGTCTTGAAAAACTCTCTTACTTCATTTGGTAAGCAAAATGTGAAAACTTTAGTCAGGTGAAATTGAACTTGGGTTAAGTTAAATAGGTATCTTTTATAACATTATTTTACATTATTAGCTTGTAATACCTACAGTGGCCTCGAAAATGTTGTTGATTGTTTCCACTCCAGCTGTGACACACCACATTATATTTTAAATTCTAGTTCCAAATGTTTGAACTATACACTGTAATGTTCTTAAATTCCCTTAGGATTACTTGACATTTTTAAAAAAATTTTAAATGGCATCACAGCTGGAGTGGAAAAATGTCAACAAAATTTTGGAGGCCACTGAAAATTTACCATAGCTACGAGTACTTATAGAGAGCAGTGTAAGCAGAATTGTAGTTGTTATGTAATTGTTTGAAGAAAATGGAACTACAGTTTACACGATGTTTTGAATATTTTGATCAAAATACATTTTTTGACGCATGAAAAGCTGCATTTCAGATTTCATATTTCCCTTTGAGAACACAATTGAAAAAAAAGTAAATCTTAATCTAACAATTCACAACATAAAATGTGTGTGTGTGGTCTTAACTTATATTCATCAATAGACAACCAATTCCTTTAAGTAATTATTCAAGCGGTCACATACACAACATGAAGTGTACTGAAGTGGCGAAAGGCCCACATCGAATAAACCTTCAGCCATAAAATGGCAATAAAACTTGAATCGTGAAATAAAGCGCTTTCATGTGTACATCAATGGAATTCCTATGATTCATTCATAGGATGCGGGGTTCAAGAAGTGGGTGGTGCTGTGCGTACGCGCGCATCGACTGCAAATCACTGTGACTTTCCAAGGGCACAGTATTCTATACCTTATTGTAACCTTCAAGGCCGTTTTTCATCTTGTATATTCGTAGATTGACAGATAAATTGTCTATGTGCAGATGGATGGGCCCCTCAACTGTGAAGATGAAGATTACTCATGTACACGCTAATCTATGTACAATGGTAAGTGTTAATTGAAAAATCTGATGTTTGTTAATTTACTTTGTAATTTTATTGTTAAAAAACGGCTTGTGACACGATACTTTTAACTTAAAATAATTAGCAACATATGGTAATATTTTAAGGTCTGAGGTTGTCACGGGGGTAGAATTTATAAAAGATAGCGCACAAAATCTAGCCTGCCTGAATATTTAACTCACCCAAACGATTAGCGTTTCTACGGGCTTACACTACTCTAGGATATTCCGAGGGCTTCCAATTCGAAACGTCTGGCACTTCTCTGTAGCCACAAATCTTTTGGTAAGTATAAGTAGTCTCTAGTGATCACAGTCTTCGTCTGAATTTTTGGGGGAACGCTCTGTCTGTGATTTAAAAATGTATGAATTTTTGGGTTAGCCTTATGCCCAGTCGTGAGTTTCAAATGCTGATCTGTTAGCACGTCCGGTGCTGCAGGGCGTCGCGTCGAGGCGCGTGCGTGACGCCGGCGCGGGCGCAACGTTGCGCAACAAACACCGCACTCAACCCGCTTTTACTCGCCGCTCGTTTACATGGAACGCGTCAATTACGTAAAATTGTATCAAAAATTGTATTCACGTACCAACTACCACTGGTATGTGCTCGTAACGGATCGTTGCCACATATCTCTATAGAAGTTCTGATAAAATGATTGTTATTTAATTAGCAGTTCACAATATCTGATACAAGTGCAGATATCGGTTGTGAAATTGTATGTACATCGCATTGTAGATGTGCGTAGACGTCTAATAATTATAGAGCAACACAGTCTGTCATTAAAACAATAATAACATGTTATGTAGGTAATGATACAGCTTAGAATTGAGTAACATTCCTTTTAGGGTTGCGTAATGGTAAGGAACTATCACACGAGTATCATGTATCGATATTTGTGTAAGCCCTAAATTGCTGAAACGTTTGTGAGATTCCTGTTATAGACCTAATATTTTGCCCGCCCTTACCCTCACTCTAGGTATGTAATTTTAGATCAAGGGACCAAAATTGTAACTGAGAGAAGTTAACATGTCCTATTGTTTCAATGTAAATGAAAAGATAATTTTAAAATATTTGCTCTACTAGATCTGCTCGGATAGCGCGAGTCTACTTATGCAAGACAACGCTACTTTTACTTTCATCGCGACGCGGAATAAGAAATAAAAACAAACGTTTTTCTCACAACAACACTGTTTTAATGCGAATAACATAGTTATAAAAGTGTTATCCAGTCGAACACACGTCATTGCATAGATTGACATTGGCCCTGATATTTGAACCGTAGTTTAGTGATCGATTATGTCTCGTGCCGCGACTTGTATGCAGCCATAATGGTAATTAGGTGGTCGTTAGGACCCGCTTGGTGATAATTTTAACATAAGTGTGTGTGACGTCAGTTGGTAGCCGGTTATCACAACACAACCCACTTCGCTGCCTCATAAGGGTTTGTGGTACAAGGTTCTTTAAAATTTACGTCGGGATCATTTTAATGGATATGGAATATATGGCTGCGGAACGAAAAGCTTTAATAATTTGAGTGGAAAATTAAATAAAGGAGAATTCACTTACTTTAAAAGTAAGCATGTTGTTTTCAGGGGATGTTTCAGGACTCCTGATGGAAAGCAAGTGACTGCGATATCGATAAAAATCAAGCGTTTAGCAAAGGTAGCCAATCAAAAAAAAAAAAATGTAAATTTATACAGTAAGTTCGATACGATCGCCAATAAAAAAAAAACTTAAATGAATCAATATTGCCAATTGAAGGCATAAATTAAAGATATTAAACGGACATTTCTTCAGTAGAACAAACAGTGCTCGGTCGTCGCCGCGTCGCCCTTGACATTTCGTTACACTTCTCCGGTCGCGGCATAGACAACAGACCTTTAAATAAATGCCTTCATCTTCAAATGTTTCAACTTAAATTGTTACTAATTATTCACGCTCAAAAATATTTATACTTTTTTTATTAGGTATATTCTTTTGATGACAGGTAGATAATAGCGGTTGGGTTTCTATTTGTCCTACGCTGTGTCCAGATTTTTTCTTCGTTTAAGTACCGAAGAGCCAGTCTGAATGAACGGGTTTTGGTGCAGTTTTATGATGCAGCAAGGTTTCTACATAAAAACTAGATCCCTGCTAATGTTGTAAGCTTTTAGCTTTTGATCTAAATATAGTCTTTAACAAATCAACTTGTAATAGCCACATTTTATGGGCATAGCATGAAATTAACATTTTTGGCTTCAAGGTCATTATTGGAAAGTGCAAGAATGCAACAATTCTTCCAAAAACAATCGCGAAACAAAGTTGATTATGTGGCAATCTTCCAATTTACTTCAAGTTGCGCATTTTTGAAACGGTTATTAAAAGTGTCTTTCATAAGCACCTTTACTACTAAGTGCAGATGCAGATATTATTATCTCATTAAACCTCAGTATGTCCTCTGCTTAACATGAAACTTCCAGTCTCAATAAACTGCTATGCTATATTGAAGAGCCGAGAGTGAATACTTTCACAATCTACGCTAGGCGTCCGGTGCCTACGTGTGCCTTAGCAATGCCTAAACAGAGCCTACGCTGGGGTATCGTGACTTCCACGCAGCGACAACGCAGCGCAGACGAGGTGCCTACGGCCCTACGCAGAGCCTATGCGGAGCCTCCGTGGCGCCAACGTAACTTGTATGTATCGTCTACGCAGCGTCTAACGAGTTCAAATGCCATTCAACACTTTGACACAATACAACTTGTTTTAATATTTACATTTTAACAGACGCCGCCCTGTCACATTCTGCATTGTTATGTAGGAAGACGTTTTGAAGAGAATGTTTTAATTCCCGAGAAATGGTACGCAATTTTTCGGGAATTAAAACAAATTAAACAATCCTTAAGTGAATAATACATGTGCTTTGTTCAGATAGATATGATAGTGATTAAGGACAGAGGTGCTGTACCGGTATGTGAGTTCCGGTAGCCACTCGGTACAATCGAGCACACAAGGTCGGCGCCACTGGCGGCGTTTAGTCGCCTGTCAATCACTACTCACACCTCGGCGTTTGAACAAAGTGCCTTTACATTTGAACAGCGTGTTTGAACTGAGGGGCAATTCTCGTAATTTTAAGAACGTTCACAGTCAGAGGAGCAATTCTCATAATTTTAAGAACGTTCCCGTTGTATGGGTATTGGGTTGCAATTTTCACTGTATTGGGGTTGGCTCAGTTTAAAGCTTTTGGGTTGCCAAAAGTGCAGTATGTTTTCATGAACGTATTTTATGGGTTCGAAATAATATTCGTTTACTTAATTTATTTTCTAAAACTCTAAAGAGCCAAAAAGAAGATGTAGTGGCAAAGATTGAAAACAGTATGCTTAGATGGTTTGGTCATATTGGGAGACTGAATGAAAGGCGACTAACAAAAGGTATAGAAGATGTGAGTGGAAACACCGGGAGGGGACAGACAGTGAGCTTATTGGTGATGATCTTCAGAAAGATCAGGTGCGTAGTACCCTCAACCGGCGTGGATGTACAAGTAGATGCATGAAAATAAACGAGGCAAAAGGAGTAGCTAAGAATCGTAGTAGGTGACGTTCTGTAGTTTCTGCCTACCGCCATGGGAAGAAGGCGTGAGTGTATGCATGTCTAAAGACTCACGACATGCGTAGCTACATATATAATACTATGAACTCTCTCCTAATGGGGATACATGAATCTCGATTATCTACGTAGAAATTAATCCCTTAAGTTTCAGAATTTCCGACAACCCTTTAGATCACAACCGGCTTTTCAAAGTCAGATCAATTTAACTGTTGTTAAAGCTCATGTGAAGTAATTTGATTGGCTTTTGTTATCTCGGACATCCAATCACAGTTAACACGAGATACGACATGAATTTCCTGATTAGAGACTTGTTCAGCTTTCAGGAACCCTTAGTGTGTTCTCGAGATAGTGTTACTACTATGTAATGTTTTATCCGTAATATAAACACCACAGAAACACACCAAGACAAAATTAAATAATTACTAAATTAAAATACGACGATCTGGAATGCAGAAAAGTAAAATGTATCGGTAATAATTTACATAAATTTCATTTTATTATTCACCTACATTAGGAGCGGTTAAATTATCCCTATTTCTATTTCTACATAAGTTGCAGTAAGTACTTTTCTTTAGTGAACTAGAAGCAGCTTGTTATTGTATTATGCAGTTATTTTCCTTGCAGACAGTTCAGTATGCATTGAGACCAAAGCAATGCACTTTATGCGTCAATGCGTACATTAATAAACAATTGTGTAATTTGAAAATGGTATGTTTTTCATGTTGTTTCAACTTATTGTTGATAAACAATACGACGCTGTGAAAACGCATTAAAATGAAATGAAATTGTTAATTCTGTAAATAGGATATCGGAATCACTTTTAAACATCATATAAAAATAATAGTAAGCTAGATGGAATCGAGATTTCATATCTGACTATTCCTGAGAAGAAATGGCGAAACATACCGAGGGGTCAAAGTCTCTTTTAAGTCTAGACATAATCTTGGTCAGATCGTGTAGGAAACGTGTAGATTTGTGTCTGAAACAGTCTTTCGAGGGAAGAACTCACTATAGAACGTCTGTCGTCGGTGCAAGAAAACAAACGAAAACGGGAGACTTTTCAATATGGATGACAACACTGACAACACATCTCTAAAGATGAACATTTTCTCACTAGCGACAAGCTTTAGGGAGGTACAAAAAATAGACAAGAACAATTTTTTTATATTAGATACAAACCCACAAAGAATTCCCTATAACCCTATATTTTCTTAGTCTCTCTTGAGTAAATCTAAGAAGAAAATGCAGTGTAAATAAAAACAAAACGTAGAAACGTAGTTTGACTAAAAGAAAATTGTTCGCAATTGCTTGCGAACAATTTTCGATTGCTTAAGTTTTTTGCCCTTACAAAAAATGATTGTTTACAATTTGTTTCGCTGTTGCCACACATAATATGCGTAAAGTTATATTTATGTTCCAATTACGGTTTATTTGAAGTTGAACTTGTACAAAAAAGTACTAACGATGTTGTTTTTTTATAAGCATAGTGATTAGTCCTTCTACTTTCGCAAGACAGTCGACATTATGATAAGTGCCAATCAAATGACTACAAAAAATAATTGACAGGCGGTCACTTCAAATGAAATCCAATTAATGGGAACATCTAAGGAGGTAAGTGTAGCGAAAAACGTCTATACAATTGTAGATGTGCAATAATAGATATAAATGTATATTTGATTGATCTATTGAAACTGCCGTGTAAGAGTGGTTGACCCAGATTCCAGTTAAACGGTTGTATGTCGCAAAAACTCGGTTATCCGCACTTTCAGAGTACAGTGAAAGCACTAAGGTAAGTGTGTAAGTAAGCCGAAAACCTTGTGCTACCTACAGTTAAATCTGGTTATATGACAGGTGCTAAAGTTGGACAACTTAGCCGGACATAAAGTACGATCATTTTTAAGATAAACAATTCCATTTTATTTTTGGATTCAACTTAATTGTACTGACCGAACCATTTTTTAGGCATTCAACAAAATTTAATTACGGTGTGCAGTTTCGTTATATTTAATTTGAGTGCCAACTTTCATACAAAACATCTTAATAAACGTAACGTAAGTAATAAAATTACGCAAGTTGCTCTTTTGATAATAATTAATAGAGTAGGAAACAACTATTTCGGATACTTACGTTTGGAAAGTTTTGTACCTGAATATTAGTTCGACGGTGTGGGTTGGAAGTAAAAAACGTAGTTTCTATTTGAAGCAGAGTTTGTCATAACAACTTTTGAAAAGATCAGTTTGGTGTGGTTTTAGACGTGCGCGTTGGTTTTAGAAGCGGAACAAATTGACAATCGAATTACAAATTCCTGCGACGGCGCCACTATTTTACAAACATTACATTTTGTCTGGAAAGTAGGTCGTGACAATATGGTTTTGAATGTCTGATGTTACCATTCACAGGGAGTCATTAGCGATCATTCGTACAGCGCCGGCCATGATTGATGACTTTGATGAGTATTGATCGTAATAATATCGCAATCACTTGCAATAGAATAGAATTATTGTTTTGTAAAGTTGTATGAACATTTAAGAAGTTCAAGCGAAGCGTAACTGTGAGGCGGTTACAAAATCTTAAATCTAAAGTTACTAACATTGTTGTAGTAAATGAAAATCATTTAACATAGATATAGCTAGCGGTTCGTTCTGCAGCAAGTGTATTATCGGCCGATGCAGTTTACTCAGATCCTGTAGCATCGATAGAACAGTTAAAGTAATTACCCACAATCGTGTCTTACATCATATTATTTATACATTGTTATGTACTAAAAAGCTCAGCAATTAAGCTCATAACAAGCTGTAGTTTGTTAGCAGTAAGAAACTTATTAAGTGGGTATTCTAGCTACAATGTGTACTTAATTCGTGACACGTAAAGGGGTCAATGAGCAGCTTCATACAATAATAACATAATATTGTATTGAATACGGTTTTATAATCTCACAAAACGTTACGTGCTGAGTTGTGACATTTGTTCGTAACAATTCAATTCACTGTGAGTGGAAGTAAGGCCGCCTGCTCGTGGTGCAGCTTCGCGGGGTATCATGGCGTCTGCGAACGCGTGCAATGACTCCGCTTTAATTAATTGCACACATGACGGACGCTCGCGTTGCAGACCATTTACAGTGGAATGGCTCTTATCACAAGACATTAGTAAATGGAGCTAATTTTAGACCGGCGACGGCGCGACCGGCTCGTTGACCTATCAACTTGCAACTGAGCTATTCACTCGTAATGTTCGATTTCAATGTAATTAGATGTCGGACACTATTGCAGTTTCAGTATTATTATTTCCTGCTTTGCCTGAAACATATTTTGAAATACTGTTATAATGAATCGGTTAAAAGCGTCCACTCGTAAGAAATACTTGATATCGGTGAGCGCTGCATTCGCATAAAAAACGTGACAAACTGTGAATTTGTAAGCGCAGTTCGGTGCGGCAAACTCTCTCTAGATGTAATATCAATTTGTTGGATGGCCTTGGCACACTAACGTATTAGAGTTTCTCTTGACAAATGGGGGCAGAACGTTTTGTTTGTAACTTAAGATGACAGCATGAATCGTCCGGGAAATCCTAGTTGCAGCCGTCGCGTCACCGTAATGTTTCATAGAGCCACTCATTAAACCGTCTGTGCGAAGTTTGTCGCAATCTCTGTTCACCTAGAACAGTTTGTTTACAATGCTCCTTTGAACGACTGTGGTTTGTCAATATAACTTGCTAAAACAAATGGGCGGGTGTGTGCTTATTTGGTGACTGACGGTATAAGTATGGCGTAATTAGTTAGCAGGTTGTTGGTGGAATCAAAGCACTATATCTAAAATACTTGCTTGTACGAATACTGACACATTAATTGCCTGTTGCCATTATAACAATGCGTTGGCTCTCACCGAACAAAACCAATAACATGTGACTTTCATAATCCTAGCCTCATTTCTATTAGATAGGTAGATAGATGTGGTTGACTCAGTGCGACAAAAAGCGCAATGAGGCCGTGTGGCTAGTCGGCGAGAACTCGACAGCAAGCCGCTATTATATGGATAGAGTTATTACGTCTATACCGAACCACCCACGATGAGGTAGATACATACAGAGATGGAAGAGAAGCCTCTTTTATGAAAGATTGCTCCACGACAATAAGGAACTGCAAATATTGAAGAGCAGAGCAATGACAATTAAGGCTTGGAATTTCGATGCTTGTCAAATACCAGACGAGCATGAACGGTATACGGTGACCGTCTTACTTCCTTGGTCAAGCTTATTCATAGTATTCATAGTTGTCACCAACTTTTGTGTATACTATAGCATGACAATATTAAAACTGTGGAGGGCTTATAGAAAAAATATAAGATTTTTTCATCGCCAGATAACTATTATATGAGGAATAAAATTGACGTTTGACAGTTTTTGTGTGAAATAACTGTCAACATTTCAAAATTATTCCTCGAATAAAGTTATCGGATGATTGAAAAATCAGCCCTTAAGAAGATATTGTGTTTGTCTTTGAGGAAAATAATAAAAATCTTGAACGGCTTTTGGCAAAAATATACTTTTAGATGTATAAAGGCTTACCTCAGTATAACACAAAGCGCAATGAGGCCGTGTGGCTAGTCGGAGGCCACTCAAGAGCCCGCCCGCATGATGGTGGTCTTCACGTCATAGCACGACCGCGCGACACCGATACTCCCGGCGAATCATGTCCTGGAACACAATGTACTAAGTTAATTATCAATTTATTCAGATTTAGTTTGACCGGAACGGTACTGGGTAAATGTAATGGATAAGAAATAAAATTTATTTATGTATTTTTGCTGTTAATATCCCACTGGTGGGCAAAGGCCTCCTTACTCTCTTTCCACCTCTCTCTGTCCAGAGCTGCCAAGGACCGATCAAAGAAGTAAAAAGGAATTAACAAAAAAGGACGTTGTTCCGAGAATGAGTAACGCGTGGTTGCAGTTACAAAGATGTATAGTAACACCTACTAAACAAACATACAGGGTGGCAGGGACATCGTGGCATAAACTGTAACCATGAATTCAGCACGATTTTAGACCCCAAGCGAGTAAGTTTTTCGTCGTTTAAAAAAAAAACAGCTGTTTCATAGACAAGTGCAATACCTGCGCGGTCAAAACGTAGGGAACAGCATTTTTTTTTTAATAACCGAAGAATAAATTCAACGCAAGCTTCAGAATCATGTTTTGAATCTTTGGTAACAGGTTGCGCGTCGATGTTCCTGTCATCGCGAATTTAATTAATTAAAATGATAATTTTAAGGTAATAAATCATACGCAGCCACTGAGCCAAAGACGTCTCAGCATAATAGCTGCGTAAAAAAATGTCATGCGCTGGTTTTACGAGAAAGCCTATCGTAGTATTGTTATCATGCACAATTTCAAATAGTTATTTGAAAACAAATATGCAAATACACAGCGATTAAGGAAGCTGCAACCGAAAATGGTTGGGAGATTTTACATCTTTGTTAATTTTTTCGATACTCTGGTATGGGAAAAGGATAAAATCAAATTGTCTTTATAATGTGCACATGGACCAGGTTTAGTTATTTGTTTTGCAAAACAAAGGTACAGTGACCAAAAGTTGTATTGAAAGGAAACTAGTTCTACGTACGGGGCAGTCACCCTGCGACCGTGAGCAAGTGAACGAAATGTCGGAAAATGGATAAGAGTTGCAGCAAGAAACAAGTTTTATTTAAAAATTAATAATACAATGACGTAAACAGTGATGTTTTTCGTTATATTTTTTTACTAAAAGCAGTAAAAATATGAGGAAATGTTAGGATAATAATAACATAGATGCGATTAAGAGGAATTTCGCGACGCGGATGTATAATGATGATGTGATGTTATATTGTTTTGTCACTGCCTGACAAAAGGTATCTATGCAAATTTTCTGCATGATATTACTTGAAATATACATACATAATCAGCCTATAATGTTCCCACTGCTGGAACACAGGCCTCCTCTCTTCGAGAGGGAGTGGGCTATATTCCACCACGCGGCTCAGTGCGGGTTGGTAAAAATTGAAACATTAACATCACGAAATATAATTTTGAGCATGCTTGGTCCTTTTAGAAATCTTAACTTTTTAAATCCTAGCTTAGCTTAGCCATACGGTTCCTGTAGGTAATTAGTTGGTAATATGACCGGTATTACCCCCACAGTTGGGTGCTCATAGAGAAACTCCGCCACAGACGATACTTTATTACGTCCGGCGCTCTCTGGGCAGTCAGTCCCTCTATTAACCTTATTGGTTTGCTAATCTTTTCGCCACAGGGGCAATTCTCGTACAACTCGTGGCGATACGACAGAAGATTGACTATATGGCAATAATACTGGACAGTAAGAAAAAAAAAACTTGTTTTCATCGCCACCCAGAGGGTACGAGCACAAAGCGTCGTCAGATATACAGGGTGTAGCACAGTATACAGACAGACGTTGTTTTTTCGAGTCGATATCGTCCTTACCAGTGCTGTATAGCACTCATTCTAAAAAGGAAAACAAGAATAGGCATTCCATGATGTTTGACTTTGCCTGTTTTGATTGAGTTGGCTCCATTTTTGTCTTCATCTACTTACGTATGTTTTCGTTTGGTGAATGACATTGCTGCTGTACTGATCCACTAAAATGAATTATATTACCAAGACATTAATCCAACCAATCATCATTGATTGAATTGATTGATGATCTAACGACTAATCCATTCGAATGTCAAACATACAATAAATACATGTTGGTAATTAGTCCAATAAAATAGTATAGTATTTATAGTGATGTATCATTTTTAATTATTGAACCAATTACTAAATTAAATATTAAAATTTATTTATTAATAACAATTTGTACAAGAATAGAATAAACGGTGACCCCCAAATTAGGCATTTGGCTGTATCTTGGGAGTCAGAAAAAATGCCGGCGGGTAATTCTGATTAAAATGGCATTTTAATCAGAATTACCCGCAGCTGGTGATTTTGATTTAAATGTCATTCCTGTCAATTCATTAGTAGATTGGAATGCAGCGAGAAATCGATAGGATTGGGTATGAATCGATAATCACGGGTCGAATCGTGACGGTGACGTTGTAGTGCTACGAACTGCTGCGCCGATGTTCCCTCTAATTAGCATAAACTTTAATAAAGTAGGTAAATAATTGATCGAAATGTTACTTTGTTTATTGTTTACGCGGTTATTATTGCATCTTTATATGACATTATATTTGTATTTAAGTTAAATTACTGGACACTTGAATCAACTTTACTGGATAAGTTTAATTTAAGTTTTCATGAAATCATTTTATTTTGGCAGGAGTTTTCATTTCTTTTTTCGTAGTAAATCTAGATAGGATTTAAGAATACCTATTTGGTTTGGGTTATGTAGCTTATTACTATACTATACTTACATCTTTCAGAAGCATTCTGTACACCTGCGTTCAATTAAATGCTAATATTTTTGTTACTACTCAGTAGCTCAATAATTAACTACTGGTAGCTATTTGTAGCACAATCATGTCGTCTTTGTAGGTCGCGGAGTCGTTACCTATGGCCTCAATGGGGGTCACTTGTCGAGACTACAATGCTCAACCTGTCAAATCTATTCACTGATTGTTGCCTATTATCTGATGACTTTTACATAACTCGGTATCATTATAAATTATACCTCTAATGTTAACGGCGACAGCGGACAAAGGCAATCAGATATCCCTGCCGTTCATAAGTATCAAATGGTAATATTCTAAACGTACAGTACTATTCTATCTTAAATAAAAGACGTTTGAGACGATGAAATCCTTTCAAAGGTCACACGACTTACGTAATAGGTCTGCTTAGCCGACTTTTTGGTAGGCGCACGGGAAATGCCAAATAGTCAGAATATCTATGGGGACAAATCATTTGCAAAAATCAGGTTTTTCTTAATGGGCGATGGCGAAAGAGGTTGGGTCATCTCATTAAGGTGATTGAGAATGTTAAAGTTGATAAGTCGTCGAATGCCATCCGACCGGTTGGTTGAATGTTAGCTGCGCCCGCGTACACGCATGAAACTTGATATAAGTTGCTAACTAAATTATTATTTTTATCCTTTAAATTAGTTTCTAGGCGACTGAGTGGCTGTAAGCGAGTGGGCGGGTTGAAAACGTGAAAGTCGTCAATGTGTCAATAGGTAACAGGTACAGACAAGGCATCGAGGTCATAATTAATAGATCTATATCTAACATATTTATATAGCATCATTGATCTTAAAGGTATACAAATGAAAGCGAGACTATTTTCTGGGTGACCAGACTATTGTTCGGTGGTACAAAAAGCCCGAGTATCAAGGCAGGCCGCGGGGTCGCGCACCTCACGCCCGACCTCGCCTGCCAAATAATAACGAATCACAAAACACAATAATTATTCACCCACCGTGAGCAGCTCACACACAATAAGTAAACATCACTAGGAAAGTTATCACGGCTTGTCTACTACGCGGGGTGCCATAGACATGCCATAGACCGGGGTATACATACCTAACATTTCTCAATCACAATAGCAAAAAGTGTTAACGGCAGCTAATGAAGTATTGTTCGATTTAATTCAATACGCACTGTATATAACTAGGCCACATTGTTTTAATTAATCGTATTATATTAACTAAAGATATTTTATCGTCTTAATAAGACGACCTCGTTGTTCAGATAATGGACAACTTATAAACACGTTATGTAGTGATTGAAGTTCGGGTATGTTTTGTTACCTAATACGATTTAGCATAAGTAAAGCGGATTATTTGTAGATACCTTGCACCAGGTTTAAAAACTTCGTCGGCAGTTCAAGTGGATTATTTGCAAGCCAATTTCTAACACTAGGTATGTGTGATTGTGTGCACTCCATTAGCGAAACGAATCGTAATTCATGTTATTTGCACGTTTCATCCTCATTGTTGGGCCTTCAAACCTTGACGAAACAAGATTAAGGCTATTCTTTGCACAATTCGGTAGGTGCGTTACAGTCATCGAGTTTCCGCATTTCAAAATCAAACAATAGGATTTTCGACTGGTAGGTAGCACCGCATGACATGGCTAAAATAAAAAAAAAAAAGTTCATTTTGTATTTTGAACAGGTTATAAGGATATCAAGTTTGTCGTTAGCTTATTCGATTGGTATGTGTAGTCATTATTTTCGCAGTTTTCCTGGTGCAATAATTTCCTTTAGAGGAATTCCTACACCGGCGTGGACGGCGTTTTCACTTAAATGCGGCTTCGTTAGGCGATGCACGCATTGCTTAATCGTCATCGTTTTATTACGCTGAGTGCACACACACCAACATGATGTCACGAATCGTAATTTGCACCAATGTAATACCCACTTGCCACAACAAAAATGTGAATGCCAAAAAAAAAAATGGTAATGAATACTTATTTCGTTTATGAATGAAAATTGACGGTAGAAAGGAAAAGACGAACTCTGATTTTTTTTCTCCAAAAATAAAAGTTTCTGCTTAGGTTGGTTCTTAGGCATTTATATTTGAAACCAAAAACTGGAGTAATTAAAAAACAGCAGGTACTAGAAGTGGTCAATAACTTTATGCTCAAAAAAAAAAACTAGTCTACTTATCGAAATAGAAATACAAGATGACATACCACTTTTAACAAAATATGCTCGCACATCTGCTGGAAATACCGGACTTAATTATTGAACTAGACATACAATGGGCGCAGAATGCTGGCCGTGGGAAAGGCGCTGGCATTTAGCAGCGAGCGCGACCGAACATCTTCGGTTACCTAACGACACAGAGACACCTCGTAAGGGCACACCAATCATTATTCACGTTTACGTCTCATTTCTGTGACATAGATCTGCGTAGTCATTGCAAAAGCACCTAATATCAAATGTAACAAATGATACTGCAGTCCCCGTCATTTGTTATTTTCATGTTTCTTAAACTGAACAGCTAGTTTCTGAACAAAAGTATTTCTTTACAACGTCCAACAATTTGTTCTCCTGAATATTGCTTGAAACTTTGTCGATTTATTTTACTTTTCGTAACTAATGAACAATGCGGAGTAAATAATTTGAGATCGTAAAGAACATGTATTTACAGCCTAACGATTGTACATGTGACTGGTAAAATAACAATCTCTATATTCAGTGGTATTCACTAATAGTTCGGTAGCTTGTGCGACGACGTCGTACACGACTGGTTGAATAGCGAGTTTACGAAGTAGGTCTTCGTAAAACAGTGGCTCGTCTCCTCGTCACTATTGTCACGGTCACGTCAAGATAATGTCAAACATAGTTTGTAATAGTTGAAAATATTTTTACTAGTGAAGTTGCAAAATTCGTAAAGTTAACAACTTATGCGGCAGTTTTTAATGCCTCGCGTGGCTTGCGAAACGTAGGCCGTCCGTAGATGGAATGTGCTTGATATGTGCTAAGTAATATCGTACTTTATGTAAATAGAAAGGTACGCCATTAGGAAGATTTTGAGGTTCATTCATTGAAATACTGGCCACTACGTCACGTTTGACGTCATTTCGGAGTTATTCAAATTAGATAGAGCCATATGAACGAGTATATTCTAGTGGCGGAGCATCGATGAGAAGGGTTTCATACAAAGATAGAGAAGAAGAAAAAGTCTTAATTCAATCAATCAATCAACTCAGCTTATCGCAGTCCATTGCTGGACATAGGCCTCTCCCAGGCTGCGCCACAACACCCTGTCCTCCGCCTTCCGCATCCAGTCCGTCCCAGCAACCTTCTTAAGGTCGTCCGTCCATCTAACTGGGGGGCGTCCCACACTACGCTTGCCGATACGCGACACAGTTTTAATTGATCTTCTATTATTGATTTCAGGTGTACATTTTTTAAGTATTCAGTAACAAAACTTATCAACTGATCAATGATCCATTGATAGTCAATTTGGTTCACATACATCACAACCACCCTATAAAGTGCTGGGACATAGGCCTCACACACAGTGAGGCCCCACAGTGCGGGTTGGTAGTTGTAGGTTGCTATATCTCTTCGAATTTTTGGTTCTAGGGCATGGCGGTTTCCTCACGATGTTTTCCTTCACAGATAGATGAGAGCAGTGGTGACGAAATTAAATACACAAAGTAAGGTGTCTGCCTGGGTTCGAACTCACGACCTACAACTCGTAAATCGAGGCCGATACCACTGGGCCACCATCGCTCTCAATTTGGTTAAGTTATGGTAAAATGAGACGAATCATGTATGCAATCAATCAATCAATGAAAATTGTAAATTTTTCTCCTTACCGTGTCGATAGCAATTTAAATAGGGTCTGCAAAGAATTTGGTAGTGTTCATCGGTTCCTGTAACGTGCAGACAACTGAACACGCTGGACACGATATTAATTGCCCCGTTGTTTGCGAGACAGCACCACATTTACACTACAGCGCGGAGTCATCTGTGAATCTCCACCTGAGCAGGTTTTCCGAATTGATACAGGGTAGGAGGTTTACCATGTAAAACATCTGTATGCCCCATGTTGTTGTTTATTAATCACAGACACTAGTTCCTAGAAGACTTTGTAGTGAAATACTTAACATTGGCCATCTGTAGCTCCTCTAAAGGAAAAAATATGTGTTTAACAGGCATTATGCACGCAAAAGAATTTTATTAATTAAGTTTCTAGGATCTTGGGCGTGTGCTTGAACATGAATGATACATGTATAAGGAATTAGATAATGAATGGAGTAAGTACCTACATATTGAGATAACGGAAAAGATCTACTTGCATGTACTGCTATTTAACTTGTGTAGAAATTCGTAGTTTTATTGTCAAGTTTCGCAACATCAAAAGATTAGGTAAAATTATTTGCAATTGACATCGGCTACAGGTTCATTAAAATAACTAATGATGTCGAAGCAAAGGAAATTGTATAGTTACTATTAACTGATTTCTTAATGTAAACTTGCAATTACAATTCTTCGAACTTCTTGCGTATAAACTGCAGTCTTGATTTATTTGTCTCTACAATGTTGTTGATGCCACGTTTGTTAACCACCATATCGCATTGGAGATCCAACTTGAAGGCTTAATCAATTATTGTAATAAAGTTAACCGGAACCGTATACGTTTCAGATATGGTGTTGTGTAAAATCCGTTGCAAAATGTAAACATGATCAGTAAATTACTAGCTTCGGTGCAATTACGCCGGCACGCAACAGTTTTCTGTACCTTTGCTACGCCCCCGCCTTGATCGTTGTTATTTCATTGTGTTTTTATGAAACTTCTTGTAGCTCACTAAAATTGTTATGTACTAATTGCAGTTTTGTTACAGTCTTTCCGATAAACAGTTACATTATTGTTCAATTATTTCGCACCAACAGCGTGAAGCCATTAAAATCAGAGAACGCTCGCGATACGATGGTACATTTTTAATGTTTGCCATATTGATATGATTTCATCATTTGTTTTCGAAGCAAGCCATTAGTAGGTTAATCGGGTTTGAGTAGATTCACTCGTTTTGCGAAACAACTATCCACCTGTGCGACAATAAAATTTTGCCTATAGCTATTTATTTGGTCTTCATCATTTTTAAAGGTCAACGTGAATCGTCTCTACAAAGGTCAAGTATTTAAAAAGTTATTCATTCAGTCACACCAAATTACTTATTCATCAAATTAAATGCGCACCATTAATAAATCGTGTGGACAGGTCCCCCTGGTCTTGTTTAGTGCTTTCAGACAAAAAACATTGTAGACTAAATAAATGACACAGACAAGGCAGTAAGTTTTAAAAATAGTCATCAGGTTTGTGTTGCCGCTTACGAATTTCACTAGAAACTAGTCACGACTTCTTTCAACTTCTGTTTGCCACTGAATTTTTACTTTTTGTGACACCTGGCGGAAGCCTACCGTCACGATACAGCTATTAAATCCGGCAGTCTATTATTGCGTCAAGTTGAATAACATTTTAGCTACGCCTACCTGTACTGAGCCGGTACGGACACGGACGTTTATTGTACCTACATTATCACTGGCTTGTTCAAGTTTGGAGTGCAACTTGGCTTGGTTTCGGACCCTGCAGAGACTCAAGAGTCAAGACGCGTCACTCCGTCACTCACCTGCCAATTATAATTTGCATTGGTCTATCAAAACTTTCAACTGCGTAATCCTAAACGTTTTTGTTTTAACAATGAAATGCCACAATAAGGTCCCCTTTAATGTTGCATTGTGCAGTTTGGTTTTGGTGCAGAGAATATCAGGAGATCGGTTGTGAGGTGCAGCGGAAGGCAAAGGAGTAAATATGTCAAGAATTCCGATGTGTAAAGTTTAAATGGAGGAACAATAGAGCTGTGGCGGGTCGCGTGAATACTGCGGCGTTACAGTATGGAATGCGGTGCTATTTTGAAAGGGGCACGTGCAAGGTCAAAGGTGCAACCAGCACCGACAGACAGTTGTGTCAAGCAAGATATCCGTTCTAATACGTCTACGTTTATCATTCTCTTGCAACAACAATTGCTAATACTTGCCCACAATATCGCCAATAATTTATTTGTTTTATTGCAGTAAATCACCCCGGCAACGATCGACTTTATCGACACTCGTAATTATGTTGTTATTTATAACTTAACTCGTAATGGTGGTGCGCTCGGGGCTATTATTACATTTTTGTCAAGACGGCCATCTGTAGACGAATGCTAATAGATTAAGTTGTTTGCAAATGTAACTTGACTTATTGTAGCAGTTGATGATAGAAAGTTAAGGATGGTAATAATGAACGCCGTCGTGACTGACGACGATGGCGATAACTTATCACGTGGACACTTGAACAATTAGCCGCCTGCGCAACACTTGCTTTACTTAATGTGCGCGGATCATGGCGCATGACATACCATAGGTAAAGAGTGCAACACTCAGGGTACGTCCTATTCACCATATAATCAAGCTTTATACTTGTGCTAGATAAAGATTTTGCATTTTAAGTCTCCATCTCTCCTTCCTTTGTAAACTCGTGTAAGGAAATTGGGTATAAATTTAAAGTGAGTATGTTAAATTCAGGCATTTATAAAAGATAAACCTTTCATAAGTTTCTTATAAAGTAAGCAAGCGACCTTAGAGGTCAGGCGGAGTCAGGCCCCTGCGATATCTTTCTTTACTCGTGGGTGGGCACGGCTAACAACGTATATTTGCAAAAAATTGTGACACAAAAAATATGTAGGTACGCGCCAAAATTGGGAGGCGTCAGTTCACTTTCACAATTTATTTATAAGTTTACGTTGGTCTAAAAAACTGTGGAATGTTTTTATAGTGAGAATTGAGATACTAGACAGTATACCTATGTTAGATCCATGGTGCTAAAGTTGGACTGTAATAAAGAGTAAAAGTTACGTACTTATGCGACGCAGGAGACGGCCAGTTTGCAAATAAAGCGAAACTCGGCGTTGATGGTGATTAACTAAAATGGACTTATTTGTAACGACATTGGTTTTCAATTACAATGCCGTGTATGGAGGAGGTGGCATGCGTTGCGGCGTCACCGCTGGAGTATTTACACACGGTGTGGGTCGACGACCCGCGCATCTCCGCCGTCGCGTGAGCAACCGCCCCGTGATTACTTATCGCCCGTTATTAATTGCACATAATAATAATTTCATTATTTGTACGCACTACTGCTCCTATATCAAAATAACAACATTCAGCCAAAGACCTATCTATTGAATTACCAATTATATAGAAAAGTGCCACTCGAGCGAACAGATTGCACACCTCATCGCTAGTAATCAATGTTTTCCTGAAAGCCAGTCTACTAATTATATATAGTACAGATACAGATACAGAAAGTATGTCGAGGCGTTGGTGCATGAGGGAATGTTAAAACAATAACAATTAGTTTTTACTGCTAGAAATGATGGCGGAGACAAGATAGGTAGCAATTCCTCGTGGTTTCATTTCTTACAGTGTAATTACAGACAACTACTCGGGCTGAGTGTTGTGCCATCAAAAATAGGACAGCAATTCTCGAGCAGAAGCAACTCTTTAATAGTCTCTGCTTTTAGTGCGCAATCTCGATCTATGATCTGTTTTGATAATACGTTACAGTAATAAACCGCATTGTTAGAAAATGAGTTTTTTACTTAGGATTACGTTTTATTTTCAGGCAAATTATGTAAAATAATTTTATGATCACAGAATACGTGTAAGTCTAACTAATACTGCGGACAAATGTTATTTATTCAGTTTTGGTTGTTTAGCACTGCCAGAGTTTTACGACTTCCTCGATATTGACGAAACCGAAACGAGGAAGTTCTTAGAGATTTTTTATACGAGGCTGTATGTTCATACGCACTTTTTATTATTATTTTAAGGCATCTTTCTGCACCTTTAATAACTGGCTGGCCTTACATGCACCCGTATATCGGGCTTGGGGCAGGTAAAAATTTAAAATTAGTTACCATAGATTTAATATCTACCTATTATTATTTTGTGTTTGCAATTTATATAATTTATAGTTTTTAAGGTATTTTGACATTTTTATAACATTTTACGATTTGACAATTTAATATTTGACATTTCATTTTTAAATTATTCTGACATTTTTATAATTGTTTGACAATTTAATTTTTTTTTTAATGTGTTGAAGAATATTTTCATTTAATTAGTCACAATTTTATTTTAGGTTTTTATCTGTTTAGAATTTTAAATAGTTTATAAGTAATTTCAATGTATGTGTTAAAACTATGGACTAGAGTTATATCTGAAATAAACAAATTATTATTACATACTCGTATTATTATTAATTAACTAGCACCTTAATAAAAAGGCCAAGGCTCTCTATCTACATCACGACACTGCTCAAAAGCGGGTTGTGGTGTTAAATAGGCCGTCGCCGAGTGCGGTGGCACGTACTTGCACGTAACGTTGCAGTTGCTTCACCGCGCGCTTGCGTCAGCGACACGCGGCGCGGGCGCATCGCGGGGTGTCTTCCGCGACCCGACGACCTTCACGATCGACGAAACTAAGCACGAACTATCAAATCTTAATCTTTTGGCTGAGAGAAAGATGTCTGTGATGTCAGATGATGGCCGTGTCAAAGAAATAAGGTAAGAAGAGAGTTGGTAAATTCGGCTGAAAAAATTGGAGGTATATTTTTTTGTCTGATCTTTAATTTATTTTGGCGTTGACGACAGGTATTTTCACACAAAAAAAAACTTGTTAACATATTGATTGGCTATTACTTTTTGCTTTAATTAATTGAATCGTCAAAAGGAATTAATTTATCAATTTAATGAGTGTCTTTAATTAAAATAGTTTTAATCAAAAAGTTAGGCACGCTATTTTAAAACAAAAAATTTCGGAAAGCAATTTATGATTACAAAAAAAGTGAAGGCCGGGATGAGTCAAAGTCATCAGTTGATCAGACATTAGAGAGCCGTGCCGAGGTCGCTGGTCGGCAGCGGTCGGCAATGGTCGGCAATGGTCGGTGTGTTGGCCGCATGCTAAACACCTGTCGAAACAACTCGTTATCTAATGTTGCTGACAGAAAACACATATTGCACTACTACTGGACGAGAGACGTATTGTCGTGTTAGGTACAATAATTTATTATGTTGTACCATGTGTTGTATTTAGATGCAATAACAATGGTTGTTTATAACGTTGGTTTGTAACTTATTAAAGTGTTGTTAACTTGTTACTGATTTTTTTTCATTTGTCGTTTATAAAGGCTCTAACTTTCAGTTATTACAGATAATAACCAAGGTTGTTTTTTTAAATTTTCAGGTTAAATATTTTTATTTTCAAGCTTTCTGTACGCGTTGGGGTCGTGGAAAGTGTTCAGTGAAGCGGGACGCGGCTGGGTGCGCGCATTTATTAGTTACGCCACCACTTAGAGGTCGCCGTTACCCGACGTGATTGATTGCTTTAATTTCATTAAGTTTATTATTGCTCTTTCAACTTGATGACTATTAACAGATTCGATGATATCAATTAAAGTACCAAACCGATCGGTCCAATTCGCGAATGGCAGGTAAATACCAATTTCCTCACATCGCCGTTAATGCAATTTCATAAGATATTTAGAGCTCCGATATTTTGAAACGCTCCAGTTGCTAACTTAAGATCAATCGGAGTCTATTTGCTTTTATCGTGAACTTAATGTTTCATATGAAACGACTCATACATTGTACCTACTTATTTAACATTTTAGAACGTGAATGCAAGACTTTAAATGCGAGCAATATTGTTTATAAGACTTCGACGGATCTTGTGAATGCAAATGGTGAGGAATGTGGGGATTGCGTATAAAATTTAAATGTTTTGTTCTACTACGTGACTGGACTGCCGAATGGCGAGCAGCAGAACTGGCAGACATTTCCATCTTCGAACACCAATTATAAGTAACATTGATCGGTAGTAATCACTGTATTTATCTACGCGGATGCACTAAACAAGGAAATGTTAGAGGTAAAAACAATCTAGAAAAATTCTTATTAATTCAGCAATCAGGAGTAAGCTTTTATAGGTTACAATAGAGCGATCGTATATTTATGAAGGGAAAACGATTCGAAAAACGGAGTCACAGTTAAATGTAGCGTTATTGTGTCCTATTGCATTGCAAATCAGTAGGCAGGGGAAAGTAAAATAATCGAGCATGTACCTACCTATAGATATTCGTGAGCGAAATATGCATTAGGCGATTATGGTCTGCCTTCCGATGTTTTGAAATCCTAAAGGATTATTTATTTATACCTACTAATTTGTGAACTGATGAAAATATCTTATTACTGTTGCTTTTCAAGTTCAAGTCTCATTGACAGATAGGTACCAATGACAACTTGAACAGCTGTCAAATTTCATGTGAGCTGTGTTGTGATTGGTTAAACAAACAAAATAACAACAACCAATGATATCACTTGACATGAGATTTGAAAACAGTTTGTATGAATTAAAGCCTTCAGAAACCGGGTAGGTTTGTTCTCTTCCTACCGCCCGTAGAGTACTCATTGAACAAGCCTATATCAGCCTAAGGTAGGCGGTCTAGTCTAGTGAAGATGTTAGAACTAGAGAAGATGTCAGTAAGGCTCATATTTAGTTCAGAAGTTTAACACAACCTCTAGCCACCACACCTATTACTATGTTATCGATTACTCTAACAATGTAAGCTAGGCTTTAGATAAACAAATGAATACATATATGCTTGAAAAATTGCGTGAGTAATATTATACGTAATTTCACGGCAAAAATGTGGATATATTCGTTGACACAAATGCATCTTGATTGATACGTAACCCTTGCATGCTTCACAGTGATATATTCGCAAGTTCTGTTAACCTAATGAATGCTCAAACTGTTTTTATGAATAGCTAAGTTGGTAGCTGTTGACACTGCTAGAGCAAACACTATTAGGTAACAAATATCAATAGAGAACGTAATGCTTATTTATATAGAACCAGTTACCACAGTTTCTAAGAAATATCGTGAAAACTTGATCTATCAGTTAGGCTTTGTAGAGTAGGCTTTGATATTTTTAATGAACTAATAAATACATTAATAGTAGCACAAGCCTTTTTTGGTTCAAATCTGTCTATTTACAAACTGTTCTATATACACCAAGTGTCTCTGAAGTAGGTACGCGACACGTGTCTACAAGAAGTTGGAAACCAGTTCTATGATCCGATTGCAAGTTGATTTAATCACTGGCTCACCGACTGGCCGGGTGACCACATAGCAGTCACTGGCGGGAAACGCACGACCACTTTCATCACCTCATTAATAATATATAAGAATATCGTTCAACAACTCACTACATAAATATAAAACGTGTGTGCAAATATATGAACAGTCATGTGAAGGAAATATGTTCATAAGAAATAAACGGAACTACAGATAAAACTTAGGCAGAAGGTTACACTAAAATACCAAACAAATAAAAAAAATACTTACGTTCAAGTGAGCGTAACATCCAATATTGCCGGCAAGTACAACAACTACAAAATATTCAAATTCTCATTAACGTTATTGAACTTTTGCAACGTTATTGAATAATTCACAAAAGTTTTAGCAAATCACATCCAATTATCCAATAGGAAGCACCGAAAATATTTGAACGCGACACGTAGCGGAAAACTTTTTTAGTAGTCTACAAACTGCCACTGGTGTTGGTTCGATTTCCGAAAAGTAAAAGAGCGATATGTGGTCGCGCGGCTTGAGTTGGCAAAACTGACGTACGCAGCGCGCAAGCGCCGCCAAGGTATTGTTAAAAGTTACTTTTACTTGCGAGACTTGCGGCGTGCTTGCGCCTGCGCCTCTAGCCGCTCCGCTCGGGGACCTTGCGACCGTCGCGCCACCCGTTTCACTCTTTACATGACCACGAAAGAGAAAAACAGAGGTCTCTCTCCTCCTCTCTGATACACCATTTGGAAAATTTATATTTGCCGTGCGCCTAGGAATACATAAGAATATTTGTGCAAGATTAAATTATTGCTATGCAAAGTAATGGTCACGGTTCATTGAAATTTTAGGTGAGTATTGCCTTATTTCCTTGCGTGGCGAGGCAACGGAATGAACGGAAAAGTGATGATTACCAGGGCGTCAAACACCGTAATTGTTGAATGGAATTTGTTAATTACTGTGAAGCAGACCTAAAAACCAATAGAATTTTCATTAAATATTTATTTGCACGGCTAATAATAAAATTTGCATTCATAATAATAGTGATGCAGACATTTTCATTAGCTTTAGAGACTAGACTGATCTCATTTGCATGCGTGAGCAATGCCACGCGGATAGAAATATCAATATCAAGTGTATAATAAACCTTGATCTGAAAGGAGTCTGTTACCAACCTCATTTGAGTGTATCATTTTGTGTGTTACGTGAAATTATAAAAATGCAACATATCGGAAAATAATAACTGCATTTATAAAATTAAAACGACACTTTATGGTAGGAAAACGTGTGTCCCATATAAATACCAGGATTTGTGTAGCGTGGCATATTTTTTTCTACATAATCCCTACGTATACACCCTATTTTAAAAATGGAACAGCTGTATGTGATTCCAGCTGTATGTGTCAAAAATATTATATCATATACTGTTAGATAATACGGGAAAAATCACGCGAAAATGTTTGGAAAAGTTTAAAAAGACATCGAGTCTTTTTAAACTTCTCCAAACATTTTCTAAATACGAGGAACAAGATTGCTTTTAACATTCTATGGTACGATAGCGAACAGGCGTGAGTGTGTAATGAATAAGTCAAAGTGCATTATAGTTGACACATTTACCTCCTGGCGAGGTTAATCAAATTGCTGAGTTAGCTAATAAGTTGTGTTTAGCGCCAAAATGCTAAAGAATTGGTGTTGCAACCTGTGCTCAAGGGTTTGGATCAATCGCATTGTCTATGAGGTGATGGAGTAGAGAGCCTGGCTCGGTCGTGCCTGCCGCGGCCTCGTACGCAACCAAATAATCTGATACAGTTCATACAGCGCATTGATTAACCAACCCACTAGATATATGAGGTTGATTTGAAATTTCACTAAATACCTGCACATTAGACGTGACTGGAACATTTGATCCACTTTCGCAATTCATCATCTGCCTAGCCTTTTCCTAACTATGTTTGGAAATACGATCTCCTTGGTAAGAAGTTGGGGTTTATTTATAAACGCTGATTAAAGTTAAGTGACGTTCAAACCCCTAAAACGTATGGTTAAACAGTTGCTATAACTTTAAGAAACGTTTATAAAGGGTTGGTTGTCAGACTTTTGGTCTTCTGACGAACCGTAACGACTGTCAAAGATCCACGAATGACAGCCGGAACAAAGGCTTTACCACTTTCGCAATTTTCGTCTTAAATAAAATGTTTGAAAGTAAGTGCAATCTGATAAAAGGAATGTCATAAGTTAAGATTGGCACCGAGAGTTCGAACAGGATATCAAGGTAGGTAACTATTAATAAATGTATTTGGTGCTATGTTGTTTAGTTACTAACATTTACCAGTAGCACTACCTATGATTAGTACGAATGGCATAAAAACTTTACGCGGTAAAAAATTGGGTTTCGTAAAGTCATGTGAAGAATTGTCGTTTAATCTGAACACGATGTAAATAGTGCAGGATATTTTTATTGGATACCTAGATAATAACATCAGTTTCCATATCATAAATTATTTACTTGACTAAACGGTTTTGTACCTACCATGCACTATATTTCATGTGCTTATCACAAAATATATTTTTGAACATAAAACAATTTAAAAAATTGAGATTCAATTAAACTGCCAAAAACTATGTAAGGTAACCGTAGTTCAGTAGTAGGTACTTTATCACTGGTACCCTACTTATCCACTTGAAGAATATAGGACCTGAAATTATGTATGTATAGACGAGAATGATATTACCTACGGCACTCGAGCTAAGAGCTTGTCAAGAAAACTGGTCCAATGTATACTAAGAGCATTTCTATAGTGACATCGCTGACAGCTCACAAGGGTCGCGTCTTGAATATGATCTCGCCTCACGAACGAACGTTCGGATATTGAATCCGGCAATGTGATTGGTCAGTGATTTATATTTCTTTCGTAGCTGTGAACGTGCAGCGGGGGTCTGGCAAATTGGTTAAAAGCGACTAGACTGAAATAATGTTTGCTTTGAGTTTTACGAAAGACGACTGCACGTTTTCTTTCAAAGCTTTTCGTTAAAAGCTTTCTTTTGCTTTAAGCTTTTTGATATTTTTCACAAAAAAACACAATGTAATTTTTTTTCTTAGTAATCAAATAATCATTATTGTTACGCCCATATATCTTGCCAAACCGCAAGTAAGCCAGGTAGCAACAGTGACATACAAAATTACCTTTTCATTCCCCGTCCACTCCACTGTTACGAACAGCAGGCGCTCAATGGGCTTCCTGTCTGCGCTACTGCCAGTTTTTAAGTGACTTACGCCTTCCTGATTGTTATATAGGTATCACTTATTATGCGTCTAATTATGGTTTCGTAAGTGGATATGGATATCGCTTTAACTAATAACTGGAAACTATTGAGAATACAGGAACTCTATTGTTGCGATTTCTTGTGTAGCGAAGTTTCCAAGATATGAGCGTATTTAAATTTGAATATATATCGCTGTGTTCTTGGTTCGTGAAGAAGCCCACACGTTAATAATAAATTCCGTAGGTGTATGGCGCCATGATACGGTAGGTTGCGCCACCTGTCAGATGCGGCACGAACTACCGCCATGCGCCGTGACGCGGTGCAACCAAGTGCCAAGCATTTACCGCGGGAACTGACATTCTATTGAATACGTGTATGAGAAATAAGTGTAATGATACTTTGCTTTTTCTCAATAATGTGGGCTAATAAATATTTGTAGGTAGAATTAGTAGCGATAGCGATTGTAGGCTTACGATGTCGTGGGTCGAGGATAGTACCTTGTCAAATTGAGTTTTTTTTTGTTAGATGTCATTAATTGGCTATAGTACCTTTTCTTAAGATGATGTTCAAGTAGGTACCTCTTCCTACATATACATATGTAACCAAAATGACTTTGGTATCATAGAGAAAATCTAGCAACACTTTAATCAAATAGTTTAACTTCCGCAAAGTTAAACTATTTGATTAAAGTCCTTCACTATTACGTATGGAATGCATTTACAATGGCTTTCATAATTACAATGAATACAACAAGCTCACGTTTTAAATAGCTACCAGACAATTAATAAGTCTGCAACATTATTATTATCTTTAACGACAGCATTATAAGACAAATCAGTTTCGTTCATTGCCGTGTCGATCACGGTCATTAAGAAAGTCGAAACATATTTATGATATGTTATTTAGTATACGTCATCTGACGTGTCACTGCGCAATATACCACATTAGTCAGAGTTCCTGACATTTGGTAAGATCAGCCGAAGTTTGGCCATAAACGCTTTAGTCATAGACAAACTCATGACACGGTAAAGGTCAATGCTATATCGTTCCACCTGTTTCTATTACTTCTAGCTAAATTATTCATAATAGCTTATGCACGCGACTTCGTCCGCGTTAATTTCTTGTTCCCCGACCATCCCACCCCGAACATCCCACAGCCCACCCCGTCGGATCTCATCACCTGCCCGTGCTATCACTTCGTTTTCGATTAGCGTTCTTTCTGACTTTTTGCTTTTTGTTCGGGTCTTAAGGGTCATAGCGCGATGATGAAGCCTATACAAGGTGTCGTTTTGCATCCTCGTCAAATTCAAGGAGGTAACTATGCTCCTGAAACTCGACACGAATCAATAATAAAATAAGTAGATTTTTTTTTCTTCTAATTTTCGGAAATCGGCAGTGTGGGCATTTTAAAACGCGGCCTGAGTAAGACCGCACTGTAACTGCCCTTTTACACACGTAAAAACGCGGCCGCATATACGATACCATAGTTTCAGACATTACCCTTACGGTAATGTCTGAAACTACCACTCGGATTTAAAAAAAAACAAAAAGCTTAAAAGTCTGAAAGAACGCTAAAAACTTACAAACAAACAAATAACTCTTTATAACATAAGTATATAAGTATAGATAATAGGAAACGTGGACTATACACAGAAACATGGTAATTAATATTTTGCCGTAAGGGACAATGGTCATTCATCATTAGTTCTGCTTATTGAAAATATATTGCTAAATTGAATTTAAAGCCAAGCTCATTTACTATCGAGGTAAACCGATTTGTAAGACGAGATTCTTTCGCTCGACCTGAGAGATAATCAATTATATTCTGCAAAGGCGGAAAATATTATACAGTGTGTATACCTGAATATGTCATTATGTTATTTTTGTTAATATCGTATTAAAATTGCTTTTAATAAATCAAATAATTTTATACTGACGCATCTTCATAATTAATTTAGTATTTCAAAGAATTTTGGCAGTATTTTCAATATCATAGTTTATAGTAGGATAAAATATAGCTTCGCAAATGATTGGAATTTTCGCAATGACATTGCTCACAAAAATAGTATTAAAATAAACACATACTTACAATGTTTATAAAACAATTATTGTAATCAAATAGCGAGTGTCATACGAATAATATCCTGTTAGGTATTTCTCCGCAGGAAAGTAGATACGAGATAAATATGGTAATCTATGAATATATTTGGGTAATTGAATTAAATTGATACTTGCGTACAATAGATAGCTGTGATAAATATCTGTCAACTAATAAATCAATAGACCTTGCACCTATTAAGGCACACTTAAATAGATTTGCTTTAGGTGGGTGGCTTTTAAGTAAGAATTAAATCGGTCAAGTGCAATTTAACCTCACGATGTAGTTAGTATAGATAGTGTTAGTTGCTTAATGATTCATAAAACACGTAAGTATACTGACATTTAATAATAAGAAAAGGCGATACATCAATCAACGCCTTTCAGATTTTTTTTACATCACTTTATTTATTACGAAAGTGGAGGAGACCTTTTGTTACTTTATTTATTTATAAACAAATTTATACTCATAATAGTAAAATTATTCGTAATGTTGTATATTTCGTTGATTGATGACAAATCAAAATAAAAACATGACACAAAAGAGGATTTTTAAATTGCCGTAGGCGTTTCGTAGAAGAGCCCTCTACGAGATCTACGAAAATATAAAATATTTTTAAATTGATAACTTTTTTTTCTATTAAGTATATGCTTTTAGTATCTAGTCTAACATTTAACTCTGGGCTTAGTTCAATATATCAAAACCCAGACCGTTACGAACGAAAATAAGTAGGAGTTTCGTACTTTTTACGACGTCGGCAACCACTAAGACGAGATTTTTATAATTCCTTTGGGAACATAAAACCATGATAGGCAAGTTGTAACATGAACAAAAATGTGAGGCATCTGCATATTTACATACATAAAATATAGTGTATTTGGATATAGGAAACAATATAACATCGCGAAAAATATAATAGGTAATATGCTCTGTCAAAAATTCCAAGAGAAAAATGAATTTGATATTGGAAAAATTGGACGCCAAAATTATGAAAGGCATATTGCATTTTATTCTAGCTTTGAGATGGAATTCTAAAAAGAAACATTTTATATTTCAGAAAAAAATATAAACACATAATATAACATCACGCTTGCTTTTCCCGAAACGTTAGGAAGAGGCGTAAACTCGCGAAATGTGGGTGTACGCACAATTCACGAGTTTAGTAGTTTTGGTCCCATTTAATAGGGGCGAGCTTATAAACTGAAAAAAATCTACATATTTTGTATTCTAGTGCAGATTTTAATACAAACTACGCAAGGCCACGCTCAGATAAAATCGGTATTACAGATTCATCCAAATTCCATTAAGTTCTGAATATTTTAAGCAAGTAATTTCACTTTTTGTGATGATTATACCATACCACATGATTATACCATAGAAAAGAATCGAACTCAATTCGTTTCAAGACAAGTCATTGTCAGAGAGCAGATTTTGGCGTCAGTCCAGAACGAAATATGAGAATGTGTAAAAATATGAAAGGGGAAGAAAGGGAAGAAAAAATATATAAGATGAAATATTACACATGACGACGATGTATTATAAGAAAATATTTCCCGAAAAAAAATCCTATTGCAGTGACCAAACGTTCGTTCGAAGAGACATAGTGATATGTTCACTAATAAGCATTATAATATTATACTATTAATTTTAACAAGAAGGCTCAGGCTCATCTCTGTCGTTGCAGAATATTGCCCCGGGGAAGGCAATGTGAGCATTCGGAGCAATAAATCGAGCTAGTTAAAAATCTAAAATTGCATCAGTCCGGTGATTATTGTAATTGGCTGTGCATATTATTATCGGTTCGTGTTAATTGAATAACTAGTAGTCTACGTCGGTATCAATTATTTCTGCCCGATAAACTACTTACGGAGTTCGTGTTTGGTTTTGAAAAAGTATGATTAAAAATTATGGACTGAACAGGTATTGGTTATAGTTTAATAGTAGGTTTTTTTGTTCTGATATTTATTACAGGAAAAAAATCGAATAAAAGGCGATGTCGCTTCAATGGAATATTAAAGCATTTTGTATTGTTTGTAGGTACCTAACCAACAATTAGGTAAACTTTCATTAAGTTTAGTGAGTTAGTGTCTGGCCCAACCACTAACTCGTATATATGTAGAATAAGAACAATTAGCAGCTGGCCGCACGTCAGTGATAACCCTTTGACCTTAAGCTATCCTAGCGTAGTCAATCAACTCAGCCTATTGCAGTCCACCGCTGGACATAAGCCTCTCCCAGGCTGCGCCACAACACCCTGTCCTCAGCCTTCCGCATCCAGTCAGTACCAGCCACCTTCTTTAGGTCGTCCGTCCATCTAGCTGGGGGGCGTCCCACACTTTGCTTGCCGGTACGCGGTCTCCATTCCAGGACTCGTCTGCTCCACCGGCCATCGGTCCTTCGACAAACATGGCCAGCCCTCTGCCACTTCAGTTTGCTTACTCTGTAAGCTATGTCAGTAACTCCGGTTCTTTTCCGAATAATTTCATACCTGATTTTATCCTTCAAAGAGACTCCGAGCATAGCTTGCTCCATAGCGCGCTGAGCGACCTTGAATTTGTGGAGCAGCAAAACCGTCAGTGTCAGCGTAGCCACCGCCAGCGTAGTAAAGAGTTCAATAGAATAAGAAGCCAGTTTATACTGGTTAGTTGCCATTAACATGCTGCCTACCGTACCTAACTCAATAATACTTATAGCGCTAAGTATGTTGACCAAAATAACAATCAAAATAAAGGTGCGAAGGAGCCGTAGAGCGAATGTAACACGATTGAAAATATATTAAAGTGCAAAGACCATAAGTCGAATTTTCGTCCCTAGAACTTTATATCTCGAGCAAGCCCGTATTTCTAAAACCTCGATAACGTGAATTTTCGGTATTCTATAGATGCCAGAGTGAAAACACTGCCTGTACCTACTGGCTGAATGTGAATATTACTTTTCATGCCAAACGTAGATAATTAAAATTCGGTCCAGAGTCTGTTAGAAGGTCTTTGTTGCATAATCAGCCTATGATGTTCCCACTGCTTGGACATAGGCCTGCTCTCTAAGAGGGAATGGGCCGTAATCCACCACAGGGGTCTAGTGCGGTTTGGTAGATGTCATATGTCGTCGAACTCTTAGTTCTAGAACATGCAGGTTTCCTCACGATGTTTTCCTTAGTGAAATAATTTTCATAATTTATAGTATTTAATCATTTTTGTTTATTGAGTCTGACCATTATTTAAAATTCTTATTTGTCTTTCTATGCAAGATATATTTTTTTAGGCTCATCTAGTAACCAACTCTCACTGATTATAAACTTTTTTTGATTATTACAAAGCCCTACTGAGTTATGGTCTCCATTAATATTCTGTGTTTTCCTCGTTGCAACAATTGTTTACGAAAACTGAAAAACCCTTGAACATCTGAGTAGAACGAAACATACGATTGATGTAATGATTAGAATTGCTCTTTGTTACATTTCATCTAAGAGAATGTTGACCTATGAAATATTTCCAAAAATTCGAAGCATCTTTTTAATATCAAGGCGTATATATAAAGCAGCACTTTACATATGATCATTTACATTATTCTTGTTTCGATGCAAAATCAGTTTAAACTGTTTGTTTTGCAAACATTTCTTACTTCTATCTTTGTTGGATAAGCAAGTATTCTCTATCTCACTTTTCACTACAATGCAATTGTATTCAACAATTTTTTTACGTTAGGAAATAAATTACTTGAATTCATAATTCTAAATCGAAAATATAAAAAAATCTATTAGCTATTTCAATAATTAAAAAACCATTAGTAAAAACTATGTGGAATTTTTCAAACATGTTATAGCCATGACATTGTTTTTTTTTTGTTTTCTACAACAGAGCGCGGCAAATTTTATTATGTAGCGGGCAAGTCTGAATTGCAATGAACTTAGAAACAGCTAGATGCTAATATATCTATCAGGTTTTACCTAGGAAAAGAATGTTGAACCTCTGTTCGAAATGTACCTACCTATCATTAGGTATCATTCTACTGTCTTTAGCCCAATTTATTTGGGGTCCGGCACATGTCTTTTTTTTCCATACTTCTCTATTAGTCGTCATCTTATCAACAATGGCATTTCCAAGGAGGGTTGGTGTCAGGATGGCGGCCGACTGTTAAACTTTGGCAAAAACTTAAGCAACATGAGTGGAAATGTTACCTATCTATATTTTTTAAATTTATTTTAAGTGGAAACTACAAAATTGTGAGAACTAGAGACAACCCCGTCTCTTTATAGTACAGTTCTACTTCTCAAGCATCAAGCCACTGTTTAAAATATTGATTAATAAAATAATAAATAGTGAAGAATTTTTCTCAGACGGTTTTTACAACAACTTTAAGTGCCAGATCCATCCCACGCTTTTCATTTGTAAACAAATTAGCGTTGAATAGTTAACATAGTTTTAACAAACTTTAATAGTCCACTCGTATTATTTGTATGAATATTCATTATGAAGAACTGTTAAATAATGAAGTGATTATGAATGCTCTATGGCTGTTAGTCACAAATATTAACAAAATTATTTGGTAAATCGTTAATATAATGTTGGTCAAAAGTAAGACAGCGCTTTTACCGATACTGACAGTCTTCTTTATCGTGTCGATGACAGTGAATTTGATTTTGTTGGCCCAAAATTTCGCCATTTCCAGCATTGACACCATTGGCAGCGCAGAGGTCCTTATGGCTGCATTCATTGGAGCGCAGAGGGCAGGATAAGTGATGGTACAAGTTTGCGTATGTATTAGTGTTTCTTCTGGGTATTTGACTGCAGACTAATAATATACTATTTTACTATTCCCTTGATGTTTATTCGTAGTATTATTTCACAAATCCGTATTTAAAATGATTCCTGGAACAGTATTGTGTGAGTGATATTGGCATTTGGCTGTAACCGGAGCCGAATCGAACAACACGAGATCCGTCGAATACCTATCTTATGAACATGTAGTGAACGGCAAGGTCGCGGGGGTATAAGTTTCTTTCCAATTTTATACACACGTATATTCTCAGTTATGTATGTGTTAATAGTGACGTTTATAAATATTTTAGAAACAGGTATTCTCTTATTACTAGCCAGCTCTATGGGGCGTGATCGAAATCGATTGTTTATAGCGTGTAGTGTTTTTTACTAATGTCGGTGTTGTGACATTGGAATTGAATATTTCATAACATTCACGGTTGTCAATCGGTGGTTATTAATTGGCAATGCTGTAATTACATAAAAGGGTTAAACAAACTACGAGTTATCATAAAGTTTTCGTATATTTATTACATTAATCACGCTTGGGTTCCCAACGGGTTAAGCAGACCTAAATGAGAGCTAAAACACTCCGAAGCCATGCTCGGCATAAATCAGGCGAGTTAAAAGTCGATAAAACACAGACTACTTTGGCATGTAAATGCGCGCTGCAAGAAATTACGGTCTTAATTTAATGTCCAGTCAGCAAAATGATTTGTAGAACTAAAAGGCACTCAGACTGAATATCCCCTTTTTTAGATAATGGAATTTAGGGTCGCATTATTCTTGAAAATCCCTCCCTTTTCAAAACTTCGAGGCTGTGACATTGAATTAATGGGACCCATTTTTTAATTCAGGATTATTATTCGTAATTGTCTTTTCTTAATGAAGGTAGAATTTCCAAACAAATTTCTGATCCTAAATTCAATTTCTTTAGAATAATGTCAGACAAACACAGAACTTTAATAAAACATGCATGTTATGATCTAAATAAGAATCTATCGTAAAAACTAGAGAAATATCTTTAGCATTAATTTACAGTGATATCTCGTAGACTCGACTAGCGCCATCTGTAGACATAACTTGCATTTGCAAGTTATGTCTACAGATGGCGCTAATGGCGCAGATGGCGTAATCATTTGATTACTCCTCCTTGGTTCGTGGTTTTGAGCACAACTCTACTAGCTCGCAAGATCTTTGTACACGTTAAATATAGAGGACGTGTCGTTCGACTCGGTGGTAAATCGCGTTCGCAACGTGATTGGAATTCGTTTAAAAAAGACTATTTAATTTGAAACACGATGTTGTTTGTCACAGTTTGATTGGAACAAAAAGATTTTTGCTGCCCGGTTGTTTTCTATTCGTGTACCAGTGATATGTCTACTACATAATGTACCAGCGATGGTTATATAGACAGTGTATGAAAGTTTCACAGTCATGTTAAGTTATGGTCGTAGTTATATTTTTATCAACAGAGTAGGTATATAAGTTTTTTTTTGTCTTAATATGGGTTTGGATATGAACGTGAAAATCATCAAATAATTATACTTGTACACATTACGCTTGTATCACGGATGGAACATATAAAGTTACGATTTCACTGCTTCAGCTAATGCGTTGTTAATAATTCACGTGATTACTTGAATAGATTCGAGTAATCAGAACACAATTTGATGATATTGCTACTGCGCTCCATCGGAGAAGATATTATGTTCTTATTATTGCATAGTTATAAGATACCTAATTGAAATTGGAGTAGGAAGCAGATCTTTGAGAAGAAAATCATTAATTTGAAACACGATGTTGTTTGTTGTGTGTACCACAATTTACATTACTGGGCACCGAGGGCAGAAGGAAACCCTAAGAAACTGAAACCAACCGCATCCCAGCGTAGGTTGTCACTTAACGTTTGGATGCGTATTATCGACGACAAGTTAATTGGCCCACATTTTTTACCCCGAACACTAAATGGGGAACTTTATGAAGATTTCCTAAGAAATCATTTAACAGCACTGCTCACGGATGTACTGGAAGAAAGAAGAGCAAACATGATTTATCAACATGATGGATCTCCAGCCCACTTCCAAATCACAATTCGACAATTGCTGGATGATCACTATTCAAACCGATGGATAGGGCACGGTGGGCCGATTCCGTGGCCTGCACGAAGCCTTGATCTGACGCCGCTAGACTTTTCCGTTTGGGGTCATATGCCCCCCGTAAATTCAATTGAAGAACTAAGGGAGAGAATAACAGATGCGGCGGACCAGATGAGGGCAACAATGACAGCAAGAATCACAAAAACCGAAGTGAGGAAGCGAATAAGAACATGCATTCGAAACCGAGGTCAGCACATCGAACAAGACGTGGGAAATGTGTGTAAAGTTTTTAAATTGATGTTGATTAAAAATAATAATTATGTTCATTAAATTGTTTAATTTGATTTTCCGAATAAACACCTTTTTGTGAGACGTACGCCTTCCTGTACTAAATCAAAAAGGATTTTCATATCGTTCCCGGTTCGTGTGTGGTATTAAATTTTCATACCTTTTTGGATAGCTGATAAGACAAGAATATTTTACTAATAATTTGTACATCTGGCGTAGTATTTTTTTTTGTACTAAGACAACATTTTGTATGAAGTAAAGGCAAAAATTACAAAAAAAAAAATGTTTGATTAGTGATATTTGTCAAGGTTTTACGCGTTTTTGAACTTTTAATTACTAACAAAGATTTGCTACGTCATCAACTATGATAATAACATAAATTTGAGTGCAGTCGCTCCGTAGATCATTTTCAGATTGGCTTTAAATGATTTAATCTGGAATTTTTCATAAAAAACTAAAAATCTTACTAACTCAAAAACTACTGAACTTCGGTAGAACATTTAGTGGCTTAATATGTTACATTTTCACCCTACTTTGACGTCCTGCAAGGAATACGTCGAGTTACCAGTAACCCTGTATACAGTTTTTTTCTTCCGCTAATAACCAGCTTGGACCGTTGTCAAAGCTAGCAGAGCAGAGGCATTTGTTCTCTAGTGGGAAAGTTACAAACTGGGGTTATCTATCTATGTATTTAGCCCATAATGACCCCCACTGGGCACACGTTCACAAACGTCAGTCTTATCCGCCAACCCGCATTGGCTCCGTGTGGTAGATGGCCCACTCCCTCTCACAGAGAGGAGGCTTGTGTCCCAGCAGTGGGAACATTTTAGGCTGATTATGCTGTCTTCTGCCATTTTGGACCAGTCACTTCGGTAGGATACGAGATCAACCCTCCATATTCGTCTAGGTCTGCCACGATATCGCCTAAATGGGACCACTGCGACAGTGGTTCTTTTAGCCTACAAACTGGGATTATAATAGACGTTATTTAAACAACAGCAAATGCGACCTTGCAATGTCGATGAAACGGAGTTGCGGTAACAAATGCAGTTGCGTGCGCGAAATTAATTTGTTAAGTTTAGTGCTCGTGTACCAAATCCGATGTTGTTTTTACGTATAAAATAAAACTATCTACAACTTCATGGCAGAGGTGTGTTGTTGTTAAGTTCATTTGAGTGAATCGAATTGAAAATATTCTCCATCTTATTTGCATTTAGATACAAAGTTTTTTATAAGCCGACTTTCGTGTTTTTACTCGCTCGCTTTTGTTTTGCTATTTGGCTGTTGGCACGTGTTGCAAATCTGGAACTAACAGAGTTGCTTTTTTTTTAATAAACTCGTTAGTTTTGAAACACGTGCCAATCGCCTAACTACTCTTATTTACGTAAACACAAAGTTTGTTTTTTAAGGTTCCGTACCTCAAAAGGAAAAACGGAACCCTTATAAGATCACTCCGTGGTCCGTCTCTCCGTCCGTCTGTCAAGACCCTTTTTCTCAGGAACGCGTGGAGTTATCAAGTTGAAATTATTAGCAAATACTCAAGGCTGCAATCGCTTGAAGCAGTGAAATAACTTCTAAGTCAACGCAATCTAAAGATACGGGCGTTTATGCCAGGTATTTTGACACTGGCAAGGGAATCAAAACCTACAGGGTACTTCCCGTTGAACTAGAATCATGAAATTTGGCAAGAAGCAATGTCATGTAGCACAAGTAAAGGAAAAAATCCGAACACCGTTTTGTAGTTAACCTACAAAAGACAATGACCAAAAGTCGTACCAAAAAGTCTCATGTATCAAGATCAAAATATTATAGTAATTATTTTCATATTTTTTTACGATATTACGCTTCGGGAATTTGATTTTTGAACAGGGAATTTAATTTAAAGTAAAAAAGTGCTGATATTGTTTTATTCCCTTTACATGACGTTCCGTTTCAAATGATATGATTAATATAACCTTGAATTTTGAAAGTACTTATAATGTAAAATGTAAAAACAAAAGTACATACAATACTTTGCCGATTCTACATTAATTAAAAATAACTAGAATAAAATAGAATAGAATTTTTATTTAAACGATTATCATTTATTTAGAGTAATAATGGCCGTTCGAGTATGACATGCCAAACAAAACAAACTACCTAGTTTTCAGGTTATTTAGTTTTTTTTGAAAATCTCCGAAGCCCGGATTTTGTTTGCAAAAAGAACTTTTGTAGGATAAGTGTACTCTATAAAAAACAAAGTTTGACTTTGATGCAGCATGGTACGGGATTCCATACATACATGAGCATTGTCCTTTGTACGGAACCCTCGGTGCGGGAGTCCGACTCGCACTTGACCGGTAAAAAAAAAAAAACTCTGTTAGTTTTGAAACACGCGCCAATCACCAAACCATTTTTTTTGCGTAAATATTACAATGAAGGCCTATGCTGCAAGGCATTTTTTATAAAGAACAATTACGACCGCCTTCTGTACTTCTAGAACAGCTTCCACAATATAATATGACAAGTAACCCGACTTCCAGAAACTCGCAATCAATATTTGTTATAATTTATTTTCAGAAAACCTTGCCTACAGCATGTTACATTAAATAATACATAACATACACATAAGGTAAACCACGATGCGTGAAGTTTAGTAAACAATGCTGCAATGTTCCGAAATACACTATGGAAGACCACACGAATTCAGGAATTCTTATACTAAAGCGGGTGGAAGTTCCTGATCGATCATCTAGAGGTATCAAGTTCGACGGAGGAATTCCATATTAAACTTTTACGAGGCGCATTCACACTCACTATCAAAGACTTATACGGTTTCCTCCCGAATGGCGGGTCAGTGACTTTATTGTATATCAGTAAGGTTGAAAATACACCTGCCTTGCATGCCTTAACTTTGAAGTTTTGTGTAAAACGTTCTTCAGGTTTATTTCATCTTTTTCACGGGAGTATGGGATGGCTGTAGGTTGTCTTCATCTCGGTATCAGTTTCTTGCGCCAACGTTATCAGAGACTTAATTGACCGTAAAGGTCGTCGGGTACTGCGGCTCAATATATCTTCGGAGTCATACGCAGGGACAGTTATTATACACATATAGCCAGGTATATCCTATAGCGAGTGTAGGACTATTTGTACTACCTACTACTTATTACCACGTAATAAGTATACCTTTATCTTAGCATTGCAAAACTCATATTAAACCTTTCTGGAGAGGTTCACATAGTCAAATCTAATATGATAAGAGTCTTGTTTACTTATTTATTTATAGGAGAACCAACAGCTATAACAAAAGGATAACAACTGTATATGAGACATAAAGTCAATTACAGGTTCTCACGGGTAAAAACAGAAAATGTGGAATTCTTAGGACCTATCGTACAAGCACGATAGTAAAGAATACATATTGTATAAGGTGTATCAGCACAATGCACTTTTAAAAGTTGCAGTTTACCTTAAACGTGTTTGTCCTCTAAAACCTATCTGAGATGTTCCTGAGCGACCAGAGCCTTTGCAACCTTTTGCCATAATTTACTGCCTTCTGAAATTGGAAAGTCAGCTAGTCGGAGATAATGTAAGCAATATTCTGGGTGTCCAATTTCAAATTTTATTCTAAAATCTAGAACAAATATTACCTAAACTTTAGTAAAACGGTTCCTTATTATTCTAAAAGGTTATAAGCTTACCAAAGCGTGTTATGATTATGATAAGATCAACAAAAAATGGGCGCAAATGTCGACGTTAGAGGATTTTTTTGCACACCACAAGCAGGTAGCTGAAACCCAATTGTCGAGGATTTCATTTCATTTCACGGATGTCTCCCATTTCATGAAATTTTAATCAGCACACTCTCTGTATCTACTGGATTAATAAAGGTAAATTTACATCGTTACATGTCACCGAAGATGAAAATTGAGGATTTTTGATAAGTATTAACGTAAAAGAGTATTATAAGCAAGCTAGTAGAGAGAGGTATTTTTCCTCGCCGCGCTGAGTAAAATAAATTATTTTTACACCAATTGGAGCGTGACAAAACCGATTGGTGGCGAAGTTTGGTAATTATCGAGTTTAATCACTTTCGGTCGAAGTTGTGGGTTGATGCCAAAGCGAACTAGTATAATGAAAGCTTAACAATGATACGTTTATAGGTGCACTGAGTCAATCCGATGGGCAAATGAATTCATGTCGGACGCTACTCGCTAATAATCACACACGCCTCAAACACATAGTTTGTACTGGCCTGGCACAACTGTGTACTATGTGAGCGAATTTATTTCAGTTAATCTTGTTTTCATAGTTGCCTATAAACAGCTTTGGGGAGAGGCTATAACGGCTTTTATTTTTTCCGGAATAGTTTCGAAATAAAATTATTCTTTCGGCATGGCTTTTCTCACGTTGTTTTCGAAACCAAATATACATAGCTATTCATTTTAAGGTTGACCTGAATGGTGCTGATCCATGCGTTATGTTCGTGAACGGGCCATCAGTTGGGACTGGTCATCTCTTAGCCGCCACGGCTTATTTTAATTAAGTATTTTATTTTTGATGGTTTTGTTTTTGTTTATATTTGCTTTCTGGGCGATTTTAACTTGTAATTCTTATTAATTCGTTCTCATATTTTTTTAAACAATATATTTTAAAACATTGCCCATGGAGGCCCTTGTCCGTTCTTCTCCCTGTGGAGAAGAACGGGCAAAACGTAGTAGGTACCTATGTACCTACTACGCTTTGGAATGGGCAACTAGCTTCATATTTCTGACTGACCGACTCCTTGACAATTCAAACGTGCCTGTGAATTGTTTAATTGAATTAAATGCTTCGAGTTAAGTTGAGTTGAGGTTCAAGATTATTATGTATTATTATTATTATTATTATTATTATGTATGAAAGTATCTAGAAGCGTATTTTTATACTCACATGTAATTCACGTGTATCAAGCGAACATTGACAGTTTTTTTATCTACCCACAAAATAATTATTCTCGTTTTTGTAATACCAATATTGACATAAGCTTACAATGTGGCGGACGAGAGAATGCGTTCTTGACACCTGTCAGTTTCGTACAAACGAATACGTGTTTTGCGAATTTGATCTTTGTGAGCTACTAGAACTGTCACACTGACAGGTGTCAGGAACGCATTGTCACGACAAGTAAGTGATTTATTGTATTCTTAGGGCTGATTTTTCAATCGTCACATAACTTTTATCTGAAGAATAAATATGTCAATTTGACAGCTTTTGTATAAAGAATATGTCAACCCACCTTTTTTTTTTTTTTTTTTTCTGGGTGGGAAATCATCAAATGACTCCTCCAGCTCTGGGCGGAGCAGAAGGGTGTGTCAGACTTTTACTGACTAAAACCCACCCGTGTTCCTTCAGTTGCCTGTGCCAGGGGCCACGGTATCTCTTTCGAACAACCCGCAGCCCCGGCGGCATCGGCCCTAGCGGACCCCGTCAGTTCGTGCTGACAGCTCTTTGAGGCGCGCGTGGAACACAACGCGCCGTCGACCCGGGCCTGGTCCTTACCGGGCGGCGAGCTGCCCATAGCTCGCCGCCCGCAAGCCCGCGCCTACGGTGGCCGGGAGTCGGCTGTTGACTCCCGTCCAGGGCGTCTCCTGCGGCGGCTAGGAGCGCGAGGGTGCAGCGATTGCCTCTCCCTCGCACGCTCCGCCTCCTCCTTCGCGAGCATAACTGCTTCGCAGAAGGAGGTGACGGCCTCCCATTCACTCTCGCTCCGGACCATGGCCTGTATGAGGGCCGGACGCGAGAGGTCGCCGCCGCCGATCGCCGCCAAGAGGACACGGCGGGGTCCCGCCCAAGCCGGGCAGACCTCCACCGTATGCTCCACCGTGTCCTCCGGGCGATCCCCACAGTGGTGACACCCTGGCGTTTCCTCCCGCTTTATCCTGAACAGGAACCTCCCGAAACAACCGTGTCCGGTGAGGACCTGCGTCAGGCGGAAGGTGAGGGCGCCGTGGCGCCTCTCTAGCCACTCCTCAAAGAGGGGACTTATCGCCGCAATTGTGGCGTGCCCAGCGCTGGGTTGCGACAATCGCACTCTCCATGCCGCCATGAGATCCCGCCGGAGCTCTGTCCGCTGTGCCGTGATTTCTCGCGGCAGCGGAGCAACGCCCCGGCGTTTTGCCTCCTCTCGCCACTCCCATATGTGGGCGAGGACTTTGGCCTCCAGATCCCATGGCGGCAATCCGGCAAGGAGGCTCGCCGCCTCAGCGGAGACCGTGCGGTATCCACGAATGAGCCGGACAGCCATGACCCTTTGGGACGCGATCAACCGGCGGGCTGGTCGCCGCCTCAAAGATCGCGCCCATATCGGTGCCCCGTAAAGGGCCATGGCCCGCACGACCCCCGCATAGAGCCTCCGGCAGGAGGCGTTTGGTCCCCCTAGATTGGGAAGGAGCCGCCTCAAGGCAGCCCCGGCCCGCTCCAGTCTGGGAGCCAAACGTCGGAAGTGCTCCACGAAATTCCACCGGCTGTCGAGGACGAGTCCCAGGTACTTCATCGTCAGCTCGACGCCGATGTGAACCCCTCCCGCCGTTATTTGTGAACCCGACGGTGGCGCGTCCCGAGGACCATGAAAACACATGGCCTCAGATTTGTGCAATGCCACCTCGAGTCCCAATTGCCGGATCCTCTCGACGATTGTCGCAACCCCGCGTGTCGCTGCTTCGGCCGCCGCCTGGTGCGACCTCCCCTGCGCCAGGACCAGCGTGTCGTCAGCGTAGCAAACTACGCTGACGCCATCAGGGAGGTCGGCGCGCAGCACCCAGTCGTACCCGATATCCCACAGATGCGGCCCTAGAACCGATCCCTGTGGGACACCGCACGACATCTCTCGCCGGTTCCACTCTCCCCGGTGACCGGGGTAGATGACGGCCCTGTCCGTCAGATAAGCCTCGACAATGCGACGGAGGTAGGTCGGCATCCGGTGATAACCGAGTGCCTCCCTGATGCAACTCCAGGGCAGGGTATTGAAGGCATTGGCGATGTCTAGAGACACCGCCAAGACAACCCCACCCCGGGCCACAGCATCCCCCGTCGTGAGGGCTCGCACGCGCATGATGGCATCCACCGTAGAGCGCCCCCTGCGGAAACCAAACTGGCTGTCCGCCAAATCCGGCCCCACCCGCACCAGCTGCCCGGCAAGGCGGTCTGCAATTACTCTTTCAAAGAGCTTGCCCACCTCGTCGAGCATGTCAACCCACCTTATTTATTCTTTAGACAAAAGTTATCTGACAGTGGAGAAATCAGCCCTTGTGAGAATAAAGTTACCTCAACCCTAAATATTCTTGGGGAAAGCTGACGTGTGGCGTTGCACTGTCTTTAAGGAGTTCGATGCAGACAGCGTTGCAGCCAGAGCAGACTTATTAGTTTTGACTGTAACACTAATGTAACGAGCAAAAAGTTACCAAACATGGCTAGAAAGTAAGAAGCTTTTAGTGGCGCTATAGGGGATGAAAATAATTCGAGAAATGCCGCTCGTTATTTTATAAGAAAAGTGTACTCGTGCGCAATATATTTTAAACCCATTGAACAGTTTACATGTTCACAAGAGTGGAAAAATGATAATAATATTATGTTTCAAGTCCTTAATATTTTTTATTAATTAAATAGATAGTTTTTGCGTTCAACTGGGTATTTATCAGTGATTTCCATTAAATTAGAAATCAGTGGCCAGATATTTAGAATACATTTTTTTTTTCTATTTAATGATTTATTGATCGAAGATTTAATGCTTCTTCTTGTGGATCTTCGGCTTATTTTATAACGCTCTAATTGAAATATAGATAATTGAGTTAATTAATTTAATTGAGTTGAGTTATTCATAAATACAGTGTGGCAGGGACATGTCAAGAGACATACCTACGTAGGAAGTTAGCAATAATAGGACAAAAACTTGACGAGAGAAATTGTACATTTTGTAACGCAATTATAACTTGAAGTAAGTTCTACTGTCAATTTGTATGTGGCTTTGTTTGTAACTAAGTGTCTGCTCTACTGATAGACGATTTACCTAAATTGAATAGATAACTAGGAATTTATGCGATTACACTACATCGCTACAAATCTCTTTTATATCAACGTTCTTTACGTGACACCGTAATGGGGAACTTCGGTATTTTTAGATTTCTGCCGGATATTGTGCGATAAAAGTGTTGTGGAAGATTCCTTTGTCCAAACTTAATGGAACCGGTTAGACAAACAATAAACACTTTTTCTTGTCGTTTGCTCTATTTTTACAAATTGTGAAGAAATGGTTTCATTTCGTTGTTTATTGCAACTATTCTGCGCTTTTAACAAAAATAGTTTATACTTTTTCGGAGTATGAACCCTGATATTCCGAAAAGTCTCCGTTCTGATACTTTTGATTATCTTAAAAGGTTTTGATTAAAAACTTTCTACTTCTTCGAACATTAAAATCTTGAAAATTACGATTGGACGTTCTGCATCTAAATAGCTAAGTATACAATTAGCGACATGCGCACTGGTTGCAATTATGTGACACCAGTCTAACAAAAAAGCTAATTAACCTTTTTAAAATGCTAAAAGAATTCAGTAACCCAAAAGCGAAATATAATATCCAACATACTTTCAGGAAGCACGTTTTTACAATGAATTAATTATCCTTCTTTTTTCTGACCAAAGACCGGAGGATTATTTATATTTAATTTCAGTATCTAACCGCCGCCGCCGCAGACTGCTTTACGACTTTGTTCCTTCGCCATTCTTGGCCGAAAAATTAAAGCAATAAAAAAAGTTTGGCTAGCCATGGAGATTTCGACTAATCAAATACTGGCCAGTTTAAAAAATAAAGTTAACAGGTTTGTGTGAATGTTTTTTTAAAATGACTCAAATACTTTTTATTTGCAAATATAAAAAGTAACATTTCTACTTGCTTTTATAAGTAAATTATCCGTAACTTAGGGACAGGGTTATCACATTTTCTTTTAGGAAATAAAGTCATTTTCTGTTGCTGAGCAAATGAAAGGGATATAAAACTAATGGAGCATGTTTTATATCTATTTTATTCGTGCTAGTTCTAAGCTCTATATTTTTCTCAAGGTTCTACGAAAAAAGAGATTGACAAGCTAGTCATCGGCTTCAATGATTTTGTTATTACGTTAGTTAAGTATTTCACGTACGTTTTCTTAGCTTTTTTGTAAGTATATACACTTCAGCCAGACTATAAATCTTGGAAAATATTTTTGTCTAAAACTTTCGTAGCTTCACATGACAGTTAAATAATGTTCGAGATTAATATTTTGGCTTCAGAATTGTATTTATCTAAAACAAGAATGTAATAAGCATAAGGTACCTACCTGTATCTAGTTACTTGTACTAGTCTGGTATTGTTGTATCTTTATACTTGTCCAGATAAAAAGTATGTTTGTTCCCACAGAAATGCGCGCGAAATATTTTCTATCTAGTTTTCTTTCAACTTGTTTACAGTCACGCGTAAGCTATTGATTAGAATGTAGTATTACATGAGTTGTTTCATAGTAGTGTCTCGGGAGCGCGTAGTGTGAGCTCCCGAGCGGCGCTGAGCGTGCGATTCGTGCGAAATGGGGGTGTCGGGGCTGAGTCGGGCGGCAGTGTGGCGGAGCGCTCGTGACGTCAGCGTCCGGGCGCGGACGCTTGACGCAGGCGCCCCGACTTCCCCCCCCTCGGCGACCCCGCGCCCCGCCCACACTCTCGCCCGCCACTTCTCGGGCGGCGTGCGACACCTGCACCCGCTCGTCCGCCCACCACAACTTTCGCCTACCCGCGCCGATGCAATAAAATAAACTTTCCGTTAAAAGTGCGTGTGGGAATTTATCGGACTTGGACTGAAATTACTTTTCAGTGACATTTTCGCTACTTCTGTGTTTTGTTAAAAGTTCGGATGTTAAAAGTTCAGGTAAGTAATTTTGCGTAGTTAGAAATACGAGTATATCTTTGTTAATTTATTTTCGTCATTAATGATTTAAATAAAATAATGAAACAATTTGGAAAAGCTCGGGTAATTTTATCATTACATCTCACTGAAGAGAAATTCACGTAATTGACTACATACATACCATGCATACAATACATACAACCTATGTCTAGATCTATTTATCTAGCTAGGCAAATTTCGCACTTTTTTTAAAAAAATGTGTCCCTGTGCACGATAGCGGGAAAATTGGCTCGAATAGATAAACAAACGGTTATTGGGCCCCGATGTGAAGTGCATGGAGTGCGGTGGTTGCGTAACCGGCTGCGCTGAGATCAAATCCGCGACCCTAGCGCTGATCTTGTCAACACACGCGATACTAGGTACTAAAGGAAAATTATCTTCGATAAAACTTTTACAGGAACGGCGAAATTTTCTGGAACCATGCGGGTACTTAAGTACTGAAGTTCCTTCGCTCGACGATATCGGTTTTAGTTTTTGGCGTCGGAGGTATGTAAAATGGAAGTTGGCATCGGATTCCCGCCGTGAGATTCGTTTCTGTGCCAATATCTGGGATCCTATTAGTGGAAGAGATATAACAGTACTATTGTGTATGAGAACAAGTTAAGCCATTAGAGATAATGGTGCGTAACAAGTACAAAGACATTAGAATTGCGATGTCGAGTGCCATTTTGATTTCATTTCGACTAAATACGTGCACGTTTCGCGAGATAATCCCTACTGGTTTTTGTTAATAGACTTTCAAAAGGTGGTCCTGCACGGTTTTATCTTTGGGACTACTATTGTTAGAAACTTTGGGATATAGGTACGTTAGTCATTGTATTGTGGGATTATTGATTTGAGGTTTTTAAGCATTTGCGCTGATGCGTGTGTAAATGTGAATGTTTGCTGAACTAGTGGGTTTCATATTAAAATCTCCTTATGGGTATGCTATCGTATCTGCGTAGAAAGGCATAGAGTCGTAATCTTAGAAAAGCTTATCTCGTTTTGTCTGTACTGACATAAAATTATTTTATCACAAGCTAGGTACATACGTACTTACAACCTGACATTATTATTATGCAGGGGCTTTGCACACATGATAATAACACAGCTCAGCACATGAAAGCTCGTAAGCGTGATTTTTCTAACTTTGTGCGGCTTGATTTTTAAAACCTGTGATTTTATTTCAACTTTCCCATTTAACTACTGTCGTATTGTCTTTTTCATAATAATTGCTCCGGCAATCTATCTTTATGAACCGTTTACTGAAGGAAATGGAATTGGTAAATGACACTTTCAACATTTTTAGTACCTACAACTTATTAATATCTCAATGAAAATTGACATAAATACTCCTCAGCATCAAGGTCAAGGAACAAATAAATGTTTTTACTTTATTCTGAAATAAAAAGAACTCGATTTTCCGATACTCAAACTCGCATGCTTACATTTTATTACGGGAAGTGACTGAATTAGACGTTAAAGGCAATGATACCTGTTATAGCACATGACATGTATCATCAAGATAATTTAACTCGACATCGTTGCGAAGTACCTGCCGTATATGTAGAATGTCAAATTCGTATACAAATTAACAAGTTAATTAATTCCACAGAGTATTTCAATGGACCGTGTCTATCCAATTGCTATATCAATTTCACATCTTGGGCCTACAGAGGAAATTTCGAGACATGTGTTAATTAACAGTAATCAAGGCATTCATACATTAATTAACGGAATTTATATGAACCCCTTTTAGTACGTGATTTAATTATTAGTTTTGTTGTTATAACAATAGAGCTCTTTTCATATAAAATGAAAACTATTTGAGTTCTTTCACGGCTGTGTTTGTTCTTTCAGCGACAATGGATACTATTCAAATAAGATTCGTATTTTTCGTTTCCCTCGTGCCATGGTGGATTGATCTCGTAAGGTTTGCTTTGTCAAAATTATTTAAGACCATGTGACCCAACAGAGGCTGTCATTTCCAAGCTTCAATCATTCATAAAAAAGGTTTTTCCAATTTTCTGCAGGCAACTTTTCCAATTTTTCTCTGCCTAAACACCTAAGTCGTCTAATACGAACATGCTAAAATAAAAAAAAGGCCCAATTAGTCTAGCCGTTCTCAAGTGTAAATTTTTATCTATACAATGTCAAATTAAATTAGCTAGCGAAACTTCGCAGACCTGATGGGTATCGATATCTAAACATGATAAAACAAAAAAAAAAAAATATGATGAGTTTTTTGTGTAAAAAAAACTGATTTTAACTGATATATCAAGTAAATATACTTGATATATCAGTTAAAATCAGTTTTTTTTGTGGTAACTTGACAGACGTGATTGGTATCTCAATGCGACAAAACTAAAGAAAACAGATTTTCTCAACGCATACTTCAGGTAACAACACTAAGTTCCTTCCCCCCTAAGAAAAAAACAACAAATCTTTTATTTTGACGTGTTTAACGACCCATCACGTCCGTAGAGTTTCGCTAGCTAATTCAATTTGGCCATGTACCTATAGATAAAAAATCTTCTCTTTTCACAATTAAATATTAGTTTAGCGTGAAATGTGGGACGTGCATATAGCTGAAACAATGGCGCGAATTGCTAAGCATGAGTTGGTTCTGTTTCGACTCAAGTTAGAACTCAGAGTTAGTAATTATACTACATGTGCAACGAGGTAGTTAAATCAATTATTCTGACAATTCTAGATATAATAGGAACGACCTTTATTGATCTTATTTAGCCCTGGGTATTTTTCACCATTTGGTTTTCATCGGAAACACGTCTGGCCGGTATTTAAACAAACCCCACTCACGCGGTACGCTTCGGACAAACACACTGACCAAATGTGTACTTGACTGAATCCTATTTGTGTACCAAGGCCGCTTACAGATCCATTCTTGCTTGTATGTATTTGCTGCCCCTATTTCGTGTGTAACCATCCGGCCTTCTAATCCATACCCGGTTAAATTCTTCCGTTCTGAAATATTCTAGCACATTCGTTAAGAAACGTTCATGTCATACTTTTCGTTATTATGCTTGTTTACGCCCGCCCTAATAGGTGCCGTAAACACTTTCATAGTTACTCTAAAAATGCTTTCACGATGATAGTAGTGCTTGAATCGTGTCATAATTCTGCTGGGAAGTTGGTACAATCATAAAGTTTCTTTCAAGGAGTTTATTTTAAACTAGTTGTTCTTACTGTTCGTAAGGCAATGTTGCTGCAATTCGTTCTTTATGAGTTTTAATTAATTTTCCCGAAATAAGCTATTTTAAATCTCGTTTTACAATTTATATACAGTGATTTTTGGTGTTGAATATAGATATGACTGCTCTTCATAGCCCATACGTACCTAGGTTGTTGTTGTTAAACGTGTCTAAGCGATATCTATAGTAAATAATTATTACTATAGAATCGCTTAGATATTTTCTTTAGATTTTACCTTTAATGTTTCACTTGTGTGAAAATAGTTCCTTAACCATTATGTAGTATTTAAGATGTGGATAACGTCGTGAGCTACACATGTGTAGTGTCTTTTTCTTCTCACTACCTGTTTGTTAAGATGTTTATGTAACTGTTTGTTTTCCCGAATGAATTCATTAAATAAACAAGAATCACTGAAGAGATGGGCCATCACAAACCCACATTTCAGACGTAGTAATTAAAGAAAATATTGTCGTGGCTTTTATCGTGATGAGTTTTTCTAAAAGTTTTGACATTAATGTTTGTTGGGTACGTTTTTGCAGTGAACAAGTTTTTTGGCACTCTTCCTTTGGACGTTTTGATTCATTCCATTCCGTGATATTCCATTTTCATATGTCTGCTCGCATTAGCTTAAGTTATTTTCTTTCCATGTAGTAATGTAATGTTATGTAACAATTTTTGTTGTATCTAATTATTGGTTCGATCTACACTTAATATTATAAAGTGAATTTGAGAGTTTATATGTAGGGGGTAATCTTAGAAACTGATCTGATTCTAATAATTCTTTCACTAATGGGAAGCCTGTAGCTTCCAGTGTAGTAGTGTATTGCCGAGTGTCACAGGAAATGTTGTATCTTATAACAAGAACGTTCACGCGGACGAACTGACTTGCAGAAGCTAGTCTTACATAAAATCGTGTCATATGAATAAAACTAATAAAGTTTTCTAACTAAACCTTGTTGTCACAAAATCGTATCGCAATAATATAGGAGACGACAGGAGTGTTCAGTTTATCGTTCAAAATCAAATGGAAATTAGCTCTTTGTGACGAAAACTTCAAAAAGCAAAGTAACAAAAAGGCAGTGAAGACGGCGAGCTCACGAAGAGGCTCGGCTGCTAATTGCTACCATAGATATAAAAAACCAACGTGTAACAATCCCTAAGTATACGAAAACGATGCTGAATGAAACTCCTTAGTTATTGTCGTTGATATAACTATGTTATTATTATACTGCCTCGTTCTTCTAGTCGCCGAAAGCACTACTGCTGAGCATGAGGTCCTGGGTGAGATTACTGTATAAAAAAAAAAAAAATATTGGCTTTACCATAAGGGATTTCTCAGTAGCAGCCCGGAGACTGGATTTGCGCCCGACTTATGGCAATAGGCTCTCCCTCTAACAAATGTTACTATACTACTAACTGGCGAAATGTGTGTTCTAAATAGGAATTCGTGAGTCAAAGTAATGTCGTGTCAAAACTCACCATCATCCTCCTCTCCTTATCCCAATTTATTCGTGGTCGGCGCAACATCTCTTTTTCTTCCATACTCCTCTATTAGCCGCCATCTCGACAGTCACCCCCTTTCTAACCATATCATCATTCACACAGTCCATCCATCGTTTCCTTGGTCTTCCCCTACTCTTACATATAGCCATCGACATTCATACTCTAAACTTCCCTCACGACATTTTCCTCATTCCTCCGTAACACATGCCCATACCATGACAACCGGTTTCCACACAATGTCGTGTCAAAACTAAATCCTACAATTAATAAAAAAAACACGTCATGGGTAACCTCATGTGTTGTAACCGAGTCAATTGTTACGTTCTATCATAGCAACTATTCACTTATTCGAATGTCGATAAAACAACTTCTATTGTTTACTAGCCGTATTTAAAAAAAATACGACAAAATATTCTTTGAAAAATGAAAAATGGATGTCCTGTTTTATTTAATTAAATATTTGCACCTCTATAGTGATGTAGTACGTTTATAGCAGGCAGCGCGTACTACGAGTGATAGGCCAGTCAACCACCTGCTCGTTCCTGGTATCTTATTTTAATACACGTTTCTGAGTATTTACCAAAGGCCTTTGCTCCGAAAAATACACGGAGTTCTTTGCAAATATGCAGTTACTGAGGGGAAGTGATTTTCGTAGAACCGAAATTATTTTACAGCATCTCGATTCTCGATATCTAAGAATTGGAAGCACTTTGTAGATTCCAGTATGGTTATTAATGGAAATTAAGATTTTCTTTTCTATTTTGACTTTCGTGACAAGGAATATCTAACGAGTTTAAAAAAGGCAGCTTATGCATATTGATGAGTCCAGTTATAATTTGAATTTATTGTTGACACAGTCTGTTATTTTAGTTAAAAGCTTTGAAAAATCGTTCGTCCTTGGCGAGGGGTTCCTTGTGTCGCTGTGAATGTCAGCTAACATTTCAGTGGTCTAAAAGTGGTCGTAGTTTATATCGACCCGAGGGAATAGAGTTGAAACAAAGCAATTCCGTTATGACGTCATTTCCACAGTTCTTCTTTAATCTGATATAAACATTCATAATGTCGTCTTCATCCTTTTATCTGGAGTCGCTGTGATTTATTTATTGGATGCGGAACTCGGAATACAATTAAGTTCACTTGTAGCTGGTCGAGTTATTGTGGTAGTGGAGGATTGTCATTTTGAGGAGCTTAATGTGGGACTGTACATTGTACAGTAAGTGTACTTGTACATTAAATTCTTTAACTATCACTTCTTTTATTGTAAGTAATAAATTGTTAAAGTGAAAGTCAAATGAAAAAGGTAATTTTTAATAAGACATACATGCTGTTGTTTTGCAACCTCGTCAAATTTCAGGAGGCTGTTATGAAAGACATAAATAATCAAATGAAATTACGATCCCTGGTAAATAATGAATACATACTTGTTTTTTTAGTTATTTAAGTTTGACAGTGTTTCAGAATACACCACTTTCAAAGAACAGAATCGCGTTATAGTACCGTATAAGCGGCCGCGTTTTTATGTGTGTGTAAAAGGGCAGTTACAGTGTGGTGCACACAGGCCACGTTTTAAAATGCGTCTCCCACACATGCTGATTTCCGAAAATTAGAAGAAAAAAAACCTACTTATTTTATTATTAATTCGTGCCGAGAATCAGTAGCATAGTTACCTCCTTGAATTTGACGAGGATGCAAAACGACACCTTGTATAGAGGCACTTTTGAAAGTCAACAAGAAAAAATAATTGAATTGTTTCACCTACTTATATTTCAGGAAATTATATACTAGTTGGTAACTGTAGCCATTATAAAATAGTTGCAGCATATAGAGGTATAGAATAATTGTAGCAGGCAACGCCTCATAAACCCCTTGGATTAACATTGGATCCCCGTACTTACGAGTATTAAAATTGCATTTTATACAATATCTCTATTACTCAGATGAAATATAAACAACGTCTAAAAATGCCCTCTGTATTTGCTAATGTCGTGTGATATTTTCATAGCTCTTAATACCGTATTGTAGCGGTATCTACAACGCCACATACGAACAACGCGTCATACTGACGTCACGCAAATCCTGCATCTCGCAAGCAGAGTTTACCGCGCAATTAGCATAGATACAATTTCCCAACATCAATCGTTGGGCAGTTGCCCGCCAGACACAACACCCGTCTGGTCGGAGGATCCTCCCTTTTCTATAGAGTATGAGTGAACTTTACACCCTGTTCCTCATACTTCTATAGTATTATTTATCCGGGCAGTGCGCCCCGCGGGGTCATATTTTAGTCAAAGTCCGTGACACCCGGCGTAGAAGGGATCGTTTGTAACGGCACTCGCGGTCATTATCTCATTTCATTTATACTCCACGAACAATACTAGCTAGACGTCTGAAACAGACCGTTCTTCGAATGAATATTAATGATCATAGTTCCAACGTAGTGTAACTACATGACTCTCATTTGCGAACACTCAGCCGCAACAGAAATGGCGTAGCGACAGAAAATAAAACAAATCTAATTAATATTAAAACTCTTTTGTATAAGGAAAAGACTTCCAAGTATTAACGCAGACAGTCGACCAGCCCGGAGATATTTTTTCATTAATTTGGACAAGGAAAACTTTTGAGGAAATTAAAATACTCTCAGATCCTGTGGATGAGTAAGTGCTTAGAGTTGTACAGCAATACGCGATATTATTATAATTTATTTAAGTTGGAAAGTATCAAAGTCTACGAATAAATAGAGACTGGCAGTTTTTGATAGTAAAGTAATTGGGAGTGTACGACAATACTGATTTAACTAGCCCTTCGAGATGTGGAGAGGATGACGACCACGAAATAAATTACGAAGTCAGACCGAGTAATAACGAGTATGTGTGTAGTTGGCAACAAGAAGACTCGTAGACCAAGTCCAAAGTAGGTAGATTTATGTGTATCTACCGAGTTATGTGTGGTCGGTGTTTGTGTGCAAATAGCCCATTTTGTAGGAGCCTTGAAAGCGAGACGTCTCGCCAAGTGGTTCTGTTAAGATTTCCACACGGTTGAAGGGTAGTTAGCTGTAACTAGCCACCGCTAGGGACCACCTGCGTTGCAATGAATGCACTCTGCATGCGAGCGCCACAACATTCCCTCGTGGCCTAGCTGCTTAATTAATGTCTTCATCCGAGCTACCAACACTTTACGTAAATTGTTTGTACTTACGTATCATGTTCCCTGATGGCATGTGCGTAACTATTAGGTATAGAACTGGGTGGAACTAAATACAGCTCAGTAACACTAAATCGTACTATCTTAGTAAAATTACGTCCAAAAATTCTGAGCAAATGAAACGCTTGTTAGCTTTGTGTGGAGCCGGGAGCGCCTAAAAAGATTCCACAAAAGCTAAGCAGATAATTAAAATTAAAAATAAACTGCAAAAGTAATTTAAGGCGCTTAATTCTAAAACGAAAACGTACTTTGTTAACAAACACTTGAGCTGTGGAGTGACGTAGGTCGATATAACTTAAAAGCTTCAGGCGCTTAGGAACGGGCCCTACGAAAGTTTTCGTATTTTCGCTCGACTTGCGCAGTTATGTACGTGTCGGTGTACCTAGCATATTATATTATACACACAGCGACTTTAACAACTGAGACGAATGACGTTGTATTTACCAGTTACTTGATAAACTTTTACTTAGTTATTTTTCTTTACAGCCAAGCAGGGAATGAAATTGCTACCCATACTTACTCGAACCGAGATTTTCTTTTTTCTCGGAGGTAAAACGGCATTGACGCCACAAATACGAAGTGTTAATTCCCGTTTAAAAATTCAGGGTAGGTAACACTGTATGAAAAACAGAAAAGGTTTCATTATTCATTATATTATGGACGTAGGGACGGTAATCAGTTTGTTAATGACACAGATGAATGTTTTAAAGCAGCGATATTTTAATCTATTTTATAAAAGGTTAAGAGGTGTTGAATGTTGCCTTTAATGAAAAAAGGTTCTCTTAACTCCCTAAATTTTCATAATTATTTAAACTTGACTTATGTTTAATTTTCCATGACGTTTTCCGAGGCATCTTTAGTCTATCTTTAGCAAAGTCCACGTTCCTACCTACTTAAAACAATTCATCTTATTTCGTCTTACATTTTATTCTGAGTGACCTGACACCCACTTCAATCTGACAAAAACGGATGAGCAAAACAAAAGAAGAATGATTAGTTATTTTACGAGAGAAACAGTTGTAACTATCGTTTGTGATTTATGGCGAAAGCATGTTTTATTGTTTCAAACAATGTAGTTAATCTTCTATGAAGTCGTAGTGACATTGTGTTTTATAGTAGCTTTACAATTGTACATGTTCACTAAACTAAACGTTTACGTCCACCACAATGACGGTCGGTTTGCAACGTACCTACAATGTCGCACAAACGGTTAGGTACGACTAATTGTTAGTGGCTAACAGGTACGCACGTTCTACCGCCGATGTGGGATCATTTGGTATCGTCAGGGTAACAGTTATAGATTACAGCATTTAGATTCCTATTCAGTTTCAAGAGCACATACATTGCACGGGCCGACACGATAATAGTCGTACGTATAGTAGTTAATATTTGGGTATGAGAATTTTGCACTCAAGAAGTTTTTTCCCTCAAATAGAACGAACTAATTAAGAATAGCTCATACTAGGGTGCTCCTCTCGTGGTCATAACCAGCCATAAATGTTCACACTACTGGGACACAGGACTCCTCTCAGGGAGAGGGAGTGGGCCATAATCCACCACACGGATCTAGAACGGGTTGATCAGATGTCACATGTCTTAGAATATTTGGTTCTATGACATGCCGGATTCCTCACGACGTTTTCCTGGGCCGTTTTGAGACTAGGTTCGAACCTACGACTTACAAGCCACGGTCGTTACCACTAGGCCATCACTGCTCTAGATCTGATCATGGTACACCCGAAACCAGATATTAAAAGTGCAGAAATACACAATAACATCTATGTAAATAAAAACGTGAAAGAAATTGGTCTGCAATCAAATGGAGATTATTTTTGTCTGAAGTGAATTATTAAGTGCCATAACAAAATAAAAGGTTCTTAAACAAAATTATGCTTGGAGAGTGTCCGAAATAAGCCAAAGAAATGTAACAACAAAGTGGATTTGGAAGAAACAAAAGGACTTTAAGAATACAACTCGCAGATTAATGATGGAACCTGCTGCGATTATCCAGTGGAGTTTTGTTATTAATAAATAAATATTACTACGATTTGTTAAAAATGTGGCATGAATGTTTGGAAAAAGCAAACATTGATTGTGCGTTACAAATGAAAACCAATATCATTAAATAGGTGTCATTATTAATTTTCAATGAAATATCAAAAAAGTCATTATTAAATTACACCGAATTTGTTTCATAATATAATATTTTATGACGAAAGCATCATTGAGATTTTATTGAACTAAATAATCATTCAATTTTACCTAATAATAATATTATGGCACTGAAACGTGGTCGCTCACAATGGGCCTTGTTTGAAGGCAAAAAATCATCCAAAGGGCAATGAGGAGGGCTATGCTTGAAGTCTTCCTACGTGATCGAATCTAAAATGGAGAGATCTGCAGGGCAACCAAGGTAAGTGACATAGCCCGAAGAATTGCCAAACTTACATAAGTGGCAGTCGGCAGGGCACATTGGTCGTAGAGCAGATGGCCGATGGGGTCGAAAGGTTCTGGAGTGGCGACCGCGTACCGGAAGCCGTAGCTTTGGAAAGCCTCCCACAAAGCGGATGACCTTGTGAAGGCAGCAGGAATTCGCTGGATGCGGGAAGCACAGCGGGCTGAAATGACGATGATGAATAATTTTAATAGCTCGACTCTTCACGTGAACAGAGGACTGACCTATTAATTACGGAAATTGGCCTTCTGGTTGTCTATTGTCACCAGTGGAACATTGCTCCATATTTAGGAAAGATATGCAAAAAGCTCTTCTTTCGGGTTAAAATTTTGGGGAAGTTCACTGAACGCTCTTCTCCCGAGCAAATCTCAAGTATGCTCTATGGGATTGAGATCAGCGGACTGACCAGGCCAGTCTTATAGCGTGACATTGTTCTTGCGGAGCACATTTATAACCAGCCTGGCTGTGTGTATACGCGCATTATCTTACATGAACATGAGATCCTGGCCATACTGTTATCGGTGAGGAATGACCATAGGTTGCAAAATCTCGTCAGAGTATTGTTCCGAATTTAAATTGGCTTATATCAAAACGAGGTCCGATCTTCCACGGAGGCGAATTCCTGGTACGGATAAACGTCCTTCTTGAATCGGGATGAAATCCAAACCAAGAATCATCAGAAAATAGAACAGCCCACTGAGTGTCGGCTTAGTGCAAATGTGCGTTAACCCAAAATAATCGACACCCTCGATTTCCACGTCAAAGAGTTAATCTTCTCCTGGCACTTTGGTCACTGATGGCCACCTGTTGCTGAGACTTGAGTCTTCTACCAGCTCGCGAACCGTTGAGCCTCGCAGCATTTTGCTAAAAGCGTCTTGTGTCTGAGTAGTGGGCCCATATCGTCCCCGGTGACGTTCTGCAACATCTCCTGTACCTATAACGCGACCATAATCGGTAAATTACACTTGGCTGCTTATTAACAACGTTAACAGTTTCACGTTAACTGCGCCCTGCTTCAAACATTCCTACAGCTCTCAGCTACTCTTCCCGCGTTAAATGACAACGGGACATAATACTCCAGAGTCACAAATGTTACAAGAAAGCAGCGAAAATTATTTTTGACAAGAAAAAAAATACGATCTCGAATCTCTAAAGTTATTATTACATTTCAATACGCCAAACGCTGCGGCTAGGTGAAGCTATCCCTCCTTATTCTAAAATACTTTTGTATACTAATTATACCAAATTGAAAAAAAAAGAATCATATAAAAATATAAATAGTTGGGAATCGAACTTGGGTTTCCGAAGCAGTCGTCGAACCGCGAAGTTACTTCGTTTGTTCAAAGTCGACTAAAATAGCCGTTCTTATATTTATGTCATGATTGACTGCTCCATAAATGTATAGCGCGATGATTATCATTTAAAAGGTACATATCTGCAATATTGTATATCTTTTTGGCTCGTCTTTAACAATTTGCATTAAACTGCAGAAGAATACGAACATAATGCAATATTGCTCACCCCCCATAGCTTAATGGTTTCAACCACCAACAAGCCAACTCGAATAAGCTCGATTTCACACGAAATTTATCAGATTTCAATGTAAAAAAAGTTCATTATTTTAAATATTTTTACATTGAAATTGATAAATGGTGTGTGATTTATGATAATTAGACAGGAGCTCAATTAGTAAGCTCGATTTTACACGAAATGTATCATACAACATAAAAATAGTTAAAATAAATTCGTTGAGATAATTGGACTATTGACCGCAAATATTCACATAATTAGCTAAAACTACCGCTGTACTATTATAACCCATTCAAATGTTTAATTAGGAATTCCAACAACAACATATAAATAATAATAATAATAAATTATTTATTTCCATAAGTAATGTACAGAGTAGATATTCGCAGCATTTACAGTGTAGGACTTACAAGTGCACAGAGATTTGATCAATAACCCCCATGCTAGGTGGAACCTGTGTTACAGGGGTCATCCATCCGTCCATTATACAAATTACAGGTAAGTAGTTATGTGCTTATATCTAGTGTGAAAAAGGTGTGGGGAGTGCGTTTGTGAGGGTGTGTAATTGTGTATGTTAAGGTGTGTGTGTGTGAGGGGGTGTGTAATTGTGTATATTAGGGTGAGTGTGTGTAAGGGGGTGTGTAATTGTGTATATTAGGGTGAGTGTGTGTGAGGGGGTGTGTGTATGAGGGGGTGTGTGTGTGAAGGGGTGTGTGTGTGAGGATGTGTGTGTTGGTCATGTATATTGTGATTTTAATAGGTCTTCTGTTTTACTGTAATCAAGAGTTAAAAGATATTCTTTAATTTTAGATTTACAATGAAATGTGTTAAGGGAATGTATATTCAAAATCTGGTTTAACTTGTTATAAGTGAGGGCGCTTAGGAATGGGTAGTGTCGTTTAGCAAAAGTCGTGTGTCTGCTTTTTGTAGGACATGGAGGTTCTGGTCTTCTTCTTGATGTGGAAGGATTACTGATAACCAATGGCAAGTTTGATAGTTTGCGGATTACTGCGCGGTTAAATAAAGGGCAATGCCAGAAGGCAAATTCTCGTAATTAAAAACGTTTAAAATCTAGTCGCAATCTTATCTCTACGAAAATCAATGGCAAAAACTTTTCAAAAACGTAGGGAAATTAGAGGTATTTTTGACAGATTGAGACTGAGATCAGACTGTGAACGTTTTTAAAATTACGAGAATTGCCCCTCAGGTATTATGTACGTGTACTCCTTCACTTAAAGGATACCACCGCATGCACAATAAAGTGGGCGAATTTTAAACATATCTTCGTTCTTTTAGGAACAAATATTGTTACCTTCCAAGTTTCATATTTATGTATGAGGAAGTTTAAAAGTAGCAACTTTGCCGAGAAGTTCTGCGTGAATCGGTTGTCATAGTACAACATGTGATGCGGAAGAACGAGGGACATAGCGAGAGGAAAGTTTTGAGTATGAATGTGGGTGTGGGTGGCTACAAGAGTAGGGGAAGTCCAAAGAAACAATGGATGGATTGTGTGGAAAATGATGGTTCGTAAGTAGAATACTGAGATGACGACTGACAGAGAGAGATGTATAGATGTGACTTTTGGAAGAAGAATACGTGTTGCGTCGACTTCAAATAAGTAAATACGTCTTGTGTCCTTGGTTTCATGTTTTTATCTACATGTTTTCAGTAAGTCATAAACTAAATTGTTTTATTTACGTAGTGCTATCATAATATTATGAGGGTTCTGCTTGGAATCTAAGTTCTATATAGACATTACAATCCCCAAAGGACGTCTTCTGTGTAAGCTTATCGCTTATTAAGTTATATTGCAATAACATCAGAATCCTAATTATTCCCTTTAGCAAGCATTGCTGTATAAACAAATCCCTAACGCTCGGCTCATATGAATTAATTTTGATCTATGTTAGAAACATTATTTAGGAAAAAGCAATAGTCACAAAGTGTATTAGTGTGTGTATTAAAAATAAAGTGATCCCTTTATTTATAAACGTTGCTTTAAGTTAAGTAATGATTAGAGGCTTTAACCAAAACTGTTTGACGTTTAAACGTCTCTTAACTGTAAGTAACGTTTATAAATAAACCCCTTAGTGAGTAGTAAATCCGAAACAAAAAATAAAGCACTTAAAGATTGATTTTTCTTCCTATTTTTAGTAAGTATTTGCATATTTAATTGTTAGTACGTAAGTTAAGTTTCACAAAACTAACTCCAAAGTCTCGGAAACGTTCGTTATAATTTAGGAAGATGTTTTAAAATTCGACAAGTTGTAAGTTACGCGGATACGGGCTCTTATCTAAGAGGAAATTTTGCTTGAGTCAACTTTTCCCGTGTTGATTTGAAAGATTAATGTCCCTAGTCTTTAAAAGTCATGGAGCCTTGTGAAACTTACATAATTTCCTTAGACAGCTTCACTTATTTCTGGGGAAATTGGTGCCTGGAGTTTGATAGAATATTATTTTGATTATTTCATACTAGGTAGTCAATAACTGTGGAAAGGGAAGAGGAAAGAAAAGGAAACGGGGAGTATTCATGAAGCTGTAGACAACAGCTTCATATCGTAACGAAAGTTGCAGATCAAAGTAAATCTTTATTAATAGTAACTAGGTACCTACCTAAATAAATGCATCTATTTATGAAAATCTAAAAAAACTACTTAAGATATTAACCAATACATTTATTCTTTGCGTCTACCTAGTGGTCAGGATAAAGACCTCATTTTGGTGTGGGGGTTTGTATTAATTTCATTGAATGAGTAGCTAAACTTTATAGATCCACACTGACATTTTCCTATTATACATAATTTGATAAATGCTTGACATTCTTAATATAATAATTATGAAATAAGTACCAATTTAATTAATTTCACTTATTGAAATATTTTGCAATCTAGTTTTAGCGAATTGTTTTAGAAACTAAAAACTCGATCATCTGTTTCAATACTAGCAAATTTTTTCGTATTGACAAGCCACTCAAACTATCAAATATCCTTGTTACATAACAAAGCCATTTCAACGACAACAACGAAACTATTTTATCCTTCATTGATTAAACAAATAATAATCTAGTGAATATCGGTATGCACGTGGTGTGCATTATTGCAGAAGCCTTTCATAAATTAAATTTCAGATAGCCGCCATTAACACGAACCGCGAGAATTAACATCGTTTGGTGTTGTTAATTACAGATTAAACTTTTATTTATATCTAGCTTTTGGTGCGGCTTTAAATCCCCTGATTAGAAGTTATTTATTGGCCGCTGCTTTTTGTGGAACAATTGGGATATGTCCTTTTTAATCTCTCGCTCCCCTCTCAACTCTCACTTTTAACACACCAAAAACACCTGAGGGCCAATTCTCGTAATTGAGAACGTTCAAAATCTAGTCGCAGTCTCATCTCGGCGACAAACAAATGTCATAAACTTGTCAAAAATGTAGGGAAATTAGAGGTATTTTTAACAGATTGAGACTGAGATCAGACTGTGAACGTTCTTAAAAATACGAGAATTACCCCCCGATGTTTTTGGTGTGCTAAAGGCGTTCATAAAATTTACTTGAACAGTTATAAAGTTAACGTGAATTTATGTGGGCATAATATTCTCTGTTTTGACTATAAATTAGAAAAGGTAAGTATATCTAATGGGAGACGGTCCTTAGTTATGGTGAAAAATTATAGGTATGGTTTTAATTGGTTAATTTGTAACTAGATCTCAATAGTAGAATTAATTATCCTGAATATACTTTTATTGTAGATGGGAGAGGGAAAGTCTAGAATTTCCAATATTTTGTAAGCCACATCCGTACGTTCATTTTTAACGATTCGAAGGCTATGAATCAAAGAAAGCTGTGACAAAGGAGCTTTTTAGTAAAGGGATCTTGCAGACAGCAGATTTTACCTGTTTTACTCATTTTGCTATGGAGAACCGAGACAGTGGGATTCTATGATGCCTACGTGCCATGGAATTAAATTATACAGGCTGGCAGGGTCAACGCGCAACCTGTTACCATGGGTTCAGTAACAGCGGATTATTCGGGAACAAAAAACTGCTTTTCTATACATTTCGACCACGTAGGTCTTGCACTTTTGTAAGAAACAGCAGATTCTTTTTAACAACCGTCGTCCCGAATCATGTACTTACTGAATCCATGGTGACAGCTTGCGCGGCGATGACCCTGCCACCTCGTACATATCTTTAAATTATATATTTTTGTTAATTATATATGTAATTAATGAGAAATATTTAATTGACCTTCTAATGATGTACGGTTTTTTAAATGAAGGGGCGGCTTTTAAACGTTTTGGGTTTTTCTCAAAGTTGGTCGCAGTTACTTGCCTATGTAAATTACCTCCCATAACATTTGATCACTTGGCTGTTTCTAAGTTGTTAAAAGATATCTTACTGGTACAATCGGAGATCAAGGATATTAAGTCATCCTATGCCACTGTGAGCCTGTTAGAAGACCTCAAAAAGGATTTATGCTATATCAGTGTCTGCTTCACTCCGGAACGTCAACATGAGGAGAGGAGCGCTCCGGGACAGTGGGTCCTTGTTGCAAACACCAACCATGAGTGGTCAAGCAGTGGAGCGCTGTGATAACCTTGATAGTTCGGTGCTGTCGGTCAGTGATAGTAGTAGCGATGCAATCAGTTTTGATCATAACAATTAGTCTGGGGGCAGTCACTGTTGTGCAGACATTTCGAATAAAAACCCGTTACCGTGCTCGCTGCGGTGCGTCACTGGCGAGGAATAAGGTGGCTAGTCAAAACAATGAGTGGACCTTAGTGAAGAATCGTAAACAAAGGTCCTGAACCTTTGTTTTTGTAAACAAAGATTCAGGGAACGTTTTATGGGGAAAATAGGTAAAAATGTTGTTAATACTGACGAAAGGTTTAGAGCAGCAGATCGAAAAGTACCTATGTTCATAACTAATGTGCAGTATTGAAGAGGAGGACATTATTAAATATATTCTGAGAAAAACGGCAATAGATGTAACACTAGAGAAGATAGGTTTGAAAAAACAAAGTGATTATAACGCATTTAAGTTCTTTGTGCCTCAACATAATGTGCATTTGTTCCTAAGCAACAGACAGAACTGTGGAGTACTCTGGGAATTATTTTTAGGCGGTTTGTGAATGTTCGACCAAAATCTGAGAACAGACCGAATACTGGTTCTGTAGGCGGTTCTTCCACGGTAATTAATGGATACTAAACTGAAAAGTTTGCAACATTTAATTGTAAGAACGTTAAGCTTTCGATCGACAGCATACGTGACTTGTGTGATTACGTAGACGTTATAGCCTTACAGGAAACTTGGCTACTGTCGCATGACATATCGTACCTTAACTCGATTAGTGATGATTGCAATTGTACTGAAACGTCGGCAGTGGATTCCACTACTGGTATGCTGCGAGGAAGACCTTATGGTGGTGTGGCGGTATTGTGGAAGAGCGTATACACAAACGTAACTGTGATTCCGAGTGATAACCCGCGTATAAGTGCAATTAAAATAGTGATACAGAAAAGAGGAATGTTAGTGTTTAGCATTTATATGCCGATAGATGCGGTATGTAATCTGGCAGAATTCATGGACGTCCTCAGTGCGGTGAGTGCTATCATTGATTCTAACAGTGCTGAGTGCGTTTATATATTGGGGGATATTAATGCTCACCCAACAGAGCGTTTTTATGATGAGCTGGTGAGTTTCTGTAGTGAACAGGACTGGTCGTGTATAGACACTGAGCGTTTGGGTGTAGCATCTAATACGTACACGTTTATAAGTCAGGCTCACGGGTCGTCGAGGTGGCTTGTTCGCTGTTTGGTTACAAGGGCTGCGTCTCAAACTGTTAATAGCGTGTTAGTTTAGTATGATGTAGTGTGGTCTGACCACTTTCCATTAATTATTGAACGTAATTTGGATGTTATAGTACCGGTATCTAATCAACACGCAAGTAGCAAGGTTATGTGGGGTGATCGGGACTTGGCGCAAATTAGATTGTACAATACTGAGTGTGATAAGCGTCTGATATTAATAGATTTTCCCATGCAGTTCCGCTATTGTTGTGATCATATGTGCACTGATTTAAATCATAGACGTCTAATCGATAAGGTTGTATGGGCAAATCGTTGAGGCTTTATGTGAGTCATCGGTAGTTGGCCGCGATAGTAAGAGGTGCAAACGAAAAGTTGTTGCTGGATGGAATATACATGTTGCCGACGCGCACAAACTTGCTAGAGATAAGTTTATGTTATGGTCATGCTACGGTAAGCCTACTTCTGGTCATTACTATGAAGAGATGTGCGAGTCGAAACGGATATTTAAATCTCGGTTGCAGTGGTGCCAGAGCCACGAAGATAAAATAAAAATAGATATCCTGGCATCAAGTCATTTGAATAAGGACTTTCGTGGGTTTTGGAAGAACACAAACAAACTTAATCATAAGCCTGGCATGCCTATGTGCGTTGACGGTGTGAGAGATGCGAAGGGAGTAGCTGAAATGTTTAAAGCTTTTGAGGTAAAGTCGCCGTTAGGACCTTCTCAGGCGGTGATCGATGTTGAACCCAAAGGGGAATTAGGAGTCAGGTTCACTGCCAGAGATATTTCATCTATCATACAGTCAATGTCAAAGGGGAAGTCTCCTGGTCATGATGGGCTCAGCATCGAGTATTTGCGGTATGCGAGCCCTCATTTGACGCGCGTTTTGGCTTTATAATACAATCTTTGTCTGAGTCAGGCATATATGCCCTCGGATATGTTAAGAACAATTGTAGTGCCCATAGCTAAAAATAGAACGGGACTATTGACCGATAGGAATAGCTATAGACCTATTTCATTGGCTACGGTTGTGTCTAAGGTATTGGACAGCGTGCTTAATGCGCAATTAAATAAACATGTTCAATTGCATGACAACCAGTTTGGGTTTCGACCCGGGTTGTCTACCGATAGTGCTATATTCGGCTTTAAGCATGCTGTGGAGTACTACACACGCCGTAGCACAATGGTTTACATTTGTTTCCTCGACCTGTCTAGTGCTTTTGATTTGGTTTCATATGACAATTTCTGGAAAAAACTTAATGATGCGAAGCTACCACCTGAAATCATAAATATTTTTAAGTTTTGGTACGGGAACCAGGTCAATAGTGTTAGGTGGGACGGGGCTTACTCGAATCCATATGGTCTTAAGTCAGGTGTGAGGCAGGGGGGTCTGAGTTCTCCTACACTCTTCAACCTGTACATGGACCAGTGGATTGGGGAGCTGAGTAGCACGAGAGTCGGATGTTATGTTGATGGCATATGTGTCAACAACATTAGCTATGCAGATGACATGGTGCTGCTCAGTGCCTCAGTCTGTGGCGTGAGGAAACTGGTGGGTGTGTGTGAAAGGTATACCAGTGCTCATGGCCTGTTATACTATAATGTGAAAAAGAGTGTCGTGATGGTGTTTGGGGCTGATGGAAGATGTCCAGAAATGGTACCTCCAATAATGCTGAATGGTGTACTATTATCGCGAGTGCACTCTTTCAAGTGCCTTGGGCATATTTCGACAACTAGCCTTAAGGATAAGGCGCTGTCGGTCAGAGCGAATATGATTGCCCGCAGGTTTAAGCGTGGTTCTACGGAGGCTAAAAAAACACTTTTCAGAGCCTTCTGCTCCTCATTTTACACCTGCGGGCTATGGGTATATTTTACGCAGAGATCGTACAGTGCCCTTCGCGTGCAGTACAATAATCCCTTCAGGGTGTTGATGGGGCTGCCTCGCTCCTGTAGCGCATCAGGGATGTTTGCGGAATTGCGTGTTGATTGCTTTTATGCATTAATGCGTAAAAGATGTGCGTCCTTGTTGCGCAGGGTGCGAGCCAGTCCAGAGCGGACAGGCTGGACTGCTCTATTGTAAGTCGTTGCTCCAGTATCTCAGCTGGAATGCGGAAGCAGTGATTGTTTTGTTGTGTGTTTTGTGTAATTGTTGCTGTAATTGTATCACTAACATAGTTGTAAGTTTATTGTATTGTTACTAACGCTCTATGAGTGTCATGGTTACTCTTAATAAAGAATTTTATTATTATTACCTCGGGACCCTGGGATCCCGGACCTTTCAAAGGCGTGCCAGGGGCCGAAGCCAACTCGCAGGGGCCCTTTAGATAATTTTTAAATGATGAGGAGGCACCAAAAATAAACTAAAATACTACATAATAAATAATATTATTATGTAGTATTTTAGGATACCAAAATCAAAATTATTTGATGCTCACAAAGAGACGTCTGTTAGCATACACACATATGAACTGTAAGTACTTTATTTCCAGTAATATAAATATATATCAAAACAAGCGCATCTATATAAGATACTAGCTTCTGCCCGTGAATTCGTCCGCGTGAAATTTCGTCCCCCAACCCAACGCGTCACATCCTATCACCCACCCGCTCTATAACTTCTTTTTCTGACTTTTATTCTTTTTGCTCGGCTTATAAGAATCGTAGCGTGAAGTTAAATAGCATATGGCCTTCCTCAAGGATTGGGCTATCAAACCCGACGATAGTTCCAGAGATAGCGCGTTCAAACAAACAAACTCATTAGCTTTATTATTAGTATATTATAGTAGGATCCGTTAATATGCTTAGGAAATCAAAATGGGAATTACTTGCCTTAAATAACTATGGGTCCAGCCAGTGTTCATCAGACCCGAATCGAGAGCCTTGAAAACTTGCTTGATTGGATGTGAATTGAAAGGCCTTTGCGCTCCTAACATAAACAAAATATCTACAGGCAACACAAATCAAATATATACATCACGCAATATGGCTTTATTTAATTCTGGAATAAATCAACAGTACTAACAGAACCTAGATGAAAACTTTTCGGTGGGCAGGTACTATTGTATTTGGTCGTGCTAAAACTTTCCACGAGCTAATTTAGCCAATTGTTATTGTTCAAAGTCAACATAGCTTTTATGTACCTACATGAAAAGTTGTTGTGTAGTATATGTATACTCATGAAAAGTCGAATTATCTGAGACCATGTTTGTTTTGACATATGGCTTAAGTATAACCAGGGGACTACGGGGATATGCATAACGAGCCTATAATGTTCCCACTGCTGGGACACAGGCCTCTTCTCTGTGAGAGGGAGTGGGCCATAATCAACAACGCGGGCCCAGTGCGGGTTGGTAGATGCCACATGTCTTCGATTTTTTGGTTCTAGGACATGCCGGTTTATTCACGATGTTTTCCTTCACCATTTTGAGAGCAGTGATGATGTAATAATTTACACAAAGTAAAGCGCCTGTCTGGGTCCGAACCTACGACCTACAAGTCGTTAGTTGCAGCCGTTATCACTGGGCTACCACTGCTCTCGGGGATATTTGATAGTAATAGGTACCATTAGGAATGTAACAAAAACCGGTCAAGTGCGTGTCGGGCCACGCGCAGTGTAGGATTCCGTAGTTTTTATAACAGCCAAGTGCGGGTCGTATTCGCTGACTGATAGTTTCGTACCATGCTCTAACTAAAAGCCAAACATGAATACCTACCTAATTTGACTTCCTATACAAATCCTCACCTGATCCGACAATATTGCACGGAAAATTTTAATGTTTTTTTGAGAGTTGGACAAGACTTGTCATAGCCGGTGTAGCAACTGTTTTTTTTTTTTTATAAAACTGACGCTTAGCGCCATCTATCGACATTTATATGGAGTTGTTCGAAATTTTCGAGTCTAATACGATTGGTCGACTATTACTCGTAAACTTGTAAAGCCCACTTAAGTGTGATAGTTTTCCTTTAAACTTCGTTATATTTAGGTACTACTGCCGTGACATTTGAATTTCTAAATACAACCGTTTAGTTGGTAGAGGGGGGGGGGGACACTTGACTCTAACGAAAATTGGTACTTTAAAGCTTGATAAGTCACGAACGGCTTACTTAATCAAAAACTGGTAACACTATAGGAAGGACGAAAAAAAAATTATCATCCCCACTTTAGATGTAGGGGAGGTACCCTAATTAATTCTTTTTTTCAAAATTTTATTTTAGCACTTTTTCGGCGTCATTAACGTGTCTACTCATGCCAAATTTCAACTTTCTAGTACCAATAGTTTTTAAGCTAAATCGCGGACAGACAGACAGACAGACAGACGACATGGCGAAACTATAAGGGTTCCTTGTTGACTACGGAACCCTAACAATGTTTCGAACGCATGTCCCTACCCCGAGTCGTAAACATGTATGGCAGCTGGTGATACAGTGCAAAATGAATATAACGTAAAATTTTACAGCACGACATTTTTATTAAAGGTGCTTCACCCTCTGTCCCAAGATCTTTGACAAAGACCTCTCATACTGTCCTACCGGCCTACTGGCTTAATTTAATGTTAATGTATGAGACGAAGAGCGGACGTAGGTATAAAGCTATAAAATAAATGGGTCAGACAGACTTTTGGAGGGGACTAACGAAAACAGTTCCGTAGCAAAAAGCAAAATGTAATTCTTCGCGTCGATTCTTATCTGGCGCTGTTACATCTTTTTCTCCTTTATAAATGAGCTTTTTGTGTGTATTTTTGAAAACGTGTCGACTAGGATAAGCCTTTGGACATTCAATTACATTTGGAAATTATACGTCTGGTATATTTTTCAAACAGCATCCTTTTCTATGTGTTCAAGTGTCGTGAACTCAGTGTAGGTGAATGTTTTCTCCGTCGGAAATTTCCCTTTATCGTGTTTCCCGGTACCGTGGGTGTATTTATACAAAGAAATCCCACACTCATAAGCGTCTAGTTTCATAAGAAATGACCTGAGGGAAATACCGATATTTTTTTGCGGTCGCCGGGAGCAAACTACGGCCCACGGCCAAACGCCAAGTTGACCCGTTACGCCCGTCGGATCATCAATTTAGATATCAGACCAATTTCGACGTAATCCCTATTCGATTAAGAATCAGTAGGCTATCTATTATAATCTAATGCTACATGAGGATTGTTCTAAACCCCGGCGCAGCCATAATTAATTGAGTTGAATCAGTGCAACAATGCCCAAGTTGGTAGTTGATTGCTCACAACTTCCAGTAACAAGCAAGTACTAGTGGACTAAAATTTCCTTGAAACAAATTTCTAGTATAAACCTACCAATATAACATAATATCTATAAGTAATAGATATTAACGGAACTTATTTCCCCTGACAATTTACAAGGTATAATATTTATGAGGCCGAAATACTTACCTGCAATTGAAAAAGTGTTTAGATTAATAAGATTAACTTTCTCATACGAAAAAGTGGACAAAGAGAAAATGGAAATAAGTGAAATACTTAAATATTTTTCTTGACTCATCTTTTCCTTGAGAAGCAAATTTTACCATTGAACCAAAAATGTTTCGTCCTTTGATCTTAAATCGGGAAGGATTTTGAGTTATTGTTAACGTAACGTGAAATAAATTGTTATGTTTTGCAAGTAACCCTAATTGGATATTTTTGAAAGTAATAGTAATAGTAAAGTACTTGGCTCAATTTGTTACCTATTTATAAATCTGAACTAAACGTTGTGACATCAAGTCGCCCGTCAACCGCTCGCTTAATGTCACATAGCAAAGTTTTTCGCCAGAAATAATTATAATCATCCATTATACTTTGTCAGTTCCTGTCGACCCTGATCCGTTATTATAATAAAAGCCATCAATCCTAGACTTTTTTCTGCAAGACAAATAATAATTATAAGCCTCCTGTTTCATTAGGCGGAAAAATACAATAGCTATTGGGGATATGTCCTGCAGAATTAAAAGGCCACTTAAATGAATAAAGCTCTTATTAAAATATGGTCCTAAAAAACTGAATTCATAAGCATAATAGTATAGTAGCAACAAAAGAACTGAGCACAATTGTTTGCTTGTACGAGATTTGACGTAATTTTCTCTTCATGTTACGCTCAAACGATATGACATAGGTAAAGTGGAAAAAGATGTCCGGTGTACTAAAAACCTAGTAGATCCCTGCGCTCCTTTTCACACCCCTAATCACACGTAATGTGGCATCAATCTATTGAAATGTAGGATAATAAAATCTCGGTGTAATAAAAGTTTTTCTAGTGCCTGCATAAGTCTGCGTTCAGGCTTGGGCGCCGTTTTGAATTCGCACCATAAGCCGAACTTGATTGGACGATTTCGAATGCATCGAACTGAGTTTTCACTTCGTCTCGTAGTACTTGGAGTCTGGAAATTTTCAGAATTCTATTTCCAATCCGTTCAGCAGCACATTTGGGAACTTACTGGGATTTTACCACAAAATATTTGCTATTGTCAGTTTGGGTAAAAACGCTTTTCGTGTTTTTGTGACAAACGATAGTTTGCAGCCCGTTAGCTTCTGTGTATACAAATTATAGTAGTGGACAATGTTTCATGCATAAGTTGCTTTTATTATGAAATATATGATTGAAGTTAGCAGTCTAATTGTGATGTTGTTCTTTAATATGAATTCGATTAGTAAGAATCCCAACTTCTACCGAGCAATATAAGAAATGGTCTTTCCTACTTATATTTTTATTACTTATAGAATAGTTGCTCAAAGAAACCAGATCAAAAACCTTGTTATCACTGTGATTGTTGTGGAATTAAGAATTAAGAAGAAAGAAAAAAGCCATTTTCAGTAAATTTTAGACAAAGTATACCTATGTAGGTAAAAGAATAGCAATGTTTTTTAATTAAGCTACCAGAATAATATCAAGAGAACTACAACGCTCTGTTTAGCACACTTTTAAAAAAGAAGGAATCAATACATAAATGCCTAGCTCCGTTCCAAGTCCAACTACATATGTCGGCTCCCGGAACCTAATCATCAGCCGTCGAACCCTTTCGGTAGGGAAAGGGTTCGACGGTCAGTTTCGTGGGGTCAGTTTTCACTTGATTCGAGTCGGATTTAATCTCTTTAAAATATGATGTGGATTCAGCGGCTACGTGAAATAATACTACTACCATCAGGTCATAATCTTCGAGGCTGAGGGCCGTTTATATCATTCTACTTATCAGAGCAATTTTGCTTTAGAGCGGCCGTTATGAGCGGTATCAAAATAATTGTTTTTATGGTTATGGCTCTAAAAGGACACGGAGAATAGGCAGGGGATGGATGTAATTGTTTTAATTATATTTTATGTGCTCTCATAATCACTTATTATGGTTTGGACACAGGTTTGGATGACTTTATAGTGTGTTTCTAAAAGTAGTTCTTGTTGTTTGATGTCTTTATGAATTGCTAAGTTAATTTGGGATATAATCCTGCTGATCCTTCGTAGACAGATATATTTTATATTTATCTAGTTTATGTGTGTGGATGGAGGTTTCTATCATTAGGCTCGGCTCTGATCAAGCAGAGGTGCGATAAGTGTATGTCAACAGGGATTAAGAGGGGCGATTAATTGCTTCTTTTGCTCTTCGCAGGAAATACTTGTATTTATGTGTTCGTTGCTAAGGTAGAATGTTTTATGTTAATGGTATTTATTAAGTGGCAAAAAATAGGTGGTCTACTATAAAAAAATATTAAATAAAATGATAAGTTGTAAATCATAAAATAATCCTATGAAAAAAATATATTAAACAATTTTGCACGAGAAAGGAAAAACGCATGAGCATACTTTGTATTTCAGACAGTATACTTACAGCCACAAATACCTCTTCTTCATTATTTGAGCTTCCCAAGTCAGCTGAAGTTACAAGTCATGTTTTGTAGTTTTCATGTAAAATAATGTTCTGGAATATTTTGTGCTGAAATATGTTTCTCACTAATACTCTTGCTTGGTGCTACAAATATTTTCGAACAATGTATAAAATTTCGAGCACACTAGTAACAACAAGCTTTGTTAATCATAGACAGAACTTTTGTTTTGCGTCCAAAATAGGTTTTAGTAGACTGTGGTGCAAACCGCACTCGATGCGAAATCATTTTTGTTGTCACATTGACTAATGCCACGGGTTACACTATGCTAGTTATTCAACCTAGGATAGCAAGGTTGTGCTAGCAAGCTTATCTACTATAATCCGGCCGTCGAGAGAATGCGTTCTTAACACCTGTTAGTTTCATATAAACGAATACGTGTTTTGCGAATTTGATCTTTATTAGTTACAAGAATTGTTGCACTGGCAGGTGTCAGGAACGCATTCTCTCGACGGCCGAAGTGTAACTCAACCAATCTAGCAAGTTAGTCACTCTGGCCCCGTGTATGCAGAACTATTCTCATTTTTAGACTAGTAAGCTAGTGGGAAAGAAAGTATGCTAGTGTGATAGTTTAACATGATGCAGGTCTATTTTGGACCTAGTCACCTTATCACAGTAGAAAGAGCGCAAAGAGCTGTACTAAAGATGATCATGCGCTTACCCCATAGACACCCAATAGCTAATGTCTATGAAAAGGCAGATGTACTGACGGTAAGGAAACTTTTTGTACTCGAGATGTTGACAAGATATCATAAATATACGGTGCCTGCCCTACCTATTACAACAAAACGACGGGTTGACAGCTGCCCAATACCGCGTGTTAGGACCGCTTTTGCAAAACGACATATATTATAGCTCTAGCTCCAATAACGTACAACAAACTACTTAAAACCTATAATGACTGTGAAACCTACACATTCAAAACCAAATTGACAAACTGGCTCAAGCATTTCAGTTATGACGAAATCGAAAACTTAATAAACGGGTAAAATATATACTCGTATATGCATATGTATGAATATTTATTTATAACACCACCACCACCACCTACACCTACACTACATACTCAACACACAACCATCAACTACATGCCATACCATCTACACACACCACAGACACACACACACCACTAAATGTTTGTTAGTTAAGAGAAGAAAAAAAAATGTATTTTTTTTATTCTACACAATATTATAGCAACAAAACTAGGCGAAGACACTGGTCCCTATGATACGGTTAACACTAGTTTAGGGGCCAGGGGATTCATATTATTTTTTATGTAACCTTTTTATGTCAGTAAAATTTATTATTATTATTATTTTTGACCTAGTGATGCTCCCCACAACTGATTTCAATATCCCAGCATGTGAACTGAACTGCCTCATGTGCCCGGCGAATCTAGTATCCAAACGGATCATTTAACTCTACGGACTAACTCACTGCAATTATATTGGCTTAAAGTTTCCTAGCATCGATGGCTCTAGCATGTTGTAAGTGTCAAGCCAAAATGATAAGCCAAGATATTACTTATTGACATGCCTATACTGTAATTTGAAAATAGTGTTGCCAATTATTTTTTAAAGAGTAACTGTGGAGTTTTTTGCCGGCTCTTCTCCATAGTAAACAACCAATTGGAACCGTGCACTTAGCTTGTGACGTTTCATAAGTGCCCATGTAGGTTTATGTGAAATAAAATATTTTGTTTACTAGTCTGCTATTCTTGTTTCAAAAACTAGCCTTGTGTAACGGGTTACTCAAGGCTAGTTTATAAGCAACGCAATGTGCAATAAGCAACAAGCAAGTGCAAAAGTTAACTTATGATTAACGACTGTTTAAGCATACATTATTGACGTTTAAACGTCTCTTAACTTTAAGCAACGTTTATAAATAAAGGGGTCGGTCTGCGCACAAACAGCTCACTGAACTTAATGGGTATTGCAGCAGACTAGCTTTCTATTTAACCCTCAGGGGATGTTTCTATACATATTAGGATCAGTAGGTGTCTAGTGGCCCAGTTCAACTTACATTGTTAGTTTTCTCTCGAGACATATGCCTACTGTCTTGGTTTGTGAAAATGGATATAAATGATTACTTAATTCTTTTTTGTAAGGAGCTAACTTTTTTATTGTTACTAGCCTGCAAACCTGCCGATGCATTGGCGATAATATATTTTCAATACTAATAATAAAGCTGCAGAGATTGAGACAAACAAACAAAAAAGCAAACTTTTTTGTTTGTTTGTTTAAACGCGCTAATCTGTGGAACTACCAGCTGGATTTGAAAATTTATTTTTGTATTTGATAGCCCAACTCTTGAGAAAGGTTATAGGCTTTTCAACATCACGCTAGTACTCTTAGGAGTCGAAAAAAGTCAGAAAGAACGTTAAGCGAAAACGAAGTAATATCGCGTGTTTTCGATGCGATGCTACGGGATAAGTCGGGGGACAAGACATTTGACGAGGACGAACTCGCGGGCAGAAGCTAGTAACGTATATTACTTTGCAGTATGAAACATTTTTATCTACCCAATATATACAGTTTTAAGCGATATTTTTATAATTTTAACCAATTGTAGTTCATAGTGTGTCCTCTAAAAGGTTCGCAATTTCCCTTTCGAAAGGATCGAGAGGTACAATTCGATTCAAAAATCGAGGGGTGGGTACATAAAGTGGCCGGAAATGTAAAGATAATAATATTACAAGCTCTCACTATGCTAAGGGCGCGATTGGCGTGACATATTCACTAGAACTATTTTTTTGAAAACTAATGCATGGATAAATTCACATAGGCGTACACTAGTAGGTCAGATAAATCTAGCAATATAGGTCATAGGTTGGCATAGTGGGTACATAGGATTCGAGAGTTTTGGCGTAATCCGTATTGTATGTAGCGACTAGTAATACTGACATAATAAATTCCAAGTGATTCTATAATAAGACGGGTGGGCAAACATCTTTGTCTTTTATTCTTATTAGAAACTCCTTATTGGAAATTCTTGACATTGGAAATTCTTGAATTAATGTCTCGTTGTGTTTTTCCGGACAGTCTAGTTGGCGTCTTCTTGTTGAAAGGTTGAACTATCCCTTACTGTTTTGATAGAGCAGCAGAGTGTAATTTAAAAAAACCTCCAGCCCGATTTTCGGCCATGGCGACCAATCTCAGCGGAGACTATGCATCGGCGCGGAAGATATTATAGTGAGCAGACACAAGTGCACTCTCTCTTCCCTCACTCTCATTGTCCGACGGTACGGCACTCCGACACAACCGGAGAGAGATCAGGTGCAGGAACAACGGCTAACGTGCTTTCCGAGGCACGGGGGTATCACACAGCCAACTTTCAAACAACGGCTGTTAAAAAAAAAATACTAATGGAAAAACTCAATAACACTATGCCCGACCCGAAAATCTAACTCAGGACCCCACGCTCAGCAGTTGCGCTTGCGACCACGAGACCAAAGGGGTAGTTAGAGTGTAATTATAATGTAGTCGAAGGGAAATAAACGGATAATCTGTAATCATATGTTTGCGGACTTATATATGTATTTTAACCTGTGATCTTGCAATAGGTAAGTAGGTATGTTTACTAACAAATACACGGGTCCAAAAAAAAAAAGTCTGTAAAAACACGAGTAGTTTCGCTAACTAGGTAATAAATAATGCGATGAAAAACGGCAAGTACGGAAAGTAAATTTCAATCATAATTCGATCAGACAAAAACGTTGAAATGTTCGCATATGATGCGGTTTTTATAGTTTTGTGGTAAAATTTGTATTCCGGCTGTTACCAAGAGAGAGAGCTGGGTTTAATAGCAGAAGGACAATTCTCGTAATTAAAAACGTTCAAAATCTAGTCGCAATCTCATCTCAGCGACAATCAATGTCAAAAACTTGCGACATACAAATGTCAAAAATGTAGGGAAATTAGAAGTATTTTTGGCAGATTGAGATCACACTGTGAACGTTGTTAGAATTACGAGAATAGTCCGCTCAGACTATGAACGTTCTTAAAATTACGAGATATGTCCCTCAGATCTTTCTAGGAATTATTGAATCAATTACGGATATCCAACGTACCATGAGATATTTATCTTGGATGTAAGGTTGCATTTCATTTGAGGGTAATATGACGTTCAATCGTGAAGTGTTTCAGGAAATTTAGTACCGGAGAGTGTGCACAGAATATTAATTTGAATAGAGCTTGTAACGACCGCTTTGAACATTCAAATATTGTATAATTGCACATCACAGCGGTTCTGAGAAAATGTTGGTTTTGAGTAAAGGATTTTAAGATAATAAATATATACATAGGTGGTATACCTACTTGTTTATTTTCACCCTTGCCAAAAACTTTTGATACATTGCAGTATTTACAACTTCTTGCAATACTTTATGATCAATGTGTTTTTCAGTTTTTCCTGGAAGATTTTTACTATAATAAATTCCGCCATAATGTATATTTGATAAATGGAAACCTTAAAGATCGCCTAGTGAACCATGCCGCGAAGATATATTAGAGCGATCTAGGTTTTACCGATTCTTTTATGTGACACGCGGGGCTAAGCTATGTATTAGCGTCTTCAGTCGGTAGACTGAACGAATGACTGGGCCACCTATTTCATTTTTATCGAATGGTAAAATGTGAAAAGTAATTGACGTTCATAGATAGATTCTATTTCAAGACATACCGAATGATTTTCCGGATATGAAAGGTCAGTAGCATAGATATAAAGAATCTCATAAGAGATATAGAAATTTGAAAAATACCAAAATAATGCTATAGATTTAAAATAAATATAAAAAGGTTTCTTCTATCGATGTAATGATAATATCACAAACAAATGATCTTACAAAAGAAAAAAGAACCCCCACACACAACGATACATTCTGAAAAGTAAGTGTAATGCATTGAAAACGGCGTGTGACGTCACCTGTCTTCCCGTTCAGCATGAATTATCGGCGCAGCGTGTATCGAGAGTCATTCATCGAACCACGATGACTGGCACTTGAATAATCTTTGTTCTTTTGTTTATACCACGACACCGTTCACTCTGAACGTTTGTCGCCACGCCGCGCCGTCAGCTAAATGGACGAAATTCGATATTTTGCGTGACACTTGTTCAATTCTCTTTCCACAATACATTTGTTTGCTGAAACAATAGTTAAGTACAGTATTGTGCGTGTTAATTTGGATAGTTTAGCATATAATTGCATTATAATGTGAATGTTTGATTATGAAAGAGGTGTTGTGATGTTGTCATTTAATAGGTAAATGCGTGGAGGAAATGGGAGGAATAATAGAGGTTATTTGTAGTAAATTAATTATAGTTTATATTTTCAACTATCACAGAAAAAAGAGGGGCTCGTGGCTAAGTAATAATAGCAGCACGGGTTTATCGACCTGTTTGAGCTACTTTTACCGTGGTTGGTGACAGTGGTCATCTTTACATAACGAAACCCCTTCGTGCCTCGGAAAGCACGTTAAGCCGTTCGGGCGGGTGTGACGGGTCGTCAGAAGCCAGAAAGTCTGACAACCAGTCTTAACAAGGGTATCGTATTGCTAAGTGACTGTGTTGTGGAAGTCAGATATGCAGTTGCTCCATGTAAAATACAAAAAAACAATTAAAACAAAAATACAATAGGCAGATGACAGAAACATTTATTGAAGTGAATCGAACTACGATAATAAATACAGTATATATGTAGGTAGGGTGTAGTAAGTTTAATTATACTAGCTGCGCCCCGCGGCTTAACCCGCATAAGTTTCGATCCCGTGGGAATATCGGGATAAAAACTATCCTAATTATGATTCTGGTTATAAACCACCTGTGTGCCAAATTTCATCCAAATCCGTTCTGTAGTTTTTGCGTGAAAGACTAACAAACAAACATCCATCCATCCATCCATCCATCCATACAAACTTTCACGTTTATAATATTAGTAGGATTATATTTTTGGTACATGTTTAGCTCAAGCAATAAGTTATACACCATACGGTAGCCTTAAATTCTGAAGTAGGTACACGTCTTGTTGATCTGAACCTAGCGTTAAGCAAGTTAACTCATTAATCAAACAACTTGAGTATTGGGTTACTTGTTAGTGCCTATCTATACCTATCTACTTACTGAACACATGGATACGAACTACAGAGCAACTTCAAATTTAGTGGGTCAATGTGTACTCCTACTGGCTACAAATTGGAGTATGTCAATATATTTATGTAGGTAGGTACGGTGGTACGGATTAGGCACAACACCAAAAGGCTTAATACGTTTTTTTCTTTCTTTTAAATTACTATGGCTACGTAAAAAAACCCAGAGCAGGCTACAAACAAGATAAAAAATTGGAAAAACTGGAACTTTTTCGCGCAATATTTTCGGACCGGTAATTTCTCTCAGAGGAGTGCCATAAATCAGAACAGAGTAAGCTCCTGATAAAATCGATACCCCAAGTCGAAAAGGATTCGCGAATAAAATAACGAGTAACGAGAAAGTATTTCCGAACATAAATATCTCCGCCGCGATTTGTGTCGTTTAGCATTCGATCATTACTACAAGACTAGATATATCGTGGTATCTGTATTTGTCTGTTTGTGCAGGTACTAAAATAAACTGCCATTCTTCTTTGATATTAAAATTGAATAGAAGTTTTCGATAGATTTAATAACAAAATGGAATAGTGAGTTTTGCGATATGGTTGAAAGTTAAACGGTTCGCGGGCAGCCCGATAACGGCTGAGATGTCTGGAGACCCCAATTTCAACTTTAATTTAAGATCGGAGTTATCTCTATTTTTGGTTGTGTTTTCCAGTCATTGACCAAACACAATCTTTTAACTTTCTGTCCAGCTGATTCTTATTTTTCTCCCTCGGAATCGTATGATATATAAAAGAACAGGAACTGTACTTAATCCAGTACAGTTGTGACAGCTCACTCGTGAGCACACATTTTTATTAAATGTAAGATTTATCTGGGTTCCGGGGGTTTCAGCTTTTGAGATCAAAAAGTGTCACAGTCACACCACGGCAAGCTTACATTGGCTACACGATGTCAGGAAGGAGGACGGAAATATTCTCGGTCACCGGAAAGCTCTTTATCCATAATAAGAATGCCCGGGGACTAATTCGTTTGTCTGCAACTCTAGAACTAATTTAAACTTACAACTAAAACTATCGGGAGAATGAAAGTTTTCTGGAAAATTCACGAAAGAACTTTGAATTTGGGTCGCATACCTAATACAACATGTTTCGTCCCATCACGAAAATGCGACAGATAGGTACATTCAATATAAACAAAGGCAAATAATATTTTTCCTTATCAAGTAGTTGTGTTCTCATAGCAACAGTGTTAGGGTGGGAGGGTCGTTGTAATACAAAGATAAAGATATTACTCGGAGCAATCCCAATAAAGCAAAAGATCAGGGTTGTGTTTCAGGTCAGGGAATGTAAACAATTAAATCCTTGGGGCGAGTGCTTACTCCGGCTGCTATCCGTGTAATCTCTCAAACGAACAGAGACATTGGCCTACGGAGGTTTTCGTTACGTAGCAAGTTTGGTGAAGGTTATTTGACTTGCTCTTGTGACTAGCATAACCTAATTGTAGAGTAAGAAACATGGAGGGTTTTAATTGTAGGATGTAAGAGAAACAGATAAATGAAATCTAGAAACCATTTTTAAATGTGAGGGTAGATTTCGCACAATACGATAGTGGTACACAATTTCCGTATCTCACCTAGGCTACACATTATGATGCTCACACTGTTATTTTTCTCACCCGGCTTTTGTGTTTGGCGCAAAAAGATAAGTTCAGCTTATCCTGTATTTTTCCTCCGTTCTCTGATATGAACGTAGATAGAAGTCCTCTTTAATGTTATTCCGCTTTTATTACTAGGGTCCGATTTCGTCTGAAGTCATGTTTGCAATTTCCATTTTCCCCGTTCGAAAACTAACGGAAACTATGTTCAAAGCTGTGCGGCATTAGTCCCGTCAGACGGCTCTACATCTCGTCTCCTCGACGGCTGAAGAGGGTCAATTGTTAAAGGATCACCTGTTTGGCTTAAAGCGTGATAGTTCTTGATTTATAGCCGACATTTTCGGATATACGATGGCAAATGGGTAAAATTGGTTGAAATTGTTTTTTCGGGTTTTATTTTTTTTAATTTTTGCATAGTCAAATTGTAATTTTTCATGATCGTTTTCACATTTGGCTCATTAAATATACGTTTTCAACAACAAAATTATCCCAGTGCCTGTTTGCTTGGTAGATATTATGTATTTATAAAGGGTGAAACAAAAGCTATTGTTCCCATGCGTCATATTAAAAAGCGATTTGCAAGATATTCCAAGAGTGCAAAAAATTCGGAGCAAATCTGAGGAGTGAAACTTTTTATCGTCACGTTAATAGGAATCCGAAGTTGGGAACCATGTACTGACACGGTACTTGTCAAACTTCGTAATGCTGAGAATGTGTTCTTCTCAGCCTTCCCATTTTTTCCTGAATCAAATATCATCTTATTCAACAAAAACTGGGTCTTGTAGTCATTAGGACGCAATACCTAAGCAGGAAAAGGTTTCTTGTAACCTACATAATATCCCTCCTATAGAACGTGATAGTAACCAACTAATCGTTATAATTATTATAGCCAGCAGGTACACGTAATGATAATGACTGGTATTACAGAAACAAACTTTCCTACGCTGGTACCCCAGGGGGTTCACGGAAATCGAAAATCGGGTTACTGCTCGTAGAGAGATCTTCTTTATAGTTATAAGAATATACCTACAAGCATTTATATAAAGCCAATTATATACAGGGTGGCAGGGACATGGACGCGCAAACTGTAACCATGAATGGAGTTTCTTGCCCGTTCTTCTCCATAGGTACCTACTACGCTTTGGAATGGGCAACTAGCTTCATCTTTTGACTGACCGACCTTGACAATTCAAAAGTGCCAGTAATTGGTTTATTTGAAATAAATAGTTTGAGTTTAAGTTTGAATTCAGCACATGAGTTTAGACCCCATAAGGTCGAAATTTTTCGTCGGTTATCAAAAAAAAAATCTTCTGTTTCATAGAAAAGTGTAATACCTACGCGGTCAAAATGTATGGCACAGCAATATTTTTTTTTAATAACTGACGAAAAATTTCGACGCTGTGGGGCCTAACCTCATGTGCTGAATCCATGGTTACAGTTTGCGCGTCGATGTCGCTGCCACCCTGTATAATCATTTTTCAAATAATGCGATGTACCTAACCTACTTATAATTATTTTAGAAATATCATGATGATTGTAGGTAGTAGTTTCGAACCCAGACAGGCACTTTACTTTGCGTAAATTATTTCATCACCACTGCCCTCAAAACGGTGAAGAAAAATGTGAGGAAACCGGCATGTCCTAGAACCAAAAATTCAGACATGTGACATCTACCAACCCGCATTGGGCATTTGTGGAGGATTATGGCCCTTACTCTCTATTACCGAGAGGAGGCCTGTGTCCCAGCAGTGGGAATAGTATAGGCTGATTATTATGCTTGTCATGATCATTTTATATTATATTAGGCACGTACATTTAAACATGGGCTCATTAAAATACATAACTTCAATACCTATATGTAACTCAGGGGGATCGGCGTTGAGGGCTGAAATACAGGCATTGACTAGTTCGGACCCAAATGCTAATACTTTTGTGTACAGTACCTAACTGTAGACTAAGCATTTAATTTGTGAAATAATGTACTATTTTTTTCTGTGAACAAACATTATTATTATTATTCATTTAAACTGACCATACAGTTGAAATAATATTTCAATCACTTTCTTTAATGAAAATAAAGCTGTGAAATTGAATCTCGATTTTCATGACGAAGATTTTGGGTGTTAAGGTTTCAAAAAGGGCGTTAACCTGTACCTACTGCATTTAAGCACACCGTCGCAATCTACAACGCCACATGCGGTCAACGCGTCATACTGACGTCACTCAAATCCTGCATCTCGCAAGCAGAGTTTACCGCGCAATTAGCATAGATACAATTTCCCAACATCAGTCGTTGGGGGAATTGCCCGCCAGACAAAAACACCGGTCTGGTCGGAGGATCCTCCCTATTCTATATAGTATGAGTGAACTTTACACCCTGTTCCTCATACCTCTGTACTGGTGACCCCGGACATGAACGTCAGCGCAGCCTTCGTGCAAACACTTCAGCGTGACGTCATCATCATCACTCCCGCAAGCTTTAGCGGCGAGTCACCCAGCCAGCCAGCACCCACGGCTTCAACGGGTATCCTGACCACCAGCACGCAGCGTCCGCGCATACCTGGTCATCACCCTCAGCCTCATCAGCAACCTCGGTACAGCACACTGCACTTTCGGCCGGTCAACAAGCAGAGCACCCTCTCCTGGTCGACGCAGCAGCCAGCCTCAACCCGGCGCTGTACATCCGACGCACTGGAATATAACGCAGCGCCACCCCGACTCACTGGGGACAACTCCGCAGACAGTTCCGACTCACCGTGAACTATGCGGCAACCGGTTCCGACTCACTGGAACCTCAGCTGGCCTGGCAAGCATCGCAAGATACAAGACTCAGTCCACTATCGACCTCCGGTCTCCGGAGGGGAGTGATGTAGCGGTATCTACAACGCCACATGCGAACAACGCGTCACACTGACGTCACGCAAATCCTGCATCTCGCAAGCAGAGTTTACCGCGAAATTAGCATAGATACAATTTTCCAACATCAGTCGTTGGGGCAATTGCCCGCCAGACAAAAACACCCGTCTGGTCGGAGGATCCTCCCTTTTGTATAGAGTATTAGTGAACTTTACACCCTGTTCCTCATACCTCTATACACTAAAGTTAGTGTAACGAACTCCATAAAAAACCCAGTGTGCTATTTTTACATTCTCCCAGCTCAGGGTCAGGGTAAACATTACATATAGGTATCTGCATCCATAGCAAGAACAAGTCTAGTTCATCCAGTTCATTGAGTTAACCACTCCATTCGACCATGGTTTGACGGGATTCTAGTTTAACGGAGTGTCTGCCATTTGTGTTAAACAAACCCTTGGGAAAGTTAGCTTTTTGCACTTCATGTTACTCGGGTATTTCCTTGTATCCCGGTAAATGGTTTTAGTCTCATCCCTGTAACATGTAACAACTCTCTCGATTCGGATTTACGGATAATTCACTTCACGAATCATTCTGTTTACGTAGTAAAAGGTTTCCAGATAATATTTTTAAATATTCTGCTTCATAAAATAATAATAATATTATTGTTATCATATTAACTTCGCATCGCTTTTAAATAAAGCGTGGACGTTTGCCTTACCCGATATCAAATGAAAATCACAATTAAATTGCAATGAATATAATTTTAGCAGCGATGAGTGACTAATTTGCATTTAAAACGGATGCCAATAAATCCGGGAAGAGCGAGAGATGTAACCGGTACTGTGTTATTAATTAACATCGGGATAAAGATGGCTGCCATAAAAGAAGGAAAGCACAATTATACAGCAGTGGATAAATGCGAGTATAAATGAAATTAATTAATGCTCGGACTAAAATTACAGAATATATTAACATTTTTACTATCTGTTAATGTTTTCGAAAGGGAATTATTTTATGTATTCTAAAAGAGGTACCTACTTATTATGTTAACAAAACAAAAGTACCTAATATTATAATTAAAGGTAGAAATTTAGTGTAGCTATGACAAATGGGTATTTACTATGTATTGTTTCTGCCTGAAAATCTATTTTTACCGACGGTCGCAGGCTTAGCTATCATCTGTACAAACATTAGTTTTCACTCGCAACAAAAACCGTTACTTTCCCGTGGCCTTCACAAAACCGTATTATTTGTCCAATAGCCACAATCAGCGAATGTTTACTTGTACCTGCGAGAAAAATGTTTGCCCGTAGCGTACAGAGCGGTGAGAAAACAAACATGGAATTAATTCCAACATGTCGACTACGCTACGCTGTTATACTGTATCGTTTACACGTACGGTGTACACAATAGAGTAGGTATACACAACTAATGAAGAATAAATCTTCTCTTAACATATGACCAGTGGCGTAGCTCATCCTAATGGGGCCCTGTATCAAATTTTTTTGGGGGCCCTTTTTACCCAACTGTGAAGCTACAGAAGGTATTGTTTTTACAAAATAAAGAATATAGCATACTGACTTAGAAGGTGAGGAGCTCGTGGGTAAGTAATAATAGCCGCACGAGTCGATTGAAGGTTAAGCTACGCTTGCCGCAGTAGGTCCGTGGGTGGGTGACCATCTTAACATACCGAGATCCCTACGTGCCTCGGAAAGCACGTTAAGCCGTTAAGGCCGTGTTGTAGTGCGGTGTGCAGGTATGAAAACGCTTCCTCACTCCCGCATAATAGCTGTTTCGAGCGTATAGACGCAGCGCGCCGGGCGCCGAGTTAGCCGATGCTAGCGTTTGAACATGCTACAATGCAGCGTAATGGCAGTAGGTAAGGTATATCGGGTTCGGGTATATTGACGGAAGAGGGAATAAAATTGCTGTTCTGCTTTGTTTTTATTGTATTGTAATCAAATATCAAATAAACATACATATATGTCACCTGGACATAACCCTCCCCATCTCAAAATACAAAAGAATTTAAACACTTACAAATATAGGTACACTTTTCTCCAATAGTCAACAATGTAATGTATATTTTACTTATCTATTTTTATTTTTATCCATATAGTTATATGTGCATACTGTGGTATCATGTAATTGAAGGATCACACGTAAAATAACCGTTTTTCTAATTCTGATTTATATGTCGTTAAAATTATGCCTAGAATTTCAAGATATTTTATAATACTATACGATATGTCAAAGTTATTGAGCAAACAAAATAATCGTTTGAACCAATTCAATCTGTTCAGTAAATCTTACCTGTTGTACTTTTTTGTATTGTGGCGCGTCTAAGCAATGATTGTAAAAAAAAAAAACATTTACTGTCAATAAGTAGGTTATCTACTTACTATTTATTTACAGTAAACCCTATTAGAAAGCGCAAACGCGGGGGGAATTTTTACGGAACAAACGGCGTGCGTCCAACCTCGATGACGTCTCGGCGGGCACTGCATAGACTAATGGGCACTGGCCGGCCGTTGCGAGCTCTTGAATGCTAGATTTTGCGTATAATTGTTTCTTAGAAAAAAATAATAAGGTAATTTTAAAATGTGTTCTCGCCAAGCTCTAAAAAACAATAAGGCTTATCTTTTGGTATAACTTTTACATGGTTTAACGATGTAATCTCTTCAAGGTACACGTTTTAAATAGCGATTTAGTGTCATCTTCATAATTTTTTTTATCGAGCCAATTATTTTATTTCACGTTTCTATCTTCACACATCGCTTCACAATATGTTCAACTTTCCTAAAATATTTTCTTTTTGTGCAAAATTAACATTTTGCTAGATTTACAGACGTTTAAAAAAGTTAAAAAGTGCTACAACCTCGCCTTAAGTAACTGGGTTGTGGCGGTCAAATACTGGCATTCAGCTGCATCCGGTTAGATTGGAAGCCGAAACCCAATAACACTTTGCCCGACCCGGGAATCGAACCTAGGACCTCATGCTCAGCAGTAGCGCTTGCGACTACTAGACCAATGAGGCAGACACAGTTTTCTTCCATACTTCTCTATTAGTCGTCATCTCGGTACTCACCCCCTTTTTAAACATATTTTTGAACTAATTTACAGAAATAAATATAATTTATCAACAAGAATTTTAGGTTCTGGGTATTATTTTAAAGATTTTTGCTTATACACGTATAGTTCTTGCTTGCTAAGTTTCTTTAAAAGTTCTGAAATGTGTAAGCATAACCAATCACTGTACCACTGCTGGGACACAGGCCTCTTCTCAGTGAGAGGGAGTGGTCCATTATCCACCATGCGAGCCCCTTGCGGGTTGGTAGATGTCACATGTTTTAGATTTTTCGGTTCTAGGACATGTCGGTTTCCTCGCGATGTTTTCCTTTACCGTTTTGAGAGCAGTGGTGATGAAATTATTTACACAAAGTAAAGCTCCTGTCTGAGTTTGAACCTACGACCTACAACTCGTAAATCGAGGCCGTTCGTGAAATGTGTACCGAATACTAATTCTTCAAGCCCTAGAACTTCTACCTAAAACCTTCTTGGTGCCAACAGCAAGTTCTTATTTCTAATGATTTGTAAGAAGAGGCACCTGTTTTCTGGTCTTGAAAATGTTCTAGATCGTGTTTTTAATCTGTTTAAATGTCGAGGTGATCTTTTAAACTTAGATGACATACTGTTTATCTGATGCCATCTGCAATGTGTAACTGAATTAATGCATATTATGAAAGTAGTTTGTTCAAAATCGTTTACGGAATCGATTTCTGTTATTTTTAATATACAAAAGTAGGTTTTTTTCTTCCCCAAAAATAGTTATACGTTTATAACTACGTAAATTACAAAACAAAATGGATGAAGTAGGTACCTACTGCGCTCGAAGTACTTACATACTTAGACCCTTACACGTGTGTCACTGTGTGCGTGCGTAGATTTATAATGTGATAACAACCTTCTCCCACACTCGGTATAAATAATTTAATAAATAAACAAAGTTTCATACATAATAGTAGAAAATCAGTGTATGTTTTATGAGTATAACATAACATTCTAATTGGGGTGTTTGGTGTTTTGAACAAAAGTTGTCCTTGCTTAGGATAGCAATCTATCGGTGTGCTTTTGTGCTCTCTGCACCTTGACGTGCACGTGTCGCCATGCCGTAGTGAGTACAAATGGAAGTGTCAATATCAGAATCCTATTTAACCCGGAAGGTAAAAGTTCGTGATGATACATATGGGTTTCCAATATTTTTATCATTCGATAACACCCAATAGTTAGAACCCAAAGGTATTCCATTTATCGGAGTCCGTGCTCCGTTCAAAAAGGGGTTCGCTTTGTATGTACCGTTTAGGTATCGCAGATATTTTAACTATTATTACTCTTTTTTAACTATTCATTGATTCAACGATTTCAAATGTAAAAGAGATTTATATAAAAAAGGATTTCAATTATTCTACATGTGTAAGTGTAACAGATATTTGAAAATTCAAAAGAAAAGCTACAAATAAAAGATTTAAGAGAACTCTTTCTCTTTAATCTTTTATTTGTAACTTTTCTTTTAATTTTAAAGTGTTACACATTCATCTTACCACTGCGCGATCATAAATCTAATTAAATGACGCGTATTTTACAACTTGCTATATGCAGTATACAACAAAATATTCCATGCAACCTAATCACATTTAAAGCTTTAATCTACTGCTCCTAGAGAGACGTGCGGAAACGCTATCATTTAGCTTAAGTACTGGTAAAAGCGGCTCGTGTCGTGCGAAATATAATTAATATTGTAATTCTGCGTAGGTTTCAGAGATACGATACTGCCACAGTCATTAATTTGAGCTGATGGTATTATATTTTATTTGTCAATTAATGAAGGGTGTTTTATATGTCAATTTAATATGTGGCATAAAATAAAATTCCATCACCGTCACAGGCGCCTCACTTGACATAAATCATGCTTCAATGGGACGCACTCGGCTCGGATTTGTTTGCTTTAGTACTGTTAATTTGGTGGTATTCTCTGGAACGATCATTAGCAATGACAACGGTATTAATTACATGCTTTGTTTTCGATTGAAGCGGGTTTGCGACAGCGACAGAATCGATTTTAGCTCAAGACGCAAAAACATTGGTTGAAATGTTCGCCAAATTGATGTTACATAGTTTCATTAATTTGTTGAAAATGCCGCTTGGATTGTATATACATAATGTTTTTAGAGATTGCAGAACGAGCATGTTAAGCTCATGCATAAATCATGTTGCCGATTCGTAGGTGCAGAACTATTTCCACTAGGCATACTATAATTACTCCACTTAGCGTAGACATGCAAAATTCATATTCCGTGCTAAAGTAAGTAAGTTTGTATAAGTAATTGTAAATAAGGAAGTAAATGTAAAGAACAATGATACTACCTTAAAGGAAGATAGTATCATTAGTTCTAGTTTACATGTTATAATGATACACGATGTCGGCAGCTGGAAATAACAGCTACCTACTTCGATATTTAAGTTATATGTCAACGCCCCTAGGTAATAGGTTTGGGATCATTTGCGTCATCCAGATACTAAAGAGCACAATTTAAGATCCTATGATTCCTGATATTATTGAGTCGGCCCCATTTACTGTAATAATGTCGCTAAAAAATTTATGGACCACGTAATTTTATTTTGGGGCCTAATATCTTCCATGTCCATATATAAATGAAAAACGCTTTTACGTACCTACATAATACTTTCATACTGTCGAGGAAAAAATAAGTAAGCGACTTTCTTTATTGGAAGTTAAACTAAATATATTTATAAACTTTTCAATATTAAAACGTAATGCTAGAAAATTCCCTAGAAAAAGCGAAGTGTTATTTAACGTAACCATGTCAACTCGCTTGACTGACGACGGGTAAACTTTGAGGAGTGCCCCAAAGGAAATACCTATTCGTCAAAATATTTACGAAGCCAATAGACGTGAACATCGAAAACCTTGTTTATCTATCTAACTGATATATCCATGACTTTTTTATTCGTTTTGGAAAACTTCTTTTGTTTCATCCAATAATTACCTTACTAATTGAGTTCAGTGCAATTTAGATCAATCATAAAAGGTATGGCTATTTTTTGAATTTTTATGAAAAATATCCCTCCGGTCTTCCTCTACTTTTCTCTTGATATATTATATTTGTCCGTACTAAACTAACATATCCTTATATGTATTGCTGACCGTAATATCTAAACCATAAATTACAAGTCTGGACTACAATAAAATAGGTTCAATGTAGACATACGAGGCGAAGGGTCACTCGTATTATATCCAGGCGATGAAAAAGGAATATCGTGAAAAGGTTGGAAATGAGTGCGTTGCCGCTCTCGGTCGGGAAGTAACAATTTTTGACCAACATATTTCACTCGTCCCCTTTCTGTACAAGTTTAAACGAAGTCATTCTATGCCACCAGGGATTACGAACATTTTTAAAATGAAATTTGTTAAACTTCGCTAGATCGTGAAACTTAATTTGGCTGTCCTGTTACATAAAAAAAATATATAGAAGTAGATGGATACTGTACGCAGGCACGTGTAGCAATAAAATCACGTTTTTGTTTGTTTTAAGACCGCGCCGCGTCCGTTTTGCATTTTAGTTTTAGTAAAATCCGTTGGGCATTTTATCGTTTGAAGCTTTACATACGAAAACAACGACATATTGTATTCAAAGTTTGATCATCAATCACGCTGAAGATATTCCGTTTTATATTAAATACGAGAGTAGGTCGGTGGAAGGAGAGAATTTCCATAAGGTGAAAGTGGTGCGCATAAAATCATGTAGGTTGAAGGTTCTGGCGTTAGTGGTAGTGTCCCTCGAGGTAGCGAATGGGAGTCTTCATATACATGTGGAATAGAGAACCTTCCTCCCATAATAGTGATTTATTTTGATAGCTGCTACGTTTCTGCCGAATTTCTTCCAGACTTTCGACAGTTCATCTAGTTTTAATTTGAATAAGGAAAACATCAATTGCATGAGCTACGAAACATCTACAGCTTTACATCCAAGTAACATGTTTTATAAAGTAAAAAAGTTGGTGAGATGCTTTTGATCATGTTTTAAGTTCGTTATACCTACACCTAGTTTATAATAAAACAAATTTTTATCCAGTTTCGTAGACAAAACGCGTTTACTAAAAGAAAAGAGAAATGTTTTGGAGTGGGATGCCGAGCCTATGATGTTTCCCGTGGGGCTATAAACTGACGGGTTCACAGCCATGATAAAAATCGAGATTGCTTTGAAAACGTGACACGATTTATTTGACGGCTGAAGGCTAAGCTACTGGAGACATATGCATTTGTTTCAAGTTCAAGTAAGTGGTAGCTATCTCGGTAAACATCGTGAGTCCCCATGCTTTACTAACGTCACCGGATCAGAGGGGCAATTCTCGTGATTTAAGAATGTTACAGTCTAATCTCAGTCTCAATCTGTCAAAAATACCTGTGAAACCTCTAAATTTTTGACATTGCTTGTTGAGAGAGATTGTGAGATTTATGAGCTTGCGACTGGATTTTGAACGTTTTTAATTATGGGAATTGGTCTTAGTCGCCTTATGGGAGAACAGCTCAAATTTGTGAATATGGATTAAATTCATGCAATTTTGAATTAAAATTATTAACAACATTAATTACTTACAGTGAGCTAGCTCTTCTTGAAAAGGATCTCGTGTAAATTCTATCCTACAAAGTTAAATGAGCAAGATGAGTTTGCATCTACTTATGTTCAATGTTGTACACCTTCATTAATTACAACTACATTCGTATACCTGTGTTCTCTACCTACAACCTTCCTTCGCAACAAACTGCAGATTCATCTTTCACGACGGCGCAAATGCGTAAACTCCTTCCGTTACCCGTAAAATTGTTCCTTTGTTGCTTAGCATATTTCACATTTGATGCGCGTTGTACCGAAAAACAACACGACCCTAAAGAACGATACAGTTTATTGTATCAACCCGATGTTTGTTTATTTTGCAGTAAAATATTTTCGTACCGCAAAATAAAGGTTTTGGTGTTATAGCCTTCTGAAACGTACAGAAAATACATGTTAAAATGATGTTTGACCAAGATATTTCTATTTATTGTCGATACGTGGATAAATAAATCACTTAAATAAGGGTACTTATGATTAATCTAAGAGCTTTTAACGAAAATTTATTGCAGTTAAATGTTCGCTGGTTGGATTTCCCATTGAGTTTTGTATGTAATTTGTGCTTGACGATAATTTGTTCCGACTTACTCTGGAAACTTGGCAGAGGGCGTGGAAATATAACTTATTCACAGATTAGAAGCCGTTCACGACCGCGTTTTATAGAAAATGCTTATTTGGAACAACGAGTATGAGCTCGTATTTCACAAGGTACTTTGCGAAAACATAGAGAAACCGTAAAACAAAAAAAATTAATGAAGAAATGTAATGTAATAAGGAACAGAAAACAATGGTAACAAAATATGAGCAATTATAAAAGTAGGTAGCAAGAAAATTTATGTAAGTACGCTACCTAAAATATTTGGCCATGTAGGTTAAAGTACTTTCAGAGTTATAAATCATCGTGTTCACAAAGCATCAATGAGGCGTACAATCCGTAAAAAACCGCGAAATGGCCACCGAGTAATATCGTAGTTTTGTATGAACGGCGGTTTTGTAAATATTTCCAAGTACTCGAGCTTGACTGTGGCTTCGTACTTGTCCGTTTAATGACGTCACGAAAATAATGTTTTCAAAAAAATCTTTTTGTTCAACTGAAAACAAATTAAAGCTCAGTTTTTTTAATAGCGACATAAACATTCTTCTTTGAAAGGAACTGTCAAGTACGACCTGAGGGGTGAATTATAGATGTCATTAAAAAAGCAAAATAAAAATGCTTGTATTAAGTTTGTAGTACACAAGCGGTTACAAAATGGACATTTATTTTGAATGAATGGTATTTGTCATTTGTTTTGTGTGGCTGTTGTGGTAGTTAAGCAATCTGAGCTTACGTTACCCTACTGAGAATGCAGGTTTTCATTATACGGAGCTTGGCTAAATACTACTGTGGGAAATACTGATACTGCTGATCACTTTCTACTGATGTTTGTTCGGATAATGTAACCTATACCTACGGATTTTAATTCTAACGAATGAAGTTAAGCATCGCTTCGATCCGTATGTTGTGAAAGATACTTGACAAAGATTTATTCCCGTTATGGGAGACTAAGCCTGGAAATGAACAAATATTTTTCTAAGATACTATTTCTTTTACCTAGGCATTTGATGTCTCATAAGAACCGAGTTTTATTAATCAAATCCACGGAGATTTATATGTTACAGATAGACAAACATAAACCTTGTCTCATGAAAAACATTTCTGCTTTCCTTATTGACAGGACCCTAAAGTGTGCAAACTTTTACGTCGTTTATAAATATCAAAGCATTTCTTTGGAATACTTTATCTTTTTATTTCGTCGGTGTGTTTTGCTTGTGTTAAATAAAATTGTTAAAAAGGCGGAAACTTTGACTAAAGAATACAGTGTTAAATATTTAGGCAAATGGTTTGTGGATATTTTGAGTTTTTTGTACTTCATTTGTGGTTGTAAAACATTGAGACCACTCGCCCCCTTCACTATGGTGCATTGGAAAAAAAGCACGTTTAGTCGTTGGTCTGGACTGTCATTCGTATATCTTTGACAGCTGTTACGGGTGAGTCAGTAGCCCAAAAGTCCAACAACCAATCTTACCAAGGGGTATCATGTTACCTAGTAACTGGGTTGTGGAGGTCAGATAGGAGCCACGCAATGTAAAATACTGATAATCAGCTGCATCCGGTTAGATTGGAAACCAACCCTACCATAGCTGGGAAAAGGCTAGGCAGATTTGTTTATGGTCGTAATACAGTCACGTTAAAACATAATATGTTCTAACGTGACTGTATTACGACATTATGGAAATCATTGTGTCTGATCTGATATATCAAACATGTATTTTATGATCGAAGATATCGATTGCCTCATAAAGGAAATAAAATAAACGTTCTTTCCCAACGAATAAATACTTTCAAGTAATGTTAAAGCAGATCAGAGCTTTGTAGTGTGTGTCGGTATATCCTATCATAGAATCGTGAATCTAGTGAGCAAGAACGTGACTAGACGGCTTACTACTGCTTAGTTTAATAAAGCCATAGAGGGGCTATTGCAGTATCTATGCGAACAAAAAACCGTGGGTGGGAGAAATATAATAAAAGAAATATTTAGGACCATTACGTATTCACGAGGAACAACAATTAAACGAGCCTTTTATTAAGTTACGACCAACTAAACTAAATAAATCCCTGAATTGAGAACAACGCGGGTTGTCTGTAGTTAAAGTTAGTTCCAGACCAATTAACTAGGTACTCACAGAAAGGTAGATGGCAGAAAAAACTATCGACTGTCGTAACATAACAATGCTTAGCTGGTGTTGCCATCTATTTATAAGCACCATTCAATGTTGTAGTGAAGGGTTAATCGCAATATTTCAGGCCTTGATTATTTTTCATTAACTGGCTTGTGGAAAATTCACACGGTTTTTTGGTATTTCATGCGACTTCAAAGTGAAATATAGCCAGAGTAGCGTTGCCAACAGTGAGGTAGTTTTAAACGGGCTCAATGTATTGTGTTTTCGGAAATGTAAGAGAAAATCAACGTAATAAACTTGGTTGAAAAGCCATATAAGTAGAGTACTAGTAGCTCAGTTAAATTGGCAGTGATTCATTATAACGTTACTCAAAGGAATGAATGGAGAAACAAAAGACGATGAAAAGTGTATCCTAGTTGCGACCGCCAATTGTGCTCAGTAGCGAATGTAAGTGTCACCCAAAACAAATAGTCCCGGAACTATTTGGTGAAATGAAAAAAGAAAACAGGGTCGGTCACCCTTTATTGGTAGTGGAGAAATTCTTTGGACAAGACTTTGCTCAAGCAATGTTGGTCATGCCTCATGTCCGGAGAAGCGTTCCTATTATCTCTGAGGCATTGGGTTCCTTGTAAACAAGTGCCTGGCGCCGCCTCGTCAGGGTTGCGGGCGCCACCCTCCGAATGTCGTAGGACATAGTAATATAGTTAACAAAAATGGTAACCTACTTACAACTAATTTTTAAATGAATAGTGAGCAGTAATAGTCAAATCACAGGGTTCTGAATATATTCTAAATATTTAAACAGATATCACGTATTTAATAACAACAAATACTTTCTGCGTAGTTCACCGAGAAGTTCATTTCTTCCTGCAAACCAAATCATTATGTCTACTGTACACACACTTATCGCGCCAAATATGCAAGAACGGAGTGGCGACAAAAATCTTCAACCATTAAACTATTTTCGACACTACACTAGCAATTCTCAAATAATATTTTTGAAATGTAAAATTGTAATTCCGCAAAGTTATTGAAATGAGCGTAGGCATTGGTCGTTAAATGTAATGGCCCCCTGGTCTGGAAAAACACATTACTAATATAAGTGAAAGACTTAGTTCGTACTACTCTTTATTCTGGCAGCGTGATGGTGTTTGTAGGTTTACAACTTGACAAGTTCAATGTCCTCTTTATTTTCAGTTCTTTAACGTCAAGGAGACAGGGATGACATTGTACCAAATAGTTTTGTTGGGTTTCCCTTAGGTTCCTTAGTTTTTTCTTTTGTTGTAAGCCCGTGCGAGTATATTCAGGAAATCCCTATAGATTTATTTTAGCTTATTTTCATTAAAGAAGGTTCAAATATTTTCATTGAATGTTTGTAACAATATACAATTAATAATAAACATTTTAATCAAGCTTTATTTTATGATGTGGAATATTTTGAAATAAGATTGATAAGTTAGTGAGGGTTTCCAATAATTCCAGTAAATGGTAATGCGAGCATGAAATACGGCCGACTGATTCGGTGAAAACTGTACGTTAACAAATGTGATACTATTTTATTTAAATATGTGATTCACACTAATGATTTTTAAAAAAATACAAATATTTTCGCACATATTTTTATTTAACGAGAAGCGCCTAAGGGATACAAGTTAGGCCCGGTAGCTAAAGTAAATAATATGGGTTCATAAATAAACGATAATACGACGGCCATATTTAACACCTCGGTTCATATAGCTTGTTATCATAAACCCACAAAATGCTCTTGTGATGAGGTCGAAGCCTCGGGATAAATTGGCATTTATGCGAGAAGTGCACCCTTTTATGTTGGCGCGCAGTGTAAAGGAATTGCGTTTACAGGAACAGCTATTTATTTGTTCGAAGAAAGAAATGAAATACGAAGCCCTATGCTTGGAAAGTGCTTTTGTTTGCCGGTTAGTTACCGCTATCAGTGCGACACAAAATTGTGTTTAAATTATTAAAAAAAATACATATTACAGTTGCACTCTCAATAGTTACAGATTGGTTTACGTCAAATAACCTAGTTCTCAACGCCAAGAAAATGAAATGTGTAAAGTTCGCCTTACCGAATGTTAGAAACCTAGGACCCAACATCGTCTTAGATAAAGAGGTGCTTGAAACTGTAGGCTCGGCCATTTTTCTAGGACTAACAGTAGATGCCAAACTTCAGTGGGGACCTCATATATCAAGTCTAGCAGGAAGGCTCAGTTCGGCTGCCTATGCCGTCAGGAAAGTAAAACAATACACTGTCGTTGATACAGCTCGTTTAGTCTATTTTAGTTATTTTCACAGCATTTTGTCCTACGGTATTCTGCTGTGGGGCAAAGCCGCTGATATACAAAATATATTTGTCCTTCAAAAACGAGCTGTTCGAGCAATTTACCAGCTAGGTGCTAGAGTTTCTCTAAGAGATTTTTTTAAAGATATTGGTATTCTCACGCTTGCATCACAATTCATCTTTGCCAACATCTTAAATATTAGGCAAAATTTACACTTGTACACTAAAAACAGTGATATTCATAGTGTTAACACTAGAAATAAGGACAAACTACGTGCCCCCTTTCACCGGCTTCATAAAGTTCATAACTCATTTGTTGGGCTTGGTTGGTATAACCTTTTATTAGATACCCTCTTCTTTGCTAAACTTGCCTTTTCATGCGTTTAAAGCTCAAGTAAAATCCAACCTTTGTTCTAAGACATACTATTCCATCAACGACTACTTACACGTTAAGAATAGTTGGTCGCCCTAATTTAACGCAAGACAATGTTTATGTTCTTTCTCCAGAATTAGCTTACTGGCAGGTTATTGTTATTAACTTATTATTTATTTTACTTCGATGGTCTTAGTTTATCATTTGTGACTTCAAATGACAGCTATGTGAACAGAACCCAGCAATGCCTAAATATGTAAGCTGTCACGCCCTTTATGCCTGGAAGCTTTTATTTGGGTAGTAAGTTTTTATTAACATTTTAATTTTAATTAATTATTTTTTAGCTTAAGTACGTATAGTTTTTATTATATTTGTTGGTGTATTGGCATGGCTAGCGTACTTATGGCAAATAATTTAATTTTATGTTCTGGTCTTGTAATGTTAATTATGAACATAGGTTCCTAGTATCGTATGCAATCAACTATTTTCTAACTGAACAGACAGCTGTGCTGCTGGGGAGTTTGTTGCGCCACTTCTTCTTCCCAGCGATAGCACTAGGAAGTGGTGAAGGGCGGGCGTTTTTGGGGGACTGTCTTTTGTAATTTTGACGTTCGAAAAGTGCTGATTCTCAGCCTAATTTTAATAAATGACTTTTGATTTTGATCATACTTCATGCGTCAAAATATTTCATTCACAACATCTGAATGGATGGACAAACCAGTAGCAAACTTGATTAGCAGTCAGCCCCGCTAGCAACGTTGCTGATTAGCTACAATCTACACGAGTTATGCGACAATAGTTCATGCCAACATGACAGAAATAACGGCAGTGTATTATTCATATTTACTAACAGATACTAAAAGATAGGGAAGATAAATTAATACTAAGTAAGTATAATAAATTTATAATAACAACAGCCAGGTAGGTATAATAACAGCCGCACAGTTCGATCGCTCAAGTTAAGCTACGCTTGCCGCGGTTGGTCTGTGGTTGGGTGACCATTTTTACATACCGAGACCCCTCCGTGCCCGGAAAGCACGTTAAACCGTTGGTCCCGGCTGTCATTCGCGGATCTTTGACAGTCGTTACGGGTAGCCAGAAGCCCGAAAGTCTGACAACCAGTATTACCAAGGGGTATCGTATTATCCAGTAACTGGGTTGTGAAGGTCAGGTAGGCATTCGCTCTATATAAAATATAGGTATCCAGCTGCATCCGGTTAGATTGGAAGCCGACCCCAACATGGTTGGGAAAAGGCTAGGCAGATGATGGGTTATAATAAATTTGAATAATTGTGGCGAAGTGATTAGTCACTACATTATTTAATTGCTCTAAGGCAAGCTGCAAAAAAAAATGTTAGTTTAAAGATCAATCATTATAGTTCTAACAATACATAAACTGACGCTGTTGTTCACCGATTAGACGATTAGACGCTTCAAAGTGCCTTAACGATTCACCGCACATTATAAACATATGGTGGTGCAGCAAGTGGCGCCGTCTAGCTTTCTTATGAAGTTACTGAAATCACCGAAAAGGTCGGATAAGAGTGACACTGGCTGGTGACAGTCACTTTAGCAGAGTGTCGCATCGATGGTTTCGTGGCGACTGTGTTCTGACGACAGAGATGATTTCAGGGGAGCCGCTGTCGTACCACGTCCACGACGAGCTGCAACAACCCTGATGATAATGAAACTGCTGAACCACTAACACGATGACCACTTCAGCACCCTAATTGCGTAATACATTATCGATCAGAATCCTAATTTTGAAGATATTGCAAATCCATTACTTCATATGTTCGAAATATGTGTGTACTCAACAACGCAACCAACGCAATGAATGTTGTTGAACTGTGACAATGAAAGCCATTCCTACTGTTAGTGTGTTACGCAATTAGTAATGGCTATCCTGCGCTGTTAAAAATGAGGAGTCATCAACCTACATACAAAGTATTTTCGGTATTTAAAAGTCTGTTTCCTCGACTTTTCGCCTCGGGTACTTCATACAATACGGTTCTTTAATTAAGTTACTTTCAGGTACAAGTACCTACAGTAGGTACCGAATTTCGTTAAACAGATCGGACAAAGGGGCTCAGACTATTTATGGTTATTGCAAAATTTGTTTAGTGTAGCCTACTGTTGTTACAGAAAACAGATCTCGGTGGATTACGAAGGCAATACAAACGAAGTGCTTGAGGTACTAAGGTACAATGAGAAACAGACTGAACTTAATTGTACCTACATTTGCTTTAAACCATTAAAAGATCTTTAAACATGAATGCAAATAAAGATAATATCTTTATTTACATCAAATTCATAATATGAATATGATGTACGGGATTGTGTAAATTGTTTATGTAGGTATTCAGAAAATACATTTATCTACACGAAAAAGTTAATTGTTTGTTTAAATGTTGCGCTAAAGAATTTATTTCAAGATTCTAATATTATTCAGTGCAAATATTGAACACCAATTCTTTTTGCAAATGAAAAATCAAACATGACGAAGATAAAATGAAATAGGCATAAAAGAGAACAGGTGATACAATATAACAATACAAATCATACACACATATATATATGTTAATGTGAATACATGGACCGTATAACGAGTTGTAGGTACGCAAGGAACCTCCAAATCGTACCAATTGTACTTCGTCTAACGGGTATGAATACAAAGCAACAGCTGTGTTTTTAAAATTCATTTATCTTGTCAGCCGGAAGTCTGTTGGACGTCCCTATAGACGGTAAGGTAACGGGACAATTTGGGACAGCCACGCTTGGAGGAACGCTCCACAACAAAATATATAGGTAGAGAAGGGTAGCTTCAAACAACGTGCGAAAACAGACACACACACACTTAAACGCGCACGTACGGAGATCTCAAACTGTCGTGGGTGCGCATGCACTCGCTGCACGTGAAGCGACTCTGTTTGCCTGCGTTTCCGCCTATTGCATGAAGTCGACCTTCTGAGCGTATCTATTTTGTGGCTCCACGATGTTAACACAAGTTCACAGGTGAATGCTGCTTGTTTTCCCTTGGTGGAACTTGTTAGCAGGATATTGCAAGCGAAAATGGGGTCTTTGTTGATGAATTGTTAACAGGAGTGGAGTAATTAAAGGAATACTTGAGACAAAATAAATTGTTTTTTATCAACGACAAAAAGAAGAAGTTCTTTGAACGTATTACGCCTTTCAAAGTTGTATACTTATAGTAAACTAGGGTTATTTATATATTCTATTATGTTTTACCCAACAGCCGTTAAAACCAGAGGGCGATTCTCGTAACTTTAAAAACGTTCACAGTCTGAACTTAGTCTCAATCTGTCAAAAATACCTCTAATTTACATTTTTGACAAGTTTTTGACATTGATTGTCGCTGAGATGAGATTACGAATCGATTTTGAATGTTTTTAATAACGGGAATTGGCCTTCTGGCCGACAGTGATAGATAGATAGTTCTTTTAAAAATAACGGTATTAAAACCAACGTTCGATTTAGGTGACAACGTTCTAAATAATAATTAACAATTTGTCATAATAAATAAACAGAGACGAAAATAATAACGTACCTATACACATTAAAATTAACGTTTAAAACATTTTTTTCGAGTCAGTATCTACTGAAGAAGGGACAATACTAAACTGAACTAAAACTTGTTTAAAACGAGAGCGACTTTAAACAGAGCCATTGCACTTCGTGCCTTCAGCGCTTCTGAAAATCCATTAGCGCAAAGAGTTTTTAAAACGTACTTATATATTATATATTGTCGCATTTTATCTGTATTCCCTATATACATATCTAAGGTGCGGACCATAGGTAATACAGACCGTTAAAAATTTGCCAATGATATAAACAACAATGGTCGCTCGAAATTGTCTATGGTTTAGTGATGCGTTAGTGTGAATTTTATGTTTTGCAAGTTGTCCATGTTACGAGTTATTTTGTAAAGTTTACTGTAAATAATTAATTAATTAATATTTATTATTAATAACTTCCAAATCAAGAGATTTTTTTTATTCCATGGTATTTACTTTACATGGTATTGAAATGTACCCACTACAGTATTTTTATGTCACGAAATGACGCTCGCTTTACTTGTGGTTACCAAGTGCACAAACCCGCTGTGAATGTGTGCGTAAGCGCAGGAGCTCTCGGTACCGTCCGCGACAATGGTGAAGTCGGAAGTGTGTGTGTGTCTGTGTGCGCGTGTGTGTGTTATTTATACTGACGCTACTCGTCTTCGTGAGATAAAAATATTGTAAGAGTTATTTATTTACACTTTTTCTATTTCAATTTGTAACATTCCAATTTTATATTTTATAGGTACTATTTTCAATATTTTGGTCATGTAAAAATAAAACTGATGCATTTAATTTACATAAAATGAGTGATATCACTGATTGCTATAGCTAAATTAAATAAAAGCAATATGCAGAATAGCAGATTCGAATGATGGAAATATTGTTTTGTAAAACATGGATTTAAAGTAGGTAGGTATTTTGTTGAATACATTCTAGTATAAAAAAAGAAAAAAAACTTTTCAAAAACAAGCTTTCATTACTTATTAATAAAAAGGACTAAAAAGTTAAAAATAATTTAAACCCGAAAAGAAATAAATAAAAGCGTGTTACATTTTGATGGAACATTAAAGAACTTTTAGAACACAATGTAACACGCTTTTATTTAGTTCTTATCAGGTTTAAATTATTTTTAACTTTTTAGTCCTTTTTATTAATAAACAGGTAATAAAAGCTTGTTTTTAAATAGCTTTTTTTTCTTTTAATTTTAATTGTATCTTTTTAGTATTTTCGATGCGAGATTGCCTACGGCGTAGTTCGTAGCGCGTAGCAGTGTTTTTCCGTTATATGCGTTTACTGCACTTAAGCTACCTGTTCATCTTTTGTCCCTGGTTAACACCTAGCACCAAAGTACTCATCAAGACGAATCAAACGAGCCCAAACTCGATGGGGTTGTCTTGTTTAACTACCGACTTCCTATGGCCACCTTGCGGTTCATCAGCGGCATCGGCCCTAGCGGACCCCGTCAGTTCGTGCTGACATCTCTTTGAGGCGCGCGTGGAACACAACGCGCCGTCGACCCGTGCCAAAAAATTGCTTATATTACTGCCGAAATTGGCTAAGCGTTATTCCCGTCACTGTCGTCAGTCTATATAGCTACGGTTTCCTGGTGCGGTGGCCGTCCCTGGCTGGAGGCCTTAATTTATTGAGGCATCCACAGGCAAGTCCGGTTAAGCAGACGACAACCTCATAGATTGAACTGCGAGATGCCATAAAAAAAAAACGTGGTGGCCGCACTTGGCCGTAGTGACGGTGGTCATGAACATGAGTCATCATTTTAAGTGACGCTTATAGATCTCGGCCTAAGACCACTCGCAATGCTTAAGTATTGGATGTATATTGGCACAATTAGTGGATGTAATTTTAATATGTAGGTAGGTCTACCATTTATCAAGTTACCTACCCCTCATAAGCTTTAAAATCACACAAAGGTAGATGTTACAAAAAACGAATATTATTGTGTTATCCTGATAAAATATACTTAAGTAGAAAATTCTTACGATACAAGTGGCATTATTTCTAAGAAAAACCACGGGATTACGAATTTATTGGGCCGTAACGTGAAAAAACCTGAACCACGAACTGTCGGTAGAGTTTGATTTATTCCTGCTTATGGGATAACTTTGTATTCGTGGATTGTGTGTGAACGGCACCGCCCTTGAATGATAGCTTTTATGTCTAAAAGGAAAATACTAGGCAGGATTGAAACTAATCCGGGACGATCAATGGATGCAAGTAAAACCGTTTTAAGTGGTTTATTTACAAAATTGTACTTCTTTCATTTAGGGCTGATTTTTCAATCGACAGATAATTTTTATTTGTGGAATAAAATTGACGTCTGACAAACTCAAACTCAAATCAATTAATTCAACAATTACATTTACAGGCACTTTTGAATTGTCAAAGTGTCGGTCAGTCAGAAAGATGAAGCTGGGTCGTTTAGTTGACAGTTTTTGTATGGAGGAATTGTCAAAAATTCAAAATTATTCCTCCGATAAAATTATTTATTATCTGGCGTTGGAAAAATCAGCTCTGAAGAAAATAATAACTAACATTTGCTTAAATACATTTTTTTAAATTAACCATCGAGTGAGTTATTTTTTTTTTATCGTGGAGAAATGCTCCTGCATTCTGCACTACCACGGGGAGATAGTGCAGTTATGTGGGACTCTAACCCACTAAAACTCCACGGTGTCCTCCTCTGCCGCTTACGGCCGGAACACGGGCACGCGTTAGCACTCATCCGTGAGCCCGCCGCGGCTGTCCGTCACCGGATCTTCCTCTGGGGAGTACTCCATATCACCGGTGCACCAGAACACATAGCACGCCGTGACCACCCCAGGGACCAAACCAGCACATGGGGGCCAGACGACCCCGTGTCTGGGCGCCCTTGGTCCCCCTGCGACGGGTCAGGTCATTGGCCCCGCCGCCTGTCAATTTTCGGCCGCAGAGGATAGGGAGAGCGGCCAACGTCATACCAACACTCCTCGTCCCCTGCAGCCCCACCGCATCCGCCATCAGACGGTGGCGACCCCGTCAAGGCCGCGGAAGACAGCGCGAGAGCCGCACCGCAATACCGGCACTCCTCTCCCGCCGCGGCCTCAAACCCTCAGCCGTGATGCCTCCCATACGACATCGCCGCCCGCCTCAGTTGCGATGTCGCCCTAGCGGCACTGGGCAAAGCTCTGACGAGGGGCCCCTCCTCGGGTTCCTCTTGGCTTCACCGTGGGTGACCAAGGCCTTTTCGAGCTTTATTCTCCGAAATCACTCAAAAACCACGAGTATATTGCTTTGGAACAGCAACAAAATTAAAGTGTAAACATTTTTCACATGATTTTTCGTCTGGCTTTCATTTTTCCACCGAGGCTTCATTTTAGCAGCCTTTGACAAGTCCAGCGGAATAAAACAATTATGTATTCGTCCCATGCGGAACTTATTATTTTTAAATAATGGCCGCTCTGTAATGAATGAATCATTTCAACTTTGTTTAATTAAAAAGTCTTGAATTCTGACGCTTTTTAATAAGATTCAAAGCAGTTATGAAATTAATTAGTGGGTTTATTTTAACATTTTTTGAACTGGACTAACTGAAACAAAACTAGTGGAGGTGATTTGACTTCTAAACGTTTCATTTTACCCAGCGAAGTGTTTTATTGATCTCTCCTATATGTTAGTTTTATTCTTATTAGGCAGTTGGCTGGATTCCAACTAATTAGTGCCAAGCCATTACACGAACAGCACTCATACGTCGGAAGTATCGTTAAAAAATGTAAAGCTGATTTATACACAATATATTAATATTGAGTGTTGAGTCGAAAGCTGCTTGAGGCAGTAATATAACTGAGTACTGTACTTCAAGTATACAAACATTATTCCCCTTAACCAGCACGTTCGCCTTTTCCTTTAAAATAACTTCTTTGAACTCGTTGCCGAATATGAAATTGTGAAGCGTACGTGAAATGATATTGGTATATTAATGGATTATTAAAATGTCGAATCAGAAACGTGGTAATATTTTTAATTTGGTTTTGCTTGTCAATCACTGAAAGACGTTTGTACTTTTCTCAATTTACTTTAAAAAGACGTGCGATCAATGATACGAGTGTGGTTAAAGTGAAAAATTGTGAGTGTAATCGAGAGAGATCTGAGTTTTTTTGAGAAATCTTGCTCAGGGATCAGTTGGCTACAAAATGCCGGTGACATCTAGATTTAAAATATTGACCAAAAAATTACCGTGTAAGTAAAAGATCGACTTACAGAAAAAAACATAATTTCATTTCATTTCAGACAATTATTTAGATATGATGTGATAATCAAATTTTTCATTATAATTTTGGCCGATTTTCGTTTGTACAGTCGTAGAAACTTAAGTCCCACTAATAAATGTAAAGTTTTCATAACGATCAACTTTTCAGCGACAATAAAAAAGATTGCTCTTGTTACAAGCATTTGCGGCACTTAAAGCAAGTATAATCTGTTTAACTTTAAGATTTTGTTTCGTCTTTTGTACTAGGAATTGAACTTGCACGTTGTCCAAAGCAATTGCTTCTACTTTTGGTCTGAGGTTTACACTAGCTTATTGAACTGTTGTAGTGAAACGCTAAATTAAAAATGCTTATTTATTTATTTTATTATTTATGTACACACAGTAAAATACATAGGAATATGATGTAGTTATAATATGAGTACAAAGGTACTGCTTATTTTTTAAGAAATTTCTTCCAGCAGACCTGTGAAAGGAGAAGTTAAAAAAAGAAAAATTTTAATTTAAAAGAACCTCCGACAAAATAATAAAAATAGTATGAACGTAAAAAGCATAAAACAAGTTAAAAAAACTATGAAAAAATAGCCACAAATAGAACAAAAAAGGCATACAAGTAAAACCCTATAAAAAGAAAAAAATAACCTTGAAATTATGACCCTATGTAAGTACGTATGAATTTTTTTCATTAAATGTTGACCCGTCGGGGGACCGCTCTAATTAGTAGCCTAACGTTCTGTTAAAGTTTAAAATAGTAGCGGTCCCCCGATATATATATATATATATATATATATATATATATATAGCGGGTATATATACAGGATTATTTTTCAAAGATCAGCCAAATTTAAGGATGTGGTACAGACCATCAAACTGAACAACTTTCTCCATGGGACCAACATCGTAATCGCGAATAAAAATTCAGCCGTCCCATACATTTAGGTCGAGTAGGTATTGAAGTTTTCTATGGGACAGTTGATAAAATTTTCGCGATTACGCTATTTGTCCCATGGAGAAAGTTGTTCAGTTTGATGGTCTGTACCACATCCTTAAATTTGGCTGGTCTTTAAAAAATAACCCTGTATATAAATACTCACGGTATAGAGGAAAGTTTAAATAGAGAAATTAGCTAGCTTAGGTATTATTAAAACACAACGTTGGAAATATGCGCCACACATTTTAAGTAATATCTTTGTGCATGAAACATTGGTACAGAGTTTCCTACTACACTCGCCAAAGGCACGAATAAGCGAGTGTGTAGAACTTTGTCAACGCCTAAGAACTTTTAACTGTTGTGTTTCTCGAAAAGATAAACTTTTAATGGTGGATTTTTCTGCTATACCTAATCCTGGTGTGCATTATCTAGCACAACATTATCTACTATAGGTGTCAACATACTTTCCACAGTCTCGTATGAAAGTGAAAACGTAACCCATTTACCAGTACCTAGTTATATCTACAAGCGAAAGAGTTTTCGTCAAAATGTTCTACCAAAGTACAAAGACGGAGATGCAGGTACCTTAGCTGGAATATGCTTTTATCATCCCCTTTGCCTCGCGTCCAGTGTATCGTGTAATAGGAACCTGAAGCTTTAGAGCAACTCATCGGGGCCATCTGTTTTCGATCCAGTATTTTCTGTAGTATGTTGGAGTGTGTTCCAAGCTTGCCTGCCACATCACGTTCGCCGAGATTGCCACGAAGTCCTCGTTATGAATCGTCTAGTTCCACCATACATATTTATTTCCCAACTTTGGGTGGTGATTATTTTCACCTCATTCTTATCATTCTTTTTTCCTTTATCATACTTCCACGCGTGTATAATAAATCGTATCGGAGTAGGGCTGTAATTTATGGGTGCGTTTAATTTTTCTCCTGCGAGGGGTGGGTTTCTGGTTTGCGATCTGGTTGTGAACAATACAAAACGTGCAAGCAATATTATTGAATTATCGTGCTTTCCAAGCTTAGGGGCTGGATATAATATTTATTTCGTATGAAAACGGTGTACATCTACATATTGTTAGATACCGGTAGATGTAGGTACACATACACATGAGGTGCAAGTGATTATTTATATTGTTTCAGATAAACACTGACATTTAAATTAATTTTCAATTAATACAATTTCAGTATCTTTTCTAGAAAACTATTCCGTTTATTTCTCGCATTATTCCGTCTATTCTTAAATTGATAGCACACATTCCCACAGCTTTACCTATGCTATTACAACTCACTAGTGTAGTTTCGGCTCTTATATTATTTTTCACACTTCGGTCCTCGAAGCCCCGAGGCATAAATTCCTGGTAAACCCTTGGGGTGACACGAAAACACCCTTTTTAAATTACAAACTCTTTTTCAGGCCTTTTTGATGATCGTAAAAATATCGAGTTGATAAACAAAAAGCTTGTGATCAACGGCGGTGCGTAGTAAAACGCCAATGACGTTAAGCGCTGAGTGGCTCGGCCGTAGGTTATGTGCCGTTTGTCCTATATGCAGAAAAATAAAAATATCTCAGGACTTTAGTACCTAGCCTCTAAATTCTACCCTCTTTAAGTTACAATTATTATTACGTTTCAAAGGGTTAGACAGGACTTACCAAATGCTGCGTTCTTTGATATCTTTTATGCATACTATTTTTGCTCCGAAGGAAGTTTTAAATAACCAATTCTAATATTGTTAAAGGGTCCAAAGAAATTGTCACACTTTTTGTCCTGAATCTGCAACAAAAATGTGATTTTATTATAACTCCGCTTTAAAAAAGGGAAAAGGTAAAATGTAATTTTTTAACGACGTCAAATGAAATCAACCTTTCCTAGCTTCCACTTAAGTGTTTCCAATTCTCAGCGCGGAGCTTTCAGACGAGTCACATTCAGGCTCTGTTTTATATTCATGTAACAACAGCAAAACCATAAATTCGCATTTGTATGTTTGTAATTTGTCACGTACTGTTGTACTAATTCGTTATAATTCTATTGTTGAGTTTACCGCGAGTTTGCGACACAGAAAAGTAAAAGCTATCATAAATCAGTCTGCATTTCGGTTGGGTTAAAATCGATGAGGGTGACATATAATTTGGAGGTACGAAAAGTGTTTTCTACGGAGGAACAGAAAGGCTTTATTCTGCCGACCGTTATCTCAAAGTTGTTAAAGACAGATTTCGTTAATGAGTTTTTGTTAGCCTTTCCCAGATGTTGGTTATCAAAGTCACTAGGCGTTATCTTTTGGGATTTAACAGAATAATGCTTATCACGTTCTTTTGTTATGCGTACATTATTCAACGAGTTTTTAATGACTTTGATTTGTAGTCGGTACCAACATGCTATTTATTATTTGTCGATATATAATATAGTTCAATTATTACGTAAGTTCTCTGAGTATAAAATGAAAAGAGTTTTAATATGAATCCTTCATAAGGGTTTCCAAGGAGCAAGCGCAAGTAAAATTCAATTTTCATTTTCAATTCTCTTCTTCAAAAGTTTGAAGATACTCGTAGCTTAGGTTATTTATGGTCTTTAACTAAAGAGGAAAAGGTCTTTGAATTTTGAACCAAATTCCTTTCCTTGTGTATGTAGCAATTGTCTTTATTTTCTAGACTTATCTGGCTTATGCAACTGCAAGCTGTGCACCCGATGTGATTTCTCCTCGGAAAAAGTCATTTTTGCCACGTTTATCAGAACGCCTATACAAACTTTTATTCCTTAATCTTCTTTTCATTCCCTTTAATACGTTTTCAAGAATTCTTCTATAGTGCTTTTGTTATACAAGGAACTTTTGTTCCATTTTCATGATTCTACACCTGTCTGTTTAGGCTGTCCGTTGTCTGTCAGCCTGACAGTGATTTAAAGATTTTAATTAAGTAGATTTAGTGAGACTGTTATGAAACGAAAGCCTCTATAAAAACACGAAAACAGTCTAGAACATGGTAAGAACTTCTTTATTTCGATTTCGCTATGGAAATATTATTCGTCATAATTATTAGCATACAAAAGACAGTGACACAAATAAAACTATATCAAAATGTCTAGCCTTTATCCTACTATGAAGGGGTCGACTACCAATAAAAACGGGTGCTGCTGAGCACTAGTATTTTACAAGGAACGGATCTGGCCTCCACAACCTAGTTACTGGGTAATACGATACCCTTTGGTAAGACTGGTTGTCGGACTTTCGGGCTTCTGACGATCCGTTACGACTGTCAAAGATCCACGATTGACAGCCGGGGCCAAGGGCTTAACGAGGCACGGAAGGGTCTTGTTATATAAAAATGGTCAGTAATCCACGGATCAGTAGCGGCAAACGTAGCTTAACCTGATCAATCAACCCGGGCGGCTGTTATTACTTAGCCACAAACCCCTCCAAACTTCCATCAGATATGTTAGTTTTAAAAGCTTCAGGCTGTTGTTTGATTAATGAACATAAGTTCGAGAGCCGATTCTTGAATATAGCTGAAAGAGTTAAGGTCGCGAACATTCTTAAAGCTGAGGCCAATAGAAGCCTTTGCTATTGTTTTCTTTAAACTTACTACGTCACGTCTGCGAATAACTTACTATCACATACATGGGGTTCGTGGCTAAATCATAACAGCCGGACGTGTCGATCGTTTCGCTACGCTTGCCGCGGTCGGTTCGTGGATGGGTGACCATCCATTACATATAGAGGCCCCTCCGTGTCTTGGAAAGCACGTAAAGCCGTTGGTCCCGGCTGCCATTTGTAGATCTTTGACAATATATACGGGTAGTCAGAAGTCTGACAACCAGTCTTACCAAGGGGCATCGTATTACCATTGGGTAATACGATGGCCCTGAACTGCCTATTTGATCTCGACAACCCAGTTACTGAGTTCAGTAACTGGGTTGTGGTTATAGAGGTGAAATAGGCAGTTGCTCCATGTAAAATATTGGTGTTCAGCTGCATCCGGTTAGACTGCTAGGCTTATTGATTGACTCTTACTTCACAAAGAACTGTAAACCTTTTAACATTTTAAAGTCATCGTCTTAAGGTGGTATATACAAGGTTGAAGGTACATAGAAGTTCATAGCACTCGGTAAAATCACAAATATTTTATTTTCAGTATAAAATATAAAAAGTAATCGCCATATATTCCCAATAAAAATCTTATCAACAAAATCAAACGATTCAGCGGTGTAATTTTTATGGGGCTGTAAAGACAGCGGACCTTTTTCGCGAATAAACACCTAAACTCTCCGAATCCAGTTTCGTTGGGGTGGATTGCTTACATATATGTATTGTTGTTGTTATATGTAAGTACCAGCTTGTATATCTATCTGTACAGCCACGACCATAAGCCCTTTTGTACACGGCATGGTTTATTTATGGTACGGCGTAAATACGGCGCCGTAAAAAAAATGTGTTTTTCAAAAAGCTTTCAAAGTGATCAATACGACACTGACGAACCGTACCTACACACGGCGTATAAACCGCGCCGTAGAAAAACGTGTCTGTCAAAAAGCTTTCATAGTGATCCATACGACACTGACGAACCGTACCTACACACGGCGTATAAACTGCGCCGTAGAAAAAACGTGTCTGTCAAAAAGCTTTCATAGTGATCCATACGACACTGACGAACCGTACCTACACACGGCGTATAAACTGCGCCGTAGAAAAAACGTGTCTGTCAAAAAGCTTTCATAGTGATCCATACGACACTGACGAACCGTACCTACACACGGCGTATAAACCGCGCCGTAGAAAAAACGTGTCAGTTATAAACCTTTCATAGTGATCCATACAATACTGACGACCGTGTCTACACACGGCGAATAAACAGTTTTTTTTTCCCTTTGTGGGTAGACATAGGAGTAACATACATTTTTGTGTGCTCCTGGTAAAATAAACTTTAAAAATAGTTTATATGTTTAAGTAATGAAATAAATTAGTTCATTTTATATTAGACCCCCCCACATCCGCTATCTATTGTTATCAAGTCTGTAGCACTTGTAACTGGTTCACTTTCACTACACACTGAATATGGACACTAAACTTGCTGCCAGCTTGGAGGACCTCGTGTAGTTGTTTGGCTCCCGAATGCAGGAATATGAAGCGGCAAAAAATTGTATCCAATGCACGTGAGTTCTCCGAGTTTAATTAGTTTGTCTGTCAAGCACTCTCCAAGTTAAAAACTCAAATTGAGCTGCTAGCTGCTGGGTTCGATAGGCATGAGACCATCATGCGAAGAAAGGTCTTGCTGTTCCATGGTGTTCCGGAGAAGGTTAGCGAAAAGTTACTTGATGTGGTCCACATCATCATATCCAACCAAATTAAATTGACAGAGGTATGTAAGGACAAGAATATATCCATGTTTGTCATTGACTTGGATTCTCACAGCAGAAGGCCCGCTACTTCAAAATGGAGCACCGACAACTTGTATGGGATAGCAAGAAAGCTCTCAAGGGTACTGGGTTCACCATCTCCGAGTTCTTAACACAAGTTCGGCATCGTGTGTTTGCAGCTGCTCGTAAGCATTTCGGTATGTCAAATTGCTGGTCCTTGGAAGGCAAGATTGTTGCTATTTGCCCAGACAAATCCCACCGGAAGATCGAAACGGCAGGCGAACTTCACGATCTGATAATCAAGTTCCCGTCTTGTTCAGTCAACACCGAGGATTCTGCGTAATCTGAAGATCCTGGATCTCCTAGTGCCGCAACCTTGGCTACTCCCGCTAAGAGAACGAGGAAGACGCGTCTGCGCAAGTAGCACATTCATTGTTACTGTTTTGTCACTCCATTTGTCTCCCTAATTCACTTCTTCTCAACTTCGCCGCTTTGCATAATCACAATCAACTTGGGCCGGTAGTTAAATTTGTCATTTTTATTTGTATCGCCGCTTAGCATTTCACTTTTTATTTTTATTATTGCCGGTATGTACATTACATTTATTTGACGTACTTAGAACTTGTTTTGACAATGTGACGGATGTATTGTAGTCTGATGTAAACAGATGTCAGTGTCTTGTTCCTAACCAACCGTCATTGCGTCGCGTTCCATTATTCGTACAGTTCGATGTTTTTGTTTTGTTTTGTTTCAATTGCTACTACACTACTGTTGTTGTGCATCTTTGTAATATTGTAAAATTCCTGCCAACATACCAGCGAGTGGGGGAGGTTAAGGAAAATCTTAATTTTTATTGTGTTTTTAGTAGTTAAGTTATTTTAAATATTACTCTTGTATTTTAGATATTTATAATATTTTTATTTCACATTTATATTATAATGTAGGTATGCCCATGGATGATGTAGCTGATCTTAACGACAGCTTCTTCTCGTGCTCTTCTTCTCTGGATGCGCTCTTAATATCGGAATCCTTTTTGAAGCCATCACTCCTCTCTACTCAGTACTCACTCCCCGGCTTCGTCTTGATACGCAACGATAGGACCGGCAAAGGTAAAGGAGGTGTTGCCATGTCCCTGCTTGCTGATTTACCCTACAGGGTGCTCAGTTCGTCTCCTTCACAGTATTCTGAGTCGGCTGAATATTTGTTTGTTGAAATTACTGTTCATCACTCAAAAGTTTTGCTTGCAGTGCTCTACAGTCCTAATCTTCACATAAACTGCTTCAATTCTCTCGACTCCACACTCAGTGATCTTTACCCCATGTATGAGCACGTTATTTTAATGGGTGATTTTAATAACTGCTTGATAAAAATTACACTCGATCCCTTAAACTCCTTTCACTCTTGTCACCCTCGTTTCTAGATCTTATGATTGTCGCCTTTCCTAGTAATGTTTCTTACCATGGTCAACTTACGGCTACATTTTATTACCACAATCTCATTTAAAAAAAAAGGAGCAACGTCTGCCAACAAACTGCTTTGCAGTTTGGCAGAGGTAATATATCTGGTTAAAATTTTGAATAAACACTTCTTAATTTTTTATTTTTTTTTTACCTTTCGTATCGTATCCTTGTTCCCAAGCGTAAGTCCCAGCTTTTATATCTCCGTAACTACAAGGGTATAGATCTGGAAGCTTTGCATCGTGATGCCGGCGATCTCGACTGGACCCCTCTGGTTGAGTTCGATGACATCATCAATAAGGTGAATTGTTTTAACGCAACCGTTCTCAACTTATATGACCAGCATGCCCCTATCCAACGTGTCAAAGTTAGACATAACTCTGCACCATGGATAACGCTACAAATTAAAGAACTTATGGCTTGCAGGGATAAAGCTAAGAGCAGATATAAGCGCAGACCTTCAGAGCTGAATCTCTCTTACTACAAATCGTAACGTAATCGCTGCGGTCATCTGTGTCAAGATGCTAAGAGACGCTATTTCCACGACAACTCAATAACCGCAGTTCTTCCGATGTATGGACATTTCTCAAATATGTAGGCATAGGCAAGTCACCTGCCAATCAGTATAAGGATGTGAACCTCAATAATCTCAATAAGAATTTCTCTCTCCTTCCCTTTTCTCTTGATCCGTCGGTCAAGGCTGCGACACTGGAGAGTCTTGCTAGTTTGCCGTTACCACAATACTTCAAGCTACACTTCAAGCTTAAAGATGTTACTGAGGATGACGTTAAGATCACTTGCGATCACTTCTTCAGCAGTCGGTAAAGATAAGTTGTGTTCAAGAATGATGACTATTATCCTTTCCTCATTACTTCCTGTTCTCGCTCACTTCTTCAATCACTCATTTTCGTCTTGCTCCTTTCCGTCAGTTTGGAAACAGGCTCACTTAATACCTTGACCTAAAACTAACAATCCTACTTTATTAACCCACTTTAGACCTATTTTTATCCTCCCATTTCTCTCTAAAGTTTTTGAGCACATAGTTCATAGACAATTATCATTTTTCTTGGCGTCAAACTCGATAATATCCCGTTTTCAATCCGGTTTTCTCTCGGGTCACAGTACTGTAACCGCGCTTTTGAAGGTGATTGACGATATCCGCTGGGCAATGGAGAATAAGTTACTTACTGTTCTACAGCTTGACTTTAGTAGCGCCTTCAACTCAGTGGATTCCGTCATTTTACTAGGTTTCCTTAAATCTATCAATTTCTCTTCTTCCACTTTAGTCTGGTTCAGTTCTTATCTTCGGGGACGCTCTCAGTGTGTTCGCCTGGAGGAGTCCTTCTCTGATTGCTGTAGTCTCACTGAGGGTGTTCCTCAGGGTAGCATTCTCTCTCGTCTTCTGTTTTCAATTCTCGTAAACTCTGTTACCAGAATAATCTCTTCTAGTTTCCATCTCTACGCAGATGACTTGCAGCTTTATTGAGATTTTACTGTAACCAACGCGGGTTCTGCAATTGCTGCAATGAATCATGGCCTGGCTTGCGTCAGCGTTTGGGCTATGTCATTTGGTTTGCAAATTAACCCAACTAAATCCCAGGCCATGACCATCGGCCGCAGATTCGTTCGCAATGCGGCTGATGTTACATCTCTCATGCCTTTATATCTCGATGGTGTTCGCATTGATTATACTGAAACCGCTAAAGATCTGGGTGTAGTTATTGACTCCAATCTTTCGTGGCGTGTTCAGGTCAATGAGGTCAGTCGAAAGGTACATTTCTCCTTTCATTCGCTGAAATGCCTTCAGGGGCTTCTACCCTTGAAGACTAAAATTGACTGAGGAGCTATTAAACATGCTTGAGCGCTTGCAAAACCTGTGCATTCGCTTTGTTTTCGGTTTTCGAAAGTAAGACCATGTTTCGCACCTTCGCAAGGAACTCAAGTAGCTCCCAATACGCCTTCGCAGGAACACTCGGGTTTTATGTCTTGACTCTTCAACATCTTACACAACCCGTCATAACCATCCTACCTGCGTGAGCGTTTTTCTTACGCTCGCTCTAGCGCCGCACCGTGTAGATTACACCTAAGATCCATCCTTAAATCTTATCCTCATAAAACGAGCTGCTATTCTTATTACTTCTCTGTCCATGCTATAAGATTGTGAAACTCACTTCCACCTAGCATTCCTGATTTAAAATAATATTAATACATTGGTTTTAGATAACACAGTTAGTCTGGGTATGGAGTGGGAGTTCCCCAATTTGCTCCAGGTCACAATTTCACCTACGCGACCTAATACGTGACAGACCTCATGTATTTGGTCGCGTAGGTGAAATTTGTCTTGGAAGACAAAATGGCGGATTATCTCAACCTAATAGATTGCTTGTACCCAAATCAAATGGGTGCCTAGATAAGTTAGATTAATTACAATCTTAAGTGAGAGGCAAAAGTAAAAGTTTTATCTAAAGATAATCTGACAGTACAATGCTTTAGGTACCTACCAACTTTTAATTAGGTGGCTTGTCTAGTTGATATTTTTTTTGATAGTTTTTAGTTGAAAGTTTTAAGTTAAAATATTTTTAGATAATGCATGAATACTTTGCTACTTTTCCACTTTATTGGCTCTACGTCTGATGAGACTGAATATTTCAGCAACCCAATTTCATGTCACAGCTGTTTTTCGTTGGAATAGTTTTGTGTGCTACCTACCTACCTACAACAATATTCATATAGTAAGTTAGGTTACTAAGGGCTGATTGTTCCAACGCCAGATATTTTTTATTCGTGGAATGAAATTGACATCTGACAGATTTTGTATGGAAGAACTGTCAAAAATTCAAATTTATTCCTCCGATAAAATTATCTGGCGTTGGAACAATCAGCCCTTAATGTACTATATATTATTTACAAACAAGGTAATATTCACATAATATATACTATATTAGCTAGCAGTCTGAAAATAATAATAACAATACATAGAAGAATATAAAAAAGGAAGGGAAATAATTATAGGTCATCAAAAAATCCGCATCGCTGTCTATGATGGCCCAGTGGTAATGGCAGCGACTAACGAGTGGTACGTCGTGGGTTCGAACCTAAGTGGGCACTATACTTTATGTAAATTATTTCATCACCACTGTTTCCTCACGCTATTTTTCATCACCGTTTTGAATCGACACCGTTATATTTTCCTTCTCCGTTTTCGATGTTCTAGAACCAAAAATTCGAAGACATGCGACATCCATCAACCCTGTGTGTTGGATGTCGCATGTCTTGCATTGGGCCATAAACTGAGCGGATTATGGCCCACTGCCTCGCACAAAGAGAAGGCCTGTGTCTCAGCACAGAACATTATAGGTTGATTATGCTGTCAATAGAAAAGTGCCTAAAAGGCTGGGAGCATTGCCACGTTGTATGGCAATGCTGATTTTTAGTAAATATAAAGAAGAAGTGAGCAAATATTAAGTACCTCTCACCCGCGTAACTCAGTGATCCAGGAATTTACTTAAACAGATTAGTTTAAACTTTACATTAACGGAACTGAATTTAGATTTCCTCATTTGAATCGATCATTTCGGCAGACCAATGGAATTTGTTCATTGCGAATCTTTTACATTAGCATTCGGAGCGGGACCGTGGTTTGAATCAGATTCGGTAATGACTAGGTAAACGATACCTCTTTCTGTTTCTTAAGACGTTTAAGTATTTGAGCTTTCTTTGTAATTTTAAGGAACTTTCCTATATGTAGAACCAACATAAAGTTAATTAGACGACACGTTTTTACTCTTAGCCGACTTTTCATAATAAATAGGTCTCGCTCTTGCTGTTTCTGTGACAGTTATGAATGAAGCAGAGCCAAGCGGCAATCTTTGTTACAATCTTTTCGTTTCTGCCCTTGCATGGTCATTATTCTTCTGCCCATGGTCATTATTGGTATTATGGTCATTATTCTAATCCCAATTTATTTCGTCTCGGTCTCGGTGCAACATGTCTTTTTCTTCCATACTTCCTTCGATCAATAATTGCATACTTCTCTATTAGTCGTCATAACGATAGTCACCCCTTTCTATCCATCACCCCATCCATCTTTTCCGTGGTCTTCCCCTGCTCTTATAGCCATCCACATTCATACTCAACATTTTTCTTACAATATTTTCCTTTTCACTTGCATGGTATGGTTGAAAAACTAAACCACTGTCCAATCGACACAGGCAAGTTGTAAGTTATGTTTAAGAATTCATACCAATATCAATCCTACTTTAAATGTGAATGGTTATTATAACACGTTAAATAAGTGTATTTTTTTTTTTAAGTTTAGAGAATCCTGTGCAGTCGAAAAATTAACATGAATATCTACAGCAACTTATTTTTTAATACTGTGAAATATTCATGTGGCGGGAGCCCGCTAAAACACTAAATTAACATAAAACTTAATTGCGTGCACCTCGTTACTTTTTTACACTTGTTTCATCAAGTTGTAAATGTTGTTACGAATGAACCTTGCTAGATTTAGTCGGGCTTACCTCTGAGTTTATTCTGAAAATATAGACTCATATTTTTTTAGGTCAACCTTAGTGCTTGGCTCAGAATATCCCTTTTCAGGGCTCAGAGATGAATCGCTCTATCTACTTGATCGTGACAGAGACAAATGTTTCAGTAAATTGTATTTGTATACACCAAAGTGTTTTAACATTAATCTTAATTTTTGCTTGTTGCTTATTTTTTAATGTTATTAACACGATGAAAATGAACAAAGAAGCTGAGCGGAAAAGAGTTATTTTTGTGTTGAGTTTCCTTAAGCGGAAACAATAAACATTTCTCTTTCGAGAAAGCCTATTTCTTTTATTATCTAAAAGAGTAAGTAGATTAACTCGATTTATTAGGAATGTGATGTTTGGAGAGCGAATTATAAATCCTGGCTATTAAAAACGTGAAGACAGCATCAGAATTAACTGCTTTTTCCTCGTAAAGTTGAGGACATAAATTCGCTCACACGACATTGTTAAGTCTTGCTTTGATCGTGTGTAAGTTTGAATTTATCTACGTGGAACTCCATACTTACTTTGAAGAAAAGCACTTATGCAACTTAGTGTATTGAATAAAGTGATTTTGTGGTGAAGAAAAAGCGTATCGATATATTTTATTAATGGCATTCTGTATTGTGTCGCTATTGTTATATCAATATAAATGGTATGGGTATAGCAAAAGTATGCAATACAGTGTGAAATGCTCGGGCTCGTAAGCTACCTAGTAGAGCTTATGGGTAACGTTCGTTCCTCCCGCCATCCAATCCGTTAGCATTAAGCTGTTGAGTACCCGATATCCATAAATATTATCATGCCTGGCAACAAAAAGAAACAGTGTTTGAAGAGTTTTTTGATGATGAAACATACAGGATGCCAGAGACATCGAAGTGAAAACCTTGATTAGACCCCCTAGTGTAGAAATGATTCGTCGGTTATAAAAAAAAACTTTCGGTTACATACCTACGCGGTAAAAAAATAAATTAGCTGCTCCATATAATAACCGACGAAAAATTTTAACGCAAGGGCGTCCAGAATCATGTACTGAATCCATGGTAACAGGTTGCGCGTCTATGTGCCTATCACTCTGTATAATAAACTCTATGGAAAAAACCAATTTCGATCAAAATTACCGTTTACGCTCCTTTACTGTTTACATATTACTGAAGCATATCGCATCTTTAGAATTGCAATGACATAAGTGCAAATACTATACACTCGAGAAATATGCGTTTGAAACTTTATTTTTACTCTTTCCTCAATATTTTTTTTTACGATAATATTTTATAGATAATTAATATTATACAAATACGTTATATATATACTTAAATGTTAGTTAAACATAATGCCTTTGTATTTTGTGGTTTAATTAATACAAATTTTCGAAATATATCAGGCGTTGTTGCTTTCAAGTCTCGCTCAATTTAACGTTGACGCTACTTTCATCTAGCGGTATTTATTGTAATTACAAAAGAGTCAATGTTCCCTATTATATTTTGTCACTTTTTACAGCGTTCGTAATACCTAACTAATTTTAATGATATTTTGCACTTGCGTCATTGTAATACTAAAGGTGAGATATATGAACTGACATCATAATAAGTTTGAAATATAAAGTAGGTACCTATATGGATTAAAAGAGGGCAGTAATAAAGAATAAGAAAATGGTCAATTCTCTGGTCCAACGTACCAGAGACAATATCCGTGCAAGGGCAAACGATAAAAGAAAATTCGCCCCCGGAAAGCTCGGCCTTTAAATTGAAAAGGTCTACAGCCAACATTAAGCTGGGATTGAAACCAAGATTATGAGAAAAGTATGTGATATTTATTTCTGTTTCAATGATATGAGAAATTTTTATCCACTGGTTTCTTATAAGGTTGGATTTTTATTCTGGTAAAAAAATATTTAGGGATTTACTCGAGAGTGTTATTTAGCATTCAAATATTACAAACGCATTTTAAGAACACTTATAGTTAATACTTTGGCGACTATGCTGTTACCATAAAAACCAGCTGTATAGAAAATCTATAAATTATTATGTGAATATGTCTGTCCTTTTCAGTGTTTTTTTTCACGTAAATAAAATCAATCTCTCCATGTTTAAAAACACGTATCTCAGTTTTGATAGTTAATAAAAACAAAACATAACATAACAACATAACATTAAGCCTGGTTTTCCTCCAAAATAAACAAAAAAATCCGTTCTAGATCAACAAAAACCAAAACTAACAAAATTCTTACCAAAAAACCACATTTACACAAAAAAAACAAACAACTTCTCGACCTAACTAAATCAATAACAAGCTCTCCAAGTTGCCTGCAACTAAAACATTGGATAATGTGAATTAGTTTAGCGCCCCAAGCAGTATCGGGTTGCTGTTCCGTCAGGGGGCAGACCTCTAGTACTTACCTACCTCCACTTTTTACTCGAACCGCGTTCAAACTTTCTTAGCCGGTTAGGTAAATACTTAATACAGTTAACTTCTATTTTATAAGTACCTACCCTTGTAAACTAAACCGTCGTTGGTTCAAAAACTTAACTTTGAGCATTAAGAATGCTTTTTTGAATCTCTTTGAATAGTTTTAAATTCCAATCCAGGGCTAAAGTAGGGTCTGCCGCGACGCTTTCTAGCTGTGTCAGGGGTCAACGTGGTGGTTATTTTAGCCCACAGGTTACTGGGATAAATGAATAAACTAAATAAATATTTTATAACATATTTATTTAGTTAGAGGTGTTTATTTGTAAAGAATTGTTATGCTGAAAGCGTAATTAGAATTTTACATATTTGGCAGCTAAAAATATGATCATTTATTTATCAATTACCATTTTCTATGCCGCTTTCGTGAAAGCTCTCTCGTAAAATTAATTAATCACTTGATATGTAGCTTAAAATAACATTGCGACTATGCCCTGAAGGTGCAGGCAAAGATGTGCTAAACATCCTAATTTTGCTATTCATGTCTTAACTTCCACATAGGGAACCCTTATTACACGAGTCTAAGAAGAAGCCAGCATATTGCATGAAATGTGAGTTTAATTTTTGTATAAGCGTTATCAGCCTCAAAGTTTCCACTGCTGGGACACAGAACTTATCTCGGTATGACGGAGTGGGCAGGAATCTACTACGCGGGCCCAGTGTGAGTTGATAGATGTCACATGTCTTCGAGTTTTTGTTTCTAGGACATGTGATTTTTTGTACATTATGTATAAACTACAATTAACAGCACAATATCTTTCTATGGTATATGCTGGAATGTGTACTTTTTGCTAGAGTTGATGCCAACAAAATCGATGTTCTCGCAACACATCGACTGAGAACTAATTCTGTTATTGGCAAATTGACGATGTATTCCAGTACCTACTATTTCAATTCATCTGGGAAATCCGTGTATGCTGGCAAAGATTATTTTCTGATTAGTTATGTCTTAGGTAATAATTAAACTGTAGATGACGGCGTTTAAATAAGATGAAGTAATGAACTGAATTTTAGACCAAATTCTAAACTGAATTCTGAGCAAACTGTACTGTAGAGAAAGAAAGAAAATATAAAGTGTTAATGGGACTCGTACAGGAAAATACAAACTGAATAGAGTGACACAGTCATAGAAAAATAAAAAACAAGAGAAACTATATAAAAAAAACCTACGAGGCCAAAAGGTAGGGCGCCGGTATCCTGATGGGGTTGAAAAATAATTATAACAGTAGACCGGATGTCAACGCTAGACGTAACCTCATTACTTGTCTATGCCTCGAGTGCCTGTTCCTGCCTGCTCTATGGCATCACTCCGGCAAAAATAAAATTAAAATGTTGCTACTGAAATGGTATAATGTTTAACAAACAATCTAGTGAATCTATATTTATTTGTTGACGGCACGGTTGGCGCAGTGGTTAAGCGATTGACTGCTGCGCTGCGTGTCGCGGGTTCGATTCCCGCACGGAACAAATATTTGTATGACCTACAAGTAGTTGTGTTGGGTCTGGCTGTTTGTGTATGTGAGTTTAAATGTTTGTAAACGTACCCACGATACAGGAGACATTCCTAGTGTGGGGCAACGTTGTATAAAAAAAAAAAAACTATATATATAATATTAGGTCTATTACCCATGAAATTGGTGATTTGTATGATAATTTTAAAATATAAAAATTTTGGTATTTTTTTTATTTCAGCTAATCGAAGTACTGGCCCAAATTATCTATACAATTTTGCCATTTTGATGGCAGTTTGTTTATCCCTTTACTGTAGAAGTCTGCCGGACGGGAGGCGATGAAGTCAGCGAAAACGTTTTGTACTGCATCTCGGGTGTTGAATTTTTTCCCACTTAAAAAATTGTCTAAATTTTGAAAAAAAGTAGAAATCTGTTGGGGCAAGGTCCGGTGAGTACGGTGGGTGACCGAGAGCTTCCAGCTGTAACTCTTGTAGCTTTGCGATGGTCTGTCGTGAAGTGTGAGCTCGCGCGTTGTCGTGGAGAAGCAATGGGGAAGAGCGATTGACCAATCTTGGTTGTTGAATTGTGAGCTTCTCCATCATTGTTTGCAATTCTTGGCAATAGACATCTGCCGTCACTGTTGTGCCATTCGGTAAGAAGCTGTGATGTACAAGTCCGGCACTGGTCCACCAGACAGTCACCATCATCTTCCTATGAGTAATCTTTTTTTTAGCGCACTGATTAGGTGCTGTACCCAGGTCCACCCACTGAGACGAACGCTTACGATTATCGTACAGGATACACTTTTCATCGCAGGTAACAATTCGATTAAGAATTCCCTCGTTTCTATGCCGATTCAGTAGTGATATGCATGCTTCGACGCGTAAATCTCGCTGTTGGTCGCTTAGTTCGCGTCCCACTTATCTAGCTTTTTTATCTTTCCGATTTGACGCAAGTGCTTCAATGTTGTTTTGGCACTAACTCCAAGGCCCGCAGCAAGTTCAGCCGTAGATTGAGTTGGACCCGCTTCCACTATCGCCTTCAATTCGTCGTTGTCGACAATGGTTACCGGTCGACCGCGAGGCTCGTTCTTCAACTCAAAATTTCCAGATTTAAAACGATTGAACCAATAATGGACCGTGTTTATGCAAGCAGTGTTTGGCCCGTACACGTCGTTAATGTTTCGTGTTGTTTGCGCAGCGGTTTTTCCACGTAGGAACTCATATTCGAAAATTGTACGAATTTTCAGTTTATCCATACCGCCAAAAACTACCACAATGTCACAAAAACAAAAAACTATCTAAAAACAAATGAGTGAATTTGAAATTAAATTAACACGTCTTTTGAATAAAATTTATTTGAATTTCGAATTGCGCGCCAATCCACAGATAATAAAATCTGAAAATGCTGGTTATAGAATCTGCAATTACACAGGTAAAGACCTATTATATAAAATTCAAAGTCCTGACTGACTGACTGAGTGATACATCAACGCACAGCCTAAGCCGCTGGTCCTACAGACATGAAATTTGGAGGGTGTGTTCTTCGTGAACAGTAGGTATCCAATAAGAAAGGATTTTTCGAAATTCCACCCCTGAGAGGGTGAAATGGGGGAATTTCCTTTGTATGAAAAATGTTATTCCTTGAGATAATAAACTTGAAATTTGGCACGAAAACTTATCTAAGTAAATTATGAAGTTTGCCATTTTTGTTTTCTAAACTACCCCCTAATAATTGGGGGTTTCAAAGTTTGTATGGCAGAATTTTAGCGCGCGGTCCGATTTAAGCGAAACTCAGTATTTATACCTAGGATGGAAAGTAAAGAATAATGTGTATCAGGGTTTTTCGAAAATCTACCCCGGACGGGCTGAAAAGGGGTAATTAATTTTACCGGAGAGGATTTTACCGCGTGGCTTGATTACTCGAAAATTGGTATAAATAATCTTTGAGTCAAGTTATGGTTTTTTTGTTAGGGTTTTTCAAAAATCATCTGGCATCAGGCTTAACACAGTTTAACGGGTAAGATTTTACTGCGAAAATGGGTATAAATAACGTTTTAATCAAATAATTGAAAAGTACCAAAAGATTTTAAAAAAATAAGCCCTATCGAAGTGAAAAGAGAGGGCATAGTTTTTACGAACAATCTTATTCCTTTAATTTATAATCTTGAAGCTTTTCTGAATTAATTATGAGATCTTAATAATTATTTTCAAAAACTACCATTTGAAGGGAGGAGGGGAAATTTTTCATAATAACAGATTTTACTAAATGCTTATGAAAATTAAAACATGCCCCAAAAAAAAAGAAAAACAAACTAAATAAAAAAATCATTAAAAAAATCTTTTTTTTAAATTTTTGTTTGTCTGATTGTTCCGGCTAATCTTCGAAACGGCTGGACCGGTTTTGGCGGGACTTTCACTGGCAGATAGCCGATGTTCTGGAGTAACATAATATAATATATAATTATTTAAATTTTTCGCACACAAAAAGATACAGGGGCTGACTTACTGCCTTAATAGGCTTTATAGGTTACTTTTTGTCTCGGCAGCATGTTCCCGTGGGGTAATGTCCGTCGTCCGCGCGGGCGAAGCCGCGAGCAGGAGCTAGTAATGCATAAGCGTACTCTGTGGCTGACAATTAACGACATTTAAATACATAGAAATAAACTAATGATGAGAGTGGTATGAAGCCGAATTTGCATAACAAAACTAGTTGTGCAAAATATGTAGTAGTTCATGACATTAACACATTTGTTTACATTTTTTCAGACATTCGTTTCATTAATAGTTTCTCATGTAAATAGATAATTGATGCATTCATAATGCATGCTAAGTTTTATGAAGCCAAATTAGTTTAGCAACCTGAACGATGTTTTGACAACGCTAGTGTCATGCAACTTGTTTCATCGGGTAAAACGTGATGCAACTAGTGTCGCGAAAGCTTATGCACTGAGCGTACGTGCGTATCTTTTCGTCGAAAATATCAAATCCACGTTGGAATACTGATAAAAACAAACAGTTTATCAGTGAATTCTATAGAAACTAGTGTCTCTGGGACTCCTTCGGTATAAAAACAGAGGAAAAGTTTTTTGCGATTTGTCTTTTCTCGTACTCAAGCCTCAGTTGGTCCGATAGAGTTTTTTGATCCTTATAAGAAACAGGATCGATTGAAACAGCATCGAAAAAGGTTTTTGTAAAAATGGCACATTTTCCAGCTGACAGATTTTTTTTCAGTCTGTGAATGCAGATCAAAATTTTTCAAAAAGGTGATGTAGGTCTCCTAATATCGTTTTCTTGTAGCTACAGCGGTTAAGGTACCTGTCCTTCCTGTCCCATCTCAAAAATTCCACCCTATATACTTGATCATGTCAAGCTTGATTCGATAATCTCCTTTGAAGTATCGTACAACCACTTCAAAGATAACACGTAAGCTTAAGAATGTATGTTTCACAAATCGTTAAAATTTCACGTCACACGGGTAACGTGAGTAAAGCAGCCACGTGCCGGCTCTTAGAATACAAAGATTAAGGGTGTGTTCCACCACCCTACGTGGGGTTACGATGCTATACTTTTATATCACACTTAAGTTCCAGCGTGTTAGCAATTTGTATGAAGGTTGGGTTTGAAGCTTCCAAGTAAAAAACAGGCGATTAAATGTGACATTAAGATGAGGTAGACTCATCTATATCTATACTATATAATATTATAAAGAGGAAAGATTTGTATTTTTGTGTGTATGTTTGTAATGAATAAACTCAAAAACTACTGTGCCGATTTAAAAAATTCTTTCACCATTGGAAAGCTACATTCACCCTGAGTGACATAGGCTATATTTATTGCTAGAAAAGATTAGGGATCCTTACTAAAACTTAACCACCCGTGCGAAGCCGGGACGGGCCGCTAGTTTAATATATATTGTTTAAGAGTTATATGGTAGACTGATTAGCTTAAAAGCAAATGTTTATGGATCTGCATTTTATCTAGTAATTTGCATTATAATGTTTATGGATTTCAACCTCGGCGAAATGGCTAAACATAAATATTAATAAGTAGCTGACCTGACAAACGTTGTCCTGTCCAAACAGTAAAATACCGGGAAAATATGACGTACAGTTTTTCGAATATGAAAATTTTCCGAGAAACTTTTCCATTTTTTCTTCACATAATAACTTAATTCGGACTGTTGTAAACATTTTTAAACACAAAAATAGCCAAATTGGTGCATCGGTGCATATCTCAAGTGATGCGCTTACCAACGAACAATATTTAATTTTGATTTATAGAAAATGATATTGATCTCATCTTATACAGATACTCATACGAGGTCTTCCCAAAGTGCCAGAAAAGCTTATAAATACTCAGTGATAATGGATTTTCCAACTCAAAAGAAAAATCTGGCTGTCTTGGAAAAACAGTCTTGCAATTCAATCCTGGGGTACAATGCGAAATGCATTCGAGACTCCATTTTGTCTTTTTGTCTGGCTGCACACATCAATTGATTTTTAAAGTGAGAATAAATTGGCCAATCTTCGATAGCGCTTTTTTCGATGGCGACCGTATCTATAATGCGATTTTTAAATGGAGCAATTTTGGCCGCATTTCGGTGTCGAATCTGAAATATATTTTATATTGATGTGCAATACTAGATTGAGTTTTAATAAAACGATTTATTAAATAAGCAATCTATTTACCGTTTTCGTAATACGTAAATAAATCATCTCGTAAAAAATTAAGTTACATTAAAATTTCTCATTAGTCTTATAGTCTAGATTGTATTTAATTATTAAGAACCTGGTTCTTTTAGCAAAGGTTAAAAATAAATGTATTTTTTAACTAAAAAATACTTCGACTTCGGTTCAATACTTCGTAACCTTCGCAACGTACTCTCGACCTATTAATTTCAAGAAAGGCTTCAAAGTAAACGGTTAGCTTAATGCTCAACTCCACTCGAAGACTTTAACAACGTGTGTGCAACGAGTTTATCTTTCTTAATCACCTTCGAACCTTCGTATCGCCATAGATGGAAGATGTAAACAATCGATACTGAACGTGGGGTGTGAAAATCGAATACTCGCTTGGCTGGTCTTATTTTATTCAGGAGAAGCACGAATTGGTACATGCGAGTATGTCTCTACCTGTGTACACCGCTAATCTATTAGAAAGGTTTGCATAATTCTGTATATGCATTTAGATCTACTATGCAGGTATGCGTCGCGTTCTCTTTGATATCGGAAAATTGTATCTGTCTGTGTTATTGAAATTGATGTCGCTGATTTTACATTAGTTTTGGCTTTCATTTAGATACGTTTTAGATAATTTGAAAATAAAAATGGAAATATTGCTGCACTTTTTTCAAATTATACGTTTTTGGAGAAACGAAGTTCAGAATTTGTTCTTCTATCAGTTACCAACTTGTACGTAAGTCAATAAAGCTCATTATTTTCGGGAAATATTTACCTGATCCTCTCAAAAAAAACTGGACTTGAGAACCTCCTCCTTTTTTTTTCGTCGGTTAAGTACTACCTTTTGATGATGGATGCTTTTTTACAAGCTTTTATTTAGTTTCACCTGTCCCGATGTTTGTCTGTAATCAAATCTTGCAAGTTAAATTTGATCCACTTCCCGGTTACTGATTGAGCTGAAATTTTGCGTGCATGTGTAAATCGGACGACAATGCAACATTATTATGACATGGAGCTGATCTGATGATGGAACCGGAAGGTGGCCATAGGAACTCGGTAGTTAAACGACACAACCCCATCGAGTTAGGACTCGTTTGATCCGCCTTGACGAGTACTTTGGTGCTAGATAGCAACCAGGGTCTGATGATGGAGCTGGAAGATGGCCATAGGAACTCGGTAATTAAACGTCACAACCCCATCGAGTTTGGGCTCGTTTGATTCATCTTGACGAGTACTTTGGTGATAGCTGTTAACCAGGGTCTGATGATGAAGCTGGAAGATGGCCATAGGAACTCGGTAATTAAACGACACAACCCCATCGTGTTTGAACTCTTATGCTTCGTCTTGACGAGTACTTTGGTGCTAGATGGTAACCAGGGTCTGATGATGGAGCTGGAAGAGGGCTATAGGAACTCATTAATTAAACGACATAACGCCATCGAGTTTGGGCTCACTTGATTCATTTTGACGAGTACTTTGGTGCTGGATGGTAACCAGGGTCCGATGATGGAGCTGGAAGATGGCCATTGGAACTCGGTAATTAAACGACACAACCCCATCGTGTTTGGACTCTTATGCTTCGTCTTGACGAGTACTTTGGTGCTAGATGGTAACCAGGGTCTGATGATGGAGCTGGAAGATGGCCATAGGAACTCGGTAATTAAACGACATAACGCCATCGAGTTTGGGCTCGTTTGATTCATTTTGACGAGTACTTTGGTGCTGGATGGTAACCAGGGTCCGATGATGGAGCTGGAAGATGCCATTGGAACTCGGTAATTAAACGACACAACCCCATCGTGTTTGGACTCTTATGCTTCGTCTTGACGAGTACTTTGGTGCTAGATGGTAACCAGGGTCTGATGATGGAGCTGGAAGATGGCCATAGGAACTCGGTAATTAAACGACATAACGCCATCGAGTTTAGGCTCGTTTGATTCATCTTGACGAGTACTTTGGTGCTGGATGGTAACCAGGGTCCGATGATGGAGCTGGAAGATGCCATTGGAACTCGGTAATTAAACGACACAACCCCATCGTGTTTGGACTCTTATGCTTCGTCCTGACGAGTACTTTGGTGCTAGATGGTAACCAGGGTCTGATCATGGAGCTGGAAGAGGGCTATAGGAACTCATTAATTAAACGACTTAACGCCATCGAGTTTGGGCTCGTTTGATTCATCTTGACTAGTACTTTGGTGCTGGATGGTAACCAGGGTCCGATGACGGAGCTGGAAGATGCCATAAGAACTCGGTAATTTAACGAAACAACCCCATCGTGTTTGGACTCTTATACTTCGTCTTGACGAGTACTTTGGTGCTAGATGGTAACCAGAGTCTGATGATGGAGCTGGAAGATGGCCATAGGAACTCGGTAATTAAACGACACAACCCCATCGAGTTTGGGCTCGTATGATTCGTCCTGACGAGTACTTTGGTGCTAGATGGTAACCAGGGTCTGATGATGGAACTGGAAGATAGCCATAGGAACTCGGTAATTAAACGACACAACCCCATCGTGTTTGGACTCTTATACTTCGTCTTGACGAGTACTTTGGTGCTAGATGGTAACCAGAGTCTGATGATGGAGCTGGAAGATGGCCATAGGAACTCGGTAATTAAACGACACAACCCCATCGAGTTTGGGCTCGTATGATTCGTCTTGACGAATACTTTGGTGCTAGATGGTAACCAGGGTCTGATGACGTACAGGAAGCTTAAGTGCAGTAAACGTATATAACGGAAAAACACCGCTACGCACTGCGAACTACGCCGTAGTCAATACTACAAAGTTAAAAATAAAATTCAAAGAAATAAAAAAAACTTTTTAAAAACAAGCTTTTATTACTTGTTAATAAAAAGAACTAAAGCCTTAAAAAATATTTAAACCTGATAAGAAATAAATAAAAGCGTGTTACATTTTGATGGAACATTATATCCTCCTTAACCTTCATTATTTTTCTTTTGCAATCACACGAGTTATGTTTCGGCGGTCGGGATTTTAGTTAAAAAAATATTTATTTATTACAATATTAATTTAATTATAAAAATACAGGATATTGAGCTGATGGCTGATGCAAGACTGAATACAATGCAAAGAAAAATAATTCTATTGAATTTCCGGTAAATGCATAGTTGCAATACGACGCATGCTGACGGTGGCTGCATGCTCAGCGTAAACGCGTGTTACGATGAGTTAACTCCTCCCTCCATAAGATAGAAGCAACTCTTGCTTCTGGCGGCGTCCGCGCTGCCCTTGGTGTCCTCCGGGGTGTTCTTAATTTTCCAATGATATAGCTTCCAGGATGCTGCAGCGACCAGTAGAATATATAGGATGATTGTGTTCCAGCTAGGTGTAGCTGCTATGATGTGCCAATTATCTTCTTCTGGTACGGATATGTCGCCTGCCTTATTGATCAGTTCATGGATGCTGTCTAGTGAGATGTCTTCTAATTGTAGTTCGTATTGGATTGATTGTTCTGAGACTTGATACTGCTCAGGTAACGGTATGACTTCGTTGATGACGACCGTGTCAGTGTGAGATCGCAGTGTCTTGTTCATGATGTTCATCTGGCAATCTTCTGTTAATGTAACGAGATGAATTCCAGATAGCTTCTTGTAGTCTGTCTTGGTGTTGCATTGTGTTTTGGTGACTTCGTCTTCTCTAAGGACTAGTAGCCAGTTGTTGTCTCCGATCTTCTGAACTTTCCCTCTTCTTAAGTTCATCTTAGCGTGAGTGCAATTAGCTGGGCGATGCTGGATGAGTGATAGTATGCAGTCATCTGTATCTTCAATTCTTCTGGTGTCGAGGAGCTTGCAGAGCTGGGTGTTGTCGGTCAGTGGCTGACAGTCTTCTTCCAGGTAAGCGTACTCATCGTTACCAAGTGCTAGGTATTTGGATTTAGGGATGATAGTAAGGTTATTTTTATTCGGGATTGAATAAAGGTGGATAAGGTCAAATGTTTTTGGGGTAATTGAGGGGATTTCAAGGATAAAATTAACCGAGTGTTCTGTGCTATAAGCTTTAACTTTAATTGACTTCTCTATCCTGTATATGTTACTAATACTAATACTAGCTACTGGTTTAAACGAAAACATATTTTCTAAGTTTCTTAGCTCTACTATTAGATTCTGAGGGCTTATAATACTAGGATGCATGGTGCCCATCTGAGCAAAAGTCATCGCATCTTCTAATAACATTAACCTATCTAAAATTATCTGTAAACTAAAATCTATCTGTATGTAAATATCTAAGAAGTGTAAATGGTTAGATAAGTCGTTGGAATTATTAGTAATATTTTGTAATAAACTAGCCAAATGTCTCTGATTATTGTTTAATTTTGTTAACTGTTTACTGAACTCATCTATTGTATTATGTGCTAATACTAAGGATTTCCTTTGTGAATCCTGGACATTTTTAACCTTGTTTTTAATGTTTAAGATTTCTTCTTCGAATTTAACTGCATCTTCGTGGTCGAGGTTTCCTGTGATAGACTTAACGACAGTACCTAATCCATCTATAAGACCGCGTCGCTTTCTAACTTGCGGCGTTAAAAACATAATCTTCCTACCTATAATACTAAGGCTATATTCTATTTGATTCCTATACGTTTTATGTAAATCTCCAGATGCTGTATTCTCAGCATTTTTCGTGCTTGCATATAGAGCCATCAATTGGGTTGATGTAAAGTGCAGATTGGTAATGTTGTAAACGCAAGCAAGGCTAAAGTAGTTGTCTTGTTTAAGAAGTTGACCTTGTTTTAGAAGGAGGATCCCATTGTCATTATCTACATGGTTAATGGTTACGGTTGCTGTTGCGTTGAGCACGACGGCCCCTGCGATGAAGGTCCTGCAACAAGATGAGGCCTCCGTAGTAGCTTGAAGTGAACCCTAATGGACTTAGAATTTGGATGGTTACCTATTATTTCGGCCACGTTATTTGGGTGAAGATGTATAATTTTGTATGGTCCTTTGAAGACTGGCTTCGTTTTGTCACTGCGTGCTGACTTTGCTACCTGTTTATAAACAGTTTCACCTACCTTGAATTTCATTTCTTCTGCTTCTTGGTTACGTTTAGCAATCACCTGCTCCTTGTTATTGGACAAGTGTGCAGCGATGCACTCTTGAACTGCCTCTGCATTGGCACGATGCTTAATAACATAGTCCTGGTAAAATTCTTTTGGGTAGTATAACTCCAATGGGTTTCTGGATGCTGTGTGTCCGAATAGTAACTCATGAGGTGTATAATCGGTTGCCGAATGGATAGCGTTATTGTATGCTATAATAGAGTATTTCATGATTAGGTGTATAGGGTCATCTTTGTTGGTCATTCTTTGTATTCTAATCATTTCAGCTAGGGTAGAGTGCAAACGTTCAATAGGGGAGTTAGAATTAGGGTTATAGGGCGTTGTAAAGTGTATGTGGATCTTATGTAGTGCGCATATTTCTTTAATAACATCGTTGTCGAATTTAGTATCTGAATCGGTGGTTATTTTATTCGGTAAGCCTAACACTGAGAAAACGTTTAGTAATGCTTCAGCTATATGTACACTGCTGCATGCTATTAACTGGACTGCCTGGGCGTATTTAGAGAAGTTATCAATAACTGTAAGGAACGTTCCGCCTCCGGTTGAATATAGGTCCATAAATATGTGTTCCATCGGTTTGCGAGGTGTATCGGTTATAGCTAAAGGTGGTTTAAGAGGGTTGCGTTCGTATTTAGATTTCAAACAAATATCGCATTGATTAACGAAGCTTTGAATGGTAAGAAGCATATTTGGCCAATGATAATTTCTGTGCAACTGCTTGTACGTCTCCTGAATACCACGGTGAACAGTTTTACCTTCGTGATATTTCTTAATCAACTCTTGTTGTTCAGGTTTATTTTCCACTAGAGTTACGCGTGTTGTACATTTCAGTAGCTTAGGGCCTCTGTCGTTAAATATTGTTGTGTAGACTCTAGAAAAGGCATGGTATAATTCTTCATTATAAAAGTAACAATGGAATACACGATCAGCGATGGTGTGTTCTTTAAGGAATCTAATTATCTCGGGCTCTGTATTGTTTATTGGGATAAAGACATCTTTTATAACTACTTTTGAGTTAGTGGATCTGTTATCTACTCTATAAGTAGATCCGGGCGTTGACCTAACGTGGAACTGTTTCAACTGCCTATCAATAGCGTCTGAAATGATGGGTATGCCTCTAGCTTCGTTGTCAGGCTGTGTATGTCTTGTAGACACTAATTCAGATTCGGCTGACACTATACTCATACTGTCTGTACCTATGTGAGATTCGGGAATGCTTGGGTTTTGTGATTGTATATTTTCATTGGGTGCTACTGTGTCTATTTCATTTTCGGCTTCCCTACGTACATTTTCGAATATTCTATTAATTATCTCATCATCTTCGTTATCATCTAAATTAACAGCTAGAGAGTCGACACTACCATGGAAGATTTTAACACGTGATAGCGCGTCTGCGTTAGTATTTTGACGACCCTTCTTATATACAACCTTATAGTCGTATTCCGAGAGTTTTAAACGCCATCTGGTTAGTTTAGAATTAGGGTCTTTTAATGACATTAGCCAAGTGAGAGGCCTGTGGTCTGTGTAGATGATAAACCTTCTGCCATAAAGATAGGGTCTGAAGTATTTTATTGCCCATACTATGGCGAGTAGCTCCTTTTCTATTGTAGAGTAACGAGATTCGGTATCTGATAGTGTTCTGGACGCAAATGCTACTGGTTTGTCAGATCCTACTATTCCTTGGGATAATACCGCACCTAATGCTACGTCTGAAGCATCGGTGGTGAGGATGAAGGGCTCATCAAAATTCGGGTATTGTAGTATTGGGGCGTTAGTTAGAATTTGTTTGCATTTATTGAAAGCTTCTAAGAAATCCGGGGAGTGTATGACTCTACTATTTTTCTTAAGGCAAAGGGTCATTGGTTTGGTAAGTCTGGCGAAATCTTTTATGAATTTTCTGTAATATCCGACTAAACCTAGGAAGGCTTTTATTTCCTTCTGAGACTTAGGCAGAGGGAAGTTAAGTACGGCTTTTATCTTGTCTTTGTTTGGTTTTAAACCTTCGTCTGTTAGTTCGTGTCCTAAGAAGTTAACCTGTTTTTGTAGAAACTGTGATTTGTCTAACTGGATCTTTAGGTTATGTGTTTTGAATCGATCGAATACTTGCTTTAATTTTTCTAGGTGTTGCTGCAATGACGTAGATATTATTATTACGTCATCTAAATAGGTGTAAACATTATCTATGCCTCTTAATATATGATCCATCAGTCTTTGAAACGTACTTGGTGCATTTTTGAGACCGAAGGGCATTCTAAGGAACTCATAATGTCCTCGTTCAGTAGTAAATGCGGTTTTTTCAATATCATTAGGGTGCATTTCCACTTGGTGGTAACCGCTAGCAAGGTCTAAGGTTGTGAAGTATTGCGCTCGTCCTAATCTATCTAGTATGTCGTGTATGTTTGGTAAGGGGTATTTATCTTCAATGATACGATCGTTGAGTCGTCTGTAGTCAATTACAAGTCTCCATTTGAGGTTGCCTGAGGAATCGGGCTTTTTGGGTACGATATGCACGGGACATGACCAAGGAGATATGCTCTCTCGCACGATACCTTGCTGAAGGAGCTTATCTACTTGTTTACGAATTTCTTCGCGTTGTTGAGGAGCTTGTCTGTAACTACGTACGAAAACTGGTGTATTATCGCTTAATCTGAGCTCGTGTTTAACAGCGTGTGTAAACGTGAGTGGTATATCTTCTGCATAGAACAAGTCCCTATACTGATAGCATAACCGGGTTATTTCGCGTCTTTCTTCTTCGTTCATATGATCTGTACGGATTTTCTGAAGGTTTTTATTTAATATTTTGTCAATGTTAGTTTGAACCTGTATTGTATTAATATCATGATTATCATTTGTATTGACCTTGGTTAATTTCTCTAATTCAATTGATGGGTTAAACGGGATACACTTCTTTTGATCACTGTGATTAATTACTGACGTCTTAAAAGAACCGTTTATGACGTTAACCATAGCTGCTGGGGACATTAAACCATCGGACCAGGTTAAATCGTCGTGAAGGTATTGTCCATCTAAGTAATTTGTTTTTACTTTGACTATCTTTTCGCATCTGGGTTCGATACTTATCTTTTGAGGTGGAGAACTAAAGTGTATTGGTATTTCCGCTGTAGATGTACGTAAAACATTATTATTTAAATCAATGTTACTCTTTAGTTTTTGCAGGAGGTCAATTCCGATAAGACCTTTATATTTAGGGTCGAAGTCGAATATTAGAAACTTATGTGTTATCTCACTATTAAACGCGGGAGGTAAGGGAAGGTAAACTACCTTGTCGTGAACTGATGAACTGTGTGCCGTATTAATTTGAAAAGGTTCTGTTTCTACGCAGTACTCAAATATAGTGCCTGCAACTACGTCGGTTGCTATAGTTGAATGACTGGCCCCTGTATCTAATAGGAATTTACCGTCAAACTCTGGTAGTATTATGTACGGTAAATATTTCTTGGTTTGGAAATTTATTGAAACTAGGTCTGGCTGTCTCGATTGGTGTCCAAGGTAAAATCCTGGTCACCACCTACCTCTTGTTCGTGCATGGTTGCATTCGGCTCTACCGATATGCCGTTACCGTCTGTGACCTCGAGCCCCATGTCACTGGGTCCTGGTTGATCTTGAGTGGCCATCTGAATCGGAATGTAGAACAATTGCTGAGCGAACTGTGGTTTTTCTGGCTTACCTGCCGTACGCATTGTGACGTCCGATGATACTGGTGTGGGAACCGGTGGTTTTGGGATGTTAGGTTGATTCCTAAAGTTATTTGAACCATTAGGTCTAGAGTTACCTGATGCTGGTCTGGACTTCCAGGGCAATGCGGACTGTACCCATTGTTGACGCTGTTCGGGGGTCATATTATTTTGTTGAGGTACAAAGTTTTGCGAGGGGATAATAAAGCCAGGTACAAATGGGTTTACTGTATTACGGATGGGGTTATTATTGCCTGGTTGTTTAGATAACTCCTTTGGCTTTGCTTGTGACGTTGAAGGATTATTATTATTATTGTAATTAGCTCTATTATATGAAAGCCTAGCTTCTTCTTGTCTAGCCGCTATGATAGCTGCTTCGAAGGTGTCTGGTTTAGCGATTCGAACGCCCAACGAGACGTGGAAGTCTAACTGGTTTATATACTGTTCAATCACCATCTTTTCGTAATACGATTTATTACCATGCTCTCCTACAGAATACAGAGTATCCAACAGCTCACGGAGGCGTTTGCCGAAGCTTTCGGCGTCTTCTGTCTTAGACTTACGCACTCGCGTTAGCTCCTGCATTACTTGTATTTCGTTTCGTGGTTCGCCTAGGCGCCTAGTTAACGCGTTCTTAATTGATGACCATGAGTCTAAGTGGCCTTCGTACGCTATTGCGTCTATGGCTGGACCACTAAGCCTACTTTTAATTAAGCAGACGAATGCTGGGTGCGAGCGATCTGCCTCAGAAGTTAACTGTAATAAGTTTTCTACTTCCCTGATATAATAATTGAGTAATTTAGGATTGCCATCATACCTTGGCATTAAATCTGCGATTAGTTTGTACGGTCTATAGTTGGCATCGTAATCCCTAAGCGACATTGTTTTTCTGTAGCTTGCCTGCCTAGTGGCGCTTGACGTAAAACAATAGAGGTGTCAAATTAAACACTTGGAATTTACTCGTGGGATACTTAACGCTACTTATTATAATTTGCGGTTGCCTACTGCGATTTTAGCTTATAGACACACAAAGGTTAACATAAAATACACAAATTAAAATAAGGCAGGAAATCGAGCAAGGACACTTGGTAAATAAGAGCACTTACCAAAGCAGCCACTGCATCTCCTGTCGAGTCGAGTCTCAGCCAGCGCAGCTTCCTCCAATTCTCCGGAGATATATCCCGATGACCGTAGAGGTGTCCGACCGCGCGATAGGTTCTTTGTAGATCACGAAAGAACGATTTGAGAACCGTCGCTCTTAAGATGAAGAGTTTGATTCGATCTTAGAACGTCGCGATCCTACCGACTGCGCCAGTTATGTTTCGGCGGTCGGGATTTTAGTTAAAAAAATATTTATTTATTACAATATTAATTTAATTATAAAAATACAGGATATTGAGCTGATGGCTGATGCAAGACTGAATACAATGCAAAGAAAAATAATTCTATTGAATTTCCGGTAAATGCATAGTTGCAATACGACGCATGCTGACGGTGGCTGCATGCTCAGCGTAAACGCGTGTTACGATGAGTTAACTCACGCTTTTATTTATTTTTTATCAGGTTTAAATTATTTTTTACTTTTTAGTTCTTTTTATTAACAAATTAAATTAATGAACCTCTAAAAACTTTTTGGCGCTTCTAATGAAGCATTCATTTTTTTTTATAATTGACCTTTTTTTAACTTTCTGGCTTTTTCTCACGGTTGGTCGCAATAAATAAGTTAGGGTCGACCAAGCATGCTTAGGTTAGGTTGGAACAGTGCTATAACCACGCGCTAGCCGAATTGGTCACAGTAACAGCTAGGGCACTTAAGGGGTTAGGTCAGGGCACGCCACGATAGCGGCGGTAAGACCCCTCTTTGAGGAGTGGCTAGAGAGGCGTCACGGCGCTCTCACCTACCGCCTGACGCAGGTCCTCTCCGGACACGGATGTTTCGGGAGGTTCCTGCACATAATCAGGCGGGAGGAGACGCCCGGGTGTCACCACTGCGAGGATCGCCCAGAGGACACGGTGGAGCATACGGTGGAGGTCTGCCCCGCTTGGGCAGAGCACCGCCGTGTCCTCGTAGAGGCGATCGGCAGCGGCGGCGACCTCTCGCGCCCGGCCCTGGTGCAAGCCATGGTCCGGGGCGAGAGGGAGTGGGAGGCGGTCACCTCCTTCTGCGAAGCAGTCATGCTAGCGAAGGAGGTGGCGGGATGGGCGAGGGAGAGATCCTCACGCCTCAGCCGCCGAGGGAGACGCTCCGGGCGTCGGGAGCCGCGTGACGACTCCCGGCCACCGTAGGCGCGGGCCTGCGGGCGGAGAGCAATGGGTAGCTCTCCGTCCGATCAGGACCAGGCCCGTGCCGGACGGCGCGTAGGTGTTCCACGTGCGCCTCAGAGAGATGTCAGCGTAGTTGACGGGGCCCGACAGGGCCGAAGCCTGCCGGGGTAGCGGGATCGTCCGAAAGGGTTACCGCTGCCCTGGAACATAAAGGGCTAAGGAAGGAACACGGGTGGGTTTTAGTCAGTAAGAGTCTGACACTCCCTTCTGCTCCACCCAGAGCGGGAGGGGTCATTTGATGATTTCCCATCCTGAAAAAAAAAAAAATTAAATAAAAAAAAAAAAAAAAGGGGTTAGGTCGAGCCGAGTGAACGAAGCGAGCATTTTTAGGACCCCAAAACATTTCTGTTTTGGGGTCCTAAAAATTTTGTGAACCTCAAATAATTCCTTATTTGAGGTTCACAAAAGGAGGTGCAATCATTATTATTAGTGTTCAATAATATTTTTAGGAGCGCAAAGTGGGAATTATTGGAGTTTCGATTTACATGCCATTCGTTTCTGAATACGAAAATCTTCTTAAACTTGATAAGCAGAAGTTTTGACTAGTTCACAATATTATTAGTAGATACTTTAAGTAATAATAAATGCAAATGAGTATTCCAACTTAGTCTGTACAGATAAGTCAATATTAAGGGATTTGTGTGTTTGTAACATGGGTGTTTGACTGTTTGCCAACTTTCTATGTAAATAACAGCGTTTTGTAAAACATAGTGAAACTACCCTACTCAGCAGCCGTGACAAAGAGAACAAATAATGGCCGGTTGTAATTTTACTTTAGCAAAAAGTCAACATGAGCGCAATGTGGGCTGGCCATAGGTAATGCCTCTGCGGAATTGCGTACACATGCTACATAACTAGTATATAACATATTAATAAACATTACATAATGGACCCCTACAGCTACTTTACACTTACTTTACACTTATTAGGCTATTTACAATATATCCCAATACTTCTTTAGGTAGCAGGAGGGCCCTTAGCATTCTAGAAACTAAACCCGTACTTTTATCCCTTTGCTTATCAAAGACCTACGATTTCTTATTTTTTTAATGTAATTTATTTTTTACGAAGTAAATATCATGACGTCGTTCTCAGAATCTATATACAAGGGGTTCAGGGGTTCGTCTCCATAGATACCTACTACGCTTTGGAATATATAGCTTCAGCTTTCTGACTGACGGACCCCTTGACAATTCAATAGTGCCTGTTATTTAAAATAAACCGTTTGAGTTTGATTAAAAACGTTGCTTAACGTTAAATAATGATTAACGTCTTGTTAACCATTTTTTACGTCTCTTAGCTTTAAGCAAAGTATATAAATAAGCCCCTTAATGTAGGTATGTAACGAAACCTAATGAACCTAAACCAAGTAAAAGGATTATGTAAAGATCGTAGCAGTGGTATTCTTTAGTTTCTAACTACCCCCATGGGAAGAGGGCGTGAGTATATGTATACCTATTTAGAATATTCATAATACCATTATCTGATCATTTATATGCGTAAATGACCTGCACCGATAAATAATATTATCAATGGAAATATATTGCCTTAAATTCGGTAAAGCAAGCACTATTTGACATTAAATTTGAATAATTCATGTTACTATCTTAATTACCTACGCTACATATAGGTAATATATGTATTATATTATTATACGAATATCTCCGAGGATAGTAAGCATAGATAAGAGAAACACGATTCTGTACTTCAAATGCCCTGGGGCACGCTCGCAGCGGCTTTGTACTGGAATTATTTTTTTATTTACTTACGAACATACTTTTGAATTATATAACATTTTAGTTTCAAGGCATTACGCCCTGGGCAAAATAAGGGCCGCAGAAATCACCGTGGTTTAAACAGCTACGAAGCGATTCTGATAATGAAAAAAAAAAACCGGTCAATGCGAGTCGGACTCGCACACAAGACCTTTTTTAACTTTATTATTTGTTGTTATAGTGGCAATAGAAATACACACTCTCTAAAAATTGTAACTGTCTACCTGTTACCCACGGTTCAAGAGATACAGCTAACAAAACAGACGGACGGACGGACTGGCGAACGGTCGGACGGAGGGACAGAGGAGGCTTAGTAATAGGGTCCCGTTGGCACCCTTTGGATACGGAACCCTAAAAAAAAGAATAACTCATCAACGTAGAGCTGAAACAACTAAAATTATTATCATGATTGTAGGTTACTTCTGTTACAGTAATTAATTAAACTAAACTGGTATTTGAATGAATTTTGCGAAAATAATCTTAAAACGGGATGAAAAGGGAACACGGATAGTTATTATGAAAAATCTTATTCCTTTGGTCAGCTTGAAACTTGGCTCGAATACAGGATAGCATAATAAGCCGTTAATGTTCCTAATGCTGAGACACATGCTCTATGTGAGAGGGAGTAAGCTGTTATCCACTACGCGGGCCCAGTTAGTTGGTGGTGCGAATACACATCAAGAGGTATAATATCAGCATAATTGACGGGGCCCGATAGGGCCGAAGCCTGCCGGGGTAGCGGGATCGTCCGAAAAGGTTACCGCTGCCCTGGTACATAAAGGGCTAAGGAAGGAACACGGGTGGGTTTTAGTCAGTAAGAGTCTGACACTCCCTTCTGCTCCACCCAGAGCGGGAGGGGTCATTTGATGATTTCCCATCCTGAAAAAAAAAAAAAAAAAAAGAGAGGTATAATATCTATAATGCATAAGTTCATCAGCGGTCATAATGTCCTTAAGCTATTGCTCTAGCTCACAATGACATGTTTGTCACAACTGATGAGCGATTTCGCTCTTTTCGCTTTTCATAAATACATTGTTTTGATTGAAAACAAATTAAGGAAACACCGGACAATAACCTGTAAACCCACGCAAATTAATTAAGGGAGCTATAATCCTTTCGATTGTTTATTCATTAAACAAGCGAACGTATAAAAGTTTCGGTATTTTTGAATACTACGTTAAACATATTTATGTATAGCAGAAAGTAACATTTATTAAATATTTATATAATTTAAAAAGCTAACAGTCTTAAAATAAGTTTATAAGGAAGTTTCTCTCTCTGGAGCCCTGAGCTTGGACACTGTTCCCGATACCGGTTGGCTACTATTTTTATATTTTTAAATGTTTTTTTATCTTATTGTTTATAAAAATATTTAAAAGTGTAATTTGTAAGTATTTAAGTGAAATAAAGGAGATATGTACAAGTATATAAAAGGGGGGGGGGGGGGGGAAATAATCAAAGGGCATCAAAAAATTCGTCCACATAGCTGTCAACAGGAAACGTGGCCAAAAGGCTGGCAGCATTGCCACGTTGTATTACAACAATGCTGATACTTTGCCCAAAAAATAGGCTAGCCCTCTGGTTACGTGAAGAGTCAACCAACCGCTTGGCGAAGTCTCGAAATACTAAGTGGGCACTCGGTCCCCATGGCCCTAGTGTTTCAACCCCAAACGGCTCGAATATATAAGTTCCAAAGAGATTGGAGTATTTGCGCCGTTTGTATAGCAGTAAATCTATGCTTAATGTTTGCATGAAGTTTTTTTAGTTAAATGTTATTTGATTAGCGTCCTCCACGATTTGGTGCACTGTAAACGCAGCAAGCAATTATGAATATTTTATCCATACTATTATAAATTCCAAAGTAACTCTGTATGTATGTTTCCTATTCACGCCTAAACCCCTGAACGGATTTCGATAAAATTTGGCAAGGAGATAGACGGCAGCCTATGGAAGGACATAGGCTACTTTTTGATCGGTAGCACGATCCTGTGGGATAATTTCCAACATCCACGCGGACGAAGCAGCGAGCAGAAGCTAGTAAATAAAAAAAATATGTAACCATCGTGGGCATCTAAATAACCTCTAAAATGAATTATTTTATTGTTACAGGTAAATGGATCACTTTTGAGCACTGTTTACCTACCGCGGATAAAGGGACCAGATGTAAAAAATCACTAAATCATACGAAAGTAGGTTGTACCTACTCGTAGGTAATCTCCGAAATGTATTTCTTGCCAGTAATTATTTACCGGGTAGTTTATGTGCCACACACGTATGGCAAAAATGCCTTTTATTACGACGAGCCCTTGAATTATGGTCTCTATCTATATGGACCAGCTTCTGTTTACACTTGATTGTGCGACCGTATGTTTGTATTACTAACCAGATACTATAACTTATACTTCGTTCTTTTAATGGTGATTAATATGACACTGTTATTTTTTCACCGTATTTTTTACATAGCGTACAACGCGAGATTGACAAGCGTATTATAATCTTACTAATAATATTATAAACGCGAAAGTTTGTATGGATGGATGGATGGATGGATGGATGTTTGTTGCTCTTTCACACAAAAACTACTGAACGGATTTGGATGTAGCACACAGATGGTTTATATATAACCAGGAGTAACATATAGGATACTTTTATCCCGATATTCCCACGGGATCGAAACTTATGCGGGTGAAACCGCGGGGCGCAGTTAACTACTCACTCGCTCACTGCTTAACATTTATTGAATTATCCATTTAAATATTTACTATACTCATTTTTATGTAGTTTACTACTCAGTTTTTACTGCCGAATTTGTTAATAAACATGCATTTTGTAATTTTTTATTTAACAAAACACAATAAATAACTGCCGCTGTAAATCAGTACCTTTCAAATATTGATTCTGAACACACAACTACGGAAAATATCGCTAAACTAGATAACTTTAACTAGTAATTTATTGAAAGGTTAATAGAAACTTTCAAAAATCGCGCATTACTTAACCCACTTTCCTGAATTTGTCATATCAATCACCATAAAGTGTGTCAGTTTAGTGATACAAAAACGGCATCTTCATATCAGAAACGTTTGCATATACATACATTAGAATAATGTGGACGAACCGTAAACATTATGAATTGCGAACAAATCATTGTATGAACGAAGTTAAATAAGGGGGACAGGGTATTCGTAACATTTGCATTTGTCTACTTTAACTATTGATTGAAAAGGCCGAAAAAGGGATTACCAAAAAAGGTAAACATCAGAGGGGTAATTCTCCTAATTTTAAGAACTTTCACAGTCTGATCTCAGTCTCAATCTGTCGAAAATACCACTAATTTTCCTACATTTTTTTGACTGTGATTGACGCTGAGATGAGATTGTGACTAGATTTTGAGCGTTTTTAATTACGGGAATTGGCCTTCTAGTATGCTCTGTTAATTTTATGATTCTTTGTATTTAAAAAACAAATGAATAACGCTTTTCGAAATGTTCTGCGATATACATAGATGTGGCATATAGTACAATGTACTACCAATAACACACTGCAAATAAAATGATTCTGATAGATGGTCAAAAACTACTTCGATTACCTAAAAATTAGCTCTCTAATAATCATTTGGTATAGGCATGCCTCATACAAATCACTGTAGTTAACTACAACGAGCCAAGAATAGAAATACTGTAAGGGTTCACAATATTTCGCGGGAAACTCCACAAAGGAGATAATCGCACACCCGAAAAGGTACAGTTTAAAATTATCCGAGAAGCTGCTCCATTTTGACACGCTTTAACGCTTGAACTTCCAGCCTTTCTCTCTCACAGACGTCTTGAAACAAGGAGATATTGCAAATATTTCAAATATTTTGTGATGGAAATTATTGCTGTTTCGTGTAGAAATAGGCTTTTGACTAGCAAGACTGATTTAATTCTGGAATGAAATATTAGATGATACTTATTTCATTTGCATGTTAATAAATGAATACCTACGTAGACGGGTGAATATTGCACAGAATCAGTAGTATGGGATTTAGTAAGAGAATTCCATATATCTATGTTTCTTTAGTTACCGCGATAGGTTCGTGTAGAGGTTTACTGTCTGCTTCCATGAAGATAACCATACAACCGTAGTACGTACAGAGATAAAGGCTAGTGGTGTAGTATGTATGTAGGTATGTAAAGACCATTGCGGTTGGGATTCAGCTCAATGAGTAGCTTCCTAGTTTACTTCAGTGATAATTGATATCAAGGATTGTTTTAATTATAAGTAAGCTGCTCAGATATGCAGCAGCATTAACGGGTGGCTTCAAAAGCGGTAGTTCGGCGCGACAAAGTAACATTGAGCCACTTGTCTCAAGCTCCGCTACTTTTGAATATGCATGATGAGCCTCGAGCTTAACAGGCGCCCATATAGACCTACTCGAGTGGAACGCGTTACTAAATCACGAATAACCGAAAATGAAAACCAACAAGAACAAAGAGCGGTGTATTGCTCAAAGTGAAATTAATCCTTTAGTCCGATCTGTATGTGGCACCCGCATTTATCTATGATGAATATGTAACGGCCTCTGTGGAACGTTTTACATTCATCAATATAGGGTTAGTGTGTGTGCGTAACGATTAGTTGGCAACTGAAGTTGTTTATTTGTTGGCACAACATAAGCCCGCACTGTATACACATTAATTGGAAATTGGTTTATTTGTTTGTAGCTTACTGGCACGAAGCGAAGACCTAGATTAGCTTGTTTTAAAGTGTGCGTTTAACTTTAAAGCGACTATAAACAGTTTTGGCCGTTAAGAATTCTGCTCGCTTCAGTGTCGACCTTAAATTGGCAGGCACGTCGCGGGAAAGGGAAACTAGAGCAACTCTGCTCGTAAGAATTATACAGATAAACGTCTTCATTCTAGTTGATGACCTAAACTCAATTCAGTTGGAAATCTCCTTCCATATAAAAGCATCTCGGATTTATTTTCTTGCACTGGCATGTCTGGTGGTTTGTGCTCCTGGGACAAAAGCAATTTTCGTTAAGAGGCTATTTGGGGACTTGCAACGGGAGTTTCGCGGGCTTCTCTCTATTTATTCGTTCATACAATTTAGTAGTTTATACTTACGGGTATTTTAGAAAAATGAGAAACTCTATCAACAATATTGTAACTTCATTAAGCAAATTGTTCCACTGGTCCTTCTTGTTCTTTAGAGGCTAGTTTAGAATATAAAAGTAGACGTTGAACACCGCAAAACCCGTAACAAAACAATGCAAAACAACAAAGTTGTCTCTAATTAAATACAACTTCGCAACTGGCCCATTTATTCTAATTTACAACTTTTAATTTTATAATCTTGAGAACAAACTTTCATTTTCATTCTTGGGCAATCCAATAAAGTTCCATGGATTCCCGCGGTGTAGTCAAAGCACGTTTTTTTTCTTTCAATAAGGATGCGCGTGTCATGCGGCACAATACCTCTGCTCGTGACGTGCCTCGTCAACTCTTGTATTGTTTTAATATTTCGTGTATTTCCCACAAAACACTGCAGCTTCTCTTCATCTTTTCGAATGAAATCCTCTATCTCTTAAATGTGATTGGAAAAATATTTCTTATTGTATCCCAATCATGTTGCCATTATCCCGCCAGAATAACGAAACGGTAAGAAAAGGGATGTACAAGTTGTTCAAGTCCTTTTCTGTGGTGTAAGCTTTCTCCGCCGATTGTTTGACCGTCGACCGGGGTATTCCGCCACAAACGCAATTGAATAACAAAGAAACCACAAAACATTTTCGCATTTAAAATATTCAATTGTTTGTGAAAAGAGCAGTGTTTAATCGTGCGTTTTATGCAACAATAGGAGCTTTACGATTATAATGTAAATCATGCTGTGCATCGAGCATGATTAATCATATTGCTAGCATTATTTACGCTTCAAGAATTTTTGACGAAACTGGTAACATGTGTTTTGGTCGTGACCTACTTATTGTTACATAGAGTAAATAAAGTATTAGAGTCTATCAAATACAATAAATACTAACTAATGTAGTATTTGGAACATCACATGTATTGACATTATATCGAGCAGGCAGGGATCTGCTCTGTATAATGTCAGACAGGAGTCTGCTCGATATAATATCAATACCTACTGCTTCTGGAATTCATTCAGAAAGTTCTCGCATAAAGTGTATTTAACTTCTCAAACAAGACTCCTTTGCATGAAGAGCTAGTATTGCAGACCCAGCGTTACAGTTATTTCAATACATTTTATTGTAATCCCTGGCGAGTTGGCGACGCCACTATACCTACAGACAGATATTTTTGCCAGTAATTATTTAAATAAGTAAATGGTGCCGATAGCCGAGTATAAAATATTTATACGGAATTATCATCAGTATTCAACGAGCTGGATAATCTCCTTCTCCTTATTTCCATAATCACGCTGGGTGCGATATTCAACTCACTCGACTAAATAATCTTGACTCTTACTTAACAGATAGTGTGTATTAAGTTTGCTCTCTTATATCTCTTACTATCTTAAACGTGCATTTAACTGAGTACTCCATCTAGTTGACAACTTGAAGCTTCTCTTAGGGATACTAGAATTCAGGTCAGTTGTTGCATAGTTATGTATTTTGTCTCACTTCTGAAACACAGAGCTTTAAGAGCTTACAATGGTAAAGTTAGTTGTCATAATCTCTAGTCGAATCCTGTGATTAGTTGAGATTTTTCAGCATATTTACTGCCCACAGAATCGATCAGGCGTTCTAAATATTTTTACGACTTGAAAAACCTCGAGGATTCTTTATAATAAGTAAGTTTTATATTAATATGTTACGCACATGAACCTTTCAGAATATGTTACCTAAATGTTGGTGAAAACGGCATCAAAATCCGTGATAAGCGACTTTGATTTATAAAATGTATAGATTACTATGTAATTCAGGTAGCTTTTGGTCTAGCCTGGGTTCAGGATTTAAGTCCAGTTAATGGCAATAGGCTCGTCCTCTATAACGCAGGACTTAGACATCACGGACAAATGTGAACTCTGCGTTCCCTTTGGGTAGATACAGACTTATGTAGTTAAGTACCTCCCTTACCGAAGGGTTTTTAGGTACTATATTTTGAACTGTTTTAAAGCTTACCTAACTATTATAAACCTAATCGACACCCGTCAAAGGTAAACAGAAAATAACTACATGAACCACAAACTAGGATTACTGAGCGACAAGACCTACAATCCGCTAATCAATTTTCCCAACACGGAATACAGAATTATTTGTCGTTTCATACATAACGCCCAACAATGCTATATTGCATTTTTTAAACAATGTGTGCGTCACTTCCAAATATTTGGATTGTACGGTCAACAAAAACCATATTTAAGCTTACAAAAAAAAAAAATAGAAATCATATAGTTGAGTAGTTTGACAATGCTACAAATAATAAGCACAGGCGAAGTTTCGTATGCTAAAAGTTATCTGGCGTGCAATTACAATGATTATAGCTTGCTCTACGCAAAAACTTTTTCTTTTTCTAAACACAATCTGTTTTGTTGACTGTACAATAATTTCCATGGACGTAATTTAATACATGTGGCGGGGCGTCATAATTTGTTTTGTCCTATTGCATCCCTTTGGGCGCTCGTAAATATGACTCTGTTCTAATTGAAATATTTTTGCCGATGGATTCCTTTTTTTGTGATAGCATTTTTTTGACGTATGTTCGAAAATTATGACACGGTTTACCGGTAATTTCGAATCTGTGTAACGTATTTTACTATTTCAATTGAAGGAAGCAATGAAATAGTGCTTTTCATGTATCATTCGATTCTTGTTTAAGTTTTTTGGCAGTCGACTGCTATAGTAGCTGTAATATTATTGCTAAAGAAAATGTTTTGGTAAATGAAATGCCTTAAATCAGCCGACAGTAAACAAGCTTTTACGCCCACGTAATGATGAATGAGATGAATCAAATAAAACAGAGCGCGGTGGCAAAAGCAATGGTTTAATTTCTACGTTTCACAAAATCGTTCGTTTCAACATATTATACTCGTAAATACTTTTAGCAAAAATAATAAGATGATGCTTTATAAGCACGTTATCAAATTCAAAACTCAAATAACAATGCAGAACGACGCAGCAGTCTGAAATAAAATTGAATAAAAAAAAAACGCATTTTATCAATATTCTGAATAAAATAAAATGATAACACTAGCTATTTGTTGAACACAGCAAACAAGAGTTCAGATATTATGCAGATAGGCCGAAGTAACTAAAAACAGATCAAATAAATTCGTTGGTGTAGTTTCGGACGCACCGGCCGGAATTAATCCGTTTATTTCGCTGACGTCGTTTTATTTTTTTTATTTGTGCGTGGAATACAATTTTTGGAGGTCCTTCTATAGGTATAGCAATGTTGTCGATTTACACAAGCCATTAAGGGAGGGTCTTAATGGAACGACATCCGAAACGAGAAGGTCCGTTGTCGTAAATTGACGTTCTGCCACAGACTTCCTATGTTCTCAATATTGGGATAAACATTCGTGCACATTGAAATTCCGGTTTTGTTTTACTAAACAATGTACACAGTGACCCAACTCGCATTCACTCAACCCAAAAACATAAGAAGTAAAATCAATATTGATTATTTTCTTCAATCTTTTATAAAGCTTTTTTTACGAAGAGTCTGCCAGTAAAGTTAGAATTTCAACGGAATGTATTTGCCGAAATATCAGCTTGTAAATTTAATTAACAGGAAAGCCGTGGAAAGTGAATTAAAATATTCCATGATTTCTTAGAAATGTTGTGTAGTTCCATAAACTAATAAAGTTTTGTGTGTGGATATTTCTGAAAGGAGTTCATTTCATAAAGTACAGCTTCGTTTGTATAAATAATATGTCGTAGTAAGTTACCCGACTAAGTTAAACATTAAGCTTTAATAACTTATTTCAGTATTAAGGAAGTAATGTAGTAAGTCAAACTACATTTCCTCTTTTCTTGAACTGTCTTTATTTTTAGTAACAAACTTGGACCTATCTGGAACGGTATCAAGTGAAACTTCATTTGAGCTGTAATATTTGTCGAGGCACGGAATAACTTTGACAGTTTAGCATAGTTTCACAGAAGATTCACGAGATTTAAAATTCAAATGAGTTCGTAATACCTAGGTATATTGTATGGATGTTCCGCAATCTACGGACAAGTTTACTTTGTATTGAAAATGTTCTGCGTGGAGCATATTCGCCTGGAGCGCCACTCGCCCCTTTTCGTCTTCTTTCTTTAATTCTTTCACAAAAATAAACCTCGCTACGGAAGATAATTAAAAAACTGGCCAAGTGCGTGTCGAATGCACAAGGAAGGCCTCCGTAGTTGGGATGAATTGATCCCAAGATCAAACTTAACATTGTAGTTTAAAAATATGTTCTCTTATACATCCTAACTGCAAATGTTAGTTTGTACGCACAGTACTGAGAGATTTACCATGTTATTTTAGGCCCATAGACTTCTTATAAGTTTTCCTGTAATCTATAATTATATAACTCTTTTTTTGTATTTTTTTCAAAATTGTAGGCTTAGTAGTTTCGGAGATAAGGTCGGGGCAATGGCCAATTGTCATCTATTATCTAAAATTATTAAATATTTTATTTTATTTTAAAATTATAAAAAAAAAAAAATCTTTACAGGTAAGCCCTTTCATTTAATAAATGTTGCACGGTACAGTTGAAAAACTTACAAAAAAAAGTATTATTTGCCTCCCAAAATTAACCCTAATATTCAAAATTCATTTATTTACGTTACACGTCCGTGTTTGGATCACAAAAATTCATATATGTACCTTTCAACTGAATCGTTCCGTTAGATTCGGCGCAAATCGGTTGTGACAAACAGACACACAACTGATGCTATAAGGAGTCCGTTTTTTCAGTGGGACGTACGGAACCCTAAAAATGTAGAAACGAGATTCGTTTTCGCACAGCGATTTAGAAAATAATGGGGCAATACAATTATGTAATCGGGCAGAGGTCGGAAGTGCCGTCCATTTCAAATCAACTGAAAATTATTCTCTGGAGACATTCCGTCCAACACAAAGTACTTCGGCGACTAAACTCTTGAAGCTTACAAAACTTTTAAGTACAGATTGTCAGATACCGTGATACTTCATTTAGATAAATGTAACCGTTTTGTCCTTATGAAAACCTTTATTAAAACTTTACCTTACTTTATCAACTTTATTTGAGTTGCTACTAACCCAATATAATAAGACGAAATTTCATCCCAAACTTGGCCTCAAATATTTAGTTAGTAATAGGGACAATATCCATCACAACAAAGCCCCGAGTCAACTAGAATTAAAAGGTTACTATCAAACGAAACTCGTCTGTATTATAATGTTAATCTAAGGGCTTTTTACCAGAGGCGGCAACGGCGCAAGGAGCGAGGCGTCGCGGCTAGGCTTCGTGCCCCGAAGACCGCAGCTGTAGTGATCACGCTACAGCCGGAAGCGGAGAAGAAGGGCATCTCCTACCGCGACGTGCTTGCCAAGGCGAGAGCGGCGGTTAACCTACAGGAGCTCGGCGTGGCAGAAGGCATCCGGCTAAGGGTCACTGCGACTGGTGCCCGGATGCTGGAGGTCCCTGGTGCGGCTAGCGGCCCGACTGCTGACGCTCTGGCCGAAAGGCTTAGGGCGTCCTTAAATGCGGAAGAGGCCCGAGTGTCCAGACCCACCAAGTGTGCTGACATGCGCATCCTGGGTCTGGACGACTCTGCGACGGTGGAAGAGGTGGTGGCCGCCATCGTTAGGACTGGGGGGTGCTCTGCCGAGCAGGTGAGGGCGGGCACTCTCCGCCCTGACCTCACGGGGATGCAAGCCATTACGGTGAGCTGCCCCGTGTCGGCGGCCCAAAAAATAGCCGGGGAGGGCCGAAGGCTCCTGGTGGGCTGGGTTTCCGCGCAGGTGAAGCTGCTGGAGCCCAGACCTCTGAGGTGCTTCCGCTGCCATGTGGGTAGTCACGTGGGAGCTAAATGCACCTCGGAGGTGGACCGCAGCAGTCTCTGCTTCCGCTGTGGTCAGCCCGGTCACAAGGCCGGCTCGTGCAACGCCATGCCGCACTGCTATATATGTGCGGCAGCTGGCAAGCCGGCCGATCACCGGGCTGGGAGCAAGGCCTGCGCTCCACCCGCCAAAGCCAGGGGCAGGGGCAAGCCCTCCACCACCGCCGTCGCCGCCGCAGCCGCCGCCACCACCGCCGTCGCCGCTGCCGCCTCCACCGTGACCGCCGCCGCATCCGCCGTGGCTGGGCCCTTACAGGGGGATCGGGAGGCTGATATGGAGTGCTAATATAGCCCCATATCGCCTCCTCCAGGCGAACATCAACCACTGCGCCTCCGCTCAGGATCTGTTGCTCCAGAGCATGGCGCAGTGGTCGATTAACATCGCCGTGGTCGCTGAGCCGTACTTTGTCCCGCCCAGAGACGACTGGGTGGAGGACCTGAGCGGCTCAGTGACCCTAATTTCGTCGGCCGCCGCCGGTACCCCGTCCCTCGAGGCTGTCAAGAGAGGACAGGGTTGCGTGGCAGCACGGTTCGGGGAGATAGTCGTGGTAGGGGTATACTTCTCCCCGAGCCGAACTCTCGCCGAGTTCCACAACTCCCTCGCGGAGTTGAGAGTCGTCGTCGTCGGATTCCGTTCCCTCCCCGTGCTCGTCCTCGGGGACTTCAATGCCAAGAATGTGGCTTGGGGTTCCCGGCATACGGACACACGGGGCAGAATGGTGGAGGACTGGGCTCTGGAGACAGGCCTGGTCGTCCTAAACCGGGGTTCGGTCCCAACATGCGTGCGGATGCGGGGTGAATCAGTGGTGGACATCTCGTTCGCCAGCCCCGCCCTGTCGCCGCATGTCGTCAACTGGCGTGTCTTGGAGGAGGTGGAGACCTATTCCGACCACCGGTATATCCGGTTCGACGTCTCCGCCCAGACCTCGAGCGCGCCGGTCCGACCGACCCTGGGTGGTCCGCGGTGGGCGCTGAAGCAGCTGGACCGGGAGCTCCTCCTGGAAGCCTCGATCGTGCAGGCCTGGGTGTCACCACCGGACAGGCCTGCTGACATCAACGACGAGGCAGAGTGGTTCCGGGAGGCCATGTCCGAAATATGTGACGTGGCAATGCCCCGGGTCCGGCCCGGACGCGCCCGGCGCCAGGTGTACTGGTGGTCGCCGGAGTTGACGTCTCTGCGCGAGGCGTGCGTGGCTGCGCGACGCCGGTACACCAGGCACCGCAGGCTCCGTATCCGCCCTCCGGATACGGAAGCCGTGCAGGCGGAGCTGTACGAGGGGTACAGAGCGGCGAAGACCGCCCTCCGAGCGGAGATCTTGCGGGCCAGGGGGCTGGCCCGCGAGGAGTCGCTGGGGACTCTGAACAGAGACCCGTGGGGACGCCCCTACAAGATGGTGCGGGATAAACTCCGCCCATGGGCTCCCCCGCTGACGCAGAGTCTCCGGCCCCAGCTCGTGGAGGACGTGGTGAGCGCTCTGTTCCCTTCGCGTGGGGAACATACTCCCCCGTCCATGGCTCCGCCTCCTGCGATGCCAGATGCGGACCACACCGACGACGACGACGATGCTCCGGAGGTGACCGAGGTAGAGTTGAGAGTGGCGGTACGTAGGCTGAATGCCAGAAACACCGCCCCAGGACCCGACGGCTTATCTGGAAAAGCCTGGGTCCTGGCCTTGGAGGCTCTCGGGCCTCGACTAAGGGGGCTACTAAGCGCATGCTTGGAGAGGGGCCGGTTCCCACTTCGTTGGAAGACGGGGAAACTGGTCCTCATCAGGAAGCCGGGGCGCCCTGCGGACTCTCCGTCCGCTTACCGGCCCATCGTGCTGCTCGACGAGGTGGGCAAGCTCTTTGAAAGAGTAATTGCAGACCGCCTTGCCGGGCAGCTGGTGCGGGTGGGGCCGGATTTGGCGGACAGCCAGTTTGGTTTCCGCAGGGGGCGCTCTACGGTGGATGCCATCATGCGCGTGCGAGCCCTCACGACGGGGGATGCTGTGGCCCGGGGTGGGGTCGTCTTGGCGGTGTCTCTAGACATCGCCAATGCCTTCAATACCCTGCCCTGGAGTTGCATCAGGGAGGCACTCGGCTATCACCGGATGCCGACCTACCTCCGTCGCATTGTCGAGGCCTATTTGACGGACAGGGCCGTCATCTACCCCGGTCACCGGGGAGAGTGGAACCGGCGAGAGATGTCGTGCGGTGTCCCACAGGGATCGGTCCTAGGGCCGCATCTGTGGGATATCGGGTACGACTGGGTGCTGCGCGCCGACCTCCCTGATGGGGTCAGCGTAGTTTGCTACGCTGACGACACGCTGGTCCTGGCGCAGGGGAGGTCGCACCAGGCGGCGGCCGAAGCAGCGACACGCGGGGTTGCGACAATTGTCGAGAGGATCCGGCAACTGGGACTCGAGGTGGCATTGCACAAATCTGAGGCCATGTGTTTTCATGGTCCTCGGGACGCGCCACCGTCGGGTTCACAAATAACGGCGGGAGGGGTTCACATCGGCGTCGAGCTGACGATGAAGTACCTGGGACTCGTCCTCGACAGCCGGTGGAATTTCGTGGAGCACTTCCGACGTTTGGCTCCCAGACTGGAGCGGGCCGGGGCTGCCTTGAGGCGGCTCCTTCCCAATCTAGGGGGACCAAACGCCTCCTGCCGGAGGCTCTATGCGGGGGTCGTGCGGGCCATGGCCCTTTACGGGGCACCGGTATGGGCGCGATCTTTGAGGCGGCGACCAGCCCGCCGGTTGATCGCGTCCCAAAGGGTCATGGCGGTCCGGCTCATTCGAGGATACCGCACGGTCTCCGCTGAGGCGGCGAGCCTCCTTGCCGGATTGCCGCCATGGGATCTGGAGGCCAAAGTCCTCGCCCACATATGGGAGTGGCGAGAGGAGGCAAAACGCCGGGGCGTTGCTCCGCTGCCGCGAGAAATCACGGCACAGCGGACAGAGCTCCGGCGGGATCTCATAGCGGCATGGAGAGTGCGATTGTCGCAACCCAGCGCTGGGCACGCCACAATTGCGGCGATAAGTCCCCTCTTTGAGGAGTGGCTAGAGAGGCGCCACGGCGCCCTCACCTTCCGCCTGACGCAGGTCCTCACCGGACACGGTTGTTTCGGGAGGTTCCTGTTCAGGATAAAGCGGGAGGAAACGCCAGGGTGTCACCACTGTGGGGATCGCCCGGAGGACACGGTGGAGCATACGGTGGAGGTCTGCCCGGCTTGGGCGGGGCCCCGCCGTGTCCTCGTGGCGGCGATCGGCGGCGGCGACCTCTCGCGTCCAGCCCTCATCCGGGCCATGGTACGGAGCGAGAGTGAATGGGAGGCCGTCATCTCCTTCTGCGAAGCAGTAATGCTCGCGAAGGAGGAGGCGGAGCGCGTGAGGGAGAGGCAATCGCTGCACCCTCGCGCGCCTAGCCGCCGCAGGAGGAGACGCCCTGGACGGGAGTCAACAGCCGACTCCCGGCCACCGTAGGCGCGGGCTTGCGGGCGGCGAGCTATGGGCAGCTCGCCGCCCGGTAAGGACCAGGCCCGGGTTGACGGCGCGTAGTGTTCCACGCGCGCCTCAAAGAGCTGTCAGCACGAACTGACGGGGTCCGCTAGGGCCGATGCCGCCGGGGCTGCGGGTTGTTCGAAAGAGATACCGTGGCCCCTGGCACAGGCAACTGAAGGAACACGGGTGGGTTTTAGTCAGTAAAAGTCTGACACTCCCTTCTGCTCCGCCCAGAGCGGGAGGAGTCATTTGATGATTTCCCACCCAGAAAAAAAAAAAAAAAAAGGGCTTTTTACCAGGGAACCTATTTCAATAAAATTATACGTTACTAGCGGGGAGGCTACACATTCAACAACATTTGCATTGATATTGGGTCGAATGAGCGTACCCTTTGAAGTGGGCAAGCCTGCTCATTGAAGTGGGCAAGCCTGCTCATTGAAGTGGGCAAGCCTGCTCATTGAAGTGGGCAAGCCTGCTCATTGAAGTGGGCAAGCCTGCTCATTGAAGTGGGCAAGCATGCTCATTGAAGTGGGCAAGCCTGCTCATTGAAGTGGGCAAGCCTGCTCATTGAAGTGGGCAAGCCTGCTCATTGAAATCACACGGGCTTGCCGCAAGCGTCCCGGTGCCTTACAGGTATTCATCAATAGGCAACACGTCATTGTCCATATATGAAAGCATTTTGTTTGGTAACATGTGGGTAATCTAATATTCTGTAATCTTCTTCTGAGTGAGTTCTCGTCCTATTGTCACTTTATCAGATGCTTCCTTTGCTCGATGCGCCTTTGTTTGTAAGTGCAATTTACAATAGGTGTCTGAGAAACCAGATTCTGCAGTGTGATGTTGTCTACACAGACGGAAAGCTGTATGGTCTTGTGTCATTTGAAGTTTAACTTGTAGTTCAATAGCACTTGTAGCTAATAAATGCTTACTTTTAGACATTTTTGCTGATGTAAGGTCGTCTGAAATTTGCATGTTTTCCAAGTTATTATTTTTTGTTCATTATGTTTTTGTGTTTTTATCTTTTAATTATTGTAAAAACTAAGTTTAAGTTGTATATAGTCTAACCCTTTTCGTGCTGATCCAGGTAATCGGAGAAACCTCAACCCCTGTCATACAGGATGTTCTAATTCAGGGGTCGAGACCTCATTGATGTAACGTGTACTGAAGTTTGGAAATAAAATTACTATTAGGTACTATTAACTTGATAGCAAAATCAGTCTTTAAAACTCCCACTGCTGGGACACAGACCTCATCTGTGTGAGAGGGAGTTGACCATAATCCACCAAGCGGACCCAGTGCGGGTTGGTGGATGTCACATGTCTTCCTTCACCATTTTGAGAGCAGTGGTGATGAAAATAAATATACAAACTAAAGTGCCTCGAACGGGTTCGAACTGAAGACTCGTAAGACGGGACCGATACCACTGTTCAACTTGATAGAACCCGATTATAATTGTCTTTTTAATGATATTGTACCTACCTACCACATCTTCACTTTTTATACAACCGAAATTGATTTAACAAGGTACTTGAGAAGTCTTTGAACGGTATTCCAAGTCAAGTACATAATAATGCAACGGTTCGTCTTTTTAAACACTTGACTTTATATTTGTACAAGTGTCAATTTAACCGTAAATCAAAATGTTCAAGAGTACTTCTGTTAGATCTACAGTTACGAGACACTGTTATTTAATTTAATTTTATGTAACAGAAAAATCCGTTACATAAAAAAATTAATAAAAAACTTATAAATGAATAACAAAACTTATTGAACGAAAGTTCAATAAGTTTTTTCATTAATTTATCCTGTGAATACTGTAAATACTCGCATAAAAAGCATACATTTAAAATTCAATTAGGATATTTTCTTTTTTCGCCAAATACAGAATGTAAACTGAATAATAATGTATATAAAACATTTTACTGTTCACGTTTGCTGCAAAAAGTACGTGAATGCTATTTCGCACAAAAAGAAATAAACTAAAAACTGAAATACTTAAATGGTAGCGCGTGAATTATAGAATGGCTCGCCAGTTACAAATAAACATGTTCCCACCATTACAAATTGTCTACCGAACTGCACCACCTGGTAAAAATATGGGGAACACAATCTGACCTATGATAAGGTCTTAAAGTGGCTACTTTGCATACAAAGCACATTATTACAGCTGTCGTTATCATAGGCCCATGCGGTAATGCCGACCGTTCCCTTGGCGAGAGTTGTAGTCACGAGCGATGGACTAGTGAAGTTCTCTGTAACGACTACGATTTATTTGATGTACAATGTTTTTGTAGTGGCGGAACCCTCGGGAGCGAAGGGACTGCGTTTGCGTCTACCCACGTCCCGTTATAATAGGGGCAATATTGATTGTCACTTGTCCCTTATAAAACTTAGAGATTTGTCTCGAGGGACACGTCATTCTTTCCAAATTGTTAGTTGCCCGGGATTATATCATAAGCGTGTACAAAAACGTTTACCTCAGGGTTTGTTTTTAGAAGGGGGAGAATCGAGCCTTTAGGCGTTGAAATAACCGATAATATGAATCTAAAGACTAAGATAAAATTTATGAGACAGTGACACCGCCCTCTGAGATCACGGTAGGTACTTCGACAGCGATGAACAGACAGTCTCCAAGGAAATCGAAGCTTCTTTTCTTAAATTGCTCTTGAGGCAATTCCCAAACGATTTGAATGTTGTCATCAGCTCGGGCTTACGTTTCGTTTACACGGAGATATTGGATAATGTAGAGCCATAATTTAAACTCGGTTAATTTTACAATAAATGTTGATACGTACAAAAATAACCTTTTATGTTTATTTAACGTAGTGTATAAAACGTTAAAACGAACACGGTTATTTTTCAACGGGATCAATCATATTTATGTTACGCCAAAACTCTAGTTGCACAATGTACAATGCGTCCAGGTAATATTTTATTTTACCTGTGTATACAAATATCTGTTTCGTTAAACCCTGTTTACCAGCAACAGGTACTACGCTAAAAGCTCTAATGAAATCACTACAGTTAATAGTTTCAGTTCATCTATTTATGTCGCCAATACATAACGCTATTGCTTTATCGTCTAGCGAGTAATCCAATCATCGATCTCTGAGGTTTCGTTCCACAGGCTGAAACGTATTCCTGATCTACATTCCAGTTCATTGTTCCCAGCATGCATGTTAAGTAACAAATTGAATATACACATTCTTTTTTGGGTTAAGTTATTCTGGTTGTACGTCATGGTATATTTTGTTTATGAGATTTATTATCCGCCCTACTAGTGATGGATGACTTTTGCCTGACGTCATACAACAACTTTCAACTTTTACTTCGCGTAGTTGTTTTTAGGGTAACTATGTGCTACAGCTACATTGTGATGTATATGGTCGGTCGGGAGACTTATACGGGGCAACTGGGTACCTACAACATAAGTACTGGGCGCTGGCCTTCCATTTAATCACGGGTCAGACTAATAGCTTAGCCGCTCAGATTGAAGATGCTGCTCTCAACTAAAGTAGGTTGTAATTAATGAAACCAACTTTAGTTTCATAAACACAACATGAAATACATTAACGTTCGTTAGTGACACATAAAAAGCATCATATTCAAAGTAGTTTTAGTATGTAATATGCAAATGATAAGCTCAAACGTTATGTCTCTGCTAGTGAGTAAATTAACGCAGTTTAAAGTAAAGTTTCGCTCGTTTAATGGCGACGAGCACGTCTATAATTTACTTTAAGTTTATAAACTGGAAGCGCTGTTCATATCACACTTAGCTCGCACCACGTACACTCTCATAGTCGTTTTTTCTGAATCTGCCGTACATTATCCAGATAAACTCAATGCTGTGTTTTTACTAGATCTAAATTCTTCTGTAAGTGCAAGGTAAGGCGAACTGGGAAATCTCTTGGTGTGAACTTATAAAACGTTCGGTGAGTCAAAATATATCGAGCGTGAAAATGTGTTTACTCAGCAAAGTGATCTCTTCGGCTTTCGTCGCGAGTGTCATACTGATAGTCGTTGTCGTCAGTTAAGGTGTAATTTGACATTATGGGCCATTGGCATGTTTAAAAAACGTAAAATTATCTCGGTGGATATAACTAATGCTGCCACAGCTGTCTTTGCTTAATTCCAACCGAAATAAGCGGCCCGCTACTACACGTCCAATTACAGCGAGCCGAGCTGGACGCTCGACGAAACCTCGAGGATTATTTTAACATGAAAGTGCCGCCAGTTTAAACTATAAAGACTCGTCAAATAGTCGCCACTGCGAAATCAAAAGCCTTAAATAACGAATTTATAAAACCAGTCTCTATTCAATTCCAACAAGTAGCTATCCTCATTTAAATGTTTTGTGAAATTAAATAGAACCTTATACAGTATGCATGAAAGTTATTATTCTGTACAAAAAGAGAATTTCGATTCATCTTCAAGAAACGTTATTATACGAGATAGCTGTGTAAGTCTGGAACTGTATACTTGTAGACGGATATTTAATTAGATGAATGCCGAAGAGTTTTGAAATGCCTCGGGTAACGAATATAAAAAAGTGGCAGCGTGGGAGCCGGACACAGTATTAAAATTTCGAAGCTGATGTTTTAAAATGTTTTCTAACACAGATAATATATATGCCGTGTCCTATTTTTTCATGACAATATCATTCGAAAAGTGTCAACCCGTTTTATCGTTGAATATTCAAACACCAACCTATTGGGATTGCGATGGATAGACGTACCGGGATGGTGCCTACGTGATCGATAGATAACAAACACGGACAAGCATTTTTTCCTGTTTGAAAAGTAAGACTGAATTCTACTTATGTAAGGTGGCAGCCCGTTATCATGGATTCAAAATATGACTCTGCCCAAGGTTTTCGTCGTTTATCAAAAAAAAAACTGCTTTTTCATATAAAAGTGCAATACCTACGCGGTCAACATTTTTTTTTAAACCTATGGATTATTTCTACGCTAGAGGTCTACCTCTAGCGTAGAAATATTCCATAGGTTTTTTCCTATCCTATGCTAGATCCTAGAGGATCTAGCACAGGATAGGATCATTCTGTATAGTAGAACAAGAATTAAGTATTAAATTTTTCAATCCGTTACTCCTATCAGGTTGACGTAGACATAAAGTTAGAGTTATGAAACATGTTGAGTATGAATAATATTTCAATCTGAATGCGAGTGTCTGCGTAGCATATTTTGTAAAGTATGTTGTCCGTGCAACAGTAAACAATGCAAATTAGAGTGGGTGCCTGCCAGCCCTGAGATATATAGAATTAATGGGAATGAAGGGGTTTTGAGGATTGTACGGTATTCATTAACAAATCTTGTTTCACCCTATTTAGTTCCTGCTTAGTTAGAACGTTTGGTATTTATCAGCTCGTTAATGTGATAAAGTTCTCCCCTTTGATTCCTTTATTGATTGATCTCAGTCAACACTTCAGGGAGTCTTTCGAAAACTTAGAGCCTTTGATTAATCAATGCGCCGTTGATTGGTGACTGCAAAGCTTGTTGCATTGGGCTTTGCACGGAGTAAAGATGATGATGTGATGTGAATGGATCTTTACTCCGTTCTGAGACTGTTATAATCATGTTAGTTACAATGTTCAATATCCGGATTGCTGATTAATAACACTATAACGATATTCATGGAACTTTGTCCTTAAGGATCGAAGTTGTTTTTTAAGTCACGACGTCATAGTCTATTTGCCGCAACCACGCCATATTTAGGGTACTTAGGAAACTGCAAACTCTTTCCTATCCCACCTAGAGAAGGACTTGTTAACCAACTTCGTGTTCTGAATTGCATTAGCTGTATGAACTACTCGTAACTTGTTAGCAATCACTTACTAAGTTAGGATTAAAACTAAGTCTAGCTGACCGAAGTCGACGTGGCCTCATAATGTGACCGCAACTAATTAGCAATGAATTAATCTGACATCCTACTTAATCCTTAACTGAAACCGCGTATAGATTGTAGGTTTGTAAGTACTCACATCAAAGGAAAATTCGATTAATGAATAAAAAGCTTTCGCGAATGGAGAAAATATAGGAGGGAAATTAGAATTTGTTCATTCAATTCAAATATTGAAGTAAGAGATCTCGATCTCTCAGAGTGGGAAGATCTCTAAACAAATCTTTGCCATCTCGAGGTTTGCCGTTATTTTTGTGGAAAGTTTTAATTAAAATCATGACGTGTTTCTTCGTAACTGCATAGACATCATAAGAAATCAGATTAAACTTTACTCAAGTTTAACCTTATTGTTGAAGTTATTGGTCTACCAAAAGTATTATCGAGACAGAAAAAATACGAGTATATATTGAGATTGATGTTATAATTAGGTTAAAATAAAACTTAATTTTAAAGATATAAGATGTGGTAGAGAAATGATTAATTTGGGTGGAATTATAAGGATTTTCAGATAAAACTTATGCCTATTTTTTTATATAATTTGGGTTTTTTATTTTTGATTGTGTTTAGTTTAGTTTTATGATCTTCCTGTGCGAGTCGCAATTAATACTTTTTCTTTCTTTCTTTATTTGCCATCAGCCTATAAACGTTCCCGTTGGGGACACAGGCCTCCTTCTGTGGGGGAAATAGGCCGTAGTACACCACCCTGGTCCAGTGCGGGCTCTTAGATGTCACATGTTTTCATGTTCTAGGACATGACGGTTTCCTTACTTTTTCCCTCACCGTGTTGAGAGCAGTGATGATGAAATAAGTTACACAAAGTAAAGTGCCTGCTTGGGTTTGTACCCACGGCCTACAAGTCGTCAGTTGGAGCCTCCACTGGGCCACCACTGCTCTCAAATTCAGATTATTGGTAGCTATTTGCCAACCGTACGTTAAATTCGGGTAATTAGCAGTACATAAGTCCATAGTTACTCTACAATAGGTCACAAGCTAAGTGAGGATGTTAGATAAAGGATATGTCCGACATCGTCAGTAGGTCGTAACAAAGAGGTGTCCATTCCTGAATAGCCTTGACTTGACACATAATTATCCATTCTCAGACATCTTTGACACTTGAGTGCTTTAGACTTGACAGCTCAGTGTTGCCAATTAAAATCATGTCGTCTCATAGATTGATTTATTTAGTCATTATGCTGTTCATTCGATTGTAACCTTATTATTTTCGGATCGTACAATTATCAATAACACTCTTTTAATTGGCGCAGAGAAAATGATGATGATACGACGTCACCTCTCAATCGTAGCAGGTGGTGTATTGCAGTTTCTGCCTACCCCCATGGGAAGAAGGCATGAGTTTATATATATATGTAAAATATTTCAAACATAATACTATAATACCTAAATATAATGCGAAGACGTGGTGATAGTTTAGTACTAAATAGTTTACATAGTCGTACATAGTTTTAATTAGTAACATCGCGAGTACGTCGTTTGACAAGGGTGTGTTTTGAATCCAAATCAACACTTCACACGGGCTAAACATTTAATCCTAGGGATTTAACATTGTGCTAGCTTAATCAAATTATTATTTATCACTACATGTATAAGGACATATAATTAATTGATTGTACGACTATATGAAAGTTTGTTTATAATTTGTAAATTATTTAAACAAAGTCCAAGTTTTAAGTTAAGATGAGATGCTGGCAGAATAGTCGACAGCGACAAAGTTGCCAAAAAAAATTAGATTAATAATGTCATAAACCCTTTTTGCTAAATTCCGTAAATGATAAAAAGTATGTCCCATAAAATACGTTATGCGAATGAACTTTTGCGGAATATTAAAGGATATCCAGTCAGCTATAGTATATCACATTGACTTATTAATAGTTTATGGTGTCCAATATCCATAACTATGAAAACGTGACATCGTCGACTATTTATGGGATGATAAAACTAATTATATTTATAGGCCCTTAATGCAATTAACTTAGGTTCCTAACAACCTTATTTGATATTAACGAACAAATGTGCTGTGCAATACCGTAACGCTATCAAATTACGAGGTAACTGCTTCACTAAGTGTATCCCAAAATAATTAATGAGTAACGTTAACTTGACACGGTTTTTCGTGAAAGTAAATAGGTTATATCATGTCAAGATCTCGCTAAATTCGACCGGGAACTAAATTGAGCCCGACGGCGCACGACCTACGAAAAAGTGTGATAACGCCGAACATAAATTAATTAACGTGTACTAGCCGTAAACAAGATTAAAGCAGCAGTTACTTAAACCGAGAACCCACTGTAAATGGATAAGGGCTCTGTTACTGACTGCCTGTTATGGAATGGGAGGTAAAGTTTTAATTAATGAACAAGTGACTAGTGAAAATGTTGTATTTTTTACTTAGACGCTTTACTTCTATTCATGACGTACAGCTAATTGGAATATTTTAAATAGTTATAATTTTACTAGCAGCGCCCCGCGGTTTTACCCGCATAAGTTTCGATTCCGTAAGAATATTGGGAATATAAAAAGTATTCTATGTGTTAATCCTAGTTATAAATTATATGTGTGCCGAATTTCATCCAAATATGTGCAGTAGTTTTTGCGTGAAAGAGTAACAAACATCCATCCATCCAATCATTCTCACAAAATTTCGCGTTTATAATATTACTAGCTGCGCCCCGTGGTTTCACCCGCATAAGTTTCGATCCCGTAAGAATATCGAGATAAAAAGTATCCTATATCTTAATGCTGGTTATAAACCATCTGTGTGCCAAATTTCAACCAAATCCGTTTAGTAGTTTTTGCGTGAAAGAGTAACAAACATCCATCCATTCTTCCATACAAACTTTAACGTTTATGATATTAGTAGTATAGGAAGTACGATTACCCTTTATTTATAAAAGTTGCTTAAAGTTAGGTAATGATTAGCGATTGTTTAACCATACTTTTTTTAATTTAAACGTCTCTTAACTTTAATCTACGTTTATAAATAAACCTAAAAATTATTCATTAATTCTTACCTACGAATCACGCTTATGTACCTACCTATATTTGCATTTGGGCGCCAACTAGGTGGTACACAATGTTCACCTGAACTCTCTCCCAAACATAATATTATAAACACCAATATGTTTGAGACTAGGGTGAAGGTGTGACAGAACATTCGAACCAGATGTACGTACCCGAATTCAGTTAAATCGGTAGACGTTCGGGGTTCGCTCTTATCCCGAAATACTTGTACTTATAACAAGATATTTGTGTGATAACTAGGATAACCTATTTGGCCGCAGCAAAGCTCCCTTAACTCGTAGCCTCGTAGCCAGTTGCTACGAGACCCTCCGTATTGGCGTAGCACTGCTACGGAAATGTTAATATTGATTAAGTCTAATTTGTAATTACAATGTTCTCGTTAAAGTCATTACCATACAAATAGATGTCCTCCTTTTGTTACAGATACGCAAATGAGCCGAGTACCAGGGATCGTGGAACAGAGAAATATAAAATTTAATTATGATTTACCGTCCATAATTCTGTGCCATAAACAGTAACAATTCATCGGGCAGTGTTATAGAACTGTAAATATAAACTGTTGTACATAAAAGTGCAGTAAATGTTGCGGTGGGTGACTGTGTGTAGTGGGACGGTAGTTTGAGGGTGGATGGTGTTGGTCGGGCGTGTGGTATGGCGTGGCGGTGCGGGGGGCGGGGGGGGTGCGGGCGGCGGTGAGGTCCGCGATGCGCGGGCGCCGGTGGGCGGCGTGCGCAGCGTGGTATGCGTGGTGCGCGTGCGCGGTGCTGGCGGCGTCGGGGGAGCTGCGCGTGCTGCAAGCAGACGCGCGCACCGCCTTCTACGTGGGCATCGCCGCGCCGCGCTCGGCAGACGACGCGGTGCGGGCGTTCAACCGCTCGCTCGCCGACCTGTCTCACACGTACCTGGCCGGCGACTACCCGCTCCATCTGCGCAACATCACGCTGCTGCCGCTGTATATCGAGCTCCCAGAAGATGAAAAGTAAGCACCTATCTTTATTGAGGGAAGCTTGAATCAAACTATTTCTGAACCGGTTTTCTTGTTTATATCTCTCATCCAATCTCCAAGTGTTACAGCGCTTTCCTAATTTCCATGCCAATTTATTTAAACTGGAAACAGTCTAAGTCCAGGCATCTCTCCAAACACCTAACTATCACGTTTGAGGTCCAGCGTTCGATATTCTACATCCCGAGTTGGCGGATTGTTCCAATCCCCCAGAACATGTCCGATAAATGGAAATAGGCTCGCTCGCTACCCATCACATTGTAACGATTTACTAGGCTGTGGGTGTTCGAAACTTTGATCAGAGCACTACGGGATTAAGGCATGCATGAAGCTAGCTCTCTACTGATTGAGCCTGCAATATTTCTAAAAGTTGCGATAAATTCAATAGAAGCTCTATTGTAAGTAGAACTACCAACGTAACCTAATCACAGGTATAGGTAATTACATTATTAGTGTCAAAGCGAATGGGGTGAGCGACACTGTGACCCTTATAGCGAGTGGGGTTCGATCCCCAATTAATAATCAAAACGGATGGAAAATGTTATTATTATGAAGCAGCACCACCTCTAGACCAACAGGTTCCAACAGCATCAACTGATGGAATAATTCTAGTCATACTTTGTTATTAGGATAGGGACTGACCCTAAATAAGTACTTTCTGTAATCGCAGAATGCCCTCGTAGGGATAGGACTATAATAATAACACATAAATAATTTATTTTAACAATAAACTGCACCTAACCTATAGTAATCAATGTCTTTATTGATTTTAGATTTAAACAGAAACCGCAAGTCTACAGGCGTTATGACAAATGTTTAGTTATCAGTTATACAAAAACAATAAGATGCTGCATATTTGCATATTGCATGGTTGTAAATTAATTTTATTGAGTGGGGCAAAGTTCTATAGACTTTGAGGCATTGTCCTTTCTTCTCTTCAGGAGCAGGTATTAATTGCCAGTTATAACGCGGGTTCCAGAGGCTGGACAAAAGTCCATTAAAGTGTGAGAGGCGCTCCCCTAACACATGGGGCCTATTAAATTATTGGTACATAAAGAATGGGGCTTTTTGTGTATGGCATCTTATTTAAGAACCAAAAACTGGCTATGGTGCTTCTGTTATGAATCTATATGAACAGGTAGTATAAATTCCGTTGCGGTGTCAAAACTCATCGTAGCTATTGTGACAGGATGACCAACCAATTTGTGTTGGCATAAAGACAGGTACGGTTACCAAAGGAGATAAGTGACCAGGACAGTCGGATATAGTTGAAGTTTTGTAAGAAACCGATGGATGTTTTCGAATAAAATTTAGTTTAATTAATAGAAAACAGACAGTTCATTTATCAAATAAAATTTCATTAGAAAATATCCACCGGTTTCTTACTAAACTTCAACTATATCCGATAACCCTGGTTACTCTTTTGGCGACTGTACATTAAATTTGGTTTCAAAATCAAGAGATAAATAAAATATTTGCTAGTAAATCTTTACCTAAGCCTTTGATATTCTGTCTGTTATAGCTACAAAATAGAAATAAACTAAAAAGGAACAATTTACAGGCTCCGTCCAAACAGAAACGGTTACATTGAAGTCAATTGATCAAAAGGATTGTGGCTCAATAAAAGTAGCGATAGCATGAAGGAGCCGCCAATTTATCTCCGCAACATAAACCGACATGAGCCGTCAAACAAAACTATTCACAAGTTTCGATTTCAAACAAACCCGATACACGTCTTGTTCGAGCGAACACTTTATGGATATTGTTCGAGTTGTTTCGATTTGATCGGAACGCGTTGAAGCGCCGCGCCGGACCGCAATAGTTTCCCAGTCGGACTCCGACGGGATGCGGCTTTTACTCAGTTTCAATATTAGCTTGGATGTTACGTTTTCCCACTGATAGAGGGCAAGGCAAATGAGGGATGACTTTCATTGCGGTTATTGGAATTTGGAATAAATTGAAGTTAATATTTAAATTATCAGAGTCTCACATCCCTGAGATCGCTTTACTTTGTGTAAATTATTTCATCACCACTACTCTCTAAATGGTGAAGGAAAACATCGTGAGGAAACCGGCAAGTCCTAGAACTAAAAATTCGAAGAAATGGAACATCTACCAATTCGCAATGGGCCCGTGAGACTCCCTTATAAAACACCAGCACCAGTAAACTTATTCTTAGTATTTACAGATTAAAATTTTCTTTCTACTTTCAAATCATAATCAAAATGTTTTATTTCACATAAACCTACATGGGCACATATGAAGCTAGGTGCACGGTTCCAATTGGTCTTTTGCTATAGCAAACTATCGACAAGAAACTCCACGATTACTCTTTTAAAAATAATTGGCATTTACAATGCTTTCAAATTAATGTTAATAGGTATGGGAGGACAGTGAGGGCTCGTCAGCAAGTACCGGGTACTTAAACAAATGGAAAATGGTCTACAAATCTAAGGCGATTTTTGGTAAGATTTCAGGAAGCCCTCCTCAATTGACTAGGGTTTACGAGATGTCTTTGAATTATTTGTATTGATTGTACACCAGGGAAGATCCTCTGTTGTCTCATTGCTGTTATATTGATAGTAAAGCGAGTAAAATGTTCTGTTATCTAGTTGCTGGTGTTGTTGTTTTGCTAGTTAGCTTTTAGCGAGTTTTGTGTGCAACAAAGCAAGGAATGTTTGTAATTAAACCGTTAGTATTTAGCAGAACCGCATGGAATCCACATACGTGCTTCATTTTATTGCAATGTTTGCAATTATTTTGTTTATAGGAAGCCATATCAAGCTTATTCTAATAAAAATATTAGAACGTAGTAGGTTATAGACACGGGGCATAGGGGCTCGTGGCTAAGTAATAATATGGGTCAATCGATCAGGTGCCGCGGATGGGTGACCATCTTTACATACCAAGACCCCTCCGTGCCACGGAAAGCTCATTAAGCCGTTGGCCCCGGCTGTCGTTCTTGGATCTTTAACAGTCGTTACAGGTCGTCAGAAGCCCGAAAGTCTGACAATCAGTGTTACCCAGTAACAGGGTTGTGGAGGTCAGATAGGCAGTCGCTCCATGTAAAATACTTGTATTCAGTTGCATCCGGTTAGACTGGAAGCCGACCCCAACGAAGTTGGCAAGAGGCTAGGCAGATTTAGTAGGTATTTAATAGATATTATATTGTTATAATATTATAAATGTAAGATCGTAGTAAGTGGCGTTCTATAGTGTCTGCCTACCCGCATGGGAAGAAGGTGTTAGTTTATGTATTTCAAATGTGAACAGTATCCAAATGGGTCAAGATAGAACCATTTACAAATCATTACACTCCAAGCACTTAACTTATTCAGGAAATCCTATTAAAGTGCTTCGTGAGACAAAGATTTTTTATACCTATGTATATTATATAAAGGGAATTCAGTGTTTTCAAAGCGAAATAAAGAGAAGAAAAGAAGCAATTACGGCTCTAATTACAGTTTGCTGTGCATTGTTTCTTAGTCTAGAGTCACATGTAGCCTTAGAAACGGTATTTTTACTGTAAACAATACAACAAGTTTTAAAAACTTAGACTACCAGCCACCTTAATTGCGTAACACACTACCGATTACAATCTGAATCATTTTGAAGGATATTGCTAATTCATTGCTACATATGTTTGAAAAATTTGTCTGCTCAACAACGTAAATAACGCAATGAATGTTGTGGAACTGTCTAAATGTGTTAAACTGTGTTACGCAATAACACCGCTATTGACCTATAAAGAGCCCCTTGATCCCATAAAGAGTAACGGTTTTCTTAAATTATCTATGGTACTTTGTGGAAATGTCACTGAATAAAAAAAAGAGGCCAAGTGCGAGTCGGACTCGCACACGAAGGGTTCCGTACCAGGATAGAGAACAAAAAGGTTCCTTGTATGGGGACGCACTTTTATTTTTATTTTTTGAGGATGGGAAATCACCAAATGACCCCTCCCGCTCTGGGTGGAGCAGTAGGGAGTGTCAGACTCTTACTGACTAAAACCCACCCTTGTTCCTTCCTTAGCCCTTTATGCAACAGGGCAGCGGTAACCCTTTCGGACGATCCCGCTACCCCGGATGGGGACCCACTTTAATTTTTAACTTTATTTTATTTTTATTATTTGTTGTTATAGTGGCCATTGTAGTACAAACTTTGTAAAATTTCAAGTGTCTACGTATTACGGCTCAAAAGATACAGCCTTATTACAGACCGACAGATGGTGGGGCGTTAGTGATGGGGTCTTTGGGTACGAAACCCTGACAAAAGAAATTGAAAATTGATCCGAATGGAATTCTGTATTGATAATTACAGTAGCAGGCTAGTAACTATTCTATCCTATAGCTATAAACATTTTACTTTTTGGTTAGATAGTAAGATACCCACCTATTCATTCAGCATTCGCCCAGAACAAGCTGATAGTTGAGACGTAAATGCTCCAGTTCTGTCCTTAGCGCACCTCTACCAATTAGAATTCGAGTGGTATGCAATGTGAAACTCCTGGTTATTCTAGGCGATAATTCAACTACGCGTTACGAAATACCGCGTTACTTCAAATAACATCTAGGTATTTGTAGGTGACAGTTTTCATAATAACATAACTTGGGCTACTGTAGAGGTACTCGTAACTTTAAAAATATAGCATGTATCAGTATTTTTATTCACGATTTCATACTCAGAATGCTTTCCTCATATAGGTACTTAGACAGCAATTAATATCAAATTTATGTATGTTATGTATGTAGTCACAAAAGCCACTGAACGAGAAATCTTAGCTTCCTGCATCTATGATAGGGCACAGTCCATCCTACATTTAGTAATTATCGTAGGCACAATGGAATTGCTCCGTAGTAGTGGTACGGCTACGTATTTCGTAGCATGCTGCGCTTCGTAGCACCTACAGCCTACGCTATTCGCGCCATAAAATGAGTCCCTTAATGTTCTGAAAACCTTATTGCAGGGGTAATCTGATTCGATGTTATTTGTAACTAACTATATTTATAACTTATCTTGGCAAGTTAGTTTCAGCGCGAAAACTATAGGGAAATACCGCAGCGTATTACCATAAAGTAATATTTTATGATACGATACTCCGATATTAAACTTTCGGTTCTACCCACGCTTTATCATAATGACTTTATTGAGGATAAAATTTGATATACATGTAAATATAAATACATATATTATGGACACGTCCACATCAGAAAGTCTGGTAGCGTTTAACGTTTTAAGTCTTACAATTTTTTCGTATAAATATTTTATCATGATGGTCCAGTGCTTAAGGCCTCGCTTCTCGAGCACGAGGTTGTGGGTTCAAATCCAAGCTAGTAACAACGTGATGAAATGTGTAAATGTTTTAAATACATATGTACTTTCTGATTTTATCTTGGATAGGCTGGTATTATTATATTTTATTAGCAATTTCTTCAATTTATCACCTAAAGTTTAGTTTAGAGCTTTTTAATGACGATGTCAAAAAATAAGCGTGACGGTCCTTTCGTTGTCACGATTCAGAGACATAGAAAAACTGAGCTGACTAATGTATTTAGGCCGCGTCTGATCAGCAGAAGAAAGTATCTAATAAATGCTAATTTCTGCGCATATTAATTATCACTAATAAAATGAAATTTTCATTACTCGGAAAGTTTCCTGAAATAGGTTCATACGGAAATGAATATTAATTAGATTATTGTTTGTGTTCCACTTTGCACTGTTCTCTTCCTATTCATTACGTAGAATCCAATGTTAGTTTTTTTAGGATCTAATTTGCGATTCATGTACAGGCGATAATGCTTTATGTTCTAAATAGTTTGTTTGACATTCTATCATAACCAGAGGGTCATTCTATCAGCGATAGCAATGATGAGCCAAAAAAAACGTATTGAATTGGCATAAGCGACCGAAAGCATAATCAGGCTATTATGTTCGAGATGGCACTGTGGGCCGTAATCCACCGCGCTAGCCCAGTGCGGGTTGGTAGACACTTGTCTTCAAATTTTTGGTTATATGACACGCCGGTATCCTCAAGCTACCGAAAACCTTATGACAATCTCATTGAAAGTCGTTGTAGAAACGCAAACGCTATGAAAACGCAAACGATTATACAACGCGAAACGCAAACGCTACGATTATCTCTTGTATAGGCCCTACTGGCCTATCTGGACGTTTTCAACCTCTGGTGAAGCGTCTGACAATGTTATAACAATCGAAATACAACTGAACCAAGAAAGTTCTTCCTTGGGATCATACTCAGAACTAGTTCCAGCTAATGACGATTTCGGGGTTGCTAAAAATTTCCCAACGTAAAAAAAATCTATTTGTTCGCTTATAAACCATTAATATAGTTTTTCACGGCATTTGGCTCACTAATTTTGTTTTTTTATTTATCTCATGGAAAACCAACAGCTTTACATAAATACAATTAATACACTGGAATAAGAAATATGAAGCCAATTATAGGTTTTCACGGCTAGCTATAGAATAATACAGTAATAGATCTTATACACGACAAATTATCAAGAACATAAGCGCACCAACCACAACAACAACAATGAACCGCGTTGTTTTATGTTGTTTTGTTTTTAAATATGGCATTTCGTAGTTGACCTTGAGAGGTCGTGACTACTTAACCGGACTATCCTGTGGTTGTCTTAAGTAAACTCTCAAAGCCTCCAGCCAGGTGTGGTTTTTTTAGGTACAAAAGTTACCACTAATATACCTATTTAGTAGTTAGGCGTTACATTTTACCGATATTATTTCACGTAACAGTTGGCATCCAATTGTTTGAAAACTAAAATGAAATGTTGTTCAGCTGTTGGCTTAGTTGGGTGTTATATTTCAAATGCTATTGTGGCTCTAAAATTATCTTGTTGAATTACGGCTCCATGCTATGTTTGGTTTTCATGTTTAGAACTAACCATTTTTCTTTAATCAATATTATTCTGCCTAGCTTTTTCCCAACTATGTTGGGGTCGGCTTCTAGTCTAACTGGATGCAGCTGAATACCAGTATTTTATATAGAGTGACTGCCTATCTGACCTTCACAACCCAGTAACTGGGTAATACGATACCCTTTGGTAAGACTGGTTGTCAGATTTTCGGGCCTCTGACGATCCATAACGATAGTCAAAGATCCATGAATGACAGCTGGGAACCATGTTTGTTATCAACTATAAAATAATACCTAATGACAAAATAGTTTAGAAAAAAGAAAGTAGTAAGTATAGCTTAGAGAAAAATAAAATAGTATTTATTATATAAGCGAGTCAACAAAAGATATAAGCATGCAGGGTCATCGGATATAGTTGAAGTTTAGTAAGAAACGGATTGATGTTTTCGGATAAATTTTTATTAAATTAATAGAAAACAAACAGTTCATTTATTAAACTAAATTACATTCGAAAACATCCATCGGTTTCTTAGTAATTTTCAACTATATCCGACGACCCTGCATACTAAAAAATAATGACTAATGTCAAAAAATAAGTTTGTGTAATGTGATAATTATGTTCTAATTCTAAGCCAAGCGAGAAAATTGTGGTTTTAAGACGCTTCATAAAAGTAACCATTTACATTAATCCTGCAACAAAAATAACAACATTACCATTCTATAAATTCTGAAGATAGTGATGTACTTAATGGTTTTTAGTACTTGAATACACATTGCAAGATGATAAAATAATATCATCACTCTTTTACATAGAGATTGGTAGTTTTTTTATGTCTGAAGATTTACATTTGTATTCAAAATGTCTGTTCCGATTGACTTCAAATTCCCCCGTCGCGTCTGAGCGCGATAAACTAAAAAATTACTGAGTGGATTTTCATACGGTTTTCACCACGGATATCGGTTTTACCAATGGGCGGCGTGATTCATGAGGAAATGACGGTAATTGTTGATGAGATCGGAAAAAATCATGCCGTCTAGGCTTTACTAGCATGCACCGCGTAAACCAATAGTTGAAATAAATAATATGAAAACAACATATTACGGAATTAGGGTACTTTTTAATATCGATAAAACGTTCCCGTGAGATATTTTCCGAAATCCACGCGGGTGAAGCAGCGGGAAAAGCTATTTCAAAACAAATTGGACATCTTAATTTCTTGTCGTTGTGAAACTATTAACTATAGTTAAACTGTAATTATTATTCAAAGGCGGATTCCATGAAATAAATTAATGACTGTAACGGTAAGTAAGTCATTTTAAACCAGCAGTAAACATTTATGACATAAGTAAATTATTCAATAATTATAACTTTCAATGAGAATTGCTAGTTATGTAAATCAGAACAAACATTGACTATTAATTATTTTATCATGCAATGGCGTTATACGATTTTTTTTTGCTTTAGTAATTATATTTATGAAAAAAACTAAAACTAGGACGCTCATTAAAAGTACAAAATATGCTATAATGTATAATCTACGCATCACGTCAGACCTCGAAAGAAAGGAGAAAATAGAGCACAGGGAAAATTCATTAAAACACAAAATATCATCTTAGAACAGTATAATAAAATATAGGTTACACTGCCATGTGACATTAAATTTTTTGTAATAGGAATTTTGTCTACGAAAACATGGGTAGCAAAAAGACAATATTTTAAATTAAGAAAAAATTCGCTTTATTTCTTTGCGACAAACCACAACTTGTTATTGCGGTATGTCCTGAAATATGGCCTCCAGGGCCGTAAAAAAGAAAGAATGTGTTCTTGTAAAGTGAATTGGGGTCTAGTTTATTTGTTACTGTTTATTCAGTTCGGATTGCGAAAATTTTCAGGTCTTCTGCGTCCGAATCAAACACTATATGGCAATGTTTTCCAAACTTCTTGTAAGAGATATGGTATAAACACTCCATGCCCGCTTTTTCTGCTGCTCTTTGCGCTTTTGCACTAGTGAATATTCCGCCTGTTGCACGGAAGCCCAAGTTCTTTGATACCTTTATTCTGAAAATAAATTAATACTGGATTTAGTTGCATAAACCTACATTTTGCATGATTACACATAACTAGGTTAATAGTAGTGTGGAACGCCAGCACATAGTTATATCCACTATACAGTTGCCCTCAAACGGATTGTATTTCGTAGATATTGACATCGGAATGCAGTTGCGGTTGCTGCCCCTCCCACAGCCGGCACGAGCGCACAGTTTGCAAATTGTCCGGGATGTATTTTTGTTAACTTGCAACTTTGTCGCTTCTGTCCCAGCAGTTCGACAAAACTTGATAAATGTATTCCATGTTATATTTTGCTGAAAAGTTTTGCACAACCTAACTTTTTCTAATTTAGCTTAGATGCTCCACTAGACGGGATGTGAGGGCGTAGATTACCTCGTAGACCTTAATAGAGTTACTAAGGTCCTTTAGAAATGTCCTCGCCGCGGCTACCTGGCGTGAGTCGGGCCGTAATTACGGGTATAGTATATGGGCTGGCCAATGGGCAGTTTTGTGAGGATTAAGGTATATCATTTACCTGGCCCTGAGCAATTCCACCGCGATGCCCAGCCCCCGGTATTCGGGTGCGACAGACAAGCCTGCTCCCATGAGGTACGTGCTCACGTTGTATTTATCATAAATCGCTGTCACTTTCATGGCCTCCGCGAACATTCGCAGGGATAATAAACCCGCTTTAGACTTGGGCTGTAAAGTAATAGCAGTGTACATTATGTATAATGTTGTTTGCAAGATGATAATAGCGACGTGTATTTACTGCGGAATAAAAAATAGAAAGCAGCGATAAAAATATTTCAATTCCGTGATAGAGCTCTACCTGGTTTTACTAATAGTATATCCATTAGTTTCAAGATAGGCCATCTGAATAATGTGATGAGCTGAAGGGTGAAAACTAGGTCGCCTTTGAATAAGTAGGTACTAGCAAGAGAATGAATGGAAATGGATCAAGGGACACTGCATAACAGTGAAGACAAAAAAATAAACAGAGCATAAAGAGTTTTACAGTTTCCGTAATAACGTACATTTTGAAAGCCCTCGCATTCTAGATTAAAAATAGAATTAAAGGTGGTTGCAAACCGTGAAATAATAAGGAGGGCTGAAAAGAGGTTAGACAACCGTTATTACCGGCCTGTGTTCAACGAAGCGTCCCTTTTCCTGCGGCAAGCACATGTTCACAGCGACGAGTGTGCGACCGGAGCCGTCTCCTTCGGCGAGGAAGCACGCTACGCTCATTTTCTGTCTAATGATCGATGTCAGCAGCACACGGTATTCTTGTACAGCGTCTAAATCCTGCGCTGTGCCTGTCAGTACGATTAGTGCAAGATTAATTAGCTATATCCTATTAATATCTTCGCTTCACAATTTACAAGCTCCGCCTCCTAACTTTACATGACCCAGTTCGTCTTTGCGCTTTCGCAAATATAAATATGAATTACAAGGTTCATTTTAATGCCACTGATATTCGTACTCGTGTTTATTAATCCAATTTTGTGAATGGAGATTTATTTGTCGACATTATTGAGATTAAGTAACTTTTTCTTTGAAGGCAAACTCAAACTTGATAATCTACCAAATTGATCTATTGTGTATTTAATAGATAAATTCTAAGATTCATGGCCCTGTGCTATAATCGTTACAGTCTGTAGATTTTGACAAAGTTTTGTTGGTCGATGATAGAATTAATTCAGTTGTTCTCATGGCATTAAACAAAGTTTAAAATTCAGAAGTCGACCGATAAGAGAAGAGAGGCGAGAAGGGTGCCTAATGACAGCACATTTAAGGTTTTTCTCGCCCTCGAGATAATTGGGCGTCGGCGCGGGTCATACTACTGCTAATGATTTAGGTATTTTCTTGCGTAGGAAAGTGTGTGCTAACACGAAACGTGATTTTCGTAATTGCAAAAAATATCCACTTATTTACGCCGACAACAGATAAGTAAGATTGGAAACGTTGCGTCAATTTCTTTCTCGAATCGAATCAAGTTGTGCGAACTCACCAGCCGATTTCCACCACACGTCTTCTCGGATGTAGTTGCCAAGCATAAACTCGACCGTAGTACTCCACATACTTTCTGGGATGTCTTCTATTTCGAATTTCAGCATTCTACCGTCTTCAACTATTCGTTCAAAATTACTCCACACGTTAGGATACCCACGGGTAGACATTGCTTTATATCGCAAGAGCAAAGACTGGAACGCTTTTAAAGCTTTAAATTTAAAACGACTTCTGAGGCACTGAACGACTGGATTCAGACTGAAGTGTACTTACGATGCAGCCCTTTGGGTTACTATATTACGATGTGATACAAGGTCTAATGCGTTATTGGATAACAAGATAAACAGGGTGATTAAAATGTTTTAGTTTGGTTGTTCAAATTAGTCATTGAAGAATAATATACATTTACAACACAAAATTTAAATGTATTCATGATTTGACCATCCGATTATCTCAAAGTCATGTTAATCCTGTCATAGATTGACCTTTTACATAAATTATTAGGAATGATCCAATCTGTGAGCGCAACCTTAAAGATCGTTTGAAACAGGCTGTATGTAGTTACTAATGCAAATAGGTCAATGCGGCGTTGTGATCCGTGTAAATGATACTCGGAGAACTAATTGTGGTCATAATTGAGTTGTAGGCACACTTAGCTATTCATACTTGCATCAAAAATTCACAGTACATATTATACGCGGTGAATAACGTCAAGTACCTACAATGCCGGCAAGTGCTGGCTTACACAATGTTGTTGGTATTATTATGAAGTTGTTACTCGTATGTTACAGTCACGCTACCCTTCTTTGTTTGTTAAACTTCATAGTTTGAGTTGGAATAGTTAAGTGACGAACCTTGCCAAAATAATGAATGTTACAAGAACAAGAACAGCGATTTCAACAGCGTCACATGTTTTGAGTACGTTCTCGTTGTAAGTAATCTCCTTCTATTTAATATATGTATTTCACAATAAGCGTGTGCATCATAATATTGATCCAAAATGTAATTTAACGTACGATTTACCTTTAGCCTGTCTAGACGTATTAAATTTCATGAAAAGTATCTTTACACAAAGGGTTTTATATTAATGTGGTATCATTAAATTCATTTTTATTGGAATAAAGAACTCTTAGACACAATGTAGTGGTTAAAAGTAACGGTTTATCGTTGGGGAAACTCGTGGTATTATAACTTCAATCCTGTGGGTAATGTAAAACATGAGACACATAAATAAATTTGTGAGGACACCTGGTCCGTCCTTAGAGCTATATTAAACTTAAGTTATGTCCCCTGCCACCTTAGAAATGAATTACTGGCTTAACGTTGAGTTTCAGGCACCTAGTACGATAATCGACACAGGATTATGCACTTCTGCTTACATCGCTCGAGATTTAGCGTGAAGCCATTGTTCTTTTCTTTCTTTTCTTTTTATAAAAACGTTGCCCCACACTAAGAATTACTCCTGTATCATGGGTACGTTTACAAACATTTAAACTCACATACACAAACAGTCAGACTCGGAACAACTACCTGTAGGCAATACAAATATTTTTTCCGTGCGGGAATCGAACCCGCGACACGCAGCGCAGCAGTCGATCGCTCAGCCACTGCGCCAACGGTGTCGTCAATTGTTCATATTATACAGCACAATATATAAGCACGTACTCTTTTTAAAGTATAACAAATGACTTATGTTTAAGAAGAACACTGTTAACTCGATCTTGAAGATTTTTTTTCATAAATCGTACCCTCTGGCAAATGAGGTTTTATTTTATTTATCCAAACCGTAAGAGAGACAGCCTTAAAAAGTTTGATATTTTTTCGTAGGCGGGTTCAAAAAAGTACTTCATGAAAGGTGACCCCTAGACTCGGCCCTGTTATTAAACTGTTGGCAATTTTGTGATTCATTTTCTCTTAAAAAATAAGAGTAATGAGGTTTCTAAAATAACCTCTGAGAGTATTCAGTAGTAAACTTTTTAGGTTTATCTGTGGTTATTTTAGCTTTCGTATAACATGAGCCATTTAGATTAATATTATGATAAAACGTAAAATATGATACAGTGTCTAAACAAATGTTCCATTCTCGTGGGTAAATATTTTTTTACTCGAAACAAGGTTTTTTTTCGCTTTATAGCAGAAGCACGAACTCAAATATTTTTATTTGTATTACAAAGCATTGATTCTTCTTTCGTAACGCCAAAGCTCCAAATGCTGCGAACTGTTGTGCGGAGCTATTCATACAATTTGGTATCGATAAAATAATTGAATATATTATTACTACAAATTATTTTTGAAATTTAATTTGTAAGAAGCATTCAATTATTGTTATTAAAATTAAATATAAGAATGAAAAGTTTATCTGCACATTCAATTGACAATTGTAATCGGAATTGAAAGGGCTTCTAGCTCAATCGAATTTGAGGGGAGATATAGCCTGTCTTTATATTTTTGCTTTAGAAGATAAGAGATATGCTGGTGAACCGAAGAATCGTTTAGTCATCGATAAAATTACTAACATCTAATAGTTATAAATTTTTTACCGAAGATTTTTTTTTAAGATTAGGCATAAGATTATTTAATAAAACCAGGTGACAGGCGGCAATCTGATAACCCTACAATTTTACAAGTTCACTGCAAACATTTTCTGTTTGATTAAACACGCATATTGAATTATATTAAATAGGGCCCAGGTGGCTTTGGCCCGCCGTGTCCTCGTGGCGGCGATCGGCGGCGGCGACCTCTCGGGTCCGGCCCTCATCCAGGCCATGGTACGGAGCGAGAGTGAATGGGAGGCATCACCTTCTTCTGCGAAGCAGTAATGCTCGCGAAGGAGGAGGCGGAGCGCGTGAGGGAGAGGCAATCTCTGCACCTTCGCGCGCCTAGCCGCCGCAGGAGACGCCCTGGACGGGAGTCAACAGCCGACTCCCGGCCACCGTAGGCGCGGGCTTGCGGGCGGCGAGCTTTGGGCAGCTCGCCGCCCGGTAAGGACCAGGCCCAGGTCGACGGCGCGTTGTGTTCCACGCGCGCCTCAAAGAGCTGTCAGCACGAACTGACGGGGTCCGCTAGGGCCGATGCCGCCGGGGCTGCGGGTTGTTCGAAAGAGATACCGTGGCCCCTGGCACAGGCAACTGATGGAACACGGGTGGGTTTTAGTCAGTAAACGTCTGACACTCCCTTCTGCTCCGCCCAGAGCGGGAGGGGTCATTTGATGAAAAAAAAGGTGGCTTTAAATAAAAAACGCATATTTAAAATTCGGATCTCAATGAAAAGCTTAAAGGTTTCAAATTTGTAAACGACCTAGCTGCGCCCCGCGGTTTCACCTGCATAAGTTTCGATCCCGTGGGAATATCGGGATAAAAGTATCCTATGTGTGTATCGTATAGGGTCTTAGCATTATGCTGAGCGATGGCCGTTTTGCGTGAATGTGACGCATGTTTTCCCCCAACTTGTTTTTTTGTGTGTTATGTCCTTTTTTCATGCGTCATGTTTGCCGCAAATAAATGCATTTTCTTTCTTTCTTTCTTTTCTTTCTATGTTAATCCTGGCTATAAACTAAATTTCATCCAAATCCGTTCAGAGATTTTGGCGTGAAAGAGTAACAGACATTCATCCATCCATCCATACAAACTTTCACGTTTTAATATTAGTAGGAAAAAAATGCCTTGAACCACCGTTTTTCTTGTTAACCTGTACCATTATTTTCAGGTTCGGTGTTCGAGTGCTGGAGCGAACGTGCTCGGCACTCGACGGGCGGCGGGTGGCGGCGCTGCTGGTCTGCGGCGGGGGCAGCGCGGCCGCAGCGGTGGTGACAGCGGCAGTCCGCGCAGGAGTCCCCGTGCTGCGCGCCTCGCCCACTCACGTACACCTCTCCTATGCCATCGCCAACGTGAGTACATTAAAAGATAAAAAAAGAAAAGAAGAATTACTGTTAAAATTTAACGCGATCAGCACATTTAAACCGCGTTCAAGAGCTGTCGGTGTCAATATTCTACAACAATTATGACACTAACAGCTCTTTTACGCGATATGCTGATTGTGTTCAGTTTTACTGGTAAATTCGCCCTTAGACTACAATTCTTGCACCTCTTATCACGAGGCCTTATGCATACCACTGAGCTCTATCCATGGCCAAGTGGCCAGGATGAGAAAACTTTCTCCTTTACCTCAAATGCAAATAATCCGTCAAAAATTTAACTTTTAAGTACCCCGTACTTAGTAGAAGAAGCTTCTTCTTGCATTTTTCCTACAAGTGCATACTTACTTTTTTTATTATACCTCATCTGTATGAAATTCGAGTGGTGGAAGAAACTTAAACTCACGGCAAAGATCATGATGTGAATCTTACTGTTATAGAAACTGTATTTATAAATGGAGGCCCACTTCATTGCTTCTTACGTAGTGTTCGAAGAATATTTTACGACGAGACCAAAATATCCTGACGAAAATATTCTGGAAAGTTCCAGAATATTTCTTCTTCCCGTTCTTACCTATTTTTACTTCAAACAGTACTTTGATGTTTGTTACAAGATCCATCACCTTTTCCACGACAGTCAGGAAACCTTTAAATTGTATTTTTAAGAAAGGGATTATAAAGATAAAGGGAATGTTGGCTTCAGTCATTTGTTAACATTTTGCGCCCTCACAACAACAAATTGCCCGGAGGGGTACTTGTGTAATTGCCTCTCTCCACGAGGGAATTAGTTATTAGTATCGTAAATACTACTGACCGAACAATATTCCACCGTTGGTAAAGCCATTTAAATCTTCTGGGACATATTTGGTGGTTTTATCAGTTACCACTAAACTTGTTGGTATTACCGGCTTACTCATTATTACCGACTTCTAACCCAAAAAGCTAAATTCACATCATGTTATAACACAGTAATAGCCTATAGTGATCCCACTGCTGGGACAAAAGCTTCCTCGCTTCGAGAGGGAGTGGGTTGTAATCTACCACGCGAGCCCAGTGCGGCTTGTTAGATGTCACATGTCTTGCCCAAACACAGCAATATCGCTCATAATTTATATAGATACGTTCTTATATCAGTGTACTTAGTTTGAAACCTCATAAAGAAGAGGTTTACAAGCGAACAGCTACCTACGTTTGTCCAAGTACGTTTTTAACCGACTTCAAAAAAAGGAGTAGATTCTCAATTCGGATGTTTATAAATATATTTTTTTTAAATGTTTGTTCGGGTATAACTCCGTCATAAATAACATGTCCCGGAATTAACGCACACCCACCAAATTCCCCAAATAGAATATTATGTTATAATCATAAGACATGCACTGAATTTTTACTATTATGTATAAAACATTGCTTATTTATTAAATTAGTTATACTGATTGTGGGAGAAAAATGTGGTCATATTAAAAATCTACGCACTCACATAGTCGCATACGTGTATGGATCTAGCGTGGTGGTGCTTCGTGCAGTTTGGTTTGTTTTTATTCTTCAGCGGTAGTGTGACTGTAATTTACGTAGTCTGAATTATTTTTGGGAAAAAAAATTACCCATATTAAAAATGACAAAAATCGATTCAGTAAACGATTCTGAACAAACTACTTTCATAATGTGCATTAATTCAGTAACACATTGTATAGACGGATTTGCAAAATTTTTTTGTTCGAAAGAAAGTTATTCCGAAATGGTCCCATTTATATTTCGTAAATATCAGATGATGAGTTTCGGAGACAGACAACGGAACTCTTCAATAAATGCCAGCTAATCAACCGCGATTGCTGCTATCGCATATGTATGCATTGTTTACGCAATTATACAACATAACATACAACATACCACATCTGCGTATCCCTTTAGAGGGAACAGGCGTGTACCCTCTAAAGGGATACGCAGATGTGGTTAGTATACCACGGTACATCCTCATTTCTGTCAAAGTTGTTATTGGGGTACCTCTAATCTTGCAATCATCTATATACATGAATTTGTGTGGGGTAGGTACAACTAAAAAGTGAAAAATAAAAACTTTTTACAAAAAAAAACCAACCGACTTCCAAAAAAAAAAACAATATAAAGTGAAAAATAACTTTGATTTCAGAAGTCGGTGTCAAAAAAAGGAAAATGCGGAACCAACGACACCGACTTCCGAAATCAAAGTTATTTTTCACTTTATAGTGTTTTTTTTTTGTAAAAAAGTTTTTTCTCTATACCTTCAATATACCTACCCGTACAAACCTACGCAATTATATGAAAATTGTTTTTTTCTTGATTTTCTAAACTTCAAAAGCCGTAAAACAAAAGTTGCTGTTAAGTAGACTGTCCCGACCAAAGTGTTCTATCTTTTAAACCGCGATGGCAGTGACGTGTGACAGTTGATGGCAAACGTGCCTCCATGCACAGCGCCTTTTTATTTAAACTGAGAAATGGAATCTACTACATCAGCTTCAAGACTTTTACCAGGGGTCGCTGTTGAGGAAAATGTTTTGTGAGTAAATAATTGTGGTGGTGTAGGTACCCTTTTTTGAGTATTTTAAATAATTTTAAGCGGGAGGTGCTCGCGAATCATATTTTAAACAACATTCAACATGTCACTGACCTGCAAATTGCAAAAAACGTAAGAAAATTAAAATTTCGCGGGCTACCCTGGCCTTTTCCCCTATTTAAAAAAATATTATGTGTCACTTAATATTTTTAAAGCCAACCATACTGAAACCATAAATTATGTTCAGTGTAAACTGTAGGCGAAGAGAATATCGATGATAGTCGACCCCTATTATCAAAAGTTTACGATGCCATTACTCGACTGGGTTTATATGGAATCACATAATAAATCCTTTCGCTCTGTCTGAAACTGACGTAGGACTAAATTCAAGATAAATAACATGCGATAAAACAAAAATTATATACGGCTGTATCATAAAAAAAAAACAGGACGTCGAGGGTGTCGTCGACTAGTACACTGCCAACGGTTCCATTTATGCAAAGCTATTAATCGTCCTTGCTATGATAAAGTCGGGAATAGCCAACCAGCCAGTGAAATAATGCGTCTACGTGACGACCGCACCAACTGACGGTGCGCGCGACACGTTCCGACATTATTTATAGGATATGCTGATGACATTATTAGATATCTCTCCTTACCTTTTCTTTGAACTCCTAGGGAACGGCCGGGCTTCGCAAATGAACCTTAGTTTTCAACATAAATCTTTCTATCTCAATTTTGTCGGGGCCACCTTTTGCTTGTAAGCGAACCGTTCTGTTACGCGCAAATAAATAGCGTCTACAAAAGCTTTTTACATTTGAACTTGCGTTTTTCAACAATGCGTTTACAAGCACTCCAAAAGTTATTTTGTCTTAACAAAAATATTCTCTACGATTTGTCCGTAAACAAATGCAAAATCGCATATTACCGTCGTTGGCTTCAGGAAATATTGTTCATTCGCAATTGTGAGAGAATGTGACTTGCAAATTCAAAGTTGGTGTTTAAAATGCTCTAACAGCGTACGCAAATTAGTTCGCCACCGTCGTTTAAGCTGTGTGTGGACGTGGGTTTATGCAGAGTTCCCTGAAGTTGATGTTTCGAGCTTGTGGAATCCAGTTATTCTCTCACGGAGCGAGGTCAGGAAAGCCCATATCATCTTAGTGGCTAACTTTTAATGTCACTTACGACAAGGTACAAGCAAGTCCAAGTTCTAATACCAGGCAGTTATAATGTGATGGTTCATTATTACGCAGGTATACAGTTACTTATATCGGATACCTAAGCAGAATTAATTGGATTCTTATTACTACTGTTTTGTGGATGGTTGTCATAAGTAGGCTTGAGTTTTTGGTGTACAATGTATTCAGCGGTATATGTATTCAATACGCAAATTAATTAAAGAGACTTATGACAATAAGTATATGTACAATAGTAAGTATATGCTATTAATATTAAAATATTAATAGCATATACTTACTCTGCGACGTTCTAATCCCGTACTAAGTAGATCTACTACATCTTTACAAGGTAATCTATTCTAAACAAGTGGAATATGTTGCTTTCTTTAGAGAGAATTCTCTTGTTGGTATTATTTAAATAGGTAGACTTACATTCATTGCGAAAAAGAACAAACAATGCGTGAAGTAATAAAACGCGGTAGTGTCTTAAAACATAGATAAAGATACGCGAGAGTTTGTCACATGTGGAGCAAATCAGATTTTTATGAGGTGCATAATATTCCTGATGTGCGGACATATATTCTCCGTCGTTCTGTAGGAAAACTTTTATGCCAGAGGTGAGATATTCCCCGCAATATCCCACATTCGAGCCGCGAACGCAGGACGGGTGTCGCGGTAAATTATGGCCATTTATTACCCACTTTCGTGCCGATTACGACTCGACGTAGACTAATAACAATCTCAAAAAGCGCGACATGATTAGGATATTACCACTCAAATACAAATTATACAGATTATGGTCAGATCCTGATGACATGATATGTAAACGATTAAGTATGATGAGGGTTGGGGTGTGGATATATAAATTAACTGAATTATTATTGTAATGCAGCATCTTGTGTGTACTTAAGAAAGGTTGTTTTCTTCACAGGAATTGCTTCCACTAGAGATTCGTCTGGAAATCACTGCTCGTGAAACTTTACACGCACTCAGGTAAACTTCCTTCTTAGTTTTAAAGTAACAAAGAATTTTAGGGAATATTATGAATGTTTATAGGTTTTTCTTTTATTTCCAGAGCAACATTGCTGCACACCCACTGGCACTCCTTTACTTTGCTAGCAGAAGAAGATATATACACCACACTATCCCTACGCAAAGACTTGTCTTCAATAATAACTGCTCCGCCTTTAGATCCGAAATGGCTATCGCTTCCAAAAAAGTTTTCTCGCCACGTTCTTTTCAGGTAATTGAATTTATTTCCAATTTTGTTGTGAACATTTTGAATTGTTATGGATTGGAAGCTTGTAACTGCTAGCTATCGAACAACAATAAAACTTTATTGGTTGTGTTACGACAGCGTGAGCAACACTAGTAGGTACTCCAATTTATTTTGTGTGTGCAGGCGGCTAGCTGAGATATCAAGGCTGACCCGAGGCGTCGTTGTCTTGATATGTGATGTCAATTACGCTAAGCTCGTTATGGATGAGGCCAAGCGACTTAACATGCTCGAAGGAAACTTTTTCTGGCTCTGGCTAGATGCTTCAAAAGATGTTGATATCTTCCACAAAATAAGTAACAGAACCCTTTATACCGAAGATAACGGTCACGATATAGACAGCTTAAGGGATAATGATGAAGCTCTAGTATACGAACGCTTTGACCGCAGCAAACGAGGCGATGCTGACAATAATACAATAGAAGATCAAAAAGACCCCGACATTTTGATGAAAATTGATAAAATCGTAGAAGAAAGTTTTGTCAGTGATGAATTTTATGTAAAAAATAGTTCTAAAAATCCAAAATTTCGTCGTTTAAATCGAAATATAAATATTTCAGAAGCACACAGTGTAAACAACAAATTATTATATTTAAATTTTAGTAAATCGTATGTTAGTAATCGCAATATTAGTTCGGGAAGTATGAGAAATTATAATGTAAATAACAAAGGCGTTGAAACTTCTAAAATCGAAAACAATTCAATTGCGAAGGGAATGCCCTTTCATAATAGAAATAATAGTAGACGTAATAGTTATAGGGAAATGAAAAATGAATCTTTTAATAAATATGTAAATAGCATAGATGTAGAAGATGTGAATGTAGCTAAAAATGTAAAGTTGGGACGAGATGATATAAATAGCAATGATGATATTAGAAGAATAAATGATAGAATAGATTTATCAAGTGATATTAGTGATTTCATAATGAATCCCAAGGTGCATGCGTCTTCGGTGCATAATTTTAAAGACAAAACTGAAAAAAGAAGTGACAGACATTTGAAGAAGGAGGAAGTATTAGAGAAAGAAAGACAAAATATTAAAGATAACATAACTGTGATCTTCAAAAGCCTTCCTGTCGGACTATTGGCTCTGCATCCACAGCCAGTAAAAATAGGTGAGTGGCGACCCGCCAAACAATTAAGTTAACAGGTATCTATATTTTATTCTTAATATAACAGCATTTTAAGACCGCTTTAAAATTAACTGCTAATCAAAAAGTTATCTCAAAGTTTATATTAAAAAAAAACCATACAATGCAGTAATTCCTGAAATCAACATGGTATTCTGTGTTCTGTGTTCGATTTCCAGCCAGATTTAACTTTAGATTGATACGATTAAAGTTTTGTGCTCCAAAAGCTATAGCCGACTCAATTGAATGGTCCTCTAGCTAGATTAACGTAGGTTTATACAAAGGACACTACATAAAAGGCTTAGCGTGAAAGCTTGACAATACGTGACGTTATTGGGATGCGATTGTGTCGTGTACTTGTGGACCACTGTGATTCGTGGACTGAGTCGAGCGTGAAAGTTCTGTCTGCCATCTTTTAATTACACGTTTTCAGCGAACATTGACCTCCGTTTCAGAAAGTTGATTTAAGGATCAACTTTTAGAAATAGAGTTCAATGTTCGCTGAAAATGTTTCTGCTGTCTAATTTTACGTTTTGTGATTGGTTAAACAAAATATAACAACCCATATCACCTAATCTAAACTAACACTAACACGAGGTTCGTTAAAAAAATAAACTGAAAAGGCTATCGGAAACCCAATGACACACTACGTCAATTTTCCGTGTTATAGCCATTTCATACAAGAGACAAAGAGTGACAGTTGTGATTTTAATATACGTACAATTTAAGGTGGTAGTTAAATTGGCAAACAGTTATTTTTTCTGACTTTATGACTATTTGTGTTATGTCACAACTTTATATAAATTTTTTTAAAGGCATGGTTGTATTATGTATAGATCGAGCGTTTATACGTGCAGCAGTGCGAATGACAGTTGGTGCGCTTCGGCGTGTGCTACGTGCTTGTGACGCGTGGTCTGCTCAGGCGCAGTTTTTGAGCGATGCCACCGCGTCCTGCTGGGAAGAACCAAGCGATGCTGCCGCTGACTTCTCTACGGAATTTGTAAGGTAATCTATCTACGTTGAAGTTTTTTTTAACTAGGAAATCGTCACTATTTTCCTAAATAGTGACGATTTCCTAGTTAAAAAAAATAAAAAGTAAGTAAGTACCTACTTACTTATGTAGTATAGGTTTAATGCACTGAATTGCCCAGAGTAATACCCTGTGAGCCGATGTATGTTGAAGTAGTAAGTTGTTACGAGAATTAATAATTTATTTCATAAATAATTGTTCGATTTACTATGTACTACTGATAGCAGTAGCGCTGCATCCGATGAAACTGAACTTAATACTCTTTTAAATGCTCAATACTTTACAGTATCGTTTCAATTTTAATAATAAAGCGAATGTTACTACCACGTATAATTGTAACCCGTCCCGAGAACCAATTTCAAATAATGACTATTAAAAACTGAAAATTTTCATCGGCGTCCAATAAAATAGATAATGGTGCCGAAATTATTCAGCAGAAATATCTTTTGTCAAGTGCTGAACTTTGCGCTAAGTTATAAAGCTGCTAATGACCTCGATTTAAGTTGAGAAAGAACCTTGAGGATATCGGGAGCAGTGGCGGCGGTGAGTGATTGCTGCTCACACCATGACGGATCCTGCCTATTGCCGGCGCCTTATTAAAATATTAATTTTGTTAACGTTCAACGCCTGAGGTTGTGAACCGCAAATTTATGGATGTCGATTCTTTTGTGCTCGCAATTGTGAGGATGATAATGAAAGGTTACACAGTGCCCTTGATATCAGGACCTATGGTGATAGCGAGAAACTCCGTGTGCTTTCTGACAGTGATGTAATAACCATAAGCCCTAAAGCATAAGGTAACTACAAGAGTGTCCGTGGAGTTTCTTGCCCGTTCTTCTCTTCTCCACAGGTAGCTAGTACTCTGGAATGAACATCTTTATGACTGACCGACTCCTTGACAATTCAAAAGTGCCTGTGCGGTTTACTTGAAATAAATACTTTGAGTTTGAGAATTACTCGCTTAAGTTTTACAGTCACTAGAAACAATCTTACCGACACTGAAAATAATGTAATGTCTGCAATAAGTTGCCAACAGTTAAAGTAGATAATTGAATCGATACTATAATTGACACGCTAACGACGCAAACTGTTGTGTACAAACTTAATGCTCGATCAATAAACATTAACTTAACCAACGACTTAATTAACCGTTAAACAGAGAGCAAATTAGTGCTGAACGTAAATGTAAATAAAATTAGAATTCATTGCTGTGGGAGTAGAACGTGGTTAAGGAAAACAATTAAGACGTTTTACAGTTATTAAGTATAGAGACATTCAAGCAAGGAATGATAATAGAAGGGTAACAAGCGCGGAACATCACCATAAAAGCAAATTGACTAGCGGGTATAAGAACGAGGCGAGATTACTTTTATAGTGTCTCTATCTTAAAGAGCAGCTCGTGGGTTTATATCGGTGGCCGCATTACGGTACATAAAGTCTTATCTACTAGACATCGTTGGTCACCCGCAGTAACCTACACCATTCGTTTCGTGTAACGTAATCCGATTCTTGGCATTGTTACATGGATGTTCTAAGGCTCTGTAATAATAATAAGGATGCAGTGCTCGTAGGGATCTTGACCATCTTCCGGGCTCTGGGATTGTTCTGAAAGCCGTGGAATAACTCTCCACTCCTCATAAGCACCACAGGACATGTTGCCCCATTGTTGCTACGTCACTATGTGCTAGCGACAGTTTCCGGGGGCCCATTATTGAGTGTGCAAGTCACCCCCTGCCATTTTATCCGTGTATATATAGAACATTGATCAGGCAGGGGCCATAGTTCTTCCATAGTTATTGGTAACCAGTTCACTTTAGCCACCCTAACCCATAGTCCAAATTTGTATTTTTCCACAATAAAACAATAGTCCTACACCAACCGCGGGTTATCCTTGGGTGCACTTGCATAGTGCATACAGGGATAATCGTCGGTTGGTGCCTCTTTTCAATAAAATTTCCTAAGGGGCCTTGGCTTCGGCCCCTCGTACGCCTTCCAAAGGACCGGGACATCATGGTCCCGAGATATGTCAAAACATAATAATAATATTTATTTATTTCTAAGTGTGTAGTGTGAGTTTAGATCTTAAATCGTTTAGTCACGGCGTGAGTGGCTTGTTGTGCAAAGATTCAGTTTCCTTGTTGTTAGTTTAGAACTAAATCCTTGCATAATTTGCATAATCAGCCTATAATGCTCCCATGTGTGTTAATGGCCTGTGTCCCACTGCTAGGACACAGGCCTCCTCTCGGTAAGTGGGCCGTAATCCACCACACGGGCCCAGTGCAGGTTGGTAGATGCCACATGTCTCCAAATACAACCAAAATCCTTGCCGCGATTTTAAAGATTTTATTTGTAATTCAGAAGATTCACCAAAAAACTGAACACTGTTACCTGATTATTTTGCTGGATTATCTCCAGTAACTCTCAGGTTCAATCAAATAAATCGTACCCCAATAATTCAGGGTTTCCCCAAAAATCGGTAGCTTGGCAACACAATCTTTATGATGCTATATGTACGAGATTTTGTATTATGGAGCTTTTATACGATTTCAATCAATTTTATTAGAATCCAAATAAAAAACTAGAAGCTCAAATCAAAACACATTTAATTATTTTTCAATTAGGTTCATCAGAATTCAAATAAGTAAAACAACAGAAACACTAATCAAAACATATTTATAAAAAAAAAGAAAATTAAGCCTGGCTATATGTAAAGCTCACTTGTTTTTTTTTTCAATAGACCGGAGTTGACCGCATTCCAATTGATGCCAAACGGGAGCACTAACTCCGGAATAGGTTAGGATACGCTTGAAATACGCTCGGAAAAAATCTTGGCATATTCCAATCGTTTTACTTTTATTTTGTTTTAGCCGAGTTTACCGCCAGCTCCATTCACTTCTTTAATAAAGTTCTGATTAAAGAGAATCTATTAATTTTTTCGAAGAATGTATTTATTTAGAGAGAGAAAGAAAGTTAATTACCCTTTGATTAAAGTTTATGAGAGTTAAACAGAAAGTATTAAGACAATTAAATGCGGGATTGATAGGAAACTGTTAAAGTTTATTTATTGCTTCGTTGTGCGGTCCGTCGCGTTGCGCCGCATTACCACCTGACAGTGACGAGGGTGTTTTACCACCACCAAATTGCGTAGACACCTCATACAGTTTATCGTACCTTAGTCGTGTATCCGTACAGCCACTCGGGTCCAGCACATTTTTGTGTCCATTTCAATTAACATATCACCGACCTCAACACATGTTTGACCTTCAGAACCCAACTTTCATGGAAAATCAAAATCAAATATTTTATTTCACATAAACTTACATGAACACGGGCATGTGATTTACTATGGAGAAGAGCCAGCAAGAACCTCCACGGTTATTCTTTTAAAAATAATTGGCTTTTACAATATTTTCAAATTACAGCATTGGCCTATCAACAAGTACTTACAAAATAGAAAATGGTCTACAAATCTACCTCTCTATCTAATTTATATGGTGTACATAATAAAGACTATTATATTCTATTCTACAGTCTACAAGGCTTTAATGTAGCTATCAAAAGCAATAGTTTCAAACATAATTCATTTTAATCTGGTTTTAGTTTGTGACCCATAGTAACCTCAGCGGTCCCTGATAATTTAAATGGAATGCAGGATGTCAGACAATACTTCACATACTTCCTTTGAGAAATTTTAATTAGCTTGCTTTATGCCAGTATTTTCCCTCCGTTTCCTGCTAATTTAATTTTGTATCAAACAGTAACAACTTTCTAGAAAACAGACAAGCTCAAAGAAATGTACAAACGAACCATTCATATTTATAATGCCAAATTCATGCAGGTAGTCAGGTACGCACGAAAAATGTAATCCAAATTCACGCTACAAGGTACACGTAGCGTGTGAAAAACGCGTAAAAACAAAACGGCAGCGCGTGACATGTCACGTTCACGTCATATCACTAGCCTTCATATTTCAATGCTAAAGAAAAATATATGAAACTGCAAACACGTCCGAAGTGTCGTCGTTCCCACAAGCTCCCGCTGTTTCCAATATGTGCTGAGGTCAGAGAGTTACAGCAATTTCACAAACATGTCTCTTCGGGTCTAGGGTAGGCCACGCAGAAAATCAATGGGATACAATATTTTACTCGTGCCTTCCCACTTCATTTATCAATGAACTTGGAAGTTTCTGAGCTTGGAACTTTAGATTACGCTGTTCAGTTAGTTCTTGACTGTCACTTCATCGTCCAGTTTCAGTCTGTTTATTAATTTGAAGTTACAGACGCTTGGAATAATTGGTTACTTACTTTTTGAAGTGTTTTTGGCAAAGTTAACTTCCTGGCAAGCGTACACACCCTTATCGTTGATGGCGTTTGGTGTCGTTTGTCCAAACGAGAGCATAATTATAATTATAATTTTCAAAGCAAAAACTGTAATATGTGAGGCACTATTGATACAGGCATAGCTTATTCAGCCTATAATGTTTCCACTGCTAGGACACAAGTCTCCCTCTATGAGAGGCAGTGGGCCATAATCCACCAGCCTGCACTGCCCAGTGCAGGCTGGTGGATGTCACATATATTCCCATTTTTGGTTCGAAGACATACCGGTTCCGTCACGATGTTTTCTTGCACCGTTTTGAGAGCTGTGGTGATGAAATTAAATACACAAAATAAAGTGCCAAACAGCGATACAGGTATATCTGTAAACAATTGTTTTTCACACGAAGTAAAAATACCTACAGGTTCCTCATTTCTTTTAGTTACAATACCGGTAACAAAGTATACCTCCACCTTAACCCAATTCTTCGAAACAGAATAGAAGAAATTGGTTCTAATTTAGCTCTTACGTGATTCGAGTGCAAACTGAATGACGTAAACTCCCTAGAAAAGATTTCCTTAGGTACCGTCGCATTTAATCTAGAATGAGAAGATTTGTCGATTTGTGGAACTGAGCGACAGATTTACCGGGAGACCTAGGATACACAATTAGATTTACCGGGAGACCTAGGATACACAATTAGATTTACCGGGAGACTTAGGATACACAATTAGATTTTCACGTTTGATTTTTGAAATGTAATAGCATTATTAAATTACACCAATGCGAAGCCGGCGCGGGACGCTAGTTAAAAGTTCAAAGGCTAGTTTTGAAACACTGTTAACAATTTGATGCTGCCATCGCTAACCTTGTAAGCACAAAAAAATGAACAAGCTGTTTGATGAATATATATAAAAATAATTAACAGTTTATTACATCAAAGAAGAAAAGAAAGAAAGAAAAAAGTTTATTTGGACGCAGTTCGTGAAACACAAAATACAAAATTAATAAAATAAAAAATAATGTTTCAGACGACAATAGTGTGTGCCTCACGGCTGCGCCAAAAAGGTTCATTTCAGCATTAATGCCAGACAGATGCTGTGTGACGCTGGTTTTCTAATGAACCTTTAGGGAAAAGTGATGGGGAAATCAGTGCTAGTTAGGCTGAATATGTGTCTTTCCGACCCATTTACACGCTTATTGACCATAAATATTAAACAATAGCAACTAGCATGAAACATTTTATGAGTATATTGGTAAATTTTAATGTTTTAGTGGTGAATATTACCACTAAAAACATTACATATTCAAATTTGATTAAACCTAAAATTGATTTGCACCCTTGTTTTTATTACGGGCATAAGCTTAACTCAGTGAACCCACTCGCCTATCTAATATAAACTATCAGCACGTCCCGTTTGTTATTGGTCCGGAAGACTTTAGGATTACTTTATCTTTAAGGGTCAGATCCCAACACCCATATTACTCACAAACGATATAAGTAAGTGTGCAATTAAATCTTATTCTTTTCCGTAGGTAGTACGTATGTGTTGATATAAGGTAGTGCAGTGGTGGCCTAGTGGTGACGACCTTGACTTAGGAGTTGTAGGTCCTCTGCCGGGACGACACGGCGCGGCATACGCTGGCAGAGTGTGCCGCCTGGGAGGAGCCGCGCCGTGCCCTCATCTCAGAAGTAGGCAGTGACCTGTCGCTGCCGGCCGTGGTCGAGTCGATGGTCGGCAGCGAAGAGTCCTGGGACGCGGTGGTTTCCTTCTGCGAAACAGTCGTCTCGCAGAAGGAGGCTGCGGAAAGGGAGAGGGAGATCTCGTCCACTCACCCGGCCCGCAGCAGGCGCACCGGGCTTCGGCGGAGGGCGGACAACGCCCTCTTCCAGCCCCCCTAAATGGGTCCAGGGGCGACGGACTCGGGGACGTCCGTTGCCCCCCACACATCAGGACCCGAGGTGGCGGCGCGTAGTGTTCCACGCGCGCCCCTCTTAGAAGTCGCGGGGGGAGTCTAACACCTCACTCCCCCCCCTGACCTGACGAGGCCCGCGGCGGCGGGCCGGCACCAGTCGGGGGTTGCGGAAGGATCATACGTTCCCGCGACCCCCGGCGTAGGTGTGAGATGGAACACCGGGGTGGTTTTTAGCCGGTAACAGTCCGGCATGCCCCTCTGCCTACCCCAGGGCGGAGGATGTCCATGAGGATTTTCCCCCCGAGACCAAAAAAACAAAAAAAAGGAGTTGTAGGTCCTAGGTTCGAACCCTGACAGGCGCTTTACTTTGTGTAAATTGTTTCATCACCCCTGCTTTCAAAACGGCGAAGGAAAACATCGTGAGGAAACCGGCATGTCCTAGAACCAAAAATTCAAAGACATGCCCCATCCTCTCACCGAGAGGAGGCCTGTGTCCCTTCAGTGGGAACATTATATGCTGATTATGATATAAGGTACCTACTAAATATTATAATTACAGACCACTTGGTTCTTAACCCGACAAATGTCTTATGATTGTTGTTCATAAGAAAAATACACGCGAAACGACAATAAATAATATATAAATGTGAAACCGTTCAGTTGTTTCTTATAGACGGCTTCTAGTAGGCGATTATATGAAATGACGATATGCGTTACTAAAAAGTCTCAGTCAGATGTAGGATTAATTTTGTATCCAACTTTTCTTTCTATAAAAAAAACAACCAACTTCCAAAAAAGCACTAAAAAGTGAAAAAATACTTTAATTTCAGAAGTTGGTGTCTTTGGTTTTATATTTTCGGTTTTTGCTATCGCTTTCCGGCGTTAAAGTAATTTTTCACCTTGAAGTGTTTTTTTTTGGAAGTCGATTGATTTTTTAATAACAAAGTTTTTTTTTTCACTGTTTAGTTAAGCAGTGGTGGCCCAGTGGAAACGCTCGCGACTTACGAGTTGCTGGTCGTAGTTTCGGACCCAGACAGGCGCTTTACTTTGTGTAAATTATTTCAGCACCACTGCTCTCAAACCTGTGAAGGAAAACATCGTGAGGAAACCGGTATATCCTAGAGCCAAAAATTCAAAGACATGTGACGTCTACCAACCCGTACTGGGCCAGTGGTAGATTACGGCTCACTCCCTCTCACAGAGAGGAGGTCTGTATTCCAGCAGTGGCGACATCATAGGCAGATTATGTAACTATATAAACCACGTCTTACTATTATACTAAGCACAACTTACTGTGCTTAGTATAATAGTAAGATCAGTGACAGTATCACTGACATAAATGTCAGAGTTGTAAGGTAACAAACACAAAAAAATACAACCGAATTGATTAAAACCTCCTCCTTTTTTCAAGTTCATTCAGTTAAAAATAAGACTATTTATTTATTTATTTATTTATTTCAGGCGACGCAGGCCCATATATAAATAGCTTAACCTAATCATACAGATTTTAAATATAAAATAGTACTTCACTAGCTAGTTCTGGTGCTGCTCAGTGGTACTTGTCCGCGGAAGTAACGGAACACCACGTCCTGCGACTAGAAGTCTTCGTGCATGACGCTGGGAGATAACATTTCGGTATACGTACCACAAACGCCTTGAAGTTGACGTTGCAGTGCGACTCCAGTAACTGCACCCTCGGCGCATACCTCGTCTTCTGGCGCGCTGGTGATTTGAGTATCCTCCATCGCCTCTCTAATGTCACCAGTCTCCTTAAAGTGACTGGTGACATTAGAGAGGCGATGGAGGATACTAAAATTACCGTTTTGGTATTAATTGATTTCTCCAATGCCTTTAACGCCGTCAGCCACGATATTCTCCTTTCTATCCTCTCTCACCTTATGGTTTCGTCGGAGGCCCTGGAATGGTTCTCTTCTTATCTTCGGCGACGTCAGCAGTCGGTTCGCGTTGATGAGAAGTCATCAAGTTGGCGTGACCTGGATGCTGGTGTTCCACAAGGCGGTATTCTTTCTCCATTATTATTCTCCATCTTCATTAATTTTATAACTCACTGTCTTCGGTGTTCGTATCATCTATATGCCGACGATCTTCAATTATATACAGCTGAGCGGGTAGAAGGTTTGTCGAACGCTATACCGGATGTAAACCGAGACTTAGATGCTATCAAAAAGTGGTCTGATAGTTTCGGGGTGTCAGTAAACCCCTCGAAGTGTCAGGCCATTGTAATTGGAAGTTCACGCATGATGGGTAGGGTGACGCTTAGCTCTCTTCCACCTCTTATTTTTAATGGTACCGTCATACCCATTACACCTACTGTCAAAGATCTCGGTTTGCATCTTGACTCAACGCTTAGTTGGCAACGCCAGGTCTCTAGTGTTAGTCAAAGGGTCAATGGTACTCTGCGATCCCTGTATCGTTTGAGAAACTTTTTGCCCGCTAAGACGAAGACCATGCTTGTGCAGACTTTGATTTTCCCTATAATCGATTATGGTGACGTGTGCTATTTTGACTTGAATGCGGTTTTGCTGGATAAGCTCGACAGATTGCTCAACAATGGTATCCGGTTCATATTCAACCTCAGGAAATATGACCATGTGTCGAGCTATAGGTCTGAGCTCAAATGGATGTCCATTCGCCAAAGAAGAAGTTTGCGCGCTTTGACCACGCTTTTCTCCCTTCTCAACTCTCCCAATCCTCCTTCTTATCTCGTATCTCACTTCCAATATCTTTGTTCTTCACACGCTAAGAATCTGCGTTCTTCTAACAATCTTCTCTTACTCTGTCCGTCTCATACGTCTGATTTTGTTCATTCTTCTTTTCATATTCAGTCCATTCTTCTTTGGAATGCGCTTCCTCTTGATATCAGGACGGCGAGCAGTCGGTATGCATTTAAGCGGAAATTGCAGAGTTATTTTCAAAATAAATCTTAAAAAAATAGCGTAGAGTCATCTCAACACTTCTCTCCCTTGATTTTGTATATATATATATATATATATATATATATATATTATAAGTATGTATATATTATAGTAATAGTATGTATGTGTATATAACCTATTTATGTATTTGTGTACCTAGTTTTAAGAGTTTTTTTTATCATTGTCCCTTTCAATTAAAGCATCTGCCATCTAATCTCTTCACCACCCTTGGTTGACTGGTAGAGAATGCCTAAGGCATTAAGTCCGCCTTTGTACCTTTTTGTGCGAAAAGTTTAAATAAATAAATAAATAAATTTGATCACTTATCTAGCTTTCATATCTAAAGCATAACACATCTATTGACAAAATAGAGAACCTTAAATCAGGTCATGTATCTAGGTGAGACTTTCAAGGACCCCCGCTCTTGACCCCCTAATAGTGGTGTTGGAAGGCACACGCTTCGAGAAACGTTATTCAATAAAATACGTGATCGGCATCCGATCTTAACCCTATTCAGGGATTGCCGTAATGTATCCTGAAGAAGCGTGTACATGTTTAGGATCCACCAAATGATAAATGAACCTTGTATCGAATCAATTCTCTCCTTTCTGTAAATCATGAGCTTGCTATGATACTGATGAGACTTTTTGTTCGGAGTATCACCGCCATTTTGAACGTTTATTATCTTGTTCATCTTGATATACCCGTTTGTTGAACTGGGTATGAATTATGAACTTTTTTGAGGTATAAGGATAAAGATTCAGGTATTTGTTAGCTTAGACCAGCCCTGAACATTGTATTCATATTTACCTTACATCAATCAATCTACCAAGCGTTTTCCCAACTATGTTGGGGCTTCCAGTCTAACCTGATGCCAGTTCAATACCAGTATTTTACATGGAGCGACTGCCTACCTCACCTCCACAACCCAATCACTGGGGTAATACGATACCCCTTGGTAAGACGGTTGTTTGACTTTCGGGCTTCTGAGGATTCGTAACGACTATCAAAGATCTACGAATGAAAGCCGGGACCAACGGCTTAACGTGCTTTCCGAGACACGGAGGGGCCTTCGTATGTAAAGTTGGTCACTCATCCACGGCCCAACCGTGGCAAGCCTAGCTTAACTTGACCTGTGCGGCTGTTATTACTTAGCCACAAGCCCCTCATATTCATATTTACCTTATATGTAGTTACGAATAGCTATATCGTGTATTTCATAAATACAATTTCGTATCCTATTCCTACCAATATTATAAACGTGAAAGTTTGTATGGATAGGTGGAGGGGTGGATGGATGGATGGATGGATGTTTGTTACTCTTTCACACAAAAACTCCTAAACGGATTTGGATGAAATTGGGCACACAGAAGGTTTATAATCAGGATTAACATATAGGATACTTTTTATCCCGATATTCCCACGGGATCGAAACTTATGCAGGTGAAACCGCAGGGCGCAGCTAGTATTAAATAAAGAAATCACAACTCTTTTCTGAAATTACTTCAGAACTAACAAACAAGACTGAAAGTAAGTTTTTTATTTAAAACTCTCCGGCGTACATTTCAAAGTACTTTTAGAACTTCTCCATCGTTAGTATTGTTTTCTGGCCAGGCAGCATCTAGTAAAAAATGGATGTTTTAGCGGTAAGTTTTACTTTCTTACTCCATGTGAAATCACAGAGTTACTTTAGAACTTTAGAAAATAAAGGACAGCTCCTGAGATAGTTTGCTCTCTGACTACGACAAGTGACTAATAGCGTTGCCTTCATTCACTGGCGCTTAAATTAGTTTGTACTTTCCTCCAATTTGAAGCTAAATAGCTCGCATTCCGTCTACCTAAGTAGTAGGTAATATTAAAATCCCTGAACTCATAAAACATTCCTTTTCTGTTAGGAACTTTGGATTTAAAGAAAGTAATTTGCCTTGATGTTTGTAATACAATGTTATTAAAATACGAGTATTTTGATGAAAATGGAAATAGTCCGGAACACCAATTCGTTTAATTAAATGCTTCAAATACGGAGTTAACCAAATAATTAGCCTGCGCACAATCGTTTTATTAATTTGTGTTGCTTGACAGCCCAGTCATTAAGAGTAATCCGTCTACTTTACGGCAATACATCGATTGATTGCTTTTAATGGCAATAACTTAACATTGAGGAAGTGTCTTTTAGCATACCTAGCCTACATAGGTACCTACCAACATGACTACGTAATTCGAAAATAAAATCTGACCTTTCCATTTTTCTAACCAGGTATGTAAAATTAACACGAAAGAATTAGACATTGAAGATACACAGTAAGTATATCGTAATATTTTTTGGTTATAATCCAACTCGATCACATTATCATAAATCGGTCGGAACTGCACGGTAGCAAGTTTTGGCAGACGGCCAGGCTGTGCAGGCTGACTCGACGAAATGATCGCCATCTATTGACATGACTTGACGCAGATAGTTCCCTTTTTAGTTCATTCAGAAATTAGGACAGCTAAATAGGTCAGGTCGCTGGTGAATACAGTTTTACGCACTCTCGGCTTAGCGGCCATTACAATGGTTCCTTCTCCGCAATCATTTTCCTTTTTACCACACATATCTTCACAACCTAACCTTCTCTTGTTAGATGGCAAACCCCATTTATTTCCTACACGTGCCGACATTTTCTAAAGAGTGCCCACGGGCGTTCATTTGTTCGACTCGATAAAATTTAACTATGCAAACAATGTGCCTTTCAGCAAAAGTCGAAAAAAAGGCAACGTTGATCAGTCTCAAATACTTGCACAATGTTGAGTGAGGAAAGTTTCAGTTTATAAATAATGACTTTAATTTTAACTTTTTCCGAAATAAAGTTCTTTAGCGTGTTACAGAAAATCCCTTTGGTTTTACGCACAAGGAATAATAATGGTTGGTAGACATCTGCTGCTTTGGCTATGGAGAGAATCCCAAAGCCAATGTTTTGAGCCGGCTGGTTGGGGAGACGTCGCCGGAACGTTTGCCCTGAGTCTAAACCCAGGATTAGAGATGTGAAACTTTCAACAGCCTTTGGCGGCGGCGGTTTAGCGTTGATAATATTTTAGGCAAAACGGTAGAATTGCTACATAATTATAATTTATTTTGATTGACAATTTACCATTTTTAATAACTGGTAGGTAATAATAATATTCATGTAAAATTATGTCGGGAAATTGTGATGCGTCAGAGAAGCGTAAAAATGAGTGACACCGATTACAAATCATGGCATGTATGAGCAGGTCGTCGCTTATTTCGCAGAAGAGAGTCTTATTTTTCTACACCGACAGTTTTTATTACTTTCTGTCATGTGTATCATTTTCATCGCCATATTAAAATCAATGAACTTCCCAAAACATATTAAGAACGACCGAATTCGATAGCTTCTTACTTAAAATTCCGCACCTACAGTAACTGAGTCGTTACTGAATATTTTCTAATCTAAAAGTACTAAATACTGTGGAAAGGCGTTCCTGCGTATGCAATTTTACAAAGAATTATGTTTAAAATAGAACATTAAAATATTGAAATACCAATGTGTAGGTCGGATAGTGTTATTTTATCATTTGGTGCGGGCCGAGCTCGGGTCGAATGCGGGTATCGGCGGGCCTACGCGGATATTGCATGTTCATACCCATTTCCTCGACTGAGGGCCGAAAACCACACAATTTTGTTACTTAACTACTTCTGTATATATGTATAAAAACATATATCCAAGCTCGCGTTGAAGCTCTGGGAATTAAAGGAAAATATTGTGTCAAACGTTTGTGACTGATGGTTTAAGAAATTCGCCTGTGATCTATCTTGTGTAAACACGTTTATACCGAGAAGGTACCTACTATTGTCTATTAATCATTTTTTTGTTTGTGCAATACCACAAAGTTCATTTGTTTTTAAATAATCTCATTATAAAGAACCAGTATATTATTCCCGTTAACCCTGATATGCAACTAATGATTGATGTAAACTTACACACAGTAACAGGAAATTGGATACTGTTAGTTTTAATAAAATCTATCATATTCTATTTATTTTGAAATGTGCTATATCCAGCACTTACTACTTTATTATTTTATCTTTCAAAAATATTTGGTCTACTGAAATTTGTCGACTGATATTAAATCTTTTATTATCTTTATCCGAGTTGTTTTGACTTCGATTCATGGCGGTTTCGCAGTATTTTATAACATAATGCCACCGTTTTATAAGTAAGCCCTTAATTCTTGTCGATTCTTCGGATCACGAAAATAAATCCTTCATGCTCCTCGCAATTTACGGGGTGTATTATTTGAATACTTTGAGAATAAAATTCTAATGCAACCTTATTCTTAAAGTATATACTCCTAATAACATCGAATGTAGTATGTGAGTTTGTGCGCTGTGCTGTGGGTCGCCCATAGCACTCCATCATGCTGAGTGGAAGCCTTCTTGTCACAGTCATGACGTGTAGCTGCTGACTATTTTTTTTTTGTGCTCGTGATTATATTTATGTAATCTATTTTGTTTTATTTTTCTGGTTACCTACTCGAGTAAATTATCTTTTTGTACGCACGTGTTTCAGTGACAAGTAAACCTATTTTTCTTTCTTTCTTTTCTCACCTATTAGAATTTGTAAGTGCAAGCCTACAACACTACTTTTGCTTGAAAAAATCAGTACAATAAAATTCTATTTCTTCATGAGGAATTTCAACTAAACCTTTCAGTAATATAATACAGTTAGAATATTAAAAGGTCAAGATATTAAAATTTTACTTAGGCTTCATTTGACCTATCTCTACGTGTGTCGTTAAATAAGTCTTTAGTGCGCAGTTCAATACGAAGGCATTTGAATTCTTGAATTTTATGTCCTTAAGTCATTAATTTATATTGTTCACAGAGAGACGCGGATATCTGCAGCGGCGGCGCTTGCTGGAGGCACGGAGCAATCTGAGCGATCACTAACGGCATCATTCGCTCTCTTAAACTTAGTACCATCCGGAGTCGAAGGGGAAAATATGTGGAGACAAGTGGGACGCGTACTCGGCCGTAGCGTGAGACTCCATACGATCGTGTGGCCAGGAGGTAGACTAGTAGCTCACGGACAATCTGACGGTGCCCGCACAATATTCCGCATCGTCACGGCACTAGCACCCCCTTTTGTCATGGAAGGAGAGCTCGACGAGGACGGCCAATGTCTCCGGGGCCTTCTATGTCACCGACCACAAACGTCCGACCGAGATAACCTAACCCTCGCGTTCAATGAATTGGAAAGGGAAAGCGATCAAGATGATTTCTTCTTCCCCACGTCTAAACCCGTATTCACTAAAATGGAAACGCATTGTTGTTACGGACTTGCAATGGATCTTCTGGAAAACATAGCTCAAGAACTAGAATTCGATTTTCATTTATATATCGTAGAGGACGGATTATACGGATCCAGGAAACTTATCAAACCATTTCATCGAATATTTGAATATAAAACCGTAGCGAGCGAATATGCGCCTATAAATTACCAGAGTTATCGTTCACAATACCGTAACGGTTACAAATCTGTGGAGGAGGATGCAGAAGAAACGCCATACCTTTTTGATATTGAGCCAGATGAAAGCGTTGAAAAATGGAATGGTATTATTGGGGATTTGGTCTCCGGAGCCGCTCATATGTCATTTGCAGCTCTGAGTGTTTCCGCAGCCAGGGCAGAAGTCATAGACTACAGTCAACCTTACTTTTTCAGTGGCGTGTCAATACTAGCAGCCCCTAATCAAAGACCAGACATACCGCTGCTTGCGTTCCTTCTTCCATTTTCACCAGAGCTATGGATCGCAATATTTACATCTCTAAATGTGACTGCTATAGCTGTGGCCATATACGAATGGCTCTCACCATTTGGTTTAAATCCTTGGGGACGACAAAGATCAAAGAACTTTAGCATTTCCAGTGCGCTCTGGGTTATGTGGGGACTTTTATGCGGACATTTGGTGGCATTCAAAGCCCCTAAGAGTTGGCCTAATAAGTTTCTGATAAACGTTTGGGGTGGATTTTCTGTGATATTCGTTGCGAGTTACACTGCCAATATAGCCGCTCTGATTGCGGGATTGTTTTTTCACAATGCGGTTGATGACTACCAAGGTCGAAGTAATGTAAGTCAATTAACGTGAGTGTGGTATAAGTTTGGTGTCCGAAGAGTTTCTTATAGTATTAATTAAATTGTAGTGGCTGTCTCTGCGAGTGGGGACGGCCAGGTCGTCGGTGTCTGAGTACTTCGTTCAACGAAATAATCCGCAGCTGGCGCAACAAATGCGTCGTTACGCCCTTCAAGATGTTGAAGAAGGCATTCAGCGACTCAGGTAAGATATTATACAAACCTTTTCTATAGACGCAGGCGGGTATAATAAAGTTTGTGCGTCTGGCTTCTAACTTATAATTTAACTTAACTCAAGTTATAAGTTCAGGCATAAGATACGCATATAAAATTACTGAGTTGCTACTTTAAACTTATTACGGTGAAGTATCAAACTTCGTATTTAAAGTTGTTGGATTCTATGAAAGTTATCTTTAGATAGATTTTTGAAGAAAGCCAGTCTAGTGGTCTTAAATAACTAGCAGAAAACCAAATGCCTAAAATTATTGTATAGACTCTGTGTTGAATCGTTTCTTGGTCGTTTGGAGAATCGGTCACATGTAAACGTCCGCAGCTGGGCACGGGCGAGTGCTATAATAAACGGACAATGGGGAGAATCCTCAATTACCACGTTTGTTGTACGAATTGGTGATTGCAGATTGTTGATATTAACACACCTCTAGAGGTTATCTTTTACTCATACATGATGATCAAGTAAAAAACCGGTTTTATATTGTATGTAAACTACTTATACAGCATGTACCAAAAATGTGGTCATATTTATGGGTGTGGTACAGACCATCAACCAGAACCATATTCTCCACGGGGCCAACATCGTTATCGCGAAAATAATATCAGCCGTCCCATACATTTGGGTCGAGTAGGTATTGAAGTTTTGTATGGGGCACTTGATAATTTTTTGCAATGCCGATTACCACACCTTTCTGAAACATACGATATAGGACGCTGCGCTGCACGCGGTCAATGAGATTGTCCATCCTCAATCCTCTATTGCGGGACCAGACCGCAAACATCAATTAATCTGAAATGCATATGAAACAAGCCGCATCAGTTAAGGATTCATTATAAATTCTATTGTAATCCTTCAGAAGTAATTAGCTCAATAAATCACTTTAAACTCAAAGCGAAACATTAATTTTCATTTAATGAAAGGAATCCGAATATCGATAGCGAATTCGGTAATTTGATTCAAAAACGCTTTCAATTTTATTATCTCGTAAAATTTTCAAGCCCGCAGGACTCCGATCGCCACTTAATACCTTTTAGTACATTTGTTTTATAGTCAGATTCAGTACCCGCTTTCGTATTTCACCAATTAAGCTATAAACTGTCACCAGTCAAAACAAAGGGTCGCTTTTAAGACCGGAAAAGCCTCAACTTTGTCAACTAAGAGCAGAGAGTGGTTGCAATGTGTCACGTGAGGTACTTTGTTGTTAGATATTTTGTACCTTATTCAGACGTCGGATTAAGTTAACATTACTCTGAAAAGTATCTGTTTTTATTGTACTTTTTATAGCTATGACAGGCATTATATTTATTATTCCACTCCGAGTTTTAGGGATCCGCTCGTTTACAGGTTAGCGCTTTGCGTTCATGAGACGGGCGTTTGTTTGCTTTGTAAATATTTCCATTGCCCCTGAAAACGTTATGAGCAGTGTCGGTTTCCAAATCGTTTACCTATAAAAATCTAAAAGTATTTCTCTTTTTTTTTTGTTGCAGAAATGGTACTTTAGATCTTTTAATAGCTGACTCTCCTGTTTTGGACTATTATCGGGCCACTGATCACGGATGCAAGCTGCAGCGTATTGGTGATCATCCTCTCGCTGAAGATGCGTATGCTATCGGCATGTCAAAAGGATTCCCTTTGAAGGTAGGACCAGTGACATATTAATACATAATATTCAGCACTACGTATATAAATTATAACACAAAGTTAATGTGTCCTAAATTAGGCGTGGTGTGACTAAGCAACGTCTCTGAAGAAATGTAGCGGAGATTTACATGAATCGGAGGACTTTAGGAGCCCTGAGTGGTGGGGGCCACGCCGGATCTTTGCACGAAAGATTGATGGATGACGCACGCGAACTCCTAATGGTGTGATCGATAGTCGGGTGTCATGTAGCTCCAGCTCAACCGATTATACGTCATTTTATCTTGACGTTGTTCAATATACCCCTGAGGATTATCCGAATCAGTGACATAAATCAACGGAAAGAGAGTTTTTGTTTCGAGCCATCATGATACGCTTCGAGATTTTTCCTTTATTTTTGACGCTTTGTTATACAGAAAAATCGACGCAGATGTGACGCTATTGTTTCCTTTTTTTTGTAATCGTTCGGGCGCGGTCCGATTGTTTCGACATTTACAAATATGTCCATTTGTATAACATTAACATTTTGCAACACCCATGACCTGTGTTCAGTTTTAAAAATCACTTTCGTTCTTTTTGTTTCAGGACAGCATATCGGCTGTGATAGCTAAGTATTCATCCAACGGTTACATGGATATTCTAACAGAAAAGTGGTATGGCGGCCTGCCTTGTTTCAAACTCAGCCCAGACTATGGAATCCAACCAAAGCCACTCGGTAAGCTTTACTATAGATAGTTTCACTTATTTCCAAGAACTTTTCAGCTATGCAGACAGAAGCCATTATATTTGAAAGTGCCTAATTAGAGAAACAAGCTTTGTTTGTTCGGGTTCATGAATATTTACGTGTCACTTTGTAAATCAAGTTTCTGTAAAAGATGTTACGAGAATCTTGTTAGTGTCGCGATTTGGGTAGAGCGGTGTGTATTACTATTTTAATGTGTATTCGTAACATTTACGTAGTTGGATGGCTCGTCTCTGGCGGAAATTTCATTAGAATTTATCGCCACCCCCACGTTAATCCGACCCCTCACCGTCGCGCTCTGAAGGGAGAGGTATTACCACCAGGCGACCTAAAAGATTAAACATGGGATTTATCGTTTGAAAAAATTCAGCTGACACCGACACTGTGTTTATCTCTTATTTGGGATAAACGCTCGAAGGAGCGATTAAGAGTTAAGTGACACGAGGGAGTTGAGTTATGTTATGAATATTTTTACCGTGCCTTTTATATGGCAACGTAACCTTTTTGTTATTTTAAAAATTGTTTCTATTTCCTGCCTTATTAATTGTACACACTTTAAACTTTTTACATTAATTTTATTCGGCATAAAATACCAGAATACTATCAGCATTAGGTAAGCTCCATTGTTCGAGCCAAGTGATCTGCTATCTCGGAGTATATCTCAGAAAGCTATAAAACTTCGCGGTTCGCTACAAAGCCTTGGGTACTCAAGGTTTCGTATCTATATTTAATATTGTTAAATTTTCTACACGAAATTTAACGTAATATCTACGTATTATACTTAGAATGATTAACAAATACTTAAGAGTGATAAATGCCTAAAATCCTACAGGAAAAGTTTGTTAAACAGTATTTTATGAACACGGGTAACATGATCGTAAATAATTTAGTAAATGGCATAAGTAATTTATTTCAAAACAATATACATTATGTAGAAATTTTACTAGAGATAAGATGTCATTTAATAATCCATATGAATAATACAATAATAGAAACAAAATGACATAATAAAAATTAAAAAAAAAACAATATTAAGTGTAATTCCTCACCCACACTACACACCACTGACCAGTCCATTTCCATCTTTTGTATGTGTTGTAAAAACTTTAATTGACTTCAGTTTCAATTTCTTTACTTTCTTATTTTAAAGCTAAAGTAAGATTTTCTTGTCGCTACATGACCTTCTTAAAAACATGTGTAACATGTGTTTGACTCAGTTGCTTCGTTGTTTCCACATTCACTTCGCTTGCTTGAGATTTTTGAGATGGATGGCTATATAGGTACTTCGCCTCGAGTTTCAGTACAATAAGATGTCTGAATTCTGATGTAGCCGGTACAGACAGTGCTAAGAGGTACCTACATTTATAAATAAAAAATATCTATTAACAATCTACGAGTATATATTACTAGTAAATTTATGTGTAGGCGTTCCTATACCTAGAGCACAAATAACGTCACATTTGAGATCAATATACTCCATTTTCTCATTATAAAGGATCAATCAATTTAACAAGCCCCCTTGGACATGCTACAAATTGCCAATCTGATAGATTACGTAATGGAACACATATATCGTGGCAAGAACGAAATCAACTTAATATCGAAAGAATTTATCCATAATAGATCAATTCTTTGATACAGATCTGGGAGGAAAAGCGGAGAAAATAAATCTTGTAATGAATTTTGATAAAATCTTTTGATGTTTAAATAGGATCTTGATAATTTCTTTGCTTAATTGACTGTGTAATTTTTCGCTGTACTTTTTGAAAATCGTATTAGAGACCCATGAATTATTTAATTACCCATTGGTTAACACAGAGTAATAATAATAATAATAAGTATTCATTAGCACACAATACAAGTTTGACACATATTAAAATCCACATAGTATTCACTAGGGTACATAGAAATTAACAAATAGGAATAGTGTACAAGAGATGGGAAAAGTATAGTCAATACAGAATTTGAGCCCTGACTCCTAAACTAGGAAGATCCTATATCTTAGGAGGCAGTCAGTGTCTTCGCATAAATAGTGGACGAGCAAATTATGAGCGTACTAGTAACAAGATATAGACTTTCAGATGAAGTGGCGCCCTGTGTAAACTTTAGTCAGTGGTTGGTACCTATAGAACGTCACTGTCTCAAAGAAGGTATATGTACCTACCTACCTACCTCCTATTTGCTAAAATAACTCTAAATAATGGCTACATAGATAAATCCTTTCATAGCACAAGCACAAAAACCTTTCAGGAGTTTGAGAGGTATTTAAAAAGTATTAAAAAGTGTCAAAAGAAAAACGTTTTAAATTTATTACAAATAACCATAGGTAGGCTTGAAAACTGGGAAGTTATATTTAATTTATGGAGTACAATTAAATACCTCTGAGTACGAACATTTTCCAGAAGATCACTTTGAAAACGTTCGACCTTGACGAAATTAATATGAAAGTAAGAGAGAGTAATTAAGTAGCCCGGAGCATTCCACTGATAAACTGTCTGATTAAATTATAATTCCGAGCGAAACTTTTGCTGTTTTCGTGCTTCATTAAATAAGAAACAGTTTTTAAGGGTCCGAAGAACAAACAATCGTAATAAAATTAATGTTTGCTGTTTATAGCTGGCAGTTTATTTATTTTAATGATTATTTATTTATTTTGTTTTACTTCAATTTGAAAAGTATAAACTAAGTCCACGAAAATGTAGCTAACTAAAAATCGTAAGGAAACCGGCATGTCGTAGAATCAAAAATTCGAAGATATGTGACGTCTACCAACCTGCACGGGGCTCGCGTGGTGGATTACAGCCTACTCCCTCACACCAAGAGGAAGCCTGTGTCCTAGCAGTGGGAACGTTATAAGCTTTTTATGCAAACTAAATACACCAATCAATTTTCTTACAAGAACTTCATGGAGTTCGTGGTATTTATTTAGTTTCGCAATAACTTAAAATTATCGTTGGAATTCCTTTCGAATTCGTGAAAGAAAGAAGTCCTGCCAACACCGCCCGGTTAAATTTATGCGATTAACTATTAATTTATGAAGTTGAAACTATCGTGGCTTAAGTATGGACTGTGAAAATTGGTCTGTGAAACTGGATCTGACAGTTTTCTTTCTTAAATATTTGTGCGAATATTATCACTTTGGTACCATTTATACTAATTTCATTATAAGTGTGACCAGACTTATGATAACAGTATTACCTATTATTAACTGTTTTTTCAATTTTTTGATCTAGGTGTTTTGATATTTTTTTTTGAGTTTTGTAGATTAGTTATAGCCATCAGCTCGCCCCATATTTTATGAAACGTAAAAATAACTGGCGAACTGTGGGTGTACTATAGATCACCTCTGCTTTACCCTCCGGGAAAACAGGCGTGATGTTATGATGTGTTTATTTTTCTTTATTGTGGCAGTATTATTTCAAGGATAACAAATAATCTTTGTCCAAAGGTGTGGCAGCTGTCGCTGGGGTATTCATTCTGCTGGGAGTCGGGATGATCGTGGGCTGTCTCATATTGATCCTAGAGCATTTGTTTTATAAATACACCCTGCCCGTTCTCCGACACAAACCTAAAGGAACGGTATGGAGAAGTAGAAATATTATGTTTTTTAGTCAGGTGAGTTATTATTTTTAATATTTATATTTTATGTTACATAATGACGTGGTTTAGCTATTTTCATCAAGGTGTAATTATTGAAATAACTCAGTTTACAGTAGATACTTCAATTATTTTTATACCCAAAAAATAGCCCTTTGTTTTTATTTACTTTCATAAATGATTGTCAAATGTATGTACTTGTAATTTAGGGGTCGTAAAATATAAAAATTAGTGAAATCGATTTCTCCCTGGATTCTCGGTCCTCGGTTTTGTGTTAGTTCAATTACACCTTGTCTGATTTCAGAAGTTCTCTACCTCGAATAAATCACTACGATTGGATTTTTTCGAGCGGATCAGATATGTGTAGGTATTCGTATTTTCAAACGTATGGCTGAAAAGGTCTCAAAATATCGAAACATGCAACGATGCACGAGAGAAAAGCTAGATTTAGTTCAGGAAGATCTTGTATATTTCTATAGGGACAACGACCATAAAATCTTATTTTTAAAATGCTCTAAAAGAGACGGCAGAACTGACTTCTTTTTCCTTATAAATTAAGCTGAGATTTAATATCATTAAAAAAAGTTATAAACAACAAAGCTAGAGTCGCGACCGAGGAGCATGTTTATACCTTAATTAATGAGGAAGCTGGTCGGACATTATAACTAATTAGGATCCAGTATGCCGGATAACTATATGAAAATTAAATCAGAAAATGGCCTCAATTTTCTTCATTTATAAATTGAATAACTCTTTGACGTACCTATGTACCTACTTACAAAATTAATCTCAGTCACCTATACGAAACATTCGTATATATGTAACTGAAACTGTTTCTCAAGGTGTGAGGCTCATTTTATTCCAAGAAGTTACTGTAATAATGTACTAATAATGTACTGTAATGTACTGTGTGAAATAAATAAATAGGTAGCCTTTTCTGTGAAACTTGAGCACAAACAACGCCATTACGTTTTAGGTACATTGTTGTTAAGTACGTAAAATGGTCGTTATAACGTTGCTGTTAATGTTACAACCTAAAATAATCCTCTTAACTAAACTGTAGGTAATGTGTAGAGTTGTGTAAGTCAAAGGCTATCGTATCATCGTAAGTTCGCCGGCGGCGTCGGCTACTTTGAGGGTACCTACTTTGTTTGCCCTACTCAACCGTGAAGCCATCATGGCTTCTTCTAGGATTATGTCGACCGCGCCACTGATCAGAACGGCTTTTAACACTGAACGAGCGCTTCTCTTTGCCGCATTGTTTTCTGAGTCGCGTCTTCTTACATCTATTGTTGTTTGGGTTTCATTGTCTTTTTTTCAAACTCATGCGATGTATGTCGATCCTTTGTTACAGAAACTGTACAGATTTATAAACTGCGTGGAACTGGTTTCTCCTCATCATGCGGCTCGGGAACTAGTCAATACTATCCGTCAAGGACATTTTACTTCTCTTTTCCAGAAAAGTGTCAAAAGGGTAATTGCTTTTTAACTTATACACTATGAAATTATAATTTAAGTTAGTCAGATTACGATAGGAATGAACGTTTGTTTCAGAAGGAACACGAGCAGCGTAGACGTCGAAAAAGTAAAGCACAACTCTATGAAATGATTCAGGCGATCAGAAGGTAAGAATTGTCTTCATATTGAATATCAATATTGAAATTAATATCGACTATCCTGTTTAACAAAACTGTTGTTTCCATCAGGGTCCAGCAACGCGATCACTCATTAGGTTCCATAAAAGAACAAGAACCAGTAGAAACGGAAACTGAAGCATCGGAAGAAGTAACAGAGTGTAAGTTTTTATCTCCGTCCCCCGACGTGTCCAATCGTTCGCCGCGACCAGGACCAGGTCGATCACCTAGACAGCTGCGGTCGCCGAGAGGCCGAAGAAAAAGATGTAGTCTAGCTGGTCTCAATGTAAGAAGATTTAGCACCGACTCAGTCCTAAACTCAGACTCAGTCTCTAATATTTATGAACGCACAAGTCATAATATAGGAAGAAGACTCAGTCGAGACGTCCTGAACAGTTCTCCTCCCGATATCAACACGCGTCTTCGAACACCCTCGCCGATGGTCCGGCGAGCGGAAGGATCCTCCACTCGATCTTATCAAGATGTGTCAGATAGATCTGACAACTATCTTAGCACAGACTGTCCTACCTCGCGAGCCAGCGTCGAGATTTTAGTTTCTCAAGACGATTCAGACTTACCACCAGCACCACCATACCCGAGGGTAGCTCCGATAGGAGGAAGGTCAGAATTATCATTATTATCAGAAGAGGAACTAATACGATTATGGCGCAGCTCGGAACGAGAGATGAGAGAAGCGTTGTTGGGAGCACTTCAAGAAAAGAGGGCTAATTTAGATCCTAAACAAGATCCGGGATGAACGGAAGGCTATAATCCGCAATTGGAAAGGAATAGGTCTGTTCAGAATCACTTTTCATCTCTCATTGCCGCTCGGCGAGGGAGCGATAAGGAGGATCGACCAGAATACACCCGTAGTGGTTGAGTTAGTGCCTTTTTACATTGTTTGATGCGGACACGTCTCACAGGCGTTAGTTAGTGAATCGGTGTTCATTTCAGTGTCTTGATATTATTATTACATTTGGAAGGCTGCCTTACTTTACATTTAATTGCTTCTTCAATATTGGATCTGCGTCAAACAATTTAAATAATGGTACTCGGTAAGTAAGTTAAGTATGGAGATGTTGACGTCCAGTAAATTGATATAAGCTTTTTATTAGGCGTAAAATTATGTATGAGTAAATCCGTAGAATTGATATTAATGATCGTAAACGTTATATATATGTGGAAGAATATTAATTAGCTATGACCAGATAATTTAAAGTGCTTTAACATATAGTCTAGATCGTGATAGATATTTCGTTCGATGACTTATTGTATTTAGTAAAAAGTTAGAGTTTTAAATTAAAGCATTTCAAATATCAAAGTGTTTCGTCGTAACGGAATTTTGTTTAGTCATTGAAAATGTAATCTATGGGAGTTGAATGGAATCACAATACTAGAATTGTGAATAAAACCAATTAGTATATAAATTAATGTTCCTAATTTTACTGTAGCTAACTAATTAAAATGAAGAAGGAATTCAAAGCAAATGAGACTTTATTACTGTGTTAAGTAAAAAGAAATACTTTTATGAAGCAAATAGGGCCGCATCTAAGTAATAAAATCAAATTAATTTGGTAAGGGGAAGACAAGAAATCAGTAATGGATGATAAAGGATAGTATGGTCTAAAAGTAAGTAGGTACTATGATACGATAAAACTAGAATCACGATGGATGATCGGAGTTCCTTTGTTCATATGATTTGACGAGTGCTTATCAACCTTCTTTTATGTCATATCCCACTCTAATGTCATATAATTTCCCCGATCCGAATATCAATTTATGAAATGTCTTTCATTTATCGTCATGTAATTCGATTGAATCGGAATTTTGTTCAATCCATCTTTTAGCGGGAACGTAATGCTTTAGCGCAGTTTGATAAATGATTATCGAAAATCAACATGGTCTCTTTAGAGCCGATACTTTACGAACAAGGTTTATAAAGCGATTGGGGAAAATAAGCGGAGCGAATGTGGGCAGCCATTATCGTGGCCGAGTAAGGCTTTTCGGTTTCCTTGTACCCTGTTAAAATACTATCTAATTTGTTTTAAGCATCCCCTTACGTAATCAATGTTAACTATACCTTACTCTCTAAATTAATTGATAATGAAACTATATTTTATAGTTAGGATTTTAATCAAATGAATGAAATACTGCCAAACATCGGATTAGGTGTTAATATTAGAGTTCACTTCTTCCTAGACTTGCACCCTAGTAGCCTTTAGTTTAGAATTTTCTCTCTCTATTATACCTACACATATTCATATGTGTATTATATTTATCCTGTCCTTTGTCTTATATCTTTCATTAATATTCCCTACTTGGTAAGTCTAACAAAATATACTGGAAAGATTAAGCAATATTTTCCGAATAGATTTTTATACCTCCTTACTCTAGGTAATGTTGAACTTCTGATTAATTTTTCGGTTGTTTTAATATATTTTATTCCTTAGGTGTACAAATACCCGTAGTTGGGTCAATGTTTCAGTTTTCACAAATCTTGATTCACCCACATTTCAAGCACATTTTCTACGGCATATTTTGCGGCAGCGTTTAATGTGTCACGTAAAACAATTTGACCTGCTATTTAAACGCGGTATGTCGTGAAATACTACTATTTATTCATCCCTGTTAAATTATGTTAACAGCCACATTATGCCACTAACAGCTGTAATTACCTCAAACCCATTGATTCAGATTTGTAAGCAAATTAACAAAATTCGTTACAGAACAACTCGGATGTTCATTAAATTGACATCATTATCACAGTTACACCTATGATACTATTGTCGTCTACCGCCATGACGTTAGTCCATTATTCCACTGCCAAATTTACTCCACAAATCACTTACGGATTTTCTGCCTTTAAGCCAATTCCTTTCTGTATCTTCATATCCTCCATTCCTATTTATTTAATCTCACTTTCATTCTCCTTAACAAACGTTCGATAAAACAACGAAAATTTAATTTGCAGATACTCTACCACCTATTCCAATTTCGGACCAACATAATTCTTTGAAATAAATTAATGGATTAAATCTATTGGATGTGAGTCATCTAGTGATATATAAAGTCTTATGCATTTCTCTCTCTAAATAGTAGGTAATGTGTAACGTAAAAGTAACAATATAATATTGTTTTTAAGTAGTAGGTATGATAATATTTTGTAAAAAGTCGGAGGGGCATGCTCTATCAAATTCTTTAATTAGGTACAAGAAAAATTGATATACGCATATGAGTAGTCTTAGCGGATATATCAGTTGGTTAAAAGTTTATTATTTTAGTCGTTGTCGATGATGTCGTTTATTTAAATGATATGCCTTTTTATTGCTTGAATATTAGGTACATTTAATTGCGGAAAAAACATAACAAAGAACATCAGTCTTATTAACACTTTTATAGCGATCATTAGCAACGTATTAACCCACGTTTGCACGGACGTAAAAATAGCGCGGCGGGATTTTATCACGTATACTGGATTGTCAACTCTCGGTGTTTAGCCAAGCGTTGATAATGCAACAAGAGTGCATAGCGCGTCGAAAAAATACACTATCTTAGTGTGCGAAAAAATATCGCCGCGAGTAAAAATCGCCCGTGCTACCTGGGCTTAGCTGTCAAAATCAATTTTTATTTGTAATGTTTACTACAATATTAAGCACGAGCTCATTAGTTGAGATCGTTAAACATAATTAGATAGCTACAAATTGATTATTTTGTTTTTTAATGCTTATTCTGATAAAGGGTTTATCGTTTAGGCTTAGAGTTAAGGTGGTGATTAACTTGTGTATTAATGTTTTTTTATAAAAGGTGCATGCGTAGTTAATTGATAAATATCTATATATCCATTTATGCATATTAAAAAGGTGACAAATTTTCAAAAAAATCAAATTCCATGAATTTTAATATTGTGAATATTTTAGCTTTCCGTCTAGCATCTAACAGTACCTGCTTATCAAGCAAGATGTCCACTGGTCTTAAAATGGAGATACATAGTTGCAAAAGCCACTACGCTAGTCATCTTGAAAAGCCATTGCTATGACAATATGACGTCCTACCAAACATCACAACTCAAAGTCGTTGGATTGTTAAAGCTGTCTGATATCAATCGTGTTGAAATCAGACCGCTTTGACGCGCGTCGGTGACTTTGATGCGCATCTGTCGAGACTTCACTTGCACTGCACTAGTTAGAACAGAATATTTGACCTCAGAAAAAGATATTGCGATAAATCTTTTTCCGATCTTCGTATGTTTTGTTCCATATTTTTAAACTTTTGGAGTGGTACAAACAAACACTGACATTTTGGAGTAATTTTGACAGTGGTATTGAGAGAATAAGCAATAATACTCGGCGTATCTCGGGATAAGCTAAATTGTCTCTGAAGCTACCAATTTAATCTAAACAAAGCGAAAGGAATGGAAAAAGTAACGACTCCATTTTCCTCCTTCGCAAAATGGGGGACAAAATGAATGATAATATTTATCATAAAAATCACCACTATTATTGTCTAAAATTACTACAATACGAAGCTGAAAATAAAATCTAAAACAAATGTTTTACTGGCCGCTCTCGGGAATTCAGTTATACCTTACAAAATCGAGTCCCGAGACGGGAAATAATATCACAATCCAAGTATAATGAATTGTAGGGAGGCAACCGGGTGATTTTCAATTTAAACCCAGTAATTCCTGGCTAAACGACCAGAAAGCTTCTTGAAACGAACAAAATTAAATAACTTGAGTCAGTCACCACCTTTATTTTATTTGTTGTAATTATAAAGATGAGACGCCAATTTAATATTAGACATTAAATTAAATAGTTATCCAATATTTTATCTGTATATTATTGTAAATATATGAATGACTTAATAGGTATTACCTACAAATAAAATTAATGTGTACTTTGGGCAGATATTCGTTAATAGGACAGTGATGACAAAATATATTAAGAACTGTAAGAAAGTTATTGAAACACTTTTGCTCATGTGTAATCTATTCATGCGTGATTATTCAACTGTTAGGAATTGATAATTAAAACTGTAGTAAGAACATAACTTGTGTAGATGTATGTAAATGTTCTTAAAAGAGCATGTTCACAGAAATTCTTAAAGTATGTTGGTTGAGTATAAGAAAAAGATTGCTGTCCTATTAATACATAAAATGATGATTATATACTTAGTTGAGAAAAATAAAATATTTGTGCCAAAATTGTTTGTTTTATTTGAATACCGACGACGAGTTTTTTGTCCTTCCAATTAGAATGCCGGAGCTGATAGTAAAACCACGAAAACAGTTCATGACGTAGGTACCTACTGGTGAACCACATCTTTCTCTTTGTATCCGTGACTATGCGAGAAAGATCTGTTTCAACATGATTTTTATCAGGGCCCTAATTCATTATGACCATTTAACGATTCCTTACTACGAAATCACGTCAATTAATAATAATTACTGCACCAATCTTTAAAAACGATAGACTTATCTCCTTTCACCTACCAAACCCTACAGAAAGCTGCTATTCTGAACACTTGCAGAATTGTCCGGAAATTCCTTCAGAACGAGAATGATGCCCAAATATCAGAGTGTACGACTAAACGCCGACAGACTGAACAACGACAAGACTTTACTTCGACGGGACTCTTCGCCGACAGGACACTTCGCCGACAGGACTCTTCACCGACAGGGCTCATCGGCGACGCAACTTATCTCCGATAATCAGATACTTTCTTTGGAAATCCTACTATCATGGATATTATAATATTCATATTAAATCACAGTTGTCACCATACAACTTTGCCAATCCTGCTTGTTGTAGGTATGTGCCTCCATATATTTTGTCTTAAATGAAAATAGCAACGTTTATTCCTGCTTTCTGGGAATGCGCGTTTACAAGCATTAATTGCTGCTTTTTCAAAGTCAGTTATAATCGTTTTCGGATTTAGACGCAAATTAAATTTATTCAAAATATGCATTTTTATTATTTCAAACATAATGTAGTAGCAGTTCTCTGATTTATGAGAAAGGAATTCGTAAACTAAAGGAAAAATCGTCCTTTTATCGCTGCTAACATTTCCATGAATAGTGTACCTACATCTGGCATAAAGGCAGCGGACAGCATTTGAAAGTTCCATCTTTCTCACCATCATCTGCGCCCCGCGGTTTCACTCCCACAAGTTTTGATTCCGTGGGAATATCGGGATAAAAAGTATCCTATGTAACACATAGGATACTTTTTCCTATATCCTGGTTATAAACGATTTGTGGGCCAAATTTCATCCAAATCCATTCAGTAGTTTTTGCGTGAAAGAGTAACAAACTTCCATCCATCTATACAAACTTTCACGTTTATATCCATGATAGTAGGATTTTTAAAGCAAGTATCTGACTATCGGAGATAAGTTGCGTCACTGATGAGCCCTGTCGGCGAAGTGTCCTGTCGGCGAAGTGTCCTGTCGGCGAAGAGTCCCGTCAAAGTAAAGTCTTGTCGGTGTTCAGTCTGTCAGCGTAGTGTCTTTCGGTCTTTAGTCGTACTCTCCAAATATCACACCCACAAACATCATCAACAACACAAAGTCTAAACATAAAATCACACCATAAAATGTTATCATCTATCGCTTAGGTTAGCACTTGGCTTCGGCCCGTGTTATTCTATAAAATCGGCACATCAGTGCCGAGATACAAAAATGTATACCAACAAATAATAATAATAAATCAACTTATTTCAGACAACTATGAGATCCATAAATTGTTAGCAATTCCTTAGCTAGTCCCGCCAATCTTACGTTAATTCCGCGCGGTTTCGTTCATAGTGTCATAGAGAATTACGGGTATCTACAGGCGGATGTGGCAGTAGATCCACTCGACACAATATATAAGTCGCATTTACGATACTCCAGGGGCAAGGAAACGTCATTAGACATCATTAATAACAAGGACTAAACATACTACATATATATTATTATGTGCAGAAGTAATTAGGTACGTGTAACATTCTATAAAAAAAAACTTAGAATCGATTTAATTGATTAGCATGCTAATTATAATAAATGCATTTATTATACATTGATGATAAAAAATACCATGATTTGTATTGTATTTTTTATTACTTTGTTATCTACCGTGCAAGATTACTTTCTAAATATAACTAAAAGATTTGAAAATAATTCATTCATGCATCTAGGTTGCAAATATTGGAAGGCATGTATATAATCAAACCTGTAATAATTCCCATTTTGCGCTCCTAAAAATATTATTGAACACTATATTCCATAATATATAATAATATAATGACTACTTTTATGAATCTCAAATAATTCCTATTTTAGCCAAGTAGCTGCGACCAACTTGGATGTAGCACTGTCGCGTCCCCGCTGGCTTGGCTCGCTCAGCTTGCACTCTTTTGGTCACAGTTCTAACCTAACCAATTTGGTCGGGGTACCGTAGCTTAGTTACTACGACCAATTCGGGGTCACAGATCCAACCGACCTAACCCGTTTGTTCTAGGTACCCTAGCTTTGTAACTGGGACCAACTGTGAAAAATGAAGAAAAAGAGCCTCTATTGTTAAAAAAAGTGTCCATCATAAGAAGTTTAAAAAGTTTTTCCCATATTGAAGCCACCTGTATCATCGATGCAATAAACAAAATGAATGAATGCGTTACAAATAAAAATGTCGCAACCGGTATTGCAAAGCACCGCTGTATTATACAGTTTAGTTTAGTCGTCTCTAAGCCTTAGTCGACTTCTGAGCACAAGTGGGAACAAATGCAAGATTAGTCAAATAAAATATCATTATGAAAATCCTTTTGGTGATAGTAGCATTATGTTCTATACAAATTGTGACATCGACTTTCTGTTATTGGAACACTGGCTGCCCATATAAATATTTCTCGAATAAAACCCCTTACAACTCAGTTAGGGGTGATATAAGGGATTCTCTAGTCAAGCTAACTGGTAAGTGAAAACCTTTTCGTTTATTACATTATAAGCCTGTAAGTCTGACAACCAGTCCCACCAAGGGGTATCATGCTACCTAGTAGGTACCTAACTGGGTTAAGATAAGACAGGCAATCGCTCCATGTGATAAAATACTGATATTCAGGTCCGGTTAGACTGGAAGTCAACCCCATCATATTTGGGAGAATGGGAGATGATGATAGCATCAAAAAAAGTTTTCGCTCGCTATCACCTCTAAAACAAGGCCGGCTGCAACTAATAGTTCTCATCTATTTATTAATAAGCTAAATAACCTTGAATTTTAAAAAGACACAAATATGTGTGACGTTCGCGTAAATAGAACAAACTATAGGTAGGCACCAACCTACAAAAAAAAAAAAACTTGATTTGGTAACCACAACAAATCGAAAACTAAGTAGGTAGGTATGTAATCATTTGCATGTTATTTTTATTTACAATATATTTCTATCTTCCTTTATTATTCTTAAGTTCATAACCTATTAGAACTATGATTATAAAACTTTAAAGATTGATGATCATAGAACTATGATTAATAAAAATGACTCTTAACAAGTACTTGGCCAATTAATTTTTTTCACATACCTAATATTTTTGTGGAAAAAATTAGTCCAATGCGTGTCTGATTTACACACGTAGGGTTCCATACCTACCTCAGTAAGTTAATAATTTAAGTTGATGAATAAAAATAATGATAATTTTAAAGTATCGTAGCAGGATAAAAATCGTATCAATTCTCTAAAAAATAAGTTGTTTTTTGAGTGGCCGGATGTCAACGCCCAACTAAAGTTCTTAGAAAATCTGTCAAATATAATTTTAAACATGACCTTTTTTAAAAACAGTAGGTAGTTCTAGAAACAATGTTTTTGTTGTGACCGATACAAAATGAATAAACATCCAAACTTCTTACAATCATAATAATTATGAAGGTAAAAATATACGTATAGCAGTGTTCATAATCTCAGCAGATAATTTGCATTCCATCGCCACTTAATCAGTTATCTACTTTAGTATGTATCTACTTTAGTAACATTACTAAACCAAACATTACTACAAATGGTTAAGTTGATGTTTGAGCGACCATTTGTCACAAGAAGGTACTAATAAATTTTTTGCAATGCAATTTGGCCTTTACAAGGTACGACATTGACTTTGTTGTTCCATAACATGACAAGTATCTCAAATTCGTAATTCAAACATAGACAGGATAGGGTACGTACCAACTTTTTAGACTATGAATGATAATGTTATGTAGCAACACAACTTACCTAACAACACAATCAACCTGTTACCTTTTTGGTACATAGAAAGCAACGTGAGAGTTATATTGGTCATTATGCATCTAAACCTTTTATTTTTGATAACCTACTGAATACGGATCATAACAAATTAGGTTGTTCCAAAATAGTAGGTACATTACGATACGTGTGATTCAAGTAGTCCATTATTGCACGGCGTGTAATTAGTGCCCGACCGTGCCGTGCATTAATAGACACTGAAGTCACACGTATCGTGTACTTTCTTTTAGCTCGTGTGACCTAAACCCGAACTTAGGTCACGCTTTTCTGTGTAAAAATGTCAGAAAAGCGTGCACACCATAAAGTAAAGAGTCTTTTCCCAATATCGTATCTATTAACTTAATTTTAAATTATATTCTTGACATAAAATTGTATGACTTAATTTTTGTCCAGGTTGTGAGCCAGTCAGCATTTGGGGACTAGTTAGACATGGTCAAAGGAATCCTGGTCCAGCTTTTGGAGACCACATGAAAGCCGCTTTAGTCATAAAAGATTACGTCGTAACTAGCTACGAGAAAGGCGATTGCTCGCTTTGCGCTCAAGATGTCGAAAATTTGCGTAAATGGCAAGTTAATAATGAGATATTCGATAAACCTTTCCAACTTACCAAAGAGGGTTATCAGGAATCTGAAGGTATTGGACGAAGACTGAAACAAGCTTTCCCAAAATTATTGGCAAAACTCGATAAAAATGATTATGAGTTCCGCCCAGCGGCTGGTGCTTGGATGGTTGATAGTGCCGAGGCCTTCGTCGATGGTCTCTACGATAGGCAACTGACTGTACAACCACCCAGGACTGATTTTGACATATTAGCTGTGAGTGTAATTTTGTCTTATAAAAAACCGACCATTAACACCTACCTTTCATATTTGGAATCCATTTCATATTACATACGGAGCCGATAGTGATCCGTACTAGCACTGCCGAGGAATTATTTTTACAACAATTACATCGTATGTTTTTTTTTATTTTTCAGCCCTATGACACGTGCAATTTATATATCGATGTGAAGAACAACCCAAAAACGTATGCGGAATCGGTTAAATTTCTGAGCACCTCCGATTATCTTGCTGTAAGATTTGCAACCATTTTTCTGTAAAACATTAATAGTTCGTAGCAGTGTAATTTAATTATTTGGTGTTCGTTTTCAGTCAAAGGACAGGATCCAAAGACGCCTTGGTATTGATTACCCTCTAACAGATATAAACATTACGGCTGTGTACGACCTGTGTCGTTACACTTCATCGGGGCTTAGTGGCCAGTTTAGTCCATGGTGCGCGCTATTTACGACTGAAGACTTGAAAGTTATGGAGTATATCGCTGACTTGAGGCATTACTACAGAAGTGGTTACGGAACACCCATAAATGAGCTTTTTGGCCAGATTTCTTTGGCCGACTCACTCAAAAGTTTTCAGGATGTAAAAACTGGCAAAGGGAAAAAGATCACAACTTATGTTACTCATGCTACTATGATGGACATGGTGTTTACTGCCCTGAAATTATTCAAGGACGATGCCCCTTTAACTAGCTCACGGAGAAACCCTAATCGGAAATGGAGAAGTAGCCAACTATCAGTATTTTCCTCCAATCTAATGGTCGTCCTAAACAAGTTAGTATCAGTTGAAGTTTTATTTGTCTATCACGGTCGCAGCTTTGTAACGGAAAGAGGAAAAGTTACTTTATTTTGAGACGCCTCAACGTCATTGATGGTTGATTCGTTTGGAAAGTTTTTAGTTCAGTTTGCGCTATCTTTTATACGTACGTAAACGTTTTGGTCCATAACACACCCACTATTTTATAGTACTATGTTAATGTAATAAATATTAAACATAGTCGCGTAATAATTACTGACGTGTCTTTAGTTAACACGACAGTCAGTTTAGTTTCACGCTGATCTTAGTAACAGTTAGGTGTGAACTTTGATAAACTTAGTTTTAACTACAGTGTTGACATCAATCTGAAGATCATTAGTGGTTAAGTACAAATTAATTATCATTGTAATGTGGGTTAATATAGGTGTTGGCTGGCAAATTTTTTGCCCAAAGAATCAGCATTGCCATCCAATGTAGTAATGCTGCCAGCCTTTTGGGCACTTACCCTATTGACAGCGATGGGGACGATTTTTTTGATGCCCAATGAGCTCCTTCCTTTTTCTGTTATTTTTTATCATATATGTACTTGTACATGCTACTTGTACATTCTTGTTCTATAACTCCTTTTGTGACTATTGTTACAGGTGCAACAGGGAAATCGAGGACTATAATGTGGTTTTTTACTTGAACGAAGAACCAATTCGATCAATTTGCAAAGAAGGAGTATGTACTTGGAAGGAATTTGAAGATAAGCTGTCGCCATTCTTGAATACAAATACCGATTTTTGTGGATAGTTACAAATACAAAAACAAAAATAAATACGGTACTTTAAAGTATATAGCATAAAGATAACTACATAAACATGTTAAGCATATCAAAAAATAATATTTTATATTATGGTGAATTAATTAGTTTTATGATATTATTAGTTCATATACAATTAAGTTATTTCTAAGCATTACCATGGCTGTAGAATTACATCGCAATTAAAATATTTTTGATGAAACTTGTGTTAATAAATCTATTAAAAGGTGTACGGTTTTTCTATTCTGAACCAAACTCAAAACAAATTTTAATATCTATAGAGTTGCGCTACTGCTGAGCATGAGGTCCTGGGTTCGATTCCCGGATCGGGCAGTGTTATGGGGCTTTTCCATCTGAAATAGGGTAGTTGCCTGGGTAAAAAAATAATAATTATATTTAGTCCGTCAGTTAGATTAACGAAAAATAATGGACATGTATTTTTTCTTTTGTCAATCAAACAAAAAATGACAAAGATAAAGCGCGTCAAAATTTGAGAGTGGGGGAGGGTCGTGACGTCACTTGCTTGCAAAAGTGTCGCAAGCAAGTGACGTCACGCGGAACTTTAACGGGCGATTTTTTATATAATTGACAAAAGAAAAAATACGGCTTCAATATTTTTTGATAATCTAACTGACGGACTAATTAGATTTTTTTAGGAAAATAGCCCATTTCTCAGTAGCAGTCCAGAGTGTACATCTCTGCCTATGCCTTAGGGGAATAGAGGATAATAGAGATGTTATGAATAATTAATTTTACCCTGCTTTAAGAGAGTGCATTCTGAAAGTTGGTTACGTCAAGAATAGTTAATAAAATATAAATAACAAATATTTCGCCGACTTTATGTATTAATAAATATTACGAAATTAAATTGTGACGTATCGTAGCTATAATATCCGGATAAAAATAGTATCAATTCTCTAAAAAAATATTTTGTTTTATTGTAGCGGAGGTTAACGCCTAACTCAATTTGGAGTAGATCTATCTTATCTTAAAAATGACCTATGAACCCTTATCCTGATTTTTTATTAAACAGTAGGTCGTTCTAAAAACAATTTTATTATTGTGACTGATACAAAATGAATAAACATCCAAACTTCTTACAATCATAATACCTATTATGAAGGTAAAAATATACGTATTTCATAATCTCATCAGATAATTTGCATACCATCCCCACTTAATCAGTTATCTACCTTAGTAAAATGTATTCTAAGTTGATTTTTGAGTGACCATTTGTAACAAAAAGGTTCTAATAAGTTTTTTGCTGCAATTTGAACTTCGCTAGGTATGACATTGAGTTTGTGGTTCCATAACTTGAAAACTATCTCAAATTCGTAAGTCAAATATACAGGGTGACTTATAATTTGACGTATTCCTTCCAGGACGTGATAGTGTGACTCATTTGCAACAATTAAGCACCCCATAAAGCACAGGAGAAAATTTATGGGATTAGAGAAAACTCAATTTTTATGATTTTTTGAAAAATTTCCAGAATTCGTTACTAAATATGACTTTTCTCTAAACTTTCTAATTGAATGGCATTCATTGATATATAAATCTTTCGATGTATCCAATTTTTCTGAAATTTCAAACAGTTAAAAGTTAAAAGAAAAAGTATATTAGCCATTTCCAAAAATCCTCTACATACCTACATTAACTTTAACAGCAACCTCATTTTACAGCAGGAACCGAACTCACTTCTATCTATTTTGGATTCAGGCTAATGAAACCACAAATGTTAATAAAAAAAAATATCCTACGGGAACGTTCTATCGGCATAAAAGTATACATGGCCCTAAATGGTGGCAATGAAGAGATCCGCAGGAGAACCAAGGTAACCGACATAGCCCGAAAAATTGCTAACTTAAGCGGCAGTGGGCAGGGCACATTGCTCGCAGAACAGATGGCTGATGGGGCCGAAAGGTTCTGGAGTGGCGACCACGTACCGGAAGACTTAGCGTTGGAAGGCTCCCACAAGATGGACCGGCGGCCGTGTGAAGGCCGCAGGAACCTGTTGGATGCGAGAAGCCTAGAACAGGTCGAAACGTGCTTTGGGAAGGCCTATGTCCAGCAGTGGACGTCTTTCGGCTGAAATGAGGATGATGATGACGCAATGGTCTATCCGTGATCAAAATATCCAAATTCGTACAGCCGTTTAAGCGTAAAAGATAACAGACAGACAAACAGAGTTATTTTCGCATTGATAATATAATTATATTGTAATATGGATTAGGTACGTACATTTTACTGTTGATAAATGTTTTCATAATAATTGTAATCTGAGAGTTCTCTAATACATTTATATATATTAGAGAACTCTATCTGAGAGTTCTCTAATATATTTATATACATATATTTAAGAACTCTCAGATTGTAATTCAGATCATATTTATTGTTGAACCAAACCACACATGTCAATATTGAGTGTAGTAACTCGTGTACTCAGTGTTATATTTTCCTTGCGGTAATGAACATGAAGTTTTCAATACCAATAGTGTTGGCTTGGTTTTATGTCAAACTTGTGGTTACCTTAGATTGCTATTGGATGAATGGGTTACATTACAAATATTTTTCAAGTAAAACTTCATATGAATTTATTAGAGGCGATATTAGGGATTCGATCGTCAAACAAAAAGGTAAGTTGGGTTTCATTTGACGATTGTACTGACAGTTATATCTTACCACCTTTTTTTCTCCAGATTGTTATAAAAAAATATAATAATATTATGCATGTTTCATTACATATTTAGCAGCAATAACTACTTATCATAATTAACGTTACAATAACATTTTGTCGTGAATTAATTCATGATGATGAATAAGCAATTCATATCTAAGCAGTTGCCATGGCTTTAACATTGCACCTTAATTTGTTGTTAGGAAACCGGTATTGCCGTTTAAATTAATTGATAACTATACTGATCGGTATTATGAAGTATTACTGCCATCTTGATTCCAGTCTAGTACTTTTAAAAAACCTTATTTACCAGTTTGCTTTTTTTTTAATTTTTAACTATTTTATGTCATATAGAAGTAATTTCTGTTCTTTTTTACATTATTTCGTGTCTTACAGACTAACTTTGTGTTCTTGTTTATTTTAATTGCTAACAAATATTTTGTGTCTTATAGAAGAAATACGAATTCATATTGTTCAATTTTAATTGTTAACTATTTCGTGTTCTACAAAATAACTCTTGTACCTGTTTATTTCTAATTGCTAACAACTGTTTTGTATCTTATAGAAATACTTATTCATATTGTTTACTTTTAATTGTTAACTATTTGGTAATTAACTATTTCGTATCTTATAGTAATATTCTCTGTTTATTTTTATTCTTTAACTATTTTACGTCTAACATATCCGTAGTTCAGTACAAACCTCATTTCACTTTTTATGTACTGCTTAATTTCTTTGACTATATCTCTTATATGTTTTTATTCATTATTTCTTTTTTTCTTAAATAATTTTGCAATGTCATTACTTTACACACCAAAAACACAAAAGACGTCACTCACTCTCATACTTTCGTACCTTGACAGGACTAAATATTACTCTACATATCATACAAATATTCACACGTTAACACTTTTACAACATCAACAATTCGCGAACAGTTTTTTTGCATTTATCGATAAATGAACAAATAATGAACTCACACACATGCACACGTACACACAAATACACCTTAGCATCCCTGCCAGCAATCTTCGTTAGTCAGTTAGACACATTCCAAATCTTGATTACTATTATCATCAATATTTCTCACTATATAGATGGCTATATTTAATATCATACAGGATATTGATGAAAATATTCAAATTGAGTGTCACTCTTACGATCTACTTGAAAGCTGCAGGGAACAGCTACTACAAACGGACTACAACTTTAAAATACTTACATTTAATATCAGGAGTTACCACCATAATTCTGATAGTTTTTATTCAACACTTCTACGCCTCGATAGTGACTTTCTTTGATATTATTGTTTTAACAGAGTGTTGGCTGAGCGAAGGTTCGTTGCTCGAATTATTACCAGGCTCCAGGATGTTTTCACAATCAAATAAAAATGGTGGTGTCGTCATTTACACCAAACGTACATGGAATTTCAACGTCAGCGAACCATTGACGACACGGTTGGCGCAGTGGTTCAGTGATTGAGTGCTGCGCTGCGTGTCACGGTTTCTATTCCCGCACGGAACAAATATTTGTATGACCTGCAAGTAGCTGTTCCGGGTCTGGCTGTTTGTGTATGTGAGTTTAAATGTTTGTAAACGCACCCACGATACAGGAGAAATTCCTAGTGTGGGGAAACGTTTAAAAAAAAAATATAGCAGACGCAGACAGCCTTTTAGTAAAAATTAACAGTAAAATTGCTATTCTAGGAATCTATCGATCACCATCTTTTATCATCGCCGCGTCGTCGCGCGCTCTGTTTTTCCCAGGAATGGTCAAAATAAGGTAAATACCGCTAGTTCAACACGTTGCCAACTTGCTTCATGGTTTGAACTAAGCGATTGATACTTTAAATTTCGTGTTTTGATAATTTCGAAAAAAATAATAACACTGAAACGATGATAATCGTGTCTACTTGAAGGCAATAACTTAGTTTGCACAATTTATCCCTTTCCTCTAAATCTAACTTAGCGCGCTGAATTAGATATTTTAATTTTCGCACCTATTCAATTTCATTCTGTATAAATAAATTAATATAGGAAAAAAAATATTTTTATGTGTTTAATCTTCTTCTAAAGTTTATGACAGAATTTAACCGCCCAAACCGAAATAGTAATAGTAATAATAGTAAACCTACTGTTACATTTTCTTGCTTAAGATTCACGACCGGGTAAAAAGTGCGAGAAAAACCATCCCTTTTTTAGATTGGAATCGAGATGGCAAAAATACTTCATAATACGGATCAGCATACATATCAATTAATTTAAACGACAATACGGTCTCCTTAAAACAAATTAAGGTGCAATGTTACAGCCATGACAACTGCTTAGAGATGAATTGCTTATTCAAAGTCAAAGTCAAATCATTTATTTCAAATAGACACATAAAAGGCACTTTTGAACGTCAAAAATAACATTAATATAAAATTGATTCTAGTCGCCCCTTGCAAAAGGTAGTTTTCGTATGGAGAAGAATGGGCAAGGAACTCCACCGTTACTCACCGTTATTCACTTGTCACCTGTACATTGTCGGTGTTATTAGTTAGGTATTAACATAGGTTAATACTATTGTTACTAACCCAATGGATCTCTGTAAAATGAAAATAAATGAATTATTATTATTATTCATCATCATGAATTAATTCACCGGGGAATATGGGCGTGATGTTATGTTATTATCTCTTTGCAATAAGTGTGATGTTTGTAAGAGGCTTCTTTTGGCTTATCACTTCCCTTACAGAAACATATTCATGATTTAAAATAACAAATAGCACATTTTTTTATTAGAATGCGAGCCAATCAGCGTTTGGACCATAATGAGGCATGGAAAAAAGAATCCAGGTATAACATTCTTAAAAGAAATAAAGGAGGTTCTTAATTTTAAAGAGCATATTATATCAAGTTACGACAACGGGAACAGCTCGCTATGCGCTCAAGATGTCGATAACTTAAGAGAATGGAAAATTGACAGCAGTTTTGTTGAAGAGCCGGGTCAAATTATGAAAGAAGGTTATAAGGAAATGGTTAATATTGGTAGCAGGTTGAAACAGGCACTGCCTGAGATATTTAATGACCTTCATAATAAAGAGTATTCTTTTCGTCCATCATTTGGCCCTCGTGGTGAAGCCTCGGCAAAAGCTCTCCTTGAAGGACTTGGCAATAAAAACTTGTTTATAGAGAAAGCTGAAACAAACGTCAGCATCTCGGTTGTAAGTACCAGCTTTATTTCAAGTTTCTGCATTGTTATGTATCTATTGAAGGTAGATTGTATGATTTATCATTATACATGCGGGGCCGTCCGTTGCATAGTGTCGCCGTGTATAAAGCCTAAGGCAAATTGATGATGCTTCTGATCGCAACCATTTCGTCAAGACTCATTTATGTTAAAGTAACTATGATTAGTAACAAGTTCGGCAGAAAAAACTGAGCTGAATGGTAGGTACAGAAGGCCGCACGTCAGTGGTAAAAGTTTGACCTTGAGGTGGCTTAGCGTAGTACGGAGTTTCAATAGAATAAGAGGCCAGCGTGTACTAGTTTTGTTATCACAGACGTGTGGCTTATCGCACATGCTTTAACACAATAAGCCCGATAAAATAAATTAATATTATTTTATTAACTTTATAATTTCAAACACTGCCCAGTGCCTCAAAGGTGAACTAGTAGTGCCTCTACTACATAGCAATTCCGAAGCCAGGTAAAGCAACGGATGATCCAAAATACTTTCGTCCAATATCTCTGCTCTGCCATACATACAAACTGTTTGAGAGACTGCTGCTAAACTGACTAACGAGTTAATTCCGGAGCAAGCTGGTTTTAGACCCATCAAGTCTTATTGCAACCAGACCTTCAAACTTGTTTAACACATTAAGGATGGTTTCGAGACAGGAATGGTCACCGGCGCTGTTTTTGTGGACCTGTCAGCTGCCTACGATACAGTCAACCTCAAACGGTGGCTGTGTAAGGTGGAGACACTGATTAGCGACCAGAACTTTGTCCGTGTACTCCAAGAACTCGGCCACAACCGTCGGTTTCAGGTACACCTTCTCTCGGAAAGAAGTCGTTGAAGAGCGCAGAAAAACGGCCTGCCTCAAGGTAGTGTCCTGGCACCGCTCCTTTTTAATGTCTGCACCAACGACCAACCGTCTAGCCCGAACAAGTCCCACTTCCTCTATGCAGACGACCTTGCCCTCACGTCCAAAGCCACCACCTTTAAGGAGGTTGAGGCCCACCTGTCAGACGCTTTTGGTGACTTAGCCACTTATTACTTCTCTAACTTACTCAAGCCCAATCCGAGCAAAACCCAGTCTTGCATATTTCATCCACCAAGCTCCAGCGAAAGAGTCAAAATGGTTTCCGCCACACGACACCCTTTGCACGACAACATCCTTGTGCCACAAAGGCTTAAAAGTCGAAACAGTTTTTTAAAGTGTGTCGTCCCAATCACTGGACGAACAATCGCAAGAAAGACTGAAGTTGTGGCGAGACTGTGCTTCCTTACCCAAACCTTTCGTCGCACCCGCTGAAGACCTCCCACCTGGTGATGAGTTGTCTTGGGTAACCTGGAAGTCTTTAAATAGACTCCAGACCCAGGTTGGCCGAAGCAAGGAAAACCTGTTCAGGTGGAAATTCATAGACGACTCCGCCTTGGAGTGCAGATGTGGTGCTGTTCCGCAAACGATGGGACACTTAATATTGTGTCCTGCGCGTCCTGTCAGCTGCACGTTACAGCAACCGATGGACGCTGGTGATGGCGCCGAACAAGTGGCCGAATTCTTGGCAGAGTCCATTTAGATTGCTAACGACACGCTAAGAAGAAGTGCCTCTACTGGTACAGAAGGCCGCAAGTTAGTGGTAACAAGCCTTTGTATTCCAAAGCCTCTTATTCTTTTGAAACTCCGTACTACGCTATGCCAGTTTAAAGTCAAAGTGTAACCATCATCGAGTGGTCGACTATACCTACCATTTAACCTACGTTCGCAAAGACGTAAAAATATCGCGGTGATTTTTTGTCACGCACTGGACTTTCAACGCACTGCCTAGCACCGAGAGTTCAAAATTTCACTAGAGTGTTTTTTAACGTGCTGGGATGAGCTCTGTCGCGTACTGGATTTTCAAATCTCGGTTTTGAGCCGAGCGTTGAGAATCCAGTATGCCATAAAATCCCGCCGCGATATTTTTACGACTGTGCGAAAAAAAAAACAAAAATTAATGAATATAGATAAATGTTAATAGTTAAATTATAAAAACATAGATAAAGGAGCTAAAATAATACCTAAAAAATATAATACTTAGCATAAAAAAGTATGACTTTATCAACACTTAATTAACTATGACTAAAAACACACTTTTAGGAATAAACAGGTTATTCCTAAAAATGTGTTTTTAGTCATAGTTGAATGAAGTCAAACATATTCCTCCAACACTTTGTTGTTTTAAGAACGACGAGCGCGGTCACCGATGTTCACTCGTTAATAATAGATACCTACATAATATATGTAATAATAATACCTATTTAACTTGTAATTGAATCATTTTACTTCCTAATGTATATTATCTGAATTATTTAGTCGATGATTATGGTGCACGGTTACACTTCAATGATATATTTATTACCTGCTTCCTCACGACGATTCTTTCACCGTTTTGAGTACCTACTTCTACTAAAAAAATTATAATTACTGAAATAGGTATTTACGTACCCACAACCTACAGCAAATTAATTAAAAACTTTTTTGCAGCCCTACGGAGCATGTCAGTCATATCTAAAAGAAGTTTATAGAAATCCAGAAACTTACCTACTAATATTACTAATATTATAATATTAACTCTATACTCGTAGATGTTGATCGAGGCTTTCGGCCATCAGACCATTGGCCGATACAATAATCGGCACTATGATAGTCGAGCTCACATTCCACATGTCAACAACCTCGTGTGCTAAATTAAGATATATGATTTGTTTTTCTTTCTCAGCTTTCACGAGGTTCCCGTCATGTGGAATGGTAACATCGACAATCATTGCGCGGCACGCTAATCGATTTATCACCACTAAGTAATAATAATAATACCCTTTTATTCCTAAACATAGGGTTACAAGAGGTCCCTAAGTTCGGTGTGCCTTTTGACATAGGCCTCCTCCAATTCCTTCCGATGGATCCTGTTCCTTGCTACTCTCAACCAGAGTGGTCCCGCTATCTGTTTCATGTCATCTTCCCATCTCCTGACTTGACGACCCCTACCTCTTTTGCCGTCTCTTGGTTGCCAGAGGGTGACTTGCTTGCTCCATTTGTTAATGGGGTGGCGTAGCAAATGTCCAGTCCATCTCCATTTTTGGACGTCTATCCGGGTGAGAATGTCCGTGAGTTTTGTTCTTGTTCTCATGTCTACGTTCCTGACTCTGTCTTTGATTTTTAACCCCAGCATGCTTCTTTCCATGGCACGTTGGCATTTTGTTAGCCTTTCCCTGTGGTGAAGTGTCGTTGACCAAGTTTCACAGCCATAAGTAAGAACTGGTAAAATACAGGTCTCGAATGTTTTCTTTTTTATGTGCTTGCCTAGATTCTTACTTTTCACTATTTCCTTCAGTGACCCGTATTTTCTCCAATTATTGTGAATATGAAGACTATGTGGGTAATTTTATTTATTTTTATTTTTCTCTCTGTTCTGTTAGTTTTTTAAATGTCCTTTCTTTGGTATTGTTCGTCGAAACGTTGAGCTCCTTAAGTTTTGAGTTGAGCTGCCCGATTTCTGACAAATGCGCATGCATTTGTCAGAAATAATCAGTGCATACTGACTGGACAGGTCCTCTCAACCTGTGTGGTTCTTTCCTCAAAAGACCATCTCAGACATCGATCTACATGGTCTTCATATGATCTGACCAAGATTATGTCTGGACTTTAAAAGAGACTCTGTCCTCTGAGTTTGTTTCGGCCTTTCTTCACAGACTAGTCAGTTTTTAAAATATGATTGACGTGTAAAAGTGTTTGTACAAAACCTACTTACAAAATAAAATCATTTATCATTTAATAATTCTTTATTGTTATAGTAACTAGTACTTAAATATACATGTTCCTTTGTACATATTATGTGTTTTCACGATCTACTGTTGTCTTTTGTTGTTGCCCCATTAAAAAGAAGTGACAGAATTGGTTAAATTAAATGATGTAGTGTTTAATTGATTATTTAGTTATTTATCATGTCAACGTTAATTGCGTTTCTGATAACACGGAAGCAGCGTAGGACCATAGACATTGACAAATGATTTAATAATAATAATAAATATACTTTATTGACATAAAAAATATTACAACCTTAGATGTGAAGCCCCTGAATCCCGTGCTAGACGAACCTGTGCTACAGGAATCAGTGTCCTCCGCCTTACATCAATACACATTTCATTTTTTATGTAATAAAATTCAAGTAATAAGTAACACTACTATTGAAAAGTAAAACTAAACAATAAAAAAAAGAAACAAAGCGAACGTGTGTTTGCGCGTGTGTTTGCGTGTGAGTGAGTGGGGGTGTATGTATGTGTGTGAGTAGGTGTATTTTTATGTGTGATGGTGAGCGAACACATGTGAGTGTACACGAGTGTGTATATGAGTGTTATTAGCATATCTAGTATATAGTCTTTTATGATACTGATAAAATTAACTTTTCGGTCTCGTCATAACTTAAGGACTGAAGTCAAGGTCTTAAAATCTGTTTCACCTTAAATAACGTAAGCTTATAAATTGAGATAGATTCGCACAAAAGTGGCTAGACGCGAGAGAAGTGCGACATTTGGTAACTTTGCAGACTGGAAAACCAATGCGTCTACTTATTGCATCTGAACTTATTGGTAACATTATAGAGGTATGAGGAACAGGGTGTAAAGTTCACTCATACTCTATAGAAAAGGGAGGATCCTCCGACCAGACGGGTGTTGTGTCTGGCGGGCAATTGCCCAACGATTGATGTTGGGAAATTGTATCTATGCTAATTGCGCGGTAAACTCTGCTTGCGAGATGCAGGATTTGCGTGACGTCAGTATGACGCGTTGTTCGCATGTGGCGTTGTAGATTCCGCTACATCACTCCCCTCCGGAGACCGGAGGTCGATAGTGGACTGAGTCTTGTATCTTACGATGCTTGCCAGGCCAGCTGAGGTTCCAGTGAGTCGGAACCGGTTGCCGCATAGTTCACGGTGAGTCGGAACTGTCTGCGGAGTTTGTCCCCAGTGAGTCGGGGTGGCGCTGCGTTATATTCCAGTGCGTCGCATGTACAGCGCCGGGTTGAGGCTGGCTGCTGCTTCGACCAGGAGAGGGTGCTCTGCTTGTTGACCGGCCGAAAGTGCAGTGTGCTGTGCCGAGGTTGCTGATGAGGCTGAGGGTGATGACCAGGTATGCGCGGACGCTGCATGCTGGTGGTCAGGATACCCGTTGAAGCCGTGGATGCTGGCTGGCTGGGTGACTCGCCGCTAAAGCTTGCTGGAGTGATGATGATGACGTCACGCTGAAGTGTTTGCACGAAGGCTGCGCTGACGTTCATGTCCGGGGTCACCAGTATAGAGGTATGAGGAACAGGGTGTAAAGTTCACCCATATTCTATAAAAAAGGGAGGATCCTCCGACCAGACGGGCGTCGTGTCTGGGGGGCAATTGCCCAACAATTGATGTTGGGAAATTGTATCTATGCTAATTGCGCGGTAAACTCTGCTTGCGAGATGCAGGATTTGCGTGACGTCAGTATGACGCGTTGTTCGCATGTGGCGTTGTAGATACCGCTATAACATAGTGTGTCTACGTAGGACAGTACGGAGGATATATAATTGTCGAACTGTAAGGACTTGGGTTTCCGAGTGCAACTGTCTAGTGGGATAGATTTGTTTTTTGAAGGACATCACTTTAAGTACTACCCGTTGTGCTCGTTCCGCTCTAAGCATGGCTGTTGTAAAAGTCCCTCCCCATACTGGAATGCAGTAGGTAATTATAGACTCGCATAGCGAGCGGTAGACCATTGTTGCTGTCTCCTTGTCCGCAGAATGTCGTAGGTCTTTAAACAAATAAATAAGCTTACGAAGCCTGGAACATAAAGCGCCTATGTGTGTTCGCCAGTCGAGCTTTTCGTCTATATGGACCTCACACCAAAATATCTAGTATTTGGTGTGAGGTACCAAAGTGAGGCTAATACATTTACATTGTGTAGGAGCTGTACATACATGTGGGATTATATCTGTGGTAATTGGAGGCTTAGGGCAGTTTGTTGAAGAGAACTGTATGACTTTTGTTTTTGCAATATTCAGTGTCAGCATGTTGTTGCTTAGCCAGTTCATTATACAACGCAATGAAAAATCAACTCTATCAGTCGCCTTGGACCAGTCTCTGTCATAAATAGGGTGTGCCGTATCATCAGCGTAAATTAATATATATCACACTGGTAGACAGGTAATTGGCAGAGGTCATTAATGTATATTTGAAAGAGGGTGGGCCCTAAAATGCTACCTTGTGGTATGCCGTAGCAAACCGGTTCCTCTTTACTGATAATGTCATAAATTTTTAAGCATTGACTACGGCCACTCAGGTAACTTTTAAAAAGACCACGTATTCCTATGTGCTCCACTTTGGCCACCAGTCTAGGAATTGAGACGGTATCGAAGGCCTTAGTGAGGTCTAGAAACATTCCGTAGCATTTAAAGCGATTATCCATTTTATTCACCAACTTGTTAACAAAGTCTAACTCCGCATCCTCGGTTGAGATACCTGTTCGAAATCCGTATGGTTTTGGTGATAAGATATTGTTTTTTGCAAGGAATTTTGTCAGGGAATTATGCGCTGAGTACAGATATGGGTCGATAATTGGAAACATCGACTCTTGCCCCAGACTTGTATATAGGGTGCACTACTGCACGCTTAAAAGCTTTTGGGAAAGTTCCCGAATTTTTAGCACAATTGCAGATGTGAGTTATTATAGGAGCGAGAGACCTACTGGATTGGCGAAGTATTTTGTCAGGTATATTGCCCCAGCCAAATGCACACTCAGTGCGCAAACTCTGGATTATGCTTATAACCTGTTCTTCATCAACTAAGGGAATGACCAATGAGTTCGGTGGTGATGGGAGGAGATGGAGGCGGTGCTGAGGCTATCAGAGCTGAATTTTGTTGCAAGATTTTTACCGACATTCAACACAGCTGAATTGGGTTTCAATTTTAACAGTACACTAGGCAATTCTTTAACGTGAAAACTATTTGTGATATTTTTGATCACCTTCCACATGGCCTTAGGCTTTCAATAATTGTGACTTTTCATATGCTATTTTAAATAAAGTCCTTCCTCGATCATGCCAGATTATTTTAATAAAGCAAAAAAAAAAACGAACTTGAAGTATTTATTGAATAATATACAAGTAATTAAGATTTTATCACAAACATAGTTTATTCTTATTGAGAGATTTTTCACAGCTGCAGCAGATAAATAAATAAATAAATGGTAACAAACAATAGTGTTGTGCTTAATAGGTAACAAAATAGTACTTTCAAATTTAATTATTACAACATATTTGATACCTATTTTTTAGATACGATTCAATTAATTTTAATACGTTGCCCCTAACTCCATATTTTTCTAATTTAGACAAAAGTATGTTAAAATCTACTAAATCAAATGCCTTGGTCATATCCATGAACAAATCAGTCGCACGTGTCCATCTATCCATAATTGTTATAATTTTATTTACAAGGCTATATACGAGTATTGCCATTATTTATATTTTTGGACTTCCTAAAGCCATACTGTTCTTCCGCAAATATTTGATTTTTTTTCAAGAAAATTGTACAGGTGTGTTATAAATGATTTATTCAAATATTTTTGGGAAAATTGGAATTGACGCTACAGGTCTATAATTCTTAGGATTTTATTATTTATTTATTTATATATACTTTATTGTACACCACAAAAATACATAGCACAAAAAAAAACATGAAACACTACAAAATATACAATGGGCGGCCTTATCGCGGGATTTTGTCTGTCATCTTTCTTATATAGTGGTTTTATTACAAATATCTTTAAATCTTTAGGGTATGTGCCATTTTCTATGGATATGTTTATGATGAAACTAAGAACAGGAGATATTTCAACGGCTACACTTTTTATTACTTTAGTAATAATCTCATCATAACCTGCACTATTGGTGTTTTTTAGGGTTCCGATAATTTTGTATACATCGACAGGGATTGTAGCAGGCATAAACATTGAATTAGCTGTGTTGGTAATATATGATAAGTCAGAATTTTTACTATTATTTAGCGGTTGGACTAAATCAATATAATAATTATTGAAATTTTCTGCAATTTCTAGCGGATCTATTATCTCTTTTTCATTGATACTTATTTTAGAGATATGTATAGTCTTTTGGACAGTTTAATTTATTTTTATTTATGGTCTGTCATGTAGCTTTCATTTTATTTTTGGAGTTATTAATATAAAAGCTATTTCTTGATTTTGTGTAAGGCAGTTGATTTTTTTGAGTCGATTAGTGTATGTCTTTAGTTTCTCTTTGTTTTCCGGAGTTTCATGTCTTCGTAATTGACATAACATGTCTCGCTTGCGTTTACAACATAATTTGATACCATTTGTTACCCAATTTAGTTTCTTTCTAATAGGTATTGTATTTTTAGTTATGGGGCATTATAAATCATAGAAAAGTTTAAATAAATGACTAAATTCATTAACGGCTTTATCAGGACCAAATCAAATCATTTATTGGTTTGCAAACGTAGGTATTTAGTACATAGATGTTTTATTATAAGAGTCCTCCATGCTCTACCGTCACATGGGATTGCAAAACATATTATTATTTAATTTACACAAAGATATTATAATTTTAAATAACAATTATTAGAATAAAATAATACAAATTAATGTCAAATCGTTTGAATTACAGTAAAAATGTCACAGTAATACAAGAATGGCATGTCACATTAATACAGTAAAAATGTCACAGTAATACAGTAAAAATGTCATCTAGGTTACAATAAATATAAAAAGTCAAATCAGTCACTGATTCATCATTAAGCAAGTCGTCAATTGTGTAATAACTTTTTTCAATTAATATTTCGATTAGTGCCCTTTTAAATTTGAATACAGTCATAGTTTTAATAATATTAGGTACTTTGTTATAAATGCGTGGTGCTATACCAAAAAAACTTTTTTGCATTAGAGCGGTTTTACATTTAACTTGGCACTTGCAATTGATGTATATATTGAGTTCGTATTGGATTGCTTCTGACTGCCGACAATTTTTTAAACATATGTGGATTATTTTTCACAAATAAAGCCATTTCCAGTATGTACAAAGACGGAAATGTTAATATTTTCAGAGATTTAAAATAAGGAAGACCGCTATCTGTGGTCTTAAGACCACACATTGACCTTATGCATCGCTTACGCATCCTAAATACAAGCTCACAGTCAGTAGACTGCCCCCAAAAAATAACACCATACTGCAAAACGGAGGCAACTAGTCCATGGTATGCCGTTAAAAGAGCCTGCCTGTCGACTTTCTTTGAAAGTTGGAAAAGGGGCATAAGCGGATTTACTCAGTTTTTCCATGTTAGTTTGTTGTCGATCACTATACCTAAGGACTTAGGTTTATTTGCTGCCTCAATGTCAGAGCCTTGGTAGGTAATACTACCGTTTGAGTTTTCGCAGCGTTGATTAAAGTGTATAACTTTAGTCTTACCTAGATTTATTATAAAATTATTATTATGTAGCCAATTTACAATGTCACGTAAACAAGTATTAATGTCATTCTCATAGTTATTTTTATATGTACACTTTATTACAGCTGTACTGTCATCTGCAAAGAGAACCATTTTGTTTGATGTTACTTTCGGGAGATCGTTAATAATAGGGGTTAAAGTATGAAATTGCCGTTTTATTGTTATAGGTACTTCGAATTGACATAGAACCTTCATGGTTTGAGATTTTTGAGTGAAACTTTTTAAACATGGTACCTATGAAGTTCTTCTTTTAAAAAATTTGCAACATTCGATTATCGACTTTCAGTTGTTTTTTTTTATTCAGTTTAGGTGAGAAAGATGGATACTTCGAAAATTCGAGTTATTTTTAAATACGAGTTCCGACGCGGAACTAACGCGGCAGAAACAGCTCGCAATATCAATGTTGCGTTTGGAGAGGGGACTGCTAATGAACGCACCGAACAATGATAGCAAAACTAGCAGTGAAACAGCCCCGACTCATGAATCGATCTTCACCATTATTGCTCCATGATAACGCGAGACCTCATACAGCACAAGAAACCGTTTTAACTCTACAGGAGCTGCAATTAGAAACTATTCGTCACCCTCCGTATTCGCCAGACCTTGCTCCAACGGACTACCATTTTTTTCGTGATAAAACGTTTTTTTCTCAGGAGGCAGTACAAAATGCTTTCGCACAGTTTGTTGAATCTACATCACGAGAGTTCTATCGCAAAGGCATAAATGACCTTCCTATTAGATGGCAGCAATGTATAGATAATAATGGTAATTATTTTGATTAAATAAATATGTTAAATTAAAAAAAAAACAAATTTCAATTTTTCAGAACAAATCGGCAATTTCATACTTTAACCCCTAATATACAGGCTGATTTTTTAAAGACCAGCCAAATTTAAGGATGTGGTACAGACCATCAAACTGAACAACTTTCTCCATGGGACCAACATCGTAATCGCGAATAAAAATTCAGCCATCCCATACATTTAGGTCGAGTAGGTATTGAAGTTTTCTATGGGACAGTTGATAAAATTTTCGCGATTACGCTATTTGTCCCATGGAGAAAGTTGTTCAGTTTGATGGTCTGTACCACATCCTTAAATTTGGCTGGTCTTTAAAAAATCAGCCTGTATATTTAAAACAAAGTGGTGGCCCTAGTACGCTACCCTGTGGAACACCATATCTTACGTGTCTCAGTTTTGATACATAAATGGTTTCTAATTTAGTCTTTGGACTTATTCTATCAATCTCTGTACATTGAAGCCTATTACTTAAGTACGATTCTATTAGTTGTAGGATGGTCCCTCTTACACCATAACTATGTAATTTTTGTAACAGAACCTTATGGTCCACAAAATCAAAAGCCTTTGTCATGTCAGTATAAATTGCACAGACAGGATTTCTCTTATCTACAGATGACATAACATTAGCTAATAGATCAAATAGTGCCATATTAATCGTGGTATTCTTACGAAATCCCTTTTGTTCTTTACAAAATGCTTAATTTATATTTTTCGAAATATGCATATAAAGAATAATAGCTGATGTTTTCAAATTTTTTTGAAAAAATTGTAATTTTTGTAATTTGTCTGTAATTTCTTAAATCGGTTTTGTCATCTCTTTTATATAAAGGTTTTATTATAACAGTTTTGAGATTATTTGCAAATATGCCATCAGCAATGCACAAGTTAATTATATGAGCTAATGGTGGTGCTATTACTTCTTTGGCAAATTTTATTACTTTCGTAGACACGCCATCATATTCAACAGTACAGTCCTGACATTCATCGACATTATTAAAGGTAAGGCTATGTATGTATAGCATTTTTAAATTTGTTTATATTTTCTAAGCTATAATCTCGCTTTTGTGCGTACCAATGAGTAATTGTATATGTTTTTTTTAATGGACATTCCCGATTTGTGCAGTATGATCAGATAAAGCCAACTCTACTACCTCACTTTTACTGTCTGTAATATTATGTATAACATTATCAATACAACATGTACCCCTAATTATTCGCGTAGGTTGTTTAACACTCAATTTTAAATTATAGTTCAATAATAGATTTTGAAATTGCGATGAAAGACGTGTTTTTTTTAACATAGATATGTTAAAATCACCACATATCACACTTTTTTATTATTATTGGTGCAGACTTTTTGTAGCTTACCTTCGTAATTATAGAAAATGTGGTTAGAGCATCTATGCTATTCTTTGGTGATCTATAAATACATATAATATTTAGCTTGTGTTCTATTACTTCAATTCTACAGCATTCGATATAATTAGGACAGCAGTATTCATTTAAATCTATAGTTTTAAATTCATGTTTATTATTAATTAAAATACACGACCCCCGATTCGAGAATTTTTATTTGAGTAGGATGCAAGTCTAAGGTTAGGTATATGTAAGTGAACATCGTCACCATCCTTCATATTATGTTCCGTTATGCAGACTATGTCCAATTAACAAATCAATAATTTGTAAGATATCCGTGTAAATGATACCTCAAAAGAAAAAGCGATTATCAAGCATGTTTTCAAAACGGTTTGAACAAAAAAAAGCAAACCCCGGTTTAAAAAAAATAAGGTTTATAAAAAGTATATTATATATTTTTCAAAATTTTTATGAACTTTAAATGTCTGTAAAAAAATGTCTAATCACACAGAGGCCTAAAACGTGTTTCGCTAGATTGCTTACACATTAGTTTTATTAAATAATATGAAAATGAATTCATTTGTCATTCAATTTTGCCATAAAAAAGCAGTTTTCTTAAAATTTTGGGAATTTTCGAGAAAAAAAAAAATGAATTCGTCTAACACAACCATGGCTTAAACGGTTCTAAATTTTCCATGCGGTAATGAACATGAAGTTTTCAATAATAATAATAATAATCTTTATTACATAAAGTGGTTACAAATTGTATGAAGTCCCTGACACTTGTGCTAGGTGGTTAAACTGTGTTACAAGAGCCAGTGCCCTCTCCCAGGAGGAAATATTTCAAATTTATGCAATAAGATTAACAAGTAAAAAACAAAGAAAATAATAATTAGAAAAACATCAAACTACTTAAAGAAAAAATTAAAAAATAAAATGGAATAATAATAATAAAAAAATTGTTTGTTAGAAAAGCCTGTATTGGTCACTGTGTGCTTGCGTGTAGTATGGGTATGAGTGTGTGAGTGTGTGTGAGAGGGTGTGTGTGTGTGTGAGTGTAAATTGAATTGAAAGTTCAGGTTGATTGGGATTACGAGTACAGGGTGAAGTTGAACGCCTCTCATAGGGTATAATATTGGAATTATGAAAGAGTTAAAATAATTTGCTCTGTTTCGTCGTAATTGAGGGACAGTAACCATGACTTAAGACTCTGCTTGACCTTGTGCAGGGTAAGCTTATAAATTGACAGGTTTTTGTTAATTTTGTTGTACATTCGCGAGCTTTGGGCACGAAAGTGTCGTCGGGCAAGCGCAGAACGACACTGGACAGATTCACAAATAGGAAAGCCAATCCGCCGATTCAGTCTATCTAGCGGCATCGTGGAATGTCGACGTAAGACAGTGCGGAGGATATAGAGTTTTCTCACCGTGAGTACTTGGTGAGTACTTCAATACTAATAGTGTTGGCTTGGTTTTATGTCAAACATGTGGTTACCTTAGATTGTTAATATGATTATTTATGGGAATAATGGGTTCAATTACAAATTATTTTTCAAGTAAAGAAAGAAGAAGAAAAGAAAGAAAATACATTTATTTAGCACAGACTAAAAGACACACAATATACCAGATACATGTACAATTAGTAACAAAAAATAAAGATCAAATAAAAAGTGTAAAGCCCGATGTAAGAAATTAGCAGGAAAGTGTGCCTCACGGCTCCACTAAAAAGACCCAGTTCAGCAAAAATGCCAGACAACTAGTACCTGACGCTGGTTTTCAACTGGACCTCATGTGCGAGGTGACGGATGTACATCAGTTTTATAATGCAACATGACGTGTGTATGAATACTTAAATAAATAAATAAAATAAATTTGTGACAGATAAAAATTTCAATGAAATTGTTAGAGGCGATTTAGGGGATTCGATCGTCAAACATAAAGGTCAATAAGTCGAGATTCATTTGATGATTACACTGACAGTTATATCTGTCCACCTTTTTTTCTTCAGATTATTATTATAAAACAATACATAGTATTATAATATTAGTTAGTTGGTTATTGTTGTTATTAGTTTGTTATTAGTTCGCAGATGGGTGGGATTCCCCGATGTTGCGAAGGTGGATGCAGCTCCACGCTGAGTTTTAATTGTATGTACATCTGTGTCTGTAACCTACTAACACTTGAAGTTAAGTAAAATTGTTACTAGCCCTATGGATTCCTGTCTGAAATAAAAGTTTTCTATTATTTCTATTCTATTCTATTATGCATGTTTTATTACAAATTTAGCAGCAATAACTGCTAATTATAATAAACATCGCAATAACATTTTATGGTGAGTTAATTCATGATGATGAATAAACAATTTCATCTCTAAGCAGTTGTCATGGCTGTAACATTGCACCTTAATTTGTGCTTAGGAAACTAGTATTGTCGTTTAAATTAATTGATAACTATACTGACCCGTATTATGAAGAATTATTGCCATCTTGATTCCAGTCTAAAAAAGGGATGGTGCTATCAGGTATGTACAGCTCCATCTCTTTCTCGCACTTTTTACCCGTGAAGCAAGAAAATGAATAGTAAACTCGGTTTTGGGCGGTTAAATTCTGTCATAAACTTGAGAAGAAGAAGATTAAACAAGTGTGTGTATTTTTCAGTTCTGTTTTTCTTGTCTGTTTATATGTATATGTGTTTACATAAATTGTAAAATAAATAAATAAATGAAAATATATATTTTCCTACATTAATTAATTCATTTATATATAACTAGCTTCTGCCCGCGACTTCGTCCGCGTAAAATGTCTTGTGTCCGATCCACCCCGACGCATCACCTGACCGCGTTTTCACTTCGTTTTCGCTTAGCGCTCTTTCTGACTTTTTCACCTTTTGCTCGGCTCTTAAGGGTCGTAGCGATGATAATGTTACATAGCTTATAACCTTCCTCAAGAATTGGGCTATCAAATGCAAAAAGAATTTATCAAATCGGCCTGGTAGTTCCAGAGATTACCCCCTACATACAAACAAACAAACAAATTTTACCTCTTTATACCTAATATTAGTATAGATATACTTTATTGTACACCAGAAAATATATAACAAAATAAAAATACAATTAACACTACAAAACATACAATGAGGTAACTTAAATATATTGATTTTTTTTATGGACACCTACTGTCACACAGGGATGAACAGAAACAACGCTCTACAAAGCTACAATCAGAACATCAAAACACTGTCGATTTCAAAAGTCTTTTTCATTGCATGCACTAAAAGATAATCGTAGGTATTGTAAAGCTATTTTAATGAATAATTTCCTGGAAATCAATATTTTGTTATTAATTAAGAGAAAACGTACGTAATTCTTGACAAGCGCGGGGCCGCGCGTCTCACGCTTTTCGCCTACAAAATACAGGTCTGACATAATTTCCCCTTAACGGCCGGTGTGGCGCGATACCTACCTTATTTTTAATTAAACTTATTGATTCTTTAACTTTTATTGGTATAAATTACAGCCAGAGATGTGGTGGTGGTTCAAACGAGGACGAATTGAGAATTATTAGTTATTTTTATTCAAATATTTATATTTAAAAACCTGTCCGTTTCTATTTCCGTCAAAGACAAGTTTTTTTGTACTTTGTAATTAATATTAGACTCTAGCTTACTGAGACGATAAGTGTTATAGATGAGTGTAGTGTGTGATCTAATAGTGTTATTTATGTGGCTGCCTGGTGTAATCAATCATTAATCTTGAACGTCCGTAAATAAATCAGAATGAAGGTTTTAATCTTTATACCGGTGCTCGTTAGCTTTTTCATTAAAAATGTTACGCCCATAGACTGCTTTTGGAGTACTGAATGCAAGTACAAATACTTTTCAAGTAAAACTTCTTATGAAAATGTTAGAGGTGACATAAGGGACTCGATCGTAAAACCGGAAGGTAAGTTAAGTCCCAAGAATCCTCCTACAATCAATTTAATTAAGGAATAAAAAACTCTTTGATTAAAAAAACCCATAGTGAAGTAGAATACTGTGTGACTATCTCTTGCGCTGAGCATGAGGTCCTGGGCTCGACTCCCAGGTTGGACAAAATTTTGTTGGATTTTTCAATGACGAACTTCACAGAAGCAGCCATGATGTTGATGTCAATAGGCTCGCCCCCTATTACACGGGACTTAGACATAACTGGCGGAATGTGAGTGCACCTCTGCCTAATCCTTCGGGGAGTATGGGCGTGATGTTATGTTGTTATCCCTCTGCAATTTATTGCAGAGAGATAACCAAAGAAATAAGCCAAAAGAAGTATAGTGAAATTTATTTCACTATACTTCTTTTGGCTTATTTCTTCCCTTACCAAAACATATTCATGATTTAAAATAGCAAACAACACATTTTTTTATTAGAATGCGAGCCAATCAGTGTTTGGACCATAATGAGGCATGGAAAAAAGAACCCAGGAACAAAATTCTTAAAAGAAATAAATGAGGTTTTTAATTTTAAAGAGCATATTATATCAAGTTACGACAACGGGAACAGCTCGCTATGTGCTCAAGATGTGGATAACTTTAGAGAATGGAAAATTGACAGCAGTTTTGTTGATGAGCCGAATAAAATTATGAACGAAGGTTATCAGGAAATGGTTAGTATTGGTAGCAGGTTGAAAGAGGCTCTACCTGAGATATTCAATGATCTTCATAATGAAGAGTATTCTTTTCGTCCAACATTTGGTCCTCGTGCGGAAGTCTCGGCAGAAGCTTTCATTGAAGGCCTTGGCTATAAAGACTTGTTTATAGAGAAAGCTGAAATAAACGTCAGCATCGCGAATGTAAGTACCAAGTTTATTTCAAGTTTCTACATTGTTATGTATCTCTTAAAGGCAGATTGTATGATTCATCATTATACATGCAGCACCGTCTATTGCATACTGTCGCCGTTATGTATGTAAGTGCAGTCATTCTGTGACTTTAGTAGTCCATTTTTACACAGAAAAGCGTGACTTATATGTGCAGGTTTAGATCACACGAGCTATAAAATAGTATTAGGCTGGGCGCTATATATTTGAGCTGTTTGGGGTTGGAACACTAGGGCCTTGTGGTCCGAGTGCTCATCGATTTTTTCGGGACATCGCCAAGCGGTTGGTTGACACTTTACGTGACCAGAGGGCTGGCCTATTTTTAGCCCAAAGAATCAGCATTGCCATCTAACGTGATAATGCTGCCAGACTTTTGTATCTCTCATCCCATTGACAGCGATGCGGATGAATTGTTTGATGCCCAATGAGAAATAAAAAAAGAACATACATTTATTTAGCATAGACTAAAAGACACACAATACACCAGGTACATACATCACATAAAAACAAAACAATAAAGATCAAATGAAAAGTGTAAAGTCCAATGTAAGAAATTAGCAGGAAAGCTCCTGCCTTTTTCATTAATTTTTTATTATATACTAGTATAGAATATATATTTATATTTTAGTTTATAATTGTTATTGTTGTATTTTTATATTATATAATATATATTTAACATATATTTTCTCAAAAAAAAAAGATAAACTAGACAAAATATTTTAAAAACATTATCACAGACTTTGACCTCTAGCTATCTAGTCAGACAGTGGGCAAGATAACTATGCAGTTATCTTACCCACTGTCTGTTAACGGTTGAAGCAATTGATATTCCAGTTATTTAAATATATCCATGGATAAGAATCGAGTAAACTTATACAGACCAATCAAAATTATGAAAACACTAACACATTCCAACTTATGGGTGAATAAAAAAGCAAACGAATATTAATGAATATAGTTTAAATGATAAAAAAACATAGATAATGGAGCTAAAATAATACCTTAAAAAAATATAATAGCATAAACAAAAAGTACGTTTTTAGCAAAACTTAATTAACTATGACTAAAAACACACTTTTAGGAATAACCTGTATGAAGTCAAACATATTCCTCCACCACTTTGTTGTTTTATGAACAGCGAGCTCGGTCACCGATGTTCGCTAGGTAATAATAGATACCTAACTATGTATTTAGCTTATGGGTTTCGTTGTAATTGAATCATTTTACTTCCTAATGTATATTATTTGAATTATTTTGTCGATGATTATGGTGCACGGTATACTCCAATGATATATTTATGTTTCTCTTGATGAGACGGAGTGAACCGTCCACCATGCGGGCCCAGTGGGATTTGGTAGATGTCACACATGCCTTCGAATTTTTGGTTCTAAGACATACCGGCTTCCTCACGATGATTCCTTCACCGTTTTGAGTACTTCTACAAAAGAATGTATATTTACTGCAGTAGGTAATTACGTACCCACAACCTACTGCAAATTAATTTAAAACTTATTTGCAGCCTTACGGAGCATGTCGGACATATCTAAAAGAAGTTTATAGCAATCCAGAAACTTATAAAATTTCACTTCAATATATGGAAACTCCAGAATACCTAAATGTAAGAACTTATTTTTATTTTCATACATCTTTATATTGTTTGTATTACCTATTTACTTAAGCTTCCTTTACACTTTTTGTTTAGATGAAAGAGAGAATTGAAAAGAAGTTAGGGCTATGTTTTTCTTTGACAACTAAAAACATAATAGGAATGTACGATTTGTGTCGATACACTTCGGATGGGATTACTAATAAGTTCAGTCCTTGGTGCGCCGTGTTTTCTGAAGAGGACTTGAAGATAATCGAATACGTTGGAGATTTAGAACATTACCACAAGAGCGGTTATGGAGCATCAAAGTATAGCAGCACATTGAGCCAGATCGCGTTGGCAGATCTATTCATAAACTTAGAACAAGCCAAGAATATGGTAGGCAAGAAAACTACCATATACTTCACCCATTCTTCGATGATGGACATGATCGCGGTTGGTCTCAATCTTTTTAAGGACGCGAGCCAACTTACGGATGCACATAGGGACGTAAATAGAAAATGGAGATCTACATTTATATCTACTTTTGGCGTGAATTTGATTGCAGTTCTGAGCAGGTTTGTAATATTTAAATAATAAGCTATCATAATTATATTTCGTCGTTTCATCGTAGCAAGCAAATAGCGCCGGCGCGGCTTAAAATAAATACACAAAGATTATCATCTTTGTTTATTTATTTAAAAATTATAAATAATCAGTATTTTTATCAACATAAGTCCGATTTATAATACCAAATCGATGTGAAATGGTACTTGTTACAAAGTTTTATTATAACTTTTAATACAAAATTATAGCGGACAATCAGTACGGCTTCCGGTCTGGAGTCTCCACTGAAGACGCAGTATTGGATCTAACGCAATCTATCTCTAAGACTCTGGGCAATAGAACAAAGTGCCTTGATATTTTTTTGGACTTGTCAAAAGGCTTCGACACAGTCTCTGTCCCCAAACTAATTTCCAAGTTCGGCAGCTGTTCATTCTCCAATCTGTCCTGAGGATACATGCCCGCTTACCCCATGTGATCCAAGTAAGCGTACATATGTTCCCCCAGGTGTACAGTACAAAACCACATTTGCAAGACGTCAATACCATGTCTTAAGTCATCATGTTTTTAAGAGAATACAGAAAGAACTAGACATAATAGACCTAAATAAATTCAATGTCAAATCAAAAACCTCTGACTGGCTCATACAGCAAGACTATATTAAAACAGAGTCTATACTACTATCACACATCGCTTGACATAATTAACCACTTCAAATACACCCACAAGATCTCATACTCACACACACATACAGACCCCCACACATACATCGGTACACTCTCCTCCCTTCTCACAACACACGCATGTACATACACCTCAACACTCACACATATTTGAATATTACTAATGTTAATATGCATCAGTAATGGTAGATTGATACACTTTCACTCTTGTAAGTTTTAGTTTTACTAAATTTAAATTTTGGCCGATCACTGTCTCTTAAGATACATGTTTCTCTCTAGTTTAAGAGACAGGGTTCATTATTCTTGTATGCTTATTATATTGTATTGATTTGCTCTGAACTGTGTCTGTGTGTATTTATATATTTTGGATAGATAAATTTATTATTATTATTTTCTGTCCATTTCAGATGCAGAATATCTGATGAAATATACGACCACCACATCTCGTTCTATTGGAATGAGAAACCATTTTTAGAACTGTGCAAGGGAGAAATCTGTTCGTGGCAAGAATTCGAGAACATATTCAAACCGTTCCTGAATGCAACTACAGATATATGTGAATTAGATCAGTAAGATTAAAAAAAAAGAAGCTGATCTATTCTGTAAAAGAAAAACATTGCACCTACTTTATAACTTTTTTAATTATATTTCTTAAAATATAAAAATTAAGTATAAAAATCATTTAAAAATTTAAAAAATTGTAATCCGTTGGTGTCGGGAGCAGAGTCCAAGCTACCGGTGGTTAGGGCTCCAGAAACAGGCACCTCCTCACAATGCGAACCGTATCGAGGAGTACTGCCTTTTGAATCAGGCCCTTGATCCAACCGCCTAACGAAAGCCTCGATAGATGTTGATCGAGGTTTTCAGCCATCAGACCATTGGCCGATACGACAATATCGGCACTATGACAGTCGAGCTCACATTCCACATGTCAACAACCTCGTGTGCTAAGTCAAGATATTTGATTTGTTTTTCTTTCTCAGCTTTCACGAGGTTCTCGTCATGTTGAATGGTAAAATCGATTATATATTTAATGGTAAAATATATTATATATTTTTTTTTTATTTCCTTTATCACATAATATATATAAATTATATTTTTAAATATAAGAATATAAAAACATTAAAAATTATTTAAAAAAAGTCTTTATTAATAATAATAATAATAATAATCTTTATTTATATTAAAAAAAAACAGATTGTAGTACATGAACAAGTTTTATCAAAGTGGGTAGTATTAAATCTCTGACAATCAAGTGGATGACGTGCTGCTCTCCTTGCTAGGCTATGAGATAGCCTGTATTAAGGAGTAACAGTGCCGATCCCCTATAATTGTATTACTACAATTTTATTTTTACAAGTTACTTTTTTTTAATTTTTTTTTTTAAATACAGGTATTATTGTGCGAGCGCAATTGTGTATGTGAGCGTGTGAGTGTGCGTGTGTGTGTGCTGTTTGTGGTGTGTGTGCGTGTATGGGTCTGTGCGTGTTTGTGTGTGTGTGTGTGCTCACGCACATGCGTGAGCGTGCGGCTGTGTAAGCGTGCGTAAGTAAAGGGATTGGATTAGTGTGGGTCTAGTCTATTGTTATGTTAATTATAACCTGTGCATTAGGTTAACCGTTTTTTGACAGCTGTCTTAGAACGTACAGTGGGCCCATTTAATTAGTTTATGTACATAGCGCATACATCGGTGACTGTCATTATTATTGTGTGGGTTTATGTAATATACACACGCGGTGAAAGATAAAATAAACGGGTACACAATAAAGGAATATGAGCCCATATTTTAGTCTGATATAACAAGGTTCCCATAGCTAAGTGGTGTAAGTGCCTGCGATAGATACTGATGTAAGCTAGACGACGTGAGTTTGATCCAACTGAGGAATTTAGTTTTGTGCTTTTTACTTTTTGTGTTTTGTTAAATTAATTTTGTGGTCAAAAAAATCACTCAAGCAAGAAACTAGAAAGTTAATTAAATAAAACCAATAAAATCATTTTATTTTTTTATTAGGTAAACATTGGTATTAGTTGGAATGAGCGAGCTTATCGCTTGGGTCATTAGCAAATGATCCGTATCGTGTCTTCCAATATGCCTTCTTTACAATGGTTGTTTTAAGGTTCAATTTGGTGTAGGCTGTATGTTAGCAAAAAAAACTTGTGTGGCCGATACAATGATTTAAATCAAACTGGTTCTAAACATAATATAAAATATCATGTTTATTCTTTAGCTATCCATACTAGACGTTCAATTGAGTAAAATACTGTTGTTTATCAGTTTTTTTGACAAAGACAAAGTTTTTTGTCGGTTAAGGATGGACCTAAATAGTTTGTCAAAGTAGGTAGGTATATAAATTGAAACAAAGTAAAATTAGAAGTGAACTGAATCAACATCTTAGATAGTAAGAAATTATGACAACTTCTAACGGCATAACAATAACATTACTTCACCAGACTTTCAATAATACGAGTTGTTGTCTAAAAATTTAAGATGATTACAGCGGTATACCTAAATAATGCTAAGGTTTGTATTTGTTCACATTCGCTAAACAAATATGAACATTATTTGCATCAAAATAGGGTTCATAGTCGTCTACTAATAAAAATAAATTCGACTAATAATGAGTCGGCAAACCTTCGTTTTCTATCACCATATTGTTCTCCCAATCAAAATTAATGTATGACCTAGCAAACTGTAGTCGGTTTTGTGCATTGGACAGCAAAATCTTCCGCGCTGGCTTGCTGCAACGTTAACTAGCTGAATGTAGGTGATTTCTCACAGTTTGTAAGCACACATTGTGTGCTGTTGCTGTTACGCGGGTGGACAAGAAGGGATCAGCCTTGTGCCTTGCCACGATGTCGTGGTGTCGAGCCAGTGAATTTGCCTTTGGTTTTGGCCCACGTCGAAGATGTTCTACGTCTCCTGAATCCACATACCGGAGGTTCTCCTGTGTGGATACAAAACAAAACAGTATTTAAAACACTTACCTATAATAATAACTATTATTATAACAAATAAATATATATACCCACTATATTTATATACTTATTGTATATCTAATTAATATTACTTATATCTATACAATACATGCGCATACAAGTTAAAATACTTATATGTTTTAAATATACACTGACATTATTAAACATAATAATCTATTTTATTATTATCTATTTTCATTTACGTTATTCGAAGGCTTTTCTTTAATCCATTTAAAGGCCCGTGCCGTAATGGGATAAAATGGGCTAGACCACCTTAACTTTATCATAATCATCTGTGTTTTGAAATTTATTAACTTTAACAATAAAAATAATATTTAGAAACTTCTAATACTAAATAAACTATAAACTATTAAAATAAAAATCTTAGACAAAAAAAAGTATAATACATTTATGATAATTTACCTCTATTATAACTAATACTATGGTAAATATTGCACTTCAGTTACATTAATTTATTCCTAGGTAAACATTGAAAGGTGAGACGAGTTAGTTAAGTTGAAGTAGGTATAATATCAACGTCCCCCCTGGTGGGTTCCCGCATTGACGAGGCGGGGGGGCTCAGTAGCCGTGGCTAGCAGAACCACGGTGAAGCTAAGAGGAACCCCAGCGGGGGCCGCACGGCAAGGCTTTGCGGCTTAGCCGACGACGAGCGGCCGGCGGGTAGGTTGCGGTGCCGCTTGGGCGACATCGCAACCTACCTGAGGCGGGCCGCGATGTCCCCGTGTGGGAGACATCGCGGCTGAGGATTGGAGGCCGCGGCGGGAGAGGAATGCGGTGCGCCGCTCTCCCTACCTTCTGCGGCCTTGACGGGGCCACCACCGTTAGATGGCGGACGCGGTGGGGCCGCAGGGGAAGAGGAGTGTCGGTGTTACGTTGCCACTCTCCCTATCCTCTGCGGCCGTAGCCCCCCCCCCCCCCCCAACGCGGGGGGCATGCGCAGGCAACGGGTGCAGGGGCACTGTTGCCTATATCGCACAGGCCTCCACCAGTGTGGGACGGGAATGGCCAGGTGTTTCCTGCCATTTCCGTAGCCCCCCCACCTGGGGGGCATGCGGGGCCCGCCATACCATCTAGGCGGGCATGCGCCGGGAGGGCCGTGGAAGTAAAGGCTATGCCGGTTTCCCATGGCCCTCCCATCACGCCGATGTGGGAACGCCGCTGAGTTTTAGTGGGTATACTGTCATTCCGACAGGGAGTCTTACATACCCCGTCTCGTCCCCTGTGAGACGGGGATGCATAAAGCATTTCTCAGAGAGAAAAAAAAAAGGTATAATATCAACGTAATATCAAACTGTTACTCACCGATATCATTAGGCGCCTTGCAATTTCACATATAGATACGTTTTGCTCATGCAGAACAACGACTTAGTTTCTGCCTTTTTTAACATTGATAAATGTTGCATGGTTGGATGCAAAGAAATAAATCTGCACACGAATACGAGTACCGATCAATAAACTCAGTAATGCAAATACTTGTAGACTGACAACAAAGAACGCTAATTTTTTTATAAAATAGGGTGCTTGAGAACTATTTTTTTTAAATTGTCGGTAGTTATTTTCTAAATAGTCAGAATAAAATGGCCTCAGAGTTCCGTGGCTGTCTCAAACGTTACAAACTTCATTATTCATCCATGAATTGATCGAATCGTTATAAATTCAACTTTTAAGTAAATTTTTAACAAAATAATGAATACAAAAAGAAAAACACATTTGCTGCACACATGGTTTGAACTTACGACTTCTCGTTCACTAACTTGACTAAAGACGTCGCAATGGTAATATAATGCGAAATATTATATCTCATTCGGTAACATCAATGAATGGTTACTATCGTGCCATACGCACACTACTAAACACAGAGGTCGCTCGTTTTATTTAGTGATTGTGTGCATAACCGTGACTTCACCCACACATATAACATGTAAACTAAATACGTTGTTCGATTGTACATATTCCAGATTATGTAAAAGTTAAGTTTAAAATGCGTAATAAAATAAAATATATATAAACTGCCTTATCTTATTGAATTATCTTATTTATGGCTTTTTAGGCTAAGCGCGCACTGCTATGCGATTTTTTTGAATCGCAAGTTTATGCGTAATAAAATCGCAATCGCAAATAATTTTTCAAGCGAATTCTCAAGCGCTTTTTTGCCACAGTGCGCGGACGCTAGAATATTGGTATTGTTCACAGATTGGCGATTATAATCCGCAACGATTAAAATTCGTAGTGCGTGCTTAGCCTTACAGACATTATAATACCGTAGGTGTATAAATAATAATAATAAACAATTCATTATTAATTCCCCACCGCCGTATCTCTACGTTGACGTCGTGGTGGGGCTTGCGCGCTCTAAACTCTAGGTCTGTGACGGAAGAGTTACTTTGCCGGATCAGGTCTAGTGAGGAGCCAGACCAAGAGACATAAAGGAATCCGCAGGGCAGCATGTAGCGAGCTGTTGGGCAGTAGCGACCCCACGGACCCTAGCTCCCGGGAGAAGTCTTGTTCCTCACCTCTGGCTTGCCTTTATTGTTCGGTTGGAGTGAACAATAACGAGGAACAGAGCTCCCCCTCATTCTTGCCTTAATTGGCTGGATTGAGTGGAGATTCGCAAGAGCAAACGTCCTCGGAGGAAGGAAGTATTTCAATAAGATGCTGGTAGGGATCTTGACCGTACTTCCGGGATTGTCCTGATAGCCGTGGAATACCTCTCCAATCCTCACAAGCACCTCAGAACATGTAGCCCCCTTGTTGCTACGACACTGTGTGCTAGCGAACGTTTTCGGGGGCCCATTATTGAGTGCAATAATGGGCCCCTGCCATTTCATCTGTGAATATTATATTATCATTGGTCAGGCAGGGGACATATACCTTCTATACTTCAAAGTAACCAATCCACTATAGCCACACAAACCCATAGCCCAATATATTTTATTTCCATGTTCTGCAATAGTCCTGCACCAACCGGAGGTTGTGCTTGCGTGCACTTGCATGGTGCATACAGGGATAATCGACGGTTGGTGCCTCCTTATCATTTAAAATAGTGTAAAAGGCCTCTACGAGTTGGCTTCGGCCCCTAGTACGCCTTCCAAACGTCCGGGACCCCAGGGTCCCGAGATATGTCAAAAATATAGTAATTTATTTCTCTCAAAAAGGTACAGTTTTGATTGATAGGATCGAGTTACATTTTGAAGTTTATCCTTTGTGAGAGCTGGAGTCTATACTGGGTTCGGGACCTGTATGACAGATCTCCAGGCTCACACCCTTTAAAAAAAATGGTGTGAGCCTGAAGATTATAAAATCTCCAAGTACTGAGAGAAAGAGAATTAATAGAAAAAAAAGGAGATGTGCTATGTCTATGTGTGTCTTTGGAGAGTGTTGTGTGTCCGTGAGTGCAATATAAGTCCTCACGTCCAGCGCCCGCAAAGGACAGTGGACGTGAACACCCACTTGCCCAAAAGTGTGTGTGTGTCTGTATGTGGTTAACAAGGTGAAACACGATCTAAGATTAATTTGAGTAGGTGAATATTTCCGATAGACGAAATTATTTTAGAATATTTAGTATATTTTCAGTCTCCGCATAATTTAATTCAAGTAGCTATTTCGTAACAGTTCTTCTACATAGGGTGAGAATATTATTAACCTTGTTATAGACGTAGCTACTGAGGAAAGGAAAACTACGTTGGGCCGAACGACAGTTTGTGTGGAAGGAGGTACAAACTGCATGATTACGTCGTTGGGAGCCAAATTTGCTTAGAGCGTAGGGGGTTTGAGAGTGTGTGATTAAAACAAGGTTAAGGATAAATAATTTGCGAATAGAGAGAACCGAACACGTGTTATAAAGATCGATGGTAGGAAAGCGGTAAGGTAACCGCCATCTCACCTTCAGGAGTGCCTTTTGAGCACGTTCCAATTTGAGCATGTGAGTTTTTGCTGATCCGCCCAAAGTAATTATACAATATTGTATAAGCCATTGGCAGAGGGCGAGATATACAAGTCTTAGCACCGTAGTGTCAGCAACGTGACGAAGGGATTTAAAAATGTAAATCAACCTGCGTAGTCGTGAGGTGAGTGTGTTTATGTGTGTAGAGAATGACAGGCAATCATCAATTTGTACACCACGATATTTGACACAATTGATGCGAGAAAGGCAGGGGCAATTACAAGCTGTGAGGTGAGGTGAAATACAGCAGTGGGCAATCAAAGAATAAGGAGAGGAAGGAGGTTTCCCAGCGGCAGAAAATGAAAAGGTTAGGTAATTAGTTTTGTCTACATTTAAAGTAAGCAAGTTTTGAGCCAACCAGTTGGTAACAAGGTTGAGTCCGGATTGTGCATGCTGGAATACCAGCTCCCAGTCCCAATGAATGTATTGTATGTTGCTGCAATCACTAATTCCATTTATCAAAAAACGGTTTACCTAATGGACAGGGTATAGTACTTAAATTTATACGTTCCTTTGTACATTGTTAATTTTATGCCTTTGGATAAAATTAAGACTATTTGTGTTTTCACGATCTATTGTTTTTGTTGTTACCCCATTAGAAGAAGTGGCAGAATTGGCTAAATTAAATGATAATGAATTGATTTCGGTATTTATCATGTCAACGTTTATTGCGTTTCTGATAACACGGAAGCGCGTAGGACCATGGACATTGACAAATGATTTAAAATAAAGTCCTTCCTCATGATCGTGCCAAATTATTTTAATAAAGCAAAAACCGAACTCACTATAAAATCCTCTCGGCTGACTACAAATAGATCTATAAATATTTTTGTGAATATTTAAAATGAAATCCTTGTCTTTATTCAAAAACGTAATTATAATTATATCCATAATAGGTTTTGAAATAGGCAGATAAGTTACGAAACTCTTATATTGTGTTTATTTATCGTACGAAACTCAATGTCGAGTGTAGTGTCTACGTAGGTAGTGTACTATTTCTAAAACCTTTATGTTCTTTTTGTGACTACCATTATGAAGTGTTTATTAACGACAGTGTTGGTTTGGTATTACGTAAAATATGTGTTGACCTTAGAATGCTATTGGAATACTGAGTGCAAATACAAATATTTTGGAAGTAAAACTCCATATGAAATTGTTAGAGGTGATATAAGGGATTCCATCGTAAAACCGGAAGGTAAGTTGGGTTTCATTCGAAGATTGTTCTGACATATTTTGCCAACTTTATTTCTGGGGAATATTTTTGAAAGTGGAGCGATTTCATTCTTTATTTGAGAGTTGCTTCCATAGATTTAAGAAAGAAGGTTGTTTCCATGAAAAGTTTGGTATTATTTTATACACATTTTAAAATACGAGTGTTACTATTTTGAATGTTTATAAATTCCACTGACAGACTTTAGCATCATACCCATTTATGGTTCTCTTAGATATATCTTATCTAAATATTTTGATGTGTCCATATTTTTAAACTATGTGTTAATCCTTGTATAGGATGCGAAGCAGCCAGTGTCTGGGTTATTATGAGGCATGGAAAGAGAACTCCTAGTCAGAAGTTTGCACAAGACATGAAAGACATTCTCAAATATAAGGATTTTATTGTATCAAGTTATGAAATTGGAAACGGTTCAATGTGTGCGCAAGATATTGAGAATATCAAACATTGGAAAGCTGATACGGCCATTTTGGATAAATCATATGTAATCTCAATTGAAGGGCATCAAGAGTCGTTGCGCATTGGCAGCAGGATAAATGAAACATTTCCAGAGTTACTAGAGGATCTTCAAGAGAAAGATTACTTATTTCTTCCAGGTTTTGGCCATCATTTGGAAGAGAGCGCTAGAGACTTCGTTGAAGGACTTAACCACAATAACTTGATTATACAAAATGATACGAATGATTTCCAGATCGTAGCAGTAAGTTAAAGTTAGTGTTATAAGATTAATCTGTTAAATAAATCAATTGCGCTATTTTGTATGTATTTACAGTTTTATATTTTCAGCCCTATTCAACATGTGGAAAATATCAAGTACAAGTGAGACGAAATTCTGACGTTTATCGCCAAGAGTTTGAATATAAGAAAACTCCAGACTATTTAAATGTGAGTTCTATTTTTTTAAATGAACATATAATTATATGTATAGTATAAAAATAGTCATAATATTATTATGACTCTTTAGTCATGATAATAATATTATGACCTATGCCTCAAAGTAATACAGGAACCCCTACAACACTGGGGCTGCAGTCTCGACATTCATAGCGATCACTTTACGACCGAATTTGGTCGCAAAGTCCTTTCACTCCATACATTACATCTGACAGTCCGGGACTTTGCGACCGAATTCGGTCGTAAAGCGATCGCTATGAATGTCGAGACTGCAGCCCCTGGTTTATTAAGATAAGCCAGGGGCTGCCGAGCTGACGATTCTAGTGGTGGTAAGCCACCACTAGAATCGTTATAAAATCTTATATGATAATACTGGTAATGATCAGATAATACTAATCTAATATGATGGACTCTACATTCTACTGTGTAACACAGTCTGAAATAAAGATTGATTTGTTTTTCTTTTTAAATAAGTTTTTGTCCCACTGCAGTTTAATGGCTTCTTTGCATACAGAGAAGTTACCATGCTTACTTGATTTGCGTGTAAGCGTTCATTTTGATGAAATAATGTTCACAGGCCTCGCCTAGTTCAGAAGATAGAGTCAATGCCCTAAGTAAACCTCTCTTTACCACCACGAATGCTGTGGGATTATTATTGTACAATGTATATGACAGTAGTATACTTACCGTATAATAAGTACTTTTTATTTTTTTGTTTTTATTTTTTCTTATATGTTGCTATTTTGGTGAGAAATAAACTATTATTATTATTATGATTTTATATTTGTTAGTTCAGCTGATCTATTGTGTCAATCCAGTGTGTACGTGTGTGTCATCGGTTATTCTTTCAGGTGGAATGACAGCTCACTTCACCTAACGTCTTCTCTGGTTTCCTTCACCATCAATCAATGAAAACACCAAAATGCTTTGATTTTCAGATGAAAGAACGGGTCGAAAGAAAATTAGGCCTCAACTTTACTTTCTCAAATGAAAACATCACAGCTGTGTACGATTTATGTCGTTATACCTGGGATGGGATCACCAACACACCGAGTCCGTGGTGTGCTGTATTCTCAGTTGAAGACCTGCAAGTACTTGAATATATTGACGACCTGAGACATTACTATAGAAATAGTTATGGAGTATCACAGTATAGCAAATTGTTTGGCCAGATTCCTTTAGCTGATTTGCTAAGAAACTTCGAACAAGCCAAGAAGGGAAAAGGCAAGAAAATCGTGTCATACTTCACTCATGCCACAATGATGGATATGATATTAGTCGTGCTCAATCTTTATAAGGACGAGAACCCACTTATGGGAGCATATAGAGATATACATAGAAAAATGAGGACTACATTTTTATCAACGTTCGCTAGTAACTTGATCGCTGTATTGAACAGGTATGTTGTAAGGAAAATAAGTGAAACGTTAGCTTGTTATTATAATCGCCGGATATTTGCTGTACTGACAGGTCTTCTAACTTGACCCTCACGTTATCCTGTTAGGTTCTTATGTATCGTGTTTTCAAATGCTGTTCTACAATGTAGGTACTTATTGAGTAATTATGAGCTTGTTTTGTTGGTGCAACGAAAAACTAGGTCATTCAATGACTAGACTGTCAGCACCAGTATTACACAGTCACACAATCAGGGTAGAACAAAAACGGTGAAACTGTCTTTACATACAGGATCATTTTTTAACCCGCACCCTAATTGCGTAACACACAATCAATCAGAATCGGTTTCATTTTGACAGTTCAACAAAATTCATTGCGTTATTTACGTGTTGAGCAGACTTTATGAAGGTAACCTTTTTCGAACTTATGAAGCAATGGATTAGCAATATCCTTCAAAATGATTCAGATTGAGATTGATTGTGTGTTTCACAATTAGGGTGCAGTGCGCAAACTGTAACCATGAATTCATCATTACAGTTTCCGCACTGGTTAAAAAACTAACCTGTTTATATATTGTGTCCCACTGCTGGGCAAAGGCCTTTCCTTTTACCTTCCAAACCTCCCTGTCTTTAGCGATCTCTGGCCATGTTGGCCCTGCAAAACTCGTCAGATCGTCACTTCACCTTCGCCGCGGTCTACCTCGACGGCGATGTCCTCCTTCAGGCGTCCAGTATGTGACAATCTTTGCCCATCTCTCCGGATGCATTCGCGCGACGTGTCCGGCCCACTCTCAAAATAAAAATAATAATACCAGATTATTTCTGCGGGGCAAAGGACTTTTTTCATACAGAAAAGGCATTGGTGACGTTTGCTCGAGACTGGTTGTCGATTTCAGACTTAGATATATTAGCTATAAGTGCAGGTTTCCTCAAGATGTTTTTCCTTCACCGACATCTGAACCTAATGTCTAAAATAAACTGAGAAAGTACATATAAATTGAAAAAGCCACATTGATGCTTCCCTAGATTCGAACCCACACTCACAACCTCATGCATGAGAGTACCAAGTTGTAATATCGTATTACCTAGTAACTGGGTTGTGGAGGTCAGATAGGCAGTCGCTCCATATAAAATACTGGTACTCAACTGCATCCGATTAGACCATAGATATAAGCTTTTTATATATCTATGGGTTAGACAGAAAGCTGACCTCAACATAGTTGAGAAAAGGCTAGACAGATGATGGAACCTTATGCATAAGAGGCGAGGTTTTAACCATTGGACCATGACTACACAATCTTTACATACTCAATGTATTTCTACTTGCAGATGCAGTAAAAATGGAGAGGACGACTATGATTATGAAGTCGCATTTTATTGGAATGAAAAGCCGTTATTAAATCTGTGCAAGAAAGGAGTATGTACGTGGCAGGAGTTCGAGGACACATTCAAACCTTTCTTGAATGTAACAACAGACTTCTGCGAATATAAATGGATGAATGTGGATAAATAAGTTAATTGATAATATTGTATTACGGTCTTCCTGTGATTTTAAAGTTTAGATTTGCATCGTAGGCGTGTTATATTATAAGTAACTTTAAAACTATGTTAGTAGTAACAAATTAGGCACGCAAATACAATATTATAACATTATAAAATCAAAAAAACAACATCCAATTACAGGAAGATTTATCAAGCCCGAAGTCGGACATGTAGCTTCATAAACCTATCCATTGTACAGACTCCAGCTCATCAAGCTATTACAATCTGTCAAATTTCTTTAATAGAATTTCAACTTTATCGCAACTTTGTCAAATTTTCCCAATCAACCTTGAACCTAATAAACAAACAATCAATAAACAATATTTATTCATTCAAGACTTAAACCTATTTACATACTATTTTGTACCTTAAATTAGACTGTAACTAAGTGGCAAGATTCTAGACATGTGCAACTGGGCTTAAACTAGGAGGACTCCTGTGCTATAAGCACCAGTTACTTCCGTCACCACCGTGATCGAGCTGCCATTACAAATGTCGTGTGGAGCAAATGTAAGTACTACAATATTATTATATATTAAGTATGTAATTAATTTATTAATTATTAGCGTGCGTGAGTGTGCGTGACTGTATGAACATATGTGTGTTTGTCTGTGTGTGACTGTGGTGTGTTTGTGTATGCATATCTGTATGTGTGTATATATGTGTTTGTGTGTGTGAATGGGCCTGACGGGCTTTATTTTATTTTATTATTTTTAGTATATTTTCAGTATCTACATAATTTTGAGAGAGAAGGAAGTTATTTATGGTAAGTTTTAGTTTTTTTTATCGGTAATTTATGTAACTGTATGTTTTTACTTATTTTATTATAAAGGTATGGACCCATGTAGCACGGTTGTCTCCTGAAAAATGCAGTTTTACACGGTTTCAGGTCAAAAACCAGGTCCTTCTTACGTTTGTTTTGTAACCTTTACGGGTCGTACGTTGAGCCTTTAAAAAAGAACCCTCCTGATATAAAGTTGTCGAACTGTTAGAACCATACAATCCTTATACATATAGCTGCTCCGTTGGATACTGGAAGTTTTTTTTTATGTATTACTTTGAGAACCGCTCGCTGAGCTCTTTCTAGGTTTAAGATGTGAGTTTTGTGTGTACCCCCCCAGACAGAGATACAGTATTCCAGTACTGACTGACACAGGGATAGGTAGATTGTTTTCAACAGGTTCGAGCCACACACCCTTCGTAATTTCTTAAAAACTATTATTAACTTTCTAACCCTAGCGCTTAGTGTTTTTACGTGGTGGTGGAAGTTTAACTGGTCATCCACTTGTATTCCGAGATATTTTATACAGTTTGTTTTTTCAATGGGGAGACATCTGCATTCACTGATATTGTTTTGATTACAGGTGTGTGCTCGGAGTTCAACCAATTCATTAACAGATAGCGGAGCCTTCTTTATCGAGAACATGAGGTATTTTGTTTTTTCTACGTTAAGGGTAAGTAGGTTTAGGTTAAGGTGTTCAAGAACCGTTCTCAGCCCGGCGTTTGTAAGATCGGCAACCTCGGACCATGTGTTACCATGGAAGAGGATTGCCGTATCGTCTGCATAAGTTATTATTTGACCATTTTGTAGATTTAAATTACATATCTCATTAATATAGATAAGAAACAAACTAGGACCAAGCACACTCCCCTGCGGTATACCAAAATCTATATTTGCGCTGTTACTTATGTACTTGTCAATTTTAACTATCTGAGTTCTATTAGTTACATAGTCCGTAAATAATCTAAGAGGGGTTCCTCGAATCCCTATATTCTCCATCTTCTTCACCAGGCTGGGGACAGAGACGGTGTCAAAAGCTTTTGCTAGGTCTAGAAAGACTCCTATGCATTTATTTTTGCTGTCTAGTTTACCTGCAATATGATCTGTTAATTTTATTACCGCGTCCTCTGTAGATTTCCCTGATACGAAGCCGTATTGGTTTGGAGAGATCAATTTATTTTTATTTAGAAAGTTTGTTAGCCTGGTATTCATAAGTTTTTCTAATATTTTAGAAAGTACTGAGAGCACCGAAATTGGCCTGCAGTTGCCGACACCGGCCCTGTCACCAAACTTATAGATTGGATGGACTACAGAGAGTTTAAATAGTGTGGGGAATGTTCCCGAGTTAAAGCTTAAGTTGGCAATATGAACAAGAACGGGGACCAGAACATCTCTAGCTAATTTAATTATCTTGACAGGTATATTGTCCCAACCTCTAGCGCAGTCTTCTCTTAGGTTTATTATAATTTGCTCAACTTCCTGTTCATCTGTTTCAAGCAAAACTAATGAGTTACACACCTGTGAGTCATTACTATTTATTGGGATGTCGTTAGGTGCGTTTATCTTGCTTGCTAGGGTTACACCTACTTTGACAAAATGGTTGTTTACACTGTTTACAGCCTCTTCCGGGGTTTCTTCTAATTTGAGTAAGTCTAAATTAGGTTCACGTGTTGAATTTATGTTTGCGATTTCTTTGACTAGCTTCCAGGTTTCCTTTGGATTTTTTGTATGTTTCCTTAATTCTGATTTTTCGTGAGCATCTCTAACTTTGTTCAAAATGTCGTTGCAAAAGTTACGGTATCTAAAGTAGGTAGTTTTTAGGATGTTATTATTAGGGTATTTTTTATGGTGCAGATGTAGTTTGTCCCTGTGCCTTATGCATCGGAGTAGGCCCTGAGTAATCCACGGCTTAAGTACTCTTTTACGATGAGGAACTTTGGTGTAAGTTTTATTCGCTTTTACGCGCTATAATGAAGGTTGATTGGGAATATTTTACAGTTTGCTTGCTTGATGTGTTGGCGTCTGTACGCCCTCCTAACCTTTCAGAAAATACCTTCAGAATGCTATTGTTGCTTCCTCTAACTCAGCGTATTATTGTCGCCACTTCCACCTACTGTCACTTTTTTTTTTCTTAATGGCGTGGTACTGAAATGCATGGTCTTATTTAAGGGTGTGGTACAGACCACCAAACTAAACAACTTCCTCCGTGGGATCAACATCGTAATCCCAAAAAAAATTATCAGCTGTCCCATACAAAACTTCTATACCCAAATCAATACACGACCCAAATGTATAGGACAGTTTATTATTTTGTCGTTATTACGCTGTGGATTTCATTGAGAAAGTTGTTTTTTTTTTATACACGCTACATAATGGTAATAAATATGTATATACCTAGTTAAAACTGTAGAAAATGTTACAAAGTCTTTCAGATCGAATAAGTGCTAGCAACGGCATCAAATTAATAGACAGAAATGTAGTGGACACTCAGAAACAGCTGTGACATGCGGACAGTAAGACACTAAAATACAGCACTTTGGAAGCCTTATACAAAGTAAGGAGTTCTGTTGTGAGAAATCACGGTACAGCGGACAGAGCTCCAGCGGGATCTCATAGCGGCATGGAGAGTGCGATTGTCGCAACCCAGCGCTGGGCACGCCACAATTCTGGCGATAAGTCCCCTCTTTGAGGAGTGGCTAGAGAGGCGCCACGGCGCCCTCACCTTCCGCCTTACGCAGGTCCTCACTGGACACGGTTGTTTCGGGAGGTTCCTGTTCAGGATAAAGCGGGAGGAAACGCCAGGGTTTCACCACTGTGTGGATCGCCCGGAGAACACGGTGGAGGTCTGCCCGGCTTGGGTGGAGCACCGCCGTGTCCTCGTGGTGGCGATCGGCGGCGGCGATCTCTCGCGTCCGGCCCTGGTCCAGGCCATGGTACGGAGCGAGAGTGCATGGCAAGCCGTCACCTCCTTCTGCGAAGCAGTAATGCTCGCGAAGGAGGAGGCGGAGCGCGTGAGGGAGAGGCAATCTCTGCGCCCTCACGCCCCTAGCCGCCGCAAGAGACGCCCTGGACGGGAGTTAACAGCTAACTCCCAGTCACCGTAGGCGCGGTCTTGCGGGCGGCGAGCAATGAGCAGCTCGCCGCCCGGTAAGGACCAGGCCCGGGTCGACGGCGCGTTGTGTTCCACGCGCGCCTCAAAGAGATGTCAGCACGAACTGACGGGGTCGGTTAGGGCCGATGCCTGCTAGGGTTGCGGGTTGTTCGAAAGAGATACCGTGGCCCCTGGCACAGGCAACTGAAGGAACACGGGTGGGTATTAGTCAGTAAAAGTCTGACACGCCCTTCCGCTCAGCCCAGGGCGGGAGAGGTCATTTGATGATTTCCCACCCAAAAAAAAAAAAGTTTGTTCTGTTGGCAAATTATTTAATCCAATTGTTTCATTTAACGCTCAACATAACATAACACCACCCCTGTATTCCCCAAAGATATACACACCAATAGTATACACATGTTTTGCCAGTTACAGTGGCCTCCAAAAGTTAGTTGACATTTTTCCACTCCAGCTTTGACACACCATATTATGATTAAAAATTCTAGTGAACCAAATGTTTGAACTGTTAGAACGTTTTTATTGACGTGATTATTCAACTACCTTTGACTTATCATAAAAAATAATCAAGTAATCCTTAGGTGTACCTGAATACTTTTTTATTTCAATTCGTAATATTGCAACACAGCTGAAGTGGATAAAAGTGGACTAACTTTTGGAGGCCACTGTATATTTAAGTCACGTGAGGGGGCAAGTTAAGTAAAACCGCACTCAATTTTATAATATTACTAGCAGCACCCCGCGGTTTCACCCGCATAAGTGTCGATTCCGTATAATGTCGGCATAAAAAGTATCTTATATGTTACTCCTGGGTTTAAACCATCTGTGTGCCAAATATTCCACAAATATTCCAAATTCCACTTAATTATAGTTTCTTCAATATAATTGCTCTGTAGAAATGATGCATAAAGTGGTGCAGTCTAAGAAATGCACTTAATTTTAGCAAACATTTGCCCCGTACATTCTACGAAATCGTAATAACTTAAGTTTGTTTAAACACTTAGCGTGGCCTCGCCTAACGAATCCCGAGAGCGTGGGGTTGAATATCGTCTCAGTGGATTGGGTTGTCGGCATGAGCCCCATACGTACGCACAACATAAACACAGAGAAAACTGAACACTTTTCTTGTGTCTATAAGGCATAATTTTGTCCACCATGTAAATAAAATACAGTACACCGTCTTTAAAATTTTGGAAAATTAAATCGCTTAACGTAAATATTTGAAAAAGTTAAGGAAGAGCGTGGATTTATTTACAAACATGGCACGTCTTTTTTAGCATCACGATATGATATATTTTATGGGTTTAATTTCATTTGGTCCGCTTTAGGGTCCTTTATTAGATCATGCGGAGAGATTTCATGATGGAAATTACTTCCTTTCATTAAGATTTAACTCAGCTATTTCATTTTAGATATCTTGAAAACTTTCACTGTAAAAGTAAGTTTCTATCTAAATGTAATTCATGGGCATTTTGGTAGATTTCCTTCCTGATTATCCTAAAGTTACCATTGGATATTCGAGGACTGAATTTATGTTCTAGTACAGACCCCAGCACATCAAACTACCCGAAACTGTCAAACTTTCTCAATCAACCTTGAACCTAATGCTTCAGCGATAAAGTTGAAAATCTATTAAAGAAATTTGACAGATTTGTAGTAGTCTGATGTGCTGGCGTCTGTACCTGCTGCAGTCAGTAGAGCAGTGGTACCCAGTGGTAACGGCCTCGACTTACAAGTTGTACGTTCTGAGTTCCAACCAAGGCGCTTTAATAATAATAATAATAGCCGGGTCCCCGCTGCCGGTGGTTGTGTGCAGCGCATGAGATGGACTCAGTCTATGAACGAGAACGTCATGCGCGCATACTACGGGTCTACAGAGGGGGAAACTAACCTCACTGCGTACCGTGATAGGTTGCTGTCTCTGTTCCAGGAACTGGAACCAACCGTCAACGTCTCGGCCCAACGACTGTCGGATCAGGTGCGGGTCATCCAACGCAATCACAGGTTGGAAGACATAGCACTTGATAGGCTGCGCTCAGAGGTACTGAACAACCGAATCGTCTCGACTCTGGCACAAACCGCGGCACAAGCGTCAACTATTGATGCCATCCCGCCGCGGTCCAATCGTGTTGAAGAAGATGATGATAGGGTTGACACAGTAAGTAGCCAGTACAACGTCCGACTGAGGAGCGCACTGAAAGATGCGTTTCGCGAGTATAGGTCCACTCCAACCGAATTTAGACCCCGAATACCACGGCTACCTATGCACAAAAAAAATAGGGCGCTAGTGTGTGCCTTGGACTCGCAGCTCAAGAATTTCTTCGAGAGCAGCGAGGATCTCGTTGATACACACTCGATCTTGTATTGCGCGGCTATGGCGGCATGTCGTTTAGCTAACGTCAAGTTTCCAAATTGTGACGCAGCTACTCGACCAAAACCAGCCGTACCAGCCTGGCGATACAGGATCGAGCGTCGTATCGATGGGGCCAGGGTACTCATCGGTAAACTATACTGCTTCAGGGAGGGCAACACACGACCACGAGTGATGCGCTTTGTAAGACAGGCATTTTCGGGGACTGGAATCAGCCCTCGGGAATAGATGTCCAATGTCACAGAGCGCATCGACTTCCTGAAGCAGAAAGTTTGTGCATGGGTGAGTCGTATTCGGCGGTATAAGCGGCGGGTTGATCGGTACACGCAGAATCGCATGTTCCAGAGCGATGAGAGCTGGGTATATAGAACTTGGGAGCGACCTGAACAAAACGTGACGGACGTGTGCCGCCCGGATGATGCCACCACTAGTGCATTCTGGCGCAGCATCTGGTCGGTGCCCGTCTGTCACGCTGAGGGTGGCTGGATGCGCGATATCGAGCGAGTGTGTGGAACTATACCAGAAATGGAACCAGTCATAATTACGCCATTAGACGTAGCCAAAGCAGTCCGTCCGTTACCGAATCGGAAATCACCGGGACCGGACGGACTGCATAACTTTTGGTTAAAATGGCTAATTAGTTCACACACTTGCCTGGCATCTCAGTTCCAGTCATCCTTAGAGTCTGGGTCACTACCACAGTTTCTAACAACAGGCGTTACCCACCTGCTCCATAAGTCAGGTAGTCCCGCGGAACCCAAGAATTATAGACCGATCACGTCTTTGTCGACGGTTTATAAACTTTTTACATCCATTTTGAGAGCGAAAATTAACACACACATTGACAGTTACTCGATTATGTCTGCCTCTCAAAATGGATGTAGGAATGGGTCCCGCGGTACTAAGGAGCTACTCCTCATAGACATGGCCATTAGCCAACAGGTTCGCCGATCCCGCAAGGATATGTCGAAATGCTGGATAGATTATAAAAAGGCCTACGACTCGGTGACACATACATGGCTCATGAGGGTGCTGGAGTTGTACAAGTTAGATGCAACTCTACGCACCTTCTTTGAGTCGTGTATAAGACAGTGGAAGACGGTCCTTCGCTATCCAGGGTGTCGACAGATCCAGGGGAATGTTGAGCCTGTATGGATTAAGCGGGGAATATTTCAGGGCGACAGTTTGAGTCCACTTTGGTTCTGCTTAGCCCTGAATCCTCTAAGCACACTGCTGGAGGACTCAGGTCTAGGCTACCGGTTGAAGAGAGGTGGTCAGGTCATATCTCAACTTCTCTACATGGATGATTTGAAACTCTTTGCCCCTAACAAATTGCATCTGATGGAGCTACTGAAGGTAACTGAAACTTTCAGTAGTGCCATCTGGATGGAATTTAGTGTGGACAAATGTGCAGTCATGCATGTACAGGGGGGGGGGAGATTATGGAATCCGAGGGAATTCCACTTTCGGATTCCATACACCTTAGGTCCCTCTCCTCATTCGAAAGCTATAAGTATTTGGGTATGTCGGAAGCGTTAGGCATCAACGATGCTGACATGAAGCAATCGTTGAAGGAGCGCTTCTTTTGTCGCCTGAAGAAGGTATTAATTAGTCTTCTTTCAGGCGGAAATAAGGTGCGCGCCTTCAATGGCTGGGTCATGCCGGTTTTGATGTACTCTTTCGGCATACTCAAATGGACTCAGACTGAACTCGATGCCCTAGATAGAAGAGTCCGTACACTGCTGACCGCAAACCGGATGCATCACCCACGATCATCGGTGATGAGACTGTATATCCCGCGGAAGTGTGGGGGTCGAGGATTTTTAAATGCGAAGACCCTGCACAACCGCGAGGTGTGCAGTCTCAGGGAATATTTTTTAAAAGCCAAAGTGGGTATGCACTGTGATGTGGTCGCAATGGACAAGGGCCTCACCCCGCTCTCCATGGCGAAAGAGAACTGGCGCAAACCTGTAGTACTTACTACCGATGACTGCAAGAAGGTATGGCAAAGCAAGGAGCTTCACGGGCGCTTCTATCGGGCTCTTCATGAGCCCGATGTAGATTTCTTAGCGTCCGTATCCTGGCTGCGTTTCAGTGACCTCTTCGAGGAAACTGAAGGTTTTGTCTGTGCAATTATGGACGAAGTTATCTTGACGAATAACTACCGGAGACATATTATGAGGGACGGGACGGCTGACGTGTGTCGGGCATGCCACCGTCCGGGTGAGTCCATCAGACATATTATCTCTGGTTGTTCTCGTCTGGCTAACAGCGAGTACTTGCACAGGCATAACCAAGTAGCCAGGATTATTCACCAGCAACTTGCTTTGAAATATAAACTTGTCGACTCTGAGGTACCATATTACAAGTATGTGCCCGACCCAGTTCTCGAAAATGACCATGTCACGTTGTACTGGGATCGGTCTATCATCACTGACAGCACTGTTGTCGCCAACAAACCTGATATAGTGGTGATAGATCGATTAGTGCGCCGCGCAATGATTGTTGATGTTACCATTCCACATGATGGGAACCTCGTGAAAGCTGAGAAAGATAAACAAATCAAATATCTTGACTTAGCACGCGAGGTTGTTGACATGTGGAATGTGAGCTCGACTGTCATTGTGCCGATTGTCGTATCGGCCAATGGGCTGATGGCCAAAAGCCTCGATCAACATCTATCGAGGCTCTCGTTAGGCGGTTGGATCAAGGGCCTGATTCAGAAGGCAGTACTCCTCGATACGGCTCGCATTGTGAGGAGGTTTCTATCTCTGGAGCCCTAACCACCGGTAGCTTGGACCCTGCTTCCGACACCGGTGGATCACTATTTTTTTATATTTTTAATGTTTTTTTTTTTTATTTATTCATACTAATATTTAAAAATGTAATAAAATAAGACGACTAAATAAATAAACGACATAATAATAAGAAAGAGAAACAAATGAAATATTTCGACTTTAGCACACGAGGTCGTTGACATGTGCAATGTGAGCTCGACTGTCATTGTGCCGATTGTCGTATCGGCCAATGGCCCGATGGCCGAAACCCTCGATCAACATCTATCGAGGCTCTCGTTAGGCGGTTGGATCAAGGGCCTGATTCAGAAGGCAGTAGTCCTCGATACAGCTCGCATTGTGAGGAGGTTTCTATCTCTGGAGCCCTAACCACCGGTAGCTTGGACCCTGCTCCGGACACCGGTGGATCACTATTTTTTTATATTTTTTAAGGTTTTTTTTTTTGTTTTTATACTAATATTTAAAAATATAATAAAATAAGATATTAAATGAATAAACGACATAATAATAAAATAATAATAAGCGAATGGCTTAATAGGCAAGAGCCTCGATCAACACCTGAGGAGGATTTCGTTGGGCAGCTGGATCAAGGGCTTGATCCAGAAAGCGGTACTTCTGGACACGGCTCGCATTGTCAGGAAGTTCCTCTCTCTGGAGCCCTGACCGCCGGTAGCTTGGACCCTGTTCCTGATACCGGTGGGCTACTATATTTTATATTTTAAATGTTTTTTTTATCCTTTTGTTTATAAAAATATTTAAAAATGTAATTTGTAAGTATTTATGTAAATGGATGTAAAGGATGTAAAGGAGATAATAATAATAAGAAATTTATTTCAGACGAAGTCTATATACTGTTAGTAACACAAAAAACCATAAAAAACTATTTTCTTCTACTTGACTTTGGGTAATTTATTTCATCACCTACTCTCAAAAAACAGTGAAGAAAAACATCGTTAGGAAACCGGCATGTCCTAGAACAAAAATTCAAAGACATGTAACATCTATCACGAACCCGCACTGGACTCGCGTCGTGAATGACGGCGCATTCCCTCTTACAGAGAGGAAGCCTGTGTCCCAAAAGTGGGAATTTTATAGGCTGATTATGCTACAACATGCATATATTCGTCATGTAGTCATGTGTGTACTCATGTAAACGATAAAGATCGCTGCACTGCATGTAATAAATAGCGGTACTACGTTACCTTGACATTCAGAAGTACCGTGATAATTTGTTGCCTTAATAGAGTCGTAGCGAACCACATACTGGTAGGAAGGATGGAAGGACGAGATAGTCTCAGTCAGTAGCGATAAACTCTTACTCTGGAATCCCTTCCCTTTCCACCATCTGTAAAGTAAACAGGAATTATAACAATTAACAAAATTTTGGTCACACAGAATTATTGTTATGTCATGCCACATGATGAGAACCTCGTAAAGGCTGAGAACGAGAAATAAATTAAATATCTCGACTTTAGCACACGAGGTCATTGACATGTGCAATGTGAGCTCGGCTGTCATTGTGCCGATTGTCGTCAATTGGCCAATGGCATGACGGCTGAATGCCTCGATCAACATCTCTCCAGGCTCTCGTTGGGCAGTTGGATCAAGGGCCTGATTCAGAAGGTAGTAGTCCTCGATACTTCTCACAAGGTGAGGAGGTTCCTGTCTCTGGAGCTCTTACCACCTTAGCTTGGACCCTCCTCCCGATACCGACGGACCACTAGTTTTTATATGGTTTTAGTAATGCATTTTATAAACATATTTAAAATGTATTTATCAGTACACAGACACAGCCCCAATTTTAACATAAGACTACGACGATGTAGTGACATCCAAGGGTTGGGAATTTTGCCCACATTGATTGATATCATTTTTTCCTATAAACACTATACTTATAACACAATTTAACTATAGAATTTATTGTATTTTATTACATGACAGCTTTGACAACGACGTTTATTACATCACCATGATAACTTTTCTTAGAGATTCTTAATGGCCAGTAATTATTTAGCGGATTATACATTCATACTTTTTTTAAATTACTCATGGCCACTAACATATCTCAAATTCGGACCTGGTGGACCCTCCCTACGCCTGCGTCCTCCGTCCTCCGTGAAGGCCTTTAGTACCAGTCGGACAGCCGGCACGCCTCGCCGGAGGATTCCGAAGACCCTCCTGTACCTATTGGGCTGCGCCTCATTCGAGGGCTGCCTCACCTGGCGGGCTGACAGCGTCCCCGCTGTGCCTGCTCCCTCCTGCTGTCGTGCTGCGTCCTGTTCCTGCGGCGTGGGCCCCTCTACGGGTACCCTCCGTGCTGCACATCGCTCTACTCTGCGTGTGGCTGTTGAAGCCACCTGCCTCGCGTCGGCCTACACCGTCAGCTCGCAACTGCAACTCCACCTCTACCTTCTCAACCCACCTATCGCGCATCGTCATCCATACCCCACCTCCACATTATACACACCACTGCCATTCCATCTCCATCCTTACCTTGTAAATATTTTTTTAATTGATTAGCCCAGTGGTAGTAGACTCAACTTACGAGTTGTAGGTCGTGAGTTCGAACCCAGGCAGTCACTTTACTTTGTGTAAGTTATTTCATCACCACTGCTCTCAAAACAATGAAGGAAAACATCGTGAGGAAGCCGACATGCCCTAGAACCACAAATTCGAATATTTGTGACATCCATCAACCCGCAGTGGGCCCGCGTGGTGGATTATGGTCCACTCCCTCCCACAGAGAGGTCTGTGTCCCAGCAGTAGGAACATTATAGGCTGATTATGTTATATGTACACGACAGTATTGTGTCGAGTATTGTTCATTTTATTTTAACATATTTCGATTTTACGTTACTTTTATTCGCCCGATCGTGCTACGCCCCCAACTGTTTGAGACATATAGTCCTCTAGACCGTATTTCGGCTATGGTTGCCAATCTCAATCGAAACTAGCCTTCGGCGCGGGATATTTAAAGTGCACAAGTGTGTGCGCAGACACAGATGCACTCTCTCTTCCCTCACTCTCATAGTCCGATGGGACGGCACGCAATCCGACACGATCGGGGAGAGATCGGGCGCAGGACCAACGGCTTAACGTGTTTTCCGAGGCACGAGGTATCACACCGCCAACTTCCAAACTCCGGGCTGTTACTAAGAAATTCCTAATGGAAAAACCCAATAACACTTTGCCCGACCTGGGAATCGAACCCAGGAACCCACTCTCAGTAGTCCTGCTTGTAACCACGAGACCAATAGGGCTGTTAAACGGGGCGTTTGAGACTTACGGACATGATATTACGACATAAAGAAACCTTAGTGTGTGTACTATTCCTACGATCCGGCAATCGTTTTTATCTACAAACATGCTCGTAACGTCCACAAGTGATGGTTGAAGGCGTCAAAATCTTAGATGTCATTCACATTCGAGATCATTTCGCAAAATATTGCTACACTTACGAAATAAGATATGATTTACATAAAATTTAAAGGTCGCTCGTCCAGTTGACCTTTGGAAATTCTTTATCTTAAAAAATCCGGCACATGTAAGTTATCGGACAAGGTCGCATTAATTCAACAAACTCTTCTAGTTTTTATAGGCATTTGTTTTTTTTTGTAATTATGTAGATTGATAAGTAGCCACCTATTTGGCTGTCCTCTATATGAACTTGATGAATTAAGTTTTTTGTTACGCTTTTTTTATTTTCCTATGCAGTCTTCAATAACGGACAATGACACGGAATCGATAAAACGTGTTGTAGATAGATTATATATTATTTTCGTATTTATAGATTTAAGTGCATATAAATAAAATTCATTTCGTTAAAACACTTTAAAATAAATCCTGTGCCCCGATAGTAGGTAATAAAAAAGATACACTCCCGGAGAGTCCATAAAAGAAAGAATATCTTAAGGGTTCAATACAGTACAGGTGAAAATGAAAAGTTTATGACGCGATTCACTTTTCTTTTTAAGTTAGAAGGCAGTGGGTTGTACTAAAATGGAAATGTAAAAAGGAACTATCATTAAATGAAAAGAAAACGGTAATATAAAAAAGGGAAATATATTGCGAATTATTGAACATTTAAAGCTAATATGCTTACGAGATCCATCGAGATAATGATTATTTTTGAATTACAGAACCCCATTGATAGAGGAAAATAAATTGGTTTTGACTGGTCCATTTATAGGCCGTTCCACGTGGTCTTGAAAGGCCCTTGACTGAAGTACTGCGTCAGCAACTTTGGTTCTGTCATCAACTTCATTACTCCGGATACTGAATTGCGAAAAATCAGCTTATCTATAGTCTTTTAGTCCAGATTGTTTAGATACACCTTTCGATAGATTTGGGATTCTTAGAAAATATATCGGGTACCTAATTACTTTTTTAAGAAATTTTCTTCAGTAGGTCTTTGTACTTACCGCGTATATAAAAAAAATGAGAAAACTTTTCAGTAAACAAAGACATAAATAACATTTACAAAAACCGATAGAAATCTAAAAGTCAAACAGGAAACAGAAAATCCAATTATTAGATTGATATGCAGAGTGGAAGGGATGTCCCTTACCGTTTGCACGACGATGTTCGTGCAAACGGTAATCGTGAATTCAGCACGTGATTCTATACCTTCTAGCGAAGTTTGTGGTCTGTTAAAACGCGGTCAAAATGTATGGAACAGCATTTTTTTTTTGTACAGCGTCATGTTCTGAATCTATGATAACAGGTTGCGGGACGATGTCCCTACCACCATGTATGCCTACTTATACTATGCCTAGTCGCTCCATGTAAAGTACTCGTATTCAGCTGCATCCAGTTAGACTGGAAGCTTGTCCCAAAATTGCTGGAAAAGGCAGATTGTTTTTTTTGATATTATTAGATTGATAGCAGTTAATATATTTTCAATGTATTTAAGTATCCTAGAAAAATAAACGAGTGAATCAAAGAATCAAAGCTATTCGTCTCAGAGAAAAGCAAGCTCGCGTAGCCTCTATGCATCAAGTAGTAATTGTTCGCCACTTTAAAAGACATTCATTTAAGTGGGACTCCTTTATTTCTTCACAGGATATCGGATTCTGTTATTGAGTGTGTTTTTCCTTTAACTATGTATATCTTTTTAAATGGCATGATGTACATATTTAATCGAAACTCAAATGATTCCCATTTTGCTATCCTGAAAATATTATTGAACACTCTGATATAGTGAATGCGATATTTTGTAACCCTCAAATATTTCCTACTTTGGGGTCCTAAAAATACTAAACAGCTAAGTACAGACGTCAGCAGGTCAAGCTACCCGACACTGTCAAATTTTCCCAATCAACCTTGAACCTTAATGTTTTACGATAAAGTTGAAAATCTATTAAAGAAATTTGACAGATTGTAGTAGCTTGGTGTGCTGGCGTCTGTACCTGCGACCAACTTCGATGTAGCGCTCGCAGGCTGATGCCGTGGCACCGCTCGCTTCGCTCGCGCGTAGTTGACCACAATTCTATCCTAACCTTACCCGTTTGATTGGGGTACCCAAGTTCAGTTACTGCGACCATCTGTGAGAAAAGGCCAGAAAGTCAAAAAGAGGCTCATTGATTAAAATAAAATTTCATCATTAGAATCCCAAAACGTTTTTAAAGGTTCATTAATTTAAAAACCGTACATCATTAGGAGATCAATATGTTTTTAGAGGATCAGTCACATATTTCCCCTTTTATATTGAACTCAGTGTAACAACTATAGAACATAAAATTAAGTGTAAATCATGACCAGCAACGTCTTTCTATCGGCTAATGACGATATACTGTACTGTACTGTACAATATATAACGTACAGCCCATTTCGGCTGCCACCATACATTATGATTATGGCAATCCTTTGACTAGTCTTGATCTAAGATCAGTAGTGAGCTTCTACTACGTCATGAACTAGTTCAAGGGTAATTTAGTTTAGTTTAATACTCTGTAAGGACCTTTGTACACACATGTCTTTTATGCCGTATAAAACTAAGGTTGAATACGGTGTCAGTGTTGTATGGACCACTATGGAAGTTTGTTGACGGACACGTTTTTTCTACGGCATGGTTTATACGCTGTACCGTAAAGAAACCGTGCCGTGTATAAAGGGCCGTAGCCTGTCCATTTTATTCAGAGTTATCGCGTTAGAAACCTCCCAACTTAAATTATTGGTACGCTACAAGATTCTTTTGGAGTTTTGTCAAAATCGGAAGTAACTAACCTTGTTTTGTCAATAAAATTATTGTGATAATTTCACAAATGTTGACAATGAAATTACATTCCGGCCGCCGAGAGAATGCTTTCCTGACACCTGTCAATGCGACTATTCTAGTAGCTAGTATGGATCAAATTCGTATGCGTTTGTATAAAACTGACAGCCTGTGTCAAGAACGCATTCTCTCGTCGGCCGCACGGTAGTATGCCAACAAAGCACGTGTCATTGTCATTCAAACGCCGAAAGATCCTTTTAGAACTCTAGATAGATACCTGAAACAATTTTTTTTTTGTATTGCAACACAGAAGTAGAAGCACAACACTAAAAAGCACAATTCAATTATAATCACTAATTAACTAAATAAATATAAATGAACAAATAAGGTATGCGTCTCAAGGTTGCACAAGATAGGAGTTCAGGGCTACGGGTCTGCCAGGGCTGCGGGTTGTTCGAAAGAGATACCGTGGCCTCTGGCACAGACCACTGAAGGAACACGGGTGGGTTTTAGTAAGTAAAAGTCTGACACGCCCTTCCGCTCAGCCCAGAGCGGGAGAGGTCATTGGATGATTTCCCACGAAAAAAAACAGTGCTATGACTATGTCAGACAGACAGCTAAGACATGTGTCAGGAAAATATACATAACGCTGATATCCTGCTAGATCCATGCAGTGACATACGAACGTCGAGCAGACGAAATAAATACATAGGCGAATTATTTGTGGGAGAAGTGTTACGTGCTGAGTGAAATGGTGTAAGTTTACACGCAATTTAAGTTATTTAATGTACAGCTAAGTTTGCATTGTACATATTTGATTACATATATGTGTAGGAATACCTAATGGTATAAGTGTGCATAAAATAAACGATAGGTATGCTACTAGACACTCGTTACATTTTGTGGTATATCGAATCTAGGGAGATAGATAGAAGAAAGTTTAAATAACACTCACAGGACATACCCTGCCTATTTTGTTAGCATTTCATGAACTCAATCAAAGCAAGCAAATTCTTAATGACCCATTCAATACTAGTACTTCTACTAACCCTGTGGTTGAAACAGTCGTGACGATATATACGTATACGTGACGTCAAAGAAGGCTTTATCTTAACGTTTGGCCAGTGTCCAAACTAGAGCACGTGATAGGGCATGGATTGTGCGCACAGCGATGGACACGTCGGCTAAATGTCACGTTTTCCACACATAATGACCTTGGGCTTTAAGACAATCTGGTGCTCTTAAGACAATATGGTGCTCTTAAATAAACAGGGTCTTGATCTCTTGAAGGACTTGTCTTCGAAATCTGAACTAAGATAGTCCTGTTTTGTATAATTAAGGGCTGATTTCTCACTCGACAGATATTTTTTATTCGTGGAATAAATTTGACGTTTGACAGTTTTTGTATGGAAGAGCTGTCAAAAATTCAAAATTATTCCTCCGATAAAGTTATCTGGCGTTGGAAAAATCGGCCCTAAAATTATCAGAACAACACGAAAATATAGTGACCCGTAGTTTATCATTGATTGCTTTTTTATGTTTGTCTAGCATGACGCAGACGTAATTTTTAATAACGACCGTTTAAGTATGAGATTTGGCTCAAATGATTTTTGTATCAGTAAAAATAAAAAGCCTTTTATTTCTTGCATGCACCTTACAATTACTTTGTTGGTTGTTAGTTTATGTTAATTTGCTTTTTCTAGTGTTAGTTTATTAATTTTATCATTTATTATTCTTGTTAGCAAGAACCCCGTCTTCACAGGTGAAGGCCTCCTCCAAAGTTAGCCAATTGTCACGGTCTTGGGCTACTTCTATCCAGTGTGGACCGGCAACGTTTTTAATTTCATCTTCCCTCATGGGCCTTCCTTTACCTCTTTTGCCGATCGGGCCCTTCCATGACGTCACTCTTCCGGTCCAGAGTCGATCTGGGAGTCGAGCTATGTAACCGGCCCACTTCCATTTAAATTTTTTCACATATTGTAGAGCATCAGTGTAGTTATGAAGTTTAAAAGTATCTCATTTGAATATTACCGTAACAGTACTGTTTTTTTCTAACGGAACGGATTGGAACCATGATGTTTAGCGCTTAACATAAAGCGGGTTTTCCGGTACAGATCTCTGCAGGTTGATCTGCGGAAAGAAACGGTTACAATGTTTAACTGTTTCTTTATGTGTGACTGCATAAGTTAATAAGGTGATATTTCACCCGTACCGTTCGGTATCGGCTTGTCTTTACCGGGAACCCTCGTTTTTATGTAAGCACCCTTAGTTAGTTCTCTTCGATCCTGGGAACCTAAAGGTTGTCTTCAAAAAGTCTATAATGATATTATATTGAGACCTAATTAAAAAGTTTGTTAAGTTCGTATATGAGCAAGAATATAAATACAGAAATATTTATACAGGAAAAGGCGTTTTCATTTTAAAAAATAATGTGGTTTAGGATTTCACTCTTGGAAATCCTCTAGTTATGAACTAACTTGCATTGATGTATAGCTAATCTCTCGTCTAAGAAAAAGACTCAAACACATTGACTTACACACATGTATTCACAAACAATACTTGTGTAAGGGCTGATTTTGCCAACCCCAGATAACTTTATCGAGGGAATAATTTTGAATTTTTGACAGTTTTCCACACAAAAACTGTCAGCCGTCAATTTTATTCGACGAATAAAAAGCATCGGTCGATTGAAAAATCAGCCCTAGGTAAAGTAAGGCATTTCTTAATGCGTTCCATATGGCAAGCCTTTACTCGTAAATTCATAAACATTAAGGAACGCATAGTACCGATCGCCACTCAAGTATTGTCTATGAATTGGTTTTTGGAACCCTTATGCGTCCGTGCGCACTGTAAGACTACATAGTAATGTTTCTGATTACGGGTAACAGTAACCATTCCTTACTCATTATTATAATGAAAATACCACTCTGATTTTGACGATGATACAAAATCTGAGAGCAATTCCCGTAGTTTTAAGAACGGTCGCATTCTACTAATCTCAGTCTCAATCTGACAAAAATAACTCTAATAACCCTACACATTTGACAAATTTTTGACATTGATGGTCGCCAAGATGAGATAGTGTGACTGTTCCTAAATTATTTGAAAGTTCGTTTTCCTAATTATGTGAAATATCACAGTTAAGATCGGCTCTCTCTGCGGGAAAGGGAGCACGCCCCAATCCACCGCGTGCTCCTGTAGGGCTTCAACACCAGACTTGGGCACCCTCCCACCGTTATGAGAAATGAATCCCCATGAACTAATGTGCCACATCCTGACTTAGAAAGCTTGGGGATGTGGATGGGATGCAAGGTGATGTTAATAATGGGGATTCACAGTTAGCAAACATAAGTATTACAATTATCAATATTATATGAAGCTAAGAAGACAAGAGGGTATGCAAAAGTATATAATATAATATATTAGGATTTAGTATTATAAACGTTGCTCGCAGGTAGTCACTAAGATCTGCAATAGTCTTGATGATTAGACGGGGCAAATAAAGGGATCGTTACGCTTGCGCTTAAATGAATCATATATAACTACGTTAATTTATCTGTTTACAATGTACCCACTACAGTGAGACTGGGAACCGTTTTAAAACGTATGCCTCATTGTACGTGTTCTGTTAGACCTAACTCATAGAACCTCTGAGACACTAATACGATTCTAACAGAACACGCTCCCTAAGCACTAAATAAATGTCTTACTCAACCCTAGGACAGAGTACTGCGAAGTCCAACTGTTATTGAGGAAGACAAGTTTTGGATAGTTCTTAACGCATATTAATATGAGAGACACCCTTGCGGCCACCTATCCCTTTTCTAAGGTACACAAACCAGCACAAGCGCACCGTAGACTCAGCCTCTAGCAAAACTCATTGCGATCGTACTTGGTGCACACCGAAGTGGAATTTCGTCACTTCACATTTTCTCAATCTTCCGCATTTAGAAGGACGCGGTGCATCCTACATATAGTTAGCGTGTTTCGATAAATAGTGACGATTCAGTAATTGGCCTACTAACAGCCGGGTGTGGGTTTTATCGAGACACGGTCCCTAGCGTTTTGGAACGCCTATCAATCATAGTTTGTGATGCTTCGAGGCATACCATTATCGGCCTAGGATAATTATTATAATTAAGGACTCACCGGGTCGCACCAACACACACACACACATAATACGCTAAATATAACATTAGTCTAATCTTAGCTTTGACCTATCCGTATTTAACTTATTCAATACTAATCGCTTTCTTACGACAGCTAACGCACGTGGACATGGCTTCTTGCCTTGGCATTTGTCAACTAGCGTGGACTAGGAAGCCCGTATCCGTATCCTAAAGCGGTTCGACCCCGACTGCCCAACTTTCCTCTGCCGCGTCTCAAAACGGGTACGTATGAAAATCCCGAATTTTAAAATACCGATGGACGAAATCCCGATAATTGAAACGCCGAATGGTTGTTTGGTCGAAAGTTTAAAATCCCGAAAGTTCATTTGCCTGAACGGACGAAATCCCGAATGGACGAAATACCGATGGATGAAATCCCAAAGAACGGCGACGTAGTTCCCGCGATTAATATGTTTCTGTACCCGTATGCGTAACACGCATATATTTTTTTTAAATCGAAACAGCTAGGTTAGGTTAGGTTAGAACTGTGACCACACAACCAGAAACATATTAATCGCGGGAACTACGTCGCCGTTCTTTGGGATTTCATCCATCAGTATTTCGTCCATTCGGGATTTCATCTTTTCGGGCATTTGAACATCGGTATTTTGTATTTCAATATAACGACTATCGGCATTTAAAACTTTCGGTATTTTGAATTTCGGTGTTTTGGACGTCGGTATTTCAATCATAGGTATTATGAACTTTCGGGATTTTGATACGTACCCCTCAAAACTCACTGCCTCCGCCGCCTCCTTATCCTTTTTCGCCTCTCCTCCAAAATCCCACGCTCCGGCATTCAGCCCCCTTTCAAGGTCCGCCCAGGTACCTCCGTCCCACGGCCTATGGGCCCGACTTATGCTCAACAGATGTGTGGGCTCGTATTGTCGTTGCATGTAAGGACCTCCGCATTCTTAGAATTCGTACAAAATATTACATCTTAAGTGACGTAAAGTATCGCATTCTACTGATGACTGGCTATAAGTGCCGGTCTGTTCCCCATAAAATATAAATGAAATGGGCTTTCTTGTAAGGGTTTCAATGTTGTTTTACTATTTTAAAGAAACAGGATATTTTGTTATTGATTAGGGTAATGTGTCAAGCTGTCAGATCATAAAATTGAGATTGAATGCGTTTCTAAGACGGCCGATATCGTGGGACAATGTTAAAATAAGAATTTAGAACAAGATATTTTGTTATTAAATAGGAGTAAGCGACAGACAGTCACAATAGCGACTAGATTTTGAACGGTTTTAATTACGGAAATTGGCCTTCAGGGGTAAAATAACCGTCAAAGGACTGGGGGCTTACCACCAGCTCTATAGCAGGGCAGAAGTTGAATTGCACTGCTTTTTTGTACTTAGTCATAGAACAAAAAAGCAGTACGGTCTGTGCAGTTCAACTTCCCCCAGCCCCAATTACAAAATGACACTACAACAGCGTAAACTTAATTGTCATACTCGTTGTTGTCCTAATGACAGTAAAGTTTCAATATACATAGCTGGCACCGCATATTGCTGTTATTGGGCATTATTCCAACTGTTCCAACAACGACCACTACGGAGAATTTTCTAAAAGATAACCTATATAAAACGTGACCTGCAGACGAAACTCCATGATCTGAAGATATGCTTTGAAGGTAGCATTATACTGAAAATAAATTAGAGTATTATCTTGAATATATATTTATTTAAATTGTTTCGGTGCTTTGGAAAAACCTAGAGGCAAAAGTCAAACGTGTAGGTAGATGGGTTTTACACTTTTTATCAAATAGTATTAAAATATAAACATAATACCTACATGTGTCATTATTACTAACAATATTAACTTATATTAAGATAATACATATTCTCATTCATTATACCTACTGGCAGAATTTGGTCGAAATACTCGTTAGCAGTCATCTCAATTTTTGTAACGACTCAACTCATTATAGAGCATACACACGAGACTTTTTCAATTTTGGAAAAAGATTTAGTAAGTAAGTACGGTGGCTCAGTGGTAACGGCCGTGACTTAGAAGTTGTTGATCGTGGGTTCGAACCCAGGCTGTTGCTTTACTTTATGTAATTTTTTTATCACCACTGTTCTCAAAAACGGTGAAAGAAAACATCGTAAGGAAACCGGCATGTGACATCTACAAACCCGAACTGGGCCCGCGTGGTGTATTACGGCCCATTCCCTCTCACAAGGAGGTGGCCTGTGTCCCAGCAGTGGGGACGTTATAGGCAGATTATGATTATTTTCTATTTACCTAATACAAGCAAATCTTTGCTTAAAAGGTGACTCCAAACCTAACATAGTTATATCCTTAAGTGAAGAAATAAACATTTTTATTTTATTTTATTTGGAAGTGTCCTGAAGTTACCAACCTGCTCTTAATGAGCATTGTGCATCCAAAGAGCTTTTATCAAAATTCACTTATAATCAAGAAAGAAAGAACACAACAGACATTGCTTTATTACTTATTCTTTTTACCTATTGTGGTATAGTAATTTTTATGCTAGGCGCATCGTCTTCAGATATAATTAATGTATACAAAATATTGTAAAACATTTTTAAAAGAGTAACGTTGGAGTTTCTTGCCCATTCTTCTCCATACGAAACTATCTTTTGTAAGGGGCGACTACAATCAATTCAATTTTTTAAATAAATTTTGACGTTGAAACGTGCCTTTTATATGCCTATTTAAAATAAATGATTTGACTTTGACAATGTTACTTTTCTCATAAGCCCTCTAAAAAGGTGTGGGATATTAAAGTGATTAATTTGGCATGAAGATTTTGAATTGAAAACCATAAGTCACCAGGTTCAATGAACTGATTGTCACCTTCCTCAATGGCGAAAGATTCCGTACCTATTCATTTAATTGATATTAATTTAAAATAGACTTTTATTACTTGTCGTAAAATTTTGATCGGACTATTTTCTGTATTTTTGTGTCACTCGATAGAACTAGTTTAGATTCCTCCATGTTGTATTAAATAACAGTCTTGTCTTGGCAACCGTATTCTTAGAACTTCTGAAAATTTGTTAGTACAATAGGTATGACTTTTTTTTTGTGATATGGTACTAGCTGTCGTTTGCTCGTTAGAACTTTCCTACATAGTGATATTGTAACTAAACCCTGGCAGGACAACGCACAGGATAATTTAATAAAACAAAAGGGTGGCCTAGTGCGGACTCGCACACAAAAGATTCCGATTCCGCACCGTACAGTACTTAACACTACATATTTTTATTATTTAGTGTTATAGCAGCCATCGTAGTACACACTCTGTGAAAATATCAAGTGCCTACCTATTACGGTTCCAAAAATACAGCCCTGTGACAGACGGATGGATGGACGGACGGAGTTAGTAGATAAGTAATAGGGTCCCGCTTGGTACGTAACCCTAAAAATCACGTACCTACCTAATTTCGATAAATGGTTTTCGAGTTATTAGTGCAAATACGAATTTGTTTTAAAGTTTATCCTTACAAATTATAGAATAAAATGTAATTTTGTATAATTACATTTTATTGTAGGTACATATAATTTGTAAGGATAAACTTTGAAGACATTGTACCTAAACTGAATGCATATTTGTGCAGTGAAACATGTCTTTAGGTGAATCGTTCATGCTACGATACATGCATACTGATAAATTTCATCATATTTCACAATATCCCCGCAAAGACGTGCATGACATTTTCAGTTCAACATATTCCTCTCTAGAGATTACTTGAAATAAATCAGATAAGCGGCTGAATACAGCAATTTCTTTTGAACTCTGAGAGCACAATGTAAGCAATATGTTCGGAAGTATAAAGTTAAGGACATGTCTATAGAATGATTCCATAAGAAGTTATATCATGCTCGATATCAGACCGAAGCAATTCTTTTAAGGACCTACAAACATGTCTGACTTGAAAAAGCGTCGGGACTTCCTGATTCCTAGTATAATTTAAAATCGCGTTTCGAATTTCGCTAAAATTGATTTTACGAAGTCGCCTCGCAAAGTGACATCGCGCCTTCTTGGTTGTCCGAATCTTCGTTGGTTGTAAACAGTTTGTGTACTTAGGACGACCCTTTTATACAAAAATAACTTAAATCAATGACACGATAAGTTTAACCGTGGTTCCTGGCAAAGAATAGACCATCGTGATTGTATTGGCATAAAAAATCCATGAAATCCGTAAGCGATCACGCACATAGATATTCGGATAGCTGATTTCCTTAAGGATTATGAAATCAAACAGCAGTAGCATTAGGAATTGATCTCGTTAATAAAAAATGTATAACATTTATCTTGTTAAGTATCCTATACTCTAGTTAATACAGAGATACCGGGAATTTGTAAAGAATTCATAAATTTTTCTGAATTTTAGGATTGATACAGGTCAGTGACCGAAAATGGGAATCGGTGCTTCCTAGAATTTTGCTCATATTGTAAAGGGAAAGCTGATTTTAAAGGTACGAATGATTTCTAATTCTTAATTCATTCATTTTTGATTCTAGGTACGCAGTTGCATTTGAAAAGATTTAGTAAAACTTTATGTATTTTTATTTTAGCAAAGCGCTCTTTGTCAATTGACAAAGAGCGCTTTGCTAAAATAAAAATACCAAAAATTCGAAGACAAACATCCGCCAAACCGCGCTGGGCCCACGTAGTTGACTATAGCCCACTCCCTCTCACATAGAGGAGGCCCGTGTCCCAGCAGTGGGAACAATATAGGCTGATTATGTTATGCTTTATGCATTGTCGTATATGTTTTTAGCAAAGTTCAATTTAATTCATCGAAATAAAAATTGCCGAGTACTGTTGCGGTAGATAGATAGAAGTAAATTCCTTGACTAGATAATGTGTGTGTTTTTTATTTTCACAAAGAAATGGCCGCAAGCTTTGCCATTGAAGTTAACAGACGCTTTAGAAGAAAATCTCTTTCAATTTTCGCACGTAAATCTTCTTACAGGTAGGTACCTAAATTGGTATCTAATGTAGGTTTACGTGCAGGCGGTCTAGGCATTCAATGATATTATTATATGGAGTGCGACGGATCTTCCTCGAGCGGCGGGTAAAGCTGTAACTGTATGGGATATTCACCAAACTTGTAGCAATTTAAACTAACGTATATGTCCTGCACATCTATCAACCGGCAGACGTCTGTTGTTACAGGTCTACGATTTAAACCTTAAGGTAAATTATAATAGTTGAGGAATTGGTGCTAATCTAATCTGTAAAAATATTAATTTTTTTCATAATTTACCAAGTCAAAATGCGACCGAATTGTCTATTCCCAAGAACCTGCCAATCAATTAATTACCAGCAGCTATCATGGGTAGGTTTTTAATAATATAATAAAGCGTAATATTATTCTGCATATTAGTCATATTTAAATATACCTAGAGCAGAAAGCATACATTCTCCTAATACATTCGGTCATTAGCATTGGATACCGGGTAACAAACAAGCCAAGAGATGCATGAGGTTCGGATAAAATTTACATTTACATGAAGAATTACTTAGCATAACACGGACGCATATTTTTTGTCTGTCGTCGATAATAGCATATCGAACAACAACGAATGAGCAAAAAATTGATACGAAAAAATCACGCGTCGCCTTATTGTTGTCACCTATACAAGTTACAAACGACTGATATAAAGTCTGCCCAACTTTATGGAAGGAATCACGGGTGTCGCACACAATAAGATAAAAAAGAATAATGCCGAGAAGAGTCGGTTTCCGCATAGAATGCACGGCGTAAACTAAGTTCGAAACTTAGTGATAAAACGTAATAATACCCGCGCGTGACATATTTGAACTTACAAGTCCAATTGTCAGAAGATAAAAGTTTTCTTAACGTTGTTTCAGCGTTTTTCACGAAGTAAAAAGGGGGAATAAACTTGATGTGGATAAAAATATGTTTATTTCTAAACCAGTTCTCTTTACAGTGTTACCAATATGTATAAATAGAATCGTATAACGTGTGCACGATGTATAGCTAAGCTTTGAGTGACATTTCACTGATTAGCCGGCTTCCCTTGTCACGCAATCACTAAGTGAAGGCTGGTTGACAAAAACAGAGCGGTAGGTAATTTATGAAATTGGGTTTCTCACGCACGGCTTTGCGGGCGTCGGCCGTCATAAGATTATTTTTACAGCTCTCGTGGTTTAGATAAAAATAAATTGTGTTTAAAAAGGATACCAATACATGACACATTTTCATGGTCGCGTTACCGTCGGTTCTAAGTTCCGCTTTTTTATACAAGCGATTGCAAAATTGATAAACAATTGTAGTTTTTTTTCACAGTAGGTATGATAATCCCCACATGTTCTAGAAAGGACCACATGTATGCAAATCAGTAACATAGATAGAATTATCATCGATCTAGCTCGTTACAAGTTTAAACTTACTGAGTGATTTGGATTGTTAAACTAATGACGAGCAATCAGATATACACTGTTATTATAATTACGCACATCAGAATGATCAATTTGGATTTCCAACATTTCCTAAAAGCAAAAAGCGGCTTGACGACTGCGTCAAGCCATCAAGCATGATTGCTATACCGACGGTCTACAACAGATTTGCTGAGCAAATTCTCGTGCAAAAAGGACCCAAGTATTGACGGTATGCAGACGTCGGTCAATCTGAATACTGTATGACAGACTCTCATTTCGAGATCCATACTGGCTGTCACCGGTCTGAAATATTAACACCAACGAGACGTATGCTGTACGTATTAATCTGCAACTGTGACCTTCAGCGTATGGACTGGCATTGGCTAGGAGCAACAGTTTACAGTTAAGATCATATAGAGTTGGAATATATCGCTCGAATCCCCCAACCCATCACCTTTTCGAAAGTCTTTTCTCTTAAAGAATAAACTTTTTACGTGGAACAAAGAAGAACGAATGGATTTAAAAAAGAAACACAATTCATCGCACAAACCAGCGCGCTTCGTAGAAAAAACAACTCCCTAATTTTTCCACGGAGAACTACAACATTTTTAATCCAAACAAATTCGTTGTTTGACCTTTGTAAAGGAATATACTTGTGTCAACAATGAACTACCTATAGGTATAAAAATTAAAAGAAAAAAAAAACTTTTTAAAAACAAGCTTTTATTACTTGTTAATAAAAAGAACTAAAAAGTTAAAAATAATTTAAACTCGATAAGAAATAAATAAAAGTGTGTTAAATTTTGATGGAACATTAAAGAACATTTAGCATAATTACACCTTCATTATTTTTGTTTGGCAATCAAAATGTAACCCGCCTTTATTTATTTCTTATCAGGTTTAAATTATTTTTAACTTTTTAGTTCTTTTTATTAACAAGTAATAAAAGCTTGTTTTTTTTTCTTTTAATTATTTTTTAAACTTTTTAGTATTTTTGATGCGAGATTGACTACGGCATAGTTCGTAGAGCATAGCAGTGTTTTTCCGTTGTATACGTTTATTGCACTTAAGCTAGGTAGCTTACATCATCAAACCAACCACCATCTAGCACCAAAGTACTCGTGAAGACGAATTAAATGAGCCCAAACTCGATGGGGTTATGCCGTTTAATTACTGTGTTCCTATGGCCATCTTTCAGCTCCATCATCAGACTCTGTTACTATCTAGCACCAAGTACTCGTCAAGACGAATCAAGTGAGCCCAAACTCGATGGGGTTATGTTGTTTTATTACCGAGTTCCTATGGCCATCTTTCAGCTCCATCATCAGACCCTGGTTACCATCTAGCACCAAAGTACTCGTCAAGACGAATTAAACGAGTCCAAACTCGATGGGGTTGTGTCGTTTCATTACCGAGTTCCTATGGCCACCTTCCGGTTCCATCATCAGATCAGCTCCATGTCATAATAATTTTGCATTGTCATCCGATTTACACATGCATGCAAAATTTCTCGGTTAAAGACATCTGCTTCAAAATTGAGTTGCAAGAGTCCACTCGAATAAACATAGTTATATATTAGGGGTTAAAGTATGAAATTGCCGATTTGTACTGAAAAATTGAAATTAGTTTTTTTTTAATTTAACATATTTATTTTATCAAAATAATTACCATTATTATCTATACATTGCTGCCATCTAATAGGAAGGTCATTTATGCCTTTGCGATAGAACTCTCGTAATCTAGATTCGACAAACTGTGTGAAAGCATTTTGTACTGCCTCCTGAGAAAAAAACTTTTTATCACGTAGACAATTGTCCAAATCACGAAAAAATGGTAGTCCGTTGGAGCAAGGTCTGGCGAATACGAAGGGTGACGAATGGTTTCTAATTGCAGTTCCTGTAGAGTTAAAACGGTTTTTCGTGCTGTATGAGGTCTCGCGTTATCATGGAGCAATAATGGTGAAGATCGATTCATGAGTCGGGGCTGTTTCACTGCTAGTTTTGCTATCATTGTTCGGAGTTCGGCACAGTAGACATCTGCCGTTATTGCTTAACCAGATCGGAGAAAGCTATAGTGAATAACACCATGCTGAGACCACCAAACAGTTACCATTACCTTTTTATTGGTAAGCTTTGCTTTAGGACACTGTTGCGGCGTTTGACCTGGGGTCAGCCATTGCATTTTTCGCTTACGGTTATCGTAAAGAATCCACTTTTCATCACATGTCACAATTCGATCCAATATTCCTTCATTTCTGTATCGATTCAACAAGGCAACACAAGTTTCAACACGCGTTTCTTTCTGCAGATCAGTCAAATCATGAGGCACCCATTTCTCATATTTTTTTATTTTATTGACTTGACGCAAATGAGTCAATATTGTTGGTAAGGTAACGTTAAACCATGCCGCAAATTACTGGGTAGTTTGACTCGGATCGGCTTCCACCATCTCTTTCAATTCATTGTTATTCACTTGTGTGGGCGGTCTTCCGCGTGGTTCGTTCTTCAAATCAAAGTTTCCATCACCAAAGCGTTTAAGCCAAAATCGCACGATGCGTTCATTAGCAGTCCCCTCTCCAAACGCAACATTGATATTGCGAGCTGTTTCTGGCGCGTTAGTTCCGCGTCGGAACTCGTATTCAAAAATAACTCGAATTTTTGAAGTATTCATTTTTCTTGTCTAAGCTGAATAAAAAAAACAAATAAAAGTCGATAATCGAATGTTGCACATTTTTTAAAAGAAGAACTTCATAGGTACCATGTGAAAAAAGTTTCACTCAATAATCTCAAACCATGAAGGTTCTATGTCAATTCGAAGTACCTATTACAATAAAACGGCAATTTCATACTTTAACCCCTATGTACATGGTAGCGGGATCGTCCGAAAGGGTTACCGCTGCCCTGGTACATAAAGGGCTAAGGAAGGAACACGGGTGGGTTTTAGTCAGTAAGAGTCTGACACTCCCTTCTGCTCCACCCAGAGCGGGAGGGGTCATTTGATGATTTCCCATCCTCAAAAAAAAAAAAAAAAACCCCTATGTACATACATACATCGCAAGTTAAATAAAAGCTTGTACAAATATTCTTGTTCTATAAACAGGATGGCGGATGTGTCTTCGTTTACGACTGTGAATGTCATGTCGCATCCATAAAAAATATGTCTTATATCTATCGAACTAGTTTTTGCCTGTTCTTAATAAAAAAGAAAACAATGGTGGACCACATTGACATACCTAACATATTGTTGTTCTTAAATATCAGAACTTAATCTTTAGGTAACTTACTGTAGAATATCATTGAATAGAACACTTTTTATTATGTACAGTCACGAGCAAAAGTATGTAAACACTCGGCTTTATTCAAAAGCGATTAACTGCTTTATTTTTTAATTAAATTTTGTGTTATTACGAACATAGCATTTTCGAACCCATATGTTTATGTAATGTGTCGTATTTCAACGTTGCTTTGGTTATTACACGAAAAAATCGCAATTAAAAGTTGCCAAGTGTTGACATATACCAATATGTCAACACTTGGCAACTTTTAATTGCTTTTGATTGTAATTTACTTATATAAGTAAATTACAGACATAAATAAATAAATTTTACAAAGGGTGACATAATGGGCGGTCTTATCGCTAAGAATTGTCTTACGTTTTTTTGCAATTTGCAGTTCCGTATCAGGTTGTATATTGATTAAAATATGATTCGCGATCGTAACAAATATGACTTTACAGAATTATAATCATTAGAATCAATCGTGTTTGACGACACGGTTAGCGCAGTGGTTGAGCGATCGACTGCTGCGCTGCGTGTCGCATGTTCGATTCCCGCACGGAACAAATATTTGTATTGCCTACAGGTAGTTGTTCCGGGTCTGGCTGTTTGTGTATGTCATTTTAAATGTTTGTAAACGCACCCACGATACAGGAGTAATTCCTAGTGTGGGGCAACGTTTTAAAAAAAACAAAAAAAATTAATCAGCAATACAACTCCTTGAGTTAGAACTGGCCTCAACTGTCATGATTTAATGAAATAGTCATTCAATAGGTTAATATGAACTTAGAGAGTTGCATTGATAATTTTTATAATAAAATTATAATTCTAAATGTGGATATTTGATACGGCCGCGAATCATATTTAGATCAACATACAACCTGAACCTGCACCTGGCGGGCTTTCATCTTAAGCCTAATTGTTTGACGAGTAGATGACAATATAATTCCACATTACTTAAGCCACTACATCGTACACAGTTACTGGTTAAACATCACTATTTTGGTTACTTACAACGTACGCAAATCATTGGCTTTCCATTAGTTCAAACTACAATAACTGTACATAATTTTGTGGGTGTTATGTAAATAAGATCACAGTGGGTAGGGGTTGTCAGCCCTCTTTTGTCTAGCTCTATTGATCCCGGTTTTTGTCAGGGAGATCTGATAGTCCGATCTGATATATGGTGACCTTTTTCCTCGGATGACTTTTCAAATGTTATCTTTCTATTTGTCTTTGGCTAGGCAGCAAAGGTTTTTGTTTTTCTTAGGTATTTACATAATATATAAGCTAATAATATGTAAATGTATATAAAAAAGGAGGACAAAGAATGACTTGTTCGTCAACTAGCGATTGTCGAACTCGCGAGCCGCGCGCGAGTTGACACCTTCCGATTTTACCTGCTTTTTTTTTGTCGTCAACTCGCTCGGCCGTGAAAGTCTGATGTATTTATGTACAGTCAGCTACATAAACGTCTTATAAAATGTATAATATAGGTACCCACTTTAAATGTATAAGACATTTTATACGACTTGACGTCGGGCATGCCACCAGCCGGGAGAATCAATCAGGCATATTATCTCCGGGAGTTCTCGTCTAGGTAACGGAGAGTACTTGCATAGATACCACCTTGTAGCTACGATAATCCATCCGCAACTTGCTCTGAAATACAGCCTTGTGGAATCTGAGGTAAACTCGCTATATAGCAACATTCACCTTCAAAATGAATCGTGAAACACCTTCACGATTTATTGAAATTCAAATCTTTCTTTAACCGAATCACCCAGCGCGGGCAAGACCGTGGGCAATAGCTAGTTATTTATAGTTATTGGTTTCAATCTGTTTTTATTTGACTGTACTTTTTATGTGCGAGCGACTACACGACAAAAAAAACAGGCAAAATCGGAACGTGTCAACTAGCGCGCGGCTCGCGAGTTTAAGGCCTCGAATCTTGCGGGCAGCGGAGCGGCGGCGGCGGCGGCGCGGGAGCGGCAGGATCTAATGCGAAAAATCAAATGGACCGGCCCTCGAAAACAGCGGCGCGGCAGCGGCGCGGGGGCGGGCAACAAGCGGTGCACTCCAGTCAAGCGGAGACCGCCCGCGCGTCTGCATTGCAGTCTTTTGCCCACAATAAATAGAGCGTTAGGAATAAATTTGAATCAAAAAGATGTTGTCGCCGTTGTTCAGACATTCCGATCGCGAATAAAAACAAATATCTCGATGACATAACCACGAACACCACACTACGCCGCTATAGTGCCGCGCGATCTGCCCGCTGGTTTCGAGCACGGGTCTGCGTTGCCCGCTCCGTTCCCGCGCCGCCGCCGCCGCAGCCCTGCTGCCCGCAAGATTCGAGGCAGAGGCCTGACACTCGCCAGTTGACGAACAAGTCCAAAGAATCATAGGGCATCAAAAATTCGTCCGCATCGCTATCAACAGGAAAAGTGCCCAAAAGGCTGGCAGCATTGCCATGTTGTACGGCAATGCTAATTATTTGGCCAAAAAATAGGCCAGCCTTCTGGCCACGTGAAGAGTCGACCAACCGCTTTGCTTAGTTATTTACATAATATATAGGTAAGCTAACAGACTTATAATAATATGTATATAAAAAAGAAGAACAATGAACCATAGGGCATCAAAAAATTCGCCCGTATATCTCTCCGGCTAGCCTTTTGGGCACTTTACCTGTTGAAAATTGCCCAAAACGCTAGCCGGATTGCTACGTTGTATGGTGATGTTACTCGTTATTTATTTGTAAATTGATGTTGTACAAGGCGAACTTAATGCTTTACAGTTAATATAAAAATAATATAAATTCAGACAAGGCGTAAATTGTGAAAGCATTTTATAAATCGATTGTGCACTAAACTAGATACCTACTCATTGTCGTGTATAAAAGTTATGCTTTCATAAACTTATACCGTAAACTTTTATCGCTTTCTTGTGCTTGTAAAGTAACTTATAAGGCAGACGTGAGACATATGGGTACAATATGGTTTTGCGACGGTATCTCTGAGACCCGTATCAGAACAATACCGGAGGGGTTTGAGGATTTTGAACTCCACTGTACCGTGTACCCGCGTCTTTAGAAAACCGATTATATCGCCTAATTAGCTACTCATTCAAAGCCTTGTCAATTTTTTTGCGGTTGCTTCAGCAAAAATGCTTTGCAATATAAAAGGATTTAAAGGTTGGGGTTCAACGATGTCTGTTGATTCGTATATAAGGAAAGGGTTGCGGGAAACCCTATGAAAGGAAAATTGTACTTATTTAAAGGGTTCAAACTCAATTGTTATGTTTTATGTTTCAATAATTATATTGTAGGGTTTGAAAGTTATTGTAGGTTGTACGCTAGATCTAAATTCGTGAATGATATAGAATAATCATTTATTTCTATTCAAAACCATATAATCAATAAATCATAACCCTCATTTTGCTTCGCCGTAGTCGAGTAAAAATGAATAGTTATTGTATTTCATTAAAAATATCACGCTTTAATAAATAAATAATAATAAATATTCCACAACTATCACACAACGCCATCTAGTCCCAAGCTAAGCAGAGCTTGTGTTATAGGTACTAGACAACTGATAAACATACTTATATATTTCTAAATACATAAATATTATAGATAAATTACACCCAGACACAGAACAAATGATCGTGCTCATTACACAAACATTTGTCCTGGGTGGGAATCGAACCCACGACCTTCGGCATAGCAGTTAGGGTCACTAACCACTAGACCAACAGGCCTGTCAGCTATAAAAGGTATGAAACAAGAAAATATTCTCATTGCTGTGCCCACACTATTCAATATTTATCGTCTATTCAATAAACAACTTACATGTTATACATGTTAATGTATTTAATACATATTCATAGTGATGTTCAGAGGATAGCCGTAGTCGTATGCCACCTATCCTAACAAAACAATACACTGTAGGATCAGTAAGCGATCATAAGCTTTAGGACAGTGTTTTTTTTTTTTTATTTCATGAAATAAAAACAGAACACTTTGTCCTTACGTCCACTTTGTCTTTATGTCCTCTAGAGGGTGCCCTATTCAATTTAATGTGACGTTACATAGCTATTACTAATATTATAAACGTGAAAATTTGTATGGATGGGTGGATGGATGTTTGTAACTCTTTCACGCAAAAACTAATGAACGGATTTAAATGAAATTTGGCACACAGGTGGTTTATGACCAGGATTAACATATAGGATACTTTTATCTCGATATTCCCACGGGATCGAAAGTTATGCGGATCAAACCGTGGGGTGCAGCTAGTCAATTATAACCAGCGGACGAGATCAAGATTCAAGACGCTTCCAACGATACCTCATTTGTCAAATTATGATACGTAGTTTAGAAGTTATGAGGGCACAGATGAACATACATACATACATACCCACATACAAACATACCGGTCAAAATCATAACCCTCCTTTTGCTTCGCCGTAGTTTTTGCTTCAATTTAAAAAAGAGAATGATTCAATTTACTCCAAGATATGTTACAATAATTATTCTCCACAATAATTGCGTCGTCACTTTCCTTTTCTTAATGAAAATGTCAGAGTGATTTATACAGGAGCCCTACATCTAGCTTACAATATCTTTGATTTATCCACACATTGGCGCAGAAAGCCTACTTAACTACTGTGCCGTTCGCTGAGTCAGATTAATTGGCGTACATTATGTCCTTCATTCTTCTACACTAATTTGGAGGAAAAGGGAAAATCTCGCGCGTCAGCAAAAACTTCACGATGGGAAAGGGTTTCGTTGAGACGTCATTAGACGTCAGTTCTTTTTTTGCTCAACGATTGATTTATCTGTAGTTACAGATAAATCAATCAATCGATATTATGAAGATATGAAGGAGGCTAAGAGAGGCTCGTGGCTAAATAATAACAAATACCCAGGTCGATCGATAGTTAAGCTGCGCTTGCGGCGGTCGGTTCGTGAATGGGTGACCATCCTTTACATATCGAGGCCCCTCCGTACTTCGGAAAGCACGTGAAGCTTTTGGTCCCGTCTGTCATTCGTAAATCTTTGACAGTCGTTTTGGGTAGTCAGAAGCCCAAAAGCCTGATAACTAGTCTGACTAAGGGGTATCGCGTCACCCAGTAACAGGGTGGTGGAGGTCAGATAGGCAGTCGCTCTTTGTAAAATTCTCGTACTCTGCAGCATCCGGTTAGACTGGCAGTCGGCTTCCAGTCTAGCTCTATTGATCCCGGTTTTTGTCGGCCTTAACATAGTTGGAAAAAGGCTAGGTACATTGAATTATGCAGATATAGGAGGAGATATAGTAGGAGTCTACCAAGAACGCGGTTAGGTCCATGTTAGATAGGTATATGGGCAGTGAAAAAGTGGTTAACCGCGAACCACGTCGAACCTCAGCCATTATGTTATGTGTGATCTTTTATCCATATAGTATCTCTCTCAAATCTCCAAGGACTGGTTTAATAAAGTCCGGATAAGTAGTGAGTGTACTACGTAAAACTCATAACGCATGCTTAATGGAATACTGACTTAACTCAAAAAAGACGATTTTTGGGAAATCGCAAAAGGAGATCTTTCTATGAGGACTTAACCTACTTGTTGATGCATAAAAATAAAACTGATTTATATTAATCATGAATGCTTGTATTTTGAACGTCTATGATTAACTATTGATGAGATCTGAGTAAAAAAAAAACGGAAATCACATCTGACCGTCTATCTACTAATGGGTCAGTGTTCCATTAAGCATGCGATAAGTCGGGCCGATACCACCGGCCCGACTTACGAGTTTTAGGTCGTGAGTTCGAACCTAAGCAGGTACTTTACTTTGTGTATTTAATTTAATCACCACTACTCTCAAAATGGTGAAAGAAAACATCGTGAGGAAACTGACATGACCTAGAACCAAAAATTCGAAAACATGTGACATCCGCCAACCCACACTGGGCTCGCGTGGTGGATTACGTCTCAGTGTCTATGAGTCTTATGAGCCTCTCTCATACAGTGGAAGCCTGTGTTCTAGCAGTGGGAACGTTATAGGCTGATTATGTATGCTTATGAGATAATTTAAATATGGAATGGAATGGGATGAAATTATATGCCAGTAATGCTACAGTACTTACTCTATAAATGCAGTCTTCCTACCTGAACGGCGGGCCTAACACGAACGCACGGAGTACCTAAACGCAACGTTAATTCGAACGATCTTTACTCATATATTCTATGAGTGATTCTTAATATGCTTGTCTTCAAATTTTAAACCAAAATACTAAAGGAGAGTTGTATTTTCGGTGAGTATACACTATCATTGTATAGGTAATGTTGAATGTAACGTTCTAGATTATGAATGGTACAATACAGGCAAAACCTCAGTTTCCAAAAGCATCATCATCTGCCGAGCCTTTTCCCAACTATGTTGGGGTCGGCCTCCAGTCTAACCGGAGGCAGCTGAATACCAGTATTTTACATTTAGCGACTGCCTATCTGACCTCCACAACCCTGTTACTGGGTAATACGATACCCCTTGATAAGACTGGTTGTCAGACATTCGGGCTTCTGACTACCCATAACGACTGTCAAAGATCCACGAATGACTGCCGGGACCAACGGCTAAACGTGCTTTCCGAGGCAAGCATTTCCATGTAATGTAACGTGTCTGCGAATGCTCGACGCTGCGTTCGACGTAATGCTCACGGCGAGTGAGTATTTACTTTTAATATTTCGTTCTACCTTGCGTTCATTGTTGAAATGTCGGACCTACAGGCTGGTACTACTTGTGCCTTTGCTCGATAAAATGTTACACCATTACGCTCGTTGGTTTTTGAAATCAGGTTGTATCTAAACATCGAGTACCGTGTTTGAAGTGCGGTTCGATAAAATTTAAGAACGGGGAATGCTCGATGTTCTGCTACGAGTAAATGTTACGTACTCACCATACATTTCAAAAACCATTTTAATTTACGTTACATTTATGTCTTTTTGCTAAAATATATCAATTTTTACCAGTCATACACTTTAGTTCCATAAATAATTATGTCTACTCGAAACCTACAAGTGTGATGCTACTTAGCAGGAATAAAGTACGTAACACATTTCTGTACCAATACACTTGTGTGCTGGGGAAGTTTCAAGAGCTAAACAATAGACTCTCTCGATTTCGCTGGCTGGAACAGTTTTGCGGAAGTCGAGTGCTTCAACTGCTTCGAATGGTGTATTTTTTTTTACTTGGAACTAAATTAAATTCTCCTTTGTTTACTTGAGTATTTATGTATAAATGAAGCTGGTAATAATGTAGAAATATATTTACGTAGTGCCAGTAAATATATGTAATAGGTAAACGATTGCAGGTGCTCCTTTTCTGTGGTTTTATTAACGTTTTTAAAACCAGTCGTCCTAAGTAGATACAGGAGGGCTATATCAGGGCTCCGCCGGTGCTGCGGGTTGTTCGAAAGAGATACCGTGGCCCCCGGCACAGGCAACTGAAGGAACACGGATGGGTTTTAGTCAGTAAAAGCCTGACACGCCCTTCCGCTCAGCCCAGAGCGGGAGAGGTAATTTGATGATTTCCCGCCCAAAAAAAAAAGAAGGGCTATATCAGGGCTTCTATTTGTAAGCAGTGTGATTTAAAAAAAAACTTCAAAATAACTTGCCTGTAACGCTAAAAAAAGCTAAGCACACGAGTACCTTCACTATTTTCCTGCTTCTTCATAGCGTACCGATGGCAAAAAGTTCAAAGTAAGTGGACTGTTTGGAGAAGGGCCTATTAGAACTTATATTTTCCGTCGTGGTGAAAGGATTAGTCAGTCTACAGAAGTCGTTTGAAGGACGTAATAGAAGATCGGAGGGTACGTCACATGGGGAGGCTCCTTTCATGCACCCTATTACTTTCCACTATTTTGCCGATAAATAGGTAGTATGTAAGTTAGTAACTTGATAAGTGACAGTATTTTATTTCGTTAGTAGGTATGCCACCTGTCTCCCTTACCTGATGTTTCAAGTTTGTAAGCGCATCTGTGAAGACAGCTAAAATATTCTGTTAATGTAACCTCGACAAGTTGTCTAACTATGAGGCAAACGCTTGGAAGCGTTAGTCGCACCTTGCGTTATGTGCACCACACACTTCGCATGCTAAGTTAAGGAAACCTAGCAACTTAGACGAAGCAACTTATATTCCGTGCTTTTTTGACTCTTTTGCTAGTTACTTTTAAAATCGCTCGCTCTGCTTTGCCTTGTGATAAATAAATACTATTATTTATTAATTAATAACCAACTTATATGAACAGTTTGCCCCACACAAACCACCATAAAACTAGACATTTAAACTATCGTGGAAAACCATAATTATACACAATTTTACATATTGACATTGATGAATATTAACAAAATGATATGAATATTTACTTTGTAAAGTATTTTTTTACTTAAATTATTGTGAATGTGAGGACTACGTTAGTCATTCTTTGTTTTCTTTCTTTCTCTGTTAGTTTTAATTTTGGTCTGACAGTTTTGAGTACTTTAAGTATGCGGCCTACCCAAATGTTCTTTGGTACTGTACGTCGATCTGTGAAGCTCCTCAAGTTTTGAGTTGAGCTACACGCTTACTAACAAATGCTTGCACTGACTGGACTATATAAGACTTTTTATAGTGAGTTATTTCCTCAAAAAACCACTTCAAACACTCACACAATCTACATGTTTTTCACATAAGCTAGCGTCTCAAGTCAGGATAGTTTAATAGGATGGGGTTATATTTTGGTGTGAAGAATACATCCGGTAATGAGAAATAACTTACTTATTGGAAAAATCCACACAAAGTTCGGATATAACGAAATATTTTGCAAAGAATTGCATAAGTATTAAATGAAAAGAATTAGTAACTGTTTGGTTGACAAATATACGGGTAAGCAACGCTCATTAACTAGATGGGTCCTCTAGATCATCGACCAAAGGGCAATTAAATAGGATGTAACGTATTGCACACTGGTAGGAATAAAGCACGAAATTCAAAGGATGTCAGTCGTTCCAAAATGATTGTCTTTTTATCAAGTCTGGGAAATTGACTGTTAAGCAAATGAACTACCAATTTAAATTGTTCGTATAATCAAATCACAGCTGTCATTCTTTGGCAGTTGTATGAAATGGATATCATGGAAAATGGACGAAGGGTGTCAATTTCCTTAACACTTAATTTGTGACTGTACATTGTATAAGACTGCTTAAGAAATTGGACGAAAGTAGTAATGAAATAAAAGTAGAATAGAATAACAACAATAATAAAATAAAAGCTTAAGTACTAAATACAAGCATTTCTTATTTCCCCTTGCAGAAACAAAACTAAGCTAGGTACTAAGTTAAGCTCAAAAGAAATCTTTATTAAAAGAACGCTTTGCTTTGACAGAAACTTAATCTTACCTAGCTTTCAGAATGTCGCTATGCCAACGCCATCTGTTACGGCTTTACTGAAACTAAAAATACACTGGAGACAGAGATTTTGAATTCATATAGCTTACTTAGTCTTCAATGGAATATAACTTTGCCATCATATGTTACGTGGCTGCGGTAGCTGGCGTGATTCTAAGTTGAATATGATTTTTCTTCTTCTAGAAGATATTTTACGGCAGATGCTTAGGGATCCGATGCTCATTAAAAAGCTTTTAAGTAAAATCTTAACTTATATTACGTCACGAACGATTTAAAGTAGCAAATATTATGAGATTTCTAAGAGTGCTACAAGGTTATTGTGGCACCTGAATGACATTGACAGGGGGGCGTTGTTGGTAATTATTTGTGAAATTGTGTATGGGCACAACAAGATGGCGGCGTAAGTTCCAATTTTGGACACGCGCCAATAAAATCTTGTAGCGTTGTAATTTTTTCGACCCGATTTCTTGCGGTTTCATCCATATTTTTTCCTTTTTCCATGCCGTTCCATTCCATTTAAAACTACAGCAATTAACATTGGTTTTCAAACAACGAATAAGTCGTTCACCTAATTTCATGACCTAAAGTCATCCTTATGCATCAATATTTATGAAAAAATTGCATGTGGGGTGCAAATAACAGTAGGTGAGTTGTAAAGTATAATGAAAGAAAACAAAAGTAGAAAATCACAGCATGAAATGGATTAAGTAATTAAACTTGTGATGGATAAGGTTGGCATAACAGTAGGCTTTATGTCAAGCACTAAGCAAATACACACTGCCACTATTGTTGGCGTTAGGTCTCAAAGTAAATAGCGAAACTGTGTTTTTATTTTATACGATAGTTGTGTGTTGTCGTACAGTAGCCTTGACATGATCGATCGTATGCCCCACTTCAAATGGTGATGGAAAACTTTTTACTGTCGTACTAAACATTATAATATCGCTTTCTGACTTTCCGTTCTAGGGTGATAAGAGAAAATTATGTGTATTATATGTAGTTAGTAAGTTATATATAACGAGTTTGGTTTTATGTAGTCTGGCCGCCAGAAAAATATTGATATAAAAATGTGGGTGCGAAAAAAGGAAGCGTAGTCTTCCCAGCAAAAATAAATTAGGACATCCATAATATTATATATATTATATAATATAATAACAAAAATTCCAAAGTAACTCTATCTGTATATTACCTTTTCACGCTTAAACCACTGAACGGATGTCAACTTAATTTGGCAAGGAGATAGATGGCATCCTGGGGAAGAACAAAAGCATTTTTGTCCCGGTAACACGTTCCCGTGGGATATTTCCGACATCAACGCGGGCTAAACAAGGCAGAAGCAAGTAACAAACAAAAACCAACATATAATATTTTATAATATATATTATATTTGTGAATCTTTACATGGGTGTATCTTTAAATAATTCCTTTATTTAACACACAACAATAATTATAACATACATTTACATACAGCTAATCGATTACAATTTCAGTTTTGTGAGCTAACGTTTTGGAATGAGATGAAAACATCAATGCATTTTAGCACATCCAGTCGAATCAAACGTCTGTGTATTAGAAAATAAGTATAAAAACAGTGTTAGGTAACTACGCAAAATGCTAAACATATGCTACTAAAGCCTGTCACTACGATATGCCTTTCCGCGCCCTACAGGGCTCACACACACTGCTAGTTATACAAATACCTCTACGTACACCTTCCAGTATATTTTATATTCAATAGACATGGGACACGCTTTTTCATACAAGTATACTTTGTTACGAATACTTATCTGAAATATTCCAGCTCTGTAGCAGGACATTTTGATTTACGTATGAGTCCTGTAATGATGACTGTATTCGTTTTAGTTGAATGAACTTTATCACAAAGACTCCCGCAGACAGGCGTTCTAGTAGAACTATTTCTATGAAAACTTCATGGAAATTATTCTATCAAAATCGCGATGCACCGCTGCGTCGTGCCTTTCAGCGGGGCCCTTAGAGCATTAAATTTTTTTATGACAATGATTTTGTTTCTTTTATTACTTACAGATTTTTAACAGTCATAGTTATTATAATAATTTGTAAAAAATGCATTTTTCTAACATTGCAGTTCTATTGTGTTATTTTAATTACTAGGTTATTATATCAATATCATAGTGCGCTCTCCATGTCTTAGATAGCTATTATACATTCTCCTCTTTTACAAAACAACTCTATATCAAGTGACTTGGGTCCACAGGATGCTCTTAATTGATTACGTCAAATTGACTCTTTGTATTCTTTTACATAGACATCTCATTTGATACTATTTTTTAATTATAAAGTCAAGGTTATTTGAAAAGAAAGCCTTTCAATAAGAATGTCTATATTGCAATTAATTATAAGCAGCATGAGCGAAGGTAAGCTTCCTATGAAGTCTAGGGACAAATTCCATCAAAATATTATGTTCATCAAAGTAGTCACTTATAGTACAATACAATTGTAGTTTCTGATATATAATTTTTATATTTTTTAATAAATTTGGCGTCATAAGTATTTTTTCATAAACTTGTAAACTTTTTGTTGTACATTGGCCTCCAAAAATTTGTTGACTTCAGCTGTGATGCCACATTATTATTTAAAATGAAAATATAATCAGGTGCTCCTAAGGGCTCCTACGGCTGACTATTAGTAGTTGAATTACTCAATAACAACGTTGTAACAGTTCAAATATTTGGATCACTAGAATTTTAAATCATAATGTGGTGTATCACAGCTGAACTAGAAAAATGACAACTAACTTTTGTAGGCCACTGTAGATGGTAAGTACTTTACGTTCCGAAGAAGCGATGAACATTACAATTTTCTGATTTAGTTTTAAGGTAGGGATTATTGTAATAAAATTGTGTACGTATATAAGTTTATATTCTATCGAGCAGACGTCGACACATTATATCTTAACTAATTTACCTAATAATTTAATTCTAAAAAAATAATGTGCTCATGTTCCAACAGAATTTGATATAAATTGTATTGTCTATGTCGTCTACAGATATATAGATAAAGTGTCGCCGATACATAGCAGACACTATGAATACTTTCAAAACTTCCTCGTGTTACGCAGGTACGTATACGCTACCGAGTGATGCGATCAAACAAAAACTGTAAATGTTTCTTTCTTACTCCTAAACGTAGTGATTGAAATAAACACCTATAGTCATATATTAACATAGCATAGGAGGTAACAAGAATACAAACAGATTTATATGTAGGTAGATATAATACTATACAATTATTTATTTATACATTTTGGTAAACGTATTTACAAACACTTTAGGTAATAGATTATACCTGATTTAGTCGAACTTTTATATTCAGGCCAAGGGGTATCGAAGCATACATGAAGATAACGTCAACTTCAGTATTACGCCAAAGTATAACAACGAACATTGATCAATTAATCTACTAATAATGAAGTAACAATTCTATTTATTTTAGTGTATTTGCGATACATCCACACAGAGAATACGAAGCAATATAAAGGCGGAAAACATGCACCTACGTACGAAACGCAACCATCAAACATATTACACGTTATATTTTAATTTTAACTAAACATATTTGCGCCTTCTGAACTTTTTTGTAAATAAATACTAAAATCTGTCTTTGGTCCAAATGGTAACATTACACTTTGGGATAGGTATCTTTTTGAACTCATAATCGCGCTTTATAATACTCGGATATCACTATGAAGAAGTTTAATCCTTATTAAAATATCTCGTTGTAAATCTTGAATACTATAAATAATAACTAAATGACGTAACATAACTAAACAAAATGTAACATATTTTACGACTAAAATTCATTTATGTAACGAATCCACGACACAAATTCATTAAAGATAAAAATTTAACAGCTATAAGAAGTATCAGATCCCTACTCCAGCTCGCAATACGTAGATAGCTAACTAACACCTATAGATTTAATAATACTAATACATATTTTTATTGTTACACATGTTTTAACAATTATTCAATTTTGTTACTTAAATTAAAATTTATGCTTGAAACCGTAACAAGTAACTAGAGAGTACAATTTATAAAAACTCATAAGTATTTGGTTGAGATACTTCTGTCAGTTTAGTCGGGGTTCGCCAATTTTTATAGTAAAGTACTTATTAAAAATATATAGCAAATGTGAAGAATGTTAAGCATAATTTAAAAATAAAACTGCGAACCGACATTTGCCTAAACAAAACAAAATTTATTTTTGAAAGAAACGACCCCGTTACAAAGATGAACAGAATTTTCTAGAACATAAAAGAAATCTCTGTCCCAGTGTGAACATTAACAGTTACAGTTGGTGGTGGAGCTGCCTTGCGCAGGTTCCGTGAGGCGCTGGCCACGAGCTCCGCCCGCCAACATGGCCGGTTCAGAATCCAAGCTCTCTGACATTTTGTCGCAGATTATGTCCACCAGTCGCTCGAATACAGCCTGGAAAGACATAAGAAAGTTAGAACTAAGCTTCATTTTTACCTCAACCGTTTTTCGTCAAATGTTTTTTAGCTGAAAATATGACAATAATTATTAAATAGCACAGATTAGCATTACAAAGATGAATATATATGATTCCACGTTGCTTTTGGTCACTTTTAGTAAAATAAGGGCAATAGTCTAATCTCAAGAATATCGTTGCTCTCGTGCCGTTTCTTTTTAGCGCAAAATAAACAGGGTTATTCTTGTATACCCTTTTTTGAGAATCAAATGCAGGTTTTTTCCGTTTACCAAGCGTGCTGATTACATAATATACAATTTTTAATTACCCAAAGACAGAAGAAATTGAACCACAGTTTATAAGGCTATATAAAAATGTTGTCAATACCTTGACGTATATGTTCTCCTTGGCACTGGTCTCATAGAACTCGACGCCGAGCTGCTCAGCCAGCTGCATTCCACGTTCGGTGCTGACCACACGTTCTTCCTCCATGTCGCACTTGTTGCCAACTAGGATCACCTGTGCGTTGTCCCACGAATACGTCTTGATTTGTGTCACCCTGGAAAATAAGAAGTCGAGTTTTTAGTTCTCATAAATCATGTTTAGGTTTAATTGTTACGCAATTGCTCACTAGCAAGTAACACATTCATATACATATATTAAGCAGATTTCAACTTAACATATCATCACTTTAACCAGCAATTATTGTTTATTAAATTGTCATTGAAAAATCATCAACATCTTGACAATTGAGGTTAATTTTATAAACAAAACAATTTTTCAAACATCTCTAAGTTGTTTTGTGATCCATTTGTTTACATTTTCATCAGATACTTAAGAGCAGATTATTATATCCCACACTGGATCCTTAATATTTATAAAATCATGAAATTAAATCATGAAGATAATTTTCCTACTGAAAAACAATTTAATCTAAAAAAAAGGATCGAAATAGTCTTTGGTGATCTATTGAATGTGTAGGTACGTTATTATATGAAACTACAAAGAATACTAGTTTGTAGATTTTTTTTTGTGAACCGATCTCAAGCCACAAAAAGAAGCACGTCAACACTAGTGCCATAACTTGATCCTGCGGAAATTGAGGAAAATCCGGAGCCGTCATATTTTCTTTTATGGCCTAACTTATTATTGTGGTATCCATAAAAACGATGACAGTCTATTTTAAGTGAACACCTCTATGATTGTAGTAACGATGTTATTTTTGGAAAAGAAGTAGTGTTGTGTCCACTTCCGCTATAATCTATTTTTTGTTAGTAAATAAATAAGTCATAAGCAGCCCATTTTAAGGAACATACCTACACCATATTTAATTGCGTTACACACTAACAGTTATAGCAATGGCTTTAATTTGACAGTTCAACAACATTCATCGCATTATTTACGTTGTTGAGCAGACAAATTTTTCGAGAATATGAAGCAATGGATTCGCAGTATCCTTCCTTCCTTCATTTTTGTTGACATTTATGTAAATAAATTAATGGGTTCTTATATTACATATATCTCCTTCAAAATGATTCAGATTGTGATTGAAAGTATGTTAAGCAATTACGGTGGAGTTCTGTCTAATTATCTAATGTAAGAAAAAAATATTAAAGCATCTACTGTTAGCTTGGAAAAAAAAGGTTGAAAGGTCGTGCCAAGATTTACTATAATATATGTCACTATAACTCACCAATCTTGGACACTATTGAAGCTCTCCTCATTGGTTATGTCGTACATAAGGATGAAACCCATAGCGCCTCTGTAGTAAGCTGTAGTGATGGTACGGTAGCGTTCCTGTCCTGCAGTGTCCTGCAATAGTGAAGACCAGATCGATTAACTATCTAGACTTAATAAATTAACCCTCTCTTTATTATAAAAGTATAGCAAAATCCCTGAAACAAAACTCTGGAAATTATCGCGGTTCCGCGCAGTTGGAAGTCGGAAATTATCCCACGGAAACGTACCCCGGTAGTACGTTTCTGAGTTCCAAATAAAGGTATATTTTGTCCTAACCATAGTCATGGTCATGGTATACATGTGTTCCAAACTCCATCAAAATCCGTTCAGCCACCAAGGCGTGAAAACATAATAGACAGACTTACTTCCACATTTATAATATTAGCATATATTTATGTAAATTTTGGGATTGACCACTAATTGCGCAATATCGTTTTGAACTTGGCCAGTTATCCTAAAGAGAAACCCTCGAAACGATTAACAAAATGGCTTTATCGCTTAATCTCTACCAAACAATTACCGGCTGTAATTATGTTGTGATTTAGGGAACACAATACCTACGCACATTTGGTTACTCACATTTCAGACTAATAATAGCACTTAGTTTCAAACCAACGCCTTAGTAAGTAAATCAATTCACTTGATACAATATGGAGCCTTCCCTTAGGTATAGACTGCCTCAGAAATAACGATGTTTTATCGTGTCCCGCCTTACTCAGTAGCAAAAAATTACCGAGTGCCTTTATTTTATCGAGACCTTTTCGGAAATAGGCGCTCGGAATGATGTCATTACCGACGATGCGGGATTTATCTTTCAAGATGAATTTTACTCGCACGTGTACGGTAGGCTGACGGGCAGTGGTAAATAAACCAGTTTTTACATACCATAATTAGTCTATACCATAATTAGCTTGAGAGCAGTGGTGGCCTAGTGGTAACTGCTCCGACTTACGAGTAGTAGGTCGCGGATTCGTGCCCAGGCAGGCGCTTTACTTTATGAAAATTATTTCATCACCATTGCTTGAGAGCAAGAAGTTCACGAAGTTTTCCATCATCGTTTCTCAAAACGATGAAGGAAAACTTCGTGAAGAAACCGGCATGTCCTAGAACCAAAACTTCAAAGACATGACATGAGACATGCCTGGGTTCGAACCTACGAATGTAAATATTCGTGAGTCGCGGCCGCTACTACCAGGCCAACACTTCTCCAAAAAACCAATAAATGCTGGCTTCTTATTCTACAAGAAGCTTTGAACTAAACTTAGTCAACTCAAGGTCAAAGTGTTACCGCTGACGTAGTTCCTGCTCTATATGCACAGCCCAATCTTGTCTAGAAACTGCAACTCGTCTGTTGTACCTATTCCTCACCTTAGACACCCGATCGGTTTTCATTGAAGCGAGTTGGCCTGTCATTATGTAGCCGAATATCGACCGGAGAGCTAGAGGTGCAATTCTCGTAATATTAAGAACATTCACAGTCTGATCTCAGTCAAAATCTGTCGAAAATACCTCTAATTTCCCTACATTTTGACAAGCATTTGAACGAATGAAAAATACGAGAATTGGCCTTCAAGTCACGAAAATCGAGAATTCAATTTTTGGTCCCATTCGAGGAGCTCTCCATGTATAACTATGAGATACTAAACTCAATAGCCGAAGTAAGCTTGTGCACGTTTTAACTTCTTGTGTTTCAGTTCTCTAAGCCGGGAAATAAACGGGAAAGGAGCGACTAATCAGTAATGATCCTCCTTAAGACGTAGGGACTAATTGAGGGAAACGACTCAATGTTGCTCTTCGACTGTATACCGTTTACTTTTGACCTGTTTTTTGCTGTTAAGCTGTTTTTATCATTTTATTCCTTTCATCGTATTATGTTTTTGTCCCTGAAAGTAAAGTACCCATCAGACGCGTTTGTTAATTAATCGCGGTTTGCTGTTAAAAGCCTTTGACCACACTATTCATGTTGGATATTAATTTGATATTTTATTTGTTAAACTGGCTGCTTAAACTGTCATTTTTAAATAACTTTGTAAACTGGTTTCCTTTGTCTATTAACAAACAAGAAAAATAATTACCTTGTAAACAATTTGTTAAGAAAGTATACAATTTGTTTTTACCACTTTTTCAATATTTGTGCCTACCTACTCGGATCATTTTATCTATCTAAATATTTCGACAGATTTTAAGTATAATCTATCAATTTGATATTAGATGTGGATAACCGGCCCTCGTTGACGTCGATTGTTTTTGCCTTTTTTACGACTCGTCAAAGATCTGTGCCACCAATATGTAAAAACAGAAAAAAAAATTTCAACCAAATAACAAAGAATATATTATATATTCAATACTAATATGTCGTGTTTTTATCCACTTTATTGAATAAATAAAAAAAATATTTATCAGTACTTTTATTAGATTACCTACATATTTCTAAAAGTTGATTGATTTGAAAAAATACAATAGCTACATAATTTTCAGTGTATAATGGACTGTTTCAGATGGTATATTTGAAAATAGTCTTAGAATATTTTATCAGGTTGACGTAGTTAACTCAACTATGTAGGTATGTATTTAAAGTTTATGGCTTGGTACAGTTTGGTATAATTGGATCCTACTTTGATCAAATTAGTAATCCGGTAATTTCAACCACATATTGCCCACAAAGGACTACAGCCAAAAAAATTAATTGTTTCCTAAATTGACTACTTATTTAAATTGCCTGAGGCCGTATTATGAAGTATTAATGCTATTATGATTCCAGTCCTTAAAAGAGATGGTGCTATCGGTCATTTATAGCTCCATCTCTCACTCACACTGATAGCATTGAATCCTGATAGCATTAAAACGCTATAAAAAGGCACCTGATCTTTCTAATGACAATTGTATGAAATGGATATTAGCAATGCAAACTTGCATAGTGTGTCGATTTGATAAACTATTCGTTTCCTCTGATTGTAGGTACCGTTCTACGACAAGTAACGTTCAACAGAAAATCTATCGTCTATGCGGGGCCTTAACGACTAATTACTAAGAGTTACTTACCCATATCTGTAGTTTCACACGTTTGTCGTGGCGGAACACGGTCTTCACCTTGAAGTCGATTCCCACGGTGGAAACGAAGGCTGAAGTGAACGAGTCGTCGGCGTAACGGAACAAGAAGCTGAAATTGTAAGCGTAGGCTTGAGTCATAGGTAGGTTGTAACGGTAATTCAAAGCTTAGGTTTTAATTGAAATGATATTTTTTAAATTTGTTTTTGTAAATTGGTTTAAAATGACATTTTCATGTATTTTTTTAAATTAAAACTAGATGAGGTCGGTTTTTTCTAGCCGACTGCTCTGAGAAGAAACACCGGAACAAACTCGGAGGCCAATATCTCTTTTAAAGCCTATACAGTTACATTGTAATGGTTAGACCATAATTATGATGACCATGTAGGTACCAACCAAATATTGATGGAGGAGGAAATTACCAGCGCTACGACACTTATTTTTAAATATCGCACCATCATGTTGAGAGCCTGTTGGCCTCGTAAAGGACCTACTGCTTTCTTTTCATATAATTTTGTTTTTATATTTTTATGATTGTGTTTAGTTTAGTTTGTGATCTTCCTGTGCGAATCACAATATTTTTTTTTTCTTATTTTTTTTCTTTAAATTAGGAATCAAGTCAATCACAGTTTTTGGAAGCTTAACTTTATGTAAAATGTGAACATACAACAGAGAATACGATGGGTTTTAGATGCATACACATGTAAAACTAGAAATAAGCTTATACCACGTTTTTGTAAAATATTGTCAGCCACACCCTTGTGAATTAAGTTAATAAACTCATCGACGCTACTGACAATGCAAGTCTTGCTGCTATTTAGATTCCTAACAACACTCTAAAGAAACATGTCAGTGTAAAGTCCTTCGGTAGATAACTATTTCTGTTCAATAGTTTAAAACAATATCGAGATATCATTTACTTCATTTATACTCTTTTAAAAATAAAAGTAATTACTAACAAACTCATAAAAGTGACCTGAAAGTCTTTACAGTTTCGCCATATTTCAAAAACTTTCGCGTACGATAAGCGCGCCCATACTTTTCAGGAATGGCCCAACGAGTATAAAAACGCGATAGCTATAAATTGTATATGTATAAGCTACGGTTAAACAATAGGTGTGGTAAGAGGGATATCAAAAGAACCCTAACAACCCTTCAAGTGACACTGGTAGGGTGATACCGAGTAATGACTCCTTTATAACCGTTACATTGTTTGAAATCGCTTATTTTTAGAATATCCCATTTTAAAATTAAATGCCGAAACGACGAAGTCAAAAATAGAAACAATTACATATGCGTTATTAGAATAGATAAATCTGTCACTAAAGTAAATTCCTAATGGTAGGGGGGAGAGTTTTAGAGCAAGCATATGCAGGGCGAAAAGTTGATAGCTGAGTAGGTACGGCATGATGAGAGAACACCGAATATATTTTATAAAAAATTGGGATAGCAGCCGGTGGTCAAAAGGCCGCTTAATAATTAATTTTAAGTGTTTGACATTTCCAAACTTCTGATTGCAAAGGGTCAGCTTCAAATTCCAACAGCAATTAAAGCTACTGGGTTCGTTGATTCACAGATAAATGCAAAATTATAACCACTTTTGGGTTCTTTTGTGAATCGACGACATTTCATCATATTTGCCAAAAGGCTCCATCAAATTCATCAGATTTTTATATACTCACTATCAAGACATGTAACACTATTGTGCTGACCAACTTTTATACGCTCTGAGTATCCTTAAAAAAAATCCAAATTTTTATGTGAGTTTTCAAAACCATCAGATTTTGGGAAAGCCCATAATTTCCTTATCAGATTTGCCTATTTAAGTCATTATGGGTTAGGCGGGACACGATCATACCAAAATCAACGACTCTGAAGATCACTTTATTTTTGGTTCATTTTTGAAATTTGATAGCGAACTCCATACACCACATAATGAAACTAAAATCAGAAAAAATAAAAACACAACAACGACAACGAGTTTGAAATAATTTCCGTTTATAGGTAACTGACTTCACACATAAATTATTATTAGGTAAGTGGTAAGTCAGATCTACATATTGCTTATCTTCCTTTATATCATTGAACACTTATTTTGTATTATGCTTCTGAAGGGCCAACTGAGCGGGTCCTACTTTGCTTAGTTAAATTACATATTTTTTGTGGTCCTTTTACATATCGTATCTACAACACCTCTGTAATGTTTCTTAGTCAACTAACACTTGCTAGAAACTTGGTAGAACTTCCTAGAGCAAGAAGAACATATTTACCTAGTCTTTCCTACAGAACTGTTTCCTATGATGAGCAGCTTGAACATGTAGTCGAAGTTCTGATCCGCCGCATCCTTCTGCCATTTTGCATCTCCAGTCATCTGTGTTACAAAACATTTGTTTTATTATCAACTGTCACATCCACATTTAGATTATAGCTATAGATTTATACGGGATTAACCTCATCTTCTACTTCAGCACTATTGTTATTCGAATGTTCGTGAATAGTTTCCATTATAACACAATTTAATAAATTAAAAACGCCTATTGTCACCACTAACACAGCCACATCGCTTTAGTGCACTAACAAATATATCGCAAATGCAAAACACGATACGTTTCCCATACATAGTATTGATTAGCAAAACTCGACTTTGCTACAATAGGTACTAACACGCAAGTAAGCCCACATTAGCTTAACATCGTTCCGAGTCATCGAAAAGTCTTATCAGTAATTTCCATGAAATGCAAAATTAAACTTAATTTCGTTCACAATACCGTTTCTTTTAGGTTCGTCGTTAGTATTAAATTATTCAAAGCCGGGAAACAAAAATGACTTTTAGATAATGCCACCGTATCGTCACATCCTACCGATAGGGCAATTTTAGTGTGTCCTAGACACAGACACGAAAGATAAGTATAATACAGAATTGGTATACTTCACATATTGTGTAAGCCGGCCGGAAATAATTACTAATGATAATATTCATACAATATATTAAAATAATAAATATTATATATTAATACAAGTATTACCAACTTTAATTTGTCCGTTCAAAATTTTCAACTCATGGATTTTAAGTTCACTTATTTTCTGACTGTGCCAATTAGCGCTTTAGGAAATCAGGACGCACTGAAATAAGCCACAAATAAAAAGAACCAGACCACAAAGTAGAATGCAGGCAACTTGACAGAGTATAGACGGTAGCTGATTAAATAAAGTCCAATTTTCAAGCTCTGCAGGAAACTCTAACGGGGGTAGAAAATTCAACGTCTGAAGAGAGTGAGAATATATATAATTCAAGGATGTTCAGCATGGTAACGTCGTTCAATGTGGTGTGAAGCTGTAATATTCAAATAAGTGTACATTCTATTCAAGACGGGGTTGGCGTCAACTGGCCTTTATTGAGATGATTTCATCTACGTCTATTAACTCTCCGTTATGAAATCAATAAGCTGACGCGTGGGTGGTCTGTATACGCTCTTCAATTAAGGCCTTCTTATCCCAGAAAAGTCAACACACAAGCAAACAGAACTAGTTATACATATGTAGAGACAGTAGTTTCATCCTATCTTCATAAAAAAATCAGTTACATAACAGCTGTTTTATAAAACCCATAGAATACGTAATCGCTAGGTCACCAAGTTTCCCAGATAAACCAAGAAAATGTTCCAACTAACGGGAAGCACCAGGAAAATGTAGTCAATAACAAATATCTGGAATAATCTGGAACAAATTTCCTCGAGCATACTTCAACGAGATAAATCGGATTCTACATTGAAAGTTTGCAGCAACGGTAGGTACGTACCTCCAGTACGTACCTACATCCGTACACCATAGATATTTTATTCACAGCTTTTACTTCGTGGTAGGAAGGCATAAATTCATGATGTGTTAATACCGTTTGTACCACTTACGGTAGTAAAATGCCGAGCATATTTTATGTCCGTTCAAAGGTACGGAGGCACCTATAGTCATCGTGTGATTCCTGGCAAAAAACCCACCCTTCTTTAATTCGAGGGTGTCCCCCTCAACGGTCACTCTTCTACTAATGATGGGTTTTTTGTGAAGAGAAAGAGTATCTATCTTTATCCTACTATCTGCCTATAAAACATGGAGCTTATGATCTACAATCTGTATGCAAATCGATATGTACATGACAATATCCTCACTGACCTTTCATAGTAGAATGGTCACGGGATACAAGAAGTATTTAAATCAATGGAAAGCTATCTTATAATGAAAACAACGTATAAAGTATAAGCATCTTTATAATACGAGGGTTTTGAATAGAGCGAGGTGAATGATGCTACATCAGCAAGAACATAGTTTTTAAGTGGAAGACGGCCAATAAGAAAACTCACAACAGTGCTTGGTAAACTAGCAGTATATTATAATACTTATGAAGTACGAAAACTCTAAAAGATTGTCGGATAACAAGAATGGGCACGCCTTTTTCTTGTGTATAGATAAAATGGGTTTGTTATTCGATCTTCAGCAAGATTCTACTAATGAAGGTAACTTTAGCCCTTGGCAGTTTCTTTTATCTGGAAACATTCGCTAGTTATTCTATTATATTACTTGGTTCAAGGAACGACGCCTATAAATATCATAATGACCTATTTTCCTTAGTGGCCGTACAACTTGCTAGGAAAACTTAGAGGTGAAACTTTTAACTACTTATTCGTTTTTATTCTGATGTAAAAATACATTATTCAAAGCTGTTGTTAGTTGGTTCCTCTAGATGCATTATTCTATATAACAATTGTAAATGTAAAATCAATGATCCGCCTAGCCTTTCCCATTTATGTTAGGGTCAGCTTCCAGCCTAACCAGATGCACCTGTATACCAGTATTTCACATGGAGTGACTGCCTATCTGGCCTCCACAACCCAGTTAATAGGTAAAACGATAGGTGCCCCTTGGTAAGACTGGTTATCAGAAGTTTTGGGATTCTGAATACCCGGAACGTCTGCCAAAGATCTATGAATGACAGCCAGAACCAACGGCTTAACGTGCTTTCCGAGGCACAGAGGGTTCTTGATATGTAATGAATGGTCACCCAACCACGAACCGACCGCGGCAAGCGTAGCTTAAACCTTCGATCGACCCTTGTGGCGGTTATTATTTGATGGATAGTCGTAGATGTAACTGAATAAAAATCTTACAGAGCTGGAAATAAAAAGTAAGTACCTTGGGGTCTAAGAATTGGTATATGGGTATTCAATTTGATCAATCAACTTCGTTAGAGGATCCGAACAAAATGTGAGTCTTATTCATTTGCCAAGCTCAGCCGAGAGATGAATTCTTATATAAAATCCACTCCAGATGTTGGCATATATCATGACTCCGTAAACATCTTTAAAACTCAAATTTTAGGGTCCCAAAGCACGCAACCCACACAATCTAAGGATTCATTGTGATAGTATGTAGGTATTTCTTGCAACCTCTGTAACTTATTTCTTGTGTCATTTTATATTTCTGTTTATATAGTTTGTTACCACTAATTTGTATACATTTCGAACTTAATTTTTTTTTTTCTTAATTTTTATAAGTACTTTAGGTTATCACTGTATTTGAAAATGTTGGTTCACCTGTTATTGGCAACGGTATAAGCCCATGACTGTTATCTACTGTTATTTGATATTTTTATACAGAAGCTGTTGGTGTACCTATATTATCCTATATAATTAAACAATTAAAAAAATTGAATAGCAGAACATAAATTATGCCACAGATACAAAATAAATTTCGTTTACTCTGTACTAAGTCTGCGAAGTAGTCTTATAGATGTAAACGCCTACGTGCTTGTTTGCCTAAAGGTAATCTCTGGGGATGACTTCTTTCAAGAGAACATCAATTTTGTGGCGTGTATTTACCTTGTTTATGTATTCATACATTAATTGATTAGTTATAATACCTTTATAGATATCTGTAGAACCGTAGACACAATAGATTGAAATTATTTAAAACGAAGGTCTTACCTGTTCTCGTAAAACACGACAATGCAATAGCAGTAATCAATAAAATACATAAAACCAATGACACTGGTATACATAGATTGATGGATGATAACAATGAAAATTATAACAAATATTAATACACACCTTTTATCAGTCTTCGTATATCAACCCGAGCGAGGGACGTCAGGGGCGCCTATCACTATTATTTTTTATCGGTCGAACGACTCCAAGCTACTTCACAGGGACACGTCGGTGTAGCTTGCTCTCTTTACATTCACACCACGCAACAACAGCGGGTGCAACTTATACTTTTATCGATTTTTCTCCGCTGTTTTCCAGGCTATGCAACACTCGGTTATCTTTCTAAAACAATATGAACAAACACCCTCAACCACGGTCCCACCAGGTTTGTCGATTTGAAACATACAAAATCGATAATTCGCTAATGTTATTTCGTAACTCACAGTGAGTTTAATCGTCGACACTATCGTGAACTGAACGTGTGTTCCTCCTTCGGTATCATTAACTTTATAACTGTGCGTTTAGAAGTGCTTTTTTCTACTCAATTGTTTAAAAAAGTAACCCCTAATATAGGGATGTGCTGTGTTTCGCGCTCACAGCTGTTACGAACTCCCTCGTCTATTGAAATGGGAATGGGATGGAAAGCCAAGATGGCGGGCAGTTGCGCGCGCACTCTGCCCGCGCAGCCTGTCAAAACTCTCCACACAAACAAATCTGTCTCTATTGCCCACAAATCTGAAATATGAATTACAATTTAATATACTTATATAATACGGGGCGTTTATGATTATCTTGATGAGATAAAAAAACTTTTCGCCTCCTTGTTTTCAAGTTTAATTGAATTTGAGAGATCTTGGGACCTTCTTCTGATATGAATCAAAAGGCGGAGGAGGTAGCACTCTCGAACGTTGCTTGTATTTCGCGTTACAAATACAAGCAAAACCGTTGTAGGTACTTATTTTATATAACTACAACGCAGTCCACGCGATGTTCCCAAGCTATTTTTGGATTATAAGCCTCCCAGTCTTGACAGTTATTCGATTTATCTCCACTTTTCTCATAAGTTTGTGTAAGAGACACGTACAAGGATACTTTTTAGTCGTATTTACATATTTTGTACGGCGAGGAAATATTTCATTATTCTTTGAACATTGTATTGCAATGTAATTTTGCAAATACTGTAAGAGATACTATAAAAATATAAACGAATCGTATGAAAGGCTTGGGAGTGAATATTCTGTCGAAGAACCCTTGTAAAGAGCCTTGACCCCTGTGTGACCCAATTACCTACATCGTGGCTCATACATTGATCATGCACTCTCGGTATCTGGTCGCTTAGTAAATCTTTAAACATAGGTAACTTCACACTGTTCGTGTGCGGTCCCGTAAAGTGTTGTTTAGAAAGTTCATATGACGTACAACTTAGAAAGTTTAAGAAAAAGTTTAGACAAAAGCAGAACAAACTGCCTTCTTGAAATGTAAACATTGTCACAGATGTAGGTACCCACAGCAAAGACTAGGACAAAAATAATGTCGATCCAATGCAAAGTCATATTACTCGTATCATCATCTCATCACCTGCCTAGCCTTTTCCCAACTACATTGGGATCGGCTTCCAGTCTAACCGGATGCAGCTGAATACCAATATTTTACATAGAGCGACTGCCTATCTGACCTCCACAACCCAGTTACTGGGTAATACGAAACCCCTTGGTAAAACTGGTTGTCAGACTTTCGGGCTTCTGACGACCCGTAACGACTGTCAAAGATCCTCGAATGATAGCCGGGACCAACGGCTTCACGTGCTTTCCGCGCTAATGCCTTTCCAAGCCATGTTACTTGTATATAGGTATAGGTAGCTAAAATACTATTACAGCATTAGTGATCCTCACGACTGTAGTAAACATTATCTGTAATATTATATATACATAATAGTTAAAAGCTTTCCTTAAAAGCCAATTATGTGACCATGATCCTATTCTTACTACATTACTTCGACCCATGGAACATCAATGTATAGTTAGCAAACATCAATATTGTTTTTTTTTTAAACATAAAAAAGAGTCAAAGGTATCTGCAAGTCATTTCCACTCACATCTACCTTGTGAATACCTACCTTATAGTCTTTTTTCGCGCCCTAGCAGGACATCATTATCATCCACTGCCCGACTTCACCCACAGCTGGGCATAAGCCTCTCTTTTCTTGTGCCAATCCCCACGCTCCCATACCAGCCTAATCCAGGTTTTGCCCGCGATGGCAACAATGTCGTCTATCCATCTTGCCACCAGAGTGGCGTCCAAGGATTGGAAGACGAGGAGGAAATTTCGTGACCTTATTGGTGATGTTCTTCAGAAAGTTCAGGTGTGTAGTACTCACAACCGGCGTGCGTGTATGACCAGTTCTATGAACGTATGAACGAAAGGAGATATGAACGAAAAGGAGTATGTAAGGATCGCAGCAGGTGGGTGTCTGTAGTTTCTGCCTACCCCCATGGGAAGAAGGCGTGAGATTATGTATGTATAAAAAAGAGTTTCTGACGAATTGAAAACCTGCAGTCAGGTAATAAAGGCTGAGAATACTCCAACTGTTACGGATAATTTCAATTATTAAAAAACAGAATCACTACCTACCTCGCCAAGAATAAACAATAAACAAACTGAACCAACCCTTTTCCTATTACGTCATATGACAGTCACAGACAGCAGAGGAAATAACTCGGCAGCATCCATTTGTATGCTTATATTGTCATCATGTAACCAACAATCCTCGATTCGTTGTCTTGTTCTAGTGAGCGTTATTGGTAAACAAGCTTACATTACATGCGTAGGTACTATTACTGTTGGGCCCTGATTTCAAGCGGCAGATGTTTATTGCCGTTTTGGTAAATTGAAAATTACAATGCATGGTTATTAACAAGTTCGGCAGTAAAAACTGAGCAGTAAACTAAATAAAACTGAGTCATAACAAATATTTAAATTAGTGGTTTTACTGGGTGGTGGGGGATGTTTTTTATATTTTTCTGGACTCTATTTTGACTTGGCCTGTTACCCAATTCCGGCTTGACGTCGACTTCTGGACACCCTGTATGTAAGTAAAATGGCTAAACGGGCACCTGTGGGCAGTCAACAAATCGGAATTAGTTGGTAAGAAATCTAACTTGGAAGTAGCACTCGCCGGCCAATACCGCGGAACCGCCCGCTTTGCTCGCTTAGCTCGCGCGCAGCTGGTTACAACTCTTACGTAACCGGGGTGCCCTGGCTTAGTTACAGCGAAGCGACCAATGAGGGTTTTATGAAATCACGTTCACTAGATGGCAGCGCTGAGACGTAAGGTTCGGGCACCTGCTAAAAGTGTCAAAGCGCCTATATTTTCTTTAGCTTATATTTTCGTGACTGAATGATGAACGAATGATGAAAGTCATGATATATTTTATATTCATTATCGTAATGGAAGATCTTTTGTCAAAGTGGCGCCAACTGGTAGCGTGAATTTTCATGAAAACCCTCATTCGAATCGCTCGTGGTTGGAACTTCCAAACTATTTAAGTAACTAAATGCCCATTTCAACATTTTTACTGGCCATTAATTCATTACTCTACTTAAGTATTTTTTGTAGTGACATTGTAGGATTAAATAACCGACCAATTTTCTTTTTATTACCGTTCATATTTTACTGTCACACTAATTTACCAACAGCCGAAAAATAAAATGATTGCCCGTAAATTTTTCAGCTGATCTTAATAACCTCCTTATTTTTTTAATAACGGTTGTAAAAATATTACCGTTACTGTTGTCTACTTGAACTTGGAACAGATTCTTTTTAGGTTTCGTTATCTCAAAGGGAAAAAAAAAACCCTATAGGATCAGTTCGTTGTCCATCTGTCTGTCAAGACCTTGTTTCTCAAGAACGCATGGAGGGTATCAAGTTGAACTTAAAATCAATTACTTAAGTCTGCGCCAAGACCAAGTCAATGCAATAAAAACAAAATCAAAATCGGTTCATCCGTTCGGGAGCTACGGTGCCACAGACAGACATACACACACACACACCCCCACACACACCCCCACACACACACACACACACACACACACACACACAAACAGGTCAAACTTATAACAACCCGTGATTTTGCGTCGGGGGTTAAAAAAAATATGACCATTTATGTCGCATATTTTGCTTACTCTTAAGTAAATCAAGACCTACATGATATTTCACGTTTATACATAGAATGATGAAGTTTGAGAATTGACAGTGATGTATGTTTGTGGGAATATTTTTGCAACTACGAAGTTAAGTTTATCCTTCAATTCGGAATTGGAAATTCGTAGGCATTGTCACATGAGGAAAGCCGCGGGCAGCCGGGTACAACTTTGAATCGGAACCTCGGAACCCTCTGGGCGTCAGAGCCCTACTCACATTTGTTCGGTTTTCAATCGACAGATAACTTTTGTCTGAAGAATAAATATTGTGAATTGACATATTTTCTATACAAAAGCTGTCAAACCGCAATTTTTATTCTTTTATTAAAAGTTATCTGAAGATTGAAAAATTGGACCTTAGGTATTCCAAAAGATGGATTAGATTGCAGTAACTAAAGATTAGAAAAGAAATCACTTGTTAAAAAAACACATAAACTAATAGACAGTCCTTCAGTTTGAATTCTTTCGGATTTATTCTCAGCTACACTCCTATCTTCGCCAAAAACGAAAGCATTAGAGTTTCATTCTTTAGGAACTTTTTAAGTATAAAAGACTTTGAAGGCACAAACGTAAACGCTTCCGCATAAAGGAAATAATTAACCAAGAAGTCTTTGATAATGGTCCAGTGAAGAATTTGCAAATGTTTCGAGTGGAAAACATAAAATCTGATTCTTTTTTGGAAGATAAACTAAGCACAACTAAACTATACTAAAAGGTAAAAAAAAAATAGGGAAGTTTCTTTTTAATACCTTTGTCAAAGCCTTATAAATGAAGATGCATAAACTAAATCTATGTCATACTAGCTTGTGTCTGCGGCTTCGCCGACGTGATTTGGACTGCCTTTTACGCAATTTAAAATGTTATTAACATTACGTAATAGTCAGCCTTTGTACTGCTTTAAAATGTGTGTTTAGTTATAGGTAATGTTTAGCGGTAAATGTATTGTTTATTGATGGAAAAGTATGTACCTACGACATTAAATATAAAATTGTATATGGGAGCTACATTTGCCAACAAACTGCTCTGCAGTTTGGCAGAAGTAAATTTTTGTTAGTAAAACTCAGGCTGTCACCACGAATAAACGCTTTTTCATTACATGATTTATTCAAATACAATCTGTGCCGATGATCGACGTATTTCATCCCTTATTTCGAAAAATTATTTATTAATGCTGAGATTCGTTACATAGGGAACTCTCATGCAAAATTTCTTGCTTCTAGGCTCAGTGGTTTATGCTGTGCACTTGTCTGTCAGTCAGTGATCAAATAATGAATTTATCTATCGTCTCCTTGAGGAGACGATTCCAAATGCCCTATATTTTGATATCCCACATGATCACGTTTAGTAAATAGCTAATTTCAGACGTCAATAAGTATGGACTTATTGACGTCTAAAATCCGCCATTTTGATTTCATAAAACCAAAACTTAGCCTATACCCACCATTGCGCGACCCAGACGTGTCGATAGACATCTAATGTATTAAAATCCATCTAGCCGTTAGCTTAGAGGGTATAAAGAATCCTACGTATAAATATACACCTATACCTACCTACGCACGATTTGTACACCTATGCACGATTTGTACACCTACGCACGGTTTGTACATCTACGCACGATCTGTACGCATGAAAAATATAACCCTGTCTGCTGTCACGTAGGCGGGTAAATTGTGTATGATACTGCACATAACTAGGTATTCCCCGGTTATCTAACAGTTTCATAAACTAGTAACTCGATAATCGAATTGGTTTTATTGCCTCGCAGTAGGTGCGAAAAGTAGAGTATTCTCCTTGGGGATAAAGGTGTCTTCGTCATAGACAAGCTTCAATTTCCCGTTGCACTTAAGGTTCTAGTCTTACCTAGAGCTGTGAGATAACTCGCTGAGCTCGCGAACCCTAAGATCCTTCGTTTGTTAGGGATTCAAAATAGCGCCCGCGACTTTAAGACACTGCTTTATCCCCTTAGTCCCACTTGCGCGTTTAGTCAGATTAAATGAGCAAATCTAGACTTTGTAAACTCGGATTTAAGTAATTAACATTGTAACTATTACGACGCGTTCCGCCTCTTAAAAGTAACACCGTTTTAGTTAACCAGACATTAGTGTTTTATGAGTTGGGAACATTGCAGTTCAATCAACGGAACATAAAATAGAATTGGCAGGGCATAGGCCCTGATGTGTAATCCGATCAAAAAAGAATGAACGAACAATGAACGGAAATTTTATACCCATCTCTTTTACACTTTATTGTGATACATAATACTTTCTTGTCTGAATTTTATTCATGACAATTCATTTTAATCGTAATGTATATGGTTTCCATGGAGATTTAGTGAATTCATGAATATATTGCCTGCTGGTATAATACCGAACTCAACGTCGAACTTTATACAATACAAAATTAGTTATCAGTTCAATTAGATACCTCATATCGTCAATATATTTTGACATTAATAACACTAACCCAGAGTTCAGCAACTTTGTCGATTAATAATATTCAAAAGTTTAACTCTTGGTTTCTAAACATCCGTGTTGGATTACGGCCCACTACCTATCACAGAGAGAAGGCCTGTGTCCCAGCAGTGGGAACATTATAGAGTGACTATGTATTACCTCTAACACTTGGTGGCGCAAGATTCCGAGTTATTTAGGATAACCCATGAACGCGTAATTCACTATAATTTAGCTGTAACAATCAAATGTTCCAATTACAAACCACGAACAAAATAAATATTCAAATTAAACAATCCAATAGTTAACCACCTGAAAACAACTGAAAACCACTCGACCAGCAATAGCCTTTACCATGTTCATCAATCAGGTGCAAAACAGGTGAAAATAATTGTTTACCATTGTGCCAGTATCCGCTATAAAATTCACATTATCACGTACGAATTTTATTGTGTTTTAATTTACAGACTTTACTGGGAAATTTGCATGTACTCGAAACATTCATGAAGACTTTATTACGGTACTTTTTCGTACATGTTATGCCATCTGTGAAAAAAATTTGGAATGACTAGGTTACGAGTTACGAAAAATGTGGCTTCGTAGCGCATCCTCGTAGCAGGTCCACATTCTGTTCATAGATGGCAGTGAACATAATTTTATATGAGTTGTTTATTTCTACTACTTTTATCGTTCGTAGCGTCGACTACTACGAGGTGAGTCGGCCAAGCGAATTATGTTCGATTCTCAGGTAAAGCAAAGGGTTTTAGGTTCATGTTCTCGTATTTTTCTAAAGTTCCATACCCAAAGGGTAAGTACCTTCGGAACACTAAGCCTACGCCGCAGTCGTTTGTCTATCTGTCTGTCATAGAGCTGTATATTTTTATTCGTAATAGGGAGCCAAATAAAATTTTCGCAGAATAAATGAACGATTATTCTTCGTCTTAGTAACCTACAGCAACGTGAAGGGACCATCGAGAGGAATTTCGGAGTGACAACATATCTGAGCAAGCTCATTATCTGACATAAACATTAAAATACTACCAGCCAGTAGTCTTTTAATATAATCTCGAAAATAATACTCTTCATTCTAGTAATACCTAACTGGCTTCAGAGGAAGCATGACGACAACAAAACTTTAAAGGATTCTTTTAAATTCTGGTAATTAATTCATTAATTCAAGGTTTACTATTGCTTGACGGATCCCCCAACCGTTGAAGTAGCCCGCGAAATTCAAAATTTCTTACGTTCTGTTTGTCTCTGTATGTTGATCAAAATTTATTACGCGTCAATTATGACACAATTATTACTAAACGATAATCTTTAAAACAACAATATCGCTCGAGAAATTATATTTGCTACAATTTGCCATTTTTTCATGAAATAGCCTGATTTGAATTTCGCGGACTACATTGAAAGAACACCTTAAAGTAATTCAAGTAGATCGTCCCCAAAATAGTTAATCTAACGACAAGACAAGTAAACAACTAGTAGATGTTGTTTGTGAAATTGACCTTTGAATGTCGTCAAATATGTATATCTGGCTTTTGTCGCGTCGGTGCGAGTGCGTCGTGCGACGCGGCCGCGGAAATGTCGTGGACGAGAATAGATGGCACGTCGACAGCAGTGACGTCACGACACGACACGTCAACTCTTGCGCATACACTCAATTTTTCCAACATCTTCCTTCCGAAAATTATTTTCGAATACCACATCACTCCGCTGCAATTTAGGTGTGCTGAATTAACTCGCCCATTTAAAGGCGATCATGAACTAAATTCGTTTTATGACAGGTGTTATAAAACTAAATTATTCTATTATTTTTAGTGTTACTGTTTATGAAACGGATTGAAGAGCACGGTTTTGAGCAGAATCCTACACCGATACATTTTGAACTGCTCTAGATATTTTGTCAGCTTCAGGACTTGAAGTACCTAAATTGACTTATTGTTTGTAATTTTTCATTAAACTTTCTGATAAAATTTTATTGAAACATCCGTGCTTCACGTAGCTGAAAGGTACGGAATGTTATCAGAGATTTTATAGGTAAGTTGGTACTTGGGCCTAATATTCTTCATTTATCATCCGCTAACTTCAATCACGGAACATTGTAAGGCGTTCGTAATATAATAAAATGTGTGTGTAATGCCCTGAAAATGGCGTTGATTAACTCCGTGCGTTACTTTGAATGGAAGTTAAACACGTAGACATCATTGCTTGATCAATTTCACATATTTAAAAATGCTTTTCGTTAGTAAAATCACTGATTGTTTATTTTTAATCGTATTTTATTTTCGTTCAGTTAATTCATTTTGAATGAAACGGTAATAAGTACCTGTTAGTTGGTAAAAATTAAAAAATAGGCAGTCATAAACACGTACGGCATATTCGGTTTATCCTTGCTTCTTAATGGTTACCCTCGTAAACAAATAGGTAATACGATTGAGAATCGTTTAACTTACCTAAATTGTGTTGTAAGTATTCGTTCAATAGTCATAACTAAGGGGTATATTTATAAACTATGATTAAAGTTAAGTGACGTTCAAAAGTCAAAAATGTATGGTTAAACAGTCGCTAATCACTACTTAACTTTAAGCAACGTTTATGAATAAAGGGTAATAGGTTTAGCTTATGCAGCCGCCGTCAATAATTTAAACAATTCTCTTTCAATGCTTTGCTCAAATTAACGAAGACACAAAATATAAAGATTTAATTTTGTAGAGTGTAGTAATTGTCTAATTTAACTAGGCTAATGAGTTGTGCTACGTATTGGCGACAGAACAAAAATACGGCGACCTTTTGAAATTGCACGGAGTTTGCATGTCGGTAGTCGCTTGAGCGGAGTGCATGTCAACCAGGGTTGTGGGCCGGGGCACACGGGAGCACGGGGCACGGACACACGCGCGCTCGACGTCCTCAGACACCGCCAGTCCGTTGTCGACCAGCGCGCCCGCCGCCCGCCGCGCCCGACGCGCTCGCTCGCGCGCCACCAACCCATGGACTACGATCGACCAAGCGAACTCACTCTTTATTTTATCATCACCTCCTTAGCACCCCCCGAAACCCACGCCACAACCATCGAACGAATCCTACGAGCTTAAAATGACAATGAAAAGTCTTGTCGAAAAACTTTTGTCGACTTTCCAAAACTCTTAGTGATTGTCATTACCCGCTAAAAACCCGCTTCAAAGTTGTTTTATTATTCAAAAATGCTTCTCAGAGTAAAATTATATCGGAACCTATTTATACACAAGAAACGACTGAAATTTTCTGATTGCAACCTTTGAAAAGTTTACACACGGTTTATGAACTATTTACACTGTTTTACAAATAGTTTTGGACATTATTTTTATCCTTCGTAAAACTACCCCTAGAACATTAAGCAACTATGACCAAAGACATTTAAATAAACATAATATTAGTGTGCGTTTTGAATTAGAAGTGTTGAAAGACAAACAATTAAGTGTGTTATCAATAGATTAGTTTTACTGTAAGACTAATTAGTGGGTGTGTTAGTGTATTTTGTAATATACAATCATCGTATCCTACAGTTATTCATAATTAAATTGGTAAGTATTTTAAAGAACCTTAAATAGACCTAAGTACACACTAGATTGAAACCATCGAGAAATTTTTACATTCTGGAAATACCAACCATTTCACGATCAGAAGTCTAATTCTCGTAATTTAAAAAGTTCAAAATGTAGTCGCAGTCTCATCTCGGCGACAAACAAATGTCAAAATGTATGGAAATTAGACGTATTTTTGACAGATTGAGACTGAGATCAAACTGAGAACGTTCTTAAAATTACGAGAATTGCTACTCAGGTATTCAATTCAAGTGGCTGCTACACCATTCAAATTAAACTTTTAATTACAGGGCACTGGCATACACTGATCAAAACGAACGTAACACTGCTCTTACACGAGCATATTCTACGGAAGTTAAAACTTTACAATTATTTCTTAAAATAAAGTTGTTTTCGGGAGAGTGCCAGTACCTACCCGCTATTTTTTAAATAATGAGGACACGTACTAACTCTTTGAAACTGAAAGAAAAACCGGGTCAAACAGATTTATTCAAAAGTAATTTTGACAATGTTTTTGAGTACTAGTAAAGAGAATTATGTGTTGTAACCAAGCGTGGTACATAACGCGTAAGTAGGTGCTTTATATAGTGATCTTAATACCTATCTAGTCGGCTTGTGCCAAGTCCAATGACATCGTGGGATATTTATAAAATAATTTTATAATGCCAAACGCCTTCTGTGGCTTTAAAACAGTAAGTGGTATATTAATTTACGTGATTTCTTTCAACTTAATGTTTTCTCCTATAAAAGCATAATGTTGTTCGTTAAACCAGACTTAATTAAAACCTCCGTGGCTATTTCATTCAAATAAATTGAAAACTGAAATGAAGAGACCTTCGGATCTTTTTCATGTTTTCGTATCCATTACGAAAATTACAAATATTTCAATCGGCAGTAATAGCTATGTCCTCTATTAAATCCGCGAACCGATGAATTCAGCGATTTTATAAATAAATCGGCGACAACAGGCTGAATTGACAACAATAGCCAAATAGTCAGGTAGTTTAGACATCAGGGTGACTAGCATGAATGCTTTATTGGTATTCAAATTAAATGTCTCGTAACACTAAAATGACAATAGGTAGGTATAACTTCTTTGCTTATACAGTCCGCTCACAGTAAATTTACTTCTGACAGCAGCAACCTTATTGTACGTCACGACAGTAAAGATCAAAGTGAGTTTGACACACCTGTCAGTGGAAGCAACCGAACAGCAACCTTATTGAAATGAGAGTAAAGATCACTTTAACGTTGACAGTGATGCAATATCAGAGGTAATACAACTGTGCAAGGGCTGTACCTATATGCTATTAGGTCTGTACTGCCTTTAAAACTGTTAGCTGCAAAGTCATATAAATGGTTAGAAATCAACATACAAATAAATGTGATTTAAATTGGTTGTCCACCACGACGTCGTGTGTTCTTGTTCTAGATAAATATCAAACGAATTTTTCTTCGGTTTCAAAAATCCTGTTGTTTTCAATGTAGCTGTAGGTGCTGACTGTAATGTATTGTGAAGAACAATACAGGGACCATTTCGGTTAACTGTATATATGTAGGGTTTTTGATAGGGAATACCTACTTGAGTGCGAAAGCCGCATCATCGAATTTTGTTTCTTCGAAAACCTTTCAACGACATCTCTATACTGCGACGCCTTGTTAAATCGACGTCCTGTTACTGCGATATTTCGTTACATCGAAAAACTTTACTGCGAACGATTTTATTGCGTAAATATCATACTGCGAAGCCTTGTTCAATCGATGTCTCGTTACTGTGATGTTACTTAGGAAAACTTACTTCGGACGACCTTACGGCGATAACCAAGTACATTGATTTTCTTTTCCAAAACAATACCTACATTTTTAACATATCTTTAAAAGCAGTAAAAATCACCAGCAGCGTTATCAGCAGCAGTAATTTTGCCGTTAGTTAATAAATAACAAGGAACAATTTGTTTATGTTAATGTATTTACCTCAAGTTTAATCATTTATAGCTATGTACAAATTACCCGAGGTTAAAATTCGTCTGAATTTATTTAAATTCAGACGAATTTTGCAATGGTCTACGATATTTAATTAAACACTGATATTCATGACAGATGGCGTTCTCTGATTTTAACGAAATGTAAAAAATGTAGGTATTGCTTTGGAAAAGAAAATCGATGTACTTGGTTATCGCCGTAAGGTCGTCCGAAGTAAGTTTTCCTAAGTAACATCACAGTAACGAGACATCGATTGAACAAGGCTTCGCAGCATGATATTTACGCAATAAAATCGTTCGCAGTAAAGTTTTTCGATGTAACGAAATATCGCAGTAACAGGACGTCGATTTAACAAGGCGTCGCAGTATAGAGATGTCGTTGAAAGGTTTTCGAAGAAACAAAATTCCATGATACGGCTTTCGCACTCAAGTAGTAGGTATTCCTTTTGATAGGGTTTCTGCAAAGGATTAAAAAAACCCTTATGATACGTGTTACACTGCTGTTAACAGCTTATCTTATATGACCCGGTTACCTCTTCAACCCAATCATACATCATGAGCGAGTAGGCAAATCCCTTCAAACCATAAAGTTGTTGCATAGGGGTTACCCTTATTCGATAAACGGGTTATGAAGCAATTCAAAAACCTTTATACTATGAACAGGTTAATAAACCATGGTATAAATAAGGGCTTTGAATAGGTTCGGAAGAATCCGTTTATTGGATGTGGGTTTCCTTGAAAGGGTTTTTATGTATTTTAAAGGGTTAGCCGTTCCGTAGCCGAATGAAAAAGTTAATAAAATTCAAAGTGCGTCATACTTGGGTTAAAGCTTCATTGCCTTACAAGATGTTACATGCTCGATAAGGGTAACCGAAAGAACGGCTTAACTCTCAACTGGGGTTGTTCGCTCCCTAGAGTAATACCTAACTCCCAATAAATTCAAGCCCAAATGCCTTCAACCAAAATGGCTGAAATACAAAAACTTTTCTGTTAATGCAATATTTAATAATCTAAACCCGAATCAGTCAGAAATACGAATTACCATTCAACCTAACTTCTACAGTCGAAATTTATCTATATTTTACGTAAATATGCGATTTCATGACTGAAACTTGTCGAAATTCGTTAGAGACACTGTTGAAGCCGAAATTATGTCTAACTTTCGTGACATTTATTTTTGTTTACTATGAAATTCATAAATTAAATACGGCATGTGACTTAGATTTTATTATAAGTCATTTATTTTACTTAATTAATAAAATTTACTTAATTTTTCCATCGCCGGTTAACTTTTATTCGAGGAATAAAATTGACGTTTGACAGTTTTTGTATGAAATAAATGTTCCCACTGCTGGGACATAGACCTCCTCTCTGTGAGAGGGTGTAAATGTCAAAATTTCAAAATTATTCCTCGAATAAAGTTATCAGACGATTGAAAAATCAGCCCTTATTTATTAATATTTTTAATAATATTTAATTTTTTTTTTACCGTCTTTAAAGAAACATAATTTATGATATCTTTTTTTTAAACTCAATCTAGGCCGAATATCATAAGAATTAGACAGAAATCTGTATCTACACAAATAAATAAAATTGAAGGGTCTTTTTGTACTGTCAAAATAACAGATAGCTGTTTTATAGGCATTTAGTAGAAAGCTACTAAATGCCTATGAAAGTATGTACGGTACTTATAATATATTTTTTTTTTTTAAATTTTGTGCGTCTGTCTGTATGTTTGTTCCGGCTATTCTCCAAAACGGCTGGACCGGTTTTGACGGGACTTTTACTGGCAGATAGCTCATGTTATAAGGAGCAACTAAGGCTACTTTTACATTTTAGAAACGGGCACAGTTAGTACATAATAATAACGAATTTTCCTGCAAACATGTGTTATTTATGTTTAGGTACAAAACTGAAAAGTTCTAAAAAACATAATGTTCCAATTAGACGTTCTCGGATAGCGAGCGAGTAATGAGCCTCATTTCTTTCGCGAACCTTTACATTGTTTGAAAAAGGACAATTTCCATGGGCGTACAAAAACAAAAACATTTTGTTGAAAATGCTTCAAAGAATAGCACAAAGTTGTTTATTAATGTTGTTTTAGGAGCACAATCCATGAAAGACAAGCTATAATAATTTTGTGTAAACCGGTTTTTTGAGGACTTGCACAAATTGCTTTTCCTCTGTTTTAAAATTACGCTGACATCAGCAATCTTAATATGCAATTTATTCAAATTAGGCTGAGAAGCAGCACTTTTCGAACGTCATAATTACATAAGACAGTCCCCCAAAACGCCCACTCTTCACCACTTCTTAGTACTTTCGCTGGGAAGAGGAAGTGGCTCTACAAACTCCCCAACAGCACAGCTGTCTGTTCAATTAGAAAAACTCGCTTCTATGTTATAGTAGGTATGCAAAGTAATTAACATTACGAGACACAGAACATTTAAAAAAAATATTTGCCATGTCAGTTAGCCACGCCAATATGCTCATAAATATATGAAAACTAACCTCGAGCAAAAAAAAAAACTAAAAATATAACACCATTTTTGTAATGCTTCAATACAATGCAACATCATCTCTGGAAATTCTCAATGCAGTCTTCAATAAAAAAGTGTTTCTACTTCTTATGAGAATTATGAAACTAATTCAAAGTTCTGAACAAAGTCAGCGATCCTGAAATTAAAAAATGCCGATGCATTCCATGAACTTCTTCGATAAATCCTTTAGCTGGGTCGTTTGCGGAATGCATTTAGTATAACTGACGTTTTACAGAACAGGATAAAGAACTTTATTTATTTCTTAAAGTGCATTTATTTATAATCCTGCTTGAGTGGCGATACCTTAATGTACCTAAGTCCAGCCCATGCACTAAGGCACTCAGATTGACCAAGCAGCGCTTTCCTACCTGGCTAATATTTTTATTATGGAATATTAAGCCATTCTTATTTAAATCGGATATAACTACGAGAGAATATTTCCTAAGTTACGAAGTTATACACAAACAAATTCCATGTCTATTATTTTTGCACGAGTAAAATATTGCACCATAAACATTTCTATCCTCTCCCATGACGGTCGTAAAGACGCATGAGGGATTGTATTGAAAACATCCGCCTTAAATTTTATAAAAGTTAGATTATAAACTAACGGTGTCCACGATCTTGCGGTGACAGATATATGCTGTATATCACGACCTGCAGGCACGTCATTGAGAAGTAACGAAGCGTGCAATTGTTTTAGAATGCAAAACCAATACCTTTTAGTTATGCGGAACTTGGCAATTGGCCGGCCAGCGTTATTTAAAGTGCTGTCACTTATAACAGTATCCTAAATAAACACACAATCAAACTATCATTGTACATTCGCGTTGGTATCTAATCTTGCAACACAAGTGTTTGGGTCGATACATTTGAACATCGAACTAATTCCAGAAATAACCAGAATAGAGATTTAACCCGAGTTTCCGTTTGACACATCTGCTCTATATTTTGGGATCTACGAATGAACTTTTACAGCAGTTCAGTTTGGTCTGTTAAAAAGTTATTTTTAAGTTAGCTCGCTTTGGAAAATGTCTAGAGTCTAGACTGCTATTTTTACTATGAGAGTCTGTGTAGGAATTATACTAGTCTGGAAATGAAAGAGAAACAAGAAGAGAGTCTTATGCAACCACGCCAGTTGAAGAGCTAACTGAGATAAATGGATTATTTTTATAGAGGGCTTGTAATGTTTGACCAGTCTAAAGACATTAATAATGACTTCAGTTTTATACATACTTATATTGAGAGAAAGTGCTTTCCCTAGTGGATGTGAAGATCAGACGGCAATATCTCTGACTTTAGCCAGAAAGTCGTTACATCGTAGATAAGGAAACTAATCGGAGCTATTCCAAAGGGACGTACGTTGAAAACGGTTTGTTAAAGAAGATGGTGCTCATGTGCGGTCGGTAACTTAGAGTAAGTAGATTGTAAAGGTATCTTAGTGAAGCTTTGATTACTTTCCACGTGGTGGCAAAGAATGGAGACGTTTTCCATGTTAGATATTGGTAACGAGCATAAAATCTGATTCTTTAAGAAATCTGAGTGTACCATTGCTACAAGCTAAGCTACAAGACTTAAAAGTAGCACATACTAAACAACAATAAATTCATTATTCTAGCTTTTTCACCCCAGTGTGATGTAGGGTGCGGTTTGCGGTCTTAAATGTGGGTGGCCGTCTTTTTTCACTTATTAAAATGAACCATTTTAAATCCGCGGTTGCTGTGGTGGGTGGCTGGATTTTATGCCCTTAGTGGTAGAGACTATATCAGTAATAAAATGAATTGTTGGGCAGTATTATTAAAATAGAGCTTAAAATAATATTCTGCACGAGTGATGATAAGCCCACCCCGTTATCACATTGCTGACAGGCTAAAGTTTTAACCACGCCAAATTATATTCCTATTTATTTCATACCGGACTTAGTAACCCAAGCAGAAAAATCGGAATTAGTAGTGCAATTTAGGGATTAGGAAACTATCCTTTTAGGGCAAATTTTTCCAACACCAGATAATTTTATCGGAGGAATAATTTTGAATTTTTCACAGTCCTTCCATACAAAAACTGCCAGACGTCAATTTCATTCCACGAATAAAAATTATTTGTCGATGAAAAATCAGCCCTTATTACTATACTTTTAAAATCATCTTTTCGAAACAGCTGAAAGCTATCGTAAAGCATCCTGCATTCAAAAATTGAACAGCGAAAAGGTTGACTACCCAAATAAAAAACAAAAGCATCAACAGTGTCGAACGTGAAAAACTCCATTCCGAAAACGTCAGGATACCCTGCTTGTAGGTTTGTAGGTATACGTTTATAGGTTCCTCTAGGGTGTTAATTGCAGTGTGTTCAGTGCTCAATCAATCGTTTGTGAAGGCAGACAAAGACAGGTGGTGCTCCTTAGAGTAGTTCCCAGAGCTCTCGACGTTGGAATGCATTATTAACGTGTAGGATTTGTCTCTGTTTTCCTTCACGACTTAAAAGTTTGGTTGCAAGATAACTTTGTGGAGCTATTCTGTTGCCTCGTATGTAGGTCAGCACGTTGTAAAATAATATATGAACAATTTTGTGTTATTTTACTGCGAAATTCATAGAAATAGAGCAGATACTTTAAGTGCTTATAAGAAGCTATGTGGAATAGCTTAGTAGAAGGTTCCAATACGAAGGTTCGATTTGACGGCACGGTTGGCGCAGTGGTTAAGCGATTGACTGCTGCGCTGCGTGTCGCGGGTTCGATTCCCGCACGGAACAAATATTTGTATGGCCTACAAGTAGTTGTTCCGGGTCTGGCTGTTTGTGTATGTGAGTTTAAATGTTTGTAAACGCACCCACGATACAGGAGAAATTCCTAGTGTGGGGAAACGTTTTAAAAAAAATTAAAATAAATAATAGAAATCTGAAAGTTTGTATGTAATTTTCAGATAGTACGATTCTGAAATTGACACTCTAAGTTGTATGATATAAACTGCTTTATTATTTAATAAAGCAGTTTAATTAAAAGAATACGGTCATTTGACCATATTCTTTTAATTCTACCAGAGTAGGTAAGTTTTCTTAGGCGCTTCCATGGTTGTAACTGGTCTATATCAGATCTCATCCTCGCGCGTTCGTGTTTCTAGACGAAGCGATACCCGAGGCGAATATTTTTTTTGACATAACTCGTACTCTAATCTTAATAGCTGTTTTTTATGAATAACTTATATGATACTCTTTTGTATCCAAGTCACTATATCAATTACAGTTACAAGCTATAGTTACAAAATATAAAAGATGAGATTTTCAAAAGTTTTCATTTTAACAAAATTATTTAATTTCATTGTAATTTCATCCATCTTCGATACAATTTCATAGAAATGATCTGAAATCAGATACTGAAAGTTTCAGGTCAATGAAACTTTATAACAGAGTCTTAACTTTAATTAATGTGCATCCGTAGCAAGATTCATAATACAATATTGTAGTTTGTAGTTGTGAATAAATATTCCTTGTTAAGAAGTGAGAAACAAGATGTTTCTTTCTGTTTGAATTGATAAACTATAACAAGCTTCTGTGTGCAGTGAAGTATAATTTTTGTATCAATTGGTGGCAAGCGCAACTAAGACCCTTTTCACACTTACCGGCTCCCGCTTTGGCGATGGGATTCGTCTGAAAGCTTTCACAGGTATATAGCTTTCATCCGGTGCTGACTGTTTGGCAGCCAGAGTGTATGTAAAGGGTTTTACTTGGACGCAAATTAAGTGAACTGTAACTAAAATCGAGGCTGATTTAATTGGTCTGTAATAATCAAGTCCAGGTATTTCATAATTTAAAAAAACACTCTCAATAAAATCTTTTTTATAAGTAGAGCGCAGACGGAAGTCTGAAAATAAATAATTAAACATGATGAGCGGCCGGTGGTTCGGAAATATTGTCCGGTAAAATGTTAACGCTGTCCACGAGAGCAAAAATCGCCCATGCGGTAAGTAGTAATAACGTTACCGGTTTTCCATAGGGAAAGATGTTAAGTTTTTCTTATTTATAGCCAAAAATATTTACAATTGGAATATAGCCGTTTTTCAAGAATTAGGTACTAACAGACGAAGAATGAGGTGGATGAGCACCTTTGGGTCAAATGCTATTTACACCGTGCATGAAGTCTAATTTTCCGACTACGTACGCCCAAAATAAGGGGCCCAAGCACATGGCGTTGTTTTACGCGCCGTCGACGCGCGTAAACGCGCTACAAACGCAAGTACCTAGTGTTGCTTTTTCAAGGGAGAAAACGTGCCGTCAGTCGTCTTACTAACGACGCGTTTCATGGAACGCGCGTATAAAAACGCCATGTGCATTGGCTTTAGAATGAAAATTACTGTTCGAAATGTTGTTGCTGAAGCTGTTAGATTTGTGACAAAACGAATGTTTATGAAAACTGCTTTACATTTTCGTATTGCGAACAGATAGTCCTTCAGACCGTATTTTGGCCATGGCAGTCAATCTCAACGGAGGCTTCGGCGCGGATATTATAGTGCACAAGTGTGTAATTGCGCATGTACTTACAGTAATAAAGGTACAATGTTTGCACCAGATGGTAGTAATACGTTTATCGCGTCATCACCCGAGACTTGTCGTGTCATAGCTGTCTCGTATATTTACGTAAAGATCTTAAAATGTTTCAACACGCGGAGTGCATCATGTGTGCTCATAATATTTCGTCTTATGAGTGTTGTAGATGCGACCCTCGCGCTAGGCTGTGATAACAACGCGTAATGACGAACGGAGTAGGCAAAATACGTTTTGCTTGCAATTTCTCGTCTGTATAAAGAGTAATGTTTAGCTTATTAATTAGCTTAAGTATCTCAGACTGGCAATTGGAGCAGTAGTGGCGCAGTGGTTACGGCCGTGACTTAGGTCGTAGGTTCGAGCCCAGACAGGCGCTTTACTTTGTGTCAATTTACCGTTTAATAAAAGAAAAAAAAAAAAAATCATCACCACTGCTCTCAAAACGATGAAGGAATATCGTGAGGAAACCAGTAGGCACCCGTATGTCCTAAACCAAAAAATTCTAAGTTATGTGACATCCACCCACCCGCACTGGGCCTGCGTGGTGAATTAGGGCCCGCTCCCTCTTACCAAGAGGAGGCCTGTGTCCCAGCAGTGGGAAACTTTAAAGGCTGATTGTGCTAAATAAAACATCAAAATTATGTTTTTTTTACTCGTGGTGTCATGACTACTAGCTGCGCTCCGCGGTTTCACCACTGTGTGCCATTTTCAAAAAATTTCATCCAAATGCGTTCAGTAGTGTTTGCGTGAAAGAGTACCAAACATCCATCCAGCCATCCATCCATCCATCCATCCATCTATCCAAACTTTCACGTTTATAATATTAGTAGGATTATTCTATTTTTTACATTATATCCGCACAAAGCTATTAAACCTAAATCAGTTAGCTGTAATGCACTCTGTGTTCAGTTCCTATTACGTAAGTATACTGTTTGTATATTTAAATGATTATTTTGAAATTTCAAAATGAATTTTCCCAGTAGAACTCCACTGAAAATTCATTTTGAAATTCTAATTATTTGCTACTGCAAATACCTCAAAGGATGGGAAATAAATGAATACCTTCCTGGAATTAATTTCCATCCTGTGAGGTATTTTCTACTCCATCATATTTCGCTCACAAAACATTGTAATTTGCTCGTGTTCATTTTAAGCTATGTGCGTGCAATCTGCTTTTCTGGTTGTACCAACAACTAGCTTATTATAAACATCGACCACAAATCCAATTAAAGGGTTCCTTCATAATATTTGTTGAAGCAGAACCTTGCCATAGCAATTAGTGTTAAAATAATAAGTAACATAATTACATACCGCTATTAAAACACGGTATAAGTTCAACATCTAATTGAATTTGTCCTAATCGATAGCTGTACAAACAGGTAGTCTATTCAATTAACTATAGTCACGAAATGTCTATCGTTCAATCAGTAATTATAATAGAATTAGGTTGGTTGATAAGTTACATATTGTTAGTTGATTGACCGGGCTATTTGTACCAAGTATTAATTATATCAGGCCGTTCGCAGACCACCCTTGCGGTCCGCGGTGACAAATAGTGGTTGTAGATCAAAATATATGGCAAAAATTTTGCAGTAATGTGCTTAATGCGTTACAGTATTTTCTTGTGAGCTATACGAAATCAGGTGAAAAGATAACCTACGGAGAAAGCAAAGTTTATTGATTTTATTTACTCTATACTGTCCCACGGCTGGGCAAAGGTAAAATTCTTCCAGTAACTCTTTTCCCGCGCCACCTCGAACCAACTCTCGTGGTACGCGTTCAGGTCATCTCGCCATCTGTTTCTGGGCCGGCCTCGGCGGTGCCGTCCATCTTCAGGCACCCATTGTGTGGAGCCTTTTGCCCCGCAGTCATCATGCATGCGGCCCAATCCCATTTGAGCGAAAAGGCAAAGGACTTACCTACCTATTACAGACCATCACCCGCCGGGGACCTCTGTACGGCCCTTTGCTAGAACAAACACACAATATGTGCTTTGATAAATCAGATAAGAAAGATGTAGCTACTTAGTTAATACTATATTAACATAACATCACACCTGTTATCTCCAAAAGGTTGAGAAGAGGTGTACCAAGTAGGTACACCTCTTCCCAAGCCACCAACACCCATCTTTCAACACTTATGTAATAGGGGGCTAGATAAATATTGTCCTTAAGAAAAAAGCGCTCATGATTTGTGTGTGAGGGAAAATGATACCTATTGAACATACACGTACGGCTCTTGATGGCTGTACGTAGATTTGAAAACGCACGTATTTCCTGATAGCTCAACGGATAAGCACTGAACTAAATATTGCATGTGTCGCCGAAACATGTTGACTTGAAGAACGTACGGTTGCACCGTACATGCTCCCAAGTGGGAAGATGAATGTGAGATGAAAATATGAATATTAACACGGTGATATCACTTGGTCCTTATGTTATATTTAGAGTCTCTACTTGAACTCTGTTTTACGAGTTGTAGGCACTGTATACTTATCTTATGCACTTTGCTCCTCTAACACCTAGCGTACACGTCCGTCGAACTAAGACACCGTCTTCCGAATTTAAAGTTATTTTCACTTATTGCGTTTGTTTTTGATGTCGTTTTTTCTTTATTGAAGAAGAGATTATTTTTCACTTTTTGCTTTTGGTATCTACCCTACATAAATTCTTAAACCACTACTTGTTATGTAAATATCAGTGACAGGAAGTTATTATAACATCCTCAATATACACGAAGTGGAAAAAATACATATCATTTAAACTAACTAAAAACTACCCAAGCAATAAAACTTTTATTGTAGGTCCCATAATAAGTTTGATAAACTTTGCTTGGGTAGTTTGGGCTGCGCATGTTTCCTCTACCCTATGAAAAACAAATTTTCAAAATCGAAAATATATAATTTATACAGACGAATTGAGAACGTCCTACTTTTCTAAGAAGTATAATACACGCAGCTGCGCTCACGTGACGTCATTGTCAAAAAAAATGTCTATAGTCTGTTCCAAAAGAACCTGATGAAAATATATACCTACATTTGTTAGTTCCAATTACATAACCTCAATTGTCAAATTTTGACTGTAATGTTGAATTAAAATTAGTAACGTTTTTCAAACAATAATTATTGGAAAAAGTGGTGAGATACTACAAGTTTAAATCTACTGCGTAGGTACTGATGAATGTGTTAATAACATTCTTAAGTGAGTGATTGCGTAAGAGTTTAACCTGAACAGAGTTTGTTTACACTATTTTTATATACTTTTGGACCAGCAGAGGTAACACTAGCGATGTGAGGGCACTGATTACGCGAAGTGACAATGCAAACACTTAGTGTCAGCGGTGAGGTAGAAGCGCGTATACCTAATAAAGTCACAAAGAATTGAGAAATGAAGTGATAATGTGCAAGTAATCGTTTGAACGACATCTGCTGAAGCACTGACATCGGCAGCGGAAATGTGACGCGTGACGCAATTCCAGCGATCGTTCATTGATAGACGTTTCTTTAATGGGGGCATTATACCTTTATCAGAAGTTTGGAATGATTCGATGGGCAAGATGGTTTTCATCATTTTTCCCTTACTACTCCATGCATAATAGAAGTGACTTTAGATGACTTAACATATCAGCTTTAACATGGTGACTTTTCAGATGATCTTAAACGAACTGCGTTAATGGGTATTCAATGTACCTACTACAGAACATAGTTTGGGGTTAAATCAAAAGATATATAGTTTGTGAGTGAGGTCTTACCGTACCCTGATTAGAATGATTCCGCTTCCGTGTTAGACCTTGCATAATAGTATTCTTTTTTGTTTTTCTTTTCTTAAGGAAATGTTAAGATTTCAGGAAATCATGTAATATACCATGTTGTAGGCTTTCGCCTAAACATGGTATTTTTTTCCTTTTGAAAAGTTTCACCATTCACAACTACTGGACTCATAAAAATATCCCGACTTACCAACAGCATATTACAGTCGCAAAAATGCAACAAACTAACTTTAGTTCTTATTAATACCATAGTAAGATTGTATTTGCCAACGCCATACTTACCCCATGTCGTAAACGAGATCATAAGCCGTAGGATCAGCCGTATCGCCTCGCCTCCTAATATCTACGATCACTAATCCTCAACGTTATTATAGCAACACCTATATGACCGTTTGTTGTGATATGCTACGTGCAAACTACATATAATTATGTAGTCACTAGCTACGTTCTAATAATATTATAAGCTCGCAAATGCAGGCAGTACCTAATGGCTTTCTGTGGTTCACGTTTTGGATGATGAAATTGAGCACGCAGAGCACAATATGTCCTCAACTAATGTCCATATGTATACAAATGTATAAAATTGTAGTGTATGTTTGTAATGTACAATAACAGCTTTTTACTAAATGCTTATGAAAGTATATACGGTACTTATACGATTTTTTTTTGGCTGTCCGTCTGTTTGTTCCGGGTAATCTCCGTAACGGCTGGACCGATTTTGATGGGATAGCTATATCACTGGTAGATGTAAGGAGTAAATTAGGTAAGCTTAGGTTTTTATTTTAGAAAAAGGGTTCCGCGCAAAAAACTTAAAACCCATGAAATGCAACTTGTTTTGCAACAAGCACGCGAACGAAGCTGCGGACACAGCTAGTTTCTAATATTTTTAAGTCTCTTCTCGACAGGTTTTATTTTTGAAATAAGCAGTACCTACCTACCTCTTTTAATTTCCTTGCTAAACTAGCAAGAATGATCGCATTCGTAGCTTTGAATGAAGCTGGATATTAAAGAGCCATTCTATACCAACTTAAGTGAATTCCCTCATCTACGAAACGTTTTATAACACTAGCTGCCAGGATTAACATGATGAACTAATGAGTTGATCCTTATTAGCGACTTGGAGGCGTATAAATGTCATCAACGCTTAGACACGGCACTAATTCAATCTCGACCTCATAAAATGGGATGAAAGAATTTTATCCTGTCGTTGTTCGCTCGCCGTAAACTTTTATTTAAACCCTTTTTAGAAAATATTCGTATAACTTGGACCGGCATTATTTTGTGCTAAGAAACTTTTGCTGATCGGTATGATATGAGTTGATTAAATCGATTCCATTAATATTTCCACTTGACCTTTCTCAGATTTCTCTTTAGATTCACTCGTAAGAGAAGAGACTGTTGAGATAAAGTGTTATTTTTAAACGTTTAGGGTTAGATTGATTCTGGATATTGAATCCGAGCGTTACGTGAATAAATTAGAATACAATTTTCTTTGTAGTTCTTAGTTAGAGTGAATCCATTTATCAGCTAAACGAAACGTCTGACGTGAATTGTTGTAATAAAAATATAGAGAAAAATCGTGCAGCGAAGCTCAAAGAAGCGGACGGAAGGTCGCAAATAGATCTAAAAATCCGAGAGATTTTCACTTGTTATTTTAATGTAATCCTGGTGTCAATCCGGAAGACGGACAATCATCTGGCGCTTAAAGATTTTAAAGGTCGTCACTTGAGGAAACCGCTGAGCGGCCAAGAGAACGTCACGAACAGCTGAGCATCAAGCCCGGCCGCAGGTGGGCCGGTACACTTATATTTAGCCAATGAGTCGTTGTGCGTTCATTGTCACCAACACGAGCCAAGGCCCAACTCCAAATTGTTGGCCCATCCGACACACCACACACTAAATTAGCGTTACATAATTTTGACATTAAGCGTCATGATAATTGTTTTTCTTTTTTTTTTCGGACGAAGAAAGTGTTGGGAATTATCGACGTAATAATCATATGATTTACAGGTGCAGTAATATTGTAATATATGCATTTTACAGTTTTATTCGACATAGTTGCACTGTGCCTATCTGGTTTCGTTACTGTTAGATGGTTGGGTAATAAAATGATCCATAATAAACACCATAATATATTATGTTTGTATGCAATATCAATTATTTATTGCAACGGGCTCTGTGCGAGCAAGTATATAATGAATAATAAAAAACACATAAAAATATAAGCTATTAAAATATGTGTCACACCTTAACTTAGTGGAACTTCAATGATTTAATAAATTGACACACAAAAAACATAAATCCATATTATCATTGATCAAACAAGGTGTTTGTTTTGTTAATAGATACTATCTAAAGAATTCTTGAGCACATAATATGAGTGTGTGTGTGTGTATCCGAACTTTTACAAAAAAAACATGAGTTCAATTTAATTTAACGAAGCAGGTTGCTTGATGCCGAATTGCCGAAAAGTCACGATGTTACGTGAAATGTAAAAATATCTAATGTGCTCATCTTTTTGTACTTCTGAGAAGCTATAATTAGCCGACTGAGTAAAGTTGCCTATATTTACCGAACTTTTGTTAGTCACAGCATCATATAATTTTTCATGCTACTAACTTTCACGGCGGCCTGTGGCTAATGTCTTTTTTTACGAAAATGATTAGCATAATACGATATGATACGACGAAATACAGTAGGAAAAAATTACAAAAAAGTAACAAGAACGTCTCGTTTACATGATCGACTTAACGGAGTAAGTACCTTTCTACTTTTAAACAGGCACTGTTGGAAACTTTGTTAAGAAACATCACCATCATAACAACATCGATCCATCATCACAAATTTGCGAAAATTGGTTGTACATGATCTAAGTTTCTAAACGCGTGAGTGGATTGAAACGTGACGTATGTATAACAACTCACACACAACAAAAAAGGCATTAAAAGAAAAGATCGTTGAGTCCAACAAAACACCATCGCAAAAATACGCCCTCTATTTTACGGTCTCGAGATGAAAGGAGATCATTTTTTTTTTCCTGTAATGTTAGTTGTTAGTTGTTTGTGATAAATAAATAAAAAATAAAAATAAAATATTGGGCCCAAAATCGAAGGTAAAAAAAAAAAGTTTTTTATCTGTTTGGGACATCATTTTAAGCATTTGGTACTATGGCACCAAAACTGTGGAACCATTATTAAAAATCAGATTTCTCGTATATTTGAGCTAAACATAAATGTAAATATACGTGGTTAAGTCTAATGAGTCATTCTAGACATATTTAACCGACTTCGAAAAAAGGAGGAGGTTCTGAAATTCGGATGTTTACATTTTTTTTTTACTACATGTTAGTTATCTAAGCCTATTGGGAGCCAGGAGAAAATGACTTTTTTCGAGGAAGAATTCAATCCCCGGCACGTCACTGCGAAAAGCTATTATGTTTGTGTCTTTTGACAGGACATTGGAAGGTCAAAATGCAGTCAGCCACTATTGCACATGTGGAAAGAGGACGGAGGAGGTGCTGAAGTGAAAAACGCCACTACGTCAGTCCGACTCCAGGATCAGACCTCGAAACCTATCCTTCTGCAGCGAGGTGTGAGACAGGGAGACTTTATCTCCCCGAAACTGTTCAAGAAATCCTCCAGTCCGCTGGACTAGAGGATGTCTTCAAGGTCTTGGACTGGAAAGGGGCTGGCATTAACATCAATGGCGAGTACATAGCTCACCTTCGGTTTGTCGACGATATCGTAGTCATGTCTGATACTATGGAAGACCTCAGTACAGTGCTCGATGATCTCAGTAGAGCCTCCGAAAGAGTGGGTCTTAAAATGAATATGGACAAAACGAAGGTCATGTCAAATGCGACACTGTAACACCCGCTGTCATGAAGATCGGAGACGCTACACTCCAAGTCGTGGACGAGTATGTTTACCTAACACAAACTGTCCAGTTGGGTAGGTCCACCTTCGAGAAAGAGGTCAATTGTTGAATCCGACTCGGCTGGGCTGCGTTTTGAAGCTACGCAATATCTTCTCGTCCCACATACCGAAGTGTCTCAAGACGAAAGTCTTTGACCACTGCGTGTTACCAGTGAAACGACCTATGGCACTGAAACGTGGTCGCTCACAATGGGCCCTATTAACACATTAGGCACATTGCTCGCAGAACAGATGGCCGACAAGTTCTGGAGTGGCGACCGCGTACCGGAAGATGTAGCGTTGGAAGGCCTCCCATAAAGTGGACCGACGACCTTGTGAAGGCCGCAGGAACCCGTTGGATGCGAGAAGCACAGAACCGATCGAAGTGGAGGTGCTTGGGGGAGGCCTATGACCAGCAATAGAAAGAAAGAAAGAAAATATATTTATTTGCGGCAAACATGACGCATAAAAAAGAACAAAAAACATAAAAAAAAAACAGGGATTCGGCTGAAATGTAGAGTATTCAAAAAAAATTGCCATTGTTTTATTTGACCAAATTAAAATATTGTGTATATTAACTGATTAAAATAGTTTTAAGAACATGTTTGCCATTGCTTTATTTGCGAGAATTAGTTACCTTGCACAAGACATGGTATGCACAAAACATAGAACAGAAATATACTTAAACCATTATTAATCTAAAGGAAAATCGAACTTAACGTTTTTTTAATATTACAGTCACACTTACAGAATTACAGTCATGGCAAAAAAGTTTATAATACCTACTAAATAAGTCTACGAACCTAATTAGATGATATATTTACATTTATTTCGAACTTATGTAGCTGCTTATATGATGGTTCTGCCGCTTTGGTGTCATAGTACCAAAAGCTTAGGATGAAGTTCCAAACGGATTAAAAACATCCTTTTCCGTTGGCCCGGCACTTTCGATTTTGGGTCCAACTTTGTATGAAACCTGAATAAAATAATAATTTTAATATCATATTAATAAAACATAAAATATTAATTAAATATTATTATATATGTATATATTTTTTTTAATACTTTGCCCCACACTAGGAATTTCTCCTGTATCGTGGGTGTGCGTTTACAAACATTTAAACTCACATACACAAACAGCCAGACCCGGAACCACTACTTGTAGGTCATACAAATATTTGTTCCGTGCGGGAATCGAACCCGCGACACGCAGCGCAGCAGTCAATCGCTTAACCACTGCGCCAACCGTGTCGTCAGATTATAATAATAAAATAATAATAATATTTCTGGACACATCGAGGGCGGTTTTTGTTTGTTTTCTTATTCTTCTATGTTTATCTATACTACTTAGGGCGAATTTCACGAAACTTTTATACCTAAAAAAGATTTGATGACTTACTCTGTCTTATAATTTTTTTTTTTTTTGGTTGGGAAATTATCAGATGACTTCTCCCGCTCTGGGCGGAGCGGGAGGGCGTGTCAGACTTTTACTGACTAAAACCCACCCGTGTTCCTTCAGTTGCCTGTGCCAGGGGCCACGGTATCTCTTTTGAACAACCCGCTGCCCTGGCAGGCATCGGCTCTAGTGCTGACATCTCTTTTAGGCGCGCGTGGAACTCAACGCGCCGTCGACTTGGGCCTGGTCCTTACCGGGCGGCGAGCTACCCAGTAAGTCTTATCCTTAGAGTAATATTTGGATTTTTGGCGGTTTTTCCATACTAGAACTGGCAAACGTCAATTTTATTCCACGCATAAAATATATATGACTTTAGTAAAATCAGTCCTTGTCTGTGTGTTCTTCTAAACTGCGCAACGGATTTTGATGCGGTTTTTGTGATATACTTGATGAATGCCCGACATCGTTATATGTCTCTGCAACACTGTGGTTTTTACAGCTTGGCGGTATTAACACGAAGTGTTTATAGATTTCGTTTATACATAAGTAGCCTGGGAGTCTGTTTACAATATAATCGACCATAAATTGGTCATCAATGTAGTTCTTGGCACTACAAAGTCCATAATCCATAAGATATGATTATTAGGTTAGCTAATGCTCAATTATATTGCATCTCGTTTTTCCACGATAATATTCTCTAGACAATCTGTAATTTTAACAGAACATAACATAATATACACACCTTTTTCTCTTGAAAGGGTAGCCAGCGGAGATATACAAACATTTGGTCAGTTATTTTATGTATACTATGTTATAGGGGACGAAACTTTTGTCATAAACACAAATCCAGATTACGGACAGCTACTAAGATTTTTGATAGAAAAATCTAATCATTCCTTCACACCTAGGCCTAAGGATCCCCTTATGCTCACCAGTCACAGTAATGAACGCTAGAGCAGTCTGGTACTCATAGTTCCAATATATTTCTGTTAAAGCTTATGTTTCGGAAAATGAAGAACATTTTCATTGTCTTTATACTTGGGTCCGACCGCAATGGCGCTGAGTTCCGCAAAGCGGCGTCAATTCGATCAAGGAGAGTCTAATATACAAGCTAAATCAATCAAAGTCGTCTCCAGTAAGAGCGGCTTAAATCACAGTCCACTATAAACTTAAATGGCACAGGCTAGCGTACTAGTCTTGTTAGTTTGTAAATGTTAGACTGGGTCTAGTTCTCATAGTAGTAGTCACAACACAAGCAATAAAACTTAGCTAATTTAATAAATCTGTGTGAAGTACCTAAATACCAAAAAAACACTAAAGAGAGGAGGCCTATTCAAATTTAAAAACTTTAATTCGAGCAAAGACTCCTAAAGGGTTAGTAATATTGTCCTTACAACTAATTGTTACTAGTGTAGTGTTAGTATACTCAGCTGTGGAACAAGGCTGCCAATGATGATGATGATGATAAAGTACCTAAAAGTGGATTAACTATGTCAAGAGATACGAGAGCAGCGTCTGCTTATAACAACGTATAGCTACTGCTATCACCAAACCGTTTATCTCGCGTGTTGATCATGGTTAAGAGAGGCTAGAAGGGTCATCTTTCAGTTAAGTTAGCCATGTTTGGCCAAATCGGTCATAACATGAAGTCAGTCTGTTTATTTTCATTAAAAAACCTATTTAACTTATATTTAGGAACCGTGAGTTCGTTGTCTGTAAAGTTATTTCGGTCAGCAGCCGATAATTAGGTAGGTAATGGGACGATATAAAAGTTTCACACGATGTTTTGCACGTGACGATAGTCTCTTTGTTCAATTATTTCTAGATCAATTAGAAGTTATGTGACACTTTTATTTACATTTAGTCTGTCTAATAAGTAATTTATTGATCAAACATTAAAAGCTCCCAACCGACAGGAGCGACGCGACAGCGCGATGTGAATGTAGTAATATAATTACGATGAAAACTTCATGGAGATTGTTCTACCAGAACTGCGACGCATCGTCGCGTCGCGCTTGTCTGTGGGAGTCTTAACGAATACTTGTAGGCTGTAGCACAGATCATATAATAGTACAAGTAGCGGTAGGCAGTCTTGTAGGTAGTTCAATAACAAGAACTTTGGAACTTTGTTTATGTCTGCTCAAATATAGCTTTGCTATTTTCGGTAAGGTTCAGATTGATTTCTTTATATCGTTTGCGAATCTTTAGATGTCTTTTGCAAGCTAGGTGGTAGTAATTGAAAAGATTATTACGTCTTCATTTTATATATAAAATCCCCACGTTGTCTTTATTTGTATGGTTTGATTTAGACGTGGTACGTGCCCGAACTATTTTTATTATTATGACTTCTCATAATTTCATAATTTTCTGAGAATTGTCAATATACAGCATGTATCAGGAAGGTGTGATCCTATTCAAGGGTGTCCTAGTGTATGTGGGTGACCAGCAAACTGAACAAATATCTTAATCGCGAAAAAAAATAAACAACTGTCTCAAACATTAGGGTCGAGTACGTATTGAAGTTTTGTCTGGGACTGTTGATAATCTTTGACCCTTATATGAATAACTTTTTAGTTGGTTCATTTTCATTAATGTACACCCTGGACTTTTAGTATATTTGGTTTGAAGAATCGCAATTTCCAGTTTTCATACAGTATTACGCATTCAAAAGTGCATAAGTGTACAAGAACAGTAGTTTTGACTAGCCAAAACTCAAAGCTATTTAAGATTTTCAAAACGATAAAGTCGAATGAGCTAATAAAACAGTCGTACCTGCCTGTTTATACCAACTTCTCTCGTAATTAAGTTCGTAACAAACAGTAACGAGGTGTCGAGATCGTTTGAGATAATTCATAACTTCAGGTGAATGGGAATGCCGCAACAATCGGTCATTACTGAAAGTTATTGCAGCACGTGATGTTGCTAGCCGTAAACAAAGTCGTTTAATACAAACAATGCGACCAATCTACTGAATTGGATCGATAGCCTTTGATAATATGTAAATTATAAACGTTTTTGCAAATTGAAATGTAACAATGGAGTTTGTCGGTTGGGTGGGGCACGATGCACTATACCTAATGGCATGAATCAACTTGAACTCCTACTGCAAATAGGTACCAATTTTTTTTTTGTTTTCGGGGTGTCCCCTTCAAAAGGTTTTTCTTATGTTTTTTTATAAAAATATTTAACAAACAAGTTTCTTTCCCACATAGGTAGCGGGTGCATTTCACCTTTGCGACCTGTCATTTTCATTCAAAACAAGTAAAAATTGACATTAAGATGCTTAACATATTTCTTCCTTGACGGTACCTACTCAAATAAAAATTCTACAAGCATATTACTAAAAATAAGCTGGTCGGAAGAGTCTGACAAGATTAAAAGGCGGATAGCAGTCAACGAGCGAACCGAACATAAATCAGATTTGCTGACGTAGCTTACCTACAGCATGTTCAAGTCTTCCATTTTTTACGTTAAACTAACCGAATTTTTCAAATAATACAATAAAACCTTTCCTTTTTAGCCAGAACCCTCTAAGTTTCTTTCTTAGATTTTTTTCTTTTTTTTTCTCACTAATTTACAAAGAAATTATTTTATTACTGCAATTCTATCGTTTGGGTCTGGAAGAAATAAGGTTAAAAAGTTAAATTGTCTATTAAAGTAATTACAAAAAGTATCTTCTAAAAGGCTGACAGAATCAATTAAAAATTACTGAGTCTTCAGTTAACAAAGAAATTAAAAAGCTATTCTTTCCAACTTTACTTGGAGACGACAGTCAATGCCTTTTAAAAATCACTGGTTTATTCAGCGTTAGTGAGCTATATAGTTAGATATCTTATTCACAGTAGACAAGAATATAATCATAATATTAACAAGCGATAATTGCGCCAATAGTCGTGACAGTTAATGATTGAGCTTCAACCAACAGCTGAGAAGGCTCTCGTTGGGCAGCTGGATAAAGGGCTTGATTCAAACAGCAGTCATTCTGGACACCACCAGCTCGTATTGTTAGGAGGTTCCTCTCTCTGGAGCCCTGTGGCCCTGCTTGGACCCTGTTCTCGATATCGGTGGGCTATCCTACTATAATATTATAAATGCGAAAGTTGTAGTATAGATGGATGTTTGTCTTTGTCTTTCACGCAAAAACTACTAAAAGGATTTAGATGAAATTTGGCACACACATAGTTTATATCCAGGATTAACATTTGAACACTTTTTATCCCGATATTCTCACGGGACAGAAACTTATACGGGTGAAACCGCGGGGCGCTGCTAGTAGTTTATATAGGATCGATTGCCTACTCATCAATTTTCATAAAATATGCAATCAGAGCATATTATTATGATAGCGTTAAATAGGCCGGGTTACATACTCAATCATCATTATGCTCTGGTTAAAGCTTATTACCGAATAGTGCACTTTCCAGTAAACCACTTACGTCAATTCGTATTTTAATAACATTCTGACCAATGATTAAATTGGTATAATAATGTACACCTCAGCTGATATAGTTTCCACACTCGTGATATTTTGATTTGAATGACATTATTTTGCGACAAAATCAGACAAATGTTTTTCCTTTTCATGAAAGCTTCGCTTCTCAAAGTATATCTTTGTATCTACAGCTCCTTCAGCAACAGCATCACGTAATAACATGTCAGCATTTTCACAAACATTTCTGTAAAGTGAAAAATGCAATACATTCAGTAAGCGGGAGGAGGACGCGATCTCGCGAAGATCTCGTGATATGGACGCATCTCCTCATGTCCTCGATTCGCAAGTAATGTTATTAAATTTAGAGGGTTCATTTAGTGTTCCACAGCACGCGATGCCCTCATTTTAAACCTGGTCCTCAGCTTAAGTGCCACTGCTTACATTTTCGGACACTTGTTTAGACTTCGCTAAATGTAAGGAGAATTAAGGCTTACCGTTGTTATTTATGTGTGTTTAAATACTCGTGAACAAAGTTCCCTTTCAGGGGTAAATAAAAACTTTGGAATCTCGGCTTTCGGAGTGTTGTCGTAGTTCGAAGATTTACGGTAGCACTTTTTGAGCAACAAGCGGGACACTTTGTTACATACAATTTGTAGTGTGGAACAAAGTGGCTTTTTAACAAAAATGTACTCTAGGCTTTAATTTAACACAAGCTTAATTCACACTTGCACATTTTGGCTGAAACAAATAAAACAATAAACAATATCATATAAACCCAAACTTAAACTCATCTTCAACTTCATCTCATTAATTACAATTAAACAAATTACAGTCACTCTTGAACTGTCAAGGGGTCAGTCAGTCAGAAAGATGAAACAAGTTTCCATAAGGCCGCTTCCAAAGCGCAGTAGGTTCCTATGGAGAAGAACAGGCAAAAAACTCCATGGACACTCTTTTAAATCAAAATATTGGTTACATCATTCATGTTGGAATTATACATGTGAGAACGATGTAGAAAGACGTGCACGTTAAAAGCATACATAAACATACAGACTGCATGGGTACGCCTTTCCTTTGGCTTTAGTGTAGTAAAAAATGGTCTACCTCGTCATTTTGTCGCAGTGACCATTTCAGTAGCAGCAGTGTAATGGCCGCGATTTACGAGTTGGTAAGTTCAAACCCTGACAAGCGCTTTATTTTGTGTAAATTATATCATCACTACGGCTCTCAAAACGGTGAAGAAAATTATCGTGAGGAAAATGGGCTATGTGACATCTCCCAACTCGCACTGGGCCCATGTAGTGGATTACGGCCCAGTCTCACAGAGAAGAGACCTGTGTGTTAGCATTGCGAACATTGTAGGCTAATTATGAACATTTCAGATGAATAAGAATAGTATCTACCTATCTAAAATGAAAGAATCACAAACATAATTAGTTTACCTTGTGAAATAATGTCGGTGTATAAAACAGTAGGTAAGTGAAACCGTTTGCAAGATGAACTAAAATAAAAACAAGCTCTTAATGCGTTTAGTGGCTGCAAGTCGGAAAGTTAAAAAGTCGCTAAATGCTTCACATCTGTCTGCCGGCTCGGCGCAAGTTTACGGCCGCTATAAAATATTTTATTGTTCAACGTGTGCTGTTCTTGTATTGCCTTCTAATGGCGAATGTGTTATTTACTTCACAAGTCATATAATCCAAGCTTTTATCAATCAAGGTTCGTTTGCACTTAGCAGTTTTACAGCTACGTGTTGTACATATTCTCTATTTACAAATAGTATTTTTATATACCTCATCATCATCATCTACCTACCCTTTCTCCAACTGTTGTATTATATTATATATTTTTTTTTAATATTAATAATTTTTTAAAATAGAAAGCAGAAAACTTTTGAAATTCCAAGAATTATTTTTAATTTGGAATACGTAGGTAAGTTTTTGGTTTAAATTAAATACGAATACTCCTTAAAGCTGCAGCGTGTTCAAAGGCTTGTATGTGCTTAATAAAAACTAGTCTGAGAACTAACACAACACAAGTTCTAAATTGCTCTCTCATTTCTAACGTTGTATTATTTCACAACAAATAATTATATTCCACAAACATACCTTATTATTTTTACACTGCAATATACAATTTGAATATTCACTGCGTTTCATGAAACACATTTTAATGTTTTTATTTTCAGAACTGAAAAAAGTAGAATCATATTGTGTTTCGTTGCAGCCAATTAACAAGAGAAGTAGTATTAAAGAATTCTTTTAACTTAAATATAAATGATATAATTGTAAAAAATTTGCATGTCATTATGTTATGATTGAATATGTTAAGCTACTATTAATCTACAATTGTGAGAACTTTTATAACCATATTTATCTGCAAATAAATCTTTGACTTTGACTTTGAAGGAAATAAAAACCCCTTAGAAATAGGTACAGCATGAAGGCTTTGTGTAGTTGTAGCTACTACAAATAAAACATTATTTTGACCTTAAAATATGAGGCTAATAAATCTGGCTAGAGTAACGGAATATTTGTCAACAATGGCGTGAACGGTATCGTTCGCACTTACTTTGCACCATTATCGTTTAAATATCGTTGTGTTTCGTATATCTGGCTTTAATTAATGTTTTGGTTTGCTTTCCCAGTTTGTTTACAATAGTATTTTAATACTTTACGACTTGAAGATACTCGAATTACGAGCATTTGGCAAACACTAGAAGCTATTACATGAATAGAGCAATGAAATGATTTGCTGCAAAAACAAACATTAATCACTCAAAGATATACCCACCCAAGTAGCATTACCTCTCTGGGTCCACAGGTCAATAACATTTGGTTAGTTAATTTGCTACAAAAAACGTGGAATGACCATGTAAAAACCCTTTGTTGAGGAAATTTCTACCCTCGCCACGTGTTTTCTTATTCTTGTAATCAGGAAAAAAGGGGTAAAGTAAACCTTCCGTGTCGAACACGCTGACTACCTTTTCGTAATTTCTTATTAATGAGTGGTACGCGTGCCGTGGAATTATTAATAAGGGACGTATGCGGGCCGCATCGGCGACGCGCGACCGTGCCGCCCGCTCGCCACCGGTTCACGCCTACTGGGATCACGGCACTGCCCGACCGTGTAGAATGTCACTTGAGTATTCACACATTTCACTCAACTTTTAATGTATTCCGAATATAGGAGTACCTTTAGTTGGTTTTGTTTTAGAAGTTTCAATAAGGTTCCCGTGTTCAAAGTTAGACGTTCGATTGTTTTCACAGTCCCTTTGTTTGGCTATCGGCAAATGAATACAATCAAGACTTCCTTTTCATAATAAGGTGCCATAAATCTAAAGTGCCCAAAACGTTTTCTTTAAACTCGGCCGCGCGACGTTTTTTAAAAGGACTTTGACCCAATAAGCGAGGAACATAATTACCTATTCAAAGCTTCTAAAGCAATTTAAAATTTTGATTCAGCTGTGTCTAACTTTGTTATTTTGATTCAGCTGTGTCTAACTTTGTTATTTTGATTCAGCTGTGTCTAACTTTGTTATTTTGATTCAGCTGTGTCTAACTTTGTTATTTTTGTAAATTGGTGCGTATCAAAGTTTTATAGACAGCTTATATCAAAATATCAAACAGGATGACATATTTTCCGGTACGCTGTGTGCGATCGACTTGCTCTTGGCACGTTTTTTCCTCCTCATAAAACATCAAAGTTTTCGATAAATGAGTTTCATATGTTATTTAATAGATGGACGGATGTTAATTAAATTGCTCATACATAAACATATCCTGCACGCGGGTAATTTTTGCTATAAAGTGCTTAACGTGGCTTAGGGCACTTTATGGTGGACATGTGTACCGTTCCGTTATAATTTGATATGGAAAAATATAATGCAGTTATTTCCTTTGTTCTTAATAACGCTGTATAAAAGAATAAATTAATTTTGTACATTTTACAAAAAACTATGTCGGAAATTGTTATTAATTTGGTATACTCACCGTGAGAACAAACGACCAACAGACCCATATTCATTAAAAATATAAACGGTTGGCTTTGATGTTGTTATTTAAATCCACGAAGACATATCCCATTAATAACTACATAATAAAAAATGTAGTATAATATTTTTCTTAACAAACAAAACATTAGTCTTAACAAACCTACAAAAACAATATAGATAAGAGAATTTTCAGTTGTCAGTTGATAAAAAAACGGTGATACACGAATGCATAGAATAAGAAATGAGTACATAAGAGGAAGTCTGAAAGTGGTCCGGTAACTGAAAAGTTGTGTGGAAATCGGTTGTCATGGTATGGGCATGTGATACGGAGCAAAGAGGAAAATGTCGTGAGGAGAGTTTTGGGTATGAATGTCGATGGCTATAAGAGAGGGGAAGACCAAAGAAATGATGGATGGACTGTGTGAATGATGATATGGTTAGAAAGGGGGTGACTGTCGAGATGGTGACTAATAGAGAAATATGGAAGAAAAAGACGTTGCGCCGACCACGAATAAATTGGGATAAGGGCTGAAGAAATGAGTTGATAAAAAAAGATCGCGATCTACTCCAACTCCATAAGGTACTCAAAAAAACAAATAAATCGAGAAAAATTATAAGTGTCCTCGTGTTTAAGTAAGTATAGACGCCAACACATCAAGCTACTACAATCTGTAAAAAAAATTCAATAGATTTTCAACTTTATCGCTAAAGCATGAAGGTTCAAGGTTGATTAGGAAAATTTTACAGTTTCGGGTAGCTTGACTTGCTGGCGTCTGTACAATTGCTTAATGTTAACAATTGGATGTCCGTGGGTTTAATAAAATCGTACGTCGTTAAATTTACGGAAATGTTGACTTCTGCCCTTATGAACTAAATACTCTTTGTCTTTTACAATGCTATTGGCCCCATGCATTGTTTGGCAAATGTTGGCTAGCATATCAGTATCAGAGAGTCAAAGCTTGTTGGTTCGTACAATTCCTCCAAATAATTAATCTTTACATCAACTCCATTGAGGTGGTCACCATTAATAGAATATGTTGATTAGCCACCGGTCCATAAAGCTACACCTAAGTAATATATTAATAGATTCTGTTGAAAGTACCTATAAAGGAATAAGTAATCATAGCATGAAATGTGACGTAGGTGTCAATGAATATGTTCTATAGGAAGGGATGGTGTACCTTAATACCGCTAACCACGAAGCCGCAACATCGAACGATTCATGGCGAACTTTACCTTTACCGCATTTGAAATACCTGTTCATTTTGGTGTCGGAAATTGGAGTATGCCATGCTACGAGAGACTTTACTCAGAGCACTGATTTTAACGGCACTTTAACGAACGGCATCTAAGCTGTTCAACTAACCGTGACGATACAAAATCATGATAAGAGAGTTTCCGTGGAACAGTTCAGAAATTTTATTTTCTTATGCCACGAACGGCACCCCAATATTATTTTTAGTGATGGGACGTGTGTATTCTTTGTTCAGGACATTACCGACTATTATTATCATTATCGATGCGGGAATATGAAACTAAAAAGCTCGTAGCCTTAGTCAATAATTATAATAACATAACAGACCGCCAAAACAGATGGATGTATCTATTATTATAGGAATGTGACAGGGTCCTATTCATAGAATCGATTAGTGCAACATATTTCGAGTAGTTGGAATTCCTAGCGTCTATAATTTAAATGGTCGATCGCAAAATGTTTGTTCAGTGTGTATTAGAAAGCGTACTTGTATATTTCCCCGTTTAATATACGGAATGGGACAGGTGCTATTTAAGGAATCGATTAGTAAATAGCTTCAGCTCATAATTGCTCGTGCTTTCTCGATTCATTTAAACGCTTCTGTCTGGGGATTCTTAGAATCGGTAGCCGAGGTTCCTCTGGCACGGATAGATAATGAGTTGCCAAAATAGCGGGAAGATCGCGATGCGTATGACACACATTTTGTTAGACGGCCAAGAACGGCCCAAATGTCGGTCAAGTTTGGTACAAGTTTAATCGGTGTACTGTAAACATTATAATATAATATTAACGGGATTATGAATACGTGTCGTCACACCTACGGTGTAAACATCAACTTACGCAAATGCGGTCAGTGTCGCATAGCATTATCAGCCCTTAATGTTCCCACTGCACAGACCTCCTCTCGGGTCATAATCCACCACACGGGCCCGGTGCGGATTGGTGGACGTTATATGTTTTCGAATTTTTGGTTCTAGGACATGCCAGTTACCTCACGATGTTCTCCTTCACCGTTTTGAAAGGAGCGGTGATAAAATAAATTACACAAAGCAAAGCGCCTGCTTGGATTCCAACCCACGTTCTACGTCTCATCCGTCGGGGCCGATGCCAGTACTAGGCCAGCACTACTCCACTGCAATACACAGTGTCACATAACAATGTCTATTTATTTATTACAAAGATTTAAATCGTCAGATTTGCCCTCACTCCACTAAGTCACGCGAAAAAGTGTCTAAACTGAGAAGAGTGAGCTCACACAATACTAATGACGTTTACATGATAATGAAATCAAGTCTCTGCGACTTTGTATCTGTCAGACGTGCAAAGACTAAACAGAACCGCAACCATCTATTGACGTGGTGGGTTAGTCTACGATTGAAACCTTTAATTTATTATTTATGTATGTGCACACAAAACACTTAATAGAGATAAATACATAAAAATAAAAGAGCACAAACTCAGTTGATTTTGTAATAAACCAAACCCTGATTGAATCGATAGACCAAAAATGCGATTAAATGTTTGCATGTATTTTACATAGTTATTTGTAATTACAGATGCAAAGGTATGTGACCACCGTACATAGAATAAATATCAGATTACCCGCGTGGTTTTTGTTCTGGGAAATGCACAAATTACACAAACTATAACAACCACCAGTAAACCATAACCACTAACATTATGTTAACAGTATTATTATTTAGTATTCTGCGGTAACAAGTAACTTTTCCTGCATTGTTGCTCTACATGCATCGCGCAAGCACATTATGAATAACTAACAAACTATGAAAAAATATTCTAAAGAGTTCCATGTTAAATTGCTTCAAGCGCTTTAAAGCCTTAAAGGTTTAAGTACCTTTTATGGCTGCAGCGATGCTTACATTAATAACATTACGACGCCTTAACGAAATATAAAGGGGAACATCTACTTATCCTCACGAGGAAATACGAATCAAGTCGAGGAAATGAGCTCCTATAGTGTTCGCAGCCGATAGATTGCCAATTTCGTTGCACCATTCCCATTCTTGAATACCCGTATTACCGCTAAATGTAGCTTCAACAATTGGATGTACTCCTACTACTTGGAATGTATTCAACGCTTGGCTATGTTCCGTAACGTTAAAGTAGTTCTGCACACATTATACGAACGAGTTATGGTACAAAGTGGCACTTACTACTTGAGTTATCTCTCCTATTATTCTTTTCGTACGCATGACTTTAATAAATAAGGGTAATTTTTCAAATAGAGTTAGCAAACATTCATTAAGGTCGAAGGGTGCCGGCAGACGAGCTTCATCGGTATTACTGACCGTCATATAAATTTTCATTAGCGAAGCGGGCTAGAAATTCCTTCATTCGTAATAAACACACGGTATGTGGGCATATTTTTCTGCTCTTAGGAATGTACCCCCTTGGCGCAGTCAATTGAGGTAACGTAAAACTGAATGCTCAACCGACATTCTTTATGCAATTGTTTCCTAAGTATCTTTTTTATATTTTCCTTACGGACGCTTTTAACGTTCTGCATCTGATGTAACCAATATTTAGTAGCCATATTATTTTGATTTAAAAGAGTGTCCTTGGAGTTTTTTGCCCATTTTTCTCCATAAATACCTACTACGCTTTGGAATGGGCAACTAGCTTCATCTTCCTGACTGATCGACCCCTTGAAAATTCCAAAGTGCCTGTAATTGATTAATTTTAAATAAATGCATTAAGTTTGAGTTCTGTATTCTGTACAGATATATATTGAGATTATTTTGTTGTGGAACTAGATTATGATGACACAGACCGAAATGGACTCAGATAAAGAAGTGATGATGGAATTTTTAAAGTTGACCTTATTTATTAAGATATAAACCACATGTAAAGATGAGCAGGGGAGGGCAGTGGTAGCGAACCCAACTTACGAGTTGTAGGTCCTAGGTTGGAACCCAGGAAGGCGCTTTACTTTGTGTAAATTATTTCATCACCACTGCTCTCAAAACGGTGAAGGAAAACATCGTGAGGAAACCGGCATGTCCTAGAACCAAAAAATTCAATGGGCCCGCGTGGTGGGTTATGGCCCACTTCCTCTCACAGAGAGGTGGCCTGTTTCCCAGCAGTGGGAACGTTATAGGATGATTATGCTATGCTTATGCATCTGTAAAGACGAGGATTTAGTCTTTTATCGTTGGCACACGTCATATCTGTTAATCAAACAAAAATATACTTACGCGGTAAGTATAACCATTTTGCGATGACCAAAACGAATGCAGAAATGATGCTGGTAAGAATTATCTGACCTCGTAGCGGTTTTCCGTAGCCCGTAGTAGCAGCTACGGCGTAGAGGCCTAAATCCGTAGCCTGATATTGACGTCCAATAGGAAACAATGTAATTGTCCATCAAAACTCGTACATTACCTACCTGGATTGTAAGTATTAAGCATTGAAACACTACTCCCTTTGTTAGCGATTGAGCATGACGTGACAGGTTTCCAGTTACGACTGATTTTGATCATCCGTCAGGTTTGTTGATACGCTCAAGTTTCACTCCTTTGTTTCAGTAAACATTACAAACACCGACTTATTAAAACACTATAATAAATAAAAATAAATATATTGACAATACAGAAAATATTATTGTACATATAACCTTATTTTAACAAACTTTTTATCACGTAGAAAATTGTCCAAATCATGAAAAAAATGGTAGTCCGTTGGAGCAAGGTCTGGCGAACACGGAGGGTGACGAATGGTTTCTAATTGCAGTTCCTGTAGAGTTAAAACGGTTTCTCGTGCTGTATGAGGTCTCGCGTTATCATGGAGCAATAATGGTGAAGATCGATTCATGAGTCGGGGCTGTTTCACTGCTAGTTTTGCTATCATTGTTCGGTGCGTTCATTAGCAGTCCCCTCTCCAAACGCAAAGTTGATATTGCGAGCTGTTTCTGCCGCGTTAGTTCCGCGTCGGAACTCGTATTAAAAAATAACTCGAATTTGCGAAGTATCCATCTGTCTTGTCTAAGCTGAATAAAAAAAACAACTGAAAGTCGATAATCAAACGTTGCACATTTTTTAAAAGAAGAACTTCATAGGTACCATCTGAAAAAAGTTTCACTCAAAAATCTCAAATCACGAAGGTTCTATGTCAATTCGAAGTATCTATTACAATAAAACGGCAATTTCATACTTTAACCCCTATTAACATATATTTTGACACCATTTATTATTACTGCCAATTTTTACATTTAAATACAATATATAAAGTATAATTCTGGACTATTGCAATATTCGGCATTCCATTTTCAGAAACTTTCGTTTGATACCGCGCGGCGTTCATTTCACGCCCATCCTGCAATAGTAAAAAGTATTTCGGAATACTGGCATGTAAGATACTTCGAAGTATTTCGAACTCTCAGGAGTCAAAGCCAGGCACCAATTGCAATATTTCTAACCTCTGAAACATATTCCTGAAGGAAATAACGAACTCCTGCCAATTTGTGCGACGAAAATGCTATTGCGAAACGAAATTTGAATATCTCCTTACATTTTTGAAACCTGCAAGTCGTTACAAAAATTGCTACGTGAACGTTAACCACACTAATGATGTTGCAAATTAACTGCAGCTATGTTATTACAGTTGAAAGATTTATCTAGCCATGCAGTTAGGTAGGCCCTTGCCTTGTGCCTAAGTGGGAACGATGCGTGCGAGGTATGTATATAATATTTAATAATAATTGCGTGACACAGTTATTATAGTAATACCTCTCATTTTGACAGTACGACAACATTCATTGCTTTATTTCCAGGAAACGAATTTTACAAAGTTATGAAGCAATGCATTAGAAAATTCCTTGTGAATCTTTCAGATTATGTTACGCAACTGAGTGGTGGTCTGGAGCTGGTCCTAGCTGAAAAATGTTTTCACAGACCCAAAGTATGTACGTAAATATTAAATATAACTAAGTAACATCCAACTGTCAAGTACAAAGCAAACCTAGTAATAATCTCGAGTTAAATGGATACTGACCTACATAAAAGGTCAGATTACCCTCAGTCTCCCAAATTTACATTAACTATGCTTGTTCACTTGCACTAAGCTACGTTAATCAAACATTATATAAACGGTTTATGTAGTAAATGAGGCTAAGTAGGTTCTCTACGATTTTAGGGGACAGTGTCTTCACACTATCACCCTGCCTTCGGTGTCACTGCGTGATAGAAAAAGAAAGAAAGAAAGAAAATGCATTTATTTGCGGCAAACATGAAGAAAGAAGAAACAAGGAATGTAAAAATCCGCAGGAGAACCAAAGTAACCGACATAGCCCGGAGAATTGCCAAACTTAAGTGGCAGTGGGCAGGGCACATTGCTCGCAGAACAGATAGCCGATGGGGCCGAAAGGTTCTGGAGTGGCGACCGCGTACCGGAAGACGTAGCGTTGGAAGGCCTTCCACAAGGTGGACCGAAGACCTTGTGAAAGCTGCAGGGGCCCTTTGGATGCGAGAAGCACTGAACCGGTCGTAGTGGAGGTGCTTGCGGGAGGCCTTTGTCCAGCATTGGACGTCTTTTTTAAATGATGATGAATGATGATTGTGAACGGTTAGTTTTTGAGCTACCTATGTAACAAAGATATTGTACTGCACGTTTGTTGCAGTGTTAAGGCTGGGTTCACAGGGCAACATTGCGTTGCTGATACGTTAAAATCAGTTGGTACAATGTCGTGTAAACGACTATTATTTTATTTCTAGCAGAAAATGTCCCACTGTAGGGTAAAGGCCGCCCTTTCTCCTTTCCACTTCTTTCAGCTCGTCCCGCCATCTCCTCCTGGGTCTCCCTCAATGTCGCAAATAACTGGCTATCCTAATATTAGTTTATTTCCAAAATCAAGCTTACATAATTATTTTTACTATTATATTACCTCTGTGTTAACCCTGCTGGGTTGACTCTATCGTATTCACTTACACAATAATATTTTCCTCACATGTGACACAAGAGACAACTCTCGACTTTTTATTAGTCTTGCGAAAAACACAGTAATCCTCTGTTCCCAACAGCGTACCACGTCGTGTTTACAATTTCCTCCTCATTTGTTTCTACATAATCATAACATAGCATAGCTTCACGCCTGTATTTTGTTCGCTCGCGCCCTGTACCATAGTACAGGGTGCGAGCCTATAGTAATGGAGTTTCTAGCCCGTTCTTCTCCATAGGTACCTACGCTTTGGAATGGGCAACTAGCTTCATCTTTCTGACTGACTGGCCCTTTGACAATTCAAAAGTGCCTGTAATTGGTTTGGTTGAATTAAATGATTTGAGTTTGAGTTTGAACTTGTAATTTCGAATTCTGGTAAGGGAAGTTATAAGCCAAGAGGAGCCTCTTATAACCATCACTCTTGTTGCAAAGAGGTAACATCACGCTCGTATATTCCCCGAAGGGTAAGGCTGACGCGCACCTACAGTACACTCTCATTCCGCCAGTTATTTCTAGGTCCCATGTAGTAGGGGCAAGCCTATTGCCATCAAACGGGCACATATCTAGACTACGGGTTGCCACCGTGAAATTCTTAATAAAAAAACCCAATAACCCCAATCCGTCCGATATAGAAAAGAAAAGAAAGAAAAAGATATTATATTATTTTGTGGTTATACATTAATCGTCGGGCTTCATCGCGAAGCCACGATGATCAGACATTTCTGGTCCATACTGAGTCGGAAAAGGAAAAAATGACAAACAAGGCTTAGCCCACGCAATTTATTGTTGTTATAATGGGCTCAATTTGCTGTCTCAGTTACGTATTTTCGTACCACAAAGGTCTTCACGTTAAAAGAAATAAAAGTCCCTTTAGTTTTGTTTGTTAAAAAAAATCTTTTAAGGTACACTGTATGAGTTGTTGTTAACGACAAGTGCCTTTAATATTAAAAGTTTAGTTAGTTATTTTAATAGAAAATTGTGTTAAATTGAGTACTGCACAAACGGAGAGTGCTCTAATATATTAAATAGAATTTTACTGAAAACTTATTTAATAACAAATGCAAATAATTACGTTGGCTAGATTGATAAGAAAACTAGAAAATCATATCTAGTTACAATAGTTTCAAACTTATAAACATTTTAATAAGGCGATAATATTATCAGATTATTCGTAAATATACAACAAACTGAATCATAACTTTAAGCGAAGTCGATTCAGATTCACTCAAAATCAAAATCATAAAAAATCAAAATATTTTATTTCACATAAACCTATATGGGCACTTATGAAACGTCAGACGCTTGGTGCGCGATTCCAATTGGTCGGTTTCTATGGAATAATAAAATACACTAATAAAATAAATAGAAAGATGAATTTTCTAGCATTTTTATGGCAGCAATAAAGATGTTTAATACCTTTATAACGGAATGCTGAGATATTAATAGTTACACTTGCGTTATTTAATGTTGACACACCACTATTTATTAGTGTGATTTCTTCTTGATATCCAAATTGACAGTACAACAACGATATTAATATCGTTATTTATAATATCGTTGTTATTATTATCGTCGTTAATTTATTTTAATATCGTTGTAAATCTGATTGATAACATCCTAAATCAATTTGGAAAGAAAGATAAATATACACTAAATAAACTTGTAATACTAAAAAAAACTAACAAACTATTAAAATTAAAACATATTATCCTAACATAACTAAAACTCAAACTAAAATATGGCGTCGAAAAAATTTTCCGCATAGCTGTCGACTGTTAATGTACAGATAGACGCACATCAAACTACTACAGTCTGTCAAATTTCTTTAATAGATTTTCAACTTTATCGCTAAAGCATAAGGTTCAAGGTTGATTAAAAAAAAGGTTTCAGTTTCGGGTAGTTTGACCTGCTGGCGTATGTACCCAAGAGACTGGAGGCATTGCCACGTTGTATGGCAATACTATTAGCCTTAGTCACGGGAAGTGTCAACCAGCCCTTTGGAGACTTCATTGAATAAACCATGATCTCTCGGACCCCACGGGTTTCAACCCTAAACTTAAACAATATTTAGAAAAAACAACAAATATAATTATTAATGTCCAAGTCGTAACTTGTAGTTTAAAGGTAAAGTAATTTTGAATTGGCCGGACTCATTTTTCAGTTCATCATCGTCGACGTAATTACGGCGACTCCTTTTGAGCGTTGAAAATTACGTAGAGTAAGGTACTTGTCGGTTTGGCCCCAGTTCCTAAATGCTAAGGAATAGTGGTTTTATTTTATGTGTAATACAAAATGAGTTTGGGTAACCTTCGAGCCTACATATCAAGTTAGGAGAGTTGCATTTTTCATGCGAAGACACACTCAAACGTGTAGTTTTCCCGAAATTCAATCCACAGGGACGAAAGAGGGTCAACTGTGTTCCTACAAAACTCGTAGAGCCTTCGGTCACTTTTATAGGGAAATAAAATATTAACAAGTAAGGAACTGAATTCGTAAAAATACCAAGGGACGAATACTTTCACCATTTTGCGTTAGACGACCATTTATATTTTACTGTATTTTTTCTATAGAAATATTTTGATTGAATCAAATAAACATATACACACATACATATTACTTGAATAAAAATAAATAAACATATTTGTTTATTAACTTACTAAATAGTACGGCGTATTTTGAAAAAGTCATAAATATTTTTATTGATGCATTTCAAACGAGTTTGTTTTTTGATTCGAAATTGGCGCTGAAACGTTTACGCTCGTTATTTGCAAAAAAAATATTTTAGTAAGTATAGCTTATGCCCTGTTTTCGCTTAGCGTTCTTTCTTACTTTTTTTTAACTTTTGCTCGATACCTAAGAGTCATAACGTGATGTTCAATAGCATATCCAAATAAAAAGTCTTTAATGCTAAATAACCTTTCTCAAAAATTGGGCTATCAAATGAAAAAGTTTCAAATCCGACTGGTAGTTCCAGAGATTAGCGCGTTCAAACAAACTATTTACGAGTAGCTTTATCATTATAGTATAGTATAGATGTATACAATATAGAGGGGCCCATGGCTAAATAATAACAGCCGTACAGGTCGATCGATCAGATTAAGCTTGCCGCGGTTGGTCTGTAGATGGGTGACCATCTTTACATACCGAGACCTCTCCGTGTCTCGGAAAACACGTTAAACTGTTAGTCCAGGCTGTCAAGTCGTTACGGGCCCGAAATCTGACAACCAGTCTTACCATGAGGTATCGTATTACCCAGTAACTGGGTTATGGAGGACAGATAGGCAGTCACTCCATGTAAAATACTGGTATTCAGCTGAACCAGCACCCTAATTGCGTAACACACGATCAATCGGAATCGGTTTCATTTTGACAGTTCAACATCATTCATTGCGTTATTTACGTGTTGAGCAGACAAATTTTTCGAACTTATAAAGCAATGGATTAGCAATTTGCTTCAAAATGATTCAGATTCCGATTGATCGTGTGTTACGCAATTAGGGTGCCGGTTAGACAGGAAGCCGAGCCCAACAAAGTTGTGATAAGGTTAACCAGATGATGATGGTGTACACCATATAGTGGGTGTAAATTATGTAGGTAAGTTTATTAGTATTCATGATGTTTATGCATATTTATTAAAATCTTGTTTAAAATACTCTTGTAACAAGGAACACCTCAGTCTTTTGACGCCATGAGTGTCAAAAGACTGAGGTTTTCGAATATAGGGTAAACTTACTTAAAGACTTCATGAGAATCAACATGTGGTGTAAATATAAAGCTGGTGTGAATTTCGTATAAATCGGTAGAGCTACTGAGAAAACGGTCGTCCCGGGAAAGAAAATGATAAATAATAAAGGTGATTACGTTAGCCTCAAAAAGCCATATAAATAGTATCGTTCTAAAAATGGCTACATTTTTAATAATAATTTTATGTATGAGTTGAAAATTATTTTACTTAGAGCTGATTTTTTCAATTGACAGATAACTTTAGCGAAGGAATCATTTTGAATTTTTGACAGTTCTTCCACACAAAAACTGTCAGACGTAAATTTTATACCACGAATAAAAATTGTCAGCCGATTGAAAAATCAACCCTAAAGATAACTTTTATTTGAGGAATAAATATTCCGGTTTGACAGTTTTTGTACAGAATATAAATGTCAAAGTGTCATAATTATTCTTCAGATAAAAGGTATCTTACTATTGAAAAATCAGCCCTCAGCGTCAAATATCAAGGCTGAAGGAAAGGCTAGACAAAATCAAACTGGTTGCTAATGTAATTGTATAATTTATTCTTTTTTTTTTCTTTGACATATATTTACATTCTGTAATTACTTAAAGTCACACGCAGACTTATTACTCCTTATTTATTTATGAAAATCGTCTACTTTTGGAATGTTTGTGAATATGTGAGCACCATGTATCTATCACATAGTTAATTTATATGTCATGGTTTCATTTATCCATTTTAATTCTTTTAACTATTGTGGTATAGTAATTTTATTTTTAGGTGCATCGCCTTCACAAATAATTATATAATTTAATGTATGCAAAATATTGTAAAACATTTTAAAACAGTAACGAGGGAGTTTCTTGCCCATTCTTCTCCATAGGAAAACTACCTTTTGGAAGAGGCGACTAGAATCAATTTTATTTTTATTTTATTTTTGACGTTCAAAAGAGCCTTTTATGTGCCTATTTGAAATAAATGATTTGACTTTGAAGTACGGCTTTTACAAATTTATTTATTAATTTAAACTTTTAGTTCAAAAAGGTACAAAGGCGGAGACATTCCGCAATTTTTTTCATAAATCGTCACAATTTCGTTATTACGTAGATAAAAAGATCCGCTCCATGAAGTACACAATTCCGCCATCAGCAGATTATAAAACACAATGACCTTTTTCTCGCTTCTCTAAAAAATTAAACTTCTTACTTCCGTCTCCATTTGAAACCGTAGACAGTTACGAAAATGACACTTAACATGCTTATCTTGGAACACTCTTCGACATTCATAACGGATTTTCTTTAAATAGACTCCTGCTGAGTAGTAGCTACTGTAGGATCAAAACCTTATAGGGTCTAACTAAATTAGGTAGCGAAACTCTACAGACGTGATGGGTATAAATAACGAAACACGATAAAATAAAAGATTTGATGTATTTCTTAGAGGGTCAACGACCGCTGGTATTGTTGTAACTTAAGTATAAGATAAGAATCTGTTTTCTTTTATTTGATCGTGTTAAGATACCGATACCAATCACATCTGTGAAGTTTACACAAAAAAAAGTCTTTTAAACTGATATTACAAGTGTCTTTACTAACTGCTGTCGTTGACCCCACAAAAAAAGTCATCAAATTAATTTCTTTTTTGGTTTATCATGTCAAGATATTAAAGAGTTTCGCTAGCTAATTTGATTTGACCCTGTATAGCTCAAAATTGTAAATTCACGCTCAAATTCGAACTGTTACAGCACATGTAAGCTCCTAAGTCAGTCGGACCCTGAGAAGGATGCAACGCTAAGGTAACCCGCGAAATTCAAATTTACTTACGACGTTTTCAGCACTTTACAGGTCAGTGGCAAGGGAGGCAAGGGAATCGGCATTCCCTTGTTCACAAACTAAACTAAATTTAAGTTCAGTGCATCTTTTTCTTTCAATTTCATTAAGAAAAGGACAGAAGATAAATATTAGTCTAGTCCTGTCAAATTAAGATACTCCATAGCAAGTTTAGACGTGATTAAAAACATGACTACTAAAAATTCGTCAATTTACGTCAGGCGCTGACTAATTTGACAGGACTAAACCAATATTTATCTTCTGTCCTTTTCTTAGTGAAATAGAAAGAAAAAGATGCACTAAACTTAAATTTAATTTAGTTTGTGAACAAGGAAATCGGCGCCAGGGGCGTCGGTTATATGTTGATTAAGATATGGCGACACGGTTGGCACAGTGGCTGAGCGATCGACTGCTGCGCTGCGTGTCGCGGGTTCGATTTCCGCACGGAACAAATATTTGTAATGCCTACAGGTAGTTGTTCCGAGTCTGACTGTTTGTGTATGTGAGTTTAAATGTTTGTAAACGCACCCACGATACAGGAGTAATTCCTAGTGTGCGGCAACTTTAAAAAAATATATATATATCTATATTTATGATTCGTAACTATAACAAATATGGCTTTACAGAATTATGAACAGTACAATCAGCACAACCACTCCATAAATTGGAATTGGCCTCGAATGTCATGATTTCATGAAATGGTCATTCAATAGGGTAAAAATCATTAATACACCTCTCTAAGTTCATATTACTCAATATGAACTTAAAGAAATGTACTCATGGTTTTTAAATATGATTATTATTCTATTAACAATATTTGTGACGGCCGGGAGTCATATTTAAATCAGCATACAACCTGATACTGACCTCAATTGCAAGATAAGATAAGACAAGACAATATTTATTTGCTTTAACATGTGTCATACATACAAAAAAATACATGCATGCAAGATAGTAACAACATTATTTGGTACAAGCATGTTTGCCATATAATGTGACGTGCAAAAGTCAAGAAATACTATAAAAACAAAAACACAAAACTAAAAACTGATCATTTGAATTTCTCGGGCTACCCTGACGCGTTCGCCTTAAGAATCAACGTCAAGCGCCTTGAAGCGCTAGTTCTCAAGTGCTCCATTAGACGGCAGTCAATCATTATTATTCACCCGACTAACACACTTACGCGAACCAGATCCCGGCGAGGTGGAAGTAACGAGCCAGAAAAATAAACATGAGGAATATAAAATAAGACGTTAAAGCATGACTTTGAGCTGATTTATTTACTGCTACTGCGATTGTTACATTGATTTAGGATTGACTTTTACGCAAAGCGTGGAGTACTATGAGAAACCGAAATGGTTCGCATTCTTTCAGGGGGGTGAACTTACCAATTTTATCTTTGACAGTCGTTATGGGTCGTCAGAAGTCCGAAAGTCTGACAACCAGTCTTACGAAGGGGTTATATGTAGTATTACCGAGTAACTTATGGGAATCAGATAGGCAGTCCCTCTATGTAAAATATTCAGCTGTATGGTTAGACTGGAAGCTAACCTCAATATAGTTAGGAAAAGGTTAGGCAGATGATGATTAATTTAACTATGGACCAATTCTGAAATAGATTTTGAAATCAAATAAACTAAGGCCTGATTTTTCCATCGCCAGATAACTTTTATTCGAGGAATAAAATTGACGTTTGACAGTTTTTGTATGAAATAACTGTCTAATTAATTATAATATTCTTATTTTAATTATCAGATGATTGAAAAATCAGCCCTACATGTTGTAGCGGTATCTACAACGCCACATGCGAACAACGCGTCATACTGACGTCACGCAAATCCTGCATCTCGCAAGCAGAGTTTACCGCGCAATTAGCGTAGATACAATTTCCCAACATCAATCGTTGGGCAATTGCCCGCCAGACACAACACCCGTCTGGTCGGAGGATCCTCCCTTTTCGATGGAGGATGAGTGAACTTTACACCCTGTTCCTCATACCTCTATACTGGTGACCCCGACGTGATCGTCAGCGCAGCCTTCGTGCAAACACTTCAGCGTGACGTCATCATTATCACTCCCGCAAGCTTTAGCGGCGAGTCACCCAGCCAGTCAGCATCCACGGCTTCTACGGGTATCCTGACCACCAGCATGCAGCGTCCGCGCATACCTGGTCATCACCCTCAGCCTCATCAGCAACCTCGTCACAGCACACTGCACTTTCGGCCGGTCAACAAGCAGAGCACCCTCTCCTGGTCGACGCAGCAGCCAGCCTCAACCCGGCGCTGTACATCCGACGCACTGGAATATAACGCAGCGCCACCCCGACTCACTGGGGACAACTCCGCAGACAGTTCCGACTCACCGTGAACTATGCGGCAACCGGTTCCCACTCACTGGAACCTCAGCTGGCCTGGCAAGCATCGCAAGATCCAAGACTCAGTCCACTATCGACCTCCGGTCTCCGGAGGGGAGTGATGTAGCGGTATCTACAACGCCACATGCGAACAACGCGTCATACTGACGTCACGCAAATCCTGCATCTCGCAAGCAGAGTTTACCGCGCAATTAGCGTAGATACAATTTCCCGACATCAATCGTTGGGCAATTGCCCGCCAGACACAACACCCGTCTGGTCGGAGGATCCTCCCTTTTCGATGGAGGATGAGTGAACTTTACACCCTGTTCCTCATACCTCTATATCACAACTTGCAAGAAGGTTTAAGCAGCTAATAAAAACTTACTCCGTTTTACCGTCCTTAATTTGATTATTAAAGACTATTTTACCTTAAAAAATTGTCTCAAAATATCAAAAACGTAATATTTAAATTTGAATTCATGTACAGTACTGTCATTTACAGCCTTAATAAAGTCACAAAAACGATGCTTCGTTTACGTTTTATAACTCACATAAATTTAACAGCCGTTGGTTGTGAGTGAAGGTGCGTACGATTCTACTTTGAATATTGGCTGGCAATTTTCGGTCCCGACAGCTCACGGTGTGAAGATACGCATGTTGTCCTCCTATACATCATCAGCATCAATGACCTTCCCAAAGGAACTATGTGTGCTATTCGCAGACGATATATCTCTGCTAACTACATGCCACACTAATAGTAACATTAACGATCAACTAAACACTATATGTAATAAAACAAAAACATGGCTGGATGAGCACAACCTTTTTTTTTTTTTGGTGGGAAGTCGTCATATGGCGTCTCCCGCTCTAAACCCACCCGTATTCCTTCAGTTGCCTATGCCAGAGGCCACCGTATCTCTTTCGAGCAACCCGCGGTCCTGGCAGGCATCGGCCCAAGCGGACCCCGTCAGTTCGTGCTGACATCTCTTTGAGGCGCGCGTGAAACACAACGCGCCGTCGACCCGGGCCTGGTCCTTACCGGGCGGCGAGCTGCCCATTGCTCGCCGCCCGCAAGCCCGCGCCTACGGTGGCCGGGAGTCGGTTGCTGACTCCCGACGTCCAGGGCGTCTCCTGCGGCGAGTAGGGGCGTGAGGGCGCAGATATTGCCTCTCCCTCACGAGCTCCGCCTCCTCCTTTGTGAGCATTACTACTTCGCAGAAGGAGGTGACGGCTTCCCATGCACTCTCGCTGCGTACCATGGCCTGGACCAGGGCCGGACGTGAGAAATCGCCGCCGCCGATCACCGCCACGAGGACACGGCGGTGCTCCGCCCAAGCCGGCCAGACCTCCACCGTGTCCTCAGGGCGATCCACACAGCGGTGACACCCTGGCGTTTCCTCCCGCCTTATCTGACCAGGAACCTCCCGATACAACCGTGTCCGGTGAGGACCTGCGTCAGGCGGAAGGTGAGGGCACCGTGGCGCTTCTCCAGCCACTCCTCAAAGAGGGGAATTACAGCCGCAATTATGGCGTGCCCAGCACTGGGTTTCGACGATCGCGCTCTCCATGTCGCCATGAGATCCCGCCGGAGCTCTGTCCGCTGTACCGTGATTTCTCGCGGCAGCGGAGTTACGCCCCGGCGTTTTGCCTCCTCTCACCACTCCCATATGTGGGCGTCGGTGAGGACTTTTGCCTCCAGATCCCATGGCGGCAATCCGGCAAGGAGGCTCGCCACCTCAGCGGAGGCCGTGCGATATCCTCGGACTAGCCGGATAGCCATGACCCTTTGGGACGCGTTCAACCGGTGGGCTGGTCGCCGCCTCAAGGAACGCGCCCACACTGGTGGGGTGAGCACAACCTTGAGATTAATTATAAAAAAATCTATATTAATGACTTTTTACCCTCAGCAAAAATCCCCATTACCAGTTAATTTCACAACAAACGGCACCAAAATTGAAATGGTTAACGACCTTACGCTATAAGAACTAACAATAGACACACACATTTTGCGGAAGTCCCATATAAAAAACGTACGATCAAAACTCGCAATATTCACCTACGTAAGTGCGTAGGTGAATTTTGCGAGTTTTGATCGTACAAGCAAGGTGAATTTTGCAAGTCGCTAGTTTTTTTCGCTTCTCGAAGTTGAGAAGCGAAAAAAACTACTGACTTGCAATCTGCACTTACTACATACTACGCCTATGCTCATGCATGGCTCAGCTATGGCATTATAATGTGAGGAAATAGCACAGATGCGCCTACGCTTTTCATTCTCCAGAAGAAGTTAACTCGGATTATATTATGTAGTCAACATAGAACATACCGACAGCTGTAAGCCCTTTTTTATAAAACATAAAATACTCACCTGACCATCTATATCCTGGAAATATGCAAATTCGTCAGGAAATACATGAACTTTTTCACAACCCGCGGCGATAAACATACTGACCGATCTGTCAGATACAAAAATATGTTAATGTTACCCTCCTCGCGCAGCAAACTACATTCCAATAGGCCCTACGTTATGTCCATAAAAATATTTAATAAACTACCAGATGCAATAAAGGATGAAACCAACGATACGACATTTATAAATAGGTTCAAGCAAATATTAATTAAAAAAGAATACTATACGATAAACCAATACAAACAAGATGAAAAATCTATTGAACATAAACAGACACCACACACAGTTAGTCGTATATATACATTCATAGATAAATATTATAATATGATAGATATATGTTTAATTGACCTTACCAAATAAAATAAAATGTTATATTTACCTATAATAATTTAATGTTAATAACATATTTTAAAGATTGCTTACTGTTAATTTGTGTCTCAAATTTATTTTAATTTTAATAATTAATTTTATACTTTTTGCTGTGCCCATAATTGCACCTTAGCTTGTTGCCATTGTGACACCTCTACAACATTATGGAATGCTCCAGCACATGTCTCCGAATTTTTGGTTCTAGGACATGTCGTTTTCCTCACGATGTTTTCCTTGACCGTTTTGAGAGCAGTGGTGATGAAGTAATTTACACAAAGTAAAGCGCCTGTCGAACCTACGATCTACAATTCGTAAGTCGCAGCCATTCCCACTGGGCCCTAACTGCTGGGTGTGGTACAGACCATCAAACTGAACGACTTTCTTCATAGGACCAACGTCGTAATCGCGAAAAAAATATCAGCCGTCTCATACATTTGGTTCGAGTAGGTGTTGAAGTATTGTATGGGGACACCTTTCTAATACTTACATATGTCCCGTACTAAACTTCAATTCTGTAGGCACCCATATCTAGGTACAGTATGTAGATGCTTTAGATATGGGTACCTAAAGCTTGGTATTGAATTTGTTTGCAGTCGTTCTGAATACTGTTTTTTACAAAAAAACTAACTCTAAAATGTCGAAAAAACAAATATTCTCCTGTTTCATATAAAATTGGGCTACCAACCCATGAATAGTTCCGAAAGAGAAGCTTTTTCTTTCACTATTTCAAAATTGATGTTGGGGGCTCATGGTATAAAAAAAACCCTGAAAAATTGCCGACAAATTCAAAGTCAGTAGTAGTAGAATTCATCGGCTATTTTTCAGAGTTTTTTTTTTCATCTCCCTAGCCTATTCCCAATACTATGTTGAGGTTGGCTTCAAATCTAACCGAATGCAGCTGAATACCAGTTTACTACATGGACCGAGTACCATGTCAGTCTGTATAAACGTAAGAATTTTCACAGGTGGAATCAATACCCGTAATAATCTCGTTACGGCGTCTACATTATTCTAGTTCTCTTTCAGAGAAACTCAACCAAAAGAAAGAAAAGTAAACAATTGCGAGTAGACTTCAATGCAGCTCCGTCATTGTTAAAGGAATAATATTGAGCAAACAATTCAATTGTGTCGACCATACTCGATATCCTTAGCCATATTTGAGAAAATAATAGTTAATGTGTGCGATTAGGTGTTAAAATCACGTCCTCGATCTATGAAGCCGTATGAAGACAATCCGAGTAGTACTTAGAAGTCTGAGTACCTACACAATCAGGCTAAGCCCAGTTTTCCTATTTTCGTAGAATGATCTAATGCGCTTACTACATTGTTCCCACGTAGAATATGACACATAGATTTTACAAGGAAAAGAGGATTTGTGATGCATCATCCTATCTCTTTCGCTAAGGATTCAGAATATTAATATGATTACCGTTATTATATTCTTATGATCGCAGTTTTATATGTAGGTAACTGCGTATGTTCATCATTCAAAGGCTCTTTCCGTAAAGCCTTAAATAAATATTTTAGAGCTTAGTAACTTTACAGTGGAATATTAAAGTTCCTTCCCGATGGGTAACTTTACAAAGCTTCTACTTATTCTTCCTGGTTTAAATAAACTCTTTTGTTGCCAATCTATTTCGAGCTTTTTAGCCGACTTAAAAAAGGAGGAGGTTAACAATTCGACTAAATTGTTTGTTTTGTCTAGAGTCAAAACGTAGAATGTTGGACTAGATGGACAAACCTACTATAGGCCACCTTTTTAACAACTTTATAAAATAAATTAAAACTAGAATGACCTTATCAACGCTATAAAAAACTTCCTTATGTGTGCTTACCTAAATGCCTAATCAAAAGAAAATTTTATGACCAAACATCACGGACTCAAAGAAACATTCAATTCAATTATATTTCTCACTCAGATGCACGACCTATGTGTATTTTTTTATGAAGTGTTTCTCTTTACTCTCTAATCAATTAATATATAAATAAACGTAATTATTTAATAGACATCTAGATTAACGAGACGCGACCTTATTTTTAGTGGCATAAATGTTTCTTTTAAATTTATAAAGAGAAGCGAATTAATTACACTAATTGAAAACCAAAACATCTAAGATCCAGTCTTTAGTGCGAGCATGTTTGCAGTCATGCAAACTTCTTGAACAGCTGAAGATGAACTTCAAAGTTGGGCAGAATTCCTCGACGCTAAGAGTTTCGACGAATACAAGTCGGAGATTTAGATTATACTTAGTAGTTGGCCTGAATTTAATGTAAAAATAAATAAAGTTTTTGCGTGGATAGAAGCCTGGAATAAATAATTAATAATACCTAATCTTCCTATCTGAAAAGCTTGAGAAAATTTTCACTGTGATGGAAAATATTTCAGAATTTTCCGCTATTGTTCACGCTAAGCTGGATGTGTTTCCAGAATCGCATAAAGATACCAAACAAAACATTTATTTCCCTCTGCTAAAGAAGAATTTATATATGTATGCATCAACCATTATGATAACGAAACAGGAACATAATTGTGTGCTCTGCTGAGAACCATGCAAATCGGGAAACACATTACAAATGCAATCGAGCTTTCGCCTCGTGTATCGGAAACCGATGTCCTGTGGGAAATGAGGTGCTCCTCGGAATAACCTGTTTCCTCTACTAATGACCTGACACTTACCTACTTTATTTTGCCATCCGATGTTCACGTGTTTTCTATGTTAATTTTATGCCAGGCGTCCCTGCTTTTTCCATTATGTCAGAAATAATTTTTAGAGTGGCAATGAATTGTTTCCCTCAGCAGCTTATAAAAAGTGAAAAACAATGTCTGCTATGATTACATTCCATCGTTTCGTTCAAACAACTTACTAAAGAGGTTCCCATTTCGGTCGGTAAATAAATATCTTATTACCTCTATTGATGATGCGATGTTTTTCAAAAACATTTTACTTTGGAATTTTAAAGTCTCTATAATCTGTTTTATGTACTCGAATATCATTTATTTATATAAGATTTTTATTGTTTGCTATTCAGGAATAGAATAGAATACCCTTTATTATGTACACCATATAAATTACAGACAAAAATATAGAAATTTTACAAAGGGTGACGCAATGGGCGGTCTTATCGCTAAGAGCGATTTTTAAAGACAACCTTGGGATGGATTTCAAAGGGGAAGGAGAGACAAAGACTGTAGGGAGTACAGGCTGTACTTGCAGTTTACACCAAAGCAATCCAACAACATAAAACATAATGTCTTTTTCTTTTTTTTTTTTTTGTGGATGGGAAATCATCAAATGACTCCTCCCGCTCTGAACATAATGTCTTGGTATACAAGTCAGCAGACTTTAATATTAGCAAATTAAAGTTTGGACGTCAGACGGCAAGATTACCTGCAATCCTAAGGGATCGGGGTCAGTAATCGAAAGCCAATCTAATATAGAAACGTAATAAGAAAAGATTTGATCGTGAATCACGATATATGTTGGAAATTGCCCGATACCCTTTTTCATTATTAATTTGTGTTGGGTATAAAAACATTGCAGAATTTTAGAATTTAATGTATTTTTAAGCTCGTACGATAATAATGGATTATTAGATTTTTCTTGCCTTTTATTTTGCTTTACTGCGTGATCATTCAAACGTTTCGAACTATTTAAAGTGAAAACTTGTTTGAGTAATAATATATTTTTATATTGTTTATCTAATTATAGGATATAAACCCGCATAAGTTTCGATACCGTGGGAGTATCGGGATAAAAAGTATTCTATGTGTTAATCCTGCTTATAAACTATTTATTTTGTGCCAAATTTCATTCAAATCAAACAAACATCCATCCATACAAACTTTCGCGTTTATAATACATATTAGTAGGATGTGAATATACGAGTACACCGTTAAATTTTGATCGTTTTAATCCTTAAAAGGGGTCATTGTACTCATCATTATGAACAACTTTTACTACGGGACCAACCCTGAAATCGTTATGCGAATATAAATCTATGGATCAACAGTTTTTTTTTTCACGATTTCAGGGTTGATCCCGTAGTAAAAGTTGTTCATAATGATGAGTACAATAACCCCTTTTAAGGATTAAAACGATAATTGAACGGTGTATATTATAATCGGAAGGTAAAGGGTGGGCGTTTTGGGGACTATCTTTTGTAATTTTTACGTTCTAAAAGTGCTGATTCTCAGCCTAATTTGAATAAATGACTTTTTATTTTGATTTGATGAATTATTAGCCAGTCAGCTAATGTGAATACCAAGTCTTACTGGCAATGGAGCCATAAATGTGTCAAACATTTCGTCGCCAGTTAAGGCTCTTTTAAAGCACCCTATTCATCAGTTTGTTAAGCAAGCTTGACACCTAAGCTGCTGCTGACATTTAAAAACACTTTACCAAACATCACATAAATATCTACTACACGATCAATCTCGCATTACATGACACTAATCAGCATCTAGAACACACGGCACATGTACACGACATTTAAATGGCTTCCTTATTTACAAATTAAATTATATCTAAGTACGTTTAGTTACGATACTGACATTAATATTAACTACTTCCTCTACGCACCTTTACAAAAACGCGCGTGTGACATACGACCTTGTGGTTCTGAAAAATAACATCCGCTGCAACCCAAGTCAAGGGCTTGGTATAAGAATACCGATTTATTTTTGTTCTAATGTCGGCTATTTAGATCATTAGCGAAAGATAAAGTCATTATTTTCGTGTCGCTTAAATGAAGAGAAATATGTTATGATATTTTATTAGCTGCGAGTTTAGATAAAGCAACTTTTAATGTAAACTGATTTTGTTTACATTTCAAAATTATTCATGTACTAGCTGCGCCCCGCGGTTTCACCCGCATAAGTTTCGATCCCGTGGGAATATCGGCATAAAAAGTATCCTATATGTTAATCCTGGTTATAAACCATCTGTGTGCCAAATTTCATCCAAATCCGTTCAGTAGTTTTTGCGTGAAAGAGTAACAAACATCCATCCATACAAACTTTCACGTTTATAATATTAGTAGGATAAAATGAATTCGTTTAATAATTCGAAATTGATTATTCGAATCATTTGCATTACACTAATCATCTCCATCATAAAAATATATTTAGAAAAAGATACTTTACGGATTTAGAAATATCCGCGACCTATTTTATCAAATGTCATCTCTGTCACTTTCACGGAGATCAAACTCACGATAAATATAGAGATTATAAAATATATGAAATGTTTTCGAGGGCTTCCCCCGCATATCACATAATTTTTTTTTTGTTCTCGTTATTTTATTACAAGTAGGCGCTTTTGGGGAAAAAAAATGTTAGTCCGTAATATTTTTTTTAGAATCTCTAATTAAAAAGATGAGCTACGATAATGCTAAAATCCTATTTGAACTCATGTTTGGCATAAAGATGCTAAGTAAGTTTGTTACGTTTTCATTTTCGGTACTAAACTCAGGTACTGCAGAAAATGTTAATTAGCGTTATCTAGTTTATGTATTCGTGGGTACTAAGAATTGTAAACACGGTTTATACAACGCAACTAACATAGACGCCACAGCCAATTACCTTTGACTATAGTTAGTTTAATCATCAATTTTACGTGTATCGCTTATTATATCAATATGTGATAGGTACATGTGATACCAACATCTTAAATATGGGTATACTATTGGTACACTTCTGCCTAACCCTTCGGGTATTACAGGTGTAATGTTTTGTTACACTTATCCAACTAATAAATAATAATAGTTTGGTTTTTGCTGACAATATTGTTTAGGTGGAGATTACTCCACCTAAACAATATTGTCAGCAAAAACCAAACATCATCTGCATAGCCTTTTCCCAACTATATCGGAGTCGGCTTCCATTCTAACCGGATGTAGCTGAATACCAGTATTTTATACGGAGTGACTACCTATCTGACCTCGACAACCCAGTTACTGGGTAATACGCCTCTACGTTACGCCCGTTGGTAAGACTGGTTGTCAGACTTTCGGGCTACTGACGTCCCGTAACCACTGTCAAAGATCCACGAATGACAGCCAGTACTAACGGCTTAACGTGCTGTCCGAGACACGGAGGGGTCTTGGTATGTGAAGATGGTCACCCATCCACGGACCAACCGTGGCAAGCGTAGCTTATCCTGATCGACCCGTGCGGCTGTTTTTACTTAGCCACAAGCACCTCCACTTCTACCTAACCCTACGGAAAATACAGGCGTGATGTTATGTTACACTTTGTAGTAAACAATCTCCACCAAAACAATATTGCCAGCAAAAACCAAACGCTAACTTAAAAAAGCAATACCTAGGTAAACAACAACTTCAGGCACACGACTTTTCGATCCTCAAACTCTAAGCCAGGGCCAACAAAAAAGCGATTTACAAATAAAAGCTCAGCCAGGGTCTAAGTATTGAAGATGGTGTCACGTTGAACCGTCCCAGTCTCAATAATGAGATGCCGAGACATCTTCGCGGAGGCATGCACCGTTCTTCACATCAGCATACGGACGTAAGACTCTATCAGCCTTTTAGTAGTTTCGATCTTTTAGGTGTCAAAAGGATAATACCAGAATTTGTTACATTTTCATGATGGAAAACTTAAGGGTTTTTTTTTTTTTTAAACGTTGCCCCACACTAGGAACTTCACAAACAGCCAAACCCGGAACAACTACTTATAGGCCATACAAATATTTGTTCCGTGCGGGAATCGAACCCGCGACACGCAGCGCAGCAGTCAATCGCTTAACCACTGCGCCAACCGTGCCTTCAAAAACAAAAACAACACGCACCGTATTTTTAATCGAGCTTGTCTTCTTAAAATATTAAAGTTTGATAAGAGGGGCAATTTGCCTATTTTTAAGAACGTTCGCACTCTCTGAAATTAGAATGCGAAGGTCAAGGATAAATAGATCTCTAATTTTCAAACATTTTCACAAGTTTTTGACATTGATTGTCATTGAGATGAAATTGCGACTAGTTTTTGAACATTTTTAACTTCGTGAATTGACTTTTCGGTATATTGATTGAGCAGATTGACTAAAACGCGAAAAAATTTTTGCACTGTACTGTTGGCAAGTTTCAACACAATTCAATTGTGGAGCTGAATTTGCGCACGTGTGTAAAGTTACACAAACCGCGAATTTCAATGTATTGCGTTTCGGTTTCACTAAAAGCGCCGTCTGTTTATTTAATAACCCCACGTGTATAAACTGTATAACTGCCAATGTAATGCCTACAACCAATACCTATCCTAAGTAATTACAAGCAAAGAGACAGCTAGGAACGTTTAAGCGTTATATTTATTAACACTTTAAGTAAAGCATAATCACGTACCTAATTGTCTCTGATTTTAAGTATGTTAGACAAAGCTTTAATAAAGACCAAATCTTTATCAAACAACATTAAATTAAGCTCAAAGAATAAAAAAATAGGTGTATTATCTAAAAGTTTTTCAGTATCATTTTACTTAAAATTCCAGTCGGTTCAACAAGCGCTCCAAACTTTCGCAATAGAAAAGTTTTCATTGAGACTTTCGGTTTCGTGCTCGAATTTTTTCGCAATACTAATGAGGAAAGGTGGTCTTGTGACCGCGGCGTTCCATTGTGGAGAAGAACTCGACCTTTTCATCCGCAACCGGATCCCGCGCCACTAGTGCACTTTTTGCTTCGTTAACAATATTCACACAGTATTCAACGTCAAAAATTTTAGCTCTCACTCCGTTATACAGACTCTGTTATGAAAAATTGACATTGCTTTTGTCCTGAAGTACGCCGGAATGACTTTTGAAATGTTAAGGGTTTTCCCTTTTCCAAATACAGCTCTTTTTTCACACCAATCTACGTTTAGAAAAAACCTTTAAAGGTTCTGACAATACAAGGAGGCAAAATAATTTATTTTCGTTTTCGTGCACACTTTTTTTTTTTTTTTTGGGAATGGGTAATCATCAAATGACACCTCCCGCTCTGGGTGGAGCAGAAGGGAGTGTCAGACTCTTACTGACTAAAACCCACCCGTGTTCCTTCCTTAGCCCTTTATGTTCCAGGGCAGCGGTAACCCTTTCGGACGATCCCGCTACCCCGGCAGGTTTCGTGCATACTTACAAATGGTTTAGGGACGCATCGCTTTACAGATGCGTACGCATTCCATACAAAATCGTTGCTTTCTATGACAAAGCTGAACAGAGCTGAATAAGTGTGGTTAGTCCCTTAATAACGACCATCGAACACTCTCGATGTTTTTTCTTTCTTTGTTATTCGCAAAACCACTAACACTGTTTTCCCATGTAAAATGTGCAAATACTTTCATCTCTTTGTACAGGGAGCTCCAAATCCGTTTGCTTACATTCACACAATGACCTACTTCGATCCACTTCTGAAATTTTAATTTCGTGCGGTCAACGATTTTATTTCGGAACCAAGTTTATTTCGATTCCTGACTCAAAATAAAAGTTTATTTCAGTTTAATATGACATTTATTTTGAGACGTTCTTCGGGAAATGCCACTTGTTTATATCTAATAGACGCTAAGAGATGTCTGAGAGGGAATTCTTGTAATTTTAAGAACGTTCACAGTCTGATCTCATTCTCAGTCAGTCAAAAATCCGCCAGGGCCGCGAGTTGTTCGAAAGAGATACCGTGGCCCCTGGCATAGGCAACTGAAGGAACACGGGTGGGTTTTAGTCAGTAAAAGTCTGACACGCCCTTCCGCTCAGCCCAGAGCGAGAGAGGTCATTTGATGATTTCCCAACCAAAGAAAAAAAAAGTCTGTCAAAAATACCTACCTCTAAAATCTCTACATTTTTTACCAGTTTTTGACATTGATTGTCGCTGAGATGAGATTGGACTAGATTTTGAACGTTTTTAATTACGGGAATAGCCGTTCTGATATGTATTTTGACCTTTTAATTTTTGTAGCTTTGCAAAAAGATTTTGTAGAATAGTAACTTGGAATGGTATTTTACTATTTTTGACCAACTACTGCTACGTTCGATAACGTCGTATTTGTTTTATATCAATTTCAGTATTCCATGTATTTTATATATTTATGTATTCATATTGTTGTGTACAAAATCTTCAAATATTTGACATAAGTCCATAATTAAATGTCAAAAGTTCCCTTAGAGAGTTTGTTCGAAATAATTTGTACAGAAATTATGATTCAATGGTTGGGTACCGTTTACAACTTCTATAGAAATTGTTTAAATAGAAATATGAAACTTTGTAATTATAACTAAAACTTCAGAAATTGTTTATTAATGTATTTGTAATTAATATTTGAATGAACTTAAAATTGGTCTGGATTCGTGAATGTAACATGTTATATTGAAATACGATGAATACAACACGTACCTAGGTATGTGAAATTAAATATAGATAACACATCCTATATATATATACTCTACCCCTCTCCTACCCCTCCCTTTTTTTTTTTTTTTTTTTTCTCTGGGTGGGAAATCATCAAATGACTCCTCCCGCTCTGGGCGGAGCAGAAGGGAGTGTCAGACTTTTACTGACTAAAACCCACCCGTGTTCCTTCAGTTGCCTGTGCCAGGGGCCACGGTATCTCTTTCGAACAACCCGCAGCCCCGGCGGCATCGGCCCTAGCGGACCCCGTCAGTTCGTGCTGACAGCTCTTTGAGGCGCGCGTGGAACACAACGCGCCGTCGACCCGGGCCTGGTCCTTACCGGGCGGCGAGCTGCCCATAGCTCGCCGCCCGCAAGCCCGCGCCTACGGTGGCCGGGAGTCGGCTGTTGACTCCCGTCCAGGGCGTCTCCTGCGGCGGCTAGGAGCGCGAGGGTGCAGCGATTGCCTCTCCCTCGCACGCTCCGCCTCCTCCTTCGCGAGCATAACTGCTTCGCAGAAGGAGGTGACGGCCTCCCATTCACTCTCGCTCCGGACCATGGCCTGTATGAGGGCCGGACGCGAGAGGTCGCCGCCGCCGATCGCCGCCAAGAGGACACGGCGGGGTCCCGCCCAAGCCGGGCAGACCTCCACCGTATGCTCCACCGTGTCCTCCGGGCGATCCCCACAGTGGTGACACCCTGGCGTTTCCTCCCGCTTTATCCTGAACAGGAACCTCCCGAAACAACCGTGTCCGGTGAGGACCTGCGTCAGGTGGAAGGTGAGGGCGCCGTGGCGCCTCTCTAGCCACTCCTCAAAGAGGGGACTTATCGCCGCAATTGTGGCGTGCCCAGCGCTGGGTTGCGACAATCGCACTCTCCATGCCGCTATGAGATCCCGCCGGAGCTCTGTCCGCTGTGCCGTGATTTCTCGCGGCAGCGGAGCAACGCCCCGGCGTTTTGCCTCCTCTCGCCACTCCCATATGTGGGCGAGGACTTTGGCCTCCAGATCCCATGGCGGCAATCCGGCAAGGAGGCTCGCCGCCTCAGCGGAGACCGTGCGGTATCCTCGAATGAGCCGGACAGCCATGACCCTTTGGGACGCGATCAACCGGCGGGCTGGTCGCCGCCTCAAAGATCGCGCTCATATCGGTGCCCCGTAAAGGGCCATGGCCCGCACGACCCCCGCATAGAGCCTCCGGCAGGAGGCGTTTGGTCCCCCTAGATTGGGAAGGAGCCGCCTCAAGGCAGCCCCGGCCCGCTCCAGTCTGGGAGCCAAACGTCGGAAGTGCTCCACGAAATTCCACCGGCTGTCGAGGACGAGTCCCAGGTACTTCATCGTCAGCTCGACGCCGATGTGAACCCCTCCCGCCGTTATTTGTGAACCCGACGGTGGCGCGTCCCGAGGACCATGAAAACACATGGCCTCAGATTTGTGCAATGCCACCTCGAGTCCCAATTGCCGGATCCTCTCGACAATTGTCGCAACCCCGCGTGTCGCTGCTTCGGCCGCCGCCTGGTGCGACCTCCCCTGCGCCAGGACCAGCGTGTCGTCAGCGTAGCAAACTACTCCTACCCCTCCCTCATCTCTATATTCTTTGAAGTATGTTTTATTTTGACATTATTATTACATTCACGTTTCCTATTTTGACTCCAATTAATGCGTGAATACACGTTATGTTGATATGAGACTAAAGTATATAATATTAGATTCATGGAAAAAAATATTTATAATTATATTAAACATTTATTTTCAGACCAAATCCATAGAAAAAAATAAATAAATGAAGTCATTACATAAATACTTCTTTTTTAATGTTATAACCTAAAACTAAAATGATTAAATATTCCTAACAACGTTACTTTTATGGAACTGCTTAAGTGTATTTCTTTTTGACATTGTAATTGTATAAACCAACGCTTTTCTGGGTGCACGGGAGTGCCCCCGCCAAGACGCGGTAAACCAAAAAGTATCCACTTTGACCAAGATGTAAGGTTTGTAGCTTAGGCCTTGTAGAGTTAGGGGATTGGCTCTACATTAGATCTGAAGGCCAATTCTCGTGATTTAAAACGTTCAAAATCTAGTCGCGTTCTCATCTCGGCGACAAACTAATGTCAAAACTTGTCAAAATGTATAGAAATTAGAAAGATTTTTGACAGATTGAGACTGAGATCAGACTGTAAACGTACTTAAAATTACCCCTCAGATAACTTTCCAACAGTGAAAGCGTTATGTAAATCTTGGGAACTTACTTTACAGGATTTTGTTTGTATGTGTTTTAATATGTATCCCACAATACATATTGTCATAAATAGGGTACAGTCCTATATTCACTTTAATTTTTTTACTCCAAAAATTCTTCGCAAGGGAAAGAATAAAGTTGCAAGCAATCCATTAATGGACCTTGAAATGTTCCCAACTTTAGCCATTGCGTTCAGGAGTTATAACACAGAGTCCATCTGAAAATGATTTATTTCGCAACAAGACAGAAATATTTCAGCATGCGTGTTGCATGGCTTCAGTAGGTAGGTACTTACAAAATATTACGCTATTGTGAATTATGATTTTGCTATACCCACGTATATTCGTACAAAAAACCAAACCCATCAAGTACGTAGGAAGACGTCAGTTAGTGAGGTTGAAATGACGTCAGTATGACGTAACTTATATTATCTTCATAACTCTTGCATTCTTATCGAACTTGCAAAATATTATATAGATTGGAAAGGATATTTCAAATCGCATTTTAAGTTCCTCACGTTCAAGTCCATTTTCTTGCGACAAAAGCCTATTTATTTCTCGGACTGTCTCACAGATGTTCTGGAAACCTACTTACAAAAACTGTCGAGTGCAAATAAAATTTTACATTTCAACCAGTGCATGTCTTCACAATATTTAAACTCAAGGTTGTAGTAATCTGATCTAGCGAGCTATTTAAAAAAAACAACAATTATAAATAGCAGTATATTGTATCCGTTATTCAGTTTTCGCATCTCGTAGGCAATCCGCCAAGCCATTCGTTGAACCCTGTATACGAATCTTTATTTACGTGACGTAACAACTCCACTTGAGACTGGTAACAAAACTGAAGCCGCCATTAAAATGCCGCTAAAAGTCTCATATAAACCTCGTAGGTATGTACGTCTAATTGCTTTACGTGATTTGAGACTAATTAGGTCAATTAACGATTGAGTGGAAGTAGGAAAGAGTTTAAAAATTGCCGTACTGATGGACGCTTATTTTGAAATGTTATTTACGAGTGGATGTCAGAAAAAAAAAACTAAAATTCTATAAAGACTGAACTGGACTAGGGTTTTCAAATAAAATAGACTAACATTGAGCAAAAATGTAAGAAAGAAACAGTCAAAGTGCTCTAAACCAGAGTCCATTAACAATAAATTACTATTTGCACCTACACAGAGTGAAAACGGCAATATTTGTTGTTCACACGAAAGTCCTCAACAAAAATGTCCATGTTTAAAATTCAAAGAAAACGTCCTAGATCTACATGAATATTCTGACCTCATTAAAACGTGTAGTTACAAAGCATTCCCTTATTAGCGTAAGCAAAGGAAAATTTAAATGAATCTGTGGAGAATCGCCACGTTCGTGAAAAATTTTGAGAGCTCCTTCACTTTGCTCCCCCTCTCCTATTGTGGTGATACTTGACCCGTTTGTCTAAGTTTCCGCCTAGTTTACACTTTAGCTAAACTCCTTATACTTATACCTACATTTTAGATACTCCGTTATTTAGTGAGAAAACTTGAGTTCATTAGGAACACATCGTTCATATGGATATGATTGGTTTAATAGCGCATCACGGCAACAATGCAATGGTTCAAAACAGCGATGCGTTTTACTATACACAAATAAAAGTAATTTTGTCGTTTTAAACAAATTAAAAAATAAATGCACGGCTCAGTGGAATAATTTTTAGGTATTTCTTTAGTTGATTGAATTCCCTTTATTATCATTACATCAAATATTATTACGCTCAAAATTTTGAGAATTATTTTAGGAAAAATATTTTTGAGCTCTGTTTTACGATTATTTTATCATGATGCTATTTTATTTTTGTGAAATATTTTAAGACACCAAAAAACTGAGCATTTTATGGTGTCCTACGTTTGACCAGCGCTTTAAGCTCATAATGTTTTGTTATAATTAACGAATTTAGTTCGGTCAAAATTGTAGGCTCTATTGTTTTAAAAGGATACAAATGTAACTACGTTCTGCCGTTTAATTGCATAACACACTTACACTTCGAAATTGAACAATATTCATTGCATTATAGGTATACTTTTAAAAACAAGAAAAACCAAAGTAAAAGGTTAAAAGGTATTTGCAAGACAGATGTGAATGGAAACACCGGGAAGGGACGCCAGTGGGTCCTCCTAGGGCGTTCGCTATAGTGACCATATTGGTGATGTTCTTCAGGTGGCGAGTCCTGCGCAACCAGCGTGCGTGTATGACCAGAAGGCCAATTCCCATAATTAAAAGCGTTCAAACCCTAGTCGCAACTCATCTCAGCGACAATCAATGTCAAAAACTTGTCAAAAATGTAGGGGAATTAGAGGTATTTTTGAAAGATTGAGACTGAGATCAGGGGGCCTAAAAAGGCCACTTAATCAAATCAAATGATTTTTATTATCAGATAAAATATCCATAGGTAAATTTAACACTTATAGTTGAAGTACAAATAGAATAAAAATAAAATAAGATAAAATCACAAACTCATAAAAATCAATCAAACTCAAAATTAAAAATTAAATAGAATTAAAATAAAATAAGATAAAATCACAAACTCATAAAAATAAATCAAACTCAAAATTAAAAATTAAATTAAAAACAAAAATAAAAACAAAAATTACAAATCAAAATTAAAAATTAAAATCAGAATGAAATTTAAATACATATTACATTTAATAATAATGGCAGGCGCTGGCATGCATGGCATGCTGGAATAAAAATAAAATAAGATAAAATCACAAACTCATAAAAATAAATCAAACTCAAAATTAAAAATTAAATTAAAAACAAAAGTAAAAACAAAACTTACAAATTAAAATTAAAAATTAAAATCAGAATTAAATTAAAATACATATTACATTAAATAATAATCGCAGGCGCTGGCATGCAGCTGCAGCCACCTACGCAAAAAAGGCGAATCCCACCGCTCGGTCAACACCCTCAGGAGCCCGTTCGAGCCGCCACGGCCACGGCGCAGAAGCGACTCCTTTTTCTAATGATACCGTGGAAATCATCGGTTCTAGCCTCAGCAAACATTGCTAACGCGCTACAAAACCATGGCAGCCCCAACAGAATCCTAAACGCGTTGTTGTACTGAACACGTAGAGCGTGGTATGCCCGCTGAGTGAAGTTGGTCCACAGGGTACAGGTGTAGAAGGTCTGGCAGTAAGCCTTGAACAGGGTTACCTTCACCTGCGAAGAACAGCGCGCAAACCTGCGAGCCAACATGTTGCACCGGACAGACAACGCCCTACGTTCCCTCTCAATGTCCGCATTGTCAGACAAATCCTCACTGACCCAGTGACCCAGATACTTGAACTGATTTACCTTATTCAAAAGTGATCCGCAAAGAGTGACAGGAGGTACCGTTAAGTAACTTTTAGCACCCGCTTTAAAGATCATGTATTCACTCTTCCTCGGATTATATTTGAGCCCATGGGCCTCCGGATAAGTTTCACAAATACTCAACAGTTTGCGCAACGCAGAGAGCGAAGGGCTCAGCAGCACCATGTCATCCGCATAACTGATGTTGTTCACACAAACCCCATCAATAGAACAACCGACTTTAGTGCTGCTTAGCTCCCCAATCAACTGGTTCATATACAGGTTGACGAGACGTGGCAAGGTTAACCCCCCCCTGCCTAACGCTGCACTCCAACCTGTATACATTCGAATGCGACCCGGCCCACCTGACACGTTCCGCTGATGACAGTACCAATATTCAAAGAGCGATATAACATCATGTGACAATTTCGTCTTGCATCGCAACTTATACCATAATCTATCATAACACACTATATCAAAAGCCTTTGAGAGGTCTAAAAAACATGCATATACAGGTGTATTCCTAGCAGTGTAGTACTGAACAGTTTGCTTAAGACAGAGGATCGCACTCTCAGTCGACAGGCCAGACCTAGCCAAATTGAGCGTCATTCAGATTTAGGTGCTCTACCAACTGTTGATCAAGTAAACTATCCAGTACTTTACTTATGACCATTGCTAACGAGATGGGTCTATAATTAGAAATATCAGCAGAATCACCAGTTATATACTTAACAATAGGAACAATTACGGTGTACATTAAGTCATCAGGCAAGAAACTATGACTCACACACAAGTTGAAAAACAAAGCGAGAACTCTTGGCAGATGTACACCAGCGTACCTCAGATGCTCGATGCTGAGCCCATCATGTCCCGGGGACTTACCTCGGACCATCTTCTTAATAACAGCAGCCACATCCTTGGTCTCCAGGGCGATCCCCAGCAGCAAGCACCCGCGACGCCGACCCGAGCTGTGAGTCGACCTTGAAATGTCGCTGGAAGGCACAGGCAATGTCCCGGGGCTCATGTGCATCACCGATACTCACAGGGAGGCTCGACCCTGAGTTCAAGTTTTTTGTATTTTTTCAGAAATCACTAAAGTTCTTATTTACATGACGCTCAGCTATAATATTCATTTTGATCTGTTCTTCATTATTTTGACAACATTTTAACTTTCGTTTTGACTTTAAGCAATACACCTCTAAAAGCTATTCATTTCCTGAATTCCCAGCAGATCATTAGCAATTACTCTAATTTTCGTAAATTTCCGTTTCATATTTGGTGTAAACATTGCCGTATGAAAAAAATAAAAACCGTTATTTTATCGGTAAATTTTTCATTACAGTTGTTATTAATCAAATTATTTTTTATTTCTACAGTTTAAATGTTATTTCATTGTGATATGAATTGTAATCATATTATGAATTGTCAGTTTGTGACCATTTTACGATTATTAATATGATTCATATTGTTATCCTATTATGATTCTGCCAAAGTGGCCTTTTTAGGCCCCCTGACTGTGAACGTTCTTAAAATTACGAGAATTGCCCGTCAGATGTATGAACGTAAACGAGGCAAAAGGATAAGGATGTAAGGATCGTAGCAGGAAGCCTTCTGTAGTTTCTGCCTACCCTGGAATAAGGCGTGAGATTATGTATATTTCTTTATTTTTTTTAAATAACGTTGCCCCACACTAGGAATTACTCCTGTATCGTGGGTGCGTTTACAAACATTTAAACTCACATACATAAACAGCTAGACCCGGAACAACTACCTGTACGCAATACAAATATTTGTTCCGTGCGGGAATCGAACCCGCGACACGCAGTGCAGCAGTCGATCGCTCAGCCACTGCGCCGACCGTGTCGTCTAATTTGTATTTACACTTTATATACATCGAATTTTTCCAACATATGTAAGATTATGAATTTCCTTCAAAATCCTTCGAATTGTAAGTGTGTCGTGTAATTTGAGTGGTGATTTACCTACACAATTACAAAGTCTCAGCGAAATACAAATTGCGAGAAAGTCTGAAAAAAAATAGTATTTAGGTGTATCCTACCATTAAATGTAGTTTATATAAAAGGATTTTAATTAAAAGGAACGTACATAACTGGTATATAAATAAACTGAATGTAAACAAATGAACCGATTTAATTTACGTCAATACCTTTGCTGAAACCATTTTGTTGGTACGAGTATTTGTAATACAAATAAATTAAATGTTATTTGAATGATTGTTTGAACTCCAACCTATTTGAATACTTCAGTTTCACAAATCATGACTAAATATGATGCACAGAATTTATACATTTTGGCTAAACGGATCACAATTTAAACTTTATTGGTTCCTGCATACATGACGTACTTATGTACGTATGCGTGTCAGCATATTTCAGCCCTGCGTGTTCAGACACTGTTTGTGTTTTGTACTATTTGCTACAAACATGAGTACAAAACAAAATGATCCTGCGGCGAGTTTATTTCCCACACATTTTCCTCCTTTTTTCTCAACAGCTATGACTTTTGATCCTCAGGTAATAAGCAATACTTTTTGTTTCTCTAGGTTGAAGATTCGTTGTTCGGAATTGGCAGACATTACACGAAGAGACCCTCCTACCCTACCTACTATGGCTCAAGATCCCTTCCATAAAACATTCCTTAATCGTTCTTCAACTTATATTGTAGTACGCAAAAGGCAACTTAATATTTAAAAACATTCCAATCGACGTTAACTTTGTAACTTATTCCTTTGTCAAGTCCGGTTGTAACGGAGAATAAAATACCGAAGAGAGTTACTTGCCACTAGATCTTAGTAGTAGCTCAATCGACGCGCGTGAACCTCTTCGGAGGGCGCGAGGGGCCTGCGCGATGCGGTCTCGCCAGGGATGTACGTAATATATCCTGCGGACGAAGTAGTTTCCCAGACATACCGCTCGCAATCGCTGCCTCGGCCACGGCAGCGGCCTACGCTTGACTTGATCTTCGGGCCACCGCCGCGAGCGCCGTTCAGCTCGATCCCCCCGCCCCGCACCCCCACCCTCAATAAACCCAGCGAAAACACCCACCTCAAAACGGCGCCTCCGGAGCCTCCAGAGCGCGCGCCGGCATCGCCGACGCCGTCGCTCGAGCGCCCCAAGCTGCGCGAGCGCACTAAAGCAAAGCTGCTCAAGAAGCTCGGCCGCCATGAGGACAATGAATTTGGCAAAATTGTTAGAACCCCCGCTCCTGATGAATTCGAACTGCCCGCTCCCCTTCCTACTCCAGCGTTCTCAAGAAAGAACATTTTCGATCGCGACTTCGATGCACTGTTCGAAGTTGCGAACTCACCGCAGTTTGGTGCACACATCCGAGTTACGACTCCGGAACCGGACCGCCGGTCGGATTTGTCGGCGGCGCACTTCCCAACACCTACAGCGTCCACGCTGAGCCTCCTCCCACCGCGGCCCCAGTCCGAGCCAAGCTCGCTAGCGACCTCCGCTCGCACCTCTACGCCTCCGATGCCAACACCACAACGTTCGTCTACTGAAGGTTCTGAATGAGAGTGCGATTTGAGTTTGAGAACGCGTGATCATCCGACTAACCCGTATCGTCACATTAATTTAGCATGGTTACTTGGCGAAATAACAGCATTAATGCTTCACTAGGCACGTATCACGCCCATGAGGTTTTACATAACAGTGTGAGGGTTCTTGAATTGATTAATTAATGACTTTCAGAAACTTGTGCTGCATGCGAATTAACTCTGAATTTACTCTGTTTTTCGCAGGTCCGAATTCTAAGTCGAAGAAAGTTAGTTTCTTGCGTAGGCTGAGTCGAGCGAGAGAGCCGGCGCTGCCGCGTCCTTCCACCATGCAGCAGCAGCCGTCCGTCGAGATGGCGTTGCGAGAACTCACTCACCCGACACATAACGAGCAGCTCAAGAACCAACAGCAGGTGACATTCAAACTAGTCAAAACAGGTGAGTGAATAAAATAATTCTTCACAGCTATTGTTACGTTATAAGAATTATATTAACTAGCGATCTAGGTTAAATGCAAAACAGCGAAATACGTAAAACATTTCATTGTTCCACAGTGAAATACTCCAAGACAATTCATTTACGATCTGTTAATTGAATTTCACTGCAGCAGCCGTCAGTTTGACATTGGGATATATGTTGAATACACATTGGATAATTCCCGTGCAACGTGGACTAGATAATACTGTATGAGCTGAACTGAATAATACATATCCTGACCCTACCATACCATGAATATTTGATTACCTATTAAATGTATTTTGATAAAGCCGTACGTGGCAGCAGTAAGCCATATCGTCTGAGAAGGGAATGACCAGTTCATGTAAGCACCTACTTCGCGCAAAGGAAGTCACCATTCGTATCACCAATAAAACATTTGACTGCCGAAAAACTTCGAGACGACGATGTCGTAAAGTATGGGTACTCATTACATTGACTTCAGAGAAAGATTTTTTTATCAAAACAAATTAAAAAGTTTTTAAACGAATAAGTAAGAACTTCCCAATACGCAACAGGGAAAGTTACAGCGGAAATCGAGAACTTTCACGAATTACTTACCTACAAATTGTTGACTGGCACTGTTCTATTCGATTAAATCTCTTACGCGATACACGAGAAAACGATCAACGTTTGAACCCACCCTAAGCGAAGTAGTCTGCAATGTAAGTAGTTACGTAGGTACTTGGCAGTTTCAACTCGTTCCTTTTTTACTTCGCACTTCAGAGTGGAACAATGTCAGTATTTCACGAGCCACGTCTGTTTCACAAAGGAAGGCCTATTATTTAAGTTCTCCCGTATAGTGTAAAATCGTCACATCGGAACAAGTTCCAACGCCAAACTAGAATCAGGCTTATTCCCTTTGTGTACTTTTTTTTGTGGGTTCCATTTCGCTGGTTCAGGCAAATGCCTTGGGGCTGGCAGGTGACATCAAACATAGGCCACAGTGAACCTCCGACGCGTTGTTTTGATTTTAGACTTTCGTGGAAACTCAAATACGAAAGTTTTATAAACAGCGTAGATAACAATTAGTTTCTATATTATAGTTTTAGTTAACACTGTTTTAGGAGGTGAGTGGAACTTCCTAACTTAATATGATAAATTTATATTTGTTATTTAAACACCAACATTCTCGAAATAATTAAGAAAAAACCAAAGTCTTTGATTCATCCTATTTCCGAGGACTTCTCAAGCTAAAGCACGTTTACGTTTCCGGAACCAGAGATCGTGCCTTGACTTCGAAAGACGCTAACGATATATATGTAAAGGTTTGGCACGTTAATAGGGACGTTCCGTAAATACAAGGCTGATGAGAAAGTATTACCATAAATCAGAGAGAATGATGATATTTAGAAGACAACTCAATAGAATCTGTAACTTTAAGTTAGATTAATTGACATCGCTGATTGTCAATATATTTCCACGCCATGTTATGGCAGGATATACTGAAACAAATTTACTGTACCATATTCTAGCAATTTTTTTTATTTTTATTTGATTTGATTGGAAATGAAAGAAAATTATGTGAAGTACCCGGTGTTAATATAACACACTAATGTCACATAGTTTTTAAGCTTGTCTAAATTAATACGATGCCATTGTTTGTGAAGAGAATATACATTATTTCAATTTGTATTTGATGTCGAGCTGTAGGCAGATACTATATTATAGTGATAGATATGACACCGTAAAGCTGAAGTTGTTGGAATAACTGATGAGCCATATTTTTAACTACGGAGGTACAGTCAGTAAAAATATATAGGATTCATCGACAAGAATTCATTTGATTGACTACAATTTGTGTTCCAAAATACTGTATCAATGTGGTAACTACAGTTAAGTATCCAATGTGCAATATGAGATTGTGGACAATTAAATGATTTTTGTCGATGTTTACATTTATCTGCGGCTGCCTGTACTGTACTGAGTTGGCATATTCATTTTATGAGCTGAATACGGCCTTCTCAATTTGCTGGTCGAATCTCGTTGCTCGGTCTAGCAATGCAATTTGTAGGTCGGCCGCAGCGGCGGTCTCGCCGCGGGATTACCTCCGTTACTACAAAGAGCAAAACACTTTGTTACACTACCGCTTTTTGGGACGTATTTCCCATTTGATGATGCCATCCATTCATTTCCGGCGATGGGAATAAAAGCCTCTGCGGTGAAGTTACACAGAGTGCTCTATCCAGTGTGAGGTAAAAAATTGTACAGGGCTTCCGAAATGTTCTCGTTTATTACCACTTGTCTGCGGGTTATTAGTACACGTCATTTTATAAATGAATGAAGCATGGGATCAGCTAATAAATGTTTCAGTATTATTTACTACCAATGTAATTAAATCTCAAACATAATAAGTTACTAAAATCATTAATTATTTATCCTAATTACTACAATTGCGCTATTTTATGATTATCGTGTACTAGCTGCGCCCCACGGTTTCACCTGTATAAGTTTCGAACCCGTGGGAATATCGGGATAAAAAGTATTTTATATGTTATCCTGGACATAAGCCATCTGTGTGCCAAATTTCATCCAAATCTGTTCAGTAGTTTTTGCGTGAAAGAGTAACTAACATCCATCCATCCATCTATCCATACAAACTTTCACGTTTATAATAATATAATATAATAATTTATATATACATATTAGTAGGATTTTATTTTGATTTATTTGAATATTTTCGACCTTGTCCTTGTTGTATATACCTACCTAGATAATAAGTAAATGATGTGGTCTCCTATAATTGGAAGCGCACACTTGTATTTGTCCCTGTGTATGTTAACGTGCAATTAATTGTGTAGACTCTGTTCGCGATCCAGGAAATAAATAAATTACTTTGATCCACATACCCCCTACCTACGGGTTAATATGAAAATTATATCCATAAAAAGTCAAAAGAAATGGATTTTCCTTCCCAAACGAAATTGCTGTGAGCGCCGCCCGTTTGCAAATCATATTAACAATCAAGCAGCCCCACTTGTTACTTTTACTAGCACATCCTCTCGGCTAGCACACACTCAACTTATATTGCTATCTAGAAGTTTACGTGTCTCATAAATAACAGAGACAGCGATGTTGCCTTCGTAAATTAGGGTGACGTGCAAACTTTTGCAATTAACTTTTAAATACCCGCCTAATACCACAGACCACAACACACACCTACAGACTATCTACAGTATTTGTCTCTCCTTTCCCTTTTTATTCCATCCAAAGGTTGTCTTTAAAAGATCGCTCTTAGCGATAAGACAGCCCTTTGTGTCACCCTTTGTGTGTTGTAAAATTTCTATATTTATGTCTGTAACTTATATGGTGAACATAATACAGAGTACTCATTCTAATAAGAATTTATTATTTTTCTGATCCCTTTCTCGATCCGCTTAAGTAGTTCCCCTGGAGGCCTAATAAATGTTTGGTGAAAGTTTACTTTGTTGGAGACCGCTGTTGAATGAATCCCTGGACACAAAACTTGGGACCTCTATTTTGACCTCTGTAACTCTGTCTCTGTCGCAACTTTCCACTTGTACTGTATTAAACGTAAGTGAATAGAGAAATTAGGAGACAACTTTCCTGAAGTAAAACAAAAGATAATTAACACAAGGAGAATTTGCCGAGTAGTATTGTGATTTTATCGCTGAAATTGTATGTCCGAAACTAACTTTATATCTTTAGACATCATATTGATGCACAAAAAAGTTAAACATTTTGTAATTTGTCAATGCAAAAATATCCATGTAGAAAAAACCTGGGCATTTTTTTAAAACAAACAATGACTGGCTCGTCATTTTTACGTACAAAGCACCAGATGCACGTATTCAACTGGATACTGATATGTCCAACCGACTGATTACATACAAGGAGGAAGCGAAAAAAGCGCTGAATAAATTAACAAATGTAGTCGTCCAAAAATTAGACGTAAGTAGATTGGACCTGGAGACATAACTTGTTTAAAATCCGCTGAAATCCGCTGGATGCGTTTTATTTCAACCAGATTATGTGTGATTGTAGGAATGTGTGCACTGGAACAAGAGATTCCACTGTATGGACGTTTTCGAAAATCTTTTCGTTTGGTGTACCTGTTAATTTAAAATACAGTTTGCCATAACATGGGCACAACAGAATAGTTGTGTTATTTTAACGTACACAAACATTTTCCACGGAACATTACATAGGTAAATGGAGTCGGCCATGCCTTAATAATGCAGTGCTCAGCCGCCGCGAACTAGTAATAAAGTTGCCAGCTTAGCATCGCGGTTGAATAATGAATTGCAAACTGCATAATGAACCAATTTTTAATTACGGCTTTACTTGGGAATTTGTGTAAATATTAAATGGTCCTGCAGGTGTATCATTGACCTTTATTGAAAAAAAAATTAAAATATTTATTTCATACAGTAATTGATACAAGTCCATATTATATCCATTTACTCTCTTAGGGCTGATTTTTCAATCGATATATAATTTTGTTTCTTGGAATAAAATTGATGTCTGACAGTTCTTGTATGGAAGTATTATTGTCAAAAATTCAAAATGATTCCTACGATATTATCTGGCGTTGAAAAAAATTTGCCCTTAATTGAGTAAAAGTTCAAATCCCGATTTATGTCGGTTTGCGTAGGTTGCTAACGTAAACGTGACTAGCTTTCAGAAAGCTCAAAACGATCAATATAGACGATCAATGGGCCAAACTTACGACCCAGTCCCGCTCAATGGCATCGCGGCAGGCCCAGACGGAGATGGTGGGATGAGCTGGCTTCCTTTCATAAATATTGACAGCTCTGGACAGAGAGAGGCAGAAAGAAACTAGGGACGCCTTTGCCCAGCAGTGGAACATTAAAGGCTAATAAAACAAACCTATAGATGAATACAAAACAAAAAAATAATCGCAATAATTTGATAAGGGTGCTATAAAGTTAGTGTGTACTTAAATATCCTGGGCCCCCCTAAGACCTTGCTGACTAAGTATTTTATCAACTATGTACATATCCACGACGTGCAACCAGTTACCATGGATTCAGTACATGATTCTCCATCACGTGCAATTTATTCGTCGGTTATTAAAAAACAAATAGCTGTTCCATACATTTTGATCGCGTGGGTATTGAAACAAACTATGAAACATCAGTTTTTTTTGATAACCGGCGAAAAATGTCTAATATAAGGGTCTAGAATCATGAGCAGAATTCATGGTTTCAGTTTGCTCGTCGATGTCTCTGCCACCCTGTAAAGATTGTGCAGATTCTAGTGAAGAGAAGATGATAGGCTTAATTCATAATTTTAGTCATGATCAAAATCAAAATATTATAAGGGCGAAAGTTTGTGAGTGAGTGTGTGTGTTTGTATGTTTGTTACTTCTTCAAGCTCAAATAGCTGGACCAATTTTGATAAAATTTGGCACTCAAATAGTTTATAACCAGGATTAACTCATAGGATACTTTTATCTCGATATTCCCACGGGATCAAAACTTATGCGGGTGAAACCGTGCGGTGCAGCTAGTATAATATAAAAGTATCCTTGTTAATATCCACTGGGTACGTCATCTGGAAGTAGGTCACTATGGTTCAGGACACTGACTGTGTTCTCTTTTATGCACGGTTCACTCTCTTTATGTATTTTTAATTGTGCACACATGGCTTTAGTATGACTATTCTGAAAGCAATGAACAGCTTTTTATGATAACTGGAGATATTATCTGCTAGTAAGAGAACTAAATTACTTTTGTTTTTGTTGTTGTTTAAAACTACGGAAACTATTTTGAAAAATGTTTGAAAATCATCGGCAGAGTGATCGCATAATACCCTGTGATAGTCTATACATATAGTAAAATACTAACGAAGTCAAGACTGTACATAAAATATTTACAAAAAATAGCACGGTTGGCGCAGTGGTTAAGCGATTGACTGCTGCGCTGCGTGTCGCGGGTTCGATTCCCGCACGGAACAAATATTTGTATGATCTACAAGTAGTTGTTCCGGGTCTGGCAGTTTGTGTATGTGATTTTAAATGTTTGTAAACGCACCCACGATACAGGAGAAATTCCTAGCGTGGGGCAATGTTTTAAAAAAAAAAAAAAAATAAAGAAAAGAAAGAAAAGTAATATGTTACTAGGAGGTTTTAGAATTTTTGTCCGTTTGTCTGTTTGTCTGGTAAATCCAGACAAACGTTCCAGACCGGCGTGAACGCGGCAGAACGGATTTGGATGAAATTTGGCACACAGATAGTTTCTAACCTGGATTGTGTTATTCCAGGTTATAAACGTAGGCCTCTCCCAGGCTGCGCCACAACACCCTGTCCTCCGCCTTCCGCATCCAGTCTGTCCCAGCCACCTTCAGCCCACAGGGCTTCCTGCAGTGGACTGTAATAGGCTGAGTTGATTGGTTGATTGAGGTTATAAACTACGAGTACCCAATAATAAAATTAATAGAAAAAAAAACTTTTTAAAAACAAGCTTTTATTACTTATTAATAAAAAAACTAAAAAGTTAAAAATAACTTAAACCTGATAAGAAATAAATAAAAGCGTGTTACATTTAGATGGAACATTAAAGAACATTTAGAACACAATGTAAAACGCTTTTATTAATTTCTTATCAGGTTTAAATTATTTTTAACTTTTTAGTCCTTTTTATTAGTATGTAATAAAAGCTAGTTTTTATTATGTTTTTTTTTTCTATTAATTTTATTTTTAACTTTTTAGTATTTTTGATGCGAGATTGACTACGGCGCAGTTCGTAGCGCGTAGCAGTGTTTTTCCGTTATATGCATTTGCTGCACTTAAGCTACCTGTTCACCTTTAGTCCCTGGTTACCATCTAGCACCAAAGTTCTCGTCAAGACGGATCAAACGAGTCCAAACTCGATGGGGTTGTGTCGTTTAACTACCGAGTTCCTATGCCACCTTTCGGTTCCATCATCAGATCAGCTCCATGTCATAATAATTTTGCATTGTCATCCGATTTACACATGCATGCAAAATTTCAGCTCAATCGGTTGAAGATATCTGCTTCAAAATTGAGTTGCAACAGTCCACCCGAACAATCACACATACATACATAGCGAGTTAAAAAAAAAATGCAAAGCAGGTTAAATAGAAAAGCTTGTTAAATACGTATTATTTCTATAAATAAATATGTGTTACGGCCGCGAATCATATTTAGATCAACATACAACCTGACACTGACCTGCAAATTGTAGAAAACGTAAGAAAGTTTGAATTTCGCGGGCTACCGTGACGCTTTCCCCTTAAAGCCACAACCGTGTTTATACTATTACAAATTCGTGTCACCCAGTCAGTTGTAACTGACAGCTAGCTGTTGTGGTTACCCTTATACGCGTACGTCACAACATGTCTTTGTATGGTAATCCTTATACAGGGTGATGTTTATTGTACGCGCGTGTTAACGTCTCGGTTAACAGTCAGTGCGGAGATGCGGTTGACACCTTACCACTGACGATGATGTTGCTAAGGAGCTTCACGTACGAGTGAAAGAGACAGCTCCAGGATTAGCATCAAATCCAACACCATTGTGATAATTAAACACTCAGATGAAAATATAATTATATCTGAGCCTCAAATCGTTCAAAGTTTCATCGGAATTTCTAAGTGTTATTGCGATGTTCTTCCCATTTCCACTCTTTACGGAAATGTTGACAGAAATTAATTAGTAGGTAGGAATCACATTTAATTACGAAATGAAAGGTTCAACAGTTGGTTCGGTGAATTAAGCTCACAAAGATACGCATAAACAAATTAAAATGGAACGATGCAAAATGTTTTAATCATATTGATTTGCAATAATAAAACCGATTCAGTTTTAATGAAAAATCCTTATATTTATTACCAAAATGCCAGAAAAGAAATCGCAATGAATATTTTAAAAATTAAATTCCTAGGTATCACGCGAATGAAAAAAATAACGCATGCAAAAGAAGAGAGGAGGAGATTAGCTGGGATAGTAAATATTTGGACAGGATATCTCAACCTATTTTGTTGCATTAACATTCTCACCTGCACGCAGTCCATCACTGACCAACAACGTTCTGACGGCTAGCAAACAGGGAGATGAACATCGATCACGCTTATTCGTACCACGAAAGGGTAGAGCAACATAACCGGGATGAGGAGATTAAATGCTCTTGTTGACATAACCGCACACGATATTCCTGTTAGGAATGTTCTTCAGAGCTAAGGGTCTCTCTAAGTCGGTCACACGGGGAAGATACGGGCCTATCAGAAAGTGGTTGGTTTTCTTCGTGTCGCTAGCACGACTGTACTTTAGATCTTGTTGGCCCAAAACTTTGCCACTTCCACGGCATAGTCCGTGGCAGAGCAGAGGTCACCTTGACTGCTTGTTTTGGGACACAGAGGGCAGGATTAGGGCGGAGCATGGTTTCCGACATAGCTCCACAATCACACCATACTGCCATTCCGTCGAGGTAGCCTTAATTTTCCAGGTTGGACTCACATCTTCCCACTTGTGTTCGAAGACGGTTCAGGGACTTCTAAGTGGACTTTGGAAGGTTACACTTAACAGGGAGATGCTCCTTTGGTAGTAGTTGGTAAAGTGAAAAGCAAAACTAAACAAAAGACAAATTCAATTATCCGAACGGGAAACACACATCGCAAGGACAACTGCCAAATTGTGTTGTCATTGATTCTTAGTCCGGCTCCGTACTAATCTGATATCTGCAGACGATACAGAGTAGGATACTCCCGTAACTTCGGCTGAAACTAATTCACACACACATATAGATAAAGTGTGAGCTCGTACTATACACACGTATAATAGACGTAACAATTTTCCCCGAAAGGGTCTGAACTGAACAGGATAATTGTGTTTTGGGGTCGATCTCATCGTGTATCCGTATGTTTCTGCCCTAAACTCATATGGACAAGGTCTTAGCAACTCCTTGCATCAGATACAATGCGTTGAGCAGGCGGAGAAACGAAAAATCTAGGAACAGCCGGAACTGACTAGGGGCAATTTTTACCAATAAAGCTGAACACGATCAATACATTTAAACCGTGTTCAAGAGCTATAAGTGTCAGTATTCTATGACAGTGATGACACTGACAGCTCTTGGTTTAGCCCTAAAAAACTAAATAACAACGCAACTACCGCACCGTACCTCGTGTATGGGACTCATTCTTATTCTTCAGCTGTTGCCCGTGATTTCTTGTGCGATCCAAAAGTAGCCTTTGTCTTTACTTAGGTCCTAGATCATATATGTGTGCCAAATTTCATCCAAATCCGTTCAGCCGTTTTAGCATGAAAGCGTAACAAACAAACTCACTTTCGCATTCATAATATTAGTTAGGATTAGAATAAGAGCCGTCTCTACAGTTACTCCCTTCCGGACTACGAAGACTTTGGCTTTAAACTTAGATCAGCCCTATGACAATACTAAATAAAGACCTGTTTGGAATAATTTGGATAGTATTGATGACAATTCTCATCAAAATTTCAGCGTCGGGGATTCATGATTGTCCCATATTAATGCAAACCTCAAAATGCAGCGTAATCATGGATCCAATTAGACAAATGGATCATCATTATCGTCATTGTCGTGATCAAAGTAGAACACGTTTATACGGTAAACCTACCTAAAGTCTATTCAAATTTATGTTTCAAATTGATGTTATTTCAAGGTAAACAAATATTAACTTTCTTATAATAGTAATTAAGTTGATTTCAGAGTGACTACCACTATTGAAAAAGTATTAAAAAAATTTGAAGTTTTGTTTACGCTATGTAAACTAGACTTTATTGTGTAGGAATTATAGTTATTTTTCCATAAACTCATATTTGTTTACATTTTTGGCAAATAAATCAGATTATATCAAAATCGATTATAACAACATAGCACAGAAATGTCCCCATAACCAGGTATACGGAGTTCCTTCTGGTTTCTGACAGCCCGACCGTAGGGCTCTGATCAGTAAATCTAATGTCGGATCTCGTGTGAGCTGTTGCGACTTATGTTAAATATATGTACGCAGGAAACGTCGTATATATTGCGACATTAAATAAATTCCCACCACCATGTAATAAATAACGTATATTATAGCAAATAAAGAGAACATTCATTTATTGAATAAGTAGGGTTGAACAAAATCAGAAACCCATCAAACATAGAGCATGAAATTGGTACTAATAAAATGCGTGCCGCTGGAAGTGCGTTGAGGGCACATCTCCTGTCATAGGATGAAATTCAAAGCCCTCAGTTCCTATACGTCATTTGTGTCATAGTGCGAGAAAACGGTGACATGCTTGTTTTGTATGAAAAGTGATGACAATGCACCATAGCAACGGCTGCTGAGGCGTGTCCGCGCTCTGCGCAATCAAGTCATTAGACATGAGCTTTGACAAATGATGACGTCATGTAGTTAACTAATTTTTAATTCACCGACCCATTCACTCTTCACGTTTTTCAAACACCACTACTTAAGCGGATATTGCCTCTTTCAACTAAGAGGTCGGCCTCTGGCAGTGGGTTCATTAGTTTTATAGCCTAAAGGGGGTAGATAAATCTAACATAATATATTAAAAAAGTTATCTATGGTCAGTATGTGGTAATAATACGCGCCCTTAATTCTTTTATGAAAGTAGTAGGTAAGTAGGTACGGTGCAACACCCTAATTGCGTAACACACAATCCATCAGAATCGGTTTCATTTTGACAGTTCAACAACGTCCATTGCGTTATTTACGTGTTGAGCAGACTTTATGAAGGTAACCTTTTTCGAACTTATGAAGCAATGGATTAGCAATATCCTTCAAAATGATTCAGATTGAGATTGATTGTGTGTTTCGCAATTAGGGTGCAGATCATCATTTTTATGTAGAATACCTACGGCAGGCTTGTTAGTTTTATGACCTAACTAGCTGCGCCCCGCGGTTGCACCAGCATAAGTTTCGATCCCGCGGGAATATCGGGATAAAAAGTATCCTATGCGTTAATCCTGGTTATAAACTATCTGTGTGCTAAATTTTATCCAAATCAGTTCAGTCGTTTTTGCGTGAGTGAGTAACAAACATCCATCCATCCATACAAACTTTCGCATTTATAATATTAGTAGGAAGTAGGCCTAACATACTGTTATAAGGAAAGTTCCGTATGTGGTAATACGCGTTTGCGATTTTTTTAAATACAAGTGGAAGGTAGATACTCGTACGGAACAGATCACTGTGTATTTGTTATGTAGGAACATTTTATCAAAAGGAGTTTTGCAGCCAAGTTAAAGTCTAATTCTTTATAAACACTTGGTTCCTGACTGCACTAGTTAAAGCTCCCAAAACCGCGCTTATTTGTCTTTTTGTAGCCTTAAATTAACTTAAGTTGGTATGCTCGAACGAATGCCAACTTCACTCTGACCTACTTTGTAAACCGTAGGAATTTGTAATTCATAAAACCCTTGGGAAATGTAATTATATAGGTGATTTCATCATTTTAAATTGTATTTATTCATGTTAATGTGATACAGACTAAGGCCTTTAATTTGTACACACACGTTTTTCTTTCCGCGAAAAACTACGGTTTATCTGCCGTGTGTAGGCACGGTCGTCTATGTTGTATGGATCACTGTGGAAGCTTGTCGACAGAAACTATGGAAATATGGAAGTTTTTTCTACCGCGGTTTATACGCCGTCCTGTAAAGAAGCCGTGCTGTGTACAAAGAGCCTAAAGAGCCAAATTAATTTACACACGATTTATTATTTTTTGAGCATTTTGCATAACGCAGTACCATAGGGTCCGAACCTTTGGTAGCAATGGGCCGAAGACAACTCGCAGAGGACTCAATCAGTAAAGGAAATGAAGCACCCACCGACGATTATTAAAGAAAATGAAGCACAAACGATATTATGTTATTGGTATTTTAATTATTGTAAATGTGAGGACTATGTGGGTTTTATTTTTATAAGTTAGCTCGGGCAGTTTAAGGTGGATGCTCCAAGGTAGCCCGCGAAATTCAAATTTTCTTACGTTTTTTGCAATTTGCTGGTCAGTATTAAGTTGTACGTTGATTAAAATATGATTCGCGGCCGTAACAAATATGTATTTACAGAATTATAATCATTAGAATCAGTAATACAAATTGTTAAGTTAAGATAATCCTAAAATGTCAAGATTTCATGAAATAGTCATTCAGTAGGATTACTTGATCTTAGAGAGTTGTGTTGATGACTTTAATGATTATAATTCTGTAAATACATATTTGTTACGGCCGCGAATCATATTTTAATCAACGTACAACTTAGTACTGACCAGCAAATTGCAAAAAACGTAAGAAAATTTGAATTTCGCGGGCTACCTTGGAACATCCACCTTAACTACTTTATGCGGCCTACCCAAATGTGCTTTCTTTGGTATTCGTCGAGTCGTTGAGCTCGTTAAGTTCTGAGTTGAGCTACACGATTACTGACAAATGTGTGCTCTGACTGGACAGGTCGCGACCTGTCCAGACCCGACCATCTCAGACATCCCCATATGGCCTGATAGACCAACATTATGTCTGGATTTTAAAGTAGACTGACCTCTGAGTTTTGAACCAATTTACAGAAATAAATATCATTTATCACCATTTATCATTTAACGTGTCATATAGTAACATTAAAGGTAACAGCAATGCACGGATCGAGTATATAAAAAAAATATATATATAAGCAGTACACACGTCAGCAGAACCTAAAAGTAACAAGTAAAATAAAATAAACATAAAATTACTTCATATTCAATTTTAAAACGCAGGTAAACCTTTTTATGTTTATTTTCGTTTGTACCTACGAGGAAGTAAAGTAGACAACGCCATTTTTTTATTAGCATGTATTCATAATTTGGAATACTCAAGTGTCTCGTTACATGGGATGGCAAAAGACTAAGCCGGTAAATCCTAGAGTAATTGGATTTCATGATAGAATTTTGTGAACACGCTTGACGATGCTTAGAATTACGTACAAACATTTTGTGAGTACACATTCTAATACACGTTCCCATGTCGTTAAATCAGATGTTTTTATAAAGAGCTTTTGCCCATGATTCATTTAATTTTGTTTACATACATACGTTATCATTACAGAGTCCTAATTCGGTAGTGTTGTTTAGATACTTTTCCTTTGCGAGCTAGATTTGCGACTTTCTAATAGCATTTATTGCTATTTGTAGCGTCAAAATGGGTGTAGATTATTTGCTACTTTTAAAGTGGGTGTAGCAATTATTGAAAACGATACCTTATTTTCGAATATCCAAGCAAGTAGTCGTCGCCGACGTCATTCAAAGAAAACTCGAGTATTTTCTGCCATCAATTATGAATCGTTTATAAACTCAAAGTACTCGTAAGTCTCCAAAACTCATACATAAATCATGAAGGTTCGTCTAACAGTCTAACTGAAACCGACTGATTCGAGCGAGGAAATCTAATTACTACAGTGACATTGGAGCTGGAACTATACGAGTTCCAATCCTATCATAATCTGGTAGAACTACTTCAGGATTAAGCTCGCTCCACCATCCATAATTCTCTCAAATTAATTCTCTCAACAATGCATTCAGGGTTCCTTTTAAAATTAATTTTTCACTCTACAACACACAGTATATTAGTGTTTTAGAACTGCAATATTGTAGCACGCAACTATGTGGTTTATGTAAGCACGTAATTAGTTTTCATGGAAAAAGTAAGAACGTATGCATTTCCAGTACACGTGGGTAATTTAAAATGGCGAGAACCCAACATTTTTTATCACCATAGGGGCTGATTTTTCCAACGACAGATAATTTTATCCGAGGAATAATTTTCATTTTTTGACAGTTATTCCATACAAAATCTGTCAGACGTCAATTTTATTCTACGAAAAAAATTATCTGTCGATTGAAAAATCAGCCCTTAGACAATTAATACTCTCTAATCTATATGAATAAAATAAAATTGAAAAAGTGTCTGTTTGGTATGTCAAAATAATAGCTTTTTACTAAATGCATAATTATTATGAAAGTATATTATGGTAAGTACTTACACATTACAAAAAAATAATTTTAAAATTTTTTGTCCGACCGTCGATTTTGACGGGAGATTCACTAGCAGATAGCAAGGAGTACTTTTACTTGCTGGGTATCCTTTTATTTTAGAAAAAAAATTAAGGATCCCCGTAAAAAAATGAAAACCCATGAAATCCAATTTGTATTCCGACATGCACGCGAACAAAGTGGCGGGCACAGCTAGTTTTCTATATTCTTCGTGATGAAATTGCGGCAGAGTAATCATTAAGGTCGTACTTCCACCGATTAAAACCACGCGGTGGCCGTCCCCAGATTCTAGATAAGGAGAATTCGGGATCACTGGTGGAACCATAGAAATGTAAAAATATATCTATGTTTCACCCATAGATATTTTTTTACATTTCTCGGACCGTTGCGGATATTTAATACGAGAAAGCCTCAGTTGTATTAATAAAGGCTGCAAATGGATTAAATTTCTCGTACATTCCCTCGAGGTATACCACAGAATGAATGTGAACCGAATATGGGTCGAAGTTTTAAGTGAACCTTTCAATTTACTTCGTATTTTATATTTCAAGACAATACATAATCAAGTTCCATTATCCTCGGTTGGAACATTTAACCTAAATGTACACTTTGTGTCTAACCTTTTATTTTGTTTGGGACAATTCCACACTAATGTTTTTTATGTCATCTCTCTACGTGCCCTTTGTAAAATCGAAAGACTTTTTCAGAATAATGAAATAGGTAGTTTATAGGTAGGAGGTATGCGTATTATTATTACGTGATACTGGAAAACACATCGGCAAAATTAAGATTATACGTTCTTTGACCTAAGAATTAGCATTGCCATTCAATGTGGCAATGCTGACAGTCTTCCGAGCACGTTTCCGGATGACATCGATGCGGAAGAGTACTTTGACTTGTAAGTGACCATAAAACAAAAGGATTTTTTTTATGTTTGGTTAGATAGTCATTTAATTAGGACCTAGTGTAAATAGTTATTTGCGTTATACAGGCTGTTAGACGGAGGGTTAGCCAAAAAAGGCAGGTGCGTTGGTAGACCCATTTCAGAAATACATATTTAGTATGAAGACACTAAACTACCTAATGTGCAGTGGATGACCTTATGACTGCGTCAGTGAGCGGACTTCGTATAGCAGAATAGGGTAGTTGCCTGGGTAAAAAAATTATTATAATATTTAATCCGTCAGTTAAATTATCGAAAAATAATGTACAAGTGTTCTTTCTTTTCTCAATCAAACAAAAAATGACAAGGATAAAGCGCGTCAAAATTTGGGAATAGGGGGTCGTGACGTCACGCCTTGCTAAAAAGTGTAGCAAGGCGTGACGTCACGTGGAACTTTAACTGGCGATATCTTCATCATTTTTATATAATTGACAAAATAAAAAATACGGGTCCAATATTTTTTGATAATCTAACTGATGGACTAATTAGATTTTTTTAAGCATCTAGCCTATTTTGGGCCAAAATTTTTTAAACTTTTTGCAATCGATACGCTACGAAGAAGAATATTTAAGAAATAATGAACTACAGATTATAAAGAAAGGTACCTACTAACTACTCTCTTGCTTATATTTTACGGTTGTGGGATGTCAACTATCCCTTGCGACTTAAATCGTTCCAGACACGTGCTAAATTGTAGTGGGGCTAATTGAATTGAGTGGGGGATTTCTAAAGCCTATAATTATGAATATATATAGTGTTAAAATATAAAAAATATTGCATCAAAATGTGTTCATTTATGGAAACAGGGCCGAATAATAGATGATAATTTCAATTTGAACATACCGTATAAGTAAAGTGGTTACAAACAGTGGTTTTAAATATTTTGTCAGCGTTCATATTTTATATTTTTGTGTTCGTACCCTTACTTCTCTATTACGTGACATTAATTACCGTTATGTGTATTATACCACATCTAAAGCATTAAGCAAATGGATTCTTTTCATGTGATCGTTAAATCCATGCATTATATAAATAACGACCCTATTTCCATCCTTCCATTCGGACTCTGATTACATTTCTGTATAGACCACAAAAAAGCTCCATAAAATGAAAATATTCAGTAAAATCAAGGAACAAATTCTCTTGTTCTATCATAGAATGAAACATACTTGTAAAAATCTTACTGTTCACGGGCCCAGTTATCTCGTCCGCAAGGATGTGCACTTCGTGTACCGATTCATCTACTTCATCATTTACATTCACGTGTGGATCATCGCCGTGGCTACAATACGCAAATACTATGATCACTACCAGGAGAACACCATACGGTTCACAACACGCACTGATTACCTCGACTGGAACACAACATTTGCGTCAGTCACCGTCTGCGAGATTGCCAATATCGAGAAACTTTGGACACTCAGCAAGTTATTCGACATTCGCGACGGAGAAAAGTATGATCGTTTCCTCACAGAAATTATATTCTTCAGTGGAACATGCTTCAGTTGCACATCATCCTGCAAAAATACAACCTTGTGCTTACGTGATTATACTGAAATTGTCTCAAAATTCCGCACTTCCTGTACATTGCTATTTAAATCATGTAAGTGGAATGGCCGACAGATTAACTGTTGTAAATATTTCAAACCTCTTCAAACGGAGTACGGAAGATGTTACACAATTAACAACAAGCACGTCGGTGGAAATCACAAAATGTTTTCCACGTCCGCTCTCGCAAAAAACCCTGAGGCGGGCGTTCTCGAAATAACTCTATCACAAGATTACGAGTCATTCATTCATTCACCCGAAGACATACCCTTTTGGAATATGGAATATGATCGTAGAATAACGACGCTATACGGAGCAGAAGCCACAGTGAGGTTTTCAATTATGGATGTGGTGAATGAGCCGGAAGTACCTTTGATCGCTCCCGAGATACGTCAATGTAGATTCCCTGACGAAGTTCCAGAGAGCTATATTGCTTTCCAGCAATACAGCTACTCTGTGTGTATTATTCAATGTCGCATCGAGGCCCAACTGAATCTCTGCAACTGTACACACCACTTATCTCCGGTCCAGTACAAAGATCGATATTGCGGCTTGGAGGGATTAACGTGTTTGACGAAACACTACAAAACACTAAGAAAGCTGCAGGTTCCGGGCACGAACGAGACGGGCTTGAATTGCGATTGTTTGCCTTCGTGTACTGAGCCGGATTACAATGTGGTGTCGAAGAAATTGCTGGAGCCTGAGAAGGAGTTAAGAGTTAAGCCTGCCAGGTTTATCCTGAACAACAGACCGTACCAGCGGGTGACGCGGCAGGTCGCGCGCACTACGCTGGATTTAGTCGTCGCTATAGGGAACTGCTTTGGTCTTTGCTTTGGTGGATCCTTGCTTTCGATCGTTGAAATAATTTACTATCTGTGTTTTAAAAGGTGGAAGTTTACATAAAAATCGTTTGAGTAGGATAATTTTTTTTTGTTTCACTTATTGCTCCTAGAAAAGTAGATAAAGCTATCATAAAGTCAAAAGCACATTTCAAACTTACAAGTAGAAACTTCTCTGTGTCAATACGGCTTTTATGCACCATGTTTTTCTCAAACAAATGCAAACACGTGTGAAGGATTGAATTTGCAAAAGAAATTTATCGAAGCCAGCTGCCGGCACATCCCAGCTAAGTCCATTCGTCCGTAACTCGGCGCAAAAGTCGGTAAATAAGTTTCCCAAAGCGGGAAGTTCCACGTTCTCGCTAATATTAGCAACAGAAATAGTTTGTAGATGATGTTTGTTATTAGTTTTTCTTTGAAAGTCAGCTGTCAGTAGTAATTAACTAATATTTTAGTGTGTAGTCATGTTTACCTTTTCCAAATTGGCCACGTGAAGGATTTGTGCGTTTCAATAAATCCAAAGCAGCAATCGTGGCCCATTGGTAACGGCCACTGACTTAAGAGCCGTTGGTTTGAACCCAAACAGGCACTTTACACTGTGTTAATAATTTCCAACTGCTCTCAAAACGGTGAAGGAAAACATCGTGAGGAAACCTGCATGTCTAAGAACTAAAAAAATCGAAGACATGTGACATCTACCAATCCGCACGGGCCCGGGTGGTAGATTAGAACCCTGAACCCTGGAGGCCTGTGTGCAGCAGTGGGAACATTTTAGGCTGATTATGTATGTATGTAATAAATCCAAATGTAGATAAATCCGGTCGGCGGACCTCCAGGAAATAGTTAGATTTATCGGTATCATGGGTATTATCTTTGTTTCTTTAGACATATATAGTCTTAAATAGGTAAAGAAAGTTGCTAGTAGTTTTCGCCCTATGCAAAGTTGCATAGGGCGAAAACTACTAGCAACTTTCTGTGTGTGCAAATTATTAAAATGTTAAAAATTATCTGGGTTGTTTTTGTTTACATTATTCCTGACTTAGGTGTTATAATGTACACGAAATGAAAAATTGTTGTACCTTAAAGAGTTATTATACAATAAATTCATAAAGAGCACAATGAAAAGTCATTTATACAAAAGACACTGAATACATAAAAGAAAAATGGCCCGAAATGTTAACATGTTTAAAATTCTGAGGATTTTGCTGTTCCATTTTCAGCGGTTTATCACATTTTTGGAATCCTAATATTGTGTTAAATTGTTGTAATCACAGAACAGTTACATTTTGTAATATGATTTACCGAAAAGATTGGATTTTAATACTTAGGGCGAATTTCACCAGAGGGGCAATTCTCGGAATTTTAAGAACGTTCACAGTCTGATCTCAGTCTCAGTCTGTCAAAAACACCTTTAATTTCCCTACATTTTGACCGGATTTTGACATTGATGATTGACAGATGATTTGACAGATTGCGACTAGATTTTGAAAGTTTTTAATTACGGGAATTGACCTTCTGTTATACCTAGAATAAGTCTTATACTGGGGAATAAAATTTTGAAATTTTGACAGTTTTCCTACACTAGAACGGTCAGACGTCAATTTTATTCCACAGATAAAAGATATATTACTTTACTTTATACCTCGAAAAAGTCTTATCCTGAGAATAAATTATGAATTATTTACAGTTTTTCCATACGAGAACTGTCAGACGTCAATTTTATTCGGATTCGGATAAAAGATCTAACTTTGGTAAAATTAGCCCTTAGTAGTATTATTGTATTTGAGTAACATTTAGGGTCTTATTTTTCGTTTCGAGGGAACATCTATGTTTCTTATACTGTTTGGGCCCTGTAGGTCGCCACATTTACTGTGGCCTGAGAGCCGTTGTTGAGATCGTCAAGGGTGCAGATGAAGTCCTGACATTTGGGACACTCTAGCAGATGGGGCATAGTCTGTTCAGGAGCCCTGTACTCGCAATGTATAGACATTAAAACCCTTTGTACCTGACACGGTTTCTATTCGGTGCGGCGTTAAACCGCCGAAGCAAAAACGTGTCTGTCACAAGCTTTCATAGTGATCCATACAACACTTAAGACCGTGGCTACACACGGCGCATAAGCCGTAGTTTTTCATGGCAAGAAAAACGTGTGTGTACAGAGGGTCTTCCCATTTGACGTAAACGCTTCGCTAGCGTAAAGCAACTTCGTCGCGTAATGAGCGCGGCGTAAACGTTCGATAAACGCCCACGCTAGACGCAAAGAATGCCTCAATTATTTTTATTTTTAATTAATAAATTCCCATCATGTGTAGCAAATCAACTTCAATGATAAGCATTCAGTTAGAAAAGTGTTTAATAAAACTGACGTTATTCCTGTGATGTCTTTATTAATAGTTGTTTATCTGTACCTACCTACAGGTGATTACTTTATTTTTAGGACTTTGTAAATACACTTTTTTATCCTGATAAAACACGTTTTTTATCAAAAGAATGAAAATCTAGATATTTAAATGTAAGCAATAAAATGCCATCAGCAATCCTATTTCCGGCTAGATTTTATTAAACTGATAAAGGAGATTGAATGAATCTGCCCTGAAGCACGATAGCGTTAAGATATATACTGATGGATAGATCTCGTTAATGACGACTTCTCTTGATTGTTTGTAGGTAAGGAACTACAGAGCTCTAAATGAAAGTAATTGTTATTGAAATTGTAGTATTTCGTCAAATAATTAACTTTAATCATTGTGTGCCTTGCGAAAATTATCTTTTATTAAGCCTATAAACGGACATCTTACAACATTGGCTTCCTGGATGCCCTTTTAGGAAAAATGTTTTTAAATGTCGGTCGGCCGGACAGAATGTTAACCCTGCCGCAGCCCCAATAACGTTAAGATATATACATATGGAAAGATGTCTTCAAGGGGAATATTTCGTGATATGACGACTTCTCGCGATTGTGAGTCCGTGAGGAGCTACTGAGCTCTAAATGTGAGTAATTAAGCATTATCGAAAACATTAACCCCAAACTGACTAACAATTGGCAAAAATCGTGTTTGTAGGAAAAATTCCCCTTGAAAAGCTCTTCCCATTGGTATATAATTATCTTATGGCTATTGGGCTTCAGGGCAGAAAGCCATACTTCGTTGTCCAATCTCATTTAAATTACATATAATCCGTGCAAGTCATGACGTCCTACGTTTGGTTAGACATGAATATAATAACTGAAACCTTGAAAATATAACTTTGAATTGTAAAAATGTATACTTTGATTTAAAATCAACTAGCGACCCGCCCCAGTTTCGCACGGTTTTTACGACTTGACAAAACATTGAGATTTCTTTATTACGTAAGTAATGTTTCAAATTAAATTAGTAAGTTTAATTTGAATGTATTTTACATATAAACCTGCCAGAATACATTTTCTAAATGATGGTGGAAACTAAATAAAAATCAGTAGCGTAGTTCATAAAAACAGTCACACAGTCAGACACGAAAAGCGACGTTAATTTATAATATGTATACTCGTAGATAGATATACATAGTGCAGCATGACCTCTGCGGTTACAACCAATTTTTTTTTTGTAGTTCGTATGACTGGTCATCAATTTTTATTCTGATTTTTCGAATTTTGACGATAACTACCAACTCATTTGATTAATTATTAGAAGAAAAGTCAGTTGTAAATATGTACTGAATCCAGTCCGAATTAAAAGTAGGAATACAAATGAACATCCAGCTAAAAGGAGAGAATGTAATTACTCTACATATCCAATAAAGTCTTTGTTGGATTAAAACCTACATGTATTCTCAGAAAAATCGAGTGAATGCACTTGACTATTTTTTCTCATTCATTCACTGACAACATGTCCCTGAAACAAAAGCCTGGCGTTTTACATTTTCATATTTCTTTGGTTCCATTTCAATTCATAGAATCCAATGGATATTGGTTAACGTAGTTTCCAATTTCTATCCGGGGGGGCGTCTAACTTTTTGCTTTCGTAACAAATTTTTTACACAATATACGCGAAGGGTCAATTTTGTCGCTACGATTTCTTACTTCAAACCCTCTATTTTTGATGACAGAAATCTGAATAACGATGTATTGACGAAGTAAGTTTGACCTAAGGAATCAGAATTGAACTTATCTTTCAAATTGAATGACGAACAGTCTTGTTATTCAGGATCAGTGAACTATTTAAGTCAATATCTTTGACGATATTTGAGTCATTTCAAATTATTATATCAAGTTTAAAGTAGATAACGAATTCCAATTGATTTTCAAAGCTATCAAGTTAAAGAGATCCTTCCGAAAGTATATATTCAACGAAAGGAAGAAGTAGGTAGGTACTAGAACTACGCTTTTGTATAGTTATTTTTACTTGTGAATAAAATTGTAATAAATAAATAAAAATTGGTTCTAGTTCCAATAGCATTCATATTTTTACATCATGAGTGATGGGCACGCAACAAATGTACGTAATCTTGTTCCTAGTGTCAATGTTCTGAGGGATCTGGTCAACATCAGGTGGGCCGCCCCCCACTTCCTTCACTACGAGTGACAAAATGCAGCTTTATCTCAGGGCAGCATTTGGACTTGACTTGTCGTACAAATTGCAATCTCCGCTCAAATTCTTTTTAAAGTTTCTATGAAATATCTTTTCACTGCCGTTTGCTTGAAGGTGCTAAAATATTCCGATTCCTGGGATAACTGCTATCAAAGACTTTAAATACTTGAGATTATTTTTCAAACGAAACGTTTCTTAAATCTTTTTTTTATAAAGGTAAAAAGGAAACCTCGAACTAGAGGCTAGTATATAAATTTAAAATATACATATTTTTATATGACAAAACAATCTTCATAATTTGGTACAAAGTGACTTTTAGTCCAGTCGATAGACTAAAATAGAATTAAATGAAGTAGCGACGCACAAAGCGACTACCACACACTGTTATTACGGCCAACCACTCGACAATGGTGACACTTTAACTATGAAAACCGCCCTTGCTAGTACAAAACAAAGGCGTTGCAAAGTCAAACTGTAACTGTGGACATGCGATTGACTCTACAGTGACTCATACATAATCAGCCTATAATTTTCCCACTGCTGGGACACAGGCCTTCTCTCTGTGAGAGGGAGTGGGCCATAATCCACCACCAAGTGCGGGTTGGTGGATCTCACATGTCGTCGAATATTTGGTTTTAGGACATGCCGGTTTCCTCACGATATTTTCCTTCGCCGTTTTGAGAGCAGTGGTGTTGAAATAAATTACACAAAGTAATTTGCCTGTCTGGGTTCGAACCTACGACACGTAAGACGTAGCCGTTACCACTGGACCACCACTGCCCCCAGTGACTTACATACTCGTATGTTTGCCGCAAACTCGATAACATAAAATATCTGTCACCTACATGCATTACCCCTTATAATGTGAAAGGACTCAGTGGTTACCAACATTGAACAGGCCGCCTGATAGGATCTTTAACGCCCTTAAACAATTAACAAACTCCACAACTATTTACTTCAACGTCCAACGTTAAACTTATCAGACACTAACCCGGAGCGTCGGCCAATATAATAAGAGGTTGCCTATCTGTGTAGACCGTAATTTTAACAACCTATCATAGTTGAAACAATTTATCTTAATTACGTACTGAAAGCTGAAAACATTGCCGAAATATTAAAACTTTGCTCTTCTGTAGCAGTTGTTAATACTTTAATACTGTGGAAGTTCAAGGACAACTCCAAATTAGGAAGTTATACACCTAATATAGCATAATCAGCCTGTAATCTTCTCACTCTGCTGGGATGCAGGGCGAGGGAGTGGGTCGTAATCTACCACGCGGGCACAGTGTGTTTGGTAGAGGTCACGGTGTCTTCGAATTTTTGGTTCTAGGACATGCAGGTTTCCTCACGTTGTTTTCCTTCGCCGTTTTTGAGAGCAGTGGTGATGAAATAATTGTGTTAATTATTTTGTAGCGGTATCTACAACGCCACATGCGAACAACGCGTCATGCTGACGTCACGCAAGTCCTGCATCTCGCAAGCAAAATTTACCGCGCAATTAGCATACATGCAAACTTCCCGAAGTCAGTCGTTGGGCAATTGCCCGCCAGACACAACACCCGGAGGATCCTACCAACGGTCGGAGGATCCTACCTTTTCTATACAGGATGAGTGGACTTTCTACACCCCGTTCCTCATACCTCTAAAATTTCATCACCACTGCTCTCAAAAACGTAAAGCGAAAAAGTAGAGCGCCTGTCTGGGTTCGAACCTACGGCCTACAAGTCGTAAGTCGTGGCTGTTGCTACTGGGCCATCACTACTCTACACTTAATATACCTATGTAGATGTATATGTAGAGAATAATCTGCATAGCCAAAAATCTCGTGACCTGATGCAAATGCTAACCCGAAAATACCGATAATTATAATTATCATAATTGGATTTCGTCAGAAATTCCTAAATATTGTCCACGAACTATGAACCAGGTATAATTTCGCTCAATTCTCGAGTATTTTCCTAGTATTTCGCTAATTATCCTCCACCCTTTAAACCCTATTTTAATTGCTAACAAATCAAAGGTTTCGAAATTAATTAATTGTAAATTGCTGAATTTGATAAGGGTATCGTTATAAAATATCGTCTCAAAATGTTTTTGCTGACCTCAAAATTATTTCTATTTTGATGTTGACTGTAGGAGTATTTGTACCTAAAGTTATTCTAAAATTCCGGTTTTAGTTTCGAATTAAATTATAGTTGGTACAGCCTGAAAACTGATCGAGTTTCCTTCCAACTAAATTCTATGGGCAATTTAACCTTTAAACGGTCCAAAACGATGAAATAGACTCCTTTGGAAACTATACTTTGATATTGATGTTTGTTGTTGTAACGTTGTTAGTTGGTTAGAGTATCATACTGGGTCGGTAAATTAACTGGAATAAAGCAAAAGGCATCATCGTCTGCCTGGCCTTTTCCCAAAAATGTTAGGGTTGGCTTCCAGTCTAACGGATGCAGCTTACCAGTATTTTACGTGCAACGACTGCCTATCTCCTCCATAACCCAGATACTGCGTAATACGATACACCTTGGTAAGACTGGTTGTCAGACTTTCGGGCTTCGGTCGACTCGTAACGATTGCCAAAGATCCACGAACGACACCAACGGCTTAACATGCTTACCGTGGCACGGAGGGGTTTTGGTATATATAGATGGTCACCTATCCATGGACCAACCGCGGCAAGCGTAGCTTAACCTGATCGAGCGACCCGCACGGCTGTTACCACTTAGCTACAAGGCCCTAGTTATAAAAGCAAATTGATTAAGATTATAGAAGATAATTTAAACGACTTTACCTAAAAGACGGCTTCATTATCACCGTTGTACATTACAAAAATTAACAGTACAAGTAAAATAGAAGCCCTTTTCACTCCTATTGTCACAAAAAAAAAAGCAAACTTATTTTTGGTTTACACTCTAGTGTAAACCTGTGTGTCTGTGTGTGTCTAGCTAGTCGCTTAGATGTCACTGTGACAGGTCGGGTAACAAAAGGCAGCATTTAGTAACTCTGTACATTATTTCAGAAAAATATACAGTTCAAGGCTAAACAGGAAAACCCTCTGATTAAAAAAATGCAATCAACTGGCTCACCCCATCTACTATCAGGTTAAATCTTAACGGCATAATGTATTACCTTATTAGATAGTCTCGCGGCGTCAGATTAATTTTACGTCCAGATTGTCTAAACAAGCGGAGTAATTGACCTAAGAGCGTTATCATACTGGCGTTTTAAGAGCATAGCGTTTGGAGAATCTGTGCCGCGGGTGCGTAGCGAGAAAGCTGTAACCCCGCTTAAGCTACGGTTTCTTATTAGAGCGGTGACCGCCCACATATCTTCCGCAATTTACCGGCGAATGATGTCACTGAAACGTTACGTATGAAACTGTATAAGCTGCTGTGTTTTCCTAGATACCGTTTTTGACACCGTAAAGTCAAACCCCGCTGCTCAAAGATTTAAATCACTAGATTTGCCCTCACTGTACTTAGTCACGTGAAAAAATATCCATACTGAGAAGAATGAGCTCACACCTTATTATATAGCGTTTCCATGACAATCAAGTCAAGTGACTGCGTCGTTGTGTGGCAGAGGTGTCAAAATGAAAAAGAAACACGACTATCTTTTGACACTGTAGGGCCTATCTCACGATTTAAATCTTGGCTGCTGTCATCATTATCATGACAGCAGTCACGGCAGCCGTTATGTGTCGTCACGGGTTTTTTAGGAAACCGTATTTTTAGTGTTTTACTGTACCGTCAGAATATTGTTCAATTGTACTCATTACTTACGTGCAGCGATTACGTTACGCACAGGCAGCGTGTTTCCTGGCACACGCGAAGAGTGCGTTGACCGCTCGCTTCGCTGAAAGCACGCTCCTAAATCGCCAGTGTAAGGCTGGACCCCTGCTCCGACTTATGAACTCTATTATTTAAGCGTTGTCTACCATCTGTTTCGTGGTTCACTTTATACAGAAGATGTTGTCGGTTTACTCGAATACTCGGGATCCCTTTGTGAATTGTTTTAAAATTCACAATAGGACAGCTGACAGGAATCGAATTGTTTCAACAAGAAAGAAGAGAATTTTAGCGACTTGTTTTATTGCGGCATCGTTTCGTTTCTGACTGTTTGTTAACGGTGTTTGTTGGTGCTCTGCTATTCAGTCTTTTAAAAATTCTCAAACCTCCATCTGGTTTCACAATAGTTTTCTCGTTTATAAAAAAGGTTAATTTCATGTTCAACTACTCTCATCACATAACGTTCACATCATCATCATCATTTCAGCCTGCTCACTGCTGTATCAACCAATAGGGTTATAATGGACTTAGAGGGGCACTTTGATGAATTTAATTATTATAATTGTGTGAATTATTTCATCACCATCACATCTGCTTTCAGAACGGTGAAGGAAAACATCGTGCCGAAACTGGCATGCCTAGAACCAAAAATTCAAAACATTATCATATCTTCCAACTCGCACGGGGCCCGCGTGGTGGATTACGACCACTCACTCTCACCAAGAAGGCCCGTATCCCAGCAATGGGAACATTATAGGCTGATTATGCTCATTCTGTAAATACATTCTCGTTACGGTCGCGATTCATATTTTGTTCAACACTGACCTGCAAATTGCAAAAAACGTAAGAAAAATTAATTTCGCGGGCTACTCTGGCGCTTGCTCCTTAACTTTTTATTTCGCAACTGTATAGGGAGAGCAAATAACAACTCATTATAATAACTCTCAACTGCAATTAAGCTCTCTCAGTCGAAACTAAAATACGTTGGCAATAGTTTTGGATTGCAACTTCTCAAAACCGAGCTCAGTTTCAATGAAAACTAATTATTAGATTCCAATTGGACACTGGATTATGACAGTCAAATTGCAGATACCGCAAATCAAAATGTATTTCTCATTTAATTCAATTTCTACGTAGTAACATAATACACACATATTTACAATCATACATAGGTAAACTTACGCCTTTATACCCTGGAGCAGAAACTTCAGAATGCCATGCGCTAGAACCTCACACATAATAGTCCTTTCACAGATGTTGTACCTCTGACAGCAGCAACCTAAAAGCAACCTTATTGTGACGAGAATAAACATCATTGTAATTTTTGACAGACTTGTCAATGGCAGCAACCCAATAGCAACCTTATTGCAATATATACAAATAAAAAAATAACTAGAAGTACTGATAGTGAACGGATCGGACATTTCTTATCAGAATTTGACGAATGTTTACCAACAGCGCCTACCTATTCAACATCATTCTGTACTCCTTTTACACTTACCCAATCAGCCTATAATGTTCCCACTGCTGGGACACAGCACAGGCCTCCTCTCTGTGAGAGGAGGTGGGCCGGAATCCACCATGCGGGCCCAGTGCAGGTTGGTAGATGTCACATATCTTCGAATTGTTGGTTCTACGACATGCCGGTTTCCTCACGATGTTTTCCTTCACCGTTTGAAAGCAGTGGTCGTGAATTAACGCGCACTCCTGTTGCTTCGTCTATATTCATACATTGGGCTTCACCAATAAGATGACTTTAGCTTCTTTCAACTCATTTTTGATGTAGGTATACCTCCTATAGGTAATCTTAACTTACAAGCACTATCTAATCAGATGATCATTATTGATCATCTGATTAGATAGTCGGTGCTTTCCCGTTCCCAGTGCTGTAATCATATTTACCGGTAAATTGATGTATTAATTACTATAACCCTGTCGATATCTTGGTTTAGATAATTATTATCCTAAACAGTTATGTACTCCGTCGTATTGAATTAATAATTATGTAGATATCTACTAGAACATAGAACGTGGTGACTACTTAACTAGCACACTGTGTGTACGTGTATAGTAGTCTCATTTTAATGATAGGTACTCGTGCCTCAAACCGCACGTGTCGCTCGAAGGTTACGCTACGCTTGCTGCGGTCGATCCATGGATGGGTAAACATCCATTACATATCGTGCTACCGAGAAACTGGATGTGGAGGTTAGATATAGGCAGTCACTCCATGTAAAATACTGGTATTCAGCTGCATCCAGCTAGACTGAATGCCCCCAACATAATTGAGCAAAAGCTGGAGATTGATTGTTATATATTGTTGCTGTTGGATATTGATTGTTGCTTTTAAAAACATTACGCACAAAATAATTACCACCTATAGACACGTAACCACGCTAAAATAATAAACTTGACTGACTCAGATTGAAACTATTACGAAAAGATCTAAATGAGCTTGGAGAAAAGGCTAGTGCAGAACATTACAAAAACACGCATATCCTAAAACATTAGATTTATTTAGTTACGCGTCCCGTTGATACCAATGAATAAATCTTCCTAAAATTCTCGCAGTTTGTATGCATGACTTTATATTTAAAAAGTTTGTGGGACCGTTCTTGCCTTCGTAGAATATTCAGAATCGAAAGACTTTGGTTGGTCAGGGCCAGGCATCTCAAAAGTTGGGACTAACTTTTATTTTTATGCCAGCCTAAGAGTTACAGTTGTCCCTGTCCCGAAGAAGTAATATGAACCAGGGGTACTATTTGTGTTTTTTTATGAACTAGCTGCACCTCATGGTTTCACCCGCATAAGTTTCGATCCAGTGGCAATATAGGAATAAAAAGTATTCTATGTCCTAATCCAGGTCATGGTTTACCCATGTGCCAAATTCCATTAAAATCCGTTCCGACGTTTTAGCGTGAAAGCCTAACAAACAAACATACAAAAAATCAAATCACTACATTCTCAAATGTAGGTTTACGTTTTTCTTGAATAAATGCCTCATAAATAATATGGTAGGGAGGGTAGAAAATATTATAAAGGGTACATAAATATTTTCGTGATCATTTTCGCTATGGTAGCTAAGCCTAAAAATCAACTACACATGACAAAAAGGGTTCGGTTCATTGCATTGGAATATTGATCTCACCGTTGTAACATCTGGACGTATTACCATATTTTGTACATAATTCATGAAAACGGTGTTTTTAACATAAAAGCGCAAAATGTTCCCTCATATTCAATTTGCTGAATATGATGTTTTGAAACATTTTTCGCAACCAGATATATTAACTTTTGAAGAAAGTTCAACGGTATCTGCCTTTAGTATTTAAGTAAATTACTGAAGTAGCTGTGCAAGTGAAGTTAGTTTTAATAGGACGTCCGATAGCTCGTATCTGCTGGGTTAATAGAAAAGCTGTTTGCAACTACGAAGCGACGAAATGCGGCGATCGTATTTCTTTGAAAGAATCTCGCGAGACTCTAATCCCACTGCGGTAATAAATCATTAAGTTTTTGTAATGTATTTTGAAACGATGGATAGACTGTGTGAATGATGGTATGGTAACAAAGGGGGTAACTACCGAGATAATGACTAATAGAGAAGTATGGAAGACACAGACACGTTGCGCCGATCCCAAATAAATTCTTCTTTCGTTTCTTTCTTTTTTTAAAAAACATTGGTACCCACATTAGGAATTTCTCCTGTATCGTGGGTGCGTTTACAAACATTTAAACTCACATACCCAAACAGCCAGACCCGGAACAACTACTTGTAGGCCATACAAATATTTGTTCCGTGCGGGAATCGAACCCGCGACACGCAGCGCAGCAGTCGTAGGATAAGGCCAAGCGAATAATGATCATGATTGGATATAAGCTGTCCTAGTTTATTCTAATTTTAAAAACCCAGTACGTGCTAGTACTTAGCTTGATAAAATAGACAAAGTAATTTTTGGTTACGGTTTTCATTAAGTACCTAGGTATTTTGCAGTGTCAGTGAAGCGAAAGCAAACGAAATTCTACCTGCATTCACTCGCTCACTGGCCTGAAAGTAATCAAATTAGGTTATAACATATACCTACCTATGTTACTTAAAAGGGGGAGATTAACACCGGTCGCTACGCGTTACGAGAACACGGCTTTTATGAAACAAAAATTGCGTAAGCAAGAGATTCATATATTAGATAAGAAAAAAAAATGTTTTTTATAAGATATTGGCTACGTAAGTTTGTAGAAAATAGAGTGTGCTAACAGCTTTTAAGATAGCTCTGTTATGGCCTTTTGTTAACGGATATATGCTTTATTTGTTATAAAGCATAGATACTCGTCTTCGGGTTAAAATTTTCTTATGTGAATTTCATATTCTTGAAAATCTTTAAATTAAATACTACTTATGCGAAAAATAAATATGAAAGCAGTAGAACAATAGTGGCTCAATGGTATCGGCTCCCAATTACGAGTTATAGGTTGGAGTTGGAACCCAGGCGGGTACTTTACTTTCTGTATTTAATTTCGACACCACTGCTCTCAAATCCGCGAAGGAAAACATCGTGAGGAAACTGGCATGTCCAAGAACCAAAAATTCGAATACATGTGACATCCACCGACCCACACTGGGCCCGTGTGGTGGATTATGGCCCACTCCCTCTCACAGAGAGGAGGCCTGTGCCCCAGCAGCTGATTATGCTTATACTGCATGTAACCAAATCCGTACTTACTTCAGTAATTTAATTCTCAGCGAGACGTTTTTTAATAGAGACTTCTTCAAACGGAACTTGAACATACTCGTAAGGCTGAGAAGCTTAAAGTTTTCAGATCAAACAACTGGAAACTAGACTACGGGAATGCCTGTGCGTATCGCGCTCTGTTTCGTAGACACAACTTTAGCGCGAGTACTCCTAGAACATAGCACAGGTAATTAGGTACTTTACATTAAGGAAAAGTTCACTTACAAAGTTATACGTAGCTTCCCGCGGTAAAGTAAAAGTGTTTAATTCAGCTCCTAAGAGCGCCTGTAATGAACCGATGTATTGAAACTTCCTGAACAATACTCCTGCTTTTTAAACTTATAATGAGTTGTAAAATCACGTGTACTGGAGTATGTTTGATGTACAAGTTCTCGATAAACATGATCTTAAAGTTTGAAGAACAAACATTGTCGTGTTTAGCTTTATCTTCACCTCGGGCTTATATGTTCAGTTTTTGTTCATCTCTGTTTATTGAGTTCAACTTGGTCTTACGTAAAGTAGTAAGAACTTGTTTTAAAGTTTTCAGTTTAATAGAAATCCTATAGAATCACGTGGATTCAAATCAAGAGAGTAAAAGTTCAGAATAACAGAAATTCTTGTGCTGTTTTAACACCATAAAAAAGTGTTATGATCGTGCGATAGTGACTGACATCGGAAATCCCAGTTAAAACAAATAGGTTCATACCAAAATCAAAATATTTTATTTCACATAAACCTACATGGCCACTTATGAAACGTCAGAAGCTCGCACGGTTCCAATAGGGTAGTTGCCTGGGTAAAAAAATAATAATTATATTTAGTCCGTCAGTAAGATTATCGAAAAATAATGGGCACGTATTTTTTCTTTTGTCCATCAAACAAAAAATTACAAAGAAAAAGCACGTATAAAACACGCAAAATTTGGGAGTGGTCGTGACGTCACTTGCTTGCAAAAATGTCGCAAGCAAGTGACGTCACGCGGAACTTTAACGGGCGATATCTTCATATTTTTTTATATAATTGACAAAAGAAAAAATATGGGTTCAATATTTTTTCATAATCTAACTGGCGGACTAATTAGATTTTTTTAGGAAAATAGCCTAATAGGCTAGCCGTTTCATACAGAGAGGAACCTGCAAGAAACTCCACGGTTACTCTTTTCAAAATAATTGGCTTTTACAATGTTTTCAAATTGCTGTAGTATTAGGACAGCTTAACCTACCTAAGGAGGACGTCTTATACTAAGTTTTAATTTTGTTCCAGTGGCTGACTTCACGACGCAGCTGTCCCAGCTATATGAGCACCACTCCACGGAGCTACAGGTGCTCGTCGCCAGCTTCCGCAAACGAAGCAGCGAGCTGAGGAAGGAAAGGTAAGCATTAGTTAATACTTACATTAATTAATTATTTAAGGAACTGATTTCAAGTATTTCTGCGCTTCGTCGTTATGGATATTACGTTATTTATTATATTTTGTGTGAAGTAGGCTAAATTACGATAAACTGACGATATAACGGGTGTACAAGTGAAGCCGAGAGTCACTTGTCTTTCCCGTTATTATGATATTTTTTGTTGTACTGGAACATACTTGGCAACCTTCTGGTCACGGAGATATAGAAGGTAAACATTCCTACGTTTTGTGAAAACAAAGTTACTTAGTTTGTTGTACAGAATACATAGATGAAGGTCTTTTTACACCCCTATATTTTTAGTACCTACCTACGAGTATATAAGGAAAATAATCTTCTTAAAATTCAATTTATATCAGGTAGGTAGGTACTCCAGCTTTCAAATGTTTTTTAGAATGTATCAAAATTGGTCTGGCATAATAATTTTGTTTTATACTTGCGAGTATCAAAACAAATTTTAATTCATCTCTAAACCTATGAAATAGAGACAAAATTCGGAAAAAACAACCAGTTCCGTTGACGAATAGCGATGGCAAAGCATTCAGGGGCATCGCTTTGAACTCAAGCCTTTTGCAAAAAAGCTTCCATTCAGAGAAAACTAGATTATCCCAGAATAAACTGACAAACCCTGGGCTTACTTTGAAAAATTGGTTTATACTGTAACCGGATACAGATATAACCTACTCAATGTGAAATGATAAGGTCTCTGATAGCATCCGATAAGCCGTTTTATGTCAAGCTCACTATAACAATTGAGTGAACCTTAATACGTAGATATATGAAATACAAACCGACAAAAGCAAATGTTTGAAACAAAGGTGTTTGTACAAACCTACTTACAAAATAAAATCATTTATCATTTATCACAACAAATTCTTCCTATGATCCAAGATTTTCCAAGTCAAGAAAAAACCTATACGAAATACTCGAAATCTTAGAACATGAGAGAACTTTTTTTAATTAATAGGAAATATTAGCAGCTATATGATTTGTAGGTCGTCGGTTTGAACTCAGGCAGGCGCATTTCTTTCTGTAAATAATTTCATCACCACTGTTCTCAAAGTGGTTAAGGAAAACACCGTGAAAAAATTGACAGGTACTAGAACCAAAACTTTTAACACATGTGACATCTACCAACCTAGACTGGGCCCGCGTGGTCCTCTCTGGCAGAGGGGAGGCCTGTGTCCCAGCAGTGGGAACATTATAGACTGATTATTTGATATCAGCATGAATTTAAAATGATTAGTAGCCTACTTCAAATTCTCCTATCTTCGTCAATTCGATTTCCAAATGGTAGGCGTCATGATAATTGATTTGTGCTAATGTTCGTAAAATTCGAAGTTTCATTTGGAAGATTCGGTCGTTAATGGCATAGGTACTTAGGCAGAATACACATTGGTTACATCGAACGTAGTGTATTGCTGTCATCACGTACTGTGAATGTGTCTACCAAATGTGGAATCTCTTTGATGTTCATGATATCAATCAGAGCAGTACTGAGCAGTGGCTATTCACGGGTTACAATGACGTATGTCCATATCCTGAATCAGATTGAGTATGTATTTAGTGTGTAGTAGAGGAATCACATTCGATTTGTGTACCTATGTAAATACGGACCGTAATTTCCTTTGACACAAACAGAGAATGTAGCGTTTGTCACGAACTCAATCAATCGGTTAGATTTCAAAAGTCTAAACTTTATTTGTTCCTGCGGAATATTTATTTAGGAGTTTCAAAAAATGTCTGTAGGTACTGACCCATTAAAGAAAGTCAAACTTCTTTATTAAATCCGTAATAAATATAAATAACCATGTATTTGGAACAGGTAGGCGCGCTTGGTGAGCAAGAAAACATTTAAGTAAGTAAAATCAAAAAGCAGCTTTGTAACTTCAATAAAATTTTCAAGGGGTTATTAAATAAACCAGGACTTAGAGGTTCTTTCTTGCCTAAATCACAATCCTCAATCAAAAATCACATCATTCGAGGGTCTGATGTCCACAAAGCTCTTTTACGACCTTCCTTTCCCCAAGTGTTAATAACATTAAGTATTTAATTAAATGAAGGCCTAGATAAATGAAAGCTATATTTATTCAGAGGTCCGACATAACTCTACCGGTGACGTCACTCAGGTACCTGACCCAAGCTCGTAAATATACGATACAAGTGAAGAAAAATGTTGCTATCTTGATAATGTGATACCTAAATTCCGTACAAAGATTAGATCTTTAGCTGTTTCGCCATTTCCTTTGTATAGGCTGAAAATATAAACATTTTTTATAGCTTTAATTTGAATTAGCCTACTTTTTGGCTAGATCTAGGTTCTAACTTCCGTTACTTAAATAAATATAGGTAATCAATCAAAGTGCTTTCTGCAACACCCACTAAAAGACAGATATGTTATCCCATTCTTGACTAACAAAATAAATGAAGGAAATACAATTAGTAAGTTTATCATACGTTTCGCCAGTTTTCCTAACGAGTTTTTAGATGGGCAGAACTCCAAACTGCACCCACACACTCATGTATTATACCTACGCAGGCAATAACTTATAAAACTAATCAGTTACTGACTATTAGCCCAGTATCTAGGAGGACGTATTACATATTGCCTATTGGCTCCCACAAAAGGCCGCCCACACACTCTTATTGCGAACAGTACATTTAGGTATATTAGTCCATAAGCTACCTATTTCAACCTCAATTCGTTTGGAGTGGGCCTTTGTATCCCTGTAGTTTGAAAGAGTGGTCAATCAGAAATATTCAATCAAAGATTGTTCTCGATCTCAGGTAACTTATAAACAACTGTTAACATTATCTGGAGGGGCTTGTAGCTAAGTAATAATACCCGCACTGGTTGTTCGATCAGGTTAATCTACCCTGCCACGGTTGGTCCGTGGATGGGTGACTAGCTTTACATACCAAGACCCCTCTGTGTCTCGGAAAACACGTTTAGCCGTTGGTCCCAACCGTCATTCGTGGATCTTTGATAGTCTTTACGGGTTGTCAGAAGCCCGAAAGTCTGACAAACAGTCTTACCAAGGGGGATACCCCGCTACTGGGTAATACGATAGTATGTATTACCCAGTAACTGGGTTGTGGAGGTTCGATAGGCAGTAGCTCCATGTAAAATACTGGTACTCAGGCAGCTGAGTACCAGTATTTTACATGGAGCTGGTTAACCGGATGCAGATCCGGTTAGACTGGAAGTCAACCCTAACATAATTGGGAAAAGGCTAGGCAGGTTGATAGACCATTATTTGAATAATAAAACTTCCATGATAATGTTTATCGTAACTTCACTTATTTGCACCTCATAACAAGTTTTGCAATCCTTACGTGATCCGACAACTCGAACAAAGCAGCACCTGTCATGTTTTAGATAGGTACTTTATCCCTCTTTTCCTTTCACAACATAACATACGCTCACATAATTTTCCACTTTCATCATTTAAGAATCGACGTATGAAAATCCTTAGCGTGACAGAAAGATAACAAGAGCTAAAACCAGACAAACAAAGGAAATTTGATCTCCGTACCTGCGTCAACCTTTTTGTATTTTCGTTTGCTGTCTCGACATAATATTTGGTATGACAGTACGAGTAATATGGATAGAAGGAACATTTACATAATTGTTTCTATAGCAGTGCTTATAATCTCAGATAATTCACATTCCATCGCCACTTAATCAGGTATATATTTTAGTGAAATGTATTTTAAGATGATTTTTGAGAAGCAAAAACTTATTAGGATTTTTTGTTAATAGGTCCTAATAAGTTTTTGGTTGCAATGGAATTAAAACTTTGTTAAGTATGACATTCAGTTTGTTGTTCCATGACTTTAAAATTATTGATTTAAAGATATTTATTCTTAAAAAAAGACACAAAGTCACTTACATGAGAACAATGCTTAAATTAAATTATATAAAGTTCGTCACAGACGTCACGGTGCCAATTATGATACACACATCCAGTGCATTCAGCTTTTAGGAAGGGTGTTATTTGTGATTAAATATGCAGCTAATTGAGTTTTGAATGTATGGAATGGATACAACTTTTTTATACATAAGGGTATTTTGATAAATAATTGTGCTCCTTCAAAAGTTAACATTTCTTTGCCAAACTTAGTTCTCATCTTCAGTAAAATCACAAAACTCGCTCGGCGACTGCTACGTTGGGTTACCTACTTGTTTTTAAACGATAAGTTATTCTGTAAACTTTTGTTTTGTATTATCTCAAATTCCTGGCTTTAATAAAGGTTAAATATTGATATTTTTCAGTAGCTCAGTTATCGTTGACATTAAATATACGTACTATTAACAGAAATACCGAAATACATGCACGAAGGAATAAAGTTCTTGAATTACATTCAACATTCTTTTATTTTCTCGGCAATTCTCGGTTTCTTTTGTTTCAAAAAGTGACACCTCTGGAAAGAAGGGTAAGTAGTATAATTTTTAATTTGCGTTTTATCTTGTTTAAATATCGATACCAATCACGTCTACGGAGTTTCGCTAGCTAATTTAATTTGACCCTGTATTTCTACCTCATCAATATTTTAAGGGAAAAAAAACGACAAAATATCTATGTATTATTCAGTGAAAGATATAAATATCATAAAATTTCCTTACGTATATTTCGCATCAGCAAGTTGAAGTAATAAGCTTATCCGTCGGTGTCGTGTCATCGCATCTGCGTTTTCATCTCGCAACTGTTGCCTTCACTAGTTACAATATCATATTCGCTACCTACGCCTTATTTCATACACATAAATTTCACTTATACGAACAGGAATCCCTTATTGATAAAATTCCAATAGAGAACACAGAGATAGTGGTTATTAGGCAAAAACAATATTATAACGCGTAAGAATAAAACTAGTGTCTATTTGTAATGTCAAAGTAATTTTACTAAGGGCTGATTTTTCAATCATCTGTTAACTTGATTTGAGGAATAATTTTGAAATCTTGACAGTTATTTCATACAAAAACTGTCAAACGTCAATTTTACTCCTCATATAAAACTTATCTGGCGATGGAAAAAGTAGCCCTTAATGCATATGAAAGTATATACGGCATTTTTATCCATACAAATAAATAAAATTGAAGTGGCTGTCTATAGTGTCATTTTTTTATATTTGTTTGTCTGTCTCTTTGTTTCGGCTAATCTCCGAATCGGCTGGACCGATTTTCAGTAACAGATAGCTGATATTATAATGAGTAACTTAGCAAAGAGACACATCATTGTTTTCCGACATCCACATGAACAAAGTTGCGAGCACAGCTAGCAAGAAATAGATTTTCTTCGCAACCCAAAAGTAGGTACCTATTAAATACGCATTGCATTCCAAGCACAAAAGCTGTTCCCATCACCCTTAAAATTTAGTCAAAATAAAATTGATTTTGCTACCCAAACGAAACTGAAAAAGGAAAACGTTTTGTTCAAATTGCGTTTAACAGCGATTCTTTACAAACAAACATAAAAATGAAAACATGATGCTCAGAAAATGTGAAAAAAGTACCTTCTAAGCAATTTTAAATCAGCGGTATTTTAAGAGGGATGCTTACGGGGATGCTTACGATTTCTTACGTCTTTTGCAATTTACAGGTCAGTGTCAGGTTGTATGTTTATTTAAATATGATTCGCGACCATAACAACCACGGATACCAACAACGTAACGACTTTACAAAATTATAATTTAAAAAAAAACATAAAATATCAATCGATTATCAAATATGAACTTAGAGGGTTGTATTGATGATTTTAACTCTGTAAATACATACTACGAACTCTTTAACTTCATGTGGTCAGGAAAAACGTATCAAGAAATAAAGCAAAAAAGTAACAGACTCACACGGGACAAGTTTCCCATGCGAAATATTTGTGAAAACCTTTGAAACGACGTGCCAAGCCTTTGTGAATCACAAATGACGGGAGTATATCAACCCATAACTTATTCATCAGTGAAGAATTGCGAGCTGTCATCCACTGGAGACGTCTGCCTTCAAACAAGTCCTCCATTAATTGAAACGAGACAATCCAATTATTCTCAAGAAATCAAATCCGAAGGCACTTAACTCCGCCATTACAGGCAAATAAAAGGAACGCTCGATTCCCCCGGCTGATGCAGTGGCCGACTGTTGGGGGAGCTACTCGTTAGCCACAAAGATAAAATAAATCCCAGCGGGACTGATGTAGTAAAATGAACTTTATTGATATTGTACTGTCTATTCCAATGAACATTTTCTTTTTCTTCAAAAAAGCTTTTTGTTGCAGTATAATTTATTGCCCGTTGTTAAAACAATCGGTTTCAAAACATTTGATGGCTTTTTTACACTGTTTACTTTATCTGAACATTTTAGTACGGAGCCCAAATAATCTTCTTATAAAATATTCATGTTAACGATAAAGTTCTGTACGTACTTAGTCTAAAACGGACTTCCATTAAGATCAAGGAAACTTTTTCCTTAACCCTCTAAGGAGGCGGTCTAATCATCTGGTGTCCTTAATTCGTGCTGCCGAAAAAGGTTTTTTCACGCGTCTCAACTGGGGCTTATAGTGGGACCTTCTACATCTATTTATGAGTAACATACGTTGTTCTGGGGCTTGCCTACCATTTAAATGTACCTGTCCCAATAAAATGTACTTACTTCGTCCCCAGTGGCCGGCCCAAACTGTCCAAAAATATGGCCAACATCTTTATTCCTTCAAAACTTTCAGGTGTAACTTTAGTGATGATAAATTTTCGAAAAGTAATTTTTGAAATAACTCTTTAAGTTCGTGCTAAAACGTTGTTTCTTGACAGTTGTCGGTAGATAAAACCCCCAACTTGTTGTTCTGAGATCTGGCTGATTTTAATGAGTGAAAAGATATCGCTTTTCACTCATTAAAATCAGCCAGATCTATCATCAGATCCAGACGTAAGTCAGGGAAAGAGTAAAATAATAAATCCTGTTTATTTAATATTTCTCTAGTGGCTGAATTTGTTTATCAGGAATCTAATATTTTCACTTTTTATAGACACAATAGAATTTATTTTCTCAAGCTCCCAAAAGCTCTAGGCGTTATTTTGTTTAAATAGAGTAATATTTAATTTTTTAAATTCAAGGAGAACGTGACTCAATTAGGCGTACGTACGAAAAGTGTCCTTGTGAAGTGACACTACGCACCTTAGGGAATGCTGCTTGTAGGCTGCGTGTTACCTTCACACTAAACTAATTAATACCGAAACATACATAACGCCGCCCCCGCAGAATAAACGCGTAAGTGCTATTGCGGCGGTTTTAATGTTCATCTATATTCTTAATGTCCAAATAAATCACATCAATTTTTTTCCAGATTTTTAAATCAAGTATTTATGAAGTTACGAAAAGTTATTGCTTTATTCTCTATTTAAAACCGAAATAAAAAAAAACTGCAATATATACATATATGCGACCCATAATTAAAGTCTTACATCGTGTAAAGTTTATTACCGTACTTTTCAGGTGCAACTGAGACCTCACTTTAACGGCGTTGTCCATTGCGCGTTTGTTCTGGTGCAGATTTTAATAATTCCGCAACGGGCAATCGCAGAAAACTTCAAGAACTTAATAGTACGATAATATCCTTTACATTTCGTTTCCGTTTTATATACCTTATTATTCCTACCGATGTACCGTCAATCTATCAGTCAACTCAGCCTATCACATAGCCTGGACATAGGCCTCTCCCAGCCTGCGCCACAACACCCTGTTCTCCGCCCTCCGCATCCAGTCTGTCCCAGCCACCTTATTTAAGGCGTCCGTCCATCTAGCTGGGGGCGTCCCTTTAGTGGAGGGGCGTCCTACACTACGCTTGCCGATACGAATTACGCGTTCTCCACTGCAGGACTTGTCTGCTCACCGGCCATCGATCCTTCGACAAACATGGCCAGCCCACTGCCACTTCAGTTTACTTACTCTGCAAGCTATGTCGGTAACTCCGGTTCTTTTCCGGATAATTTCATTCCTGATTTTATCGTTAAAAGAGACTCCGAGCATAGCTCGCTCCATAGCGCACTGAGTGACCTTGAATTTGTGGACCAGCCCGACCGTCAGTGTCCACGTTTTGGCGCCATATATTATGACGAGAAGGACGCACTGGTTGAAGACCTTAGTCTTCAAATACTACGGGATAGGCGACGAGAAGACTTGACGGAGTTTTTCAAATGCTGCCCAAACCAACTGAATCCTTATGGCGGCTTCTTTCTCAAAGTTGTGTCTACCGAGCTGAATTATTTGCCCTAGGTGGACATAATCCTTCACAACTCCGAGAAGCGACCCTCCGATGTGGATTGGACTTGGCAAGACGTGCGAATTATACATGACTTTTGTCTTGTCCAAATTCATGCCAAGGCCAACCCGCTGAGAGGCTCCATTTAGGCTGTGCAGCATTTGGGCACAAATACAAACCAGTTCCAGCGTCTCTGCAATTATGACGATGGCATCGGATGTCTTTGACTGGCCTGTTGGTCTAGTGGTTAGTGACCCTGACTGCTATGCCGGAGGTCGTGGGTTCGATTCCCACCCAGGACAAATGTATGTGTAATGAGCACGATCATTTGTTCTGTGTCTGGGTGTAATTTATCTATAATATTTATGTATTTAGAAATATATAAGTATGTTTATCAGTTGTCTAGTACCCATAACACAAGCTCTGCTTAGCTTGGGACTAGATGGCGTTGTGTGATAGTTGTGGAATATTTATTTTATTTATTATTTATTTATCGGCAAATCGAAGATGTGACATATACTCACCGTTCACGTTGATGCCCTGTCCAGTCCAGTCCAACGTCTAGAAGACGTTCTCCAAGTCATTTGTAAACAATTTAGGGGATATTACATCCCCCTGTCTCACCCTCCTAAGCAGTTGGATGGGGCTGGGTTCGTTGCAGAGAGGCCAGAACTGCCCATATTTCGATGGAGTCGAAGGCTTTCTCGTAGTCCACAAATGCCATACACAGCGACTGATTGTACTCCTCGGTCTTGTGTACAATTTGCCGAACAGTATGGATGTGGTCTACGGTGCTGAAGCCTTTTCGAAAACTGGCTTGTTCTGGCGGCTGGAACTCGTCAAGTCTCTTGGCGAGACAGTTCGTGACGACCCTCGCGATCAGCTTGTATACATGGCTCAGAAGTGAGATTGGTCTATAGTACTTCAGCAAGGATTTGTCACCTTTTTTGAAGAACAGAACCACCGCACCTCCGCTCCACACATCGGGCGTTGTACCCTCTTAGATGACGGAGTTAAAGAGACTCGCTAGCTCTCTCAGGACAGGTGCCCCACCCGCTTTAAGGAGCTCAGTCGTTATTCCGTCACCCCCAGGTGCCTTGTTTTTCTTCAGCTGCTCTAGGGCCGCCCTAATCTTGCACTGATCGATATCCGGGATGTCCTCCGTGTAGCGACGCGTTAATTCGGCTCAATGGTCATCTGCACTATGTCCCGCTGGTTTCACCGTCCGCGTTGAATATAGGTGCCTTCCTCGAGTATCTCGGATTTCCAAGTCACGTTTCTGCCATCCGCAGTTCTTAGTTTCGTCATATGAGACCTCCCTAATTGCTGGGAAAACACTTTCGGCCCTCGGTTCTGCTCAATCGCAACCTTAATATCGCGAGTTTTGGAGCACCGAAGGTCGCGTCAGGTCAGCTTCGTAATTTTTTTATTTAAGGCCCTCTTATCTGAGTCTTCACGGTTGCATAGATGGGAACTCTCGTCTCCGAGGAAAGTTTGGACACCTTACTTTTCGCTGCGACGGGAAAACAGCATGTCGAAGTCGGCGCATATACCTGTATCATTTTCAGGTAGTACCTGTCGGTGAGTTTCAGTACAAGGTACGCTATCCGTGTCGACACACTACTGATTTCCACAACGGTGCTAGTAAGTTCCTTGTTGACTAGAAAACCGACACCACCTTGGGAGAGGTGATCATCTTCGCGTTAGTAGAATAGGTGGCCTGACTCCAGAGTTATCGTGTCCTCCCCCTATCTTCGGACCTCAGATAACCCCAGTATATGTCAGTTAATGCGACCTAACCCTACCTCGAGTTCTCTCGATGATCCAGCCTCATCGAACGTCCATTGTATTGTATAGTCGTCGTTGGTAGCCTGCCGTAACCCGGGGATTCTTCGCACCCCCTGTCCCACCGTTACCGTGACCGCTACCTTGATCAGGAATAGCGGGACCACCGGGAACTGGGGGCCGTTGTTTTAGCACTTTGGTCATGTGGGAGATTTAATACTCTGTAACACAGGTTAACCACCTAGCACAAGTGTCAGGGACTTCATACAATTTGTAACCACTTTATGTAATAAAAGATTATTATTATAATACCCATAGTCAACACACTGGGCATGCGGGTTGGTGACCTTTTGCAACGATGACGCTGCTGCCCGTCATTGTTCTGGAGAATTTAGGTTGACTTGTGGGATGGTTATACCGCCATCGGTCGGTCGCCAGCACCTCGTCACCGCATGCAGGTGAGGTTGACGTTTGGGGAGTTTGGTAGTTTTGTGGGACCTTCCACCCCGTATACCGTAACAGAATGTGATAATTCCGACCTTGATAATATATTTTCCAGAACAAAAACTTTATCTCCTATTACATTGTCAAAAACTTGTTGACTGCACCAGAATAAACGCAGAATCGCCCATTAACGGTATCATTGTACTGCGAAAAACGCAAAGAAATTTCAAGCTATATTACATTGCAAAACAAAAAAAAACAATAGCTGACAAGAAAAAAAAACTCAAAGTAACATTAACGATAAAAAAAAACTTAAATATTTATGTAAAATGTTTTTCTATCATTAACTCAAAAACGGTACATGTTTAACACTTAATATTGATTAGACTAACTACAAAAAAAAAATCTTTTAAACGACATAAAAAACATTCGGCGTAGTCATAAAGTTATGGATCAATTTGGGTTTTTTATTTTTCCTGTAAAATTGACTTTTGACACTTGCGCGTTTATTCTGCGGGGACGGCGATAAGTAGTACCTACATAGAGGTACATTAGTTAATGTCAGTTGTCCCCTAAGGTAATGCTTAAATATGCTATCGGAGACCTGACAATTCGCTGATGGCGTAGTAAGTCAAATTAATAACCTTAAAACGCAATTTCAAAGCCACACTGAAACGAATAATTTTATTGAACGACCTAATTATTACATGTCCAAAAAAAACAAAGAAGTAGTGATGAATTCATTGCAAAACCGCGGAGTAATTGCCTTTAATTTTGACAGTTCAACAACATTAATTGCGGACAAATTCTTCGAACATATGAAGCAACGGATTAGCAATATCCTTCAAAATTATTCAGATTGTGATTAATAGTGTGATACGCAATTAGGGTGCGGGTTAAAAAAACATGTAAGAAATTAGATTTCCAGTTCGCTTTTCATATTGTCAACGCAATAAACAAAACAGCAATGATCGCAAAAACGTTCCCAAACTATTGATAACTCATACTGCTATAAAGAGCTTTGCTGTGCCCTATGAACAAAAATATTCAAATACAGCGAGCAGTGTCCCAAAAGCTAGCACATATTTTATTCAACGCTAGGTGGCGCTAGCAATCAGAATAAGGGAACACACATACAAACAAAAGAAAATTATATGAAAAATGCAAAGTGCTGTACGTCGTGTAGTTTCTATTTCGTAGGTACGTAATTCACTTCCTTTCGTTGGAAGATTTTCGAACCCGCTGCTGCAGTGATTCACTCTTTTATTCAATACAGAAACAATAGAAATCAGACTATACAAGTCTTGAACCGAGCTGAATAAGTAATTGCAGCTTTGAGTTAGGTATTTTGATTGTTCGGTTTCTCAGCGATTTTACTTTAATTCTAATGAAAGCCAGTATTTACTCGGTGTTCATAACTTATGTTTTACTTCAGCTTTTAGGTTAGGGTTACTTGAAACTATTTAAACAACAAAGAAAACTGTAATTCAAAGGAGGCCAACTCCCCAAAATACAGTGGAACCACGTACTTACTTTACGTATTTTAAACATACACAATTAAAATAATTAATAACAATTAACATTCTAGCCGAGACCTTTTTTTCGTTGTAATAATTAACATTAAACTTAATTTGTGATTATTTGGTAACAATACCATAAAGTTTTTGTTGAATTGTTAATACCATCGCCCCGCGCGTGTCTACTGCCGTATTATCAAAGTAGGTTTATTTAATTCGTGCTAATTTTTACGCTATATATTTTGTTTGAAATATTGAGTTTGCTATTTTTGGTAAAATTTATTATTTTATTGTTTTAACAGACCGATAACAACTTGTAATAACCGCTGTACTATATTAAGGGCCGATTTTTCCATCGCCAGATAACTTTTATTCGTGGAATAAAATGGACGTCTGACAGTTCTTGTATGGAAGAACTGTCAAAAACTCAAAATTATTCCTCCGATAAAATTTATCTGGAGTTAGAAAAATCAACCCTTAATGTGATAACCTAGTCGCCACTCTGTATATAAACGTGGGCTACATAAATAATTACCACATTAAACATCAAAGAAGACTGTTTTCGATTAATATTGTGGTCACATAACCAATAAATGGGTGACTACGACTTGACGAAGGGCAAATCCGGAGATTTCCCGACTTATGTTTTCAGAAATTGGACTCCAGACTCAATAGCCTCTTACTTATTATAATGGCGTTTATAAATTGGTGTCAATCTTCGCACCAGACATCGAGTACCTAATTGAATTTCTGTAAATATAATCTGCGAGTCCTGTAGATTTGATTTTCGGGTCTTTAGAAGTAGTAGGTCAACTGTTGAAACGTTAGTTGCAAGGCAGATTTTAAGGGTTCTTGCTGGGAAATAAGCCTAATTAAATACCTTTTTTTTTTTTTTTTTTTTTTTTCAGGATGGGAAATCATCAAATGACTCCTCCCGCTCTGGGTGGAGCAGAAGGGAGTGTCAGACTCTTACTGACTAAAACCCACCCGTGTTCCTTCCTTAGCCCTTTACGTACCAGGGCAGCGGTAACCCTTTCGGACGATCCCGCTACCCCGGCAGGCTTCGGCCCTGTCGGGCCCCGTCAACTACGCTGACATCTCTTTGAGGCGCGCGTGGAACACATACACGCCGTCCGGCACGGGCCTGGTCCTGATCGGACGGAGAGCTACCCATTGCTCTCCGCCCGCAGGCCCGCGCCTACGGTGGCCGGGAGTCGTCACGCGGCTCCCGACGCCCGGAGCGTCTCCCTCGGCGGCTGAGGCGTGAGGATCTTTCCCTCGCCCATCCCGCCACCTCCTTCGCTAGCATGACTGCTTCGCAGAAGGAGGTGACCGCCTCCCACTCCCTCTCGCCCCGGACCATGGCTTGCACCAGGGCCGGGCGCGAGAGGTCGCCGCCGCTGCCGATCGCCTCTACGAGGACACGGCGGTGCTCTGCCCAAGCGGGGCAGACCTCCACCGTATGCTCCACCGTGTCCTCTGGGCGATCCTCGCAGTGGTGACACCCGGGCGTCTCCTCCCGCCTGATGATGTGCAGGAACCTCCCGAAACATCCGTGTCCGGAGAGGACCTGCGTCAGGCGGTAGGTGAGAGCGCCGTGACGCCTCTCTAGCCACTCCTCAAAGAGGGGTCTTACCGCCGCTATCGTGGCGTGCCCTGCGCTGGGTTGCGATAGTCGCGCCTTCCATTCCACCATGAGACCGCGCCGGAGGTCCGTCCGCTCCGCAGCGATTTGCCGCGGGTGCAGAGTTTCCCCCCGACGTAGTGCCTCCGCGCGCCAGTCATACAGGCGCGCGAGGACTATCGCCTCCAGATCCCATGGTGGCAGTCCGGCAAGGAGGCTTGCTGCCTCGCGCGAGATCGTGCGGTACCCCCGGATCAGCCTTACGGCTACCACCTTTTGGGGCGCGTTCAGGTAGTGTGCGGCTCGAAGCCGCAGTGAACGCGCCCATACCGGGGCCCCATATAGGGCCATGGACCGCACAACCCCCGCGTAAAGCCTCCGGCAGGAGGCGTTTGGCCCCCTCAGGTTGGGCAGGAGCCGCTTTAAGGCGGCCCCGGCCCGTTCCAGTTTGGGGGCCAAACGTCGGAAATGCTCGACGAAGTTCCACCGGCTGTCGAGGACGAGACCCAGGTATCTCATCGTCTTCTCGACGCCGATGTGAACCCCTCCTACCATCAGTTGGGATCCCGAAGGTGGCCCGTACCGGGGCCCATGAAAAGACATGGCCTCGGACTTGTGCAATGCCACCTCGAGACCCAACTGCCGGATCCTTTCCACGACTATCGCAACCCCGCGTGTCATCGCGTCGGCCGCCGCCTGATGCGACCTCCCCTGCGCCAGGACCAGCGTGTCGTCAGCGTAGCAAACTACGCTAACGCCATCAGGGAGGTCGGCCCGCAGCACCCAGTCGTAACCGATGTCCCACAGGAGCGGCCCCAGAACCGATCCCTGTGGGACACCGCACGACATCTCTCGCCGGTTCCAGTTCCCGTCGCGACCGGGGTAGATGACGGCTCTGTCCGTCAAATACGCCCCGACTATTCGACGGAGGTAAGTCGGCACCCGGTGATACCGGAGTGCCTCCCCTATGCAGCTCCAGGGCAGGGTGTTGAACGCGTTGGCGATGTCGAGTGACACCGCCACGACCACCCCACCCCGGGACACCGCGTCCCCCGTCGTGAGGGCTCTCACGCGCATGATGGCGTCCACCGTCGAGCGCCCCTTGCGGAAGCCAAACTGGCACTCCGCAAGATCCGGCCCCGTCCTCACCAGGTGCCCGACGAGGCGGCCCGCAATCACTCTCTCAAAGAGCTTGCCGACCTCGTCGAGCAGCACTATGGGCCGGTATGCGGACGGAGAGTCCGCAGGGCGCCCTGGCTTCTGAATGAGGACCAGCTTCCCCGTCTTCCAACGGAGTGGAAACTGGCCTCTCTCCATGCATGCGCTTAAGAGCGCCTCCAGTCGAGGCCCGAGAGCCCTCGAGGCCAGGACCCAGGCTTTACCCGGCAAGCCGTCGGGTCCCGGGGCGGTATTTTTGGCCTTCAGCCTGCCTACCGCCGCTCTCAGATCTACCCCGGTCACTTCAGGGGTGTCGTCGTCGTCGTCCGTGTGGTCCGCTTCGGGCACCGCAAGTGGCGGAGCCATAGGCGGGGGAGTATGCTCCCCCCGTGAAGGGAACAGAGCGCTCACCACTTCCTCCACCAGCTGGGGTCGGAGACTCTGCGTCAGCGGGGGGGCCCAGGTGCGGAGTTTATTCCGCACCATTCTGTAAGGGCGCCCCCATGGATCTCGGTTCAGAGTCTCCAACATCTCCTCGCGGGCCGTATCCTTGGCCCGCTTGACAGCCTCTTGGAGGGTGGTCTTCGCCGCTCTGTACCCCTCGTACAGCTCCACCTCCGTGGCTTCCGCATCCGGAGGGCGGATGCGGAGCCTGCGGTGCCTGGTGTACCGATGTCGCGCGTCGACGCACGCCTTGCGTAGCGCCCCAACCTCCTGCGACCACCAGTACACCTGACGTCGGGCGCGTCCTGGCCGGACTCGGGGCATTGCCACGTCACAGATCTCGGACATGGCCTCCCGGAACCACTCCACCTCATCGTCAATGTCAGCAGGCCTGTCCGGTGAAAACACCCAGGCCTGCACGATCGAGGCTTCCAGGAGAAGCTCCCGGTCCAGCTGCTTCAGCGCCCACCGCGGACCACTCGGGGCCTGTTGGACCAGCGCGCTAGAGGTCTGGGTGGAGACCTCAAACCGGATATACCGATGATCGGAGTAGGTCTCCACCTCCTCCATGACGCGCCAGTCAATGACACGCTGTGACAGAGCGGGGCTGGCGAACGAGATGTCCACCACCGACTCGCCCCGCATCCGCACACACGTAGGAACAGAACCCCGATTTAGGACGACCAGGCCTGTTTCCAGAGCCCAGTCCTCCACCATCCTGCCCCGCACATCCGTGCAACGGGAACCCCAGGCCAAATTCTTGGCGTTGAAGTCCCCGAGCACTAGCACGGAGTAGGCATGGTTTCTAGCGACGACGACACTCAACTCTGTTAAAGAGTTCTGGAACTCGGCGAGAGTTCGGCTCGGAGAGAAGTATACTCCCACTACTACAATCTCTCCGAACCGTGCTGCTACGCACCCCTGTCCCCTCGTGACACCTTCGAGGGACGGGGTACCGGCGGCGGCCGACGAAAGTATGGCCACTGAGCCGTTCAGGTCCTCCACCCAGTCATCCCTGGGCGGGACAAAGTACGGCTCAGCGACCACGGCGATGTTAATCGACCACTGCGCCATGCTCTGGAGCAACAGGTCCTGAGCGCAGGCGCAGTGGTTGATGTTCGCCTGGAGAAGGCGTAGTGGAGGAGTTATTACTCCTCCATTTCAGCCCCCCCCCGGGCCCTATCGGCAGTGGTGGCGGCGGCGGCGGCGGCGGCGGCGGCGGCGGCGGCGGCGGCGGTGGTGGCGGCGGCGGCGGCGGCGGTGGCGGTGGCGGCGACAGTGGCGGCGACGGTGGTGGTGGCGACGACGGCGGAGGGCCTGCCCTTCCTCCTGGCTTCGGCGGGTGGAGCGCAGGACTTGCTCCCCGCCCGGTGATCGGCCGGCTTGCCAGCAGCCGCACATGCGACGCAGTGCGGCGCGGCGTTGCACGAGCCGGCCGTATGTCCGGGCTTACCGCAGCGGAAGCATAGAGTGCTGCGGTCCTCCAAGGTGCAATGGACGCTCACGTGGTGCCCCACGAGGCATCGATAGCACCTTAGAGGTCTGGGCTCCAGCAGCTTGACCTGCGCTGACACCCAGCCCACCAGGAGCCTTCCGCCCTCCACGATTTTTCTCGCCGCCGTCACGGGACAGCTTACCGTAACGGTTCGCATACCCGTGAAGTCAGGACGTATGGTGCCCGCCTTCACCTGGTCGGTCAGACACCCGCCCGTCCTGACGACGGCGGCTACCACCTCGGCCCCCGTCACCGAGTCATCCAGGCCCACAATGCGCATATCCGCGCACTTGACGGGCCTGGAGACTCGAGCCTCGTCCGCATTGAGGGACGCCCTTAGCTTTTCAGCCAGGGCGTCAGCGGTGGGGCCGCTCGTCGCACCGGGGACCTCCAGCATGCGGGCACCAGTGGCGGTCACCCTATGCCGGAGGCCTCCGGTGATCCCCAGCTCCTGGAGATCCACCGTCGCTCTCGCTTTGGCGAGCACGTCGCCGTAGGTCACCCCCCTCTTGACCGCGTCCGGCTGTAGTGTAATGACTACAGCCGCGGTCTTGGGGGAGCGAAGCCTAGCCGCAACGGCTCGCTCCTTGCGGCGCCTCCTCTGCGCCTTTTTCCTGGCCGCTTTGGCCGCCTTCTTCTTCTCCCCGACCACCTGCCACTCGGCGTTGGTCGTGGGAGATTTGATTGGGGGAGGCGTAGGCTCTGGGGCCTTCCCCTCCCCAGCCGTTCTGCCCTTTTTGGGGGCCGGAGCCGCGGGTTTGGCGCCAGGCGCCGATTTTGCCGGCGCCGAGGCTCCGCCAGCCGACGTCGGTTTCGCCGGCGCCGGGGCTCCTCTAGCCGACGCCGGTTTGGCCGGCGCCTGGGCCCGGCCAGACGGCCCGGGTTTAGGGGCGGCAGCGGCCGCGTACGAGGCCGCCTTAGGCCCTGGGGCCGTCCTACCCGCCAAGGGAGGGCGCAGAACAATACCCTCCAGGACGGCGAACCGCGCCTGGAAGGTCGCCAGCTCCTGCCGAACCAGGTTCAGGACCTGGTTCTCCACCGGCACGGGCTGGCTTGGTGGTGGGATGTTCTGCGCTGTGCCGGCCGCTCGCATCCCGGCCAGGTCCGCTCGGAGCTCCTCGTTCTCCTTTCGGAGGAGCTCCATGGCAGCCGTCAAGCGGGCCACCTCCGCCCGCATTTCGGACATGCCGTCCGGCGGAGGCCCGAAGTGGATGGCCTCCGCTGCCGCCAAGATGGAGGCCTTGGCCGAGACTATGGCCCTGTTTTTCGAAGTCTGTAACTTCTTCAGGGCCACGTCCCGGATCGCAGCCTCCACTACCGCCGCAAACCTCTCTTTGCGGTCCGCATCAGGGCCGCCCACCTCAGCCGCCTCGTCGCTTGAGGTATCCGATGCGACCGCGCGACCAGACCCCCCCTCCTTTGCGGACTCCTCCGCTTTCTCCGCCGCCTCCCGAGCAGTGAGCCCCCTCCCTACGCCTCGCTCTCGGGCTCCTCCCCGCCTGCTGGTCGGGATCTTTCTGGCCGAAGCCAGCTCCCAGTCAGAGGACGACCCCTGGCCGTCCACTGACCTTGGCCGCTTGCCCTGTGCCTTTCTCTTGGCAGCGGCCGTCTTCTGGTCACGGCGAGAGCTCACTGAGCCTCCCGTGCTCCCTCCTCCAGATGCGGCGTCGGACTCCGACCCCGCATCGCTCCTCACTACGTCTTTAGGGTTTTTGTTTTTTAAGAAATGTTCCATGTTAGTTCCCACGAGTAAAAACTTTGTGTACCTGCTCAAATTATGTGGTTCGCACTAGTGACTAAATCAAGCTACCCATTAGCCAAGCTTACTACCTCCCTCACGGTGCGCCGCCGCTTGGAGGTTTGGGGAATTTTTTATAGAGGTTAATCTTCCTCGCGGTCCGGGCGGTTAAGCCAAGACCCTCGACCCCCGTCAAAAGTCAGAGACATGACCTTGACAATCTTCGGGGCTACGATATTAACGGTGGCAGAAGGGGGGGGTACCCCCTCCTGCCTGCCCGGCGGCAGGGTAAGTGCACACCAGGCCCGCTCTTACTCCACACAGTAGCCGCTCTGCTCCTCATAGCGGCTTGTGTGGAGCGTTCCTCTTGGCAGAACATTAGCATGCGGGCAGCGATATCTCATTGGGAAAAAATCCCACTGAGAAATAGCTGCCCGCACCCCAGGATGCACCGGCCCGAAAACTGGTCTTCCCCCCGGACGTATCCAGAAGGGAACTCCAGTCCCCAGGCACACGTGGAGGTTTTCTGCCCTGGCACCCCTAATTAAATACCTTCGGTTGTATTTTAATATCTCGCTAATTACTTTAGAGCTGGGTTGGAGTGTACTTAACGGAGCACTGAGGATTTTTTTTATATTTTTTTTTTTTTTCACTTTTCTTTTCTTTCTTGATTCTGTCGTATAGAACATCTAAATATAAAGCTGAAAGCATTTTGGCGTTTTTTTGTCTCCGAGCAGCCGTTTGTCGTAAACATGATGTTGAAGGGATCCATTTACAGAGGTGTTAGGGACTTAAAATTTAATTTTTTATTTTTCACAAATTACGAGCAGACTTTAGTGGAGTACTGAAACACATAAAAGGGCATGCCTTCTACTCATCTTCATAAACCTAATGTGGGTAGGTAAAAATAAAAGAACCCTTAACCTTTAAAATAAATGTATGATATCAAAGTAATGTGCATAACACCAGAATTAAGTAAAAAGGGCAATTCTAAATATATGCCTAAAAATATTTAACATAACCAGACTATACTGTTCCTTCTACTGGGACACAGGCATCCCGTCAGTACATAAGTGTCTATGTATAATGTCTGTATGAAGTTTTTTAGTTAAATGTTATGTTGTTGGCTTGTTGCGCGCTTTGGTGTATACTGTAAGTGCCGCAAGCAATTGATATATAAATAAATAAATAAGAGGGAGTGGGCTATAATCCTCCACGTGAGCTCAGTACAGATTGGTAAATGTCACATGACTTCGAATTTTTAGTCCGAGGACATGTCGGTTTCCTCACAATGTTTTCCTTCACTGTTTTGAGAGCAGTAGTAATTAAATAATTTACACAAAGTGAAGCGCCTGTCTGTCAGTTTCGAACCTACGACCTACAACTCCTAGGTCAAGGCCGTTCTCACTGGGCCACCACTGCCTAAAAGTATTTAACCTTAATCACTTCGATTGTCGCTATATCGTGTAGAAAGCGCCATCATTACTTTTCTTGTTGGATTATGAAATGATAAAGCGATAAATCATCAATCAACAACTGCGCGAACAATTCAGATCATTTATCATAATTCTAATAACTGCCGCATAGCAATGATACATTTATAATCAAGAATCGTTTCTCGTCAGCGATTGGATTATTTTTATCGCTTTTTGTCGCCTTGTTAGACCTAAAACGTTTTCTCATTTCTTAAATATTTTATGTATGAGGGAGTATCGCTTTTTTTAACCTAATACTGAGTGGTGCCGATACAAAATGTATTATACCCTTTTTTATACTTTTAGCATCGAGGTAATGGATTTAAAGATTGCGGTGTACAACAAAAAACCTTCGTTTAACCTCTTTTCACAATTGAATTTTATATTTCTTACGGCTCCGCGGTTGAAAAGCCTTATTTTAGGAATGATAAGTGTCTTGAGTGCTGCTGTTCTTAGATAAATTGTATGTTACTCTAAAGCAATGTTTGTACTTCTATACCATAATCAGAAGCAACTGCTACGACCTACAAACACAAAATGAAACCACCTTATACAGGCTGGATTTTTGAGATGGAGCAGTAAGCGCAGCTACCTCAACCGTTGTAGCTACAGGAAGTTTTTTTGCGATTTCTGACTTTTCTAGTATTCAAACCTCAGTTGGTTCGATAGAGGTTTTTGATCCTCATAAGAAACAGAATTGATTGGCATAAAACAAGTTTTTGTGAAAATTGCCCACTTTCCTGCCCGCTATACATTTTTTTCAAAATCTGATTGCAAATCAAAATTTCTCACACAAAGTTAAGAAAAGTCTCCTAAGGCCTTTTTTCCTGTGGGTACAACGGTTGAGGTAGCTGTCCTTACTGCACTATCTCAAAAATCCACCCTATATAGTTTTCACATAAGTGAAGAAGTAAATAAAACTGAATAATTATTTCGAAAATATCTGTGTTCCATGAAAAACTCGCACTTACTGAATAATATTAAATAGTACCCCGTTCCTGGAAAGAGAATGAATGACGAAATGTTCGTTTTGAATATAGGTATATGGACATACACATTCCACTGAAAAACAGTATTTTCATATTCGTTTCAACGCATTTCACATGAGTTTTTTACAGCTTGCTTAACACGGCACAGCGAGCTCTTTGTAACAATGAAATGGGTATATAGTTCATTCATATATACGTACATAATCTCACGCCTTCTTCCCATTTATGGGAGTAGGCAGAGTGTAATGGCATATCATACCTTAACATTTTGACTACCCCTTTGGTCTCGTGGTCGCAAGCGCGACTGCCAAGCGTGTGGTCCTGGGTTCGAACGGGCAAAGGGTTTTTCCATCGGGAATTTTTTAGTAACAGCCTGGAGTTTGGAAGTTGGCGGTGTGAGGGCTATATCCCCCTGCCTCAGAAAGCACGTTAAGCCGTTGGCCCTACGCCTGGTCTCCAGTCGTGTCGGATTGCCGTCCCATCCGACAATGAGAGTGCGTAAAAAGCAACTGTGTCTGCGCACACACATGTGTACTATAATTTCTCCCGCACCGAAGGTCTCCGCTGAGATTGGTTGCCATGGCCGAAATTCGTTCTGGAGGACTTTATTTATTTATTAGACACAACGGTAACCTACGATGTTGGTACCTGTATTGTATGCACTGTGTGGGTATGTTATAACACTGGCGGGTCAAACTTAATCTTAATCTTCGTCACTCCGCCACAACACAGGAGTCTCTCTAACCCCTAGTGCACACCATACCTACTTATTTGCTTACAGTTTATGAAACAAAAATTCTTCAATATTTTACAGAAAAACTTCATAGAAAATGTTGAAACGTGCATAACTATCTACTGAATCTTTATATCCTTGTAAACTCATATTAAAATTACAGGCCTCTTCTGGGCACGCTCGTTCCATCATAGACCTCATCCATCGCTTTCTATCAGGTGTAATCGAGGACAAGAGCAGGCCCATTCAGCAATAAAACAATTAAAAAATTAAGATGGCTGCCTACCTATCTCTTCCAGTCGAGGAACGAATAATCAGTTTATTATACGTACTCGTAATACTGCAAAACCCAAACGCTACATTGAGATATTTAATTGCAGAAGGAAAACAGCAAACACGGCGATAACAGAACTCTTCTGATAAAATGCATTTATTTATAAAAGCGCAAGTTTTTTACGCAAAGTAAACAAAATACATATTTGAATAGCAACATGCTAACATGGTCCCTAACATTTGGATAACAAACCACATTAATTGAGTTTTCTGTTAACGTCAGTTTTTCAACATGGCGGAAATTTGCCGTTGGAGTATTTTTTCATTCAACTTTCAAAAGCAAATTAAGGGTTTACAGAAACTGCAGGTATTTTAATTCGAACGTCAAGTTTTACTTTGTTTCAACGTAAAGCTGGTGCAGCAATTAATACTACAACTGTACAAGCATCTCTTTGGTCCATGCCAAAAATTGAAACTATCATCATGTTGTGTGTTTCATCGAAAAGTGCAATACCTTCGCGGTCAAATTGTATGGAACAGCAATTTGAACCAGTAATAAATTTCAACGTTAGGGAGATCCCTAACGTTGAAATTGAATATGGACAATATGAAATGAATTCAGCGCATTATTGTAGATACAATAATGCGCTGAATTCATGGTTTCAGTTTGCACGTCGATAATGCCACCCTGTAGAGTGCTAAAATTATCTTTTGTTGTGTAAGTAAGTGACTAAATAACTGAAATCCGTGCGAATCAACCACCTTCCTTTAAACCTGCACTTAGCCAACATAATCGTCCTAAAATAATGAACATTTGAATATGCCGCGTCTTATTAACATCCACAAATTCGAGCAAACCTCATTACAAAAGCGAAATACCTACTGTTCTTAATTTGTATAATAAGACTCTCGTGTGCCTAAACGATTTTAATATTGTTCTGTACCAAATTGGAATGCTGCCTTGTAATATTTGCTCTCTGAAATAATTTTGCACGTGTTTGTAATTCACATAGTAATTCAGTCAACGAATGGCCCAAAATGGGTGCGTGCGCACGTGCGGACCCAAGCGATTCCTTCAGAAACTTGCTCAGGGTGTTTAGGAAGTGAACATACTAAAAGTAATGACATCTAGGAGGTAACCCGGCGTAGGGGGGGGGGGGCATAAAGTTCCCACTTTTTGGTTTTTCGCTATTATCTCAAAAACGGTGCGTCGTAGGGATTTTTTTTACTTCAAATGAGAGCTTAAATTTTTTTTCATTTTTTAATGATCACGCATTTTTTCCTAATTCCCAACCATATTCGAGCTACACGCTCTGGAAAAGTGCACTCTACAATTTTTTTATTGCCTGGACTATAACATAACACGCCTGTTTTCCCCGAGGAGTTAGGCAGAGGGTATACCACTAGTACACCCAAGTTTAATATATTATAAATAAATAAGGGGCGAACCAATTACCATCAACCGGGTATAAATCCAGTCTCCGGACTGCTACAGAGGAACTCCTAATGGTAAATCCCAAAAACACTTTGCCAAGACATCATACTTAAGAGTAGTGCTTGCAACCACTAGACCAACGAGGCAATCAGTGTTTGAAAACGAAATCTTACATGTGTAAGCGCTGGGCTTCGAACCGTACGGTCCTTACATAGACCAGTGCCTTCTTCACTTTCATGATACAGCTCAATGAAGCATGTCGACGCTCGAGATCTCTGGCGTTATAAGTATTTCATATTCATTTCGTGCACTTATGTATGTTTGATATGATTTAAATTGTTAAATAGTTACCTAATGTATGTAATACACATGATACCTTGTAAGTAGAGACTTACGTAGAGACGTACAAAACAAAGAACGAAATATTTAGACTATTTCTTCTACTTTCGAAGACATTATTTATTCTGTAAATAGGATTACGGAATCACTTTTAAACGTGATATTATAACAAAATAAAATAAGGTAAATTTAGCGTGCGTCTCCTATCTGACTACTCTGAGAAGTCTCTTTTAAAGTCGAGACATAATCTTGGTCAGATCCTGTGAAGACCGTGTAGATTGATGTCTGTAATGGTCTTTTGAGGAAAGTACCACACAGATTTGAGTGGACCAGTCCAGTCAGTACAAGCATTTGTCAGTAATTGTGTAGCTCAACCATAGATATAGGAATTACATTTCTATGAGCTCAACTTAAAACTTGAGGAGCTCAATGCGTATGAAAACAACTGTTAGAATTAGTGCATTTCTGTAATTGACCACCTTACAAATGTTCCTTCGAGCCGACTCGCGATGCCACGGATTGGACCGCATTTTACAGTTTTATAAAGGAAATTGACATTAACGTTCATGCTCACTATTAATGGCTCATATTTGCATGCCGTTTATTACAATCGGATGCTGCGGAACTCGGTAATCGGCTACGATTATTTCAGAACCGTAAACATTATTCTTAGCTTAACTGCTTCCTATTTAAACCTAGATTACGTGATTTTAATAGCCATTGGCCTATATCAAAATAAGTATTAGGCATAAAGCTGTAGGTATAAAATCTCATTATTTTGTCTTTATTCTTTCCAAAGCTCGCAACATTCGAACGCGTCGTATTCCTAGGCGCCAATAAACCGCCACTCCTTAAGATTTAACCCTGTACAAGTGCATCGTCTTGGAATTGGAACACCTTTGAACTTTAACAACCCGTGACCTGCCTCCTAGTTAAATTTCGTACGGGAAACTACCACGATATTATAAATGCTTAACTTGTATCCAACGAGCAACTACGTAAAGAATATTGAATGAGGGACTGTGTTTTATTTTGTAAATGTGTTTTGTTGGTATAGAAAAAGTTTCGAAGTGAAAGAAAAGGATTCGTAGTGAAAGGAATAATACAGCATGTATCAGAAAAGTATGGTCATATTTAAAGATGTGGTACAGACCATGAAATTGAACAATTTTCTCTATGGGACCAACATCATAATCGCGAAAAAATTAACAACTGTCCCATACAAAACTGTAATACATACTCGAACTAAACCTATGGGACGGCTGATTACTTTTTCCTGATTAAGCTGTTGGTCCCATGGAGAAAATTATTCAGCTTAAAGGTCTGCCCTTAAATATTGAACACACCTTTTTGACACACGCTGAAAAAAAGGAAAAATTTCAACGCAGAGATTCAGAAACATGTACTATCCATGGTAACAGGTTGCGCGTGTATGCTCCTGTTACCCTGTATTACTTAACGTATATTAAGAATTATAACGTTTCTACAATACAGGGTGAGAGAGAGGCCATGGATGTTTAACTCATTAAATATCGACGTGCAAATATTAAAATACAATGCGTTTCAAAAACCGTCGAATAATGGTTGAATATGAACCTCATTGTTCTATTCTGTGTAAAGGTATTCAGACGCATGGGGTCGCCGACTTGCGTTCTGCATTATGGATGAGGTCAAAGCCCAAATTCGAATATAGTCGCAGTGCGGGCTCTAAACCATTCAGATTGGTTTTTCTGTTTCTATTATCATTGCAATTAGAATCACGAATAGATCGAAATTGAGACGATAGCAGACTATAATGTACTAGACCGTTAACGTATTGGGAATCTCAAATTTTCTCAAACTAAAAGCATCTATTACAATGGAACCAATTAGGTACAGGCACTTTTGCATTGTCAAGCAGTCGGTCAGTCAGAGAGATGAAACTAATTGCCTATTCCAAAGCGTAGTAGGTTACTATACAGAAAAACACTGTTATTTTGCTGTATCTAAATATATAAACTAATATTAGAGAAAAGATTTGATTTTTTGTATGTTTGTTTTCTTACACTTTCAGGCAAAAACAGCTGAACGAATGGATGAAATTTGGCACATGGGTAAATCATGACTTGGTTTAGGACATAGGATACTTTTTATATCGATATTCTCACGGGGTCGAGACTTTTGCGGGTGAAACCGCGGGGCGCAGCTGATGTTTCATAAAATATATCGAAAGCAACAACAAAAACTAAACAATTTGTTAATTAAATAAACAGACAGAAAACATGTAGGTACCCCAACAGAATCATTCGAGTACCAAGTTAAGAACAGACATGAAAGAATTACAGTAATCTATCTAGTACCTATTCCCTAGATACACACCACGTGGAAAAACGCCACATTGTAACCAGCAATTTTATAAAAGGCAACAATTCCCAATTGTGTCGGCACATATTGTATATATCGAGGCTAGAAAGTTACTAATTAACGTACTAAGTAACGTAGAGTTACGATACCATTTGCAAAGCGAGTTGGTAAAGCCCTATTATTAGTGTTAAAGCATTTAATTAAAAGTATTACTATGTTAATATTGTATAGTGACCCTATTGGCGATGTTCTTCAGAAATGTCAAATTTGTAGTAGGTACTCGCATCCGGCGTGCGTGTGTGATCAGAGGGGCAATCCTCGTAATTAAGAACGTTCACAGTCTGCATTCTGATCTCAGTCTCAATCTGTCAAAAAATACTTCTAATTTCCCTACATTTGACAAGTTTTTGACATTTGTTTGTCGCCGAGATGAGACTGCGACTAGATTTTGAACGTTTTAAATTACGAGAATTGGCCTTCTGATCTCAGTCTCAATCTGTCAAAAATACCCCTAAATCCCTACATTATTGACAAGTTTTTGACATTGATTATCGCTGAGATGAGATTGCGACTAGATTTTGAACGTTTTTAATTACGAGAATTGCCCCTCTGATGTTTGAACGCCAACGAAGCAAAGGGAATATGTAAGGATCTTAGCAGGTGGCGTTACGTAATTTTCATCTACCTCATGCGAAGAAGGCGTGTGTTTAAGTAGGTATGTATGTATACTATTGTGCTTTTTGCGTTACTCTGAAGTACAGACTGTCACATTGGATGCCTTTGTCTCCTCGGAAAAGTCTCTCGTACTCATTTGGGGTTTTCTTTCTACAAGACTTTTCCTGAACTGTAATCGAGTTATCTTTCATGAAAATTACAATTTTCGTTGTTCTCTAATTAAATTTTAGGCCTGCCTTCCTTTTATTTTTTCTGTGTCAAAAGAGACTGAGCGTACTGTTTTTTGTGAAAAAACTTATGTAGCGGTTTATCTCGCGCCCGCATGAAAAGTAGAATGTAACTTTGAGTAAGATTAACTTTGCAGCAACAGTTGCACTGTGACTGTGATTTCAAACCACATTGCTTTACTTCATTCCACTTCAAACCACGCTAAATTCATCCTTTTCTCGCTGACTTTGCGGGCGACAAACCGCATGCGGGCAACGGGTAAACTTTCTTTAAAAAATACAATATGAAGTTATTCAAAAAATCGAATGCAAATTACTCACGGTCAGCTATAGAAACTAATTCAAATGACCTAATACCAAGGTACGTACAAGTACTGCGTTTCTTTCCCCTTGCCCTGCTACAAATCCCATTTAACTGTGATTAAGGTTAAACATACGGCCCTGAAATTAGGTGCGGTTCATCAGCTGTTCAGAACATCAATCATGATTACATATATTATTTTGTATAGTACAGACGCCAGCATATACTATCTGTCAAATTTCTTTAATAGATTTTCAACTTTATCGCTAAAGCATTAGGTTCAAAGTTTAAAAAATTAAAAGTTAAAATTTTACAGTTTCGGGTAGCTTTATGTGCTAGCGCCTGTACATCAGCGAAAAGTTGCCTTTGAAGTCTCATTTGTATATCCTTGAAAAAAATAAATGTTGATTACGGCTCAGTAATACATTACAACCGGATACACATCGACTTTGATTTTTTGCTCGTTTTAATTCAAATAAATCATAGAAAATTCTTGACATACACACATTACTAAAGATTTAAATTGCTTAAATACTTCCGTCTCCAAGGTTTTTTCAGACAAGTGTGAAGGGAATTACTGTAAATAAAAAACACACATGTCATCACGCCTGTAATCCCCGAAGCGTCAGGCAGAGGTGTACCTATAGTACACCCACATTTCGCCAGTTAGGTTTAAGTCCCAGCGTATTCATGATTTATTAGATAATAAATCATAAAAAATAATAAGCTCCTTTATATCAGTCAACAAAAGATTTTCATAAATTGATTAATGGTAAAAAATAATTCTTTCTCTTCACCATTCACCCAGATATTTTAAACGTAAGACATAACATCTGTATTCAACGGAATCTATGACATCATTAACACTTAAAAGATGTACAATTGCGTTCGATAATTTCAGCTGTTTCAGTGTCTAGTTAATAAATCACTTGTAAGCCACGCGGAGCGCACACGTCATTCCTAAAGCAGTGCTTAGACGGCCATTTTTTGATTATTATTACCTAGCAACAGTCGGACAACTCAGTTAATTAAAAAAAAAAATGCTTTAATTATTGCCGCAAATCTACCTATAATTACCTCATATATTATGTATTGTAAATCAAGTATAACCTAGTTCATTAGGCAAGTTACTCCGTATCTCGCATTTAAAGTCTCGCTCAATATGGTGTGGCAGTATCTTTACCAAAAATTGTTGCGACGTTTTGGCCAATATTGCTCCATCATCAGCCTACAGCAGACCATTGCTGGACATAGGCCTCTCCAATTGCATGCCATCAGCTCGATTCTCGGCAAAGATCATCGCTCCACCTAGCCTGAGGGCATCCTAACTTACGTTAGCCGATTCGCGGTCTCCAGTCAAGAACACGTCTACCCCAACGGTCATCGGTTCTACGGCTAATATGGCCGGCCCATTTTCACTTCAGCTTGCTTATTCTGTGAGCTATGTCGACAACTTTGATTCTCTGCCGGATCACCTCATTCCGGATTCCATCCCTCAGAGAGACTCCAAGCTTAGCTCGTTCTATAGCTCGCTAAGCGACCTTGAATTTATAGACCAGCCGTACCGGGAGTGTCCACGTTTCAGCTCCGTAGGTCATAACAGACGGGACGCACTGGTTGAAGACTTTAGTCTTTAGGCTCCGCGGAATACGCGATGAGAAGATTCGACGAAGCTTCCCAAACGCTGCCCAGCCCAGTTGAATTCTTCAAGATTGCTCAGAATCGAGCAATTCAAGTAGCCTGTGTAAGTGTACCTTTATAGATGTGGCCGCGGAGTGCCGGTACCACACGCCCGTCATAATTAACCTTGTCTACGGAACGCTCTTGATCTTGACAGTACAGTCGCCATCACGTTAAATAAAATCACTGGAAGAGCAATTTTGTTTCGTGAAAACTTTTTACGTTTTCACAAAAACTCTTGACAGTTATCTTGATTATAAAGATCTTGAAGAAATTACTTTTTCTCTAAGCTATAAAGCAGTCAAGTTTAGCTAGTCATTCTAGAATGATTTTTAAATTTAACGGAGTGGATTTTACCAGTGGAATGTCCATATTGGGACAGTGCAAAGGCAAGCAGCACCAGCGTAGGAACATTACAGTTAGTGTAAGATAAAAACATAATGCTCTACAAATAAATAACAATGTAGACATCAGTCGTCAACAATTTGTTGTACAACACAAATCTTGCTGTTAAACACTTAATATTCATTCTAGGTTATATAATAAATCAATGTCCGCACAAAACTTATTGTGCTAACACCTTCCAGCAACGAATTTAATGGTAGAATGATTGCGTAGCCATGTGACACCGCTAATACGATTGGCTTCAGTACTACGATATGGGGACGAACGCCAGCCGTTGGCAATGTCCCAGATTGAGACCAGATGACAGACGAACGGGCATTCATGCATTGTAAACTGTTCGCGACATTGAATAGTTAAGCTTTATTTACCTAGATACTATTTAGATGCTATGACCAGACGATTAGGCCGCGCCCTGATGCGTCGCGACCAGTATTGTTTTGCTGTAAGTATACTAATTCGGGGCCGCTTAGGCGCTATGCAGACGGACAATTTATTTATTTAAACGTTTCGCACAAAAAGGTACAAAGGCGGACTTAATGCCCGACGATGGAATATCTCGAAATCCCAGCAGTATATTTGTCCTTTGTGTGCGTTATTTTATAGATTTCCATACGTTCTATTTTCGCGAATAAATTGTCCATAGTCTGCTTAACGCCTTACATTGCACTGAGCTCTTCCGTTTAGCGCCCGGTCATTTTTCATCTTTACATAATGAGAAAGCAGGACTTCCTCATTGGTTTAGTGGTCGTATGTGCTTCTGCTAAGCATGCGGTCCTAGTTTCGATTCCCAGGTCGGGCAGTATTAAAGGTTTTTCCATCAGGAATTATTCTTGAGTCTGGGTCTAGTTGCCCGGTTGCCCGGATGATCTCGCCCCCTATTACACGGGACTTAAAATAATTGGCTCTGCCTAACCCTTCGGAGATTACAGGCGTAATGATGTTATGTATAATGAGAGAACAGCCTAACGTTACTTGTAAAAAAAAATGATAATACAAACATTCTGTAATAATTTTTGTTAAGTATGTTTTGACGTGTTGTATTTATAAGCATTCTGTTTTTAATTGTAGACGTGTTGCAGTGATTCTGTAAGTCTGACGCGGAACAAACGTCGTTAGTATGTTTGAATAATAGCACCCGCTATTTATATATCGAGGACAAAGCGAAGAATGTTATATGAGCCCAGAAATATATGAGTGATAACTGATATTTTATTTATCGTTTGGCTATTTTAGTTGAATTGTAGATAGTCCATAACATCACACCTGTAATTCCCGAAGACTAAGGCAGAAATGAAAATATAGTAGAGTACACCCATATTTCGCCAGTTATGTGTAAGTCTCATGTAATAGGCAAAGATATTGCCATAAACCGGGCATAAATCCAGACTACGGCCTGCTACTCAGGAATTCCTGATGGAAAATCCAAATAACACTTTGGCCGACCCGGGAATCGTACCCAAGACCTCATGCTCGGCAGTAGCACTTGCGAACATGAGACCAATGAGGCCGCGATTATCCAGTTTAAAACTATCAATCATCTTCATCACAATCTCATAAACTATGAACAAAGGTTAAACATGTAGATTCTGTACAGATACGTTGTAGGCATTCGCTAAGAATGTTTTTCAGAAATTCCCAAAGGTGGTTTGTATGTAAACGAAGCTATCTTAATTCTTGTTTGGATGGCTTGCAAGTAAGTTTGGATAGGAGGCCTAAAATATCAAACATATGGGACGTTCACTTTCGACATGACACCAAACGGTACCATGCGATGTCACGCACGCCAATAAGGTATCGAGTTCTAATATCGAATTAGACGGTTCGGTAACGCTACGCCCTAAGATACCGAATGCTGATATTATGACGGTACCAAAAATAGTGAAAGTTAGCTTCTGAAATTTCAGCATACCTATTATCTACTCATATTTAAAAACATAATTAATCATTTATATTAGCAATGTAACTACGTTTAAGACTTGTAATGGCAATTTAGTCTGAGTAGGCAGATATTTATAACGCAAGACATGTCAGATGCTAATGCATTTTAATTAAGTATAAAAGCTGGGCCGATACATCATCCTATAATAATATGGCGGCCCTTTTCTTCCAGAAATAGTTACATATATTTGCCGTCTGCTTATCTTGACGACAGATATTAAAGGATGAATCATGAAATCAGATATTATTGCCGAGTTATCCATCTGAACCCACCCGAATCAATAAATACAGAATCTATTCTCTATTACACGCCAATTAAACCGTAGCGTAGCTTTTGTATCAGACAGGTTTGACTTTCTAAGACAAAATCCAACGATATTATTAGTGAATTGCTTTAGACAATATAAAGCTTCCGAGAAATACCAGCTATAAGCCGATATAATTAATCTGCCAAATGTCAGTCATGCAATTAATTATAACCGGTATAACAATAATGGGTATCAGAAAGCAAATAGGAAATTAAAGTCTGAAATAATTTCCTACAATATCAATTATTTTCTACTCTGTGTCAGACTGACAGTCAATCGAGTACCTACCTATCTAATGTTTAAAGAGATGATCAGACTAAACAAACAATAAAATATAAAGTCTGCGACGCTGAAATGAGACTGGGTGGGCCACACGTACAGGATGCATACAGACATCATCATCTCATTCTCCTGCCTTTATTTCAATTTATTTGGGATCGGCACAACATGTCTCTTTCTTCCATACTTCTCTATTAGTCGTCATCTTAGTGACTACTAAGATGACGACTAATAGTGAAGTAGGAGGGGAGAAGGGGGTGACTACCCCCATTCTAACCATATCATCATTCACACAATCCGTCCATATAGGATGCAATCAGACATATGGGCCAGAATCGTCGAACATTGGGTGCTTGAAGACGGGCGTCATCACGGAGACAGGCTTAAGAAACGCCATACCACGGACGAAGCACAGCTCAAAGAAAAGTGAAAAGATACGGATTAGACCTTTGTCATAGATAGATTAACTGAAAAAAATAATTAGGTAAGTATAGTAAAATTTTAGACCATCGATATTATAGATAATCAATCTCATGGATTATCGATACCTTTCTAAGTTTTTACCAGTCAATGAACAAAGAGAACTACAAAGAGTCATGCGGGAAAACAGACACAAAAAGCAAACGAATTGCGAGCTCACCTTCTTAGAAAAGTTTAAAAAAGTGGCCATGTGCATACGAAGGGCTCCTTTCCCACCCGTGTTCCTTCAGTTGCCTGTGCCAGGCGCCACGGTAACTCTTTCGAACAACCCGCGACCCTGGCAGGCATCGGCCCTAGCGGACCTACATTATTTAACACTAAGGGCTGATTTTTCAATCGACAGATAATTTTTATTCGTGGAATAAAATTGACGTCTGACAGATTTTGTATGGTAGAACTGTCAAATATACAATATTATTCCTCGAATAAAATTATCTGGCGTTGGTGCGTTGGAAAAATCAGCCTTAAGTACATTTTTTTTTAAATACTTTTGTTTAAAAAACCGGGAAAAAACACTTTTATTGAACTTTAATTTTTAACTTTATTTAGTTTTTATTATTTGTTGTTATAGCGGCCAAATAAAAATTTCATGTGTCTACCTATTACGGATTAAAAGATACAGCCTTGTGACAGACGGACAGAGGAGCCTTAGTAATTGCCGTTGGCACCTTTTGGGTAGGTACGAAACCCTCTAAAAGTAAATAATAATATAGTGTAATTATTTGATTGAATAAAAAACCAGGCTATTCGGAATGTTATATACTATAGATACCCGATTTGTTATAACTTTACCTTGAACTAATAAATGTTAGTTGTATAACAGTTTAATTGTCCCCTGGGCAACCTAATAGCTAAGTTTTGGGAGATATTCAAACTTTGTACTCATTTAGATCAATTCGTAAAATGTAAAGTTTATAAAGGTCGTCTGCAACTGTTCAAGTAATTAGTTAAATTTTAAACTTTCCTTGCATTAGACGCTGAATGCTAAGCTATGTAAAATGATAGCTCCAGATAATTTTGAATTTTTATTTACTAAGGCACCAAGTCCCAGTATACAAATCACAAATACGTAAAATTCATAACATTCGTTGCTATCATTAAAATAAAATATATAAAAATTCATTGAATATAATAATATATAAGAAAATACATCGTCATACATTCAATATGGGATGACCTTTTAGACAGACTTAATAAATAAGTCTGTGTATTAAGTCGGTTTCATAAAGGCATACGGTGCCTACTCATTATTTAATTGTGCACCAAAAAATATAATATAATTGCAGATTCGTTTCAAAATCTTAAGCTTTTACATCTCTTTCTAGCAATTAGCAGTTATTACAGAAAAACGCAATGTTAAAAAAACTATTTTCTTCGGAACTGCTAATTACGTAGGTACATAAGAGTAAAGACTCGCGTACATTCTTTTTCTGTAAGAAATATATTTTTTATCTAAACGTCGCATGACATGTTGCGTTTACTTCTTATTTTCAAATAAATTGGAAATTACGAAACAAACACAATGTCTAGAGGACGTCGTACAAAATAATAAATACACAAAAAGCACTTCGCGCAATTTATTTAAATGAACTGACATTGAACGAGAAAATGTAAAATAAATAAGTAGATTCTTTGATGCAGAAGTGTAGAATAATTATTTAGGTATTATACAATTCCGTTTTTTTCAAAAACGGAATTTGTAACGGAATTGTAGTTTTTGTAAAATAAACAAACAGTGAATTACCAATAACAATAACAAAACCATGGTCAGCAAGACGACCAGTCACCACAAGCAGCACCCGTTCATGAGCATAACGCAAAGATCAGCCATTACCCCTCTCGCCATATTTGAGGGAAGGCGGCAACCCGACCCCCGACGCTATTGCAAGCAGTGACATCTAAGGGAGTATGACGAACTTGCTGCCGGTTGCTTAGGCTAGAATAATATGATCAATTGTCGAGGTCGTTAGCTAACCACATATTAATACAACTCATTAAAAAACACATTGATATTAGTAGATTATGTCAATAATAAATTTAAATTAAATTAAACCGAATTGACCTATACAGTCAAACAAAATAAACAATTATATGAACTCATATAACCTGTCAGGTAAGCTAATTCTGGAGAAAGAACATAAACATTGACTTGAGTTAATCACAGCGACCAACTATTCTTATCGTTTAAGTACTCGCTGATGGAATAGTATGCCTTTGAATTGGCATAGCAATTAATTTCTCTGAGTTTACAGTCACATCAGTGGTAACAAGAGCACTACGAAAATCTTCCTTAGCAATACGACATAAAGGCGCTGTCAACGTCAAATTGTTACCTCTGACAGATGAGAGGTTGACTAAACAAAAACCCTTTTCAATATATTGGTAGATCCTGCATTTTCCTTTGTAGCATCACAATAACAAACTTCAATGGTGGACGGAGGTAAGAAATAGGATAAGAAAACAAAGTCAGCTACACAGTGCGCTCAGAATAATAGTATCACAAAGGTGGTGCCTTGAGGGATTTGAAGGACAAAAATAACATTGTATGTATATTAACTTTTCTTCCCTCCTGCGAGAGCGACGAATGCGACGCGATACAAAACTATAAGGTCTAATGTCGATGAAGCTACTAAAAAGTAACGAGATACAAACTCGAATCCCCAATGAATAGCCAGAATGTTACAGCACTAGTATTTCAATGGTGGTCCATACACGATGCAATCAATCACAATCTAGTTACTTTTGAGTTGGTTCGTAGGAACCGTACAGACGCCAGCAAATCAAGCTACCCGAAACTGTCAAATGTTCCTAATTAACTTTGAACCTAATGCTTTAGCGATAAAGTTGAAAATCTAATAAACAAATTGGACAGATTGTAGTCGCTTGATTTGCTGGCATCTGTACCTACTAAATTAGTTTCTACATACCGGCATTGGTGCCTACACTTTTACAACATGCAAATCAATCTCAAATTTGGCTGATGAACATTAAATCTTCTGGCCTTTATGACCTTTTTTAAAGCAGGTTTTCATAAGTCAAAGTAGGTAAGCATTATGGAATTATTAAGCATTGTATAATGTATTGTTTTCATTGCCGTAGAAAACTGCATTTATTACAATTTTTAAGATCGTGGTTATGGCCGCCAGAGCATAAAAAAAGCTTGTAGTTTCCCGTAGCATTTCGTAGCATTATTCTCATAGGATACTGAATCGAAAACAGCTTTCAGTCAACATTCCCAGTACAAGGGATAATGTTTTGTCTAAAAAATGCTCAGTTTACGTAGTAGCAGTACCGTATATATGTATATACATATATAGGTAGGGTATCCTGTGATGTATTGTCAGGATTTGCTATAGTGACTGCCATACACATTATGTTAACAGCGTAAGCTTACCGTTTATCTCTAAAGTACCCCATTTCTTATTTACGTACATAGTCTATTGTTAACTTATTCTGATCTAGTGCTTAGGATTTAGCAGCTTAACGTACACAAACACTAATAAATAGTATCAAGATTCACGTAGAAGATAAGTTGAAACGTGATTCTCTTTTGTTGCAGCGTTCATGAATTTCAATTGAGTTTGCCGACTGACGCGACTGACGCACCACGTCAATTTGCTGTGTTAGAGCCATTTCGTAGAACTGTCAAGGCAAAGAATGACAGTTGTGATTTGAATATTCGGACAATTAAAGTTGGCAGTCGATTTCATTAGCAATTAAATTCCTTAAAAATCTGTCTGGGTATTGTACTTACCAATTTTTTTTTTTTGGTGGGAAATCATCAAATGGCCTCTCCCGCTCTGGGCTGAGAGGAAGGGCGTGTCAGACTTTTACTGACTAAAACCCACCCGTGTTCCTTCAGTTGCCTGTGCCAGGGGCCACGGTATCTCTTTCGGACCAGCCGCAGCCCTGGCAGGCATCGGTCCTAGCGAACCCCGTCAGTTCGTACTGACATCTCTTTGAGGCGCGCGTGGAACACAATGCGCCGTCGACCCGGGCCTGGTCCTTACCGGGCGGCGAGCTGCCGATTGCTCGCCGCCCGCAACCCCTCCGTATCTCGAAGACCACGTTAAGCCCTTGGGCCCCTGTCTTTAGTAGATCTCGATAAAATTAAGTTCGCGCTTTCATTCGTTTCCGATGTTAATAGGTACATAGGTATTAGTAAAAGCAAGCAACGAGCGTATCGAAACGAGATTTGGGATAAACATTACTGATTTATCAAAGTAATTGAAATCCTATCAGAAAGAGAATTGGAAGTTCGTGGGTATTAGGAATAGTAATTTATCTGGTCCCATATAACTTTATGTAGGTTCACTAGGTACTACATAATTTTATTGGTATATTTTTTAAATACTCCTGACCTACGTAAACCTTTATATTATTACCTTTTTATTTAACACCCTAGGGAAGATCAGGCATTGAGTCCGCCTTATTACAGTATTTTTTTTACATGTGCTTAAAGTTTTAATAAATAAATAATTTCATTTAAGTAAAAAAATACGCCTAACCCTACCTATACTTACGACCCTTGGGAAGATATTGAAGTATTATTAATATAACTACCTCGGACACTTTTTTTACTACCTGCGTGAGCAATAGATATAAACTGAGATTACACATTCATAGTGACCCAAAAAGAAGGCGCGAACTGCTATAAAATTCTAATTCACTAGCAGTATTTCCTTTATCAGACACTGAGGGATAAGAAATATATTGAGTTTGTGAAATCGAAAGTTTTCTCTCACTGATATTAAAGGGATTATACCTGATATGTATCGGATAATGACATTTGGCTTAGAGAGGTCGAGAGTCGAGAGGTAATTCCGGATTTCTGACAGTGATAGCTATGGACTGTTGATGCCGGATAAAGGCTCTCACCTCATTATATCCGACAAACGAACAGCAGTACCCACTCTGATTAATTAGTGAAATCTCACTTAATAAATTTCAGACTGGAGTTGAAATAATTTACGCTTTCCCATGCAAACAACGGAGTTTATTTTCAGGAAGTTTTAAGTTTCTTATAAAAACGATTAGTATCAACGTCGGATAGTTTTTATTGTTTGTAACGGGAACAAAGGGAAATGGAAATAACGTTGTTTTTAATCAATTTGTTTACGTATAACTCTTGCTATTCTTAATTCAATTTAACTAGAAAGGTAGAAATGGACTTTAAATATCGTATTCTATTCAATTATTTCAATGAATAATTTATTATTCGAACAAAAAAGTTAATTGGATTTCATGGAATTATCGTACAATTTTAAAATGTTAACCATTTTTATAAGTTATTGTTAAAACTGATGATATTTTATAACTAGGTATCCATTTTTTTTATAAAGAGGGATCTTCCTACACCTGGATTATGTTATCTAAAATATGCTTTAACATACAGTACAGGACTGCATCCTAATTTCGAAACACACCATCAATTACAATCTGAATCATTTTGAAGGATATTGCTAATAGGTATACATTGCTTCATATTTTTGAAAAATTTGTCTGTTCAACAACATAAATAACGCAATGAATGTTGTTAAACTGCCATTCCTACTGTTAGTGTGTTACGCAATTATCCTGCAGAACGTATTCGTAAAAACATCGTTAAAATCAATTTTCAGGAGCGCCCTTTCTTCTGGAAATTGATTTACCTAAGTGCCGATTTCTTTCAGAGATATTTGAGTTTGATAGAATGAGGCTTTTGGGCTCCGCCACATAAAGGGCTCGTTACAGGATGTAATACATTAGAAAATTATTCGGAGAGAAATATACGAACTGGGGCAAGAATCAAAGAAAATTGCGATAAAACATTTTCTTTTAAGGAATAAATACTTTTTATCTCTGTCAACGAAGTAAAAAGGTTTGTGATGAGTGTTCTTCAAGAACGAATTAATTCTCCTTTTACTTTTATTAGTTTTAAATACATAAAACTAATTAATCATTTATTTAATAGATACTTAATGTAAGGTTTAACTACCGACACTGAAAGGTCGATGTTGTAGAAGTTTAGGTGATTAGTTAGACGAAAATGGTGTCATTAACACGAAACTGTCAAACTATTATACAACAGATTGTTATTGAATGACCTGCAATTATGTGCCAAAAGGGGAAGCTATCTGTCTCTTTATACGTTACTATTCAATATGCGGGCACCTAATCTTACTGTAATATAATAAATGTGAAAGTTCTCATGTTTGTTACTCAAACACGTAAAAACGGCTAAACGAATTTAGATGAAAATTGGCACACAGATAGTTTATAACCTGGATTTTAAACTATCTGTGTAAATCATACACATAAGATGCTTTTATCTTGGTAAATCACACGATTTAAAGACTTACATGCAGACGAAGTCGCGGCCAAAAGTTAATCATTTAATAATAGTATCACGTCGTTTAAGAGATATAATAGGTATTGTACATAGATCATTTGAAAACAAACGGACATTACCTACCTTGACATTATACAATTACGTAGTACCTATAATGCCTACCGATCCTAAACGCTTCATCCCTCAGAAGTCTTTTGTTGTAACAGACAAGGGCCCGATACCCTTCTGGAGGTTACCCTTCAGGTACCGAAATGGCAAGAACCGCTCAGTACCGATACAGAAATTGTACTTTTGGTATCGGTTCCAAGCCGTGCTCATAGGACACGGGTAGATATAAGTTACCCTTATATTCGGATAACGTAAAAAAAGTATTTCTCTACACTAAAGCATGTGAAAAGAACCATTTTGTTTTTAGGTAAGGGTAAAGAGCAAAATGTAATTTGCGAGCATTTAATTGCATCATTTAGCAGCGTCATTCGCTGAAAAGGTAATTACGTAAGTGCACCTTAAAAATAAATGGATGCACCATTAAATGTAGTGCTTTACTTTACATTCTTAACCCGAGCTACTTTAACTGCACGATTAGCGGTTGACTGCAGCTACGGATCGCAGGGTCGATTCCTTCATGGAACCAAAATTTATTATGACAAAATGTTGTTCTAAGTCTTTCCTTTGTACATTACAGAAAACATCATTTGACAAGGAAGACCTGAAAAATTACAAAATACGGTTGTTTAAAGCCATCATCGGCTTAGCCTTTTCCAACTATACCTATTGGGGTCGGCTTCCAGTCTAATTGGAGGCAGCTGAAAGCCAGTATTTTTCATAGAGCGACTGCCTATCTAACCTCCAAAACCCATTACGGGGTAATACGGTAATTAAAACCCACGATCATAATATAACTCTAAAATATAAAGCGAACTGCTAAAAATAAAGTAACTTTTTATTTTGTTATCTGTGACAGAGTATCTGGGAATAATTTCAGCTATCTGATGCTGCGTCACTCGATGTGCTGCGGGTTGAAAGATGCTATTTTCTCCCGGGACACATTTATTTCGCTTGAGGAAAACAGAAAAAGAAACTTCTAAAATACGTTAATTTTAGCCCAGAGGGTTACCTATCTGGGTGAATATTGACTTTTTGCGGAAAATTCTATTTATGGCAGATAGATTATTTTTGGCATATTTTCTCAAAAGGTAAGAACTCTGTAGCAAATAAGCTCAATGGCTTAATAATATACCTGATGGCGCGTCTAAAGGTTTTGCGGTGCTAAACTTATAGTAGCTCGATTTTTCCGAATAATTTTTGTTTCGATTCCCGGTTCAGGCAAAAGCTTTTTCAAAAAACAAAAGATGCAGTTTTATTTTCCACCAAAATTGAGATCATGGTTCCTTTGACCACTTTGCCTTATTAATTACCCATAGTTTTCGTTTAGCTTGAGCAATCATGTTAATTTTTGCGCGGCTGACATAATTCCCCCCACTTCCATGCGGTGACTATTTTTTTGTGTTGAAAATTATCCCACAAATTGTCCCATAAGGTTTTGGCGCGGTGAAAGGACTAATTTTTTATTTGTTTCTACAAGTTTGGACTTCCCCACTATCTACTCCAGCAATCGATGCTCAAATATCTTATGCATGAAGGAACAACTATTTTTGGTATGATTTTCAGGCTGGATAGGAATTACTTTTTATTTAACGCCACCACCCGTACTGTTACAGAGTTGATCATGGAACGAATTTGATAGCTGTCAACTTAACGTAACCCCGGGGTACTGAGACGGTTAGCCAGCAAAAAAGTGAAAAACAAATGAAGATCAAGGAGATCGATCGAAATGATTGATTTATGGTGACTGTGATATTGATGATCATTGTGACCCTTACAGTGAGTTGATTGATTTGCGTTCGTGCCTCACGTACTCGGTGGAACGTCGTTCAGATTATTGTTCATTGCCTAATGTGATCAGATACTTGTGATTATTATAATATTATTGAAATTCATTTACTTACATCTTCTCGCCCGCATAGTATACCCCGCGCATAAGAGATAAGACCTATTTTGATAAAGACGACGTTTTGCCTTTAAGCCTTATAAGTCAGTTAGGACGATTCCTGCCTTCGCTTTCCTGACTCCTTTAACTTAATTCCCAATCAGAGTTTGGAAATTCAGAGCAGTGTAATAATAATAAGCCATTTACACAAAATTAATATTTTTGGGTGTCTCCAGCACATCAAGCTACCTGAAACTGTCGAATTTTCCCAAACAACCTTGAATCTAGTAGTAGTTTGATGTGCTGACGCCTGTACTGTAGGTAAACCTGCCTGATTACCTAATTAGTTTATTTCCCCTTGTAACTTTGATTAATTACGTTTTCGTCTGTTCGCCGATAGCCGTTTTGTTCCTCAATAGAACTCGATTCACACTCACACAAAATACCCTCGTAATCGTAACGTAAACAACCATCCTAGTGGTAGTGCGGTGGCAAAGCTCTATTTGAACTAGTTTCGTGTTCCACAAATACCTGTTGCAAAGGAACAATGTATCGATTTCTTCCGTAAATAGTATTGTGGGAACTAAGCAGCTGTTTACAGCCGCTTAATTTGCTCCTTATACTGTGTTGATTTATTTAAAGCTACATCGATTAGGCTTACATAAGTAGATATAGGATTTTATAAGGTCACTTAATAATATGAATATTATTATGATTTAAAAGAGTGTCCATGGAGTTTCTTGCCCGTTCTTCTCCATAGGTACCTACTACGCTTTGGAATGGGCAACTAGCTTCATCTTTTTGACTGACCGACCTTGACAATTCAAAAGTGCCTGTAATTGGTTTATTTGAAATAAATAGTTTGAGTTTGAATAATTATAGGCAACTAGAACTGATCGGAACGTATTAGTGTTTAGTACGTAGGTACGTATTTCTGCAGATTTACGTTATATAGGGTACCTAGTGTAAGTTCATAAATTGAACAAGATCTTACTCCGTAATACATATTATTATACGTAGGTATACCAACTACATAAGTATAGGAACGTAAGTATACACCCACAAAAATATGGCGAAATGTAGGTGTACACTATACTATAGGTACATCTCTGAATTGCCCTTCGGGAATTACAGGCGTGATGTTATGTATATACTTAGCTATGTCTTTCCCCGTCCCAATGTGTCAACAAATTTGTCAAATAAAGTAACATATTAATTCATGCGATGAATATCTGAAATTATTCAATTGGAAACTTTTCGAGGATGCTCGAATAGTTCCGAACACGTGCATCCCTTATAAAGCCTATATATGTACAGACGCCAGCTGGTCAAACTACCCGAAACTGTCAAATTTTCCTAATCAACCTTGACCCTATGCTTTAGCGATAAAGTTGAAAATCTATTAAATAAATTTGACAGATTGTAGTAGCTTGATGTGCCCTAGTATAATCGATCACTTGAAAGGATAATGTCATCAGTAGGATAAAAAAAAAGATACTTATATCATTGATAAACACTTAGTAGGTTCGGAACTTCAGCTTCTCCCATATTCGATCCATTTAAGTTTATAATGCCATAATTTATTATAACACAAGCCTGTAAAATTGGTAATCACAGTGTAACTGTGTTAACCCTATCAATCTCGTCAACGTTACTGTCAATCATCGGTATGCTCATTCAATGTTAGACAGATTTTAGACGTTCACAAGTTTGTAGACTAAACTAATCTGTTTGTAGACCTGAGGGGCAATTCTCATAGTTTTAAGAACGTACACAGTCTGATCTCAATCTTAATCTGTCAAAAACAACTCTAGTTTCCCTACATTTTGGTAACTTTTTGACATTTGTTGGTCGCCGAGATGAGATTGCGACTAGATTTTGAACGTTTTAAATTACGAGAATTGGCCTTCAGACCAAACTGGAAAACAAAAGCTAGACATGTTCGAACTTCGAACTATAATCTGCTCGTATTTGTATACCTATCAATAACAGAGTAAGGATGGGTGCAGACTGACTGAAGACTGTCTATAGAGAAACTATCGCTCTTGGCGCCTGATCGTCTCTCGGTAAAGATGAGGTATACTGCAGTTTTCCTCAGAGCATCGCGGCTCACAACATCGAAGTCTTGCAATGATTTATCAGTAGCTCAACCGAGAACTAAGTAATAAGACCGTAACCGGCGAACCAACAAGCCCGCCGTAAAGCTAGCCAAAGTAATGATGACACCTACACGCGCAATAAAACAAGTTACTCGAATCAATCTATTGAAAAACTGTTTTAATAAATGACACAACGTTTCTATCTAAATATCATCATTCTTCTGCCATTATCTCAATTTACCTAAAAGCATTAGGGTCAGCGCTACATGTCTTTTACTTATACTTCTCTATGAGTCGTCATTAAGTCAGTAGCCACCTTTCTAGCCATAATTATTATCTTTCATACAGTCCATCCATCGTTTCTCTGGTCTTCACCTACTCTTATCCCATCTTATCCCTCTATACCCATCCACATTCATACTCAAAACTTTCACAACATTCCTATCTATGGTAGACGAAACAATTTTGACTTGGGTGTGTACTCTGCCTAATCTATACATGTACCTATCAATAATAGAGTTACACAAACTAACAGAGTAACACATACTCTCAACTCGTAGCGTGGAGGCAAATATTCTCGTGTGAGAATCCTATTCTCGAGTGAAGACTGGTTGGATTTATAGGCAGCGTATGTTGTGTTATGTAACCTAGTTCATACAGCGGAAGTGGAGCCACTCGGGAATATGTAAAATCAGTGAATCTATACGTTAATGGAGTTTAATGCTTTAGTAACCAGCAAGAAATATGGACACAGTTTTTTATATTGTTAATTCTTAATCGCAGCTCAAAGATTATTATGCTACAGGAGCTACTTTCAGTAGTTTAACTGATTTTTTAATTTTCAGATGACTTTTTCTCGGGAGTATAGGTTATGTACATTCTCTCAAAATCTGATCTGATTTTGATGCCGCTTTGCACAAGGGTGTAGATGAGGTATCTCTACACAAATATCAAAACCGTATCGCTATTGGTCCATATGCCACTTCCCATACTAATTTGCCCAGGCTCCTATGACAGTTTAACAGCTTTTGTATATAAAATAATGACAAACCGCCACATTTATTCCTCAGATAAAACTTATCTGACAATTGAAAAATCGGCCCTTAGTAGACAAAATATCGTTCTGGATATTTATTCGAAATACACAAGAAACAAAACACTTCTTGCCCAGTTTAACCCGTTAATAACGACCTAGAGAAGTTAATAGGGCCACAGCCGTTGCGAACTTAATAAGACCAATTAATTATGGCCGCTAGACGTAATATGGCCGCCGCCTGGCCATTTTCACCTTAACACGGAACAAGATATTTGACTTGCTAGACTAAACCTGGATAACTGAAACAGGCTATTAATTTCCGTCGTACTAAACCCTTTGTAACGTTGGAATTGTGACTTAATCGTTCTGAAACAGTGGTCATAGTCATCAAGGGTACAGATCCATTTTAGAACTGGAAATTCTTGAAACTTAGTTCATTAAAAGCGTTTAAGCGGTTAGCGTTTAATCTATTGTGTTCTCGTCTGCGGTAGAGTCAGCGTCTGTTGATGAAGAAATGCGCCTTAACTTTTTTTCTGTTACATTGTTGGGGACAACTTGTCTGAACGGTTCCATTCCAGAAGCAACCTCCGGTTCTTTATTAGTTACCTGAAGTCTTATTTATAGACTTCCGACGTAAAAGCGAGATCTGACAGTAGGAAATTACTCGACATTAATTCACGGATCTTATCTCCCGTGTGGCCACGGAATATTAAATCTGTTTTGTCTCCCTATTTCAGCCTCGCTGTTTCGGTATAACAACAACTATTGTTGTTCTTTTTTGTTATTGTGTTTGCTCTAGTTTGTATAATTAAATAATAAATTAAATTTATTGTTCCGACGACTTATTTTGATAAACCAATTTACAGCACACAAACTACAAATTAAGTTTAAATACGTAGGTTAGTGTTTTTTTATAATTAATTTATTGTTTGGGCTAAGTTAATTAATTTTAATAAATGGTACCTGTAGGCTGTACCTTCATGCATAAGTACCATTAAAAAAAAAAAATTTAAACTACATAATAATATAATTTTTCTCACACTTACCTTTCATAGCTTTTCCTCTTCCTATAGAATCCATAAAATATTTCTTTAAACTCCTATAGGTTATTTACCAAGTGTTTTCTATTTTGTTTTGAAAGCAGTCTTTCCGTCTCTTCCACATGTGTAAGACGAATTGTCTGTATCAATCTGCTATCTTATTTACTTTCGAACCGGGAGTGATTGTGTGTGTCAGGAGACCAAACAACTGTGATAGCTGTTTGTATTTTTTCTTCGTTTTTACGAAGAAAAAATACTAATATAAAATTACGTTTACCTACATAACTTGTATTTTATATTTTATACCCTTACATTTTATATTTCTTACGAATATTGTAAGTACATGGTTCGGAGTAAAATAAAATACATACGTAGTTCTTTTGTTTTTATTTAAACTGAGGCACAGGTGTCTGTAATTGGTCTTTGCAAGCAATTAGTATGATAAACTGCAAAGTACCTACCTACCTAAGTTTGTATATTAGCATCCGGAATCCTCGTAATAAATATTGGAGGTATTCAGGTATTTTATACATCTTATTAATGCTTACATAGAAAACTGTTTAAAGTTACAAGTGCTTATAATAATTAAGTACCAACCTTGACGCATTAATCATAGTAGTCCAGGGCGCCCCAGCGCGCGGCTACTGACCATCGACACTTAAGAAATTACAGTGCACAAGTGAGGGGAAGAGTGAGTGCCTGCGTACTCACGCAGGCATAAGTGCACTCACTCTTTCCTCACTCTCCTATGAGAATCTTCGTTGCCGTTCGCCCCTCATTGGACTATTCTAAAGGGACGGCGATCAAACACGACCCCGAGAGAGTTTAGGCGCAGGACCAACTTAACGTGCTTTCCGAGACAAGGGGTTTTCACACCGCCAACTTCCAAACTCCTGGCTATTACTGAGCAATTCCTAATGTAAATACCAAATAACACTTTGCCTGACCTGGGGATTGGACCCCACGCTCAGCAGACGACTCAGTCGCTCAGCTTGCGACCACGAGGCTAACGGTCAGCGTTAACATAGCAAAGGAGGTAAACATCAGAAGGCCAATTCTCGTAATTTAAAACGTTCAAAATCGAGTCGCAGTCTCATGTCGGCGCCAAACAAATGTCAAAAACTTGTCAAAATGTAGGGAAATTATAGGTATTTTTGACAGATTGAGACTGAGATCAGACTGTGAACGTTCTTAATCTAAATTACAAGAATTGCCCCTCAGGGGTCTGTACATGTCTAATTCAACAATAGTGCGGTCAACTATTATACCTACACAATACCGCTTTACAAGCTTCCATGTTTCCTTAGTACACGAGGATTGCCTGAACTAAGCTCTGAACTTCAATTCACACGTCACATTTGCTCCATTGAGCACTAGCTCAGTGAACAATGGCGGTCCAATGTGTATTTAGCAGTGCATACGTGTGTATCCAGCTTTGGTATAAGCTTGCAATAATTAACTTGATACTACTATACTGCCCTACTAAGCGCAAAAGCGGTATCTAAAAAAAAATCGTAAAGTTGATTTTTATGCCATCGGATAGCTCTAAAAAATACGCATCTAATGAAGCCTTTCAGCGCTATCGCTTTCATTAAGATACCGCTTTTCCGCTTAGTTGGGCAGTATAGAAATGCGAAAATATAAGCTATGTCACTACACCAATTTCATTATTTTTTTAGCGCTTTGTAGTTGCCTCAAAAACCATGAAAACGTCACCCACGACGATAAATTTTCGCAGCCACCATCTTGGATTTTCAATTTGACCTCACTATCGGCTTGAGCACTCTCAAAAACCATGAAACCGACACACAAAATGAAAAATGTCCGCAGCTGCCATCTTGGATTTTCGTTTTGACCTCACTATTGCCTTCATAAACATAGAAAACGAAGTCTCTCTCCCTGTCTCTGTCTCCTTCTATTATGCTTTTTTTGTTACGTGATGTTTTCTACCAGTTTACTCCTACCCCAAACAGTCGCAATAAATGAAAAACCTCTACACTCTTTTTTGTTACAAGAATCAACCAAAACCTAATTTCAGTGATAAAATCTTTGATATTACGTCTCACTAGGTCAGCCTGGTTTGTCCGGATACTTCGCGAGAATCAAACAAGAGAGCTCTACAAAGTAAATTCTATTTCACGTTTCACCGTTGACGAACGTTTGGTCAACTTGTACATTTCAGTATTTCATATTGCATTCTAGTTACTGAAGCTTTATAGTAGTATTTTAATTACTTTTTGGATGTTTCCATTTTTACGGATATATTCAAGTGTTTTTTTTGTATTTTATTTCTGCTGTAGGTATTTGCTATCCGTAAAAAATAAATGCTTTAAAATAAAAGCTACCGTAAAATCTGGTTCAATACCTTCCATCTGTACATATTCTTCATAGTAATAGGTTTGTTAAAATATTTGCAAAAGGTATTTTATTATATTACCATGTGCATACAATGTACATTCTCCGGAAGTATTCGATTAACGTAAAAGTTGAAACTGCAAAACTCTATGACAAGAAGACAACAGAACCTAATGAACTCTATGAATGAAATTAAATATCATAAACTTTCACCTACATAAGGGGCTTGTGGCTAAGTATTAACAGCCGCACAGGTCGATCGATCAAGTCAATCTATGCTTGCCGTGATTGGTCTATGGAAGGGTGACCATCTTTAAATACCAAGACTCCTCCGTGCCTCGGAAAGCACGATAAGCCGTTGGTCCCAGCTGGCATTCGTGGATCTTTATCAGTCGTTACAGGTAGTCAGCCCAAAAGTCTGACTGGTGTTACCAAGGGGTATCGTATTACCCAGTAACTGAGTAATGGAGATCAGATAGGCAGTCGCTCCTTGTAAAATACTGGTGTCCAGCTGCATCCGATTAGACTAGAAGCCGACCTCAACGTAGTTGGAAAAACGCTAGGCAGATGATGAAACTTTAACCTACATAATATTTAAACTAAACTAACAGCATACATAAGCATTTTTTCCACTATAGGTATACGTCCTTACTTCCATCAGTAGGTGGCTTCAAACCACGTGTACATAGTTAATAACTGTTAGGCCATTCGCACTTGTCGCTTCGATTATACTTTGTGGGTGGTGCTAGGTGAAATTAATTTGCGTTCCCTTTATCCTGTATTCTGATGAAGTCGCTCGTTCGAGCGTTCGTAGTTTAAGCCGGTCATATCGGCGTAAATACAGTAAGACAAATGTTAGGTGAGGAGTGTTCCAGGAACAGTCTATATACGTTCAGGGCTTGCTCTCTAAACATAACGGGTTGAATGTGGGTGAACTAATTCTTAGACAACACAGACGTGAAATGTTAGGTATGTTAATTAAGTAATATATAAGTTTGAACGTGAATAAAGTCTCATCACCATTGTCCAGCCCTTATTCTAATTTATTTGGGGTACGGCACAACATGTCTTTTTCTTCCATACTTCTCTATTAGCCGTCAACTCGGTAGTCACCCCCTATCTACCTATATCATCATTCACACAATCCATCCATCGTTTCTTTGGTCGTCTCCCTCTTCTTATAGCCATCGATATTCATACACCAAACATTCCTCACGATATCTCCCTCAATAAGGTCTTCAAACTAAATAAAAATATTATGGGCGAAACGAGAAGGTATATCTACGAAGGTAGTCTACTTCACGTTCATTTTAGGCCTGATGTTTCCTAAAAAATCACTGCAAAGAACTGTGAGGGAATTGAGTCATAATTATAATTACCCTACTAGGCTGTTAGATTGGTTATCACCATAATTACGTTGTCATAATCGCCAGTTATTACGGAACAAGCCATGTACGCGATGGGTTTTATCATCAGCAAAAATTACGAACTTCTATACAAAATTTTATTTAATTATTTCACCATTTATGTAAAGACATATAAACAGACAAGAAGAAAGAAACAAAAAAATACGTATAAAGGTGATGCTTATTCATCCCCTATTTAAAACCTCAGCGGATAAATTTTCAAAAATCCTTGCTCAGTGGTCACCTTCGTCATATATGGAACTATTGTGCAAAATTACACGATTCTAGACCCAGCGGCTTAGGCTTTGCCTAGTCTGTTAGTGTATTTAAGATTTTTTAAGTTTTCATGACTTTAATGCGTTATTAAAAATAAAAGCCTACGATAGCTGATTTGTATTTCAAGCGGCATTGCAAAGTAACCATAGTACTAGATCAATAACGAGCTATGTAAACGATTTCACGGTGATATGAATATTTGTCCAACGTACTGCCGTACGACAGACACGACATACTGCCGAGTTCAATGACCGTCACCGTTTTTAAACTAAGTTGGATATCGATTGCTTGTAATAACGGCCGGTACCGCGATTTTCTACAATAATTAATGAAATTGTCATAAAATCATAGGTAGGCATTGTTTTACTACTTGTGGCTCGTGGGTTTAGAAAACTGGTGTTTCAGATTTAAAGATTATTCGGGACTTTATATGGTTTTGATGTCTATCTTTTGGCTTTTAATTGAAACTTTTTTATCAACGTGGAAAATATAACTTTAACCATATATTTACATTATATGGGTAAGTGTACCTATAGGTAAAGGGCAGCTCATATGGCTAGTAAGTACTACTCTCTGAGTTTGTTTCGGCATTTCTTCTTAGGGATCAGTCAGCTGTGAAATGCCGACACCATCTAGGTTTCAAATATTGACGTGTAAAAGTGTCATAAAAGATCTACTTACAGAAATAAACACCATTTCATTTCGTACCTACTTCGAAAATAGACTATTATTTTTTATCATAAATTCTACTAATCAAATTAATAAAACGTTTATTTCAATTTGACATCAAAGGTCTTTAGACTTACCATCCTTGTTATCAACACAAATCTTTGTAACAGTAGACTAAGTAATCTCTATGCTGAAAGTAGTCAAAAGCTTTTTATTTAGCTCGAAACGCCTGAAATAACACACTTCTTTTGAAAAATAAAATACGACTATTCCGTTAAAACCCTCCATTCTGAGAATTTGCAGGTTTACTTGTGTACCCATCTATCTATAAACGTAAATAAAATACAAATTTTATCGTACAGGTCACGAATGGAGCCTGAATAATATAATACATTTAGCCGTAGCGTACCATGTATTACGTTTTCGTAGCGGTAAAGAAATCGCGCATACGAATTCGCGTGCAAATCGACAAAGACTTATATGAATGTAGGCAAAGTTTTCAATAAAAGTACCGTTTGTCAATGTGAATTATTATGTAGTTAATTATTTCTTGCAGTTACGGAACATCTTGATTCTAAGATCTGGTTGAAATATCGGTTAACAACGCTCTAAGTTATGCTTGCGTTTTTATACAGTTTTTATAACATTGTTCTTGTAATTTATGTGTGCAATAAAGAATAAGTTTTAGTAACTCTTAAAAAGGCCCGGAACCACTTTGGTAAAGAAATACGAGAGGTTTTCCATTGACCTATTCAGAAAACTGCGATTTCATTTCCCATAAAATAATGTCTCCGTTATCAAAACAAACGCACGGATTTGAAAAATCAAATATGAATCCTGCAAAAATCTAACTTCAATTTTATTCCGAGCGTTTACGGCAAAGATTTTTAGTATTATCAGAATCGCTTTGTGGTAGTTTCGCCCGAAGCCATCGCGAGTCGCCTAGTTCCTACGGAAATGGGACGGTAGACGCAATCTCGCGCTTTTTAAAAACCACCAGCGTCTTTTTCCTTTTTAAATTGCTCGACTCAACACTACAGGCTCTAAACGTACCTACTTACAATCTGATCTTTGAGTCAAAGCGCACGTTTGAACTTTATTTGAAATATTTATTTAATGTTGGTTTTACATACGGCCTTTGAAAAGCTTGAACATACTTGGAACTTTGTTATACAAAGGGCTGATTTTTTCAGCGGCCTTTATCCGAGAAATAATATTGAATTTTGATAGTTTTATCATACAAAAACGGTCAAGAGGTCAAACTTATTTCGTAGATAAAAGATTTCTGACGTTAGAAAATAATACAAATGGCGGTGAGAGTGATTAGGCCGGCCTTTCTAAAAGTGCACTTAAATTAATTTGTTTGTATCACCAACCCGCTATTCGCTACAATTTCTAGCTTTTGAATAGGATTAAACATTCATAACTCTATTCAGGTGGAAGAGATTCACCGTAGTAGTTAGCAACCTAGCAGAGGAAGTTGAAGTGTCCAAAATTGCACTCAGTCTAAGTTGCATGCATAATTGGAGCATTAATATTGCGGGAGCCTCAAACTCCCGTCTATAATTTGACCTAAATCTTGGTATACCAACTTGTTCCATTTCTCTTCTTCTTGCTCAAATTCCAAGAGAAGATACAGAAGTCTCTTGACTTCTGTATTTTCTCTTGGAATTTCTGGAGACTAACGGCTGGGAATCACCCACTACTGGGCCTTCTCCTTTTTTCTGCCATACTACCTGCTTTCGTGCATCTCTCATCCAGGTGTTTCCCGCGACTTTGACCATATTATCATAAAAAAACGCGCATTTGCTTGTTTCTGGTTGGACTAACGGTATAAGAGGATAAACAGTAGCGTAGCATTCACATTTTGCTGTGATCTCAAGTTCGCTTCTCAAACATAGCATTACTGATTGGACTTACTATAAGAATAATAGTCTTTCTTTACGGGACTTGTATTTTTTTTTTTTTTTTTAATACTATGCCGTTGTTTTTATGTTTCTATTATTATGTTTAGTTTAATGTGTGATCTTCCTGCGCGCGTCCCAACTAATACTTTTCTTTCATTCTTTGAGAGCAGTAGCTCAGCGATAACGGCCAATCCTTACGAGCTGTAGGTTGTGGGTTCGAACCCAAACATTGTATTATTATTGTGTATTTTTTCATGACCACTGCTCTCAAAAACTGTGAAGGAAAACATCGTGAGGAACCGGCATGTCCTAAAACCAAAAATTCTAAGACATGTGACATCTACCAACCCGCACTGGGGCCGCGTGGTGGTACACCCCACTCCCTCTCACCGAGAGGAGGCCTGTGTCCCAGAAGTGGGAACATTATACTTAGGCTGATTATGTTTCATTCCTTATTATCAGGTAGGTACCTAGGCCTAATTTCAGATAGAAAAACAGCATTTTTTCATTCTAATCCATCTGCTTTAACTAACAAAATTGTGTACCGACACGTACAAGTTCGCAAATGTAATTTCCACAGCGTATTTTTTAATTTTCCATGAGTAACAAAAGGGATTTAATTCTTAATCCTCAATTAAGTCACCCTTCCATATAAAGGGTTTCACGTGGTGTGAGGATTTACTCGAGTCAATTAATTATACAGTAATGTAATTATACAGTACCTACATAATAATATAGTACCTACTCGGCCGTAAATATAGCATATTGAGTTTTTGCAAAAGTTCAATTTTGTAGAGCGTCGTCTCTTTTATTATTTCTCTCTATATTGACCTAATCTACTATAACAATGTCTTACTAATCAGTTGTAATGCAATATGGCAAATAATTTAATTTAATGTTTATTAGTTTTGTAATGTTATTTAGAATCAAGTCAGACAGCTGTGCTGCTGAGAGCTTTTTGGGCCACTTCTTCTTCTCAGCTAAAGCACTAGCAATGATAATAGTCCTTCAGACCGTATTTCGGCCACTGCGGCCAATCTCATCGGAGACTAGCCTTCGACGCGGAAGATATTATAGTGCTCAAGTGTTTGCACAGACCCAGGTGCACTATCTCTTCCCTCACTCTCATAGTCCGATGGGACGGCACGCAATCCGACACCATCGGAGAAAGATTAGGCACAGGACCAACGGCCTAACGTGCTTTCCGAGGCACGGGGGTATCACACCGTCAACTTCCAAACTCCGGGATGTAGGCAAAACCTAATAACACTTTGCCCAACACGGGAATCGAAACTAGGACCCCACGCTCAGCAGGAAGCACTAGTAAGTGCTTCCTGCTGAGCGGGCATTTTGGGGGACTGACTTATGTAATTTTGATGTTCAAAAAGTGCTGTTTCATAGCCTAGTTAGAATACATGACTTTTAATTTTGATTCTTACCTGCATGACAGTCTCTTTCTAAAGCCCGATATGTAATATACGGCCATACTGTACTGCCAAGGAGCGATAATGTTGGTAATGACGTAGTCGGAAAAAGAAGGTGCAAGTAAAAATTAACCGTAAGCGTACAAATTTATTCCTTGACTTTACCTACATTGTTTGTGCCTTAACTTGATGCGGAAGGCCGAAGATAGGGTGTTGTGGCGCAGCCTAGAGAGGCCTATGTCCCCGGAGGTAGACTGCGATAGGCCGAGTTGACCTGCAATGTAGGTGTTATCACGATCAAGCTCTGCAATTAAACCTATAATAATCTACCATACCATATGGTACTGTGAGTAGGTCCCTACACAACAACTGATGGTAAAGTAATTAAGGTTGGTCTAACCATTCTTATTAAAACATACGCAGTAACGTGTGACCGTAGTCCAGTAACGACTTATAATTAAATATTTATACACCGTCAAATTTTGAACGTATTAATTCTTAAAAGGAGTCATTGTACTCATCATTATGAACAACTTTTACTACAAGACCAACCCTGAAATCGTGAAAAAAAAATCAGTTGATCCATACATTATGTCGAGTTATGCGAACATAAATCTATGGATTAACTGATTTTTTTTCACGATTTCAGTGTTGGTCCCGTAGTAAAAGTTGTTTATAATGATGAGTACAATGACCCCTTTTAAGGATTGAAACGATCAAAATTTAACGGTGTATTCACCCTACGTCATTTAACAATATAATAGCCATTTCATACAACTGTCAAAGAATGACAGTTACGGGGAATTTAAGCTGGTATGAAATTTGCTTAAAAATGTATTACCCTCACCGCACCTTTACCTACTAGATATTTTTATTTCAACACTGTAATATTACCTACTCTACAGTGTGTAGGTCACTACTTAGCATAATCACCCTTTAATGTTCCCACTGCTGGGATACAGACCCCCTCTCCACCATGCGGGCCCAGTGCACGTTGGTACATGTCACATGTCTTCGATTTTTTGCTTCTAAGACATGCCGGTTTGCTCACGATGTTTTCCTTCACCGTTTTGAGAGCAGAGGTGACGAAATAATTTACAAAAAGTAAAGCGCCTGTCTGGATAACCACTGGGCGGGGTAAGTCGAGGTCAAATCAATGGGTTACCCCATTAAGTCAACGTAGAAAAGACTTTAGAACCTAATACAATATTCATGATCAAACCTTTTCAGTAATTTATGACCTTAGTTTAGGTGTTTACCGTCAATGATATTTACGATTAGGTCAATATTAATGTTCATTCAAATGTCGCTTGCCTCGTTAGTCTAGTGATCGCAAGCGCTACTGTTGAGCATGAGGTCCTAAGTTCGATTCACAGGTCTGGCAAACTGGTACTCGGTTTTTCCATTAAGAAGTTCTCAGCAGTAGCAGTAGCTCGGAATCTGGGGGCCTAAAAAAGCCACTTTAAGCAATACCTCTAAAAGCTATTCATTTCCTGAATTCTCAGCAGATCATTAGCAATTCCTCTAATTTTCGTAAAATTTCATTTCATATTTGGTGTAAATGTAAACGCATGAAAAAAACCGTAATTTTATCGGTAAATTTTTCATTACAGTTTTTATTAATCAAATTGGTTTTTTATTTTTTATTTCAACAATTTAAATGTTATTTCATTGTGATATAATTTGCACACAGATCATATTATGAATAGTCAGTGTGTGACCATTTTACGATTTTTAACATGATTCATATTGTTATCCTATTATGATTCCGCCAAAGTGACCTTTTTAGGCCCCCTGGACTTTTGTCCGGCTGTGGCCATAGACTCGCTCTCTATTACATGGGACTTAACATAACTGGCTTAATGTAGGTATACCATAGCTACACCGCTGACTAACCCTTCGAGGATTACAGGCGTGTTGTTATGTGTGTAATTCAAAAGATTTAAAAAACCAATCTCACAACATTAAATAACGCTGTGACCAACTCTTTCACGTAATAAAAATATCGTTCACAACAAATGATATGCTATGAATATGTAAATATCTGTTTCCGGCTACGAACTCTACGTTAACATGAAAGGAATATTGTTGATACAGTGAAAATTCATCTTTTATTTTATTTTCCTTAAAATATGGCTTTCTTATTGACCTATCGAAGTTTTTCCACTGGTTTTCATCGCTGGAACTTAGCTTGTAGGAATATTTTAGGGATATATTAAAAGACGAAAGTTATAACATTAAATAGTTCCTTCAACTTTTCCTAATCATCTAATTAATTAAAGCGTAGAACTTAAAAGTAATTGACCTCATTATGTGTTACTCTTCCTTAAAAGAAAACACTCGCCAAAATTACCTCACGGTTTTAAAAGGAGCGCCTTCAAAAGAGGTCAAAACTCGCAAGACTCATATTTTGGCATGCATAACCATGCTTGAAAATGGGGTTAATTAGTGTAGCATATAATATGTAGATAGATCACAAGTATGGCGCTATCAGGCAGGCACACACGTCGGCACATGCTTAATTGGATGACTCCTGCATAAGTGATACTAGGGGGTAGATAGTTTAGGCACTAGACGACGCGACGTTGACGTCGCGGAGCCTCTCTGAAACTACCGCTCTCATGTAATTATGCGGAAAGCTTTACTACTTTACAATTCACTATGCAAGAAAACTGGAGAACACCAACTATTATACAGGGTGGCAGGGACTTCGATGCACAAACTGTAACCATGAATTCAGCACATGAGTCTAGAAATTTTAATTTTAATCAAGAAAAGTCTGCTGTTTCATAGAAAAGTGCAATACCTACGCGGTCAAAATGTATAGAACAGCAATTTTTTAATAACCAACGAAAAATTTCAACGCAGTTCCCACTGCGTTGAAATTTTTCGTTGGTTATCAGAATCATGTACTGACTCCATGGTAACAGGTTGCGCGTCGATGTCCCTGCCACCCTGTATATAATTTTATTTTATCAAAGAATATTCAAAGGAAAATGCTCGTTTTTCAAAAACCCTTGAACCCCATTTTCATATTGCAAAAAATACAGCGCTTACCCAGCTCCAAATCCCTAGACACCGCTATAAATATGAAGCTAATATCTTTACAGAAACATTATGTCAGCTTGGAACCACAGGAGCCTTACTGAAACCTGCTTTATTTTTCGTAAATGTAATAAGTTTTCGTATAACAATGTGGACATCAAAATAAACACGCAATTTAGTTTCAGAACTTACACGAATGTTGTTGGTGTAATTTTTCACACAAACACGACAAAATTGAGTTCATGCAACTGAGGTAATTAAAAGGCGGCTAGGTGTAACAAAGTTATTCCTTTGAAATAGTTACTTGTACGTTAACCTAAAACCTAACAATCCGATGCAATTTAACATTATTTCAACATTTTTACTTATTTTTTTGTTATATAACAGTGAAGGAATACCAAGACATCAAAAAACCGAGCCATTAAAAATTTAGGTTTAATAAAAAAACGAGTCGACTGTAAAAATTGATCGTCAAAATGAAAAATCCGTAGGCACCTTTTCAAAGCCCAATTTCTGGCGAAGTAGAGTTAAACCGTTTTCACACAAATAACCCCGTAATTTGTTGAGCAACTGCCGAAAGTTTTAAATTTCGTGAAACCCCTCTGAAACGGAAAATGGATATTAATTTATTAATAGTAGCAAGTTGCGCGTACCGAATTGTGTTAGTAACTGAATCAATTATTGAAATGTTCAATGACATCATCGCTCCATTTTAATGAACTTTGGGACCTTTAATTTACCAATTCCATTACGATTGTTCAACAAAACGTTGCTAATGTGTAATTTCAATGTCGAGCCTTTTTTTGTAACCTGCCGAAATTCATTCAAATGGCACAAATAATAATTGAGTGAGGTGTTGGTGAAACGTTGTAATTTTCATAATAATTGTAATATGAGCAAGTATGTATATAATTCTTTGTAATTTTGCTTACGGGTCATTTTACTTCTTATAAATTTGTGTACTTAGACATTCTCACTTATAATAAGGCCTTATAACACCTACACATACTTCCAGTGTATGAAGGTGTTATAATTGTATCTATACTAATATTATAAAGAGGTAAAATTTAAATTTCCGGAACTACCAGACTGATTAAAAAAAATCTGATAGCCCGATTCTTGAGGAAGGTTATAGGCTATTATCACGCTACGACACTTAGGAGCCGAGCAAAATGAAAAAGGCCCCTGGCATAGGCAACTGAAGGAAAAGGCTAGTATTCAATAAATAAATAACACAAATCGGAAAATTTCAAATGTGACCAAAATGTAATTTGTCTTGAATACAATAAAATTCTTTCTCCAATTTGATGCAGCAGTTCAAGAAAAGTAGAAAGTTAACTTAGTTTGAATAACAGACTACATTTTCGAATAAAAAACTTTAAATTGAGCACGAATATAATTACAACCGAATGCATGAAATACTGCGAGTGGTACAGAAGTAGGTAGTGTGAGGTTCGACTTAATTCCATTAAAAGCGATTTCAATAACATGCCATGTCTCATGTCTGTATGACTCAGTTAACAAGTTAGATATTTGAATTTATATAAATTGTAAGTCTCTACCGTATAAGCCGATTATGAAAACTATAATGAAAAGACTAATGCCAGCCAAGTTTATTCTCTGAATTTTACGTTTCGGGGAATATTCAAGAATTTATCTAGGAATACTGAAATCGTATGGAGGTACAAGTAGGTAGAACGTACAAATAAATGACTTTAAGTGACAGCTATGTGAACAGAACCCAGCAATGCATAAATATGTAAGCTGTCACGCCCTTTATGCCTGGTGGCTTTTATTTAGGTAGTAAGTTTTTATTTACATTTTAATTTTAATTCATTATTTTTTAGCTTGAGTACGTATAGTTTTTATTATATTTGTTGGTGTATTGGCGTGGCTAGCTGACATAATATGGCAAATAATTTAATTTAATGTTCTGTGTCTTGTAATGTTAATTACTTAACCTATTATTGTACACAATCAAGTATTTTCTAACTAAACAGACAGCTGTGCTGCTAGGGAGTTTGTTGCGCCATTTCTTCTTCCCAGCGATAGCACTAGGAAGTGGTGAAGGGCGGGCGTTTTTGGGGGACTGTCTTTTGTAATTTTGATGTTCGAAAAGTACTGATTCTCAGCCTAATTTGATTTGATTTTAATTTTTTATATTTTTTATTTGAATAAATTACTTTTAATTGTAGGTAAAATATATTATTATCATTTGTTATAAATTGATATTGGTGGATATGGTTCAGTGGCGGCCGCGACTCACGAGTTTGTAGGTCGTAGGTTCGAACCCAGACAGACGCTTTACTTTGTGTAAATTATTTCATTACCACAGCTCTCAAAACGGTGAAAGAAAACATCGTGAGAAAACTCGAAGACATGTGACAGCTACCAACCCGCACTGGGCCTGCGTGGTAGATTATGGCCCACTCCCGAAAGGGGCCTGTGTCCCAGCAGCCACATTTTAGGCTGATTATGTATAAATTGATATTTGCTAAACACCCGTCATTTTTTGATCCCCATCGTATTAGGTTAATTAATAATAATTGACTAGAATATTGACAAAGGCGTCCTTTTGTCTACAAATAACAACCAATGCTGATGACCAATTAATTCGTTCATTTTACTTCCTTTGACGGTTCAATATAAATTCAACCAGTTTTACCTAGGGGTATCGTGTTACCCAGTAACTGGGTTGTAGAGGTCAGATAGGCAGTAGCTTCATGTAAAATACTGGTATTCAGCTGCATCAGGTTAGACTGAAAGCTGACCCCAACATAATTGGGAAAACGCTAAATGATGATAATGATTATGTAAATTTTCCCTTTGAGGGTTCAATGTAAATTGAAACAACCGCTGCACGCTGGAAGGCGCATATTAAGTACCGGACGTTTTAACTGTTAATTATGATGGTAGGTACCTACATATATTAATGTTATGAAGTGTGCAAACAAGCTGTAATAATTAAACAATGGTTTAAACATACAAACGCAACGTTTCATTTGACTTGACAGCTGACAAAGTATTGTATGATAATGAGTTTGTTATAATTAATTAATTACTGCTAATTAGAGGATGTGGTCCATGGAAATATTGTATTTTGAACTAAATAGTAGATTAACTGATTGACCAAATAATGCGTGACATTGGACAAACAACTCATAAAACAGAAAATCCTTTCTGCTGGTAGGTATGTGCCGTGCAACGGAAATGTCAAAATTAGCGTTGACTGGTAACTATTGTGCATAAATACATATCCGTTATATGCAATACAATTTCACATATACATACAGTAAAGAAAACCCCATTAAACGAGTAAAACAAATTTGTCAATTCGAGGCAATATTTTTACTCCAAAGAACCATCAATCAAGTATGAAAATCGTTTCGTTGAATAAACGCCGCGCGCTTCCAATTCCCAATATTATGATCGAATTTTAATTGGTAAAAAAAATTTAGGTACACCGGTAACTAGGGCTGGGAAAAATGTAGGGTACTTGAAGAAAACGTTGAACTTAGAATTTTAATTATTCATTCCACTACTGATGAAAAACTAGGAGATATTTCTTCTTTTGTTGTTCATTTAAATATCTAGATTTAAATGATTCTGTTGTTAACTCTTTTATAAACGCTGCTTGCCAGGTACATCGTTATTGTATCTATAGTAAAATCATCATTGTAGAGTTTTCCTGAATCGATCAATTATTCAGTTTTATAACATCGTTTGAATTAGTTTTATTTGATCATACTTTCGTACACTTAACATATCATATAACTTACAAAGTACCTAAAAACAGTAGTGGCAAGTTTAAAGAGCGATATAAAGTTAATGTCGACAGCGGGTTCACCGCAGTCGAGTAAGCTTCGCTCGCTTCGCTCTTCGCTCTGTCAGTTGTGGCGACTCCATTAAGATACCAAACTCAAATACATTCAGCTCGTTAAATATTTCATCTCATATTTTACATGCCAATTTCAGTACTGAAACAAAATGTATCGTGAAAAGTGACATTGACAGGTCGAGCGTCCGCCATATTTAGCATTTAAATATGAAATATATAGCGGGAATAGATAACGTATCTACTTACTCGTATCAACATTGTTTCCTGTTGAAACGAACACATAAATATTGCTCCCTATAATATTTATTTGAAAACGTGACAAAAGTATGATATATTTATTAACCTTCTAAAATACTCTCGTTATTGATATGATACGTCATTGTGTGAGTTCTGGTCCTAAACAAATACTCTTCACACGAATGTTCAATCCATTTAGGTACGAGTATTTGCGTGGAGAGATCTGCTAACTGATTGTGTTATAACATAACATTATCCACTTTTAGAACACTAATATCGCTTATTAGTGTTTAATAACACCTCGTACCCGCCCTCGTATTATATTCTTTGTTCACAAAGAATAGAACCCAAGAGCCCGATATTTCAAAGCTTTTGTCATATGAATGCTTTTTCTACACATCCTTTCCCTACATGGCAGATAAACGTACCTTTAGAAATTGAAAGAGAACCGCTTTGTAATAATAACACTAAAGCAATATAAAAAAAGCTTTTAAAACCACCTCGCACAAAAACATTTCAGGTATAAAACTATATTTGGCAGATTAACAGAAGTGAAAATCGCATTACTGCAAAATAGCACTTACGGATACATATAACAATTATCGGCACATCCAACATCAAATTTTGGGTCCACATAACGGTTTGAAAGTTCCATTTCGTCGGCAGTTACCAAGTAGGACTTAATTTAGTTCCTCGGGGAATATTCTCGACATGCCCTTTTAGCGGTAGCCGTCGGTGATTAGTTTCAGAGGCCCTTAACCGACGTGTCGTCCTGTGAACCTTGTACCTGTCAAACGTTGATAGATGACTTCCATACTAGTTGGAAATTGAGTGGTGTGATTCCTGCTAATAGCTTACTAATGAAAGAGCTGTAGTTAACAGGTAACAGTTTACCTAACAAATGTTTGTTAAACACAATAAAAAACAAACTTTAAACAACCTGGAAGGCTGAGGTGCAGTAAAGTTTAATCAGATTGACACAAATTTGTTGCAAAGCGTTTCCAAGTGGAAGAACTTACAGTTTGATTTAAATATAAGTGTTTCCGAAGTTCTAAAATAAATTAAGACTCTTTTCTTGGGGTGAATAATAAAAAACCTCTTATAGCTACTGAACAAATTCTTTAACGTGATGAATATTCATTGGCGCAAAGTGGGGATGCTCTGGAATAGAACAACACAGACATGTCTAGATTTTTTTATCGAACTTTGAAAATTAAGTTCTATTTACGTCAGGCATACAGTCAAGAGTGGAAAAGTGGACCTCCGTCTAAGTGACGGACAGTTGAGAAGACAAATGGACATTAAAGTGTTCTTAGGGCAGATAAAATGGGTTACGAAACTACTACTGCTATCGTTAAGCGTAAACTTTATGACATGTAGTGAAACACTAGAGTAAATTGGAATTTAATATTTACAGTTGTTTGTAAAGGCTTTGTCGGAAAGTGGATAATAACATCTAAGAATGCTTAATGGAATATCAGATTAGGTGTTAATATTTTATTGGTTACTGGTCAGGTCTAGTGGTCGCAAACGCTACTGCTGATCATGAGGTCCCAGGTTCGTTTCCCTGGTCGTGCAAAGTGTTATTGGGTATTTCCATTGAGAATTTCTCAGTAGCGGGCCGAAGTCTGGATTGGCCCCTTATTTCATGCGACTAACACATAACTGGCGAAATGTGGGTGTACTATAGGTACACCCCTGCCTAACACCCTGCGGTATACAGGCGTGATGTTATGTTATGGTCAACTACTCTTAGTGACCAACCCAGTGGTTGGTAATCAATACCAGTACATCTATTCTGTAAATATCTCACCGTGAAAACTAAGATGAGGTGAGCTTGAAGTGAACTGTTAATAGTGTCAATCCCTAGCATTCGCTGGAATGGCAGCTCACTTCACCTGAGTTTTCACGGTGAGCTTTTTACAGAATAGATCGATTAATTATATATAATAATAGATAGATTATAATTTCAGGAGCCACATTCTCAGCGGCACCATAAATCACCGATTTCTCTTTAATTAAACCGGGAAAGCAGAAGGGAAATCCAATTATGTAGGCAAGTGTGCTCAAAGAAGAATTTGCAACTCGTGTGAACAGATTAGCTGTTGTTTTCTTTTCTCTGTAAGAACGCGAGGCGACAAGAGACTTAAGTGTTGTTCGTGTCAATACTGGCACTGTTGTTCGTAGGAAAATAAAGTTGCCGAGGGGAATGTGTGCACAGTGAAGTACGAAGAAGCTTGAACAATCAAAGTTCAAGTGATTTTTACAATACGTCCGCATTGTCTGTTAAAGAATGTTTAGGCAAGTTTGTTATAAACCGTATATACTTTTTAAGGTACCTACGGAACCTTTAAAATAATACAACTAATACATAATCAGCCTATAATGTTCCCACTGCTGGGACACAGGCCTCCTCTCGGTGAGAGGCGGTTGGACGTAATGCATCACGCGGGCCCAGTGTGAGTAGGTAGATGCCACATGTCTTCAGATTTTTGGTTCTAAGACATGCCGGTTTCCTTACGATGTTTTCCTTCACCGTTTTGAGAGCAGTGGTGATGGAATAATTTCCACACAGCAAAGCGTCTGCGTAAGCTGAGGACCGAACGAAGTGAAAAAACATCGTGCATAAAGCCACGAAAGCCTTTCAGAGACACAACCTTCAGTAATGAAGTACGCGACCAAGAAGAGAGAAAGCGTCTGACTGGATTCAAACCCACGACCCACAACTCCAGTCGGAGCCGTTACCACTGCGCCACCACTGCTCAAGAATAAATAAAACTAGAGACTTCGAATAAAACTAATGTTCTTCGTAAAATCAATGGGATGCCAGTCTGAGCCCTCACAAACATTTTTCAACGCTTAGTTAATGACACTTCGCTTCTAAAAGAGGATAAATTAGGATTTTGTTAAGCCAAGCAGAAAATGGGTTTTTGAATTTCGGAATCCACTTATTGTGAAAAGCCGTATTTAAAACCCAAATTTTCTTATTTTTGTTCATTCCATTTTTATGATTGTTGTACTGAATTTCCTTTCTACCCACAGCCTTCTGTGAACTGCTTATGTAAATGACATTGCCTAAATTATTTAACAACAAATAAAAACACAACTGTCGAAAAAATCTTGATTGGCCTAAAAATTTAGACGAATTCTGAAGCAATTTGTCAAATCAACAAATATTTACATTCCAATTTATCAATAGGCATGAAAGGCTGACTACGGAATAACGCAATGCCTAGCCTTGAGGGAATGGCCTTTGAAGACCTCGAGGCAACAAAAGATAATTGAAACTAATCTTTGAGCGATGTCCCGCTTTTTCCAATAATTCCAAGTGTTGAGCGGGGTTCACAACATCCACTCCAGCACGTCTGTGACTGACTGAGGGCCCTCCATGTCGTGTCGTTATCCGCTGTGTCATGTAAACTAAGCTTTAATAAAAATGATCTAAAGCGAAATAAAAGACGAAGTTAGGTCAACTGCACAGTGGAACTTTTCGATGGAGTTGTGTTACTTTTTTCCTGGTTTATCTTTGCAAATGTAATGTTTTGCATTTTAAATTCCAGTAAACTTTACGAGTCCAAAACAATGTTAGCTGTTCGTGTTTGGTTTACAAAAATACTTTAGTTTTTTTTTTGTAAAAATATTTTAGATGTCGATGCAATATTTTAGTTATATCTGAAAGGCAATTCTCGTAATTATAAGAACGTTCACAATCTGATCTCAGTCTCAATCTGTCAAAAATACCTCAAATTTCCCTACATTTTGACAAGTTTTTGACATTTGTTTGTGGCCGAGATGACACTGCGACTAGATTTTGAACGTTTTAAATTACGAGAATTGGCCTTCTGATCTTTAGATTGGGATCATTTTTGGTTTATTGTTCATAATAGATAAATTAGTATGACGATGAAAATGTATTGGCGACGATTTAAATTATTTCATGCATAGTTAGCCTATAATGTACCCACGCTGACCCAGTGCGAGTTGGTGGATGTCAGATGTCTTCGAATTATTTGTTCTAGGACATGTTGGTTTCCTCACAATGGTTTCCTTCACCGTTTTGGGAGCAGTGATGATGAAATTAAATACATAAAGTAAAGTGCCTGTCTGGGTTTGAACTCACGACCCTCTGGGTTACAACTCGTAAGTCGGGGCCATATCACTGGTCCATAACTGCTCTTATAATTACTTCATGCTTTAATTAAAATGACCTGCAACATACAACATATTTTACATAATGTAAAGCCCAAATCAAATTATATGAAACTAAATAAAACTCAGTGATGCCCATATAAAATTAAATTCAATAACCCTTCAATATGCACTGAAACAAAAGCCTTTAATCTCCGCCGCTCCCAGTGGCGGGCTTTTACCTAGGCTCGACCTAATTTGGCGGATTTGAAATTCAAATTAAAACTATGTAATTGCTGCGCTCGTTGTCCACTGTGCAGACTTAGAAAACGTTTCAAATTAGGGTATGTTTTATTTTATAAACCATTTTGAGAATTGTATAGATATTATGTAGGAGTCGTTTTTTCTATCTTAAGCTGCTTTAAATACAAGAAATGTAAACCAATATCTAAACAAATAAATAAAATTGAAGTGTCTATTTGTAATGTCAAAATAACTGCTTTTTAGTAAAGGCATATGAATAGTATATACGATACAAATACAATATTTTTTTTTGTTTTTGTCTGTGTATCTGTCTGTATCGGCTAATCTTCGAAACGCCTGGACCGAATTTGACGGGAATTGCAGATAGCTAATGTTATAAGGAGTAACGACTACTTTTATTTTAGAAAAGAATTAGGGTTCCACGCAAAAAAATTAAAACCCATGAAATACAATATGTTTTCCGACATGCACGCGAACGAAGTCGTAGGCACAGCTAGTTAAAGAACAAATAAGTAGGTGTTGAACAAAATAAATTTATTATATCAACGTTTAAGTGCACAAAATTACTATCTAAAAATTTGTTCCAAGGTTTTTTTGCCCGAAACATCAACATACATGTTCAGATAAAGGGGATTACCCAATGATAAAAAATTGTAATATCAATATATTTTTGCATCAAGTATGTGCCCTAAATCATGCATATCAAAAGCCTGCGACCCGGTTAGCCGCGGCAATGGCTGCTATCTCCCCACTTAGCGAACGTCAACTCAGACAACGTCAAGAGAGAAGTCGCTGCACTTATTTGACTGTCGCATATCGATAAAAGTTTTACATTGTGTTACCGCTTTTATTTTGAATTTTTGGACATGGAAGCTTGGGATCGTCAACTTTGTTTTGCTTTTCTCGAGTGTAGAAAATTATACAGAGTGTTGTTTTTCTTACGGTATGAGGTATTCCTAATTTAAATAAATATTTAGGTAAGTAAATAAGTTTTCCTATGTCTCTTTCGGTCTAGGTACTATTAAATCTATCTATACTAATAATAATGCCGAAGAGTCTGGTTGTTTGTTTGAAGGCGCTAATCTCTAGCACTACCTGTCGGATTTGATATTTTTGCATTTGGTAGCCCAATTTTTGAGAAAGGCAGAAGGAAGGAATTTAAAGCTTCGACCCTAAGGAGTCGAGGAAAAAAATATCAGACTGAACGCTAAGCAAAAACATAATAACAGCGGTGGCGGCGTGGTGAGTCGGGGGACAAGAAATTTCACGCAGGCGAAGTCGCGAGCAGAAGATAGTTTCTAATATTTTGTGTCACCATCTAAAAGCAATTAGTCCCTTGTCCTGAAGAACTGATAGTCCTGATAGATATCAATAGTTTGTGCTGGTTTGATGGATATTAAATCTTACAGTCACCAAAAGAGATAAGTAACCGGGGTCGTCGGATATAGTTGAAGTTTACTCAGAAATCGATGGATGTTTTTGAATTCAATTAAATAGGAAGTAAATAATAGAAAACAAACAGTTTATTTATCAAATTAAATTTCATTCGAAAACATCCATCGTGTTCTTACTAAATTTTAACTATATCCGACGACCCTGGTTACTTATCTCCTTTGGTGACCGTACCTGAGCTGAATTGATTCCTATTTGTTGTTTATTTATTTATTTTATTTAAGGATTACCAACGAGATACATTACTATTATCTTTAACCATTATATAACTTGTATTATTATACATTATCCTGTAATGCACACTCAATTACAGGTAACCACAGCTTACACATTACATAATTAAATTATATATGTTGTATTTTCTAAAACGTATTCACCTAAATGACATGCAAAAGTGAGACGCGAAAGATAATTATTTCATCATCTGCCTAGTCTTTTCGTCGGCTTCCAGTCTAACCGGATTCAGCTAAGTAACTGTATTTTACATGGAGCGACTGCTTATCTGACCTCCACAACCCCCAGTTACTGGGTAATACGGTAAGACTGGTTGTCGGATTTTCGGGCTTGTGACAACCCGTACCGACTGTCAAAGATTCACGAAAGGATAATCGTTTTAATAATAAAACAACATTCGAAAATAAACATTGTTTTTTATCCACAAAACGTTGAAATCGTGATTTGGCAAGACTTTCATGAATAAAATGTTTCCTTTTATGTTTGGCTTATTTATCTGTTCTTGACAAGTTATGCTCATTAGCTTTCATTGTAATAATTGTCGAAGATATTTAAATACTGACAAACTGTTTTTCTCTTCTGCCTCATAAAATGAAACCCATTTGATAGGGCAATTTGTTATTTCTCTAATAATTTACAAAACCAATTTATTTCATCGTTTCAATTTAACTAAAATCGTTTGTAAGCCGGAAATAGCAAAAGGGTTCAATAAAACAAACACGCTGTATAAAACAATCATAGACTATAGACGTGCGGTGGGATTATTAAAGTGGAAGCTTTTAACCTTATTGATGTTTCATTTGCAGGGGTGGGATGGCGGGAAAATGTTTCATACACACACGCATGATACTGAAATAATTACCTTTTATAGTTGTATACCCAGGTAAAAGCATATTCAATTAATTCAAACCGAGTTTAATTTTACATTTTCAGAATATTAAATTATTTTATTACTGTAAGTAGGTTTGTACAAACACGTCAATAATAATATTTTTTTAAACTAGATGAGGTTGCCTTTTCTATCTGAATACTCTGAGAAGAAAGGCCGAAACAAACTCAGAAGTCCCAGAATATTTTTAAGTCCAGACATAATCGTGGTCAGATCATGTAAATACCATGTAGATTGGTGTCTGAAATGGTCTTTTGAGGAAAGAACCATACAGATTAAGTGAACCTGTCAAGGCAGTGCACGAATTTGTCAGTAATCTTGGAGCTCAACTCAGAACTTAAGGAGCTTAAAGATTCGACGAACAATACAAAAGAAAGGACATTTGGGTAGGCCACATAAATTACTCAAACTGCCAGATCATGAATCGAAATCCATTAAATTCTTGGTAAATTTTGAGAGGGGCTCGTAGCTAAGTAATAAATAACAGACGCACGGGTCGATCGATCAGGTTAAGCTACACCTTTCAGGTTCTGTACATGAGTGACCATCATTACCGAGACCCCTCCATGCCTAGGAAAGCATGTTAAGGCGTTGGTCCCGGCTGTCATTTGGATCTTTGACAGTCGTTACGAGTCGTCAGAAGTCCAAAAGTCTGACAACCAGTCTTACCAAGGAGTATCATAATAATATTACCCAGACACTGTTGTGGAGATCAGATAGGCAGTCGCTCTATTTAAAATACTGGTATTTGGCTGCATCCGGTTAGACTAGAAGGCTAGGCAGCTTGATTGGAATTCTTGCTAAATTTGGTTAAAATACTGTCGGAAAATAATAAAGTCTGTAAATTTTAATGCTTTTATTGAACAGCATTGAGTTTCCAATTAGTTTGCTCTTGATGCCTTTCCGCGTTTTTTCGCTCTCGTGGCAAATGATGTCACAATTGACTACACAATTAGAACGGATGCATGCACTTTCATACGGACAACTTTATTACTTCTGCTGACAGCTAAAGTGGTTCAGAGCTACTGTGACGGATTATTATTTGTATGAAGCTAGTACTACTTGATCGTATGAAATTATTGTTTCTTAGAATATAATAAAACTTTAATTAAGATAAAATAGACACCTTTACCTTTTGAATATTTTACTGGCACTGATATATTCACCTCAGAATGGTCGATCAGACGAGTCCCTCGTTAGGAACGAGATTCCTTATGAGACACTCACACGCCCACACACTCATATAAGAAACATAGAGAGAGAAAGTGTGAATTTTATACGCGTTTTTAAGGTGTATATAGGGCTCGCTGACCTTGTGCATGTGGGCGGAGCTAAACGCTCTACCCCCGAATACGTAAAACGCGCGCGGTGGCGCGCTGCACTAAAACGACGATCAAAGAATATGCGGAGAGGCAGACATGCCGCACGCAGGTCGCCATTTTTGCCTACGATTCCAGACGGGAATGGCGGAGGCAAGGCTGATATATTTTGTATAGATTGATACTTATGTTACGTGTATTTTATGTTTTTACTGGACATCATTTTTTAGAATTTTTTCATTTTTTGATTTTGTTTAAAATCATACGTGAGAACGAACTTAGTTCCCGACGGGGGTAAAACTTTAAAAATGATATCGAGTGTTTTCTTATGAATGGAATAACATTTTATTTGCATAGACTGTAGGTCTTCTTAGGAGGACTTACATAAAAATGAGATTTTATAAAAATGAGAACCTGTTTCATCAATTTGAATTATTATAAATCAGTAATAAACCTACCTAACTAGCACTGTACCTAAATGGCATTTTTAGGATTCCGTAGCCAATCGGATGATGTTATAATCAACTTTCTTCCTGTCATTGTTATTTACATAGCAGGTAGTGGTACCTATTCTAATTTGTGACCGGTAGGTGCCACAACGAAAATATGCAAAATAATTATTTAAAAAAAAAAAAAAAAAAAACCGACTTCCATAAAAAAACTACAAAATGAAAAATAACTTTATTTCGGAAGTCTGTAGCAAAAAACGTAAATTCAAAACCAAAGACATCGACTTCCGAAAAAAAGTCATTTTTCACTTTGAAGTGCTTTTTTTTAAGTGTTTTTCATGTAAAAAGATTTTTTTTACTATTAATCGTACGTCAAAAGTAACAGTTGAACTACGAAAACTGTTACCACTGTTATAGTATAGTAAAGTAACAGTATCATGTCTCGTTAGTGCCCTTGAAATAATCACCTACGGCCGCTCAGTAGATACACCTTCCGCGTTCGTGCGTAACAGCCGCGCGCGAATACTCAGAGTATATCAGTCAGTGGCGTGTATTGCATAAAGGCATATAAGCAGTGCTTACCTCGATAAATCACCATAGGCCTGTTAGTTACATTTTAGTGTGTGTGCCCAACTATGAAACTCACTAAATTATCATACCTAACAAAAAACAAAATCTTCGTACAAATACGCGCGGCAGTAGGCAGTCGCAAGACGGCCTACTCGGCTCCCGGACTATTCGATTTTTATTTTGACCTCACTATCGGCTTTATCACCCTCGAAAAGTATGAAAACGACACCCATGATGAAATATTTGAAATTTTTTGCAGCCGCCATTTTGGATTTTTATTTTGACCTCACTATCGGCTTTATCACCCTCGAAAAGTATGAAAACGACACCCATGATGAAATATTTGAGAACTTTTGCAGCCGCCATTTTGGATTTTTATTTTGACCTCACTATCGGCTTTATCACCCTCGAAAAGTATGAAAACGACACCCATGATGAAATATTTGAAAAATTTTGCAGCCGCCATTTTGGATTTTTATTTTGACCTCACTCTCGGCTTTATCACCCTCGAAAAGTATGAAAACGACACCCATGATGAAATATTTGAAATTTTTGGCAGCCGCAATTTTGGATTTTTATTTTGACCTCACTATCGGCTTTATCACCCTCGAAAAGTATGAAAACGATACCCATGATGAAATATTTGAGAACTTTTGCAGCCGCCATTTTGGATTTTTATTTTGACCTCACTATCGGCTTTATTACCCTCGAAAAGTATGAAAACGACACCCATGATGAAATATTTGAAAATTTTTGCAGCCGCCATTTTGGTTTTTTTTTTGACCTCACTATCGGCTTTATCACCCTCGAAATGTATGAAAACGACACCCATGATGAAATATTTGAAAATTTTTGCACCCGCCATTTTGGATTTTTATTTTGACCTCACTATCGGCTTTATCACCCTCGAAAAGTATGAAAACGACACCCATGATGAAATATTTGAAAATTTTTGCAGCCGCCATTTTGGATTTTTGTTTGACCTCACTATCGGCTTTATCACCCTCGAAAAGTATGAAAACGACACCCATGATGAAAAACTTGAAAATTTTCGCAGCCGCCATCTTGGACTTATTATATCAAATTCAATATTTTCTCATTTTAATATTAGTTAGATAAGCCTTACTACTTGTATACTATCGTAAGCGTCCTGACGCGCACAATAGAAATGGGCCATCTGCAGCGAGCTAGTCAATAAACGCACACTGATACAATTCGTTCGTAAATATTTGCACTAACACAGGCAAACGCGCGTAGTCAGTCGATAGCCGGAGCGGAGCAGCGAGCGACACAGCCCTCCCGTCTCAGTGCTAACGCACGACTGCCGCCCGCGCCCGCGCAGAGCACCTCTGAAGCTCAATCTCAAAGTGGGGAAATTTTCTTTGCAAATGTTATTGATTTACATAAGCTGTTTCATTTCTATAGTACCTCTAACCATCAATTTTTCAGTGTAAAAATATTTGCAAACATCAAAGCCGTTTAGAAGTAATATGGAATATTAGGAAAAAATAGCGTTTTGCTAAAAAATTTTTTAAGGGAAAAGTATTAGCCATACGAAAAAATCCTGTTACAGAAATGTTGTACATGAACCTATACCAACAATATATTTTTTTCAGATCTTCTAATCAAGCCGTTAATGAGAAATATTCTTCATAAAGTGACCGTGTTACGGTACTAAACGAGAGTAAGGCCCTTAATACAAAGCTATCTAGTTTAGTCGCCATCTTGGATTTTCACTTTGACCTCACTATCGGTATTAGCACCCTCGAAAACTATGAACTCCATCTCTCTAGAGAAAGAAAAAGTCGCATGGAGGGGGTTGCTTTTTCGATATATGTACGATTTCTGCCAGTTTACTCCTACCGCAAGCCGCGTTAAAGAACTTCGTTCCAAAAACACGAATGCGGCATCAAACAAGACAGACAAACAAAACCAAGACGTTAGCAACTTTTCTTTACGCAATACAAACTACAAAATAAATGAAAACACATAACTAATTAATCATCAAGTTCGAAATAGATCACAACAATTAATTACTTGTCGATATTGCACAATAGGATTACAACAATGAGCTAGTTTCGTAAGCCGCCGATAAGCCAGCCAACTGGATTCCGTCATATTCAGCACACACGACGGCTCCAAGAAGATCGATGACAAGTTGAGTATATGGATGGGTACCACAGTACCTATGGTACGATGAGCTATGGGAAGTAAATTACTTTGTCACCCAATGATAGATCACTATTGATCACCATAGCCAAGAGATACGGATGTAATTCTAATGGTGTAGTAATTTTGCACACCAATCCTGGTATGCTATTCAAAAGATCATTTCTAAACTCGAAAGGTGTCGAAGTGTGGATCCCCGGCCCGATGATTAATGATGTCAATTTTAAAATCAAGTGAGTTCTTCTTCAATTCGTGCTAAGATCCAGGCGTACTTTTCTAACACTAGCTGCGCTCCACAGTTTCACCCGCATAATTCTCGATCCCGTAAAAATATCGGGATAAAATGTACTCTATGTCCTACTCGAGGTCATGGTCTATCTATGTGCTATATTTCATCTAAATCCGTTCAGCCGTTTTAGCGCGAAAACGTAACATACAAAAAATCAAATATTTTCTCTTTATAATATTAGTTTAGATACTCGTTATAACTGAGAACACACCGGCATAGGAAGCCCTCTGTATATACTGAAAGCTCGTGCGTTGACTGCAGTTATTAGTGAATTGCTAACTTGATAACAGTAATATAGAGTAGTCAAAGCATATGTCAAAGGAAGATAGGTTGGTCTTGTTTCGCTTTTAGAATGATTAGGTGCTCGTCAAAGGCTCATAGAAATTCTGATTCGGACAGATAGGCAATGTGCAGTAATATCAACCGGAACATTCTACCTATGGTAAAAGGAACTTCATACCGAACTCTTTGTATTTTTTTTTAAACTACAACTGCTCCGTTGGTCTTGTGGTCGCAAGCGTAACTGCTGAGTCCTGGGTCCTGGATTCAATTCCCCGGTCGAGCAAGGTCCGGGCCCGGTCGGTTTTCTATAAGGAATTTCTTAGTAACAGCCCGGAGTTTGAAAGTTGGCGGTGGTACTCCCATGCCTCGGAAAGGTCGTTAAGCCGTTGGTCCTGCGCCTGATCTCTCTCCAGTCGTGTCGGATTGCCGTCCCATCGGACTATGATAGTGAGGGAAGAGAGAGTACACCTATGTCTGCGTACATACTTGTGCACTATAATATCTGTCGCGCTGAAGGCTAGTCTGTTGAGATTGGCCGCCATGGCCGAAATACGATCGAGGTCTATATTTTATTTTTAAACTGCAAAGCCTTATCTGAAATGACTAAGTATGTGTTTCTACAGCATCCTTATCAATCTATAAATTTTTACAGCTGAACATGACACATCTTTAATAACGAGCGCTCAATATCCCGGTTGGCACACGCTATAGAGGTATGAGGAACAGGGTGTAAAGTTCACTCATCCTCCATAGAAAAGGGAGGATCCTCCGACCAGACGGGTGTTGTGTCTGGCGGGCAATTGCCCAACGATTGATGTTGGGAAATTGTATCTATGCTAATTGCGCGGTAAACTCTGCTTGCGAGATGCAGGATTTGCGTGACGTCAGTATGACGCATTGTTCGCATGTGGCGTTGTAGATACCGCTACATCACTCCCCTCCGGAGACCGGAGGTCGATAGTGGGCTGAGTCTTGTATCTTGCGATGCTTGCCAGGCCAGCTAAGGTTCCAGTGAGTCGGAACCGGTTGCCGCATAGTTCACGGTGAGTCGGAACTGTCTGCGGAGTTGTCCCCAGTGAGTCGGGGTGGCGCTGCGTTATATTCCAGTGCGTCGGATGTACAGCGCCGGGTTGAGGCTGGCTGCTGCGTCGACCAGGAGAGGGTGCTCTGCTTGTTGACCGGCCGAAAGTGCAGTGTGCTGTGCCGAGGTTGCTGATGAGGCTGAGGGTGATGACCAGGTATGCGCGGACGCTGCATGCTGGTGGTCAGGATACCCGTAGAAGCCGTGGATGCTGGCTGGCTGGGTGACTCGCCGCTAAAGCTTGCGGGAGTGGTGATGATGACGTCACGCTGAAGTATTTGCACGAAGGCTGCGCTGACGTTCATATCCGGGGTCACCAGTATAGAGGTATGAGGAACAGGGTGTAAAGTTCACTCATCCTCCATAGAAAAGGGAGGATCCTCCGACCAGACGGGTGTTGTGTCTGGCGGGCAATTGCCCAACGATTGATGTTGGGAAATTGTATCTATGCTAATTGCGCGGTAAACTCTGCTTGCGAGATGCAGGATTTGCGTGACGTCAGTATGACGCGTTATTCGCATGTGGCGTTGTAGATACCGCTACACGCATTAGTGACGGAATTTTGTGGACAGGAGGACGCCAGCGTCTTTTCTCTTGACTTTTTTCTTTATTGAAGTACGTTATTTTTCCGTTCTAAATGATATCCTTCTTTTCCAGAGCAACATGCCCGTCATCACTCTTCCACACATGGGAGACGTTACTACAGGAGGTGGAGGCAGACGTACTAGGGTTCAACAATGCAGCACAGTCGCTGGAGAGGCTGGTGGCCACACCACTCATAGAGCGGACCTTCCACATGAAGGTGCAGGCTCGGAAGCTGTTCGCCCATCGGGAGGGATGCGAAGTCATCATCGGGAAGGCTGACGATCAACTGACTAAGGTATTAACGATCTTCAAAAGTGTGTTTTTGAAAGTATAGAAGCAAGTTGTTGGGATACATGAAAACATCCTGGCATTTTGGTTCTAAAAAAATTGAATATTCCAATTCTATCTGTAAATAGTGTTACTGTGATAGTTAGCCTGCATCATCCCACTGCTGGGCAAAGGCCTTTCTCCATGACCTTCAGCTCTTTCGATCCAGAGCTGAAGTAGACCACTGGTTGTTGGTTTTCTCCAGTTCGTCCCGCCATCTTCTACGGGGTCTGCTGCGACCTCGGGTCGGTAAATAGTGACGATAGATATATCCTTACTTAAAGTAGTTGTATAGTGTAGGTTGTTTGTTTACGAATATCAAAGTTCCCCATTTTATAAACAAACAAACAACATAACAATAAGGTGCAGCCCCTTCAAGCGATTAATAACAATATTTTACGAACTTTCAACAGAGTCACGTTTAGGCACTTAAACAATTTGTGTATTGATATGGGTCCGGTAGATAAAACTACTGACCTAATTTGATAGAACCCACACTTCACCGGTAATTGTAAAAGCAAACTTGGCAAGTCACGCTAATAATTAATTAATTAAGGAATATAACACCATCGCAACACCTACCAACGCCAGCCCTGAAGGGGTAGGCACACGAAGAACACGGAGTTCCCACGAGCATCGAGGCCGTAAAAGCTCCTAACATGATAACGTATAGTGCTTTTATCGAACTATCGGCTCTTATCGGTCGCATTATGAACATAGGTGGATATTTTGAACCAAACTTTTTTATAAAAACAATGTTCAACTTTGCAGTTTCGACTGAACAGATTGAAGTCATTTTTCTTTTTTGCTGGAAGGGAATCATAATGCAATGCATTCGTGATAGTTATGATGTGCACGAAATCTGACCGCCCGCGATTGTGATGTGATACTTACGATATACTTGTTTCGTAAATAGGTAATAATAATACTCGCTTCCTGATCTTCATATCCATGAGATATCTCTACTGTTATGAGCTGGTTGAGATGTTCGAGGCTGGCGTCGACCTGATGTAAGCACTGCTTGGTTCTGCAGCAGTTCACCGCATATTTTAACTAATAATAATACTCACTTTCTGATCTTCATTATATATCCAGGAGATATCTCTCCTTCTTGAACAAAACAATACAATATTCTCACTGATGTATTGGTGTTAGAGTAGATTATCTACGATCACACACTGGCAAACGATGGACTTCCACAAGTCCCATCCCAATTAATCTTGAACGTTAAAATGTGCCCAACATAAACCGGAAAACAAGAGCAAAAAATATAAAAAGACACATTCGCTTGACAGAACATTGATTTTATCTTAGCCTCTAAAAACTATAGCGTTGAAATGCTAGCGAATCAATCCGGAAATACCAAAAGAAATTGGATTTTAGCATCCGTCCAATCCCGTAGCGAATTGTGAGTGTTCGAATCTATTGGACGCTCCCAAAAGGTCACCGAGATGTGTTAAAACGAGATTACTTGGGAATTCCCCCTTCAATAATTTTGGGAGATTAATTTCTTCCTATTACGCTTGGAAAACTCTAGGGGTTCTGTTTTAAAGTACGATTGACACAACGATGAAGACTAACTAACTTATCCGATCTAATCGACCCCCTTGCGCCATCTCATGTTTCAAGACTGGCTGTGCTGGCGCTTCTGCTGCGGCTGTTGAGACCCTCAAGCGGTGCAAATACCTTATTTGTTTTGAGCCGTTTGGGGTCGAAACGTTCGGGTCATGGGGCCCAAATGCGCGTATTCTTTTTAAGGAAATTTCTCGCCGACTGGTCGACACTTCACGTGACAAGAGGGCTGGCTCGTTTTTTGGCCAAAGAATTAACATTGCCAATCAATGTGGCAATGCTGCCAGTCTTCTGGGCACTTTCCGCTGACAGCGATGCGGACGAGAACTTCGACGCTTAAGTGACCAAAAAACAGAAGGATTTTTTGTATTTATTTGGATATTTAGTTAGTCAGTTATCCATCTAATAGGTACTTTCTTGTTTGAAAGTGTAAATGACATGACGTTACGATCCTTTAGATTTACAAAGAAAAGTCATACTGTAAGTGCCTATAAATAATTCAAGCCTGAAGTTTCCGTGCACAACCTCTAAATAATACCTAGATTTGAATATCTTTGAGATCGAGACGATTAATATTTTATAACTTTCACTCAAAACGTTGGTAACGACGATATCTCCTCAGAATGTGCTGACTTTACATCTGTTGCAAAGCTCAAACCATATTTACGATCGAATGTTTTTTAGAACATCTAGTAATGTGGAAACGACAGTCAAACACGTAAAGGGACATTAAATCAAAGCTAAACTCTTTACATAATTTGATGTTGGTAAACCGCGCGCTCCCACCATTTCTCATTTTATTTTCCCATTCGATAAGTTCACAAATAATCTCAACAGTTTGAACATTTCTCTTTTCCCCACAGGCGCGTTATTATCGGTCGATAATATCGGATGCGTTATTGCTATATCTGTTTTCAGTACATTTTGTATTAGGACGGCCACGAAGTTACAAGCTTCTGCGATAATAACGACCAAATAGAAGTAGGACGCTTGCGTTCCTCCGTCCTGCGATATTCCGATATGAGTTCTTAGAACATTTTTTATTAGAACGCATACGATCTTACACACACCTACATTAATAACGTAGTAACGTGTAGTGCGGGCGTTAGAAATATCGGACGATAATAACGCAGCTGTGTGGCAAAAAATCGGGATGCATTATCGCCATAAAGCATCCGATATTATCGACCGATAATAACGCGCCTGTGGCGGAGTCTTTATTCGTTCGCCTTCTTGGCTTATTCAAACATAGCTGTAGAATCCTGTTGATTCCGTATTTAAGTTGAATATGTTACGTCACTGGCACACTACAAGATCAAGCGCTATCGTGCAGACCTGCTTCACTTTGTCTGGTGGGAATCAGACAAAGTGTCAGTCAATGTCAACTGTCAGTCACGAGGAATGGCGGGAGGCATTCCTCGCGACTATACTGACTACAACTACCTCCTCTTGTGTGAATGAGACAGTGTTTACATAACTACTAAATAGATAGGTACACTACAATAGCAAACGGCTAATTTAATATTCGCATCTCTTTCAGCTTAGTTTTAGAGCACAAAGTCTCAGAACTCTCAGAAGTTCGCGTTTCATTGTTCGTAAATAATGATGCACTCACCATACTCATTTCAATTTATTCAGCCAGTGTCAATCGCTTTTATTATAACCTACATACGTTTCGAGTTCCGACGGTACTAACCAAGAGAGAAAAAAACACGATCAGTTTATCGCATCCCGTAGTCGTCTGTTCAGGTGGCACTATGCAAAAATCGCCATCGAGCAATTAATTGCGATCACATGTGATCTTTTTACGCTTCATCGGGAGCACACTGGAAGCCAATCAGCCGTGCGGTCGGACGACCCGCTATAGATTCGTCGAGTATCTATAAAATTGATCGTTGCACTAAAAGCAGATACGTAGGTAGGTGCATATACCTACGAATAGTCGGTTCCACCAAAAGTATCTGATGAAAGTGTCACAGACCCTGTTCAGGTTAAATTCTTACGCAATCACTCAATAAAGGGAGTTAGTATCTAATATATTATTAATCTGTATTTAGAAGGTTTCAACTTTATATTTCAGCACTTTTTCTAACAATTATTGCTTTAAAAAAAAACATGGACATAAATTAAGGTTATAAAATTAATCTTAGGGCTGATTTTTCCATCGTTAAATAAATATTATTCGAGGAATAAAATTGACATTTGATAGTTTTTGTATGAAATAACTGTCAAAATTTCAAAATTATCCCTCGAATAAAGTTATCAAATGATTGAAAAATCAGCCCTTAATTGTCAAACGAAAAAGATCAAATCACAATACTTAATTTGTAAGTGGCACTACAAATTGGCATCCACAGTTACGTTTTCTAATTCATTTGTTTACATTTTCATCACATACTTTTGTAACAAATTTTACATACCTCTACCTACTTAGGTATTTCATTGTTCATTTTCCAGCGCAGAATGCAATAGGTGGTCAATTCGCTGAGGGATTAAATAAGTAAATAAATAGAACAAAGCCGTTACAATTTTACGAAGCAAGACTAATTTTAAGTGTCATAAATACCCAAATAGATACACAATATTGGTATTATTGTGTGGCCGTTTCGAAACAACTGAAGCATTATTAATATCTTTGTGAGAATGTATAGTGGAGCCAAATTTTCGTAGCAAACATTAATGGAATACGACATTTTAAGCAGAGTTTAACTTGTGATTATTTAACTTGTGTTATGATGCCATTGTAAACATTTTAATGTGACGACACACAATAAGCGGCTTTACTTCACACACCGCTAAGTTGAAAATGAAACAATCAGCTCATGAAAACTGAAAACTGATGAATACTGTTGTTATTGCAAATCTGTTGTATGAAATATTCTGATATAGCAATCAATCTGCCCAGCATTTTTCCCAACTATATTGGGGTTGGCTTCCAGTCTAACCGGATGCAGCTCAATACCAGCATTTTACATGAAGCGACTGCCTATTTGATCTCCATAACCTAGGTACTGGATAACACAATACCCATTTTTTTTTTTTTTTTTGGTTTGGAAATCATCAAATGACTCCTCCCGCTCTGGGCGGAGCAGAAGGGAGTGTCAGACTTTTACTGACTAAAACCCACCCGTGTTCTTTCAGTTGCCTGTGCCAGGGGCCACGGTATCTCTTTCGAACAACCCGCAGCCCTGGCGGCATCGGCCCTAGCGGACCCCGTCAGTTCGTGCTGACATCTCTTTGAGGCAACACAATACCCCTTGATATGACTTGTTGTCCGAGTTTTGGGCTTCTGACTAAACGTGACGACCGACGGTCAAACATCTACGAATGACATCCGGGACCAACGGCTTAGCGTGTTTTCCGAGGCATGGATTGTCTCGCATTTTACTTCGTGTGCTGTGAAACGGTGTAAGTACCGTTTCATACGTAATAGGTCATCATCGTCATCATTTTGACCGAAAGACGTCCACTGCTGGACATAGACCTCCCTCTAGCACCGCCACTTCGACCGGTTCTATGCTTCCTGCATCCAGCGGATTCCTACGGCCTTCACAAGATCATCGGTCCACCTTGTGGGAGACCTTCCAACACTGCGTCTCCCGATACGCGGTCACCACTACAGAACCTTTCAGCCCATCGGCCATCTGTTCTGCAAACAATATGCCCTGCCCACTGCCACTTCAGTTTGGCAATTCTTCGGGCTATGTCGATATAGGTATCTGAACCAAATATTATTTAGATACTCTGTGCCGACGTTGGTGATGGTGGTCTTGACTGTCATTCGTAGATCTTTGACACTCGTTACGAATAGTCAAAAGCCCAAAAGTCCGACAACCAGTCTTACCAAGGGGTATTGGGTTACCAAAAAACTGCGTTGTGAAGGTCAGATGGACTGTCGCTCCATTTAAAGTACTGGTATTCAGCTGCATCCAGTAAGACTGAAAGCTGACCCCAACCTAGTTGGGAAAATGCTAGGTTGATTTTGACTTTGTGACCGATGTAACAAGAACATCGAGGTAGTCTTGCATCATCTGTTCCTGATAGTTTATTCAAGCTTGAAATTAGTATGTACATAATTATTGTGCTATCAAAGCTGTTTTAATAAACCACAAAATGATAGCCATTTAAATAAATTGACGATAGTATTCACAACACATTACCCTAATTGAATAATCTTTCAGAAACCGTTTAGTCTTAAAAGGTTGAACCTCATATAGATTCTAGTATCAAACAATATTATACACAGTTAAATTTTGATCGTTTTAATCCTTAAAAGGGGTCATTGTGCTCATCATTATGAACAACTTTTACTACGAGACCAACCCTAAAATCGTGAAAAAAAAATCTGTTGATCCATACATTACCTATGTCGAGTTATGCGAACATAAATCTATGGATCAACTGATTTTTTTTTTTGAGATTAGCGCGTTCAAACCAAGAAACTCTTAGTATTATATACCTATAGATAGATTTAAAGAAAATCTTTTTCATTTAATTAAGAAATTGCGATTTTAATTAAGAAATGGTTGTATGTTTTTATATACAACCATTTCTTAATTAAAAGGGAATAAAGATAAATAGATCTTTCAATTAATTAATTATCTATGCTATCATTTTTTACCTTGTGGCTGTGTGTAAAAACAAAAGTAAGCTCACTCCTACGCTAGTGTAATTACTAATTAATAATTTTCCCTAAGCATTAATTCTACCTCTGCGAGCAATATCAATTACTTACAATTACGTCATCTAGGTACTGTATCACCTTACAATGTATCTATATATAGGTAATTACTAATAATAAAGCTCAAGAGTTTTCTTTTTGTTTGTCTGTACACGTTTTGTTTTAATCCCTGATTCTATTTTTTGATCCCTGATTCTATTCATTTGGATTTGAAAAATTATTTTTGATTTGACAGCTTAATTCTTTAGTAAAGCTAAAATCACGCTAGGAGCCTTAGAAGTTGAGCAAAAAGAAAAAGAGTCAGAAGGAACCTAAGTGTAGACGAATTAATAGGGCAGGCAGGCGATGCGATGCGATGCGACCGGGTAGGTCGGGCCAACGGAATTTCATGCGGACGAAGTAGCAGGCAAAAGTGTTTTACTATACATGACGGCACGTACCATAAACTTATACCATATTGATTTACACACCGTGTTGTCCTAAATCACTACATATTATAAAACAAATTTCCCCCGTCGCGTCTTTCTCTCTGTCGGAACGCGCTAAACTCAAAAACTTCCGACCGGTTTTTTATATGGTTCCCACCAATGGACGGAGTGATTCATGAGGAAGGTTTAAGTGTAAAATTGGCTGAAATATGACGATGGTTCAACAAACATCGTTGATCCGTTTTCCGACATCTTCAACAAGATGTCGGAAAAAATCACGCGTAAACCAATAGAGTTATATGAAGACAATGTAGGTATTACTGAATTATTCCTCTTACTAAGATCTATATTAATCGTAGTAGTACGTTTCCGTGGGATAATTTACGACATCCACGCAGGCGAAGCTACGAGCAAAAGCTAGTTGCCAATATAAAACACAATGCAAACTATCGCAGTTACATAAAAGAGGAAGGTACATAAAGTGGCCCGATTCGCCGACTACTCTAGCCACTTAGGCGAAAATATTCATCGTTGTTGCTTCAAAGCGTCTTATCTATCCACCTATATATATAAAAATCAATTGCTGTTCGTTTATCTCGCTAAAACTCGAGAACGGCTGGGCCGATTTAGCTGATTTTGGTTTTGAAATGTGTGTCGTAGTCCAGGGAAGGTTTAAACGGTGATAAAATATGGAAAAATAGCGAGGACGATAGTTAAAACAACAATTTCATTTTCCCATATAAACTGTTCTTCCTACTTTCATTCATTTGAATGTTTGACAGGAAAGTAGGTAGAACAGTTTAGTTCGTCCCTTCGGTACGGTAGACTCGGAGCCACTCGAATTGAAGCACGTATTAAATTAAGGATTTTGAATCGACAACATACATATATCCACATTACTCGGATTATCTAGGATTACTAGGTTAGGAGTAGGGTAGGAGTAGGGTAGGAGTAGGATAGAAGTAGGGTAGGAGCAGGGTAGGAGTAGGGTAGGAGTAGTGTAGGAGTAGGGTAGGAGTAGTGTAGGTGTAGGGTAGGATTAGGGTAGGAGTAGTGTAGGAGTAGTGTAGGAGTAGGGTAGGAGTAGGGTAAGAGGTAGGAGTAGGGAACGAAGTAGCGCCGGGCAGCTAGAAATAATTTATATGGCAAAACAACGTTTGCCGGGTCAGCTAGTCGTTTATGAAAATAGTTGACAGTACAGATTTTGTTTTATATTTGTATGGTGAAGGTGATTGATTTTCTTTTTTATAATTATCCGCATTTACTCCGGCTGCAAACATGCGTCCTGCATTCTACTTTCAGAGTTCAGCCTTTCGACTTATTATTCTAGGTAGATGTATGGTCACTCATGACTAAGTCGACGACCGGGGCCAATTACTTGAACAAGATTTCCATAATTCTCGAATGCAGTCCCCACAAAGAGCCATCCATCAGTTTTAGAGGGTTGTGGATAGGGGTTATTTCTACCCACTTTCTACCTATCACATGAACAGAAATACTAATAAGTTATGTAAGAAAGTTATTCTCAGGGTATGTGTTGGGTCCATTCAAATTACTGGAATGCATGTTTAGCAGTAAAAAGGTTATAATAATTTAAAAACACAGTATAAAGGCACAAACAGGTAAATATAAAAAAAAAACAATAAAAAACTTTTATGAGTAGGTCGCGAGTGCGGTAGGAACTCGCGAAGTCGCGATCCTTCGGCCACTGGCGGTTAGCGCGGGGGCGAGGGCGCGGGTGTATCCTCCGGCGAGGGGCGGGCGTCACCGCGCTTAAAGGCCGTATTACAGTTATTTCTTTCCAAATTCCAGAGTCGTCAAGACTACAGAGGGGCTTTCCTGAACTACTGCAACAACCCGACCCCAGCCACTTTAGCCACGTACTATGACTCGCACAACACGTACGTGCAACAGCTGACGGCCACCAACGCGGTGCTGGACCAGTATCATAAGCATACCCTGCCGACTATACTGCAGGTAAGCTTTCGTAGACAAGCACAGGACTGATAGTTACTTATTTTATTAAAAGTCAAATCATTTATTGCAAGTAGGCTATTAAAAGGCACTTGTGAACGACAAGAAAATAGAATTGATTCTTACAGGCCCCTTCCAAATGGTAGTTTCCTATGGAGAAGAATGTGCAAAAAAACTTCATAGTTACTCTTAGAAAATGTTTTACATACATTAGTTATAATTTATTACGTGAAGACCTACCTAGACCGCATTACCTAGGATTAAATTACTATACTTAATAACCACCATGTTTACCATGGTTACCATGAAGTTTCTAGCCGGATTTTCCCCGTTATCATCAACCTTACCAATCTTATAGCCTAAAGCACTCAGTGTCTGCTAATGGTGCTAATACTTGCCCGATTACCTATCCACTGCTAAGTTTAATTCTTGGACATTCTAATTCATATTACCACCTCAAAGATCGTCACTTAGCCTTCATAATAGAAAGCAAGAAATAGGAAACGAACTCTTAAATTCTGACTTTCATAAGTAGCTTGTACAAAACTAGTATATTTGAATAAAACTTTTGAATCTTTGGAAGCTTACGTAGACGAGTAGACAATGTCTTCTTCGGAGAACCAGGGCTGCCCTTGTGTATGCAAACATTTGAGGGTTATATAAAATAAACACTTCTTAAGTAGCTACCTAGTTCTTTGTTTCCGAACAAACACGTTACGTCTCCCCGAAGTATAAGTTCTGTATTTAGTATTGTTTTTTGTTTGTGAAAGACTTTCATGATCTTGTGCTTGTGTATTTTGTTTACGCTAAGTTATATATTATTCTTTTCTAAAATATTTTATGTCTGTTTTGATTTGAGACCGGATGTTTACCATTCGATAATGCTCATCACATTGAAAATCATCCTTTACTAAAGTTCGGAAATTCAATCTCATGAAAGGCCATAATGTGAGATCCATTTCCTGAAATAATTATTTTCTATTTATGATCAAGTAACATAAGACTCATTATTTGGCACAAAGTTTCAAAAACAACACAAACATACAAGATATACAATTCAATTAAACTTATTCAAAATTCATATTATTATTCATACATGATTGGTTATGAAACAACAAATATGTCTAATGCTTCATGGCAAATAGAAGCAATATTATAAACAGTTATTGGAGGATATAGCCTTTTTATGCTGCTATAAACATTTCAATCACTTAACGTATTACTTAGTATTTAGGTAATAAACCTTAACATTTCAGAGGAACATTATTACAAGTACTGATGTAATAGCTTTAGGGACAGTGCCATTTTATTAATGGGTAACATCGATCACAGCGCTAAATTATACGATGTAGGTAGTTGCCCCAGTTAGGACTCAATACATGTTTCGGAACTCGTATTAAAATATAAGTGCCGTTTCCATCCAACTTTACCTAGCGGGAACCTTCGGGACGAAACAAAACACCACTAGTCAAACTAGGGTTAAAGTTATGATCTCGAAGTTCAATCCCTGTTTGAAATACCTACGAATATCTGTGCTACCACAAAATTGCCTGATGAAATCGGGAAATCGAAAAAGAAGTAGGTCGGATCCCAAGACAATTGGTATTGACATGTGACAGCGAATGGGTCGGTATTGACAGCCCTGCGCGGCACCCGGAGTTGAAGGAGCTTCGGGCTCCAAACAGACTTGAACTAACTCCAGCTTTAATTAAACTGACGCTCACGTAGTTTCAGATGTCAGAAGCTGATTTTATTGTTGAATAAATTATTAGTTTACTCCGCTGTAGTGTTGTGAAAGATTCAAGCAGCAAAGAAGTATTTAAACGATCCGAGATGGCATAAACTTTTAGATCTCAAATCTTGAGAACTGCGGGGCAATTCTCGTAATTTTAAGAACGTACATAGTCTGATCTCAGTCTCAATCTGTCAAAAATACCTCTAATTGCCCTACATTTTTGACATTGATTGTCGCTGAGATGAGATTGCGACTAGATTTTTTACGTTTTTAGTTACGGGAATTAGCCTTCAGGCCACTTGAAGAAAACAATTACGTACAACTGATAAGATAAGTTATAGGTAGTGGTTATAACTACCTATAACTTATCATTTTATTACTATTATTTATTATTATATATTTTTTTATTTTATACTAACTATAACTTATCATTTTATTTATTTACCGTTTCTATTTTATTTCAGGAATTGGAAGAGATACTGACCGACGTGACCTCGGCAGTCAGTGAAGCCATTTGTCAAGAAGGAGAAATTGTTACGGATAAGGTAAATACTGTTTTTTCGTAGATCGATTGCCCAACGAAGAAAACTTATAAAGTCTTTGGTGAAGTAAATTCTTTACAATCTTTGTTGAAAACGAAAAGTTTCTTATTTTTTGTCGGTCATGACAATTGTAAAACTCTCTTTTTATAACTTTTACGTAAAGAGGAAATGTCACCTCTTACTTGCGTAACGGAATTGAAAACTTTACTTTTGATTCACTTAAGTACATATATTTCACAAAATTATTATTATAAATGCTCTAAAAGACTGTCAGCTCTTACAACGATCAATGAAGTATTCGAAATTGATTATAGTGTACCAGAAAAATAATAGAACATCGAAACCATTTTACGTTAAAAATATTGAACGGGCTCAAATACTCCTAAAGTACCTTTTTTATGTCCCCGAAATTCCGAAAAACTTGTACCGAAGTAAATGCTCCGTCATGTCAAAATGACAGTTTGAGAGTCATCCATCTTGTGTCTGTATTAGTTGCCTCTTCAACTCGGTCTGACTGATGAACTTGGACAGTTATTATATGGATCCATTAAATAACCTCCGAAGATAAAGTGTATAGGCCTGTATCTTTTATCCCCCAAGGGGAGAGCAGTCGTAAGAAAACTCTTGAGATTTAAGAGATTAAAGGTTATAGGACATAAAGTAGTGATAGTTTGTTGGACAGTAACAGTTGGACTGTGTTCTTGTTGAATCATTCTTGTTTGACGATTTGTGCCACGACTCCGGCAGATGTTCTTTAAAGGGGGTTTCACCTACCTTCATTATGTTTAATAGTGACAAAACCAATAGTCCCAGTGGCAGTCGTGTATTAAAAAAACAGTTACTGTTGCTGAATTTTACCAAATTATTATTTACCACGTGTGTTTCAAAACACTGCTCTCAAAACGGAAAAGGAAAATATTGTGAGAAAACCGGCATGTCCTAGAACCAAAAAATTCTAAGACATGTGACATCTACAAATCCGTACTGGGCCCGCCGCGTGGCAGATTACAGCCCTCTCGAAGAGAGGAGGCCTGTGTCCCAGCAGTGGGAATATTAAAGGCTGATTATTTATTTATTAATTAATTTGATTAGCCAACAATTGTTTACACAACACTTACATTAAGTTTAATTGTATGCCTACATTAACAAGTGTAACAATTACTTATAGGCTAATACCACATACACATTTTTGGTTAAGCAATTAAAATAATTCATAACATTAATTAACGATACAAAAATATTAAAATATAAATAAATTGATTATAACGATTACAAATTAATAACAATAACAAGTTCATAAATTATGTACGTGTGTTTACAATGTATTGTTCAATTTTAATCATATAATCCACGATATCATCATAAATACAGATATTACTTAAGTGCTAAGATTGCTTAGGAGATAAAACAACAATACCTTATTGTCATAAGCACAACTTTTATTAATCGTAACAAAAAATACTACAACCATTGCGAATATCCAGCACGCTAAACCAACAATAAAGGGAATTCTCGTAAACGTCTGTTATATTGAGCATTGTGGTTGCTAACAGGCACTTCTTATTCAAATAAGGCAATTAAAATATCCTGTTTACACAATACGGTACTGATATAATATCGGGATTTGCACAACAGTTGTTCCCGACTTGAAAATTATTTCGTGTGTTCAGCTGCCTAACTTTTGATCTTTGTTAGTTGGGAACCCGATATCTGAAAATACATTAAGTATACAGTTCTGCTACTTGTATAATACACATTATGTATTTTGGTCTTAGAAACCGTATTTTACATGTATTTATTGTAGGTATTTTAAATTCACATAAATATCTGTATGACTTTCGATGTGAGCGTCATAAATCACGATGGAAATATGACTTACATTTTTCCATTTCCACGTATGGTCACTGTTCAAATGGCGTTTGTCGTTAGGGTTAGGAAAAGTAAAACCGACATTGAATAATTTCAGTTCAGTAGTAAAGGGCCTTCTTAATAAAAACCTAGATAAAGCAATCTGAAAAGCCACTTAGATCGGTTACGAACAAAAAATACAGTGTCTACAACCCAAGTATTTTATAGCCCCAGGTTTTTTTAGAAATCTAGAGAGATACGAAATATCAAAATAGACAATGAAACTGCAATGCGTTTCGTAAAAGCTTTTACATGAACACAATGTCTTCTACGAGTTCTACGACCCAGATAGCTGAGTGGCTTACATCAGCCGCGGGGTTCGATTCCGCATGCGTCTAGGCAATATTATTTCATATACATAGGTATTGCATTGAATTAGGTACTATTGAGTCGTTCACATATATCCTTCATATTCAGTTAGCCATAGGCATGACATGTTTAAGGAAAAATATCATTACCTACCGAAAGAATAACTCAACATCACGTTTTCAATCAAAATGGAGCGCAGTTTTTTATTATCAACCACACATCGACAATGTTGTTTTAGGTCAGTGGCATTTATGTAACAAAATATCAAAAACATGTTATTGCTAACCATATACTTGAAAAATTTTCTTTTATATTGTTGTCGAAATGAGCAAACGCTGCGCTGCTGTAACCCAGTTCTCCAAACAACTCAATTGTTAAGCCTTCTGCAATAAATTAAGATTGTATATGAATTAATTAATTAATAAGGCTTCTATCTTCACCAGAGCAACAACCAGCTTCGTCGCTACGAGTCGCTGTGCGCGCAGGCCCGCGCGGTCTCCAGTACGGCTGATCTGGCGCATCTAGCAAGAACCCTGCTCACTGCCACGCCCCCCATGCGACCACCGAAGAGGCCCTTCTTACCACCATACCCGCCAGACAACGATGATCCACCCCTGGATGTGCCTGCGGTAATGTTTGAATAAATAAAGAGAGGAAAATGACGAGGGTTGAGGTTCCCTGTCAAAAATGAAATTGATCTCGCTGTTTTGAAAATTGTTTTACCGTAGCATCTTTTGCAGCATAAGCATCGCGCCTGTATTCCTTGAAGGGGTAGGCAGAAGTGTGTGTAACAGCGTACCCTTACTTTTCCCAGTTCTGTAGTAGGCTTATTTTGACAGTATCTCATGGAAATTAAAGAACAGTGGTAGTGACCCCGACTTGCGAGTTGTAGGTCGTGGGTTTGAACCCAGCAAGGCAAGCGCTTTACTTTACGTAAATAATTTCATCACCACTGCTCTCATAAACGGTGAAGGAAAACATCGTGAGGAAACTGGCATGTCCTAGAACCAAACATTCGAAGACATGTGACCGATCTACCAACCCGCACGGGGCCCTCACTCACCCTGACTCATCACTTAGCTGCCTCGGCTTATTTTTAATTATTTCATTTCTGGATTGTTGTTTTGTTACTATTCGCTACTCTGGACGCTTTTAACGTGTACATCTTTTCTTTTACATCGTTCTCACATATAATTATAACTTCAACGTGAATGATGTAACTAATATTTTAAAAGAGTACCCATGGAGTTTCTTGCCCGTTCTTGTCCATAGGTACTATAGAGAGCTAGAAGAGCTCTCCGAGGCAACGGGAGGAATCAAACAACTATACGACTCCTTTAAGACTATATTGTAAGAACGTCTTTACACATTTCTGTCTAAATTACAACTCACTATTCTAAACCAAAAATCCTAATTAATTATTTAACACTAGCTTGAACATTCGAATGCAATCCGCGCTAAATTATAGCCGGCCTGCGCCAAAGGAGGTCGCCATCGGCAGACAGACCTCTACAGTACCTACTACGCTTTGGAATTGGCAACTAGCTTCATATTTTCTGACTGACCGACATCTTGTCAGTTCAAAAGTGCCTGTAAATGGTTTTATTGAAATAAATACTTTGAGTTTGAGCCTGTGATAGAATACTGCCCACTCCTTCTTCAAGATTCGAGCTCTATGTCCCAGCAGTGGGAACATTAAGGCTGATTATGCATGAAAATTTCACATTCCTCAATTCAAATAGTTTTGTTCGTCCGTGAAGTCCAAGTCCCCCGCAATAACAAGTTTCATTATTTATTTATCGTTTCGAGTAACCCGTAGCGCCATGGACAGGGATTACTTCAAATTGCTTAGGGGATGAAACATACAACTTCGAAACGGACGTGATTAAATTATTATCCCATCTTTAAATTTTAATGCACGTAATTGATATGAAATCGACTATTAAGCTGTAATTTGATTAATTTGGTTGAGGTTGGTAAATACATACTGTTTACTGGTTTATTATTTTTTGATTATGCATGCGGTCATTGTAATATTAATTTCATTTCATTTTGGCGTGAAGGTATAAACCAAAATTATTTTAACTGTTGCAATATTTCATTCATTTTTCTGCGTGAAACTTGTAGGCAATGTTTTTTTTTTTATTCTATTTCCATTGAATTTAAAAAAAGAAGATAAATGTATAGGACGGTGGTAAGTACTGTTAGGTCTGGGGTTAAAGTTATATACGAGAAAGGCATATATTACAAGCACTGGATTATTAACTTTGTGTCCAGGTGGGCAGTTAATCTTTTAGCTTGACGATTTTCTGTTGAGTGCATGTATCTACTTAGTTTAGATAGAAAATATTTTTAAAGCCTATATAGACTTGCAATTGGATAATTATTATTATTTAGGATAAACCACTTTTAGATTCCAACAATACGCCGTCTGTCAGCCAACGGGGTTGACCTCGAATCTTTTCCTATTATTAATATGAAATAATGTTGATCTCCAAATTATGCCATTAACATCCAAAATATTCGGGGAGGTTGGATAAAATCTCTACTGTACCTACTTGTGCGGGTAATAGCCTGATACCGTTTAAAGGTACATGGGAAGCTAGTTAACGCAATGATGCTTGGGTAGAAGATGTAACGAAAAAACCTAATTAACTTAACAATATGAATCTGCCCAGCCTTTTCCGAACTATGTTGTGGTCGACTTCCAGTATAACGGATGCAACTGAATACTAGTATTTGGCATGGAGCGCCTACCTACTTATCTGACCTCCACAACCCAGTTACGTAACGATACCCCTTGTTAAGGTTGGTTGTCAGACTGGGCTTCTTCTGCCCGTAACGACGTTCAAAGATCTACGAATTAACGTGCTTTCCGCGGCACGGAGGAGTCTCGATATATCATGGATGGTAACCAATCCACGAACCGACCGCGGCAAGACCCATACGGCTGTTATCATTTAGCCACGAGCCCCTTCTCCTTCATCCTCGTGAACTTAACAGTAGGTACGATTTGAACTACTTTCTAAACCTTAAGGTCTGTTGCACGAGGTCCACCTGGTACATAGGTAAACACCTGAAGACCTATTCTCGAATGTCAAAAACTTGTCAAAGTGTAGGGAAATTAGACGTATTTTTGACAGATTGAGACTGAGATCAGAAGGCCAATTCTCGTAATTAAAAACGTTCAAAATCTAGTCGCAGTCTCATCCCGGCGACAAACAAATGTCAAAACCTTGTCAAAATGAAGGGAAATTATAGCTATTTTTGACAGATTGAGACTGAGATCAGACTGTGAACATTATTAAAATTACGAGAATTGCCCCTCAGACTGTGAACGTTCCTAAAATTACGAGAATTTCCCCTCGGGTACCTGGTGATACAGGTATCTATTCAATTCTGCGTCGCAGTCTACGTGTGTAGATTAATGAGGTCGTTTCCTTATTAAGAACTTTCCGTGACGGCATCCCTAAGGACTTACAGAAAGTACCTTACCTAATATTGTTTGCAGGTAGTTGTTTGCTAAATTGGCCTTGTTCATACAACCACTTGTAATGAGTGTTATCATCTCAAGTCCAAATTCTTAAAGATTGTAGACAGACATTATTAATAGAAAAAACTTGGCCAACATTACATGGACATTTTTCAATAACTTATACGAATGAAAAACGTGAATGGGTACTTAAGTACCTATTCAATCTGCACTGTTGGTCTCGTGGTCGTAAGTGCGACTACAGAGCGTGAGGTTCGTTTCCCAGGGCAGGCAAAGTTTTATTGGGTTTCACCATTACAAACTTAGTAGCCGTCCGGAGTTTAGAAGTTGGCGGTGTGATACCGCGTGGCTCGGAAAGCACGTTAAACCGTTGGTCCTGTGCCAGATTTATAAGGTTAAAAAAGATCAAGTCACAAAACGAAAACCTAGATTATGTAAACATTCCAAAGGAAACTCACCGAACCTAATACAGGGGATTTTAGCTATATGATACTCATTAGATATTTAAATCTACTATAGGTACACCCACGGATATCGATATTCCGTATTCCCCGAAGGGTTAGCAGAGGTGTACTCGGATATCTATTGGTACACATTGCCTTACCCTTCAGGGAATTCGGTCGTGATGTGATGTTAGATACTTAAATTGCGAATAGAGCCTTTTTCTAACAGCCGATGCATTAGATTAATCAGGACTAATCTAAATTAATCCCTTGAACCTTCATCCTATCAGATACATCTAAAGACCGTCCGTCGAGAGAATGCGTTCTTGAACCCGTCAGTTTCATACAAACGAATACGTGCTTTGCGAATTTGATATTTATTACATAGTTACTAGAATTGTCGCACTGACAGGAGTCAGGAAGGCATTCTCTCAACGGGCGAACTATACATACCTGTATAGCTATTATAGTGATTCTGTTAATGAAAGGGAAATCGAACATCTCGCCATGGGTTAGGTGTAATTAAGGCAGATTTACCGGAGACATTGCATATGACGTGGAGCTTATCGTGTAGTCAGAGATGCGGGTATTCTGAGATGTATATTGTTCTGCGGGCTTAATTGATATGCAAGACCAAAGTACATGAACGGTATTGTCGTACAAGACTTCGTAATTATCCGTGTTCATAGGTACAGTCAAGTCAAATTAATTGTTAAGCACAAATTGATTATCAATCTACTCTTTCTGTAAACAAAAGGTGGTAATGGTGAATTGTTGAATTTTGCGGGCTACATTGAAGGCAGGTGAATTCAAAATTTCTTACGTTTTGTGAAAATTGCAATCGTCATATCATCGTGTCGTGTTGACTCATCATTCTCCTGGAAGTTCTCCCGCCCCTATCCCAATTTATCTGGGGTCGGCGCAACATCTCTTTTTCTTCCATACTCCTCTATTAGCTGCCATTTCGACAGTCACCCCCTTTCTAACCATATCATCATTCTCACAGTCCATCCATCGTTTCTTTGGTCTTCCCCTACTCTTATAGCCATCGACATTCATACTCAAAACTTTCCTCCGACATTTTCCTCATTCCTCCGTAACACATAATAATAATAATAATTTATTTGCCACAAAAACTGATGTTACATTTAGACGTTACATACAGGATAATTTAAAATTTTCTTAGTTTTATAGTGAAGGCATCTGTGTCTGAACTATATAACAAAATCAAAAGTCATTTATTCAAATTAGGCTGAGAATCAGCACTTTTCGAACGTCAAAATTACAAAAGACAGTCCCCAAAAACGCCCACCCTTCTATGCTATGTGCGTAACAACATAAAATTTCGTTAAAAAATAAAGGAGTAAATCGCTTTTGAATAAATCCGAGTGTATACATACTTTTGCTCGTGACTGAACTCTAATTCTAAATCTTGTTTGTCTCGTATTTTATACCAATCACTTTTAACAAACTCGCGGAGTTTGCATGTAAAGGCCCAAAGAGGCTATAGTCTGTACAGTACTGTAGAGGACTAGAAGAGCCCTCTGGGGTATGACAAGACACACACTGACAAGCCTCTACAGTACCTAGTATAGGTGCACCTCTGCCTATTCCTTTGCGGAATACAGGCATTTTCTTCTTAGCGTGCCGACAGCAATCTAAATGGACTCGGCCCAGAATTCGGCCACTAGTTTGGCGCCATCATTATTGTCCATCAGTTACTATAACGTGCAGCTGACAGGACACGCAGGACACAATATTAAGTGTCCCATCGTTTTTGGAACAGCACCACATGTTACGTTATTGTATAATACGTCCATTCAAGTGTCAAATTCATGTCCTGTCAACGTAACCAGACATACGTGTGTCGGCTAGGCTTCGGTTAGCCACAAACTAATGACCTCTTGACCAACATTGCTACTACAAGGCAATTCCAATTAAGGATTCAAAGAGAAAGCCACGAGTGTGACGTCATTTGCACGAGTTTTCCGAAAGTTAGTGCACGAGAATAGGAACCTCTTAACTTTTTAAGTGTCAATTTACACGTTACCTAGGTTTAGCCACAACGGGCTAATTAACCGCTTAATCAAGCTTCTTGCTAGGAATATTGTGTTTATAAACTAATACAATTCAAAGGATTATAACCTACTAGTTATACACAGTCTGGCCATAAATACTGTTACAATTAAAAATAAGAAAGATATTACATTTGAATTTGGAATCTGTCATTTCTATACGATTGTTCATTGTATTTTCTAATTTTGGCGCCTATACATTGTACAATATTTTGCGATATTAAAATGGAGTGGGGTGTTAAAGAGAACCGAATCGCTGTGATTGCATTACACAAAGTTGGTATGGAGCCAAATACAATTTTTAAAACTCTCCATACGCTTGGTATTAGTCAAATGTTTGTGTACCGGGCTATTAATAGGTACAATGAGACCTCTTCTGTTTGTGACAGAAAAAGATCTGGCCGTCCACGTAGTGTTCGTACGAAAAAGGTGGTCAAAGCAGTAAGGGAAAGAATTCGAAGAAATCCTGTCCGAAAGCAAAAGATTTTATCTCGGGAGATGAAGATAGCACCCAGAACCATGTCACGTATTTTAAAAGATGACTTAAGACTTGCAGCCTATAAGAGACGCACTGGTCATTTTTTAACTGATAATTTAAAAAAGAATAGGGTGGTAAAATCGAAATAACTACTGAAGCGGTACGCAAAGGGAGGTCACAGAAAAATTTTGTTTACGGATGAGAAAATCTTTACAATTGAGCAACATTTTAACAAACAAAATGACTGTATTTATGCTCAAAGTTCTAAGGAAGCTTCCCAATTAGTCGACAGAGTGCAACGTGGGCATTATCCGACTTCAGTGATGGTTTGGTGGTGTGTTAGCTATGAAGGAGTGACTGAGCCATATGTTTGTGAAAAAGGTATCAAAACATCGGCACAAGTGTATCAAGATACCATTCTTGAGAAGGTAGTTAAGCCCCTTAACAACACCATGCTCAATAACCAAGTATGGTCTTCCAACAAGACTCGGCGCCGGGTCATAAAGCTCGGTCCACGCAGTCTTGGTTGGAAGTGAACGTTTCGGACTTCATCAGAGCTGAAGACTGGCCGTGGTCTAGTCCCGATCTTAATCCGCTGGATTATGATTTATGGTCAGTTTTAGAGAGTACGGCTTGCTCTAAACGCCATGATAATTTGGAGTCCTAAAACAATCCATACGATTGGCAGTGAAGAATTTTCCCATGGAAAGAGTGCGTGCTTCTATTGATAACTGGCCTCAACGTGTAAAGGTCTGTATTGCAGCCAATGGAGACCACTTCGAATAAGCTTTTTATATTTTAAATTGTTTTATATTCATGTATTAAACTCACACACTGTAAAAGTAATAAATACCAATGTAATGCAATGTGAAACCATAAATACCTATTATTTGCAATAAAAAACGAATGATTTGACTTTGACTTTGACTTTGAAAAAAATTTTTTTTTTTCTTCATGACAATATTTTTGGCAAGACTAGGTATATAATTATATATACATATATATTACTCTGGTGATCTAAAAAGAAGCAACGAATAAAAAATTACTTCAATGCTAATAATTTTCTCCTAATCTGAAGCTAAACTGCGGGGTAATAGCGAAATACACATTAAATGGCAATCCAACGCAATGCCTCTCATTTTGACAGTTCCGCCACGTTCATTGCGATAATTAAGTTGGTTAGCAGACCAATTTGTCAAACCTATGAAGCAATGGATTAAGAATTTCCCCTAGGAATGAACTTGGATGGCGAATTAGGGAGCTTTTTGTGACATAACTGTTAGGGGCTTTTTTTAATGCTTCTAAAACATTACCACAGTCCTATTGGTTAACCCCATAATCTACATCGAACTAAGGCAGATTTCTTCGACAAGTCCATATAAAAACTGAAATAATGGAAATAATAACCAACCCCAGTATGCTTTTCTTTCTTCATTTTGTTTCATTTTATCAGTAGGCTTATTTTTTAAAACTACTAAAACATTACGAAAATGCTATTGGTTAACCCCATAATCTACATCGAACTGAGGCAGTTTTCTTTGACAAGTCCATAATTTATTCAAATAAAAACTGAAATAATGGATGTAATAACCGACCCCAGGATTCTTTTGTTACTTCAACTTGTTTCATTTTATCAGGCGCTGTTGGCATAATTGATTGCTTACTTTCATTTTAATAGATTCCGTCCTGTAACGGCGAAAGAAAAACGTAGAATTATGTATGTAGGCAGGAAGAACAGACCGCATCTGATCGATTTTACAAATGAAGTGTTGCTCGATTTGTCTTGGTCCTCGTCTGAACCCTGTGCGATAATAATTCTTCTGCGCGTACCTACTTAAGTTTAAGCCAAAAGCCCTAATTGCGTATCATACTATCAATCTCAATCTGAATCATTTGGAAGGATATTGCTAATCCGTTGCTTCATATGTTCGAAAAATAAGTCTGCTCAACAACGCGAATGACGCAATGAAAGTCGTTGAACTGTCAGAATGAAACCCATGGGTTTCATGGGGTAATTGCGTAACACACTAACAGTAGCCATGGCTACTGATAGTGTGTTACGCAATTAGGTACCCCACAGGTTAGCACGGGCGCGGTTTTCCCGCGGCGATTTTTTTTTCGCACACTGGATTTTCATCGCACTGCTTAGCGCTAAGAGTTGAACATCCAACAGTGTGTTTTTTGACGCACTGGGATCGCTCGTTGGATTCACAATGCTCGCCTCAACACCAAGAGTTAAAATCCAGTGCGCGATAAAATCTCGCCGCGATATTTTTACGTTCGTGCGAACGTGAGCTTAGTTTTCCGAAACCCATGCTATAATTATTCATACGCCTCAAAAAGTCTTTAAAAACTTGACCGTTTCTTTTTTTTCCAACAGGAAAGTATGCCGCCTATCCTTCGTGGTGAGATCCTCCTGGACCGCATGGGTCCACAAGCGCGCGTCAGCTATGAACAGCTGAAGAAGGACGCACTAGAACTAGAAATACAAATTAAACAGCTACAAGTTAGTAAAATACTTAAATTGTACATACATACATTTATACATAAACTTACGCCTTCTTCCCATCGGGGTAAGCAGAAACTACAGAACGCCATCCACTACGATCCTTACATACATTACCGTGTTTATACTTTATAACAAGATGTAGTTGAAACAACTGTCTTTTAAGGGGTCATTGTACTCATCATTATGAAACAATCAAATGGTTTACAATTTGTCGAGTTATGCGACCATAGATATGTATTGAACAGCTGATTTTTTTTGCGATTTTTGTTTCCGTCCTGAATTAAAAGTAGTTACGATCCTATAGTTTTTCAATTTCACCTTGTTAAAATAAATTACTTAGGTACTTTAAGTCCCACTCCCAAAGTCAAATCATTCATTTCAATTAACTTACATGACGGACTGGCTGAGATAAGGCCACACACAGCTATATGTATAACGCTAGGAATGTAGGAGAGCATTCATACTAGATAGTGGGTGGTACCTACCAACGTACAGGTTAAAACACATCCAATGAACTGGAAAACGAAGTGTCGGCGAGATGGGCGGCCGATATTGTTGCCATTGCGGGTAGAACCTAGATGAGGCTGGCACAGGAGCGAGGTGATTGGCACAAGAAAAAAAGAGGCCTTATAAGCTCACCAGTGGGTGAAGTCGGGCTGTGGATAATGTTGACAACACATATTTCATAAAATACTTACCTACCTCTTTAGAATTTTAGATACTTCTCACTAACATAGACGAATGTTGTAAGCAAGGTGTTAATTATGTATTTCTTTTACAGGAAAGCCTCGATGCGCTAGGTCGTCATCAAAGCAGGGGTCTTGAAAGTAATCTTTACAACAAAGTTAACGAAATACAAGTAAGTTAATGTGTCTATGCAAAAAACAAACAAAAAAGGTAATGAAGCAACTACAAAACAAAAACGAAAAAGCCTACAAAAAACATTAATCCCATCAAAATCAATTCAGTCTATACGAAATAGTTTGGCCGACAAAACGTTAGTTATACAGTTAAAACATAATGGACTAGGGACTAGTACCTATACTTTTTTTCTTACTATGATCGAACTAATAAAAACACGACAAAAGCCGTCGCAGAGAACTAACTGTATCAAAGTTGAGAAATGTAAGGGAAACCCGGGAAAGTGAAGTCGCCCATAAAGTTCAATCGAAAACATTTTTGGAGCGAAAACAGAATCGGCCTGATTTCAACATCATTAAAATTTCACGCTCAGCCTGGTATTGAAGAATAAAGCACAATGGAGCTACAAGTGGCAATACTTTACAGCTGTTGCTTACCTACACTTAAATACCTGACTAATTAATTAGGGAATTTAATGTAGGTAAATAAGTGAACTTTATATTTTTTCCTACAACATATACACACTTCTTAACGAAAAACTTCGTCCTAAAAGTAATTTAAAAAACTCGTCAAAATCAATCAAAATCAAAAGTCATTTATTCAAATTAGACTGAAGAATTAACACTTTTCGAACAAAAAAAATTCATCAAAATTACAAAAACATGAAAATTACAAAAGACAGTCCCCCGAAAACGGCTGCCCTTCACCGCTTCCTAGTGCTTGCGCTGGGAAGAAGAAGTGGCGCAACAAACTCCCCAGCAGTATTCCCCCATCGAATGCACAACCCTCGGCTGAAAACTACTATTTTACAAAGTAAGAAAAACTTTTGAAATGAAACCACTAGTGACACCTTTTGATCATCGTAGAAACTAAACAGCGACAACTAACAGAATGAACAATGTAAATACGTTCAATTCATGATAGATGTCGCTGTTTTCGTCTGTCAACGGATGAAGTCATCCGAATAGAGAGACGACAAAACCAAACGTCCTATCTACAGGTTCATTGGAACCGGCGATAGATGTCGTGTTATTTAAATAAAATTACTGCGAGGAGATTGTAAATAAATAGTGACTGAACTGGCCGAAAATAGGTACTACACGAAGGAAAAAAAGTGTCAAAAAACAGGAATATTTAAAAACTACATTTCGTTGCTTTGTTTTAATGTCTAGAATACCTTTTATATATTTGCGTTTGTTTTTTGTCTCCAGATTTTTTGTAAATTTCTTTATTGATATTACTCAGAATTTTATTTTACCTTCGCTTTGATATTTTAAGGAAGTGTACTTAGGTATTTTTTTAATATATACGTTTACATAACAGGAGGATATTTCCGTGAAGAAATACGACTACAGGGCTACACAATTGCATCTAGCAGCCGTTAGAGCTCAGGTAAGTCTATTTTATTACATTTTAAAGTCTTATAATTATCTACCTCCTTCATAACAACAGCAGCTATAAGAAACTACATTTTGATACGAAGTGTGTTGGAACCTGGGACGAAACTTTAGGTTAAAATTTTTAAATAGACCTATCAAAATCTTTGATAAAGTAACATTTTAAATCGGAACATTCACAATAACTTTTACATAACGGAAAACTTCGTTTTGCATTAGGCAATAGGGTAGCAGCCTGGGTAAAAATAATATTTTTTATATTTAGTCCGTCAGTTAGATTATCGAAAAATAAAGAACACGTATTTTTTCTTTTGTCAATCAAACAAAAAATGACAAAGATAAAGCGCGTCAAAATTTGGGAGTGGAGCCGTCGTGACGTCAATTGCTTGCAAAAGTGTTGCAAGCAATTGAAACGCGCAAATTGTCACGCGGAATTTTAACAGGCGATATCTTCATCATTTTTTATTATTTTGATACGGAATATTGAAAAGCTTCGATTGTTATACACAACCTCGTATTTAAAATCACAAATTAATAAATATTTTTAATGAATATTTGTAACCGTGAAAATGGTTTTCCATCCCTGAAATGGCTCGTATTTCAGGGATGAAAAACCATTTTCACGGTACTTTTGATCCTATTTTTTTAAAATAAATTTAAAAATGTTTTAACTTTTAGCGGTTTCCGCTGCGGTTACCCCGTAACATTTCAAACGTTAAAACCAACGAGTATACTAATAAATCGTATTTAAATATACAACTGATTTTATTTTCTCATTTTATAACGCTGTACCTATTTGCTTAAAAAGCCGTACACTTTAAATAAGCCCTCCACGAGGGCTCCTGGCATCCCAAATGCAACCAGAGCGAGCCCTACAGGAGGGCTCCCGGAGTCCCGGCTATGAACGTACAGCTACTACACTGCCGTGCTAATTAGAAACGCAGTAAGGAAGGATTTTTGGGAAAATTGAGTTACTTATAGATTCGGAATCCTCGTAATGAGCTCTATATGGTGATTTGATCCTCTTATTGATAGCTGTTCGGGAAGTGGTACATTTAATAAGCAAAAACGCAGTATGTTTCTTGCTGAGAAGTAAATTACTAAGCACAACGGTGCAGTAAAACACATTACTGCTCTTTTGGACTTTCCTTACTGCACTTCTAATTAGCGCGGCAGTACAACTCGTACAGGTTTCCTAGCAACAGATTTCTAACATTATTGACAGACATCGAACTTGACCTGCCTATGTATGTATTCTGTAAAAATAAACCGGCTGGAGATTTCGAAACTTACGAGTTGTCTACGGTGAATGAGAAACGAATGGTAAAACGGGAGTGATAGCATAGGTTTGGTTTTAAGTACAGACAACAAGACACACATCAAGCTACTACAATCTGTCAAATTGCTCGATGTTTAGTAAAAACAAGTAGTAATAATTTAAACGTGGGTGAAGTCGACAGTGACCCAGAACTCGTCAAATTATCTAAAAACATCAAAATATTTTTCTACTAAAATTAAACTGGCCGATTTGTATGACATTATATTCTTGGTGGCATATTGCACCGTTAAAATAACAACACGGAGCTTTAACACTAATGGCATCTGAAATATTTTACTTGAAAAGTGTCTCCCACATTTTTTTTATTTTTTTGCTAGTTTAGCTGCTAAATGTGACACGCAGCACGTAGTCTTCTGTTTTGATTTGTGAAACTTCAGTGGGGTCTACTGTAAGTTTGATTATTTGTTTAATTCAGTTAAGTTAATTTGCTAACAATATAAATTGGAATTTGTAATACTTTTATCATAAAAGGATTTTTCTTCGAATGTGACATCTATTGGTACTTGAAAAATCCTACTTGATCCAGAACTCGTCAATTTTAAGTACCATTTTGACGAGCACTGGGTCACGTCTAATAGTTGTAACAACATCCATTGCGTTATGTAGGTTGATGAGCAGACAAATTTTTCGAACATATGAATCAATGGATTCGCAATATCCTTCAAATTGATTCAGATTGTAATTGAAAGTGTGTTACGCAATTAGGGTTTTTTCATCGAGTGAATAAGCGCGCTCTGCTCATTTGTGTTATGAGTGGGCCCGCTTTGTTTGCTTTGCTTTATTTATTTTTAGGAAAACTTACAGCTAAACAGATACATTGAGTAATAGATTATACAAAAATAAGGCCAATTACAAGTTTCCACGTGTAGTAAGTATATACGTATATATAATCATATATAACACAATATAATATATTATCATGTAAACAGAAAATTAATAATAGACTAATTAACTATATAGGACAGAACAGTAAATTACTTTTTACGCTCGAAGAAGCAATCAGATAAAATTTTCTTCAATTTAGCAACACTAGTATTGAAAATGTCGATATCAGCTTCCCAGCAGGTTGTGTTGTACATACGACTCGCTCTCACCATGTACGAGTTCCGTCTGTATGTAGTGGCTACTACGGGGGTGTGCAATAAATGAGGTCTACGTAAGAACACAGACGGCACTCGCAGCCGGATTCTGTGCATCAACTCGGTAACACCAGTTGTTCCATTGGCAATTTTGAAAAGAAACACAAGATCTGATATTTTTCGCCTTTCATAAAGTGGAAGGATATGACATTTTTTGCAACGGTAGGTATAATTCGTTAAAAACGTCGTAGACTGTTATTGAATTTAACGCGAGTAAGCTCGTTTCGCTTGCTGGACTCGTAAAAAGTATTCTTAGTTTTAACGTAACTTGCCCTACTGAAATATAACCAAGCTGTAATAATCCGTGGCTAATTGGTGCTAGCTTTCCACCAGTAGGTAACTGCCGTGGTATGCTCGCTTCGCACACTCAGATTGAGCGCGGATGTTAGAGTTCCAATCAAACCCTCACCTATATAGAGGTGTCTTCTTACTTAGTATTCTGTCGTTGAAACCTCCTAATGTCCTCAAAATCTTCACGCATCCTTTCACGATAATACGGAGCCACCAATTGATAACATGACGATTTTCTATGATTTTTTGAAGTTGTCTGGTATTACCCTAGCCTTTGTATTCGCTCGTAATTCGAGCTTTAGGCTTATTTTGTTCGGGGCCCGACAGGGCCGAAGCCTGCCGGGGTAGCGGGATCGTCCGAAAGGGTTACCGCTGCCCTGGTACATAAAGGGCTAAGGAAGGAACACGGGTGGGTTTTAGTCAGTAAGAGTCTGACACTCCCTTCTGCTCCATCCAGAGCGGGAGGAGTCATTTGATGATTTCCCATCCACAAAAAAAAAAAAAAAAAAAATCGATTGCCGTTTTATTTTACTTTTGTCTTTATATAACTATTTTCTAATACTACCGTAGCTTGGTATTATATTAGCTCGGCAGTTGACTTGTGAAGCTCGTTGCATTAATTATGATGCAAACATACTTTGATTGAGATATTTTTATTTCTGGTCAGATTTACGGCCTGTATGAGACGACTTTTGAAATCAACTTCAAATGTTTTTTATTACGCTATTTCGGCCAACATTTTTTGTTGTTTGCCTTTAGGTTTTGGTAGTGCTTTGTCAATTCTTAACAATGCAATGGCACCAGAATCACCGTTCTAACTAAACATGTGTTTTTGTACTTTATGAACTAAAATTTCAACACAGTGAAAAACAGGGCTGCGGGCATGTGTCTGCACTTGCGATGTGATGTTGTAGGTAAATTATATCCTGCCTCAAAATTGGTATAAATATGACTTACCTTTTGGATGCTCAACCGTTACTACATTTTTTTAAGTTATATTAATATTGCATTGTATATGTTTATATGGGCCTTAATGCCTTGTATAAATGGTTAAATAAATAAATAACTGTAGCATTCAAATTGTCTTCCATGTTTTTGTCGGTTAGAAATATTCAATTTGTGGCAAGTTCAATATTTACATCGGGCAGAACAGCGACCGAAAAGACGTTTTCACGTCAATTGACGTTTCTAAGCAAAAATATATTAAAATTAAAGTTATCTTGTCGTTTTTATTACCTACCTACTCTGCTAACAGCTTACAATCTTTAGTCATTTCTTGGGATTTGGTCTTCTACCTAGCTTACTCATATCAAAGATGATCACAATTTTTTAAAATGTGTACTTATCTTTAACTCTATGTTTAGGACCTGAGAGTTCATATTCGCATCAAAAATTGACGACTACTGGGTCCTTTTAATGAGTAATAGTACAAATCTAATGACTACCTACTTGTACAAATCACCCTATTTTTACATTTTTGCCTAAAGAATTAAGTTTTTACTATCACGGAAAATTATATAAATTAACTACTTATTTAGAATAACGGATAAACTATCTATTAAATTATATAAAATTTTTATTAAAAATAAAATACTTTTCACACGGTAGTTCTTCAAAGTCAGTGAATTTCGAAACCCGACGAGTATTGGTACGTTTAACTTAGTTATCGGCAAGTATTTCAATTATTTTGACGAAATTTAATGGTTCTTAAAATTACGAATGCTTATCTAACAATAAAAATAGCTACAGAACGCCCACTTTTAAAAATAATTAAAAGCAAAATCTTTAACATCTTTCAAACAAACTTGGGTTCTGAAAATGTAATACCAACCTACGCAAAAGATATTGAATGATGCCCACCCCTAACGGAATGCATACGAAACGACCAAGACAAAGCGTTCCCATTAAAGATAATGGACAACATTTTGCTTTTCTAGTACGCGACCCTTGTAGATGAATATCTAAACCATTCATAGGAATCCCTCTAGTGCGCACGCCTAGCTCTCTCTAGGCACATGCGAAATGACGTTCGCAATTCAAATCAATACATTCAAACGTTCCCGCGGTTGAGTCTAAACAAAAGAATTAATATTCTATTTGATTGTTAGTTTTTATCTAGTATGTAGTCAAGTTTGGAAAACATAAAATAATAAACGGTAAGAACAACCCTGAGGAAAATCGTTAATTTTGCGTTGGTAAGTTGATAATTTTTTTAGGCGCTCTTAACTTGACTGGAGTCATTTGAATTTCTTTTTACTTTTTTGTAAGTTTTATTTTGCAGCAATGTTTGTTTTCTCTGCATACGTGAGCACTTTGTTAAAGCTTAATGTTTTGTAGACAGCCGCGTTGCCGCATTGCGCACAGCCTCCCACTCAGTCCGGGAGCAGATCTCGTAGACCGTCATAACCTCCCAATTCGCGTCGCGTAAAGCCTCGGCTTTAACAACAATAGCGTTTTATTTCGCTGTATTGGACATTTGACATAGTGCTGTATAAAAATCGTTAAACACGGATAATCCTAAACGTAAACTGAAGTTCCGTGCCAAGATGGGGTGGATTTCCATGAAAAATCATATGGTAAGCGAAATATTTTAATAAAACAGGTGCCTAAAGATACCCAAGTAATTTTATAGTAAAATGATGCTCGTATTTTGATACTTTTAATTTATTATTAAGGTCAAAAGCTGACCTAAAGTCATGATATTCATTTCAAAAGCGGTGTGCTTAGCGCAGCTTTTGAACACTATTGACATAACTTACCCCCATTCTAGAGGCCCAGCTAGCTGCTAGGGCCAACTGTATAGAGGCATAGATAATACTTTTAAATATTATTTTCCAATAGTATATTTAAATTTTAGTTTTAAAAATTAGTTTCCAATAGGTATGTGTTGATAATATGATATTTCCTGCGAAGACAAATAAGTTTTTGACAAAAACAATAATTTTATTTGTGTAGGTAATCTCTCTGAAATTTACGTCTACATAAATAAGATAAAAATAATATCAGGTTCGCCTTTAAATTAATAAAATGTATGGCTTCATAGACCCATACCTGCTCACTTAACTTTACTGTCTGCCTACTTTTATGAGCTTTTTTTTTAATAGTCATTTACCTAATATTATTTTGTGTGATGATAAAGTTCTAGTCTTATCATTAAAAACGAAACGATTATAGCATTTAGTAGGTAACAAAACATACCTCGATAATACGTTATGTACCTACAGTCAACAGCTCAGTGCTAATGCTTGCACTACGAAAATCACCCTTAACTATTACGATATAAAGGCGCTGTAAATGTCGAATCGTTAACACTAATGTGCGGTTGACTGTATCTATAATATTAAAGATACTACATTACTCCTACCTACTACGGTAGGTACTCTATAGTCTATACCGAGACACGGACTCAGATTTACCGAGCCAATTACAATAGCTTGCACCGAAAAAAAAAATAACCTAAATTATTCATAAATTCTGATCAATGCGTATGATGTAAAACAATGCAAACATCATGTCACTTTATCTCGTTACAGTAAAAAAACAGTAAATTGTTTCATATAACATTGATTAATTTGGGTTTTCCACTTTATAATGATGAACGCTCCCATAGATTTCCCGCGCGCGGCTGTTACGCCGCCTCTAGCGGACAATTTTGGAAACACTTTGCGTCATGAACGCTCCAAATCGTGCGTGTCGTGTTTGTATTCGTGGATAATATTTATTTATTTTTGACTCTTGTGACCAACACAGTGAGTGAATACTTGGTGAATAATAATGAAACTTAATAAAGGTAAGTTTTATTCAATAAAATATTATGATTATGTAATAGTAATTGCCTATCAAATGTTAATGATGACGAGTCATTATTCTAAGCAAAACAATGATTTAGATAACATAATTCTGATAGTTATAGCTAATATTCCTCTGTGGAGTATGATTTACGTTATATTTAATTATCACATCATAGAAATAAACGATTTTATTGAAAGTAGTAAGTCCCATAACCTCAAAATATTATTATCTTCAATTTCCTCGCTAATGGATCCTGTTTGGTGCAAATATCGTTTCTATTGTACGCGTCATGTTTTAATATTCTCTAGATAATTTAGGTTATTGACATTACTGTTACGATAACAGCTTTATTTACGCGATATTGTTGACCAATGTTTGGGCGGGAAAGCACTACTCCGCGAACTATCGAAGTCGATTCCCATGTACTACATATTTTCGTTCCTAATCAAGCCGTTAGTTAATTTAAACGTAAAATTTTACTTATTTATGTTGTTTTTGTCTCATTCCAGGTGCAGTGAGAGACTGTTTATAATCTAATACTGATACTGAATAATCATATCATCAAGACAATGAAACCCGTATCTGTCGATAAGTCGTCGTCTAAGAAAAATGGTTACCAATCAGATGATGACAATGTAAGATACAAGTTAAACACCAATTTCTTCAACAATGCTGGTAAATCAACCAAACTGAAAAAGATAGAAAAAGTGAACGAAGAAGATGACAACATACGTTATAAATTACCCACAGTTTTAAACAAGCCAAAGCCTGCCGAACAGAAACCTAAACCTAAACAGAAGATCAAGGTTAATTTCTGGAGCAACAAACAATCAGTGAGCCGACTTCATAACTCAGAATCAACAAAGCAGAAGACAAACCGTAGACATACAGTAGGAGCTACATCTGAAGATGCTGCTGCTTTAAAGCCAAAACACTCAGCTGTTAAAGTTAGAAAACGGGTATCATTCCTGCCATCCCCCATATTTTCTGAAAATCATGTACCTATGGTAACAGTGCCTGATGATTTGACTATACAGTTAAATGAGGAAGAAGCTAATGATCTGGCTGAAGATTTGAACCTGGGGTTTGTAAACAGTGGCAGTAGTAATAATAAGGCTATACATTCTACAAAAAGAAAAGCTAAAAATGCCAATTTAACCAGCCCTCGGGAGGCTAAACGTAAACGGAGCTTAGAGGATGAAACAAGAAGTCATGGAAATGAGAATGAACTGGAATTTTTCTCCAAATATGTTGTCCAAAAGCTGAGAAAAATGGAAACAAATCAGCGTATTTACTCTGAAAATTTAATTAATACTGTCCTTATGTTAGGTCAGCTCGGCAAATTGAATGGTAAATCAAAGATAGCAGAATAATAATATTTTAAAGCATTTGTTTATTAGTTAAATAAAGTTAATAGATTAGCATAATATTTGATAATAATTTATCTAATTATCAAGGACCAGAATATTCACAAAGACATCAATCATGCTTAAGTACAGTTAATGTAGTTAACTTCTAATTTATGGTGCTTAAGTGTTTGTCCCATAAAGAGTTACATAAAACTATTGTTTTGAAATTTTGTTAATATATTTTGTGGAATAATAGTTTTATAAAAAGTACAATAAGTTGATAAGTACAGAAAGTCAAGTAAATATGTTTATTGGTATGTTATTAACCAGAACTGTGTTAGGAAAATGTTTATGGTTGACTGAGACGCAGTTGCACAATTTTGTTTTTACAGCTGAAGTATATTTTTTTTTATATATAGGAACTTGTATATGTATCCACATATGTTACCACATAGTTAATCACTTCCATGTTTCCCTCCATAGTTTAAGCTCTTTTATACTGGCATGTCAATTTTCAATCAACTTATAGCCAATAAATTACTATCTTGTTCCACACAAAAAGATTATAATGGATTGTTATAGGTGATTTGGTCATTATTTGTTTTAGAACTCATTTTTCTAATGTACTCCATGATGCAGTGTGTGTATCATTACACAAAACTAAACATTTTATCATAGTTTGATGTGAATGAGATATCATGTTTGCTGTAAAAATAATGATAAATGTGGATAATTTAACGTAAATTATTTACTCAGGCTATGCTTATGTCAGGAGTTATTTAACTTTTACAAAAATCATGTTAGGAATAACTTATTAAGACTAGAAAAACTAAGGTTATTACATTTTTCTTCATAAAGAGCTATATTTTGTTAGTTTATTACATATCACTTTGCCAATTGTGTCTGTGATGACAAAAAAAATGTCTGCACAACTGTTATAAAGTATAAAGACTTTATGATGAAATCTTGGCAATTTGTTGGTGTTATTTTGGCAGATTAAATATTTACACATGTATTTATTGATTGTTGTATATTTAAAGGGACTAGTAGAAGAGTTATGAATTTTGTCTTTTGACTTTGAACGTATTTGTCTCAATTTGTGAGAGTTACTAAGGTGTAATTTTCTGCCTTAAACTACTAATAAAGTATTCATAGTTATATCTTGTTTGTTTAATTTATTGCAATAAACCACAGTAAGTGGGAAAATACACAACCTATTATAATGGTACTAATAAATGAATCCATTAGTTTTCTAGTTGATGACAGAGCAATTTTGTACATGTTTCTTGTGTTTTCATGATCCAAGTTTTCTGTTTCCTGTCGGTACCTAGACGAAAATCGAACAAAAATCTTGAAAGAAATATGAAAAGCATTCAAACTGTCAAACCTTGATTTTAACCCATTTGCTGCGGAAAACAGCGTATATTTCTTTATTACGTACGTTGCTCGTTCCGCTTAAAATAACATCTTCAGCTCATAATACGCGCCTTTCATCGCTAGAACAGTGAGTTTTGATGGTATTGGCAGTACCACTGTGACAGGTGGGAACACAACATTGCATAACTTTACACCTGTATTCCCAGAAGCACAGTATAAAAAGTAAGCAGTCTCGGCAGTGTCCTTGAAATAATTACCTACGGCCGCACGGTAGATAAACACGCACTAGGGTTGCCCACTGACGGTGTCTCTTGGGTTGTACCTGTACCTACTTTATAAATCCACCAGAATTAATGATTGAAGAGCACTCTTTTTTTAAAACCATGCGATTTGTTGAAGTAGGTATGTTCTGTACATTAAAATGTTTTTGACTAATCCGGTGGCGTGTGGTGTAAGGTTTCTTTGCTAAATCGACTTGGTACATCAGCCGAAGCCATTCTGACCATAGATATCCGTGGGATAGACACATAATTTTGAGCATTCTATATTTTGGCGTCGGTAGTCCCGTCAGGAGAGTTTTGGGTGTTCCTTCGATGTCACATATTTGTGCTGCCACTTGTAAATGCCATCCACAAAAATGGTCACATATTTGCCGCCATCTTGACGACAGAGATTTAACGGATGAATCATGAATCCAGATATTGCCTCGCTGTCCATAGAATTATATATATAAATATTAGATATATTATTCTCGTACATGCTACATTTCACCAATAACGTTAGTCCCATAATTACAGAGAGCGGGCCTTTTGCCTTCGACCAGGCACAAATCCAAATGTATAATGGAAAAACAAATTTTACACTACGCCTCATTAATCGAATCCAGAACCGTGCTCAACGGTCGCCTGTACAACTAGGTACTGGACCAACGAAACAAGGCAGTCCTCTCATACATAAAAGTAATTAATTAAGCCCATTTCTGCATCCAAGCCTATTCTTATTATGTAGCTACCTCGTAATACCCACCATACCTACCTATTGTGTTTATGTTTCTAAATGGCAGTTTCCAATAGCAGTCTACTAATTTGGATAGATTGTTGTGTCTGGCAGCGTTCGACTTACAGTTAGTCACCATTAAGTGTGTGGCTTCAGGCATTGCTAATGCTTTAGAGATTAGGTAACCCGACAAGGAGAGACAATGGTTTAGATATAGGTACCTACAGTGCCCTCCAAAAACTGTTGACATTTTTTCACTTCAGCTGTGATGCTACATTCAGATTTGAAATTCTAGTTTCAAATGTTTGAAGTTTTGAACATCGTAACAAATTCGATGCAATTTCTCTGTCATCTTTTCCAATGAGAGGTTTTCTTCTTCTTTTCGTTTTACGGTAGGTACATATGTATATGTATATGTGGTTTATAATGTTTAAGCCCAGTAACTGGCCACGTTTATTGTTGAGTCAGAAGTGTTGTTCAGATCGTCAAGGGTGCAGGTGAACGCACGTTTGGGATACTAGTAGATGGGACATAGTCCGGTCAGGAGCGACTAGTTATTATATATTATTATGATCCCAAACAAGGTAGATGAAAGAGTAAAGTTAGAGAGTAGATACGTAGGTTTCAAACTTTCGTAAATACCTACCTAGGTCTGGTATGTCTGTGAATTTGTAAACCTGTCTAAACCGCCACGTCACTCCGATGTGGTTTCTTTAATTTGAAAGTCTACCTGGACTTTCTACTCCTAGATTGGTTACATAACTAAATTTGTACCTCTATTTGCTTAGTTTCCTGCGACTTTTTCACTAGCATTGGGTAGGAATTGACCTAACTAGTTCGACTTGAACCGTAGATAAACTAGTCAAAATGTCAGCCGCTGTTATTCATATCCAGCCGGTGTAGGTAATTAAAGTAACTGAAAACCTCAAAACCAAAAGTCATTTGTTCAAATTATGCTGAGAATCGTTACTTTTCGAATATCAAAATTACATAAGACAGTCTCCCAAAACGACCGCCCTTCACCAATTCCTACTGCTTTAGCTGGAAAGCAGAAGTGGCGCGACAAACTCCCCAGCAGCACAGCTATCTGTTCAGTCAGAAAACCTTGATTCTATACAATAGGTAGGTCACATCATCTGCTTAGCCTAGCCTTTCCCAATAAGTAAGTATGCAAAGTAATTAAAATTACGAGACACAGACCATTTAATTAAATTATTTGCCATATGACAGCTAACCACCCCAATATACCAACAAAACCTCTTGACATCCCCTTGGGGATGCCAAGAGTCCCATTGCAAAAGTTGTTCATAATGATGAGTACCTACAATGTTAAGAGGTTTTCAGTTATATCAATAAATTAGGTAGGTACATCTTGACTTAGCAAATGCATTAGATAGGTACCTATTTATCTAAGTAGGTAGGTATGGGTACTTGTTTGTAAGTAAAGTTATTATAAAACTTCAATAACAAATAAGTATAGGAAGCTTGTCTCCTATAATGTAGGTTCATAATGAATAATTAAGCAATCGATTTAGCTGTTTTCAGTCTCCATACATTTAAATTCCACATAAATGAAAGCGTAATTAAGCTGTTTCTTTCGTCTATAGGTGCTTCTAGTCATCTTAGGATTGCGTGTTGTTTGCAAACGGTTGCCCGGTTACGTCGGATCGCCGCCACCACGCTACATCCGGCGCCCAGCCCACAGTCACTCCGCGCCCGCCCTAACTAGCGGGCGCTATACCCGGCCGCGTTCACATTCACTTTAAGTTTCTATCAGTGTCGCCCGGCTTTAACTGTTGTTCTTTTATAGTTATTGTTACAACTGAAAAAGTCTCCTTTATTTTCAGTGGAACATAAATTTTCAGTTACGGAAAATAACTTATTGTTTCTTCAAAAACTTTTGGAGTAACTTATAAGAAAAATACAATTTATACATCATATTTACAACCTTTGTCCGAGAAAACGACGGACGTTTTCATGAATAGAAACTTACTCATTCGGACTTGAAAACTTCCATTAAAATTATTTGTTAATTAATAAAAATGGATATAATTCATCGATTACACTATTTAGTGTTATCGCAGAAATCTGATCTGATGACGATGGATCGTGACCAAAGGATGCGTGTGAGAAGACAATCCAGCCTCCCTGAATACAGCAAAGCTAACAAGACTCGACAGCGGTTGGAACAAGCTTATTTCAATGATGTGAGTGCCTTGGTGGATCCACCTTCGTAGCCTTTACCTTAAGCGTTATGTACGTTGCCTTGCTAGGGCCAATTCTAGCTTTAGACCTGGCAACAATGGGTATTAGAACTAGAAGATGTAGAACTAGATATTCTTGTGCCATCTCATCAGTTGTAATTGTCGGGTCACATAATAGTCTTGCTCATTTTGTAGGGACCCCTACGGCTATATACAGTTCTTTCTTTTAAAGGTTTAACCTCGTAGACTTAAGCATAAGCGTTGTGTTGCTAGGGTCTCTTTCTTTGGACTGAGTTCATGTAAACATAGGTCGTTAGAGACGAGTAGATACATAGGTCATTAATGTAGACTTGTCTCATCTGTTGAATTCTTGGGTGAAACCAAAGATATTCTGTATTTGTAGACTTTGTGTATTTGTAGGTACGGCTTAGTTTTCTCATTCTGGTTAAGGTGGTAGCCAACATTTTAATCATTCACATTAGTATTGATCTTTGGAATAACCGTCTTTGCGTGATTCGTACATAGACCCTTTTTCATGGTGTCCTTTTCAGCGAAAATGTTTAAAGTAAAAACTATAAAAAAAAGCCTGGTCTTTTCATGCCATCCTGATCATCAATCTTGGCTGAAGGATTTTCATGAAAAGGCCAGGCTTTTTTTTAGTTTGTGAGCTTTCTTTTGTACAGTGGCGATAGTCAGCTGTTTATACTCTACTTGCATTATTTACCTTTATTTATTATTCTTTCTGATTATAGAACCGTGTCATCTCACGATTTTTATAGGATCTCTAGAAATGGCATCCCGTCATGAGCATAGCAATATTTCAGCAGTGCTATTACGTAAAAATCTCACCGTGAAAACTTAGGTGAAGTGAACTGTCATTCCACTTGATGCTAGGGTTCGGATAGACATTATTATCAGATCACTTCATCTAAGTTTTCACGGTGACATTTTCACAGAATATACCGACAATTCCCCACAGGAGCCGCTACACATCAATGTAAAATATTAGGTACCTGTCTCGCCGTATCGGTAAATATTTTTCAGCTCTAAAAGGTGATAGTTTATCACTATGATAAGCTTAAGTACAAATACCTATGGTTTATGGCATCGTCGTATTGTTCCCCATATTTTGTTACTGTCGTTCAATATTGCTGTTGCTTATGATAATTTAGTCTACGTAGGTAGGTAAGATCCATACCATGCATAAGTTCAATTAACTTCATAACTAATTACCTCCCTGCAGCAGGCTGTTTTTGACGGGTCTATAAGGTGGAATAATAGCATAAGCTTGTCTAAAACTTTTGGAAAGATGTGTAGGAAGGTATATAATTTCACATGCTTTTTATAAAATCTTCATTCTGTAGATGAGATTGAGAACCTAGATAGATGGATTCCTTTACTATGGCTTCGGTATGATTCCTTTGGTACGCCTTTATGTGCATTTATATCTTAAATTTTGTACCCCTATGGCCGGTCAGCTACCTATTACTTAGTAAAATACTAATTTGCCTTCGTCCCACCGGCATGCTGTAGGTACCAATACCAGTGGGGTCGCGGGCGCATAGAGTGGGGACTCTGTCTGCCTACCAAGTGACCCCAGGGAAGACGGTGGCACAGTGGTCACGTGCTGCCGTGCATAGCAAGGCTTAGGGGAGGCCCCTTTACAGTCTCCCCAGGGATGTGCCTTACAGGCGTTGCGCAGGGATGGTTCCGGAGTTGGTATTTTAAGAGGAACCGGGACCACCCTTATGCGCGGATGGTGATCACCGGGGTGGTTTTAGTGAGGTAAAAATCCCACACTCCCCGACCCCTCTCCCCGGAGGTCGGGTGCCTTTCGAAGGATTCCCCCCGAAAACAAAAAAAAAAAAAAAAAAGGTACCAATACCAGATACCTTAAAAAGAGTGTCCATGGAGTTTCTTGCCCGTTCTTCTCCATATACATAGAACTTACTACGCTTTAAAATGGGTCGTGGGTGGAATGGCTTCATCTTTCTGACTAACTGACGCCTTGACAATTCAAAAGTGCCAAATTGGTTTATTTGAAATAAATGCTACGAGTATTAGTTGGAGTTTTAGCCTGCTCGAAAAATTCAATAGGCAGGTTTTCTGTTGCACTATTTGAGTGGTTATAACCATTGCAGGTTCCAACCAGAAACTGAATTTCGTAAACGTTTTTTTTACAAAATTATATGGCTGAAAACTTCTTAGCTTCGCGATAAATATAGACCACGATGCCTTTTTAAGAAAATTTATCTTAGAAACAACCAAGAATCTGTAAAAGACACCCACTTTAAAAATTCCAAGGTAAAGGAGTTGATTCTGGAGCCGGCTTGAATAAAAGAGGATATAAAGGGTATGGTAGATAAGTCGCGTCACGTCATCGTCCATCCGCCGCGATAAGGCACTTTATGGTCCCGGCCTTTATTTGAACTTGACACGATTCTCTTCTCTATCTTGATGCAGTTAAACTTTCAAAGACATAAACGTGCTTCTTTTGATGTCTATAAAACATCTAGAATGACTTCTACTTAGGAATATAAGCAAAGATTCGGTATCAAAATGAATACTTTAGTTCCATAGGTAATATCTACTTAAGTGACTGTAAATTACGCAATTTTTTTTTTTACTTTGCGTTATGCACTATCAATCTAAATCTGAATCATTTTAAAGGATATTGCTAATCCATTGTTTCATACATTCGAAAAATGCTTCCGCTCAACAACGTAAATGACGCAATGAATGTTGTTGGACTGTCAAAATGAAACCCATTGTTACTGATAGCGTGTTTCGCAATTACCCCACAGTTTCAGACCTATGTCTGTCAGTCACGAGCACTTACGCATGATTAAAAAGCGATGTTCTTCTAAAGTTCACGTCATATTTCACGAGAAAATCGCTTTTGAATTTTGGGCAAGTTATGCTCGTGACTGTACTCACCTAATAGGTGGATCAGAATAATGCAATTATTGCGCGCCATTCCAAACTTCGACTGCTACTAAGACTTTCCTAACTGAAAAATCCAATAACAGCTAGTACTTTGCTCGGTCCGGATATCAAACTGGAACTTTAATATTAGTAGAGCAACGCAGCAGCTGAACAAAAGTCACTAACTAGGTATCTGAAAAGTAGTACCTAGGTCACGCAATAGTTTTCGGGCACTGAACGCACGACATCGTGTTCACATCGCATGACTAATAACGTGCTGCTTTTAGTGTTTCAAAGTCAAAAGGCTTAATATGTTGTGGGCGATTCGATAGTAACTTTTACACAGGACTACCCACCCTAAATAAGCTCGTTAGCGTTAATATTTTATTATTAATAAATCATAATCATCTAAATAGTAACAGCCGCACAGGTCAATCGATCAGGTTAAGCTACGCTTGTAGCAATTGATCTGTGGATGGGTGACCATTTATACATACCAAGACCCCTCCATGCCTCGGAAAGCACGTTAGTCGGTTGGTCCCAGCTTGTTGTTTATAAATATAAAATACAACTTAAACACTAGTGTTAGTCTACATACATAAATGTGTATGTTAATGAATTAGCATCTTACTTTGATATTAATATTTGCATGGCAAAATATGGCGAAATGTGGCACTCGAATATTTATTTGCCACTTTTTGTATTACCGCATTTTAAGCAAATAAATGACATTTACTTTGACTTTAAATACCGTCAGACTTCCTTCAGAAATCTGGAACAGTATTTACCTAAATTAACATATTATTTACAACTTTACTCAAGTTTTATTTAGGTATGAATATTCTATGACTCCTACAAGTTGTTTTCAGGATTCGACTTCGTTTGTTTTTGTAGAATTAAGGGCTGATTTTGCCATCGCCAGATAACTTTTATTCGAGCAATAAAATTGACGTTTGACAGTTTTAGTATGACATAACTGTCAAAATTTCAAAATTATTCCTCGAATAAAGTTATCAGATGATTGAAAAAGCGGCCCATAATGGATTAATGTTTCTGGTGATTATTCTTACTTGCTATCTTAGGTCCACTATTGAACTTACTATTCTCCAGTTCAGTGACACAAGTTAATTGGCTAAACAATCAATACAGTGCCTTAATAATTACAGTTTCAGATTTAGCTAGCCTGCGCTGGCCTTCAAGCTATGCTTTCAGGCTTTCACGTAGTCTTGTGTCTCGTCATTCTCGTACTTTAACCCGATCCTGTCACTCTAGAATCCTTGTTTGTGAAAATTACATTTCAAATTCAAATTACAGCAGTCTTGCATTGTCTTAATATAGCCCTGCACTTGTCTAAATATCGTTAGAATTTTATGAGTTCACTGAATAACACTTTCACGAATGAAAATCTGCTATTCCGCTACGAAAACATAATTTATTCCTCTGTCGTAGATATAATACATAAATATTTTAGCCTGTCGACAGGACCGACGCGGTACAAATTTAAGCGAAAATTTTTAAATTTCTCCGCAAAAAGTTGAGAAAGGCTTGAAGAATGAAAGGGATGTAAATGACTTAATTTGCATCACATAGTGCGCGGTTAACGTTAAACCTCTATTTCAAAACTGTGAGGCCCATGCTTTATAATATACAGGCATTCAATTCATAAGCTAACCTTGAACTTCGTTCATTTATAAGTAGTTGAATATTTCTCAGGAAAAGATGGAAAAAGTACTGAAACTCGCTTCACCTGTGAAGCGAGTTTGACGCGAGCTGTCAATAGAGTTGATAAATACCTAGCCTCAGGTGGAATGACAGCTCACATAAGTTTTCACGGTGAGATTATTACAGAATAGATCGGTTGCACTTGTTACTACTTCAAAATAGGTAGGCATCTACTTCAAAGTTATGTTTTTTTTTATGATACTTTTACCTATTGCAAATGTCAAGTTAATGTAAAGTTGTAGGTAGATAGACACGTTACGCGATCATTGACTTTGATTAAATGGCACTCTCTACTAGCTATATACCTGCAAGGAGGTACTTTACCCCACGAGGGACGTTATCTAAGTGGGTGTACACTTCCCAGTAATGTAATTTGATACTTTTCGTGTTTACATTATAACTTACAAGTAGGTATGAGTGCTCTATAATAAATGGAAGATATGTTTAGTCTTATTATTACATCACTGGCTACCATATGAGCCATTAATGTGTTAATGACATTTATTTTTGTCAATTAAATTGTGTTTTACAATTGAATTTTGCATAAATCATCAACTACCTAGCCTTTACCCAACTAAGTATGTTTGGGTCGGCTTCCAATCTAACCGGATGCAGCTGAATACCAGTATTTTATATGGAGCGACTGCCTATCTGATCTCCGTAACCAGTTACTGGGTTATTACCCAGCGGGCGATGGGCGATACCCCTTGGTAAGACTGGTTGTTAGACTTTCGGGCTGACTACCCGTAACGACTGTCAAAGATCTACGAATGACAGCCGGGACCAATGGCTTAACGTGCTTTCCGAGGCACGGAGGGGTCTCGTCATGTAAAAATGGTCACCCATCCACAGACCAACCGCGGCTAGCGAAGCTTAACCTCATGGATCGACCTGTGCAGCTGTTATTATTTAGCCACTTTGCATAAATCATTTAATTTAAAAACATATTATTTAGATATTGTTATCTTGTAAATCTTAATCAGAAATTTACAGCTATAATATTAAAGGTATGTACCTGCCTACCTAAACCAAAATTTCCCTCTACTATTCATACAAAAGAAATCCCTGGCACGTGAATGCTACAAAAGGCGTTTCAAAATAAAAGAAAAGAAAATCTTTTGAATACCGGTTGGCCGTTTTTCTTAGCGCCCTACCATCATTAGGTAAACGAAACACTTATGAAATCCCTCGATATACATGTATTATGTCTGCCTATTCCGATGTCAAGGACCTTGCTCTCGATCTTTCGACGAAAATCGCCCTTACTACTACGAAAAAACTATTTTAACAACTAAATTCACATTATGTTATGGTATGCAAATAAATGAAATGGATGAACTGTGTGAAAGATGATATGGCTAGAAAGCAGGCGACTACTAAGATGACGACTAATAGAGAAGTCATCACCATATGCCTACCCTTTTCCCAACTATGTTGGGGTCGGCTTCCAGTCTAACCGGATGCCGCTAATTACCGGTATTTTACATGGAGCGACTGCCTATCTTACCTCCACAACCCAGCTACTGGGTAATACGATACCCCTTGATAAGACTGGTTGTCAGACTTTCAGGCTTCTGACTACCCATAAAGTCGGTCAAAGATCTACAAATGACAGCCGGGACCAACGGCGTAACGTCCTTTTCGAGGCGACTAATAGAGATGTGTGTAAGAAAAAGACATCTTGCGCCGACCCCAAATTAATTGTGATAAGGGCCGGAGAATGACAAACTTTGTAAATATTATTTAGTATATTTATAAATGCTTGACTTTTGTTCTAGTAGGTATCATATAAATGTCAAGTAACAACTTCTATATAAGTAGGTACACAATAAATACATTACTTTAATTTAATATTGTGTTGCTTCAGTTGATATGTTCGGCCTGCCAACCGTAATTAGATAGGTATGTTAACAATTAGCATTGAAATTACCTTATTTAATTATTTAAAACAATCGTAGATGGTAACTTATTTAATATTGTACCTAATGCAAGCTTTCATTCCCAGTAAAGTCTTAGTTCTACATAAAGAAACCAATCTGAACAAGTAACTATTAACAAGATTACTAGTCAGTAAGTACCTACAGGGTGGCAGGGACATCGACGCGCATCCTGTTACCAGGGATTCAGCACATGATTCTGAAATACTTCCTGCGTTGAAATATTTCGTCAATTATTTAAAAAAGAAAATGCTGTTTAATACATTTTGTCCGTGTAGGCATCGCACATTTCTATGAAAGAGCTGTTTTTTTTTTTGATAATCTTTAAAACATTTCTATGCTATTTCTGCTATCTAAAATCATGTACTTAATCTCATCTCTCTCTCTTCGATGTGGACTACCAGCCTGTATGTACCTATGTATCTATCTACTATCGATGGTATCCGATAAATGGTTTATATATAATGAAAAGCCAGACTTTGTTTGTTAGTTTTGGATTGATATTAAAAAAAAACGAATTGGATTTATAACCAACCTAAGCGTAAACGACAAATATACGTTACGTACCGTACTTAAAAAGTTTACAGATATCGGGTATTAAAATCCCTCACTGGCAACAAAGTAACCTAACGGAGGAGAAAAGGGGTTTTAGTGTTAGCAACATAGAAAAGAAATAATCTATAAATATAATAAAATAATATATATTTCTAGAAATACAGAAAATACGTTTATTTGCGGTAAACATGACGCATAAAAATAACACAAACTCGAAAAATTATATAACAGTAACCATTACCTCAGTAATCATAATCACAATCATTTATTTGTCAGAATATATCTATCTATACAAATAACAGCATTTTACTAATGCATATGAAAGTATTATGCGGTACTTACTTATAGATAGATAAATAACTTGAGCAAAAGAAATTGCGAAAAATGGGTTAACAATAAAATAAGAATAAGTTGTACCAAAAGAGACAAAATATTTATAAAATGGAAAAATGACCCAGATAATAAAACTAAGTTTTATTATCTGGGAAAATGGAAAAATGACCCACATAATAAAACTTAAGTTTTAATATGTGGGTCATTTTTCCATTTTATAAATATTTTGTCTCTTTTGGTACAACTTATTCTTAGAATTCATTAAAACTAGAAATAAAGTAAATAAAACAATACTAAACACTAGAAATAATTATTACAGAGAAGAAATAGCAGGAAACAAAAATCATCCCCAAAAACTGTGGGAAAATAGTGAAGTCTGTCGATGAGGTGATAACGGACGTTTTTTTAAATGAATCAAATAATGAGTTGAGTATCACTAATGATTTTGCAATGAAATTGAAAACCAATGTGTCTGATATTGTGCCCAGATGTGACAGACCCTTGTTGGATGAATGCGAATTTATGAAATCCCTAGATAAATCAATATTTTTTCTAAAAAGCTACACCTCTTTAAATTATTAGTATCATTAAAAACTTAAATACTAATAAATCAGCTGGATATGATTCAATAAGAATCATGGACGTCAAAATGATAGGAGATAAAATTGTGAATGCAATAGTAAAGTTAGTTAATGCGAGTAATCAACAAGGCAAATATCCGTCAGAATTAAAAGCAGGTATAGTTAGGCCCTTCATAAAAAAGGCATTCATAACAAAGGTAAATTCAATGACTTGGCAAATTACAGACCCATAACGATATTGCCTTCCATAAATAAAATAGTTGAAAAATGTATATGCGACCAAATACACACTTTTTATCGGGACAATGACATAATTTCCAAATCACAGTATGGCTTCCAAGGTAAGAAATCTACAGCTCAGCTACTTTCCAATTTAACTGATGTAAAGGGACACATTATTGTTTTCCGACATCCAAATAAATAATATTTTGCAATGAATGCCAATACTGATACTTACACGCAGCCCTATGATGTTCAACAAGCTAGATTATCGATTACATTAACACGTGTAGAATCATAGATACCTACTAGGTACAACATAACTCGCATGGCGACCAAACGCTTTTATTCGATTTAATCTTTTAGAAATACGAACTGTCTTAGAGCATTTAACCTAGGTTAAATGCTCTAAGCGAACTGTATATAAACATAGTAACAAAATAGGTTCCGTTTGAAAACAGGGAAAAGAAAGTAGGTTATATTTTGCGAGACTCTTTTTGCAAATCGGTCTACGGAGCGTGAATACATTACTTTGCGAAGCCAAATTTTCTGCTCCTTATGATTCAATGATTGATCGAAAGTGTGTGAACCTGTTTATTAAAATGGAAGAGGCTTTTACCATTACTGTAGGCGCTACAGGCGCGGTCCCAGGGTGGGGGGGTTCATGTGGGGGTCATTAACCCCTCCAAAATCATTCAAGCTGTCGAGAGCCTGCATGATTTACTTGCCTTACTAACTTAAGTTACTAACTTACTACTTAGTGACCCGCCCCCCCAAAATCTTGGGCTGCGACCGCGCCTGAGGCGCTAAGGCTTAATATTCTAGTCTAGTTAAGAATCTCTCTTTTACGAAGGTTAGAAGGATTGCAATTATTTCTTATTCAGGGTGAAATTCAATTACCCTAGCAAAACTCTGAAGACGTGATGGGAAGCGATACCTATCCAAACATGATTTAATAAAAAAAAAAAGATTTGATGTTTTTTTGGGGTTCAACGGCCCCTTGTATTTTTGATACTTGAAGTATATAGTGAAACGGCGGCGGCGACCTCTCGCGTCCGGCCCTCATACAGGCCATGGTCCGGAGCGAGAGTGAATGGGAGGCCGTCACCTCCTTCTGCGAAGCAGTTATGCTCGCGAAGGAGGAGGCGGAGCGTGCGAGGGAGAGGCAATCGCTGCACCCTCGCGCTCCTAGCCGCCGCAGGAGACGCCCTGGACGGGAGTCAACAGCCGACTCCCGGCTACCGTAGGCGCGGGCTTGCGGGCGGCGAGCTATGGGCAGCTCGCCGCCCGGTAAGGACCAGGCCCGGGTCGACGGCGCGTTGTGTTCCACGCGCGCCTCAAAGAGCTGTCAGCACGAACTGACGGGGTCCGTTAGGGCCGATGCCGCCGGGGCTGCGGGTTGTTCGAAAGAGATACCGTGGCCCCTGGCACAGGCAACTGAAGGAACACGGATGGGTTTTAGTCAGTAAAAGTCTGACACTCCCTTCTGCTCCGCCCAGAGCGGGAGGAGTCATTTGATGATTTCCCATGAAATCTGTTTTATTTTGTGTTATCATGCTTATTATACATATATCGATAACCATCAGGTCTGTGGAAAACAAAAAAAAATATTGATTTTTAAACCAATATTTCAAGTGGCTACATTACACTGCGGTCAATGACCCCACAAAAACATCATCAAAATAATTTATTTTTTGTTTTATCATGTTTAGATATCGATACCCATCACAGCTGCGGAGTTTCGTTAGCTAATTTAATTTGACCTTGTATATTGATAAGATTATGCTTCTTGCTGTAAGATATATTCAGTTGCTCATAAGCTTTTAAACTATTTCAAAGTAATATCCACTAGGTCCATTAGGTAAACCGTTTTTTGACAGATGGAACTAGTGATTGCAGCAACACACAATTAATACATTGATTGATACATGTACGGTATTACAAGTAAGAAGCCATAAATAGGATAATTCAATAAGATACGGCAGTTTATATATTTATTTTATTACACATTTTAAAGTTAACTTTTACGTAATCTAGGATATGTACGCTCTAAGACAGCTGTCAAAAAACGGTTAACCTAATGGACAGGGTATAAGTCTGAAAAGTCAACTTTGACGCGTAGTAACGACTTGGGAGGCATTGGACGGGCTTCGAAAGATACAAGCGCCCATATTGTAAATCTCGTCATGTCGAAGAGGTCCTTGACAACTTCTCTATGAATAATATTAAGTAGAATCGTGGAATTTTCCGACTTAGACTGCGGGGAGAGTTTCTTGGAACAAGCTTATCAAGTAAATCTGTTAAACAAAAATGATAATATTGATAATACATGAGTCCGACTTACCGTCACCAAACTCGATGGTGTTTGGTGGCACTATGACTGTATATTATTAGCGATATCTTGATATGTATAAACAATAATAATAATCAGCCTGTATTGTTAACAGCCGCACGGGGCGATCGATCAGATTGAGCTAGGCTTGCCGCGGTCGGTCCGTAGATAGGTGACCATCTTTACATACCGAAACCCATCCGTGCCTAGGAAAGCACGTTAAGCCGTTGGTACCGGCTGTCATTCGTGGATCTTTGATAGTCGTTACGGGTCGTCAGAACTCCGTAAATCTGACAACCAGTCTTACCAAGGGGCTTCGGATTACCCAGTAACTGGGTTGTGGAAGTCAGATAGGCAGTCGCTCCATGTAAAATGCTGGTACTCAGCTACATCCGGTTAGACTGGAAGCTGACCCCAACATAGTTGGGAGATGATGATGAATCAGCCTGTATTGTTCTACTTTAGGCCTCCCTTTCTTTTTTCCAAACTCGATCCTGAGCCAATATGGACCAATCCCTCATATAAGCATCAAGGTCGTCCCGCCATCTACGCCTGGGTCTGGAACCCATGCTGTGGTGGTCTTAGCCCACAATGCATCCGACATGCGGCAAACGTGTCCGACTCAGTCCAGTCAATGTTTTACTCGCTATGATATGGGTATGACCTATATTATAGCGAATAAAACATGGTACTTGTTATAACATTTTTTTAACATAAAATATGATATCCTATAAATTCGTGGAAGAATTTTCGGAATCGGACTAAAGTTTCGAAGATTACCCCCTACATATAAACTCACAAACTTTATCCTATTTATAATATTAGTATAGATTAGACGAATGTGACCCACCAAGCCAACCTATCTATCTATCTTACGGACCATTCCTTTATGTAAAATTTGAACTTATCTTGATTGACCTTTAAGATAATGAAAGTATTCACTCGAGTGTGTTAAATGCCTGTTGAAAGAAGCTACCTTTTTAGCAGGGATTTAAAGGTTTCCTTGGAAACTGTTATATGTATACATATATATATATGTGTTTGATTTTTAGGGTTCCGTAGTCAACAAGGAACCCTTATAGTTTCGCCATGTCGTCTGTCTGTCTGTCTGTCCGCGGTTTAGCTCAAAAACTATTGGTACTAGAAAGTTGTAATTTGGCATGAGTATACACGTTAATGACGCCGAAAAAGAGGTAAAATAAAATTTTGTAAAAAACAATTAATTAGGGTACCTCCCCTACATCTAAAGTGGGGATGATAATTTTTTTTTTCGTCCTTCCCATAGTGTGGGATATCGTTGGATAGGCCTTTCAAAAATATTAGGGGTTTGGACAGACCGTTTTTTGATTAAGTAAACCGTTCGTGACTTATCAAGCTTTAAAGTACCTAGTAGTAAATTTTCGTTAGAGTCCAGTGTCCCCCCTCTACCAACTAAACGGTTGTAGTTAGAAATTCAAATGTCACGGCAGTAGTACCTATATATAACTAAATTTAAAGGAAAACTATCACACTCAAGTGGGATTTACAAGTTTACGAGTAATAGTCGACCAATTAATTCTATTAGACTCGAAAATTTCGAACAACTCCATAGAAATGTCGATAGAGGGCGCTAAGCGTCAGTTGTATCGCGCTATTGTTTCATTCCTAAATAAGTTTTATAAAAAAAAAACAGTTGCTACGCCGGCTATGACAAGTCTTATACAAATCTCAAAAAAAAATTAAAACTTTCCGTGCAAAATTGTCGGATCAGGTGAGGATTTGTATAGGAAGTCAAATTAGGTAGGTGTTTGGCTTTTAGTTAGAGCATGATACGAAACTATCAGTCAGCGAATACGACCCGCACTTGGCTGTTATAAAAACTACGGAACCCTACACTGCGCGTGGCCCGACACGCACTTGACCGGTTTTTTTTTCGTATAAAAATGGTTCAAAACCGTATGTGTCCAAAGAATTCGATAAATAACGATATTCACGAGTAGAATAAAAAAAGCATTGCTGGCTTACACTAGCTAAATCCTGCCATGTGTACAGCTATACATCAAGATAATAAATGGAATAAAAGGTACTACTTTCTTTCTTCTTTTGGAAAATAATTTCAAGGCAAATAAACAAAAACAAAGAATTCTAAAACCAAAAGAAATTCCAGAGGTCTTTCTCATTGTAGAACGCTCAAGTATGCCCAAGTATGCTCAAGTATGTCAAGTATGCTCAAGTATGTTAGATCTTTTAACTATTGTACTCAACGGAGTACAATAGTTAGAAGATCTAAGAAGATAGGTACACACTGCCCGTTGATAATAGCTTCTCTCGACCGAAGACACACTGGCACGCAGGTATCTAGCTATGTCCATCTTGTATGTTCCTGAATTCCATTCTCGTGGCGACTCATGGACAAAGTCTGGTCAATCAATAATGTCAATCAACACTACATCGGACTACTAGAGCAGATTCTACAGATACATACATAGTTTGATAGTAGTTTACTATTGGTTTAATTTAAGTCATTTTTAAAACTAACATAATATTGTATTCATAAACTAGCATCTCCCGCGACTTCGTCCACGTGAAATTTCTTGTTCCCCGACCCACCCCGTCACGTCGCATCGCTTTATTTTTGCTCGGATCCTAATGCTTCTAGCGTGATGTTAAACCTATTAATTGAGCTATCAAATGAAAAATATGTTTTTCAAATCCGACCGGTAGGTTCAGACATTAGCGCGTTCAAACAAACAAAGTCCAGCTTTATTAAGACAAAGTAATCTTTTATAAAAAAATCCAATACGCTTCGTATCATTTTCTACGAAGGTCTTCTCTAGATAATATATTTCACCCTCTCCAAGAGAAATGATTATATAAGGCAAGTCGTATTGAACGATCACCTGGAAAAGGCACTTACCGGCGCGTGGTTGACAGGGTTGTATAATGTACCTAGGTAAACATTATAAGGGGAAAACGATGACATAAGATTTTGGTCTGATAAGGTTACTCTATACTGTACCTAGGGGCCTCGAAAAAGTGATATTCTATAAACGATGTAGAAAAAGTTAAAAATGTCAATACATTTTTGACTTTTACCTACATGGCTACATGAAATCACTGACATAAGCTAACGAAAAACTTATGCCATCCCGATAAAAGTTGTTGTAGAAAAACGAAACGATTGCCAAATGTCTAGGCGAGTTCCTAGTCATGTAGCAATCGCTTGTAGCCTTACATTTTCTAAATCTTGATATTGTATCATATATCATAATTATCAACCATATCTATTACCTACATCCAGATTTAGAAAAAGGTTAGGCTTTGTGATTATTTCGTTTCTGTCACTTATACCTAAACGAAATCTCGATATGCCATACCTAAAACATTCGAATATAACCTTCGAATAAAAAAATGTCTTTTTATCTTTTAGATTGTCAGTGTACAAGAACAAAACAAAATAAAATGCATCTTTTTGTAAAAGGGCAGAGACCTGGTGTCCTGAAATACAGGCCTAGAGCTTAGTTTGGGCACCAGTCTCCCACAGTATTAAAATGTGTTCCAACTCTGACACCATACAAAACGTATTTTTGTTTGTAATGTTGTGGTGAGAAATAAAATGAATCTTATTATCTTATTATTATAACCATTATATAATCAGTTGTTATTTTGGAGTAATTCCAATTTAATAATCTTCGCCATTTTTCCTTAATCTTTTCATAACAAGACATATTTTCTTTGCAAACAGAGAGAGTTGTTCGCGGCAAAAGCAGACAGCGGATCCGCAGCAGTCGACCGAAAGCTATCATCGTCATCAGCTGGAAGCATGAAGAATAAGTGGCTAAAGGCTTTCCGAAGCCTGAAGCCCCCCAGCGCCCCTCCACCCCACGCAGCGCCCCCAGACAAGTAAGACAGAGATTTATAACCTTTACTTAAAAAACATTGATTAATTAAACACAAAAGTTCATAAATTAAAGCATGGAAATTAAATTTAACATCACAAATTACAATTCTGCTGTATGTATCATCAAAATGGATACTGAAACTAAATTAAGAAGGTGTGGTGTTGAATACATAGTAGGTAATTTGTAGCCTTAATTCCATTTTTGCTTTGAATTCGTTGTAATGAGCCTCGACTCTACAGTAGGAAAGTAAAGTAAATAAGTAAATACGTGTCGGATTCAGAACATTCTCCATTTCTCAGTTTTTTAAACTTCGTTGTAGGTAAGCAGGTAGTAGAAAGCACTTAGAATCCTGCCGAGACTGTGAGAGGAAATTATACCAGCGAGCAATAACCGTGGCCAGGAAATAACAGGTCGTAATGGCTTATACACACATGTTCCAAGTCTATCTTAATTATAATTTAAATATTAATTTATGAAGGAAGTGATGATGAAAATAATAACTGAGTACAGCAATTTTAATCTTAAGAAGAAAATTTTAGCAAAATTTGGGGAAAGGCTTTCATAATTTTTTAAATAAAACTAAAGAAGCAACTTTTAATTCATTCTATTTAAAAGAGGAAGTCTTCTTAAGTTGTATAATATAATTTTCCAGATTTTTTCACCTCAAACCTTATTTCTTCAAGGCCAGCGAAGGCTACGCGGTAAACACAATAATGTCGGGGTTACTTGGGACTTTATGTGCCCAATCTTACAGCGCAATATTTATTATCTTATTTAGTAAACTCGCTGGGGCAAGTTCCATTAAACTGTACCATGTACGCCGAAATTGAACCAGCTAGATTTAAATCTACAAGCCAAGGCAATCACTCCATACGTAGTCGCAAAGTTTCAGTTGGAAAATCTAGGAAATACTTAGTCGAACCAGTGTCACCTTTGTTATAGAAATCAGATTACTATTATTGATCACACGCATGATGTAATAGCCTTATGTCTTGCAAACAAGATTACTAACGTAAATATCCGCTTTACAATGTAAGGCTTCTAAATGTGCTTAACAAAGTTAATTATTTTATTATTTGAACGAGCTATAAAAAGCTATAACATGGCTGTAAATGATTAAGCTAAAACGAAACACCCACCCACATGTTGTTGAAGCCGTCAACTTAGATAATTAATGTTTTTGGGTGGGAACGATTGAAAATACAAAAAGTTAAACTGTTTTTCCCTCCAAAAATGTGGAAAACCCTCAGTTAATTAGTACTACAATAAAATATGAATAGCTGCCAAACCACTAATTGTTTCAGCTTCATCGAAAAAAATGGAAGCTATTAATGAATTAGGTGGATAAATAGCATCTGGTTACACTGGTTCCCAAACTTGGAATACGAAAGAAATAAAACAGAAAACAACTATATAAATATATAACAATCAGTTATTAAAACAGAAAACGACTATATAAATATATAAAAATCGGTTAATAAAACAGAAAACAACTATGGGTATTTATAACAATAAGTTAGCAGGGTATCTAGCAAAACTCTAAATAAACAAGATAATTCAAGCGTAACACTGAATCTTTAACGAGGGTGTTGGTTGAGTTTCTCAGAAACTGTAAGAAATTCCGCTTCTGGTGATATTTCGAGCGCTCTATACAAATAATGAAACTCAAGATAACGAGATGCACACAATAGTCACAGAACTACGAACTAGACTGTTGACACAATACATAAGGAGTGCCACTTCAATGAATATGATTCTTATTTTCTCACTTCAATTTTCATATTCACGAATTTGAATTTATATTGTGGACAGAGTAGGTGCGACATCGTTATAATTTCGTTCAGTATGTGTTCACTTGCCATAAATTGCTAAAACATTTTCACCACAAATGGAAACAATTTACTAGCTTCACGCCACTCATTATTCTCGATGCTTATGGTTGATGTATTCTCATTACACCTTCAGGTTAATAATATCTGTTCATATTTTGTTTTTGGTTTCGCGTCCATTTTGAAGCTGATTTTCAACAATTAATCATGCCTCGTGTCTAGTGACAGCCAATGCGTTGAGTGTAAGTCATTTAATTTCATCTAAACACACATTAAACTATTGTATCTTGATAAGGAAGGTAATTAATATGTATAGTAATGATTGAATTACTTACACTTTCTTACTGTAATCTGTGATGATGTTAATCATCGAAAGATAATAAACCTCAGAAACCTTTGTTAAATACCATTTGTTTGTTACCAAACGCATCGCTATCTCACAGGTTTCTGCACTAATTGTATTTGATCACGTTTATTTCGTGTTATGTTCATCTTGGTGTTTCTCTCTTTTTGCATCGATAAAGAAAAAATCAAATGTACCACGCGGTGTCGACGGTAATGGCAATGAGGTAACTGTGCCCCGTAGGTGTGAGCCTATGTTTGTAAATGTTTCATTTTACCCAGATATTGGAACTATACCGCTCATCCTTTGACACGTAGAAACAATCCCCAACAGCATGTATATATTATTTGTGCTTGTATACACTAACACACAATATTTATGTTAGCAATAACTTTTCACCAGCTTTTAGATATACAATACACACTTCTACCAAGTAATGCGCTTGGAATCCTTCAGTTGTAAGTTGTACTCAATCCTTTCGGCTTTGAATCAGTTCGCAATAAACAAAATATCAGTGTGCTTGCTTTGTTTCCAGTCCGATTCAATGTTAATTGATAATGTTATTCCTGTTGGAGGCAGTTCGTGTTTGGACCCAACCTCAAGGCGAAGGGAGGCCATTACCTAACAGTTCATATGGTTTTGTGCCGGTGTCGGCAGGGGACTGATTACCAACCACCTCGCAGAGTGATCCACGAACTGTCTCCCCTTGACCTTGGACGTCATCGGTCGATATCCATGACGTACAAATATTATAATGTGACAGACTCTACATACCAAATTAATAAATATTATTGTTCAGTACCTTGGTAGAATATCAGTTAAAACTCGTCATAGCTAATATAAAAGATAAATGAAATACTCTTAGACTATCTTCTGATCTATTAGAAACAGTAAGCATGTAGAAAAGCTAAAATCTGTGTTTGAATTTGAGACTGAATCTTTAGCTGACTTGATGCCGTCTTCTGAAATGTACAATAAGCTTCAAACATTAGTGTGTAAATGTGGACTGTTTTGTAGGAGGAATGGAGCGGCTAGAGACGCAATGCGCGCCGGCGGAGATTCCGAGGCACATAACTTTCAAGAATACACGTACAAGAAAATAACGCCTTGCGATGTCTGCTCACAAGTGCTTAGAGGTAAGAAGTTAAATATTAAAACGAAAATGCTTATTCATTCGTGTTAAGAACTACAATAATATATTCCGACACCATTCCCATCTAGAATAAACCTCAATTACATTTTGGGCTCGTTCATTACCAAATGGGCAGAAAATTATTTTATTAAACTAATTTTATGTTATAATATTCTAAAGCAATCCCACTAATTAAACCCAGGTGATGTGGACAGTAAATGGTTGTATGTTTTCCCTAGGGTAGCCAAAACGACACGACACTGTTTTTTTCTACAAGCTATATGGCCTAATGATGGTAGTAACTGTACAAGTCTATGAGACCAGTAACATATTGCAAATTGTTTTTTATTGGTTTTATAAATTGAGTCGGCAAACTATAGCCACTGGGAACCCAATAACGAGAAAGCAAAGCCATTAGTGTGTAGGTACACGTGATTCTTGTTATCAACGTAGCTTTTAAAGAGGAAAATTAAATAAAAAGGCCTTGACTTAAAAACAGTTACGTAATGGTGATTAATAATTTACTCTGCTCTAACTCTCTGCTCTCTACTTTTTACTGGCTAACGGTCTAAGGTTGTAGCGGGACAGTGCTTCCCTACCAAACCCATTCCAGTTCCACCTGCCGAAAATCTCTTAATGACTTACCTGGAAGTCTTTAAACAGACTTCGGACTCAGGAAGGCGGAAGCAAAGAAAACCTGCTCAGGAGATTCACAGATGACTCCACCTTGGAGTGTAAATGTGTTGCTAACCCACAAACAATGGGGCACTTAATATTGTGTCCAGAGTGTCCTGTTGTCTGCACGCTACAGGAGGTAATGGACGCTACTGGAGGTGCCAAGCTGCCAAATTCTGGGCTTGAGTGTATATAGATAGCCATCGACACGATAAGAAGAGCTCTGCTTTTTAACTATCTATCAACTACCTGTTTTTAAATATATATCCCTGTAGAGTCTTACTTAAATAACAATTTTATGATGAAAAAAATTTCCCCTCATATAGTCAAAATAATTGGGATATAAATAGGTATGTAGCTACCATTCCATAGAATATTCCCAAAAGCTCTCAGTCTGTTACTGGCATACAAGACAACAAAACGTCCTTCAAGAGTACAGTTATTATCTGACACAATATCGTTAAATCTGAATAAAGGTTTTATTGTATAGGCACACACCTTGTTTGCCAGACAGGTGTAGCTGAAATTGGAAAAGGTATCTTTACAAGTATTTCAAAACACGTTAGGTTACACCCGCGCAGTGCTTTGCACGAAATGTAACGAAGTTTATTGATATAAGCTGTGTTTACGTGAAACCATGACTGGCTGAATTGTCATAAACTGTCCGAAGGTTTATATAGATGGTATCTATAGATGACCCATCTTATCCCTTAACCTCTCAAACTGCTGAACATTTCAGAAATATATCCATGCACTCACCCTGGAATACGGTGTTGAGTGTGGGTTATAATGTGTGATTGAGATTCTCGGAGAATATCTGCGGGGTAATTGCGTAACACACTGTCAGAAGCCATTTGCCTTTCATTTTGACAGTTCAACAATATTCATTGCGTTATTTACATTGTCGAGCAGACAAATTTTTCGAATATATGAAGCAATGGATTAGCAATAAGATCCTTCAAAATGATTCAGATTGATAGTGTGTTTCGCAATTAGGGAACCCAGTACTTATCTGCCTACATGATTTTGAATTGTGAAGTTAAAATCATAAGGCTGCGCTGACGTTCATGTCCGGGGTCACCAGTTTAGAGGTATGAGGAACAGGGTGTAAAGTTCACTCATACTCTATAGAAAAGGGAGGATCCTCCGACCAGACGGGTGTTGTGTCTGGCGGGCAACTGCCAAACGATTGATGTTGGGAAAGTGTATCTATGCTAATTGCGCGGTAAACTCTGCTTGCGAGATGCAGGATTTGCGTGACGTCAGTATGACGCGTTGTTCGCATGTGGCGTTGTAGATACCGCTACAACGTCATATTATTGATCAAGAGCAATTCTTTCAAAGTCTGTGGGCACGTGTCACGTTCGTACTATCACAGTCTTCAATGCATACGTATTTGCAAAAATGTTAACATTCTAACCTGATGTACAAACGTAAACGAGGCAATAGGAGTATGTAATGATCGTAGCAGGTGGCCGGTGCAGAAGGTATAGCAGGTGGTAGTTTCTGCCTACCCCCATGGGAAGAAAGCGTGAGTTTATATAATATGTATGTTAACATTCTGTCTGTACACTAACAATATCTCAAAACGTTTAGAAACTACAATGACAAAAAGACAACAACTTGAATATTATTATTGAATAATCAATATTACTTTCGGCGTGCGGCGTCCTTGAGTAAGCCTTTATAGAATGTGTCAGACTTGACATTGATTTTACTTTATTACCTGCCGTGCTTTGCGAGTCTGTGATTGCGAAATAAATTGCTTCAATTTTCAGTTTCATGACATTGAATATTGAATCAGTATGAGTAAGCAGTTTCAGCGAAACTATAACTAGTTTGCCATGACTCAATCAGAAAGAAAGGTACCTACAAGAATGTGACTGTGACTTGAGACTGATTGACGCTGATTGCATTTTCGCGCGGGGTTTCTTTCTTTCAAACTTTTCTTTGGTACCTTATATTTCTTCGTAAAAATTACAATATTGTTTAAAACAAGTAGATAATTAATTCATCTGTGTTTTCATATGTCGGTACAGATACCTGCAAAGTTATACTTTCAATTATTTTCTTTTCATCAATATTTTTGTGGGGCCTTTTACTGGGGAATACCTACTTGAGTGCGAAAGCCGATTCATCGAATTTTGTTTCTTCGAAAACCTTTCAACGACATCTCTATACTGCGACGACTTGTTAAATCGACGTCTTGTTACTGCGATATTTCGTTACATCGAAAAACTGTACTGCGAACGATTTTACTGCGTAAATATCATACTGCGAAGCCTTGTTCAATCGATGTCTCGTTACTGTGATGTTACTTAGGAAAACTTACTTCGGACGACCTTACGGCGATAACCAAGTACGTCGATTTTCTTTTCCAAAGCAATACCTACATATTTAACATTTCTTTAAAATCAGAGAACACCAGCTGTCATGAATATCAGTGTTTAATTAAAGATCGTAGATCATTGCAAAATTCGTCTGAATTTATTTGTAGCTATAAATGATTAAACTTAAGGTAAATACATTAACATAAACAAATTGTTCCTTGTTATGTATTAACTAACGGCAAAATTACTGCTGCTGATGACGCTGCTGCTGATTTTGACTGATTTTAAAGAAATGTTAAAAATGTAGGTATTGTTTTGGAAAAAAAAATCGATGTACTTGGTTATCGCCGTAAGTTCGTCCGAAGTAAGTTTTCCTAAGTAACATCACAGTAACGAGACATCGATTAAACAAGGCTTCGCAGTATGATATTTAGGCAGTAAAATCGTTCGCAGTAAAGTTTTTCGATGTAACGAAATATCGCAGTAACAGGACGTCGATTTAACAAGGCGTCGCAGTATAGAGATGTCGTTGAAAGGTTTTCGAAGAAACAAAATTCGATGATGCGGCTTTCGCACTCAAGTAGGTATTCCTTTACTGGGTTCTACCATGTTTACCATGTTAATCGTCCTCTCATTTTCTTTACAAACTTTCTTAGTTCGTATAATAATCAGCATTGTTCTTAAAAAGGCTTTTTCAAATCTCGGATATGACGATATGATAGCATAACATCTACCTAGATGTTAATCTCTTCCATCCGATAGAATCCATTGAGAACCAAGGCAGCAATGCCTAAGTACGGGCAAGTTAAACCAGCTACGAATGTATACTTATGTCATAGGATAAAAACATGCTAGAAACTCTTTGGAATAGCAAAAACCAACAATTCACGCAAGATTTGTAGGTATACCTTCTTTATGTAAATATGTCGTGGATGCCCGAAGTTTTGTGGACCAACTTCTCAAGAATTAAGACGTTGGGGGGTCGAAAACGAAAGTTGGCAAGCATGATTAATCCATACTTGTACCTTTTAATTACGAGAAGAGGCTTTTGCCCCACAAAATGTCAGTTACAGGCCGTCATTGTGGCATGTCAGCTGGTCATAATATCGCCGCTCACATAACAACAAATTAGTTTTGTCTATTAAACGGTTAAATTAATAATCATATTAAGTACTTGGGTATTATGTAACATGTAATATAATAACCTTATTACATTTTTTAGTAAGAGGTTAACGTTCAGGTACGCTAGTGTTAGTTATATCTATACAAAATTCTGAATAGCGTGTTATTTACGATTTAGGCAATCAGGGGTGGAAAATCAGGAGTAACTTAGATTAAAAAACACCATGCGTGCTACGGTTTTCCTGGTACCAACTTTTATAAGAATTTCAGGAAACACGGCGTTTGATTGATATCGTAAATATTTTTGTTAGAAGAAATATTAATCTCTGTTACCTAATTACAGGGAACTTTGTGTTTGGGGTCAAAGTAATTTCAGTGTCTTATTATAAAAGTCTGACTGGACTTAGGTTAATATAATATTTACGCTCCAGTTCAAGCCTGAACTTCAGGAACTTTCATTAAGTCGATTTTTAAGTTAGTTTAGTAAATCGGAATTGACTACAAATATTACTTAGGTATTTACTTATAATAAGCACACCAACAGCACATTCAACGTAACAGTTATTTTTTTATCAGGTGTAATTGACATGTCAGTAACCATATTTACAAAGAATATACGTAACAAGTATGCATGTTAGAGATAAAAAAAAAAACAATAAACAGTGTGTCAAATAAACCTAAATCAAAAACAATTAAATACAAGTCCATTAAAACAAAAAAATACAATTTTTTTTTTCTTTAGTTGAATTACATAGACGCGCACTATTCATACTATCTAAATAGGGAGCGTCTGTATGAAGCGAAACTCATAGAAAATATGTTATATCTGTATATCTAACAAATATAACATATTTTCTATGAGTTTCGCTTATGTTTGAAGCTGATCTAAATACTTTTATCAAGGTATTGATATAAATTTTCGTACCACCCAAAGGACAACCTTTCGTTTCGCCAATCATTCAACCCTAAACTTATACCGTTCCGTTTACAAATTTTTGGGGTCAGTGACTACTTAGGTAAGTTAACCGTATAAAGCAAGTATAACTAACCTATATAATTTGATTTATATGCAGTAATAGAGGAAGGAGGTGACAATCAGTTCGTGCTTAAAGTTTGTTCGTACCTCATAGAGAGGGCGTGCTTGCCATCCATCACATACTTTTCTTCGTTCACAACATGTTTGCTTTATAAATTATTTGAAAAGTATGGCTTCGGAACTTGGGAATTATGGTCGTAATACACGTTGTGGAAAGTTTGGCAAAGCTTTGATTTTGTCATTGCAGTGGTTTCACTTGCATTTTTTTTTTTTGTTTTTGACAATGGGCTCACTCTTGACCTCAATCCAGCCCAAAGGCAGGGATGAGATCTACGGTGGAACGAGCTTGCCCAGAAGAAGTTTATTCACTCTCGCCCTGAGATTCGGGTTGTATGAACTCGGGAATGCAGACGCAGGCAGTGAATTCTACTCCTTAGCTGTGCGCATCAGAAAAGATGATGAGAAGCGCTTAGTGCGTATATATGGTATATTAACCAAATAGGGGTGGTATCCCGCAGTGCGTCTGGACTCTCGATGGTAAAAAGGTGAAGGCGGGATGAGCTCATGTAGCTCTTGAGCAGACTCCCCGAAGTACAGTCTGTAGAAGACGGACAGACAGGCAACACTTCGCCGGTGAGCCAAACTGTGAAGCTTTGCCTCCATCAGCGTTTTAACGCCAATGACTCTGTTAGCTCTGCGCTCCACTGAGTCTAAAGTGGCGAGTTGGTATTTAGCTGAGCCATCCCACAGGTGACTGCAATACTCCATACACGATCGGACTTGTGCTTTGTAAAGGGTTAAAAGCTGTCTCGGTGTGAGGTACCGCTTAACCTTGTTCAGGATGCCCAGCTTTTAGCATTTTAGCTTTCTAACTATGTAAGTAGATGGGTGCAGCTTTTAACTACAAAATCAGAATACAAATACAAAATTGCAGAGAATAAGGATAGGAATCATTTATTTGCAGAAAACATAGGTGTTAACCAAAAAATTGGTGGTTTAATGTACTGGCCAAATACTTTTGGACCGTTAAAGTAAGGGTCAAAAGTGGAGTGACAGTGTCCCGAAGCAATAGATTGACACTTCTGTTTAACTTACGACCTTCTTCTAATGAGTAATTTCTATACTATAGACACACACTCTCACATTCGGTTGCAACTGATTGTAGTTCATAAATTCAACCATTAGGTTATATGGCGTGATTATCATACGTCGGTAAGCACGTGCATGCGTAGCGAGCCGTGGGTTCGAATCTCACGCGCAGTGATAGTTTTTTTTAATGTTTTTATAATCACCTACTCGAATAATCACGCAATTGAATATAGTTCCGTATCATGTTCGCCTTGTTCACATAATTCGATAAACTTTATATTATACCCACAGAAATCTAAATAAATAATAAGGTAGACAGATGCAGTTAACTTACGACTCATTCACCGCGACTAAATAGAGCGTTATTTGTTTTTGGTTGGTTGTTATTGTAGATTAGTGACGTGTATTTAATCTATTAGCGGTGTTGTAGTTCATTTTGAAATGCAAGGAAATTCAAATATTGAGATGAAAGCATATATTATCGCGCTGCGTAAAAGTAGACTTTATATTATATCACAGATATTTGATGAAACCGGACTGAGTGAGTATTATGATTTAATTATTTTATATTTCTTTTTCTAATTAAAGTATAACTGCTGATTCTTTTACTTATTTTTTCAAACATTTTATATTTATCATAAGGCCTAAATAGAAGAAAAAAAAATGAATGATGAATATAAAATATAACATTAAGTATAACAATAATATAATATTTAGGTAACACTTCTATTTTCAAAACAATTTTGTTTCAAATTGGTAATATTCGTATTTTGCTAGTAGCCTAACAGTACTATTTTTTTGTTTTAGAGAAATACGTACTGTGAGTCGGAGGGTCAAAAGATGCCCCCAGCTAGTCAGTGAATAATGAAACCAGTGGTTTCATACCAACGAGATATTTTGCCTAATTATTCGACACATCTTTACGAACCGTTCGCCGTGCAAACGAAAACAAACGAAAACCAGCTTTTTGAGCTGGTTTTCGTTTCGCCCATATTTGATTGAAAAACATAAACAAGAACGTTTACATTTTGCGATCCAGCGATGGGAAGCACGGAACGAGAGATTTGATGAGCAGTTGAAGTTGCATTGCATGGAAATATGGGAGTATTTAAGAGGAACAGCTATATGTTTCAATATTGTTGGATTCAGGCGCCAGCGTTTACTTGATAGCATTGATAATAATGAGGGTTATACAAACAAAGTATTAAGTTATAAATTACAAATTGATTTTATGAATATTAAAATAATATTGTGTCATATCCGTAATAAGGATTATTTGAGGTTTAGTTTCAATCTTCTTTTCATAATGAAAATGAATACTTAAGCTATAACCGCAATAAGTCCTAATAAATACGATTTGTTAACTTTGACGTTTGAGAAAGGCAACTAAAGTTAAAACGAACGCGCTGGCAGTAAACAAAAAGTAGTACCTACTACTGAGTAATTTAATTGTATTGTGACAAGGAGTTCACACTTTATTTATTTACGTGGGTAGATTTGCTAATTGTGATTTCTTAGAGTACCCACACATATTAGTAGTTAAAGCACAATATTATTCAAATCAAATCATTTTTATTTGCAATATAGGTAAGTATAAAGTGTTGTTACAGAATGAGGTTAGTAGGTATCTCTATATTTTGCCACAACAAGGCCTGCAAATATTTAATACAATTTCAAAATATAATTATAGCAAAATTCAATAGGAAATGTCAATAAAATTAATCATGTCAAAAATTACTCATGTCAAAACATTACTCATGGCAATAAAATTACTCATGTCAATATTATCCATTAGAAAGTCATTAATTGTGTAATAACATTTGTCAACCAAAAACTTATTCATACATTTCTTAAATTGCATTATATTTAGTTTTTTAATGTCATCTGGTAATTTATTAAAGATTTTTTGTGCCATGCAAAGAAAACTCTGTCTGAGCATTATATTACTAAGATACAATATTTTAAGTCTAAGCGTCGTAGTTCACTGATTACCTACTTTACTTCAATAAATTGTTCTTTATGAGAAAATAAAGTGTTTTGACTAGAAGTTTATTGATTTCTTTTTTTTTTAGTTTATAAAATTATAACGAATAAACATTTTGAAATCACTTATAAAACATTTTTATTTTAACCCCGTATTACAATAGCAATATAATAATGAAAAAAAAAATATTTTTACATTATGATTCTTGTTTATCAATCTATATTGTTGGAAAAGAAAACCCAACTCAAGATTGGAACCCAGACCTATGCGTTCAATAATCCAATACGTAAGACTACCAGCTGTCGGGACTTGATGTAATGTTTTCAATTTTAGCAATGGTATGAACCAACCAAGGTCATACGTAGTTACCTGTGTGCAAAAGCGACGCGACGGTATGTTTTTGTTTCGTTCGACGCCAGCCAGTGTGCGAATTATGAGGTGGGCGTTCTGTGTTGATACATCACTTTATGCACACAGACGTAGGTACGGCCTTTACCGCGCGTTCACAGCAATACAGTCCTTAAGGTGATACTGCATTAATTAACGCGACCGTACATTAAACCACCAATTTTTAGGGCATGCAAATTAATGTTACATGAATGCTACTATACTGCAATTGTTTGAGAATAAGAAGCAAATAGAAGCAATACGGAAGCAAATGACCGTTCATCCAGACGGACACCTACTAATAGGTACTTTTTTTAATAAGTTAAACAGAATGTAGGTCGTATCCGGGTATTGTGTAACCCAGTAGCTGGGTTGCGGTGGTCAGATAGGCAGTCGCACTAAGTAAAATATGTTCTGGTATTTAGCTGCATGCGGTTAGACTGGAAGCCGACCTCAACATAGTTGGGAAATTCACCAATCAACTAGGCAGAATGATTTGATTCAGAATATAAGTACATAAAGGTACCTTTAGTTCTATTTTTTTTTTAAATTAATATGCATTTCAAGTTACAATAAATAGATTTAGAATAGACAGATTTCGAAAATAATTGTAATTAAATACATTTTCAAACTAATCATTCATGTCTTGGTAGAAAAGCAAGCGGTGAGTTCATAACCCTACAGAGAAGTTCGAATTATCCTTCCTGAAACTTTCTGTTTTTAATAAAAACAGATGTATTTGGCATTCTGGACGTTTAGAAATAACAATGACAAAAAGACAACAACATGAATATTATTATTGAATAATCAATATTATTTTCGGCGTGCGGCGTCCTTGAGTAAGGCTTTTTATAGTTTACTAGCTGACCCGGCAAACGTTGTTTTTTATAAATTATTTCTAGCTGCCCGGCGCTACTTCGTTCGCGTGATGTCCTATCCCCTACCCTACTCCTACCCAACTCCTACACTACTCCTACCCAATTCGTACCCTACTTCTACCCTACTCCTAACCTACTCCTACCCTACTCCTACCCTACTCCTATCCTACTTCTACCCTACTCCTACCCTACTCCTACCCTATTCCTACCCTACTCCTAGCCTACTCCTACCTTACTCCTACCCTACTCCTAGCCTACTCCTACACTACTCCTACCCTACTCCTGACCTACTCCTACACTACTCCTACACTAATCCTACCCTACTCCTACACTACTCCTATAAGTAAAACGCTGATTGATTGATAGGACCTAGCGGACCCGGCAGACGTCATCCCACCCGAAAAAGCAGCGCCACCAACCGGGTCCAATTATGTATACAAACCTTGTCCTGACAATAACGAACACAAAAAAAAAGAATTATTCAGTACAGTCGTTCGAAAGTTATGGGCGTACATACATTTCGAAGATCCATTTTTATTATATAGATAGATAGAATGTGTCAGAATCGACATTGTTTTTACTTTATTACCACTTTGTTATTAACATTTTGTTTTTTTTTGTTTGTACAGGACATACACGCCAAGGATTGCGTTGTCGACTATGCAAGCTGAATGTGCACACCGACTGCATGCCTCAGGTCGGCAGGTGTCAGACCAAGTCTCGACTCCTGCGCAGGCAGAAGAGCACCTCCGAGATAGAGTCCCACAGAGTACTAGAAACAGCCTTCGACGATGAAAGTAAGCCCTTATTGAAGCTTTCTATTTTTATTTAAAATTATTAGTTACAGAGTAAAAATTTTGTTAAAGCTAAGATGATTTCAACTAAATTAATATTGAACTGCTTACTAATCAATCATACCATTTATTGAAGTTATAAGTGATGTCAACTTAAATATAGTCAAATATGTAATGAAAAATATACATAATACGAGTTTAAGAACTTTTGATACTTGTAACATTTACTCCTTACTTAGACCATGCTGTCCGAAGTTATGGTAAGTTCCAATAAGGTGTTATGAACTTTGAAATTTCGATTCACATTCAACTTTAATTGGAACAGTTGAAATATTTATTCAATAATATTACTATGATGTACTGTTGGGAATGTTGATTTTTAACACAATGTTATGAATAGATAGATGAATGAATCACTTTGGAAGTGAGAACATAATACACAGCCTCATCGAGCTTGCAAAAACACACAACGATCATATTCACGTAAAGCTATGAACACAGTCGGAAGCTAACCTCACGTTGTCCAGGGGTGCAGGATGGGTGGCTGCCGGGACAGAGACTCACCAAGATCTCGTTCAAGGGAGTCGAATTCGATGATGATTTCGATAGCTACTGTGACTCGGGTACGGTATCAGATAGGAGTGACCCCTGTGCACCCTCCCGAAGCCGAGCGTTCGATATGACTAACAACACCCAACGATCCTCTGCCCAACTACAAATACTGTACATAAACGGTTAACCTACTAACAAGCGAGTTCCAGACATGATACGCCACCTCGCACACAATAACAGTTCGAGTATCACTAAACTGTCGCCGTATCGCGGACCTGAATCTAATCGCATTTCGCTCGATGCTCAGAGGAGGAAGTGGATCAGACCTACCAAGTTCTGAAGCGGGCCAACGAAATTGGGAAGCCGGGCGGCGGCGGGGAAGCGCGCGGGGGCCCGGTAGTGCGCGTGTCGGCCCCGGAGGAGACGCCGCCCGCGCGCTCGCCGGCACGGCCCACCGCTGGCCTGGCCGTGGCGCCGCAGCCCGTCTCCTCTAGCTCAGGTCTGGCGCCGCACCCGAGCTCGCTCGCTTCTCCGCTCGAGTCGCGCCGTAGGCCGGCGGCCGTTCGCGTCGCGCCACGACGCGCGGCGGCCGACCGGCAGCTTCACTCAAATTCACTCGTTTTCAGTAGTGTCGAGTTGTTTTTTGCACGCATTGTATAGTCGCGGGCGCAGGGCGGGGGCGGGGTGCGGTCGGTACTGACGCTGCTTGTCGGTAGGCGGGGCGACGCGGCCCGACGGCGGGGTGCGGCGGAAGCTGTTCGCCGGCGTCAAGAGTTTGTCCATGTGGGGCTCGCGGTCGCGCCGCGGCTCGCCGCAGCACCGGTCCATTTCCCTGCCAGAAAGTACGCGCCCACGGCTGCCGTAGCGCAAGGCTCTCTCAGTCTCACAGCTTTGTTTGTCCCGTCTTCTGGGTTACGGTGCCACGTTTACGTTGTGTGTTCAGTATTTTATGTTCATTATTTTTTATTTCGCGATTGCAGTGTTAGATTAGAAATAGGACTAAACAATAGTCGAAGCTCGGCAAGCACCTTAGATGCTTTATCCCGTCCCTGCAGGGTTCATTTACCTTTCCTGAACAGGCATTATTTTATTGACGAACATGGCCTAATGACATAATCGACCCGAACATTTTCCTTTGTTTTCCTACTATTTAGTTTTTATTTATGTTACTATGTTATTTATGTTATGTGTTGCTTTCATTTATTTTGTTTTATCCGCGCGTTATTTACAGAGACGGAGGTGACGACCACGCGCCCTTTCGGACAGCCCCTATGTTTAGTTAACGAAAACGGCGATCCACCACCTTCAATTCTCAAGTCCACAGCGAGCGTCCGCAAGAAATGATTCGTGACATAGCAACCCCAAGGGATCGAGAAAATGATCATAATTATCGCCTCGTAGGCAAGAGCACTGACTCAGCGCGGCAGTTTGGCATGTCCTCTATAACCGCTTCTCGGATGTCTTTGTTATAACTACCCCGAAGCGCCCCGCGTACTGTGATATATATAATTATATTGTTACTGTTACAATAAACGTCAAAAATAAGCTTCCTTTTCTCTGATTATCCTCGAGCACTCTCTTTTACTCTTAATTCGGAGTCGTCTGTACATTACCTGCGAGTGCGTTTTGATGTAAGTGGTGCATGGCTTAAGGCGGCGAGCCGATGTTTGCATGCGTTTTAACATCGGCAGTACACACTTGACACGAAGCCTCTCTTCTCTTACTGCACTCACGACCTGTCATTTGCCTTTCATGATTCAAACTCCACTTCTATCGTTTCACGATGTATCAAGCTCACGTTAACCCGTAACTAACACGCCGAGCCAACATCACAGAACACGCAACTCTGTACTGACCCCACCTAACCGCTAATTGACTGAGGTTTCGTTTGGTTTCGCTTTCTTTAGGATTTACCCAGCGTTAGATTTTAGATTTGCGCAGGGCATCACCCGCAAAAGGAATAAGTAGAATTAGTATTGAAATAATTATAGACTGGCTCCTGTTTACTTGTCCACACAGGTTCAATGAAGAACTCCAAGAGTGCCCAAATGTTGAGGCAAGCAGACCGCACCAGTCCCTTACCTGGTACCGATATTGACATCGTATATAAGCGAATCCCTGTAGATTACTTCCACGTTGTTGGTTACGACATACGTTGCATCGATGAGCATTTTGACAACAAACCTCATTCATGATGCCACTTCTGTTACTATCTGAAAGCTGCTGATGACAAGCTGTATCTGATAATAGATTAATGAGCCACTAGTTGTCACTCAAGTTGAAGCGTCACAATCAAGGAGTAGCTTTCACTATAGTAGTCTACTTACTACTGTTTGTAGCTGATAGGTTTTTTACTATCGTCTTACTTTTTGCATCTATTCTTCTCTTATTCTAACTTTACTTTTGTTCGCACCGCTTACGCACTTTGAATTAATAGATTGGTTTTATTTTATATTACTATAGTTTGCCTGTATCCTCGTTCTGATTATTAACATACATATAACTAAGACCTTATTCGCAGTCTCCACCAAGTTTCTTTGTTTAAATTGCAACCTTGCCATCTAAAGCGGAGAGTAATTCACAAGTGCATGAAGTTTAAAGTTGAAGATCGTGAATGAGACAGTCTTAGTAATATCGACATACTGTATAAAGTCATTAAAATTCAGTAAACTTGAATACTTGCCCCACAAAAGAAAATTTGTTATCGTTTCACCAATTAAGCTAAACTTACATACAATACCATACTTACAAGTAATTGAAGCCCTTTGTCCTTTCATTACAAAATTCATGAACATTACATACAATTAGACACAACGTTGTTTACAACTGAAATCATAACAAATGGTGTGGGGGTGAGTACTAGGCTGTAAGCTCATACTGCATCAATTTTATAGCGCCGCATTCTCCGAGACGACAAAAGTTGAACCTTAGGATGAAGAGTTTGTCGCTGGATTCGCCGGAGTGTGGCGAGCTGAGGCGGCGACCTGCGCGCGACCAGACCGCACAGAGCAGCCGCGTGCTATGTACGATCTGACAGTAATACAACCGCCTGGGTCCAAATAACCTCCCGCTTCTATTTATCGCTTCTCTAGAGTCGTCCACTTCAACTCTCTCAGCTGTCACTACTAGACAAACCATTTATTCTAGTGCTTTTTTTTAAAGATAGCCAAACATAACGTGAGTTGTTTTGCACTTTCCGTGTGATTATTGCTCCACATAATTTTAACGAGCTGGAGAAAGAAATCCAGATTATTATGTCTTAACAATAGGGACAGATGGTTAGATTAATTGGACGTCTCCACTGCGCAAAGAGCTCCGTTTTGAAGCCATCCTACGGACTCGCTATACAACCTCAGTGACGAAAGAGGTCTATAATTTGGCTGTTTTTTTTTGGTTCTTTGGACTCCGGTAGGTACTTGATGTCAAGCTGTGTTGTAAGCACAAGCAATGTTCACCTCCAATGTCTATCCCTCCGGCTTAGCTTGTGTGTCTTAGTACGTTGGTAGGTACCCACTGGTTATTTATTCTGTCTAGACATTCTTGCAGTATTCGACGTCGTTCTGAATCGAAAAAAGAACTGCTGTCTGTGGATTTCTCGCCTCATACGCCTTTCTGTTATTCTGCTACGACGTGAACAGAATTCTCAAGTAATATTGGCATTTAAACATCAATTTTCATAACCGAAATCAAATTCATCTATTGTCAGGAAAAATCGCCTAAATATTAAATCAATTTGTCATTAAAATTCTGTACACTCACTGCCAAATTAATAGATTTCTTCCACGATCAAACCGTAAGTAATGTCTTTAGCATGCCTTTTATGATTTTGTTTTTATTTTTTCTAGGTAACTGCAGAGCAGTTTGCATGAGGCATGGCTTTAATAGAATAAATAACTACTCGATTCATAGCTATACACGTTCATGTACGTTATTATTTTATTTGGAATTATTGCTAAACAAAAAACAACGTGTGTAACAGTAAAGCGAAAAATGCTCAGAAAAATAAAATACTAGAGCTTTTTATGAAGTATCTAATAACAAACCAATGGTACCTATTGTTGTCAAAGATAATAGATACTCGTAGCATAATACCCTGTATAAAGATCGCATATTCATTAGTAGTCTTATCGATTTACTGATACAACATTGTTTTTCAGCGTTATTTAATAGATAAGTGGCCTTAATCTAATAAGTCACTCAAGTATTTATGACCCTTGTAACATTGTGACGAACTCTGCACGCTAACATGTGTATCTATCTACCTATCTATGAGTAACTTTTGTACTTTACTGGAATTTTTATGAATATTATCTCACCACGTAACCAGCTACCGCAAGGCAAGTGATCACCACTGATGATTATTCTTGTTATAATGTTGTCGTACGCAATGCAAATTGTCTAACCCGATTTCAATTCGAAGACAATATAATTTTGCAAGGGCTACCCTTTATAACTAAAGATTGCTGCGTGAAATGGACCAAAGAACCCTTTTGAATACGAAACGTTACAATGTGACAGCATTTCTTTTAATCCTAAGGAATCGATAAGAAAATAGGTCCCAGTTATAAATGGATGTCCTTAGTTCAATGGGATTCGCTGACACTAACGCTATTTGTCAAAGGCATTGGCCAACTGTGAAAAATGATCATATTTAAATGGGTAAATTAGGTCCCAACTCGTCGCCAAGCCGACATAAAACTTTTCCTTTAGCAAAAGCTTGAATAAAATTACATCCTATTATATTAACAGCCAGTTACGCTTTTATATAACAACCTAATCGGGGGATGATTAAGATAAACCCGACAAAAGTAATTAAAAGGTGATTAATAATGATTATATTCTAAAAACTTGGATTCACAGTCGGCTAACGTCAACGTCCTTTGGTGTGCTAACAACCCTAGCTGCGTATATACAAACTATATCAGTACTTGACTGTACAGCACCATCGTCGCCGGTGCACAGCCGGAGGATGCTGACTGCGCGCATGGGTCGCATGAGCAGTGTGGAACTGCCTGATGAGCCGGATAAGAGCCTGTCTTCTAATAGTGCCAGCCCGTGCCCGTCGCCGGTCAAACAGATGAGCGTAAGTATTTTCTTATTGCTATGGAATATCTACGAGTATTTTGTTGACAGGGTTGGTATATAAGTTGTCTCAGATATATCAAAGATTAATTAACAATTGAATCAGTATCAAGTAATTAGTAGCGGTACCGTAGAAACAACTTCTCTAGGAACTAACGAAGGGTTATTATTTCAGGATTCCTTTCTGTTTGTGCGATTATAAAACCTTATGAAAAGTACAACCCTTGACTATCTATAAGTGTCTTCTGTTGTTTCTCTTTTGAACCGGGTATAAAATAAAGCCTTGAGTACCTATTTATCTACCCGATCCTTTACATTTCCTTATTAAGGAACGGTCAGACGTGGCATTCCTTCCTTCCACACCTCAGTTAGCTACGGGTACGGAATCGATTATATGTTGGGCTAGCAACCGGGCACAATGCATAGGAGCGGAAACAAATGCCCTGAGTGCCTGAGCTTTTGTTTTGTAGGTACTGTACGTAGCTGCGAATGAGAGAAAACGTGCTCAAATGTTAATGAATGAACATAAAAAAACAAATTAAGTATTGTACCTACTACCTACCTATGTAGGCATAAAAGATCGAGATGTACACACAAAGGCTCTCCTTACCAGATAAAATAACAGCAACTTATTAAGAAATAGTAAAACAGGCTATATGTTCCAAAACACCATATCAGTAAAAACAACATGGTGCTACATACATAAAGAAGATAGCAGTTTTATTACGATCTAAAGCTGTAAAACTCCTGAATTAGATGCGAAGGGAAATGTTTATGTCGACATGTAGGGAAAATCGAACAGTCAGTAACTAAAAAGAGATTTATCTCACGGTTTTTATACGTCTCGGGTCATCGTACTGTCTAAAGAATGCGTCTAAGACAATGTTAAAACGCTCGCGCAGATTCCAAAGTACATTTTTCCGATCCATTAGCGTAATATATGCTAACTATTCATGAATTTACAGCGAGAAAACTGCTTGGATTTTACAAGCTTTTTTTTATTTTATAAATTAACTGGCGATGTATGTACGAGGGTCATTCAATAAATACTTAGCCTACAAAAAGTAAACGAAAATTTTGGAAAACTGGCAATTTATTTTTCAACATAGTCGCCTTTTAGTTCGATACACTTAGCCCAGCGATGCTCCAACTTTTTTAACCCGTCCGAAAAATAGTTTTTGTCAAACTGCAATATAGGCCTCCGTGGCGGTGATGACCTCCTCATTTGATCCATATCTATTCCCGGCGAGAGATTTTTTCAGATTAGGAAACAGAAAGAAGTCACAAGGGGCCAAATCTGGAGAATACGGTGGATGAGGCAGCAATTCGTAGCGTAATTCGACCAATTTGGCCATGGCAACGGCAGACGTGTGAACCGGTGCGTTGTCGTGGTGAAACAGCACTTTTTTCTTCGCCAGATGGGGTCGTTTTTTCTTTAATTCGGCGTCGAATCGGCCCAATAAATCGGTATAGTAAAGCCCTGTAATTGTTTTACCCTTCTCGAGGTAATCGATGTATATCACACCTTGTGAATCCCAGAAAACGGTGGCCATAACTTTTCCGGCCGATTTTACAGTTTTCGCCTTCTTTGGAGCACGTTCCCCGGTCTGGATCCATTGTTTTGATTGCTCCTTGGTCTCTGGTATGTACCAGTGGATCCAGGTTTCATCGACGGTCACAAAACGACGCAAAAACTCCGCTGGATTCCGCTTAAACAGCGCCAAACACGTCTCCGATGTGGTCTCACGGTTGCACTTGTTTTCCGGTGTGAGTAAACGCGGCACCCATCGCGCCGACAGCTTTCTCATGCCGAGTTCCTCGTGAAGAATATGATGCACTGTTCCTTCTGAAATGCCTACAGTCTCAGCTAGCTCCCGAACCTTCAATTGGCGATCTGCCAATACGAGATCATGGATTTTTTTAATGTTTTCCTCCGTAGCAGCTGTTTGCGGTGCACCTGGACGTGGTTCATCAGAAACCGACGTACGGCCACGTCCAAACTCGTTGAACCAATTCTTGACGGTGGCCATCGATGGAGAAGAGTCACCGTACACAGCATCCAAGCGCTCTTTGATTTCGATGCGCGTTTTCCCTTCCAAAAATAGGAATCGAATCACCGAACGATATTGCTCTTTTTCTATTTTTGTAAAACCGATCGATACGTTCGCTTCCATAAGTTGTCAAATTAAAACAAATGAAGGGATTGGAATGAAAATTTGTAAAAATAATTAAAAAAGAATGTGCTACACTGTGGTAAAACTCTTTTGAAACTACAGCGCCCTGTGGCGATGAGGCTAGGTACTTATTGAATGCACCTCGTATATGTTCGGGTGGACTCTTGCAACTCAATTTTGAAGCAGAAGGCCAATTCTCGTAATTTAAAATGTTCAAAATCTAGTCGCAGTCTCATCTCGGCGACAAACAAATGTCAAAAACCTGTCAAGGTGTAGGGGTTATTAGAGGTATTTTTGACAGATTGAGACAGATCAGACTGTGAACATTCTTAAAATTACGAGAATTGCCCCTCTGATATTTTCAACCGATTGAGCTGAAATTTGCATGCATGTGTAAATCGGATGACAATGCAAAATTATTATGACATGGAGCTGATCTGTTGATGGAACCTGAAGGTGACCATAGGAAATCGGTAGTTAAACGACACAACCCCATCGAGTTTGGACTCGTTTGATCCGTCTTGACGAGAACTTTGGTGCTAGATGATAACCAGAGTCTGATGATAAAGCTGGAAGATGGCCATAGGAACTTGGTAATTAAACGACACAACCCCATCGAGTTTGGGCTCGTATGATTCGTCTTGACGAGTACTTTGCTGCTAGATGGTAACCAGGGTCTGATGATGGAGCTGGAAGATGGCCATAGGAACTCGGTAATTAAACGACATAACCCCATCGAGTTTGGGCTCGTTTGATTCGTCTTGACGAGTACTGTGGTGCTAGATGGTAACCAGGGACTAAAGATGAACAGGTAGCTTAAGTGCAGTAAACGATCTCGCATCAGAAATACTAAAAAGTTAAAAATAAAATTAACAGAAGAAAAAACTTTTCTTAATAACAAACTTTTATTACATATTAATAAAAAGGACTAACACGCTTTTATTTATTTCTTACCAGGTTTAAATTATTTTTAAAGTTTTAGTCCTTTTTATTAATCAGTAATAAAAGCTTGTTTTTTAAAAAAATTTTTGTTTTCTTTTAATTTTATATAAAGACAATCTTCTATTCCATGCAAGTAGTTATGTGTCCGTAATTCTCGCATTGCACACATTCATTAAATATGCAGTAGACAAACATAATGTAATTTGAAAGTAAATATGAAAAGTGGAGTTGTGATTGCAGAGCATAGAGACGGATTTATTTATGGTCCAAACCTTGAAAGTCTCGTACATATTTTATGAAGACATATTCTACTCAATCTACGTTCTAGCTTAGGGTAAAAAATTACACGTTCTATTCAAGTTAACTTTTATAACTTACGCTTTTCTTGACTTGGAAGGAACCTTTAGTGTTTTTAATAAAGGAATTTATAATTATACCTGTGGAAGATAAAAGCATAAAATTAAAAAAAAAACTACATCGTTTTTGTGCATGTTTGTTTTATAAACAAGGAAATTGAAAATGAAAATTACCTGAATCTCCTACTCCTGGGCTTTATTTATAAACGTTACGAAAAGCTAAGTACCTAATGATTAGCGACTGTTTAACCAAACATTTTTGACCTTTAAGCGTCTCTTAAGTTTAAGTAACATTTATAAATAAAAGGGCTAATGTCCTACCTTAGCTCATTAATTGAACGCTCAAAACAAACCATCAACTTGATGAAAACGTGTTCATTAACTCAACCAAGTTTCCACTAACTCAATCATTGTTTTTCCCCAGAAGCACCAGCGCCTACTACCAACAAACCTGTACGTGGTGCTATACAACTTCAAGTCACGTCACGCGGATGAACTTGACCTTAAGGCTGGCTACAAGGTCACCGTTATTGATACCTCTGACCCTGATTGGTGGAAGGGCAAGTGTCTTGGCAAGATTGGGTACTTCCCTTCCAAGTACTGCACCAAACTGCAAGCTGGGGAGAGGGCACTGCAAGTCACGCATAATCTTCAGGTAACTAGGATTTTTTGCTGAAATATGAAAAACAGAATAAGCCAACAATGTTCCCCTGTGAGAGGACCAGACCTAGTTGATGGATGTCACATATCTTAAGTTATTAAGTTCTAGGACACACCGAAAATATTATGAACACAAGAATTTTCCTTATCTTCATTCTAACAAGGATATCCCTTAAGACTAAAACTAAAACTTAGCACTTACAAATATTTGGGGCTATCAAAATATTTAAGAACCTTTCAGAGATCGGACAAACATGCCTATAAAGGCATACATAAAACTAACTTTCCTTTCAATACTTTTGTACCTACGATAGTTTCGAGTATCGTATGTACCAATATACATAGGTATTTAGTCCTTAGACATCTAGAGTACTTAAGAATCTGATATGTAATACATGTATAAATAATCTTCAAAGTACATAATCAAGATGCATTGCAACTTTGGCTAAAAATGCCTTTAATTCACATTTAACACAGGAAGAGAGTTGTTATCGTTTCCTTAGCCAAGAAACAACCACTAAATTCAATTAATTCAAGTAATCATTTATTCGATTCAACACATATTGTATTGTATTCTGTTTTTGTGTGTTGTTGTTGTATTCTGTCTGTGAGCGGAAGTCCGAGCGATGGAAACTCAAGGTTATTGTTGGTGCATTGTTTGCAGCCTACAGTTATATAACATTCTTGACAGCTGCAGTGAATAAATAATGCTACTTCGACTAGCTAACCGACAAGTCCGAAGTTATATAAATGGGGATAAAAACTGCCGCTTCTTCACTTCAGATGTCGCTACTATCCAGCGTCTAAGAATTTGACAATTAGCTGTCAAACAAGCAAAGAAGTGATTTCTTTTCAATCAACTCAGCCTATCGCAGTCCACTGCTGGACATAGGCCTCTCCCAGGCTGCTCCACAACACCCTGTCCTCCGCCTTCCGCATCCAGTCCGTCTGCTGGGACGGACTGGATGCGGAAGGCGGGGCCCCCCAGCTAGATGGACGGATGACCTCAAGAAGGTTGCTGAACCTTCTTAAGGTCATCCGTCCATCTAGCTGGGGGGCGTCACACACTACGCTTGCTGATACGCGGTCTTCACTCCAGGACTCGTCTGCTCCACCAGCCATCGGTCCTTCGACAAACATGGCCACCCCACTGCCACTTCAGTTTGCTTACTCTGCAAGCTATGACGGTAATTCCGGTTCTTTTCCGGATAATTTCATTCCTGATTTTATCCTTCAAAGAGACTCCGAGCATAGCTCGCTCCATAGCGCGCGGAGCGACCTTGAATTTGTGGACCAGCCCGACCGTCAGTGTCCACGTTTCGGCGCCATATTTCATGACGGGGAGGACGCACTGGACTTCTTTTACGCGTAATTAATTAATATGCCCCGGTGCGCAACTGTTGACTGCAAAAATACGGGGACCCATGTATTTTCCAAAGATGTTAAAAGACGAAAACTTGGGGAGAAAGCTCTCCGAAAAAAAATTGAATACCCGAAATATTTCGTCGAGAAACCTTTTTAAACCTAAAAACAAAGGGAGAAATTTGTAAACAGGTGATGCTCCCAAGAGAACTAAGCCTGTTTTCATTACCAACAGGCACTTGTAGTGTGGTTTTATATAAATTATAGTAAAGGTGTGTGTGTGTGTGTTTATATTATCACATTAGATCAATGCTAGAACTAATATCTAGTCTAAATCTAGTTTTTAGTAAAGAAGATCATCCTCGAGTTGCTTTTCAACTCCAATCAGGTCATTACTGTCGTACGCCTCCAGTCCAAAAACAAAAGTAAGCAATAAATTTTAAAATGTTCGTATTTTATTTATTTTTCCACTACGGCTGCTTTTTCACCAGACTAGCTAACGAAAAGTGAAGCGTTTTGATATCCAGTTTTTGACAAAGTACTATGATGCCCGTCATATTGCACTCCGATGGGCATAATCGCACTCGGTTGTGAAAATTCCCAAACGTGTCGAATGCCACGTGTTGGCGTCATTTGTTGCCACTACTAAATTATTTCCGTTAGCAATATTTAATCATCATCATCTTAGCCTTATTAGTAGTTACTTAACTAATCCTCAGCAGCTGGACATTGCTCTTGCACGTTATCTCCGCCTCCCTGCAAAGGTCGTCACTCCATCTACACCCCCTTTCTCCGTCTTACCCTGCGTTTATCGGCTTGCAGTCTTCACTCAAAAACACACATATTAATCCGCAGGTATCAGACGGCGAATGCGGCATGATGCTGCTCCGGGATCAGATCGTGATCCAAGTGGGAGAGGAGGTCGACGGCATGATGTTGATCCGCTCCGGCGACAACCGCCAGGCCGTTTGTCCGGTGAAGTTTCTACAGGAAGTGTGACGCTTTAAGCTGCCCAATTTCGATTTTATGAGAGTAAGTTTAGAAATTATTGTTGGTACTACTGCTTCCTTGCTATTGAAATATACACTTAAAGGAGAAATATACATACAGGTACAATAGCACAAAGGTACTGCGTATTGCATTAGAAGTGTCTTTCAGCAGACCTGCGACAGGAGCGATTTATGACAGTAATCCTAAAATATTTTAATAAGATTAATTTAGATAACAAAATTAATTGCCATTGTATATATATTATAATTATAGTAACATGCAGAAGTATTAAACAAAAGGCGAAGACTTCATTGGGCATCAAAAAATTAATTCGCAGTGCTGTCAACAGGAAAAGTGTCTAAAAGGCTGACAGTTGCCACGTTGAATGGCAAAGCTGATTCTTTGACGCGTCTTTACTAAAAGTAATTTGAAAAAAAAATGTAACTTACCAAGACACCGCTACTCGGGTATATTTAGTAGCACCAGTTTAAAATGAATCATTACTAAATATACTCTTTTCAAAAAAATAACTTTCTTGAAAAATGGCGGGATCGGTACCTAGTGCGAGTATTTAGGGTGGGGAAGATCACGTGGCGGGTCTATATTGGTTTACAAGCAATAATAAGTCGTAGTCGTAGTGGGTATATTCTGTAGTTACAAATTTTTAAAGCCTTATGCTAACTATAACCAACCAAAACCCCATGGGCAGTTTCCACAAGGTACATTTAGTAAAAACGCTTCTTCAAAACCCCATGGGCAGTTTCCACAAGGTACATTTAGTAAAAACGCTTCTTCAAAACCCCATGGGCAGTTTCCACAAGGTACATTTAGTAAAAACGCTTCTTCAAAACCCCATGGGCAGTTTCCACAGGTACATTTAGTAAAAACGCTTCTTCAAAACCCCATGGGCAGTTTCCACAAGGTACATTTAGTAAAAACGCTTCTTCAAAACTCCATGGGCAGTTTCCACAAGGTACATTTAGTAAAAACGCTTCTTCAAAACCCCATGGGCAGTTTCCACAAGGTACATTTAGTAAAAACGCTTCTTCAAAACCCCATGCGCAGTTTCCACAAGGTACATTTAGTAAAAACGCTTGTTCAAAACCCCATGGGCAGTTTCCACAAGGTACATTTAGTAAAAACGCTTCTTCAAAACCCCATGGGCAGTTTCCACAAGGTACATTTAGTAAAAACGCTTTTTTGACCTAAAAATAGGGCAGGCCAATTTAGAAATCAATTATTTAAAAAAATATTCACCTGTAACTGTAGCACCGCTGGGGAAAATGCCGGTTTTCAATAAAAAAATCTGCTATTTCTTAGAAAAGTGCAATACGCACGCGGGTAAAATGTATGGGATAGCAATGTTTTTTTTTTTGATAACCTACAAAACATTTCAACGTAGGTGGTTCAGAATCATGTACTGAATTCATGGTTACAGCTTTGCGTACTGGTTAAAAATTATCCTGTATAATATTCTATTTCACATTTGAGTGCAGTTTACATAATTGTGCAAAACTTTTGCACTTTGAATAGAAAAGATGTCACGCACTCTCGCTACGAAGTTTCGTAGACGCGCTCTGTAAATGTCTTCAGTAATTCATTCTACAAGAAACTTCTTGAAGATTGAATAATTATTCACTCCATTTAAAAACTGATAACGTCTAGTTGCTCTTGAAGGCAACCCCACCATACTTAGGATATAAGCTAATGAAAACACAGTTTAGGGACAAGTGGCAATTACAAATATGTAGGTAATTAAAATACTGATATAACAATATCTAAAGCCTTGATACGTCATTAAGTAGGTACTTGTGCTACTGACGACGTACCTACAGCTACAAAGCTTACCTGTAATATAATTCACGTGCTTCACACCAATCACGACTAACTTAATTGGATTAAGTTTAGACTTAGGACGTATGTGCGAGTCAAATCGACACACCTTGGCTATGTTAAATGGTGTAGCCGTGGTTAACTTCGATGATAGTTTAGTTAGATTATTATAATGTTTAAAACTAGAGGTTAGCACAATAATATCTACGAAATAATTCGAAAAGAAAATACAACATATTTTATGCATTACATTTATCTGACTCAATTAGTATTAACATAATTTTAATAAACTTTTCCAGAAACGCGGCTCCCTAACTGATCAAACAATACCAATACGTTCTATACCGAAAACAATCCGAAGCGCTCCAGTGACGCCATGCGACAGCGAAACGTCCACGTGGTCGGATCGGAATCGTAGCAAGACCGGCTACGATTTACCTTCGGGGTCAGGATACGCTACGAGTTACGGCGACTACGAGAAGCCTAGCTACAGCTACGAAAAATCGGGCTACGAAGCTAGCTACGAAGCTTCAACTTCTACGGCGTCGGGGTCGCAACCAAAAGACAACTATGAATCGGGGGCATATGCAAAGAGTTACGATTCGTCGTACGACAAGGCGGGATACAGTGGCTCGGACTATAGGACTTACGCAGGGTCTACAGGGTACGACAAGGGGGATGCGAGTGAGGGGTTCAAGCACAGTTATGAGTCTGAGGGCGTGTGGTGGTGGCGGCGGCCGCTGGGCGTGCGGCGCGCGTCGTGCCGGCGCTGCGGCGCGTCGTCGGCCACGCGGCCGCTGCGCCTGACGCCGTGCGCAGGCGCCGCCGCCGCGCCCGAGCCCGAGCCGCGCGCGCGCCGCGCCTTGTCGCGCGACCGACCATTGCTTTTCGTTAAGCAACTGTTTTTGTAATTTTTTATATATATTTCGCAAAAATATAATGTGAGTGTCCTTTCTTTTTTCTTTTCTGTAAACTTTGCTTTTATAATTTATATTTACTTCGGCTGCAAAATTGCCTTTGAATGTTTACAATATAGTATTTGTCATTTTGATAATTAAGTACTTGACTTATCTTTATTTAAACGTGTAAATGTTTGTTTTTAGCTAATTGGGCTAAGGCAATAATGACTAGGTATAAAAACACGGCCTACGGTGACATATTATTAATTTTGGTGATTTTCATAATCTCCCAATTTACATGATTTTATAATATTATATAATTATATATTATACACATTATAATAGGTCCATTTACGAAAATTACTTGGCTACATATCATTTTTCGAACAATGTGATTAAAACTTAAATTAATTTAATTGGAATATAAATATGTACTATTGTATAAAATAAGACTTATGTATAAAAAAAATAAGCGTGATCTACAAACGGAAAATACTTTGCTGGTTAATATGCTGTGTAAATTAAATTGAAAATGTTCCCATTGCTTAAAGCTGAAGAGAAGAAAATAGACACGGAGTAAGAGAATATAGTAATAAGAGAATATTGGTAGGTAGTGAAGAGATAGATAAATAAATTAGTGTATCAAAGTAAAGATTAGAACCGCACGTTGTTTAAGTTAAATATATCATTAGTTACCTAATTGCAGAAATGTTTAGTTTAGACTAGCCTTTCATCGTAGTTTGAAGTAGCCGGTGGCATTGTTAATAAGACTAACTTATGTGAAGTGTGGGATAGTACCCAGTCGTTGGTTAGTACATACGTCATATAACGGTTACACATAAAGTATTCTCTAACGTCATCGTTCCGTCTCTGGGCAGTGCCCTAATCCTTCCACTAAGCAATTATAACTAGCTTGATATGAGATGATCGCCGAGATATTGCTCATTCTTTTATAGCCGGATTCATGCAATTTTCTGCTTGTCTTATTGAATCCAACAACAGACGCCCAATTCTCATATTGCCACTCAGATTCCAAGTTACTGAAAACTCTTATTAAGTATTAGCATTTTTATTCTTGACCAATATGTAGTTATAGGTAATAGATCTACCCAATCAACGCATTCTTTTTGACTCAGCTTCTTTCAACAAAAATTTTGGTACAACGCCTTACTTTCAAAGTTACCATCTCCATGGTCGTTAACCAATCCGATGTGACTGTTTCAAACCAAAAACCATGCCTTGGAAATTTAACTCTTTAATGTCTTATAAATGTTGTTATCAATCAATCGATCACTTATGACCGTAAATTTGCCGATATCACAGTGGCCTTCAATTCCCTTGAAGAGTAAAAATTGCTAGATACCTAACTGCTGATTGCTGAAGAACCAGCACTTCCAAATATACCCAAATTACTTATTAATAAAATTAAATATCAACAATAACCATAATAATTCTAAATATAGGTAGTATCAGAATAATATCAAATTCGTAGGAGAAATAAATTAATAAATATAAGCTAGAAGAGACGTGTCGTCCACTTGATGGCGCTTCATTACGAATTAGTTCATTAATTACTGTTATGACAGATAGTATTATGTATTTATTAAAATATACTGCTGCGTTCAGATAAAAATAATGAAAATATACATCTATAGTTTGCAACTAAGCCTCTACATCTTATACTATATTTTTTTTATTAATTAACTATTACGGTTACTCAAGTATTTTAACTAGACTAGTTTGGAGCTCGAACGCAGCTTTGTTCGAAGTCGAAACCAGTCGTATGCACTCGATTAAAGACGTGAGTAAAACGGCGAACGTTAGTTACCTAATACTCTGTGGTCAATGTATGTTTAATTTATATTTTGATATATTCAATGATAAGCCAACTAAATATAAAATATATACGCATTATATACATTTATATGTATATATTTATATATATATATATTTGGTGTCACTAATTCTGCCTTTTATCTTAGTTAGAGTCCCATTACTCGGGCATCTTAGATTATTTGCAATAGTTTAAGTAACCTCTCACAGTACGAACAACTAAATTAATGTGACAGCCAATTAGTTTATAATGAAGTGACGTTTTTATCGCCTTGACATAATTATATGTAATTAGATATGATTTATTTATTCATTAATTGTCTTAGCAGTCTTATAACTTGTCGTATCATGAGAAACTAATATTACTGTACCTAGTCATATATTTATATATCATTAATTTTTGTTTTTTGTAAGTACCTATCCATTATTGTCAAGTTAGTCTTAGAAGAATTAAAATAGGACTTAATGATATTTAGAAACGCATTAAAGTGTTGACTATTCATTTATTTTTTCACATTTAGATCCAAAAGAAATGATAAACTTACATATTTATGAAAACTATTTTTCATAACCTGACATTATAGAGTTTTCCTATACTTCTTATATTTGGCATTTAAATATTATATTTACAATATTCTCTATTCCTAATTTCTTGATAAAAGAGTAACTATTTATTTCACAGATTTCCAAAGTTTATCATGAAAATATCCTAAATTCGAAAATCGATAACTTTATTAATGTTAACGCATTATTTTAGTTAACACGTTAAGCCGTCCCCTGAAGTTTTAAGAATATATACGTATATGAATATATAAAATATATACATGATACCAAATTATGATAAGAAGCACATAACATAGATAGCTTAGTACGTAAAACGTAACGTAGGGGTGAACGTTGAGAGTATTATCAAATTTATTGATTTAGTGGCAATTCATACTAGCTGCTAGGAATACATACTAGATTGAGAATATATCTCAAACGATGGCACATCCACACTGCACTGATTTACACCCAACACGACAAGATGGCGCGTTCTGCCGTTCTAGTTGACATCTTATAAGTCTTGTATGTTTTTAGTCGCCACAACTATTAAACAATAGTTTTTGCTAGATACGGAAGGCGATAGCAATTACTTGAGAACAATTTAGTGGTAAATGTGCGACCTTGTTGAAATCATTTGTAAAAGGTAAATTAACCTTGTGAAGGGGCTTTAGTCAGAAAAGTTGGCTCTAGAGAAATTTGAAGTTAAGTTTTGCATATTTTATTGTGAGCATTTTTCAGAGCTATTTATTATTTTAGCCGTAGATAAAATGAGTCAGGTTCCTTGCAAATATTCTGCATATAATGCTCTAGTCTTATTTATATTTTTTCTTAGTCAAAAAAAAGCTTTATAAAAGTTTATTTATTGAAAAAAAATCTTAGATGTATTGTGATCAATGCATGGACCTGAAATCTGTGACGGAATAGAAATAAAACTAACCTACGGATAAGGTTAAAAATGAAAATATTTCCTAAAAGTGACATGATAGTCTATTAGTACCTACCTAAACAGTTTCCAGTTATAACTACTTAAATAAAATTGAGATCGCTTATAAAAAATATAAAAATAAATCAAGATGAATGCATTCATAATGGATTTCATATCCTAAATGCCGTATTTATTCCCATATCATTGTATGCATTATCCACCATTAGGTACTTATCTACTTACCATTTTTGTGCTACACTTGCTGGCATTACTTACTACCAACTTACATACTCACGTATGAACCATCTGCCATGAAAAACTGCTGATCGAACTTCAATCTCGTTTAAATTCTTGCCTTAGACCATCATCATTTCAGCCGTAAGTCGTCCGATACTGGACATATGCCTCCCCCAAGCATCGCCACTTCGACCGGTTTTGCTCTTCTTCCATCCAACGAATTCCTACGGTGTTCACCAGGTCATCGGTGCACCTTGTGGGAAGCCTTCCAACGTTGTCTTCCGGTGCGTGGCCGCCACACAAGAACCTTTCCGCCCCCATTGGCCTTTGGTTCTGCGAGCATGTGCCCTGCCCATTGACACTTAAATTTGGCAATTCTTCGGGCTATGTACTACTTATATACTTTGGTACTGCGGTTGCCTTAGATAAATATATCTACTTTATTTATTTAAACTTCATGTGCAGTAGAGGCGGACTTAATGCCACAAAGCATTCTCTACCAGTCAACCTATACAATAATAAGTTATTTTATATTATTGAACCTATTGTTTACCTTATAACATTGGGTGACTAAGTAAATAATATTTGCATTTAAATGTCAGTAAGTGTGGCATTAACTTAACCGTTGTAGTGTTAAGAAACAGCCTGTATACTTTATCTTTATTTGATAAAAAAAGTAAAAATCTAACTGTATGTAGTAATATTGTTATATATTTATATACCTCCGCCTTCCTCTCCTTTTTCCATTCTTTCCAACATAGCTAACTGCTAATTACTAACTATTGTCGTCTTACTTTTTCTTACCAAAATGACAGAGACAGGTATACATTTAATCTGTTGCAAAGCTAACTTTGCCTGTCACAATATCAACTATCCAAAGATGTATACATACTTCTAACAGTTTTCTTGTTTAGTTGATTATAACAATTTCAGATGGAGTCTTTTATAATCGACTATACAAAAATACTGGTGACCTAGTAGTAAATAATAAACGTATAGGTATATTTTACAGATTGAAGATTAATTATTTACCTTATAGACTATATACGAAAGTTTGTCTAGTATCCGTATAGACTCATGTTGTAGGCGTAGCACCGTGCTACGAAGTGTAACTACGAATATCCCTTAGTCTAGTTAGATGTTCGTGCTAAATGTTCTAAGATATCAACCACTTAGATGGTGTTCCACCTTAAACTTACATGTTATACCTTTATCCATATAAATATTCGTTATAAGTATAATAAAAAAAAAACACTTACGAAAAATGGAACCAAATTATTAAATATTATGTAATAGCATAGGCCCTAGATACCTGCAAAACGAATCCCAAGTGAGATGTTTGTATTATAATTAAATGGATATTTTAGTAATATACAAATGATGATATATTACATTAAATTATTATTGATGTTTCGGTCTGTCTCTAACTATGAAGTATAACAACTACTAACAAAATCGTGATTTCATGCTCTTTTGGTGCATTTTTTGTGAGTAGAGCATTAAGTATGAGGAACTATCAAGCTTGGCTTTTTTTTTAAAGGAAATCAAACCTTATTTACTACCTATAAGATAAGTAGCGACTACGAACTACTTTCTTGAATCTTCCACTGAATATTTACCCTCTATATTTACCTTATAAACTCTATTTACTTAATCCAAATAAATGAAGTTTTTGAAATTATATTGATAAGATTGTATTCAATTGTTTCAAATAAATTAATAATACCTAAATATTCCCTAAAATACCTAATTATATAATTATAATATTCTAATTTAATCCCAATGCAATTTAAGTGTGAAGACTGAAAAATCAAATTGTTGTAAAGTTTTTGGACGGAGTAATTACTATACTTGTAGTTAGAAATGGCCACACTTAAATGTTAATCGTGAACACGAATTATCCAATGAGCTATTATTGTATTTAAGTAACACCGACCTAGTTTTAGCTGACATGCAGTACAGCGATCTCGCACACGGCATAATTTTTGTAGGTCCTACAATCGATCAGATTTTTATTTTGTAGGACGTTTGCGTTGATACATTCGATCTCTACTGTTTCATTAAAGCTCCTACAAAAAGTCGCCCACCGATTCTATGCCGTCTGCGAACGCTCTTATGTGACTTATCATTTAGTTTAGGCAAAGACCTAATCGTAAAGAGAATGATTGTTTAGAAAATTAATTGTCGCTTTTTTCTGTTGACGATGCGTTAAATTAATTCCGAGATTTATTGAGAATGTTGTGTTAGAAATAAAGATTGTGTCTTGAAACTGGAGTTTAACTTGAAACTTGCTTGATATCTCAACCAAAACGCCATCGCATATTCTATAAAGTAAGTTTTTGCTGAAACAGAAACCCTCAGCTTCGTATGAAAACCGCTAGCGTATTTGAAATCCCTTTGGGGTCCCGCCAACGAATACAAAGTTAACCCCCTCCCCTCCCGCCTACCGAAAGACTATTTACTGAACAACGAGCAAGGTTGTTCTGAATTTATAACAAGTAACACTCTGCAAAATGATTTCGCCCTAAATACTTATGCTCGCTCTAATTGTAAACATCCCAATAATCTAATTACACAATGTCATCTAGTGTCAGGAATTCTAATAAACAAATGACTGCATATGCCTCAAGTGGTCGATAGATGGCGGTGGCTGTACTGTAAACGTTTCAAAGTAGAAATGCGTCGCGTTTACAACACATTCTAGTGATGAGAGATGCAAAGAGAGTCGTCGACAGATGCACAGCTGTTTATCAGCGGGCAATAGATAGATCAGTAGATAAATTAAAGTAAGTTTGTATAAAAGCACTTTTATGCAATAGTTAGACGGCTATTTCTCTTTTTTTTGGTTGCCTACCATACTAATAAGAAATGTAATTTTCTTACGTCATGCTCGAGAAATTCCATAATCTTAAATTATAAATTCCAACGAAAGTATCGAACCGAAACAATGTGTTATGCTACATGCGCAGGCCGGCATGGCGGCAAGTCGCTGCCGACCCTACTCCTCGCCTCCACGCCATGTGTCGATAACCCTGCAGCAGACGCGGCTTACCAACATCACGCCTGCGCCGGTGACGTCTCTCAGAGGCGGCACTAAGCTGGACGCATTCCAATGTATTCGCGAACGCGCCGCGACACTTTCTTATTCTATCTAAGATCCCAACAAACTCTGCAATAAATACTTATTGACACATTATAACAAAAGAATACCGTTACTTAACGTTTTTTGTCACCTATAAAGCAATGTTATATAATAAACCTGGGGGATATAAAGTCTGTGCCGCTCCAGTGTGCCGCCTCTCGGCGGTTTAACATTCTTTCACATAGATGGCAGCAGTGAAAATATTTGACATTCCTTGGATTCCAATCGCAGTGGGCTCGGCTCAAATGTCAAACGCGACTATTTCGTCAACAGAGTCGTGGCGCGATAGTTGGATTTTATGAAATAACAACAAATACTTCTACACAGTGCGTTTGACGGACAATGGATAATAAACGATAGAAGTCAGTATATTTTTTTGCGTCGCAGAGGTAACTAGCGTGTCGTGTTAATCTGACGAATGTATACAGAGTTTGTTGCGATTTCGATACTTACCTATTGATTTTTGTTCTTCGCCGGTTTTGTAACATTGTCATGAAGGTTTCAGTTGTTTAGAACGCTATCAACTTTACAAACTTTAACGTTACGGCGTGCTCATTGATTAAAATTATAAATATTGTGTGAAACAACATTTCCCTTGGTCTCATTGAAGAACATCGTGGGAACAATATACATTGTGTAAGTACCCACTGTTTATTTTGTTATTTTTGTAGTATTAGGATTAAAAATTAAGTAGAAATCATTTGTGCGTAGCAATAACGTAGATAGTTTCAGCAGCTGTTAAATAATATTTTGACTTGTTTATGTTATGTACAAGTAGGCAGTGTTCACAGGATATATGAAACGAAGTTATGTAGGTACCTATGGCAACCTCAATACTTAATTAAACCTGAATACTGCCCGCTTTGTAAACAAATAAAATGCAGATAACAATTTGACTAGCTATATGTATATTAGTGCATAAGCGACTAAACGGCAGTGATATGCTTCCATTGGTTATCATACAACATGATCCACCATCATCTAAGTGCCTACTTAACGCTGCTATGCTTTAAGTAATGTAATGACTAGTTACCTACCGGTTTGATTTGCGAGCGCGCCATGCAAAAAATTTCGCCGCTATACGGAGCGAAGGCAACAAGGTATTCAGCGAAGCTACATGGCATGGAATCTCGCGAACATAATAGTGTGGAATGCGACCGTACGCGGCGTACAAACGCTCTATTCTCACACAAGCGCATGTAGCGGCCGCACTCCGTGATAAGAGCACGATAAACGTCGCCCGATTAGCCAATGTTGACGGTGACCCCGTACGGATTCCGTCAATTGTATTAGAACTACACAGCACCAAGCAGACTCGACGCTAGACTTTTCAAATTACTCTCGAATTTATCATAGTGTGAGTAATCGTTACGGCTAAATGTGACTGTATACATATCAAATCAATTTCCCTCACAGACCTCGTGACGAGTCAGTCAAATATTTACATTGGCGATTGCCTGGAACTGAGCACACAAAGAATTTGATATCCAGGAAAACATTAATATAAAAAGATAACTGTACATGTAACTCATATAACAGTTACTTAGTTCAGTTATCCTAATTAGACAGAAGAGACTGGAAGACAAATTAACATAGATAGTTAACGTAATTGAATACCTAGTTGGAATCGCTAACGGTATTTTTACGCGTAATGATTCCAAACTAGAAGCAGAAGCGTTACTTTTTGGGAGCATCGACAAATACACGAGGGGGGCCCGGCAACCCTACAATAGTAACATCTGCCGGTATCCCGGCCCCAAGCCACGTGCGCTCGAACACAGCAGGGGTAGCGACCGTCGTAAAAGAATACGCCTCACCCCAAATGCGGGCCAACCGACAAAAGAATACTTAAAACCGTCCATACATAACCCTAACCCCTAGTCTTAAGGCATAGTTTCAAAAGTTTTACGTTAAAACTGAAATAGATTATTATTTTTAGCATTTGGAATGTCAAGGTTCGACCACCATGTGGTTTACGTTTGGATACTGGCAGGTGATAACAATTTAGGTTGTATTAATTGGTATTGCTTCTCACATTGTTACTTGTTGCTTTCAGACACTACGTGTAATTCATGAAGGGTTTGTCTTCACACATGGTCAAAATCCAATGTCTTTTTTGTTTTCGTCACACTCGAATAAATTTGCAGTAGAATAGAATATACTACTGTAGTATAGAAACAAGTATAAACAACACAATATAAACGTAGTTCTTTGAGGTTCTCTTTATTTAAATGTTGTCTGTAATTGTTTTCTGTGTAGCAGCAGTTATTATTTGTTATTTATTTACTATAAAAGGTTATATATTCTAGATAATAAGTCTCCGCAGATGTTGAACAGCTGCTGTAGTAAATGTAAACACAGCCATCCTTAGCTATTTATTGGTACTGCAGTCTGATCATATTGTTATTAGAACCACTATCATTCTATATATACTAAGAAAATATCTAATATGAGCCTCCTGCCGTTATATCTACCACTTTATTTGGAAGCGGCGCAGCATGTCTTCTTATATATATTTCAGTAGTCCTGCCTTTCTAGCCATATCATCTTCGCTACGACTCATCCATCGTCTCCTTGGTCTTCTATTCTTCTTAAAGCCTAACTCATCCGAATAATCAATATTCTTTGTACAGACGCCAGCAGGTCTAGCTACCCGAAGCTGTCCAATTTTCCCAATCAACCTTGAACCTTAATGCTATAGCGATAAAGTTGAAAATCTATTAAAGAAATTTGACAGATTGTAGTAGCTTGATGTGCTGTCGTCTGTATATTTCAATTTCTGTATATTTCAAAAATTCGTCTGTAATTACATTTTTACCGAAATGCTAATTTGGTTTTCCCTGAATTAATGATTTTATGCGAACGCTTTCTATCAATTCTTCAACTTCTTTTTTTTTCACCACAGAGTGGTCAAAAGGAATGATAATGACTACTAAGCATTCCTTGCATTTGTGTTTTATTTTCATATATTACAAATTGTAATGTATTCACTTATCCAGTTCTGATTCACTAATGCTTCAAGAATTCATGCTCGGGATTAACATTTTTACCGAGAAAATTATGTTCAAGTAACTTTTTAATGGAATTTAGTGTCAAATTCCATTACAACTTCCATGTTCCGTTGAATGGGTTCGTGACCATCTGACTATGTGTCGAATGACATACCAGCACTGACCGTACTCGTGACTCCGCCTCCGGCCAGAAAAATTCTATTGTGGTTAATGTACCAAATTCCTCATCATTAAGGTAGTCATCGCATCACTCGTCATTCCAATGTTTTGTTTACCCTTCCCTTCTTCCACACCTCTGTACCTAATTCGACAATAACAGCACGCTACGTTACTTTTAAATGTAATGTCATTATTTTCACATTCCAGGAATCTAACCTCCATTTAGATTCGTTAGTGGCATTTGTTTATGAATTATATACAGTACTCGCTACTTAGGGAATGCGCGTCTTCGCTTCATTCGCTTTATTGTGTCTTTAGTATCATTAATTATAGTAGGTTTACTGCTTTTTATTATATTGCTACTGACAGTCAGGTATTCAGTTAATTAACCAATGACATTGTTGTCTATTTGTTTTGGTTGGCATGACCGCCACAAAAATATGTTGCTTGGTATGCAAATTTAACTATGCGAATCTCGTTTATTATTAACACAATATTTTGGTCAGTGCTGTCCAATAATACGCAATGTTCTTATGTTGGCCAAATTACAATTAAAATTATGATGATAGTTTTGAAATCTGGTCCAAAATATGCGACTCATCAATCATTAAACTAATTAAGAAAGATTGCAAGTCACACGCGGTCGTGAATACCTCGTTAATCATTAATATATGGAGCACTACTAGACAAAAAGACGTTATAAAAGGTGTAATTTAATGTTCTGGTACTTCCATTGCATTAAAATAGATAGTCTTTGCAGCTTATGAAGCTCAAGCTCATTGGTGAAGAGGTGATTGAAGTAAATACCTACTACATATATATAAGATATCTGTACTTGCTTCATATACTAGGGTAAGTAGCAAGTACCACACAAATCCATTAGATATATTAGTGCGCATTAAAACAACGAATTAAACTGTTGTTTTATCTTCAGTTGTTCGGATGATTATTTACTAGTTTCTCGCTAACGCCACTTGAGTTTTCCTCGTTATCTGTCTGTAGTTAATGATTCTTAAAACTTATAGTGATGAGCACTCGGAATTGTAGCGTAATCAATACTTCATTCAATTTTCTAATTATATCACCTTAACTAGCTCATTATTAATTAACACTAGCGAATAACTGGAACTTTTGTGTGTTCAAGGCTAACAAATTCCTTTTTGTTGACTTCATAAGAATCTCAATCACTCATTATCACCCTCCTGCAATGATTCCAATTTATATGGGGCCGGAGCACCATGTCTTCTTCACATCTCTATTAGCCGTCAGCTCCAGCTGTCACCCCCTTTCTAGCCATATCAATTTTTACACAATCCATCCAACGTTTCTTTGTTCTTTCTCTACTCTAATATCGTCCACATTCACAGTGATCACATGTAGGTATGCTCATTTTTACCCCGTGCAAAAAAACCAGTGGTTGCAAGTTAATTAAAGATGAAATGCTAATATTTTGGCGAAGCGTTAGTGTCTGATCTGCGATACAGTGGTCCATTGGCTTCGTTCCCGGCGCGGTCGCGGTATGCGGCCGATTGCCACGTTTCACAACTCTTTGTTTGATCATCTGATTCCTCCCTTTTATTTACGTGGTGTTCGTACGACTCGGCGCACGTCTGTCCACCGTCTAGCCGTTAACGTGCCGTGAGGAATTTCCGCCGCTTTGGTATTCGCATGCCTTTATGACTTTTAGTCTGCGATATTTAATTCCAAGCCAAACAGCTTTGCGCTGCCAGACATGAATTCCTTCAAATATTTAGACTTGTTGACATCTCGTTTCCAAACCAAAATATCTGTGATGATATTGGATTATCATTTGTTATGATAACGTTTAATTTTCATGTAAGCTGTCAGAAAATTGTCGTAATGGTTTCAATCATTGCTAAAGCTATGACATGATCTACCAATATCATTTTTATTTTGTATACACTAATTATATGTTACGTAAAAAAGACACGTGCTATAACTGTGTTATTTACTGTATTAGGTAAACATGGAGAAGGTGGAATCAGCACTGGACGTGCTGTCGCGCGCTGCGACGATGGTGCAGCCATGCCCCGCGTACCCTGCCAGCGATTCAGACAGCTTCGGTAAATATTTATAATCAACATTTTTATTTGAGTTCCGAAGGAGCATTATTACCTTGGATTTCATAACTTCAGTTTTAAGACATGCGTGTTTTCAACTACCGAACTCTAAAAAACGAGGACGCAAGAACTACAGGAATGCGAAGCGGGTGATTTACACTAACGATGACGATACAGCTCTACAAACGAACGAAAATAGTGGTCACTTAATAAAAAGCAAGCAAAACGAATATGATAAAAGTTGATAAAGCGTCCGCTGAATATCGACTACCTATACGCGAGATGGCACGCGGCCTTGTAGGCGGGTCGCATTCCAGATTCCACCTGACATTGTTTAATAGACATCCAACGAGACCGTCGCGTGCTAGTAGCTGTACAAGAAAAGGAATCTATAGCTCCTCACATATTATATTCATTTATTTTTAGAAACTTGTACAGTTCAACTGGCCGTTTTGACTGCATCTCGTATTTTGCTCTGCAAAATCCATTTTAATAATCATCATTGCTTTCCATGATCTGTGTCGTTCAACTCAACCGAATAGCAAACAATTCGACTTTTTGTAGGAACTGTTGCTTCAAGCGGATTCGGACCGACAATCGTTTCACAAAGGATACTATTGTTTATCTACTTGGACTGGTTTCGCGATGAAAGGCTTCATTGACGATTAAACCTCGCTTCCTCGCCGATGACCGTCTGAATATGACGGTCACGCCGACCAATTTTTTCTTGGTTACACGCACTCGAGCGTCACATCCGGGTTAAATGTGGATAAATTCGAATTTCGTATACATTGACCGTAATTATTATGAAGTCGTGAACGATTAACCATTAATAAGCCTTTCTCTCTAAGAATAACTTAACAATGGAGTCAAACCCCGATGAGAAAGCAGAGCTTTCTGAGAGCCATCGCGAGAATCTACCTTTGCGACGGCGCGGGCGACGTGAAACGCGTCCCGCGCGAATTTCGCCGACCCACAATCCGGCAGCCCATTCGGCTTGCCTTGAATCCCTCTGACGAATATCCGGATATCGATACCGACATTACACGGGTTTTTAGAACGATACTGGACATCCTTAGGACCTATTTGCAACCTATATCCTCTGTAATAGCGCTTCAGCTATTAATCTGCGGGCAATTTATTGGAATGGGTACTCTAAAATTAAAATTAAACGTATAATTATTAAACACAGGCATTTACGTAGTATTCTTTACATTATCATGTAGACAATTAGTCTGAGGAATTTCACAGATAAAAAATGTGTAATTTTAATTCCACTTAACGATGCAGATTTGATACGCGTACCTATCTAATCAAAATACGGTCACGCAATTTAAGTGATGTGTTCTTGTTTATTGAGTGTTTACAAACAATGGTCGGATCGCGGATAATTATGCAACGCGATGACAGAGGCGCGGGCGCACGCGGCTTGGCGCTCACTTTCATTGGTCTGCGTGCGCAGGCGACGAGCACGGCGCGTGCGTGCCCCGGCCACCACCAGCACCACTCGCACCAGAGAAAGCGTTCAGGAATTTGGTCGGACCATGCTCTCTACCGACCAACGAATTGGCACGGCTCATGTTTTAGGGCTGCCTCGTAAGCAACGACCATGCTGCGCCCGCGGTAATCTTATGTAAAGCTTACAAAAAAGTAGATAAAAGCCTACTGTTTTATAAGAGTAGCGAAAGATTGAATGTAGGCCCAAAGCCTATAAAGCCATAAGAAGCCTAAAAGAAGTAGCCAACAATTGAGTTATCTTGGCCACACCACACCACTTCAAGTTTACCTAGCATAAGTATTCAAATAATTACATAATGGGTTACGCCCAATACTTGCTTAAAACTACGAATATTTTACAACTTGGAAATCTATAGGTGGTTATCAATTTATCATATCAATCGCACATTACTTTGTGTATGTAGTTTTACAGCTCTCTAGAAATGCAATACCTGGCATTCTATCACACGTATCGAATTGAAATAGGTTTTATTGCGAAAGATATTGGGGTGAATGTGGCATGAACGAGTATATCCGGAACGCAGAGGCGGCGTGTTACGGTTTCGAAAAGAATGCTAAATGTAGGTTGCGTTGCGGACTACAGTTACGAGCATTCTTAGGACGGTATGCAATCACTGATCACTATTGTTGTAAGTACAAATATTATTTTCGGACATCGTAAATTAAAATTTTGCATAGTTGTTTACGTCCGTCCGATAGTACTGCGGACTTGCGAAGTGCGGACAACAAAACAATAAATAACGATGATTAGTATCTGCGTAATGTTCTATGATACCTCATACCGATACCCAATTAAAATATGAAAGCTTTTATAGTTAATAAATTCCAACAGTTAGTGGGTGGAAAAAATGTGAATGCGTGTTACAGTGACACCTGAGGCGGGTGGACACGGCACGCGCTGAAGGAATCCCGATACCAATGAAGTCATCATGTACAGTAGAATTTCTAATGGCAACGGATTCCATTTCGTTGGCAGCGAAGCGAGAGTGCAGCTATTCCAGCTATTCGGGCCGTCTCGCATATTGTTACAATGATCTAATAGAGGCTGCTAACTAGACGCCAATGATAATTCTACAATCTTTTTTGTATTATTATCACATAATTCGGCTCGTTACGTAGCAAGTTTACATGTATATGAAAGGAATATTTCGAAAATATCATACACAAAATAGCTGTACGCAGAACTGACCCGTTTGTGTGACATTGAACACGAATTGATATTTTATGACGCTTTGGTTGGAGACACTTTATTGTAATATTCATTCGTGAATCGTGATGGACGTCAACAAAGGACGACTCCAGAGATTTATAAACGAATAAAATAACTATTAACATGGAAAACACTTCCAAATCTTTGAACCCTTATTAGTAAACTGTCCGTGACTTCGGGTAGAGAAATATAAAGGTCCCTTAGTAAACTGTACGTCAGTTATGCATGTCTTTTTGTGTGTATTAACGAATTTAAGAGCTGCATTGAGCGTGATGTCCATTACCGATTCGTTCCGCGATTCCTGCGACATGACTTGATCCTCGCATCGACTCGTACTTATTAATAAGTAAGGAATGTTAATAGCCTTCGGAGGCGTTTGATTTTTCACTTGACCTCTCTTAGAGTAATGTTATCGTGTCTTCGAATACTTGAATGTTTACGCCATAAGGAATGCACAGTTTGTACTCGTAGATAGTAAAATTCTCAATAAACAGTAAGTAGACAGACACTAAACATGCATGGATTCCAGACAACGCCCGTGGCCGCGGTGATGCAATGTGCAATGTCGTGACGCCGGATCTACGTCATTTTTTTACACTAAATAGTAATTTTTACGTGCCATGGTCGATAATAAATCGTAGAAAGTTCTTTAGAATGATTAATCCAGTGAGTTTGCCCGATTATGTCCGACGTTTATGAATTGACACGTTTTTCTCCGCTTCATTAGGCGTTGTGATAATATGTTTTTTATCCGAATTCCATTCGTATGCGTGGTTGGACGTCGTATGAAACATTAGGCCAACATTTGAATCCACATAAGGGATCTCCTTATAGTTGCGATTGAATTGATCGAAGCATGTCAGGGCTACCACGTACCGATACACGAATGTACGTGGTGCTATGTTATGTTATGTAATAATAAGTTCGCCGCATACATAGCGGGGTTGGGAGACTACCTGCCCGACTGGAGTCGACTGCCTCTCGAAACGAAACAAAATATTTTGCAACTTTGTTATGTTTAGGGCTGTCTGCTCTCAATATTATTGTCTGTGACCTATCGTCAGTTAAGAGTCAAATAAAATAAATATTTAGCATTTAATTAAGTATCTACTTTACCTACTTCTTCATCCAAAAAACATATTCGACACAATAATAATAAATATTTTTCGAATCATTAATTACGTCCATTATCATTTCCTGTTTTTGTAGGTTTGCTGTAACAGCTCATACCTACCAAATACACAATACAACATGGAGTTTTTCATACGTACAGGAAGATTAACATTGCATCGTATGTGGTTGATTCACCCAAATTCAAACACAACCTCAAACTACTTTTGTTCACAGTTTAATTTTAACGACCACTGATAATTGTGTTAGCATTATATTGCTGAATCTCTTGAATATTTACCAACTTCGTTTGAAGAAAATTCGCGTTCTATACGTGAAAACCTCAGGAAAGACTTCTACCTTCAAATCAGTACCGCACGTATATGAACTTGTATAATAATAGAACTACCTACACTACATACTCATATCTGGATCGTTTCGATATAAATAACATGTTTTTCGAAACTTACAAGACATGATGACAAAAACATGATGTTTGTTATCTAATAAGATTTAAATTACACAACTACATACAACTTAGAAAACGCGTTTCTTACCTATTCCATTTTGGTCGAAGGCTTTGCGAAATATTGGATTATTTCTGGCAGCCAATAAAACTATTGTGGCAGCCATAAACATAAGTCTTCGATCAAATTTACTCGAAGACTTGAGCATCTACCCAAATAAAAGGCTTGCCAGATCTTTCAGTAGGAGGTGGAAACATAACCTCCATATTAATTCACTTCATAGTTTCCACCTGGAGAAATGCTACCAACAATTTCACAAAAATATCAAGGGATTAGTTTGTAGGCAGACCTATCCACACCAGTTTCTGCGTTTTCAGTAAAGCTAACATAGGGAAAGAGAGTTTTTCCTGTCTTAAATCACTCGCTTCCTTCGACACGCGCACAATTTAAAATGTCCTCTATTTTCATAGGAAATCCATGGTAGTGAGTAAGTACCTAACTACTGCAAAACAACATCAAACAATGATTTGAAGCGCGTAACAGTAATTAATGTGCAGTTAGTCGGCTTTTTATACTCTGTCGCACAATTAGCAGAGTTGACGTTCCATTGTATTGTCAGTAAGTCGGTAATCATTATAGGTATGCGTGGCACTTTATACTTAGGTACTGTGACTGATCGCTCAGGCTTCCATATAAAAATTACGATCTCTACCAGCTACCTTGGACGGCGACATTGTTAATTATGATAGAATTTTAATGTGTTTAACCCTGATAAGTATATCCCAAGTAGGTACTGAAAAGATTTAACAGAATCGTGTGTGAAACCAAGATTTGTGGAACTATTTTATTCCACTAATCTTTGTTTCACACCCGATTCTCTTAAAGGCATCTCTTAAATCTTGACTAAATGTTAGTTTAAAGTCCATAGTTGAAATGAGGTTAATTAAATAATTAGGCAATTTCACGTGATCTGAATACATAATGATGACCTTATGTTTAATCTCCGTTTAATTACGGATGTCATTAACTGGATTCCACTAAAATAAACAACAACAATCTAGGCCCATCGTCAGTGATTTATTCTTTTACATAACATTTGATCACTTCTTACACCTCTGAACGCTTACAGTTTTATTTTTCGACAGATTTGTACCACTGAAACGAGTATCTAACAATTTATTTGATTACCTTCCATACCTATATGAAATCCATCTTTTAATGGATTATCCGCTCTTAAAACTTGATCTACTTACATCTTCAGTTTTTTTTCTGACAAATCAGTTGTAGTCCTATTCGTGCTATTAAATATTTCATCAATCTGCTGTAACTCTTTTACTTACCTACCATCATCTTTCACCCTGAAAACCATCCCTAAGTATCTTTTGGCAATGCCTTTATCAACTTTTAGACATTGGGTATGTAGTTTACCGATACTTCATATTTTGATTAGTAAAAACTACCAATCCATAGAGTTCCTTATCAATCAATCTGCCCTATTTTACAACTATGTTGGGGTCGGCTTCCAGTTTAACCGGATGCAGTTGAATACCAGTATTTTACATGGAACGACTGCCAGAGAGAGAGGGAGATAGAGTTCCTTATATTCTCATTTAATTAAATCTAAAGTCCATACACTATCTATACATACATATACATCTCGGAAGGTCACGGGCGGAGTGTTCGTTACGCAACCAAGCACCGTCGACCATCCGTCATGCTCCGGCTGAAACCCCAGGGCGGCTACGTTAATTACTGACTAAATAGTACTTACACTACATGTTTTAATATTACATTACTGTTACTGAGCTAATCTGGAGTAATCTCGACTTAGGAATTAATCACAATGTTGGTAGGTTGCTGCTAAATATTTTATTTCTAAGCGTAGAAGTCTGTTCGTAGCCTTCTCTGCTAACTACTAACTTTAAGCGTAAACTATTGGGTGATTGGTAATTACTTTTTTGCTTGCACTGATCCTTCCTATATGCTGTCAAGGTTTGCCTTGCCACTGAAATTTTTTATGTCTAGATTGTTACGTTTTCTGTTAACATTTCGCGAACAGAGTGACTAGGTAACGCTTTGTAAGCCTATGGTCCTTTTTTATTCTTTCTATATTTAAATATTGTCACAAGCTTTGCTAATTCACATACCTAGATATAGTCTTGGCATGGTTCGTAGTTCTGTTTACTTCGTAAGGAAAACCTGACAGAACCAATAAGTAAATTATTAACATTCAAGCATTCCTTTTGCATTGCGTCAAGCAGTAAGTTTTTATTCGGACTCAACCCGTCAAGATATTCTTCCGTAGTAGATTTTCCATGATCTTATTAATATTTAATTGTGTTTTCTGTTGAAAAGTCATGATTATTCATTAAATTCCTTTAAGTTATGTGCAAAAGAGGTTAATTTGCTTGCAATTCTTGGCTTAATAGCTCCCATATTGACTTGAAACGTGGAAGAGAACTGTTTGTAAAGTAATTTGATAGCAGCTGTACATTACAACAACCCGTTTTACTGCCATATGCATACAATAACGCTTATCAGTCGATGAGTAGAATGAGTACACGAAAACGGTTTCCCACTGTTTTTTTTAGGTCCGATATCGATAGTGCCTCCATCTTTTTGAAACTATTCTAACTAAATGTTCCGAGGCATTTTCAATTTGCCCCTACAGCCTGTTTACTGTACTTTTCGTGAAACTAGATGGCGCTTACCCGAAATGTTGTGTCTGGGTATGTTGAGTATCAAGTTTTTAATACACGACAGAGGGCGCTAGTCGTATCAAAGTAACATCATGCTATTGATTTTTTGTGTGTATAAGGGTTGGTTAGATAGAACCGTCTTATCACCTATGCAAGACTTGATTTATACAACGGTAATAACCTTTGTAAACTTATTCAGTGTGAAATAAAGGAAATATTTTCCCAGATGTCGGTGAGAAGACTCCATTTAACGTGAATCTAGTAGGTACGTAGAGTCTACGTTCTAGATTCACATTCGCACGTTCGTCTCTTGATCTGATTGTTAGACAAGTTTATAAGTTCTTGGCATTAAACAGCCTTAACCGATTCAAATCTGACTTCTCGTTAACATCTGAAAACGTGCGCATTAATTAACCACTTAAATAAAAACCCGCGAATTCTTTAAATGCAGCAATCCGAAACAAATGCAAAGAGTCACGACTTTAATTTAATTAGAATTGAATATACACGTAATAGGTTATCGAAATGCGTAATATGAACGCAACGTAAAAGAATGCAGTAGGTAATCGCAGAAATATGGCAACAAATAATACGTACTTAATTAAAACCATAGGTCATTAAAGGAAATGAGTTAGCTAGACTCACAATAAAACTTAAAATTAGGTAAAATAGTTGCCTAATTTGTAGAGAAAATAATATAATTGCTTTTCTCGTATTTAGGTAAATAATTTACCTAAGTAGTCATAAAAATTATGGGTAAGTACTAGATGGGTACGTACCTAGCGAAAGCCTAATCATAAAAAGGATGAAAACAATAATTGCGATTAGATAATAATTGCGTTTAAAACACAAAGTTACGATAGCGTAACTATGTGTTTCAAACGCATAAAAATAACTAAGAACATTACACTAACCAATAGACAATAATAAAACAATTATGCTAATTACCTACAGCTACAATTGATAGGGACATAAAATAAATTCTAATTACGTCCACTTGAGTTGATATGTATAGCTACAAAACTGCACCTATCGCCTATCATAATAGTGCAACATTCAAGCCTGCATGTAATGGAATGCGGAATGATTGGTGCTTCCCGTACTTTCGCTTCACACATCCGCCTTCCCAACTGTACCGGGCTTAACTTCGTTTGTTATGTAAACAAATCATTCGAGACATCTTTAAAGCCGTCTTCAGACAATAAGCCGTGTTTTGTAAACAGTATTTAGTATCATATTATGTCAGCTATCGATAGACGAATCTGTTTTGACTAACCGAATTATTGGGCGCCTGTTTCATGAGTTCGTCACTAGCATTGTTATATTCTGATTTGTGTATTATAGATGAATTCAGGAATGCAAAACTATTGAATTATTTGGGAATTATATCATCTTTATAGTCATAACAAATAAGGCAGTTAATTTCGTTGTGTTTACCTATGGTGGAAAGTACTCAATTATTGATAGGATATTGGCAGTACCGTAAGGTGGGACGCCATCAGGCTAGGTGGAGCGACGATCTTCGCAAGATGGCTGGTAGCAGCTGGATGAGAGTTGCCGAAAATCGAATTTAATGGCGTGCAATAGGAGAGGCCTATGTCCAGTAGTGGACTGCTATTGGCTAATTACGATAATGATGATGATTGGCTGTATAGGCTCACGCCAAACGTGGAAATTCATAAAAATTCAGCTGGATATGTAGTGATTTCTAAAGTTTCCATAATTAACAATCGGCCTTTACAAATGCTCATGGCAGTAACTTTACTAAAAACTATGAAAACTTACTGAACTTGCTGAAAATACTTAATATTTTCCTAATCATACCTAGGTTCATTATGTAGGTAGGTACCCTGAAAACATGGATAAATTAGACGCGAACTGTTAAAATTACACTAATACCTATGAAAATACTGCTATGAAACACACGATAAACACACAAACAGCAACAGATAGAGCAAACTAATTGATAGATAACACAGCTACATTGCATAGTAATTAGCCTGGAGGCACCGTTACCATAGTTAGTCGGGCTCTCAATTCACTAGCTTTGGGATCAGACGCCAGCAGGTTAAGCTACCCGAAACTGTAAAATTTTTCCAGTTAACCTTGAACCTTAATGCTTTACCGATAATGTTGAATGAAAATCTATTAATGAAATTTGACAGATAACTTGATGTGTTGGCGTCTGTACAACGTTTCGTTTCGATATGTAATCCTTTACATAATATAAGTAATACATTTACATAATACTAGCTTCTGCCCGCGACTTCGTCCGCGTGGTACATCACCCAATCAATAGCAATACCGACAATGCCATTAATCCGCGAAAAGTATGAACACCGCAAGTCAGAAAAATTACGTATTTGTACAACGCCATCTATGGGTAAATGGATAAAACGTCTTCACAAAGCATGTGTAGTAAGTTGTATTCGTGAATGTTTTAGCGTTATTTTGCGTTTTAGTAATTTTCTCCGAAACTATATGACCAATTGACATACTGTAAAGGGCAAATCTTATCTCTACTATAATGCCCTTGTGATCATAAAATAATTTATTTTGATAAGATTTCATAATTAAAAATTATATTCTCATCCAAACGTAAGCATATGAAAAAAAATACTTTTTAAAACATAAAAGTAATATTAAAAGATAAAATATAAAAGATAGAAATATGGTGTCGCGGCCTTTTTGTAGAACTATTTAAGGCAGACCAGATTGCCATACAATGTTTTTAGTTATATACAACTGTTGAGGCAGCGCATGCAAATAATTCTGTTTTAAGAGACTGACTTGCTAGACAAAAGTTGTGATAGCTCAGCTAAAATTAATGATGTAAACATAATTTATAGCCTATAGCACTCACACATACTGTAGCTTTCTACCAGTAGAAACCTTTTTAGAATTGAATCATTAACCCCGGAGATTACCCCCTACATACAAACAAACAAACAAATTTTACCTCTTTATAATATTAGTATAGATAAATAATATTATTCCTGGCTACCGACTACCGAATCTTCGTGTTGTAAAATATGCCTCCGAGGTGCGCGCGCGCTTCCTCGATAAACTAAATCTCTAAATGCCTTTATGCATAACATAATATAACAAGTTGATGGTTCTGCCCCAAGACACGGACGCTGCTACCGGCTTCAAGCAAACGAAAACGAGATTTTAAATAAAATTAAATAATTTAAAAGGAAGGCTTTCCGGCTTGTGTCGGTAGCGATTTGCTGCACGGAAATTTTATAAGAATTTTGTTCGTTGTGTTTTAAATGAATGAATAAATATTCGTTTCTATATATTTTTTATTTGATCTATAAGTAAATGCATGTCAGTTCTTTGCTGGAATCTAGAAAATCCCACTTTTTCATCCGGTTTTTTTTCCGACAGAAATATTTGGCAATTTGGATGCCACTAGAACAGAACTGAGGGGCAATTATCGTAATTTTAAGAACGTTCACAGTCAGAAGGCTAATTCTCTTAATTTAAAATGTTCAAAATCTAGTCGCAGTCTTATCTCATAATGTACCTGTTTGCTGTTCCTCTTAATAAAAATAAAAACTAAAAATCTCGGCGACAAACAAATGTCAAAAACTTGTCAAAATGTATGGAAATTATAGGTATTTTTGACAGATTGAGACTGAGATCAGACTGTGAACGTTCTTAAAATTACGAGAATTGCCCCTCAGATCTCAGTCTCAATCTGTAAAAAATACCTCTAATTTACCTACATTTTTGACAAGTTTTTGACATTGATTGTCGCTAATTGTGATTAGATTTTGAACGTTTTTAATTACAGGAATTGGCCTTCTGATCTATCAGAGAGAATCACTAAATCGAAACGTAACAACAAAATATACGTAGCAGACTTGTAGAAGACAGCCAATTTTGAAACAACAGAATAATTAACATTTTCCTCATTTGTGACTGGCAAGTTGTAAATAAATGTAATCACAAATTGCTAAGGCATGCGGAACTGACGCCTTTAACCAGCTAATAGTTATACATAAATGTACTTAGGGAAGCACAAGCGCCAGCAACGCGGAATCACTGATGTTTTCATGTAATAGGTATGCGTGGTTACATGAATATGAATCCGATAACAAATTATGCAAATGTCTCACACGTAGTCGAATATGTGGATTATTTTCGTAGCGGCTTATGAGTGGCATCTTGTTTATTTGGAATCATTCATATTTTTTTAGCTGTCTACTTGATTTTCGACGTTCGAATGACTGACCTATAATATTTTGTGCTGTTGAGTAATATTGTTTGATGGATAAATTAAATTAGGTACCCACTCTTTGCTGTCCTTGGATGTTAAAAGTCTCTCCCAGCGGGACGCGGTTAGTTTCTATATAAGACACGTGCCACTAGGTAAACCTACCTAGGTTCTAGAGCTTCGTATAACAAGATGTCGCCTCGTTGTCATACAAATGAATTCACCTTTGACATGCGTAGCGGTCGTAGCGGGTAACCCCAAGCCCGCATTTGACAAGCGCTCCAATCTGAGGTACAGCTCCCTTAGTAATTGGATTGCGGAGGTCAGGTAGCAGTCACTCGGTGTATGAACTTGTAGACTCGAGGGTGACCGCAGCATAGTTGCAAAAAGGCTCTATTCTAGACTACGTATACTGATCATGATTGAGATTCCTTCGGTTTCTTGGTTCTCTACTTATAAAGCATATGTAAGTTTCCCGAATTCAACGAGATGCCACTTAGCAGGGAAGCCGACGTCAAATCCCCTCGGCAGGCATTAAATCATCTCGGCACAAAGTGAAGGTATTATTACGCGAACGTAGTCACTTAACCTTTGCTCAAAAGGGACCCCCGAAAACTTCAAACGATTATTTATGTACGTGCAGAATTTTACGATCCCGCAGATGTACTCTGCCGTCTGCCTAGTCTGCGTACCCTCTCTTTTAAATGATCGATATGCGTGCAAATAAGCAGGGCCCTAAGCAGAGCATTATACCGCAGGAGAACGGATGGGCGCCCCGGGCGGCCGCACCGCGCATGCGCCCACCGAATTACACCTCCTCCCTACCAAAATATTATCCCGTTTATATTGAAAACAACACGCAAATTGCTGCTAATTTTAACTTAATATTTTATATCCGTTTTATCGTTGAAAAATGATTTGATGCGTTTGCGTTAAAGTCTTCGCTCCCTGTTAGCGCCCATTGTGGTTATTACGGGATCAGATACTTAGATCGTGACGTAATTTTATTCTTTATAGGATAGTATTAGCAATTTCGCAAGGCTTGTATGACGCTGTTACTAGTACTTGCTACTGTAAAAATAGACATAAACGACTAGGTTGCTTTCATTGCTATTTATTTAGTGTCAAGGATCTTCACTGCGATGTGTGGAAAGGCCACATAAAATGTTGACTAATTTGCAAAAAAAAGAACAAGTCTGAGATAAGGAGATAGAATTAACAGTATTTTAACTACCAGGAATGTAAAACCATCTTGATTGTTTTCGTTAAGAAAATTTACTTCGAGCTCTACTATTTAGGCACTTGATAAACTTTATAATGCCATTACAAGAATGTCCGATGACTATCCCAAAACATATTTTTTGAATTTTCTATACATGATCACAACTTTATTTTGAAATAGTAACCAGCATCTCAATTGCGTAACAAACTATCAATCAAAATCTGAATAATTTTGAAGAATATTGCTAATCCATTGCTTCATGTTTGAAAAATGTATCTGCTCAGCAACGAAAATAACGCAATGAATGTTGTTGAACTGTCAAAATGAAAACCATTGCTATTGTTAGTGTGTTACACAATTACCCCGCTGACCAAAAGAAGAACACGGTGGTCTTCCATAAGACCTCCTGTAGAACAACTTCAGTAGGTACTCTGCAAATAGGTTTCCCCTTTTGCGGATGTTTTTTTCGACTTTTCTGTCTCTCACGTTCCTTGTCATATTATTTTTATTTAACCAACTGTTACACGTCCGTTCCATCGATACTAGGGCAGCAGCGTGGCAAAGAAAACGAATCCCGAGCAACAATGACCGACAAATGATCCGCTTCACCGGAGCCAAGTCACAAATAAGCTGAATAAGAAAAAAAACATTTACGTGACAATTACACCTGCCCGATAGATGTTTATGTAGTATATGAAACTTGATTAGATCACGAAAAACTTTCTGTACTGCTTTGCTGGAGTAGTAGAAACTTTCTTACCGTTCCTGAGAGTGTAAGCTTGTGGCTTTTAGTAAGAAAATATTTCACCAACTTATGGAGAAAAACCTTTGCTGTGGATTGCTGGAATAATTCTGTCTCATACATAGGAACAGTAAGCCGAGAGTGAGTGGACACAAAAGCTGTATACATAAGTTGGGATTTTATTCCATTGAAACTCCGTACTACGCTAGCCCAGCTCGAGGTCAAAGTGTTACCACTGTTGAGCTGCTCAACAGTAACTCAGCAGTAACTTTGTGGGCTGCTGCAGCAGCAGTCCACAAAGTTACTGCTAGAATTCGATTTCTAAAAATGGCGCCGGCTCAGTTTCTATCCAGTCGATGACATATTCAATTTTACTACATGTATAGCCCAGTATGTTGCCAGATGGTCGGCGCTTTTGTCATTGTTCATTAGCTAATAAAATGTGAGATGGGTCAAGGTTTGTAACTCAATACTATATTCACATTTAATGTCTGAACCGCTTATAGACCTCCACCAAATCGAATTTGTTTCAACTTCGGGTGACTTGAGTTCGTCAATTCTGTTTGATCATTCCCCTGTCATCAACTGGTTGATCATCATTAGACACATTATTCGTGGGTGTTCCTAATTCTCATTCTTCATTTTTCGCTGCACTCGTAGTCTTCAGCACCCTAATTGCGAAACACACAATCAATCTCAATCTGAATCATTTTGAAGGATATTGCTAATCCATTGCTTCATAAGTTCGAAAAAGGTTACCTTCATAAAGTCTGCTCAACACGTAAATAACGCAATGAATGTTGTTGAACTGTCAAAATGAAACCGATTCTGATTGATTGTGTGTTACGCAATTAGGGTGCAGATTCAGGATAGATTAGTGAACTTTGTTAATAGGCTTAATAGTATGTGCCCGTTATCCCTACAGATATATGGACGCTCTTTATAAAGACTAAAACTAAACCTATTAATTTTATTCAGCTAATCCATATAAGTTCATAAACGTCTGCTGAGGTTAAACCTTGCGTAAACCTTTAGTTAATGAACTCGTTTATCTAACCTTACAGGCATAATATTGTCTGGCTGGATTTATTGATCACTTCACATAAATATAGTAAATAATACGTCGTCATTTTATGAACGACTAAATCCGATAAAATCTAAGTAATCCCTAGTTTGGTCGTAGAAAGTTTTACACACATAAGTTATTCAGAGAAAAAATAATTGTTTTTTCTGATCATCGTCTCTAATAGCCGTGTTAATTCCTTTATTAATTTACCATTTCTATTCGGCGAAATCCTCAGACATAATTAAAGCACGGCGCCTAAGTCTACCTGTCGGTGTACCTTTGCCCGCCGCTCTATTAGACAATAAAAAAGTTAATGCCTATACGGGCCTGCAGAGATGCGGCAACTTCTCACAGTCCCCCACCCTCGCCCCTCCCCGCGCACCTCCAACAAAAATAAAACACAACCTTCCAAGGATACAACCACCGTAATTTTAAATTCAACATAACAACAACAAATTGGCAAGCAAAATTCAACACTGCCTCTTAAGAAACAACGCTCAATTTCTTTGCTCAACCGTCAGTTTCTATACCATCTTAAAGCACATCCTAATCAAAACTTTAGTGTCTTAAGAATACAGTTCAATATTGCAAGAAAGATAAGCAAATAAGGTTGTAGACGCAAAGGCAGGGAGAAGAGTAAAGGGGGTTCATTAATCCCCGCGCCCTGCGCGCACGCACTTTCATGAATGGACCGAACAGGTTGATGTGTTTCAACTACAGGATGATTTATTTTAAGTTCAGTAATTTAATCAGTAATTAATGAGAGGACATATTTTTGTATCTCACTAATAAACTTAAAAAGATGATGGTGTGATGATGCGAGAGAACCAAGGATAATATTTGAATATTTGTTTATACGAATACATCACGTAGGCATATTTGAATGCATTTATTCGAACCGACTAACGGAGATAATAAGGTCACTGATCAAAATTACAAAACAATGTTTTGTGTGATATCGCGAAGTCTTCACTGACTTCCAAATTGTGTGATGTCATCAGTTCCTTTGTGTTCAGATAGTGGGCACAGATGACCGTATTTGCTCACAATTCTTTCACCTTTGGCTCTGGTGACAATCGTCGTAGTGTTGTCAAAATCAATTGACGTCTTGGGTTTTTAACATTTTATGATTTCATCAAGTTTTTTTTTTTTGTAACTGTCTTCTAATTTGATTTAGCCTTGCTATTCAAAATGCTCCCTTTTCTCAACTTTCCAAGTCTTAGTCCATAAAACTTTATCTGTGAGTGGGCTCCGCAGTAATGTTGGCGTGTGTGCTATGTGGCCAAACAGGTCGTTCCACTAACATCCTGTGCATGGAAGGTTCGAAGGAAGCGCCGCAACGTCCGGCCGCGTGGATGTAGCGTGATGGTCTTTTTCTTTTTCGGTTTGTTTTTTGTTCATCTCATTTATTTATTCCAATGTAATCTCTTCCAGTTCATTTGTTATTCAGTCGGCCTTCAGTGTTACCTGGGCCGGGACGCCAAAGCCTTGTCTATATTATCGTCTTAGCACATTTGCTAAAGGAACGTTTTGGGTGTTGTGTTTATTTGTTCTGCGAATATTAGTGGCATTTGTAACGGTTCTTGTTGTGATTTTGTGGTCATGTGACTTGTGCCAGTTGATCTCTAGTGCTGATATTGTGTGCTGTGATGATGGAACTACCGCACTATCTGTTTTTCTTGGCTCGGACTTCGCTGAGTAACTTGAATCTCCTCTCGATGGAACCTCCACAGTCGCCTAAGTTTAATGTGCCTCTTTGGCAGCCGTGGGTTGCTTCTCCACAGAAAGGTACCTAGTATTTATTTGTTTTGGGTCCCAATAAGAAATAGTTGTTTTCACAGATTCATCTTCAGAGCTTTCCGTATGAGTGTCTTAGAGAGATTCAGTAATGTAACGCTAGGTTCTAATACCAACATTTATCAAATATCATTTTCAATTTGCGAAATTTATTAGTAGCTTCTATTACCTACAGAAGTATCAGGTTCAAATACAGTATCGGATTGTAAACTAGTGAGCAAAGGCCTGAAACCAAATACCAATTAACTTCGTAGGAAGGAAAGCTATTACTTGACTAAGACCTGAAATTGGACCTAATGGTCCGGCCTCGACGGCACCCAATTATTTTACTTTTAATTCCTAGGTTCCTCGTGTGTTATTATTAGGGCTAAGATTTTCTCCGAAAATAAAGAATGGACACGATTTTTTTCTGGCGGAACTTTTAAAAACATTAGAAGGCGAGCAACAAAAGTATAGGACTGTTAACTTTTTGTTTTTCTTTGATAAATTTGTTTTTTTTAAACACCTCATCCACTGAAACTTGAGCTTGTGGGTCAGAACTTAAATAGCCTTCAAGAATTAAATCACAATCAACACCTCCGTTCAACTTTTCAAGATAGACCAGCTTTACTCATGGACTATTTATTTCCAGAAACCCCAAGTACTGCGTCCAGCGGGGAGTCCGAAGGCGACCGCACTCTGTCTCCAGAAACGCCGCGCGCGCAGCCTAAGGAGCTCACCGGCAAATGGCGCAGGGAGAGACGGAACACGCGCCTGCCTGATTATAGACCTAGGTAAAGTCCAATAAAACAATAATAAACAATAACTATTGATATTTATGTTTGGTCATGAATTCGCGACACATTCGGAATTTCCTTGAAAAGATTTTCTTTCTTTTATTTGTCAGCTAAACGTTAATTGATTTAAAGTGTTACAATTGAAACTGATTTCCACAGTATATTTGGGAAGAAGCTGTCGTTTAATAGTGTATCATTTAAATATCACAAAGCGCGAATATTTTTAATTGGGGCCCAAGTTAAATTACTCATAATTCAGGAAGCTTGTATCCGATCGTTTCTAAAATAACTAAGTAAATTCATTTGTAAAAACAGTAGCCGTTTCGGACGACATTCCAGTCGAACACAAAAATAAAACAGATTGCATCTTCCGATTTAATTTCCATAAATTAAATTTGTTTCCAGGGAGAACGGCAAGATGGCGCTTCGGTCGCAGTCGTTTAACGAGCGGCGCAGCGTGGCGTCTGTTGCGCGTGCGCAACCGCACAGCGACGGAGAACTGTCGGATGAGACCGACGAGGGACCCGCTAACTTAACTATTAATGGAAAACGTAAGAAATCTTTATGGTCATATTTACGATTATAGTGGGTTTCGTTATGGTAGTACCTATCTGAAGGAAGCTGTCTGCTTTGGATAGGTCCAAAAATTTGAAAGATCGACAGATTGGAATCGTTTCTTCAGCATTAGTCAGCCCGAATCCGCTGTGCAGTAAAAAAATTGCTATCCCTTAAGTGATTACGGCACGTAATTACTGAACCCTATGAGAAATAGAAAATCTCCGAAGTTTTAGAAAACCTTTAATTTGTTTACCGTAATGAAAAAACTGAATTGCTTCCAATCCAATCTCATTTCGGACGATTGCGGAAATCAAACAATAGCCCGGTTGCCGGCCGTGGAAGTTTATTTAACGAAAAATAAATTTAATAGGAATTGCTTAGTAAACAGTTTTGCTAGCTAAACAAGCAAGGCGTTATTCAACAACCTTGATTGGATTTTCAAACAGCTTTGGCAAAATGTGTAATTATGCCAAGGACGCGATAGAGCCACGAGACGAAGCCAATATAAAACTCCTTAGCAAATCCGATTCCTTACAAATCCTAGCTAATGAAATTTACCGTCCTAATCTCTTCAAAAACGTGTATTAAGTATATCTAGCATTAGGCTAAGCATTGCCATACAACGTGGCAATGCCGCCAGTCTCTTGGGTACATTACCAGTCGCCAGCGATGTGGAGGAATATTTCAACGCAATATTTTCGTTTTTTAATAGTTTTAGTTAGTATAGGAGGATATTATATTTTTATTTTAATAATTTGTAGTTTATTTAGTATTAGAAGTTTGTAAATATTATGTTAATATCTATTGATAAGAATTGCGCTTGCAAAAATATTATGTTGGTTCTTTAAGGAGTGATGTTTCCATTAGGTTTGTAGTTCGTCTTTGATATCCAAAATTTGATATTTAAGGCGAGGAAATCAAGTTACATGCGAATCCGGGGGTTGGCAATCTCACATAAGTGTATTTCGTATAAGACTCCTTTGATATAGAACGTGTACAAAGAACAGACCTTTCTTTAATAGATAAACAGTCTTAAGTGCTTAGTCCATACCTTCTTTCAAGAATTACTTTATTGTGTTCTATTATGGATGCTAGTTGGGAGTTTCTATTTTGATTGGCGTAGAAACTAAGATGGTGGAATCCCTTGAGGGTTGCTCAAGTTAGGATTAACAAAGTGAGATAGTTCTGACTAAGAATTATGTATTCCGACATAATTGGGCTTCATAATATTTAACGTAGGTTATAGTTATTACTATATGTATTATTTTTGACAATATCTTAGAATAAGCCTCGTACGTACCAAGTATTTATGCTCGGTTCCTAAAAACAAAAACGAATCGTTTTCCTTACCAATGTAGCATTTTTCATTGCTAAACTGGGCATATAATTAGATTCGTAAGCTAATTTTACCTGTGATAGCTACTTCCATATGAGAGGGTCTACTGTGCAAAGCATGAGGTCTTTGCTTCATTATTGTTAAAAAGACAAGTCTTAATTTTAAACAAAAATAGGTAGGTAGGTATAGTTTCCCAAAACATTGTTGTGCTTATCAAAGGAATTGTGAATAAGAGATAAGTTTGAAATTGACGCATTTGGGCTTGTTGCTAATCACTCAGTTATTTATAGTATTCAGTGTTATTTCCGCTTGCCGTGAGTGGACATGATAAATTCATTGAATATATGCACGATGCATCTAATTACCGTGAATACGAATATAATTATATCCTACCGAGGGTAATTTGTTTTGGCACTGTGATGGAGACATTCTTTTCATAGTATGGCGTCAACTATCACTAGACTTATCCATGCCACTTCACTTTTCGAGTGTCCTTTTTCGTAGTATCGATTAAGCTATACAATTTCTATTTTATTTTATTTAAACATTACCTAAATATTGTACCTATTTAATGGTACCCAAGATACAGGCTGCCTAGTTTGGGACCAACGATACCTCCATATTGTAATTATGAATGTTGAAATAAACATTTTTTTTTTTTTAAATAAAAACGCTTTATGAAAGTGTCGAAACTGTCTATACAAAAACACAGAAGTATAGACTTTGGTTAACAGCTTTGAATCCGTATACTGTGGCCGTTTACACCTAGAGTATCTCAATTTCTTGACAAATACTTCGTGGTCTTTCTTTATCTGTCTCTTGATGGAGCATATTTTTCAATCAATTGATTTTAATAACAAAGTTGTAAAACCGTGGTACTGTTACTACTGTTGTTCCATGATTGTCGAAATACCGCTGAAAAAGTAACTAGGTAACTAGTAATGTTATTTACGAAATACTACATAGATATCATTATTGTTACAGGAGCGCCCCCAGAGTACCCGGGCGGTAAGCACGAGGCTCCGATAGACATGCGCTTGCGATCGCGGCCGGCGCCTCCGCCCTATACCAGGCCCTCAGTCATCACCAAAAGCAATGACACACCGCCTGGTAAAGAACTTTAAAACTCAGTTATAAATTATCTATAATTGAAGCTCCCCATAAGTACAACCAATCTTGTCCTAACCAATATTATACCTATCATGGTACATTTATTTTCTCTTTTATCGAATGGTGTTAACAGGTTTGATTTTTTATCAGGTTCAATGTCGATGTGCGACCCCGTCATCGACGAACATTTCCGGCGTTCACTGGGCGATGATTACATGAACTTATTTAAGAAAAACAATCCGGAAATTCCGCAGCCTGCGCCAAAACCCAACATGAAAGACCGCGCCAGCAGCCCCATACAGTTCAAAACTGAAGAGCTCCCGAAACCGGCGAAAATAATTGCTATGGAAGTCGACGACGCAAGTATGTCAGTAGATGATCACTTTGCAAAGGCTTTAGGTGACACTTGGAGGCAAATACAGACATCAAGGTTAAAAGATAACGAAAAAGTACAGCCAGCGAGCAAAGGCGGTGTCGACGACCACTTCAGTAAAGCCCTCGGCGAGACGTGGAAACAAATTCAATCGTCCAAACTGAACTTAGACACAGATAACGAGAAACCTAAAGATCCAACGACGAAAATTATTTCAAGGAGTGGAGTAGTAATATAATAACGGTTGTTAAGCCGCTGGGTGGTTCGGTTTACGGCCTTGTAAAATTTACGAGGCATTTTCATGATACTAACTGGAGTATCAATAAATTCCCACTTGTTTTACATAAAGAAAGCTATTATTTTGATAATGGGTACGGAGCGTGTGCCAGTTCTTATGGTGCTTGTACACCTGGGTCTCACCTAAAGATTTATTCCACCATATTTTTGTTACACGGCATGTTTGGAACATGGCTGCTAGCTTTTTGGCACTCGCCACTGTTTATCATAAAATGTTTTCAATGTTTCAGATAACAAAATGTCAATAGCACGTTATAACAGATAATATAAAATTGTTAGAAGCAATGTTAACAGTAGATAACAAAGTAACGTGCAGGTCGAAGGCACCTTTATGTTTAATGAAATTGATATCCATGACAATTCTGTTACCGGGTTTGGGTAATATTTTTGTATTGTTATTTAATTGTAAATGATATATAAATAGTCAATTAGTCACCAGTTACACAGTTATTACCTCAATATGAGCGCTTTTGCACAATTCACTAATAGGTTAAGTAATAATGTTGTAAATAATAGTCATTGCATGATTGGGAGCGATAGTAAGTATGAATATTTATGAAAGGAGATATGTAGATATGTTTGACTAACTGTGTTTCATTTCAACATTAAATGTTCCTCGTGTAAATTGTGTGTATGTGCAAGTAAAACTTCGAATGTAACGAAATACCCATCGAAATTTTACGTCAGATGTTGTGTCGAAGTGTGAAGTACTTTATTTTGATATTTGATTAGAAACTGTATGAGTATGCTGAGTTAAGTTTTAAGGAACACGGAAAAGTAATTTATAAAGCTTGCTGGGAAAAATTATAGAAACATTTTTGTACTGTCTTCAATTTCGTCGCTTACATATGTCGTCAATTACAGCCTTCTAATATTAAACTTAACTATAAAATAAATATAAGGGATATTTGCTCATTAAAGACTATTTAATGATTACCTTCATCCTCAAATAAAAGAAAAAACTTTATGTTGGAGCAGTGTCCAAACGCGTGTGGCCACTGAAAATTAAATCTTATTTGTAGGTAATAGAGCTCTAATTAATGTGATTATTATTTTTCTCACCAAGCTTATTTTATTTTAATATATCGAGGGGCAGCAGGCTGTCCCCTCGTGTCCTACGACTTAGTTATAAAAATATACTTCGGATGTATGTAAATAACGTTTTCCTATTTATGCACTGTAATTTAAGTATAATGTCGTTAAAGACGAGCAAATACACATAGCCTTTAAAATTTTGAGTTTTATTTCATTTATAACTTTAATGACATACTTTATTTGATATACCCCTGAAAGAAAGAGTCGATAAAGTGCTCCTGAACGTTAAAATTTCTTAGTTGTACATCATAACCATAATCAGCCAATAATGTCCTTACTGCTGGGGCATGTCATGCATGTCTTCGATTTTTTTGGTTCTAGGAGGCTATGAATCATAAATTATCATATTTCATAGATCAGCCCACCTACAGATAATAATTGCTGCTCCTAATGTAGGTACTATTCTGTAATTTTCCAATGGACTCTTTTCATACTCCATAGAAATAACGAGCATTGATTGACATGTTAGCCCACAGCTCGTTTGCGATTTCATTTATTAATTTCAGGTTTGTTCACGATATTTTCTTGTAGATTGTAAAAGTCTCAGTGGGTGCATTATTTCGAATTTGTACTCTGAAGCTGCTGAAGTAGACCCTCGAATCTCCTGCTGGCTGCTCGACAGATCTATCTTTAGGTATACAAGGTGTAAGGGACATCGACGCGCAAACTGTTACCGTGAATTCAGTATGTGGTTCTAGAGCCACCAGAGCAGACAATTAGCGAAGGTCATAAAAAATATACGGTTCCATACATTTTGATAGAATAGGATTTGTACTTTTGTATGGAACAACTCACAGCTGCGAGACAGGCCTCCTCTCGGTGAGAGATACATGACGCATAAAAAGAACACAAAAAGAAATAACTGGAGGAAAACATGCGTCACATCCACGCAAAACGGCCATCGCTCAGCGTAATGCTAAGAACCTATACGAGACAGAGCCCCAGCGCTGGTTTTCAACGATAGCCGGTGTTGGCGTGATGACGATCATGTTCGATGATGTTTTGAACTTTTGATTGTGTATTTGATAACTTTATAATTGAATTAGTTAAGCTTGTGTAAATGAACAATCTTAATATTAATAAAATAATAGTGCGTCGCGTGAGTGCGTGCGGGGGCGTAAAATTGACTAGGTACATTAAAATATGTTTATAAAAAATATGTTTTAACCCAAGATCCACAAATGACTAAATCGTTAAGTATACCTTACCTCGTGCCTGAATAATGACAGCCGCAAGGGTCGGTCGAAGGTTAAGCTACGCTTGCCGCAGTTGGTTTGTGGATGGGTGACCATCCATTACATTTCGAGACCCTCCGTGCCGCGGAAAGCACTTTAAGCCGTTGGTCCCGGCTGTCATTTGTCGATATTTGACAGTCGTTACGGGTAGGCAGAAGCCCAAAAGTCTGACAACCAGTCTTACCAATCGCGTATCGCGTTACCCAGTTACTGGGTTGTAGAGGACAGATAGGCAATCGCCCCATGTAAAATACCTAACGTTATTCAGCTGCATCCGATTAGACTGGAAGCCGACCCTAACAACGCAGAAATACTCGGGAAAAAACACGACAGCCAGTTATATTATTGATGTGTTTGAAACAGTCATACCTACCCATTTTCTGCGAAGCGATAAGATAAATAGGTAGATAGAAAAAATAGGATGTTCGGTAAGACGATGTGATTTTCATTACATACCTGCCTTAACCTAATGCGACAGTGCAGTTATCAACTTAAAATTAACTTATTTAACCTTACATACCTAACAACAAATAATATAACTTTTCACCTTACATAACTAAATATTTTCAATAAAACTCTTGCGAATTACTCAAAGATGAGGAAAAACTTTCCAGTCTCTCATGGATGTCACACTTTGGTATTCCTAAATCACATGTTATATAATATTTAGTTTTCAAACAAGATAATATTTACATAATATAAGCTAACAGACTTAAAATAATATATAAGTAGTTCATGAAAGAATCATAGGGCATCAAAAAATTCGTCCGCATCGCTGTCAACAGGAAAATTACTCAAAAGCTTTGCAGAATTGCCCAGTTGTATTGTTTACATGTTAGAAGTTTGTTTGGCGAACATGTTATAAGTGGGGACGTCGCTTTAAAACATAAACTCATTTAGGAAGTTATTAAATATTTTAATTACTTTTAATGCATTAGAAATTACGAGCTTTAGGATAAAATTTACCTACTGGGTGCTTACATAGGTATCAAAATCATGAAATTTAATTTGATAAATGAACTGTTTGTTTTCTATTAATGAACATGTTTTAAATTAAATTTTATTCGAAAACATCCATCGGATACTTACTAAACTTCAACTATATCCGACGACCCTGGTTACTCATCTCCTTTGGTGACTGTACATTGTACACTTATGTACCTATTCCTGTAAATGAAACATTATTCATACGCAAAATACGCGCATTGACGTGGAATTGCGGACACCAGCCCGTAGTACCTAAATAAAACATTAGGTAAAATAAACGAGTAGGTAGGTTAGTAAACGAAAAAATAGACTGAATTAAAGGTCCCCTTTCAAACCTCCTTTCTGTGAACAACAGTTAATTTTCTAAAAGGAACTGTCTTAAAGAGTAACTGTCCTTCTTTAAGTGGAACTTCTAATTCAGTTACACGAATTAACATAATTGCAGCCAACAAGATAGACAAGGAAAACAAATGGAATTTAACTTGAAGTCATGCTCTTAAGTTAACCGTGTCTTGTAACGATCCCTTCAGTATTTTCTGTATAATTACTATTCATAAAGTAAAAGAATTGATGTTGTAATGCTAAATGTAGCATTACAACATCAATTCTTTTACTTGACTGGTGTTCACTATTCTACTGAAAACTGGGTAGGTAGGTAAATGTACCTACCTACCCAGTTTTCAGTAGAATAGTGAACACCAGTCTGCACACGAGTGAACACGAATTTGTATACACTAATCTCTGATCATTATGACAATACTCATGATAACCATACAAGGTGAAAGGGACATTGACACGCAACCTGTTACCGTGTATTCAGTACATGTTTCTGGAACCCCCAACGTTGAAAATTTTAGTCGCTGCAAAAAAATTTGCTATTCCATACATTTTGACTGCATAGGTATTGCACTTTGGAGGAAACAGCAGATTTTTTTTAATAACCGATTATAAATAAATTAAAATTCAACGCATGGAGTTCCAGAATGATGTACTGATTCCATGGTGTCAGGTTGTGCGTTGATGTCCCTACCCTATATATTTCAGACCAAAAATAGACTCACTATAAGAGGCCGTCTCCACAAGCGAGAGAATCGCGGCGATATTATCGTCATGCCACGTACCTATTTCTATACACTCTCTTAGGGGCCGTCTCCACGAGCGAGAGAATCGCGGCGATATTATCGTCGTGCCACGTATTTCTCCACAGTCTCTTAGAACGTGTCTCCACACGGCGATATCATCGCGACGAGAATTTGATGGCACGGAGAAACTATCGCCGCGATTCTCTCGCCCGTGAAGATGGGGCCAGAGGCAGAGGCCCATTTTCTGTTTTAGTAGGTACCTACATTCCGTCAACGACGATGCGGTGAAAAACACTTGTCTCAAAAGATTTTTTGTCTAGGTATACCTACTTTATAAGATCTACGTCTATCTAGGTAGGCAATCTTAGTTCGATAACACCTTTTTCAGGGATCTAACAATGCCTACTACATGAACTATAAAAGCCCTGTCTTAATTTATGTATGAATTCAGCAAGAACTAAGAAGCTTTCTGCTGTTCTAGAAAATATTTTGCGCATAAATAGACGCAAGTTAGCCGACCTACTTCACACAGCCTAGCGAAAACCGAATTCGTTTGTATAATCTAGAGAAAAAGCCAACCTAAAGTAGAGAATTTATTAAAATTACCTTCTTATAAAGAAGGTAATTTACTGTGTGAGTTTGTCGCCGGTTACGAAAGCCAATTGTAAGTTGAAATTCCTGAAAAAGATAAGTCAGCACAACTCACAAGTGTATATTTAAGTTGACCCCATTAGAACGTAAATCGTAGGTTAATTTGCTGAAAAACGTAAATGTAATAAACATGTTTTATTCATTACTTTTCCTCAACCACTTGGGAATATTATAATTTCTACTGTAGTAAACAAAACACACCTAGTTAAGTATACAGGGTATAAACGTATAAACAAATGCGTCTACTTTCTTATTAGGGCTTCGTACCCAAAGGGTGCCAACGCGAGACCCTATTAGTAAGGCTCCACTATCCGTCCGTCCGTCTGTCTGTCTGCCACAGGGCCGTAATAGGTAGACGGGATCCTGCCATTTTGCGGAATTTTTTTTGCCAAAATTTCACTACCCAAACAAATTTTAGCAACCTTTTTAGGATGCAATGATTGGAATAATTTTAGTACGCACATTTTCATTTGGTAAAATTTTTACTTGGGAGATTATTATCAAGGATAATGTCATATACTTAGGCATTTGGTCTTTAATCAAATGATTAAAAACAATCAAACAAACGCAAACAATCTTTAGACATTAAACGTTTGGTCAAATGATTTGTTATGGCAAAAAATATAAAGGCAAAAATAAGATTTTTTGGGAATTATATAATTAAAATATGCAATTTTATTTTAATATAATCATTTATTTAATACAAATAAGGAAAAGAAGAGGTAATTGTTAGCAGGCTATCAAGAACCAAACTAGTTTGACGAGGTGAATTAAAAAAAAAATGGTTAGGATAGGATAAAACTGTGACCTCCTACGCACGAGCCGACCGAGCGAAGCGAGCGGTGCCGGGGCAGCGGCCAGCAAGTGCCAGAAACGACTAGATTGTATAGAAAAAAAATATGGAGACTGAACTAGTTAGACTATAACAACTGACTGAATAGAAATGGCAAATTGAAAACTGACGATACTAAATATTTGGCAAATTTTATTTTGCGTAAAATGAGTTATTCCAATTGAAATATTTGACTACATAAAAATTGGTAAAAGTACTAGTTGATAAACAAGTCATTGTTTAAACGTTGACTTGCCAAACATTAGGTTTGCGTTACGATTATTTGTGAATAGATTTTTTGCTTAGTAATAATTGGCAAATGAAATTAAGAGGAAAATTATTTGGGAAGTGATAATTTAATTAATTTAATTTGGCAATTTCTTTTCGATGAAAGAAGGGACCCCCTAGGTAGACACTTAAATTTTTTACAGAATGTGTAAATACTAATAATAAAAATAAAATTAACTTTAAAAATAAAGCCTGACATACAAGAAACGTGTTTAAAAAAAATGTAGTGTTAAATATTTATTAACTGGGCTGTGGAGGTCAGATAGACAGTCGCTTCATGTAAAATACTGGTACGCAGTTGCATCCGGTTAGACTGGAAGCTAACCCCAAAATAGTTGGGAAAAGATGATAAATGTTAAATTTTGTTCAGTGGTTGGAAACCTGGACTCGCACACTTGGCCGGTTTCTATATGTCATTTATTTGCGTACCTGTGTTACCTTATGATTAAAGAAGATTCGATTGGATTAATTTGCCCGTCGTCACCTTTCTCCTCCACAATATCTCTAATGAGACTATCTCAGCCGTTTTCACTTCATTGGATTTAGATGGCAGTAGTTTTCCCTATTGCTTATCTGACTGGAGAATAACACCGTGTCCTTGTTTTGTGCGATCGACCAAAACCTGTGATAACTTGAACTTTGAACCATAGCGAAATGTCATCATGTAGGTAGATAAGAGATTAGCAGCCTAATAAGTTATGACATGAGCTCAACTATCACTAATGAGACATAACTACTTTTTCTATTGTTACCAAGCTTAATAAGCTCGCCTAACAGACGAGGGATTATTAAGCTACTTCAATTCAAATCTACAGGAGGATAAACTGTTGCGTGTGTCATTTAAGATTTTCAGCTAAAACTCGGCCACCCATGCATCAAACCTTAAAACAGGGTAAGGTGGTGCTTAATACTCCAGCTAGAGGCGTCCGTTAGTAAAACGATTAGTTTTTTATAAGGGTCTATGGTAAGTAAAGAGTAGTTTACGATGATACAAATCAATAACAACTCAAACGAAATAACTACTTCTTTAGTTGCTATCCCACCCCATAAGCATAGGCATGCACTAGCAATTACTTATCAAAATACCATTAAAATACCGAGGTGTGTCTGTTCCTCCTTAATTAACCTAGGTATCTACTGCCAGGCTACTGCCATCTATTTTCCTAAAAAAATCTAATTAATCCGTCAGTTAGATTATCAAAAAATATTGAACCCGTATTTAATATTTTGTCAATTATATAAAAAATGATGAAGATATCGCCCGTTAAAGTTCCGCGTGACGTCACTTGCTTGCGACACTTTTGCAAGCAAGTGACGTCACGACCCGCCACTCCCAAATTTTGACGCACTTTATCTTTGTCATTTTTTGTTTGATTGACAAAAGAAAAAATACGTGTCCATTATTGTTCGATAATCTAACTGACGGACTAAATATAATTATATTTTTTTTACCCTGGCAACTATTACGTACCTAATCATCATCTGCCTAGTCTTTTTCTAACTATGTTGGGGTCGGCTTCCAGTTTCACCGGATGCAGCTGAATACCAGTATTTTACTTGAAGCGACTGCCTATCACAGGGGCAATTCTGGTAATTTTAAGAACGTTCACAGTCTGATCTCAGTCTCAATCTGTCGAAAATACGTCAATTTTCCCTACATTTTGACAAGTTTTTGACATTTATTTGTCGCCGAGATGAGACTGCGACTAGATTTTGATCGTTTTAAATTACGAGAATTGGTCTGCTGACCTCCACAACCCAGTTACTGAATATTACAATACCCCTTGGTAAGGCTGGTTGTCAAACTTTCGGACTGCTGTCGACCCGTAACGACTGTCAAAGATCCACGAATGACAGCCAGGACCAACCAACAGCTTAACGGGCTTTCCGAGGCACGCGGAGGGTCTTGATATGTAAACATGGTCACCCATCCACGGCCCAACCGTAGCAAGCGTAGCTTAACCTGGTCGATCGACCCGTGCAGCTGTTATTACTTAGCAACAAGTCCATCGAAACCTAAAGCCCAAAGTACGCCATTAGGTATTTATCGATAGGTAGGTATACCATTAAAATATAGGGGTGTGTTCCTCAAACCATCATTAATTTACCATTTCATTTCATTATAAAAGCACGTACCTACTCCATACAGCTAGATTTATAATAAATCACGCCCGCTCATTACCGCCCGTATATGCTAATAGCGTAAATTAGAGCTTAACGAAACTGTCAAGCAGCATTATTCGCTAACTACATGTGTTATGCGATTATGATTATGTTACATGTTTCAAATGTTAATAATAAATGTCCCTGAGCTTGGTATTTTTGGTAACTACGTAACACGGTGGATTAGACAGTTCGCTTATTGTGAGGCGATTCCTTTTTAGCTTTATAATATTATATGAAACCATAAATGCCGCACGATGTGTTAGCCAGTAAGTAATTGTTGCACTTATAAACGTACTATTTTAAATGTACCTATAAACATTTGTTGGCAAACCTAAATAAATTCCTGTTTCCGTCTGCCCAATCGGTATCTTGGACCCCGCACCCTACGTAGCACACTTTCAATCCATTGATTCACATGTTCAGAAAAATTATCTGCTCAATAACGTAAATAAAACAATGAATATTGTTGAACTGCCACAGTGAAAATCATTGCTTTAGTGGGTTACGCAAATACCCCGCTGTTCCCAGTACCAACATGACGATATAGGTATTCTTTTTTGAAAACTTTGCAATGGTTTTATTGAAAAGTCTACAAAAGGAGAGGAGAGGAGGGAGCTTGACGCCTACAGGCAGGATTGGTCCACACTAGCTCAAGATAGAGAAAAGTGCGAAGGAAAAAGGGAGACCTTTTTCCTGCAGTGGGTCAACATAATCTAAAAACAAAAAAGAATAAATAGAAAATGAGATAAGATAAAGGAGATAATAATATCCCTGAGCTAAGTTATTGCTCGTTAATAAATCTTAAAACAAATTCCAAACAGAAGGCCAATTCCAGTAATTAAAAACGTTCAAAATCTAGTCGCAATCTCATCTCAGCGACAATCTATGTCAAAAACTTGTACATGTACAACAAGTAGGGATATTTTAGAGGGATTTTTGACAGATTGAGATTGAGATTACTGTGAACCAGGGGCGTAGCTACCGCCATATCAGCCGTATCGATGATAAGGGGCCCCTGAGGCGATGTGTGTAAACAAAAATTCATAAAATAATATCCATAACCTATAATTCTTGTTGATAAATGATATTTATTTCGGTAAATTCATTAACGGCATAATTACGTAAATGTCTATTAACTGCTCTCAAATTACGATGTTTATTTATTTTTTACATACTTCTTTGAATCTTCATAATATAATATTTGACATTATATACAGACAATTCTAGTTTCAACTCTTTATTAGTGGTTGTTGTTGTTGCAGACATGTCACTTGGTTTTAATGGGTTTTTATATTTGATCTGTCCTTTTGATAGATTCTTCTATATTTTGTCAATGTGAGGACTTTGTAGGCCTTGTAGACTTTAAATCTGTAGACCACTTTTTATTTTATCAAGTACCTGGTACGTTGTGAACATTCTTAATTACGAGAATTTCCCCTCAGATTCCTTCAGTTAATAGCGACAATCTACCTCTACATACTGAAACCGATTTACCTAACAGCAAACACTAATCTATTCGAGATGTGGCGATTATGTGATTACTGTCTCGATTGTCTCATGTATCGTGTTATTAATCATCCTATCAACCTGTAAGCCTCAATTACCGAACATGGGAGGGTTATTCTTCAGTTTTAACATTACCATATTCCTTAATAGATTCACGTTCAAACTGGAAATCAATAGGTTTAGTTTGTTAAGGCTATGATCTGAATGGTCAGCAATTTTTTTTTTTGCCTGCTACAACATAGTACGCTGTCAAAATTACTTGTAGCAGATTTTTCTAGCTAACCCAATGTTTTTAATTGGCGAATCATTACTTGTCGCGTTCATTTTCAAGAACGTGAACATTTTCCGCAGAGTCACTCACTGGCCAATACTTACGAAAATTCAGCAAAAAAAATATCCTTGAAAAGACAACAGACATAGTTGCGTGAAAGAAACCTTATTCCTGAAATACAATGTAAATGTCATGTAATAGAATAACGGTATCTAAGGTAAAAGGTGAAGCCTTGTTCAATATGTTTCCAATATCGTAGCGTTTGTATCACAATCGTACAAGTGCGGTATGAATGTCGAACAGGAAACTACACGACGCGACGTTTATATATGTCTTGGTGGCTAGAACTTGGCTGTTGCGTATCAATCGTATATATATTAGGTTGGGTATATAATATGTTTCAGGAAGGTTCTGGTAGGTATATTGAAACATTTCTATTGAAATAGACGTGTAAATTGTAAGTAGATATCGACAGTACAACTGACGCTATTGTCAGACTTCTGTAACTAAACGAGACTGTAATCGATATTGGTTATAATTAGATAGGAACTTGAGAACGACTTTATCTTTTTCTTTTTTTTAACTTTTTTTTCTCTTGAACTGACATAATATGTATACTTAACTTTGACATCAATTAATTAATTTGTTCCTATAAATCCTTAAGCATGAGATCTTATTGTTGTTGTTGTCTATTTTGATTTTATTTTTATGAATGTACCTAATTATATTAATAACATTGTGCAGGTTAAAATTAAATATTTGCACACCATAATATGTAATGGTAGAATGTAAAAGGGCCATTATGGTTTTAAGATCATACATTTTAAACCTACATTCTGGCAAATCCATGGATTTGATTTGATTTGAACGTGAATTAAACATATGTATTAAATGGTAGTTTTAGGGGAAAATAAATATAGTCAGTTATTTTCTTTCTAATATTTTTTTTTTTTGCATACAGTAGGTAGTTAAAAGAGGCCGTTGCATTTTACACACAGAAAAAAGCTTCTGCATTGATTTTCAATATAACGTTTATTCAAGGTAAAAATAACAACAAAACAATGCTCTATCACGCTATACCCAGCTAGAAAGTCCAAGGCAAAATAATTGTTCGTTACTTTAACCAACCTGTAAAATAATAATTTGTAATGCATCATGATGTTACAAGTACATTATTGTTAAAATTGTTACCTAAACGTAACTGAAACGAAAAAACAAATTAAATACAAAGAGAAAAAATTCAATTTTTCAAAGCCAATTTCCTTCTGGTTTGACGAGAATCCACATTCGAGCACTGAATTCGAATGGTGCTAGAGAATGACAACACTCTACCCACACACTCGAATACAGTTGTCAAATTATGGATCTTTTTCGTATCCAACTTCTATCTTCAAGCTAATATTCTTCTCCAATCTTCTCTGACGTAGAAATCTGCGATAATGTAAGAGCTATCGATCTTTTGCAGGTAAACGTGTACGACTTCTTCAAGAGTCATACTCCTTCTGAATTATACGAAGAAGAAATGGGGAAACCGACTCATGGGGAGCGGTACTTAGGTACACACAAAGATCTGTGATTATAATTATAGTATGTAGTGGTCGGATTTTCCTGTTGTTACGACATATGAAATAAAAGAGAGAGTTTCATTTTATGTGTACAAAAACCGATAACTCTTACAAACTTGATTAAGTTATTATTTTTTCTTGTAGAGACCATTTTCTTCATCACGCTCTTTGCCGCCCTGTAAAAGATAAAAAATACATAATCTTTTACTTTTAAAACCTGGTTTTTAACATTACTCTTCAATCAAGTTCTTATAAATCGGTCAGCAGTCTGAGCAGGTTCCCAAGCAAATAACTCAAAGTTAGCTAGCTACTATTAACATTATTTTAGAAAATGTCGCAAAACTAATATCCGGAGGCGGAAACTATTCCTTGATTGGAGATTACGTGCCTACCATGTGCTTATGTATCGTAGAACAACCCTCCCTGGCCCGCCTATATCAATCCTACAGAACAGCAATGTAGGCAAGAAATAACTTGGCTTCAGAGGTCGGGCAAGTTTTGTTTCGAATGAATTTAGCAAAAAAAAAATTGAAATTTAATTTTTTATTTTGTGCTTTCAATCAAAATATCGCGTAAACCTTATCTATTTTAAACCAAAAGCCCTGCACTTGAATAAGTTTTCAGTAACAAAGTTCAGTGTGATTATTATAAATACATCGTTTCCTCAATGTGAGTTATATAAAAACCATAATTGGACTTGGCCTATGAATAATAGAGATAGTTTTCCTTGAAAGGAATCGTGATAACGATGAATAGCTATAAAAAGAGACATGTTGAGCCACGTGCCACATCGCATCTGATTGCTATTGACATTTGACACGAGGCGTCCTCAGAGGGCTACGCTGAACGCTTTCATTATTTACGTGTAGTGTACCTGTCCGGCGAGGTATCGATCGCGCGCGCCGTCCCGCCCCGCACCCCGCACCGCCACATCCCCTCACAACTGACTAAATATGAAAATAATTGGTTCACGTGTGGCTAATATGATTATGACACGGAGTGGAGCTGAACTTGAACTCTTCGCAGTCGAGTAAAAACTTTACTAGGTTATTGTTTCAATCGAACGACCAATTTCTAGGCTACATTATGCCTAATTAGTGGATTTTTTTAACCTACATACAATTGTACAGGTTATATTGGTATTATCACTACATTTAGCTTCTTTCCATTTCACCAAGGCGCCAAACACGCGATTCACCCACGATTAATTTCGGATCAGAATTGAGTTTTGAGTGTCGCACGATAAATTGGGTCAATATTATGACGCGAGCAGTTCGATCATGATGTAGCCTTATTTCGCAATTTCAACGATGAACTCATGAATAAATGCCGCACTTAGAAAACGATGAATTAAGTAGGTATCCATTAAAAATCTCTTAATCAGTTTACCCTCTGTCCTGAATTTTTAAAGTAAGGTCAATTTAGAATGAAGTAGAGATTGATTATTCATGAACATTTTAAATTTAAAAGAGGTACGAATTGAAAAACCGTTGGGGTGGGTGGTAAAGTTATTTATAAAACGCATGGTGTAGGAAGCACACACCCACTCGGAGCTAAGTCTAAAAAAGGTAGTCACTAAACGTGATCCGCTACTCGATGAGTGGTACAATCCCTGTTTATGTATTCAGGTCCGAAACACGAAGGACTGTTTTGCTTTCTTTTGCTATTCATTGTAGAACTTTCATTAATTTTTTTCCTTTTTATTTAGGTACCTAAGTAAGTATTTTTGCCGGCACTTTATCCTGGGGATTTATAATAAAGGAAATGCGAACGTTAAGAAAATGGGTAGGTAAATAAAGTGAGAGCAATTAGAAGGAGTTGTTCGTCGCATTTAGTTTCTCACGATCTTGATTATAGAGTGCGGGACAACTGTCTATTGTGTTTACGTCTCGTGTGAATTTCGTTAGTATCGCGGACTGTAGAATACCTTGAACACGTAAAACAGGTGCACGCTACACCACCAACAATGTTATGAGGTTGTCGTTATTAAACCAACTAGATGAACAGTGCTTGACGCGACGGTTGTAAAATTTATAATTAATATTCCGTACACAAACTCCTGGAGCTATCTGCGGTAAGTAAAGTCGACGTATAAACTAATTTATGGCGAAGTAAACTGAGACTTGTTGAGTATATGATTTTTTTGGTTTTAACACTGCTTTAGCTTTTAACACTCGCGGATTTGGATGGAATTGTGAGGTAATCCTTGTGATGCTTGTTCGCTGTTGTGATGATACTGATGCTGCTTGTCCAGGAATAGTTATTTAAAGCGTGGAGTTGTTCCGCGCGAGAGGTCCAGGACAATTAGGTGGGCGCTCGGCGTCGCGAGCTACCGGCCTGCACACAAAGCCTGTAAGGGGATACTTCCTCTAACAAAGGTTTCAGTCGGTTCTTGGGACGTTCTAGTCCGATGCTAACATGAATAGAGAGACCCTCCACAATAACCACACTAGAGCCGTCTCGTCGTTACTTAAATTTATCTCAAAAATGTTTTCAAGAAAATCCGTTGATCTTTTTGATTCAATGTCTCGTGTTCAGGAGTAATTAGAAATAAGTTATATAACATGTGAATAGAAGAACACGTGGTAGAAGTAATTAATTCTTGATTGACGAATCGCAGAGATAGCTGTTATTTAGTGTCCAATGTCCACCGTCTAATGGAGATACTAGACAGTTGGGATTCATTGTACTGTTCCTGTTTATTATACCTATGAGCATTAACGTTCCCAGTAACGACCCGAGAAATTTTCCGAAAAGCCCTAATCAATTAGGTAGGTATTTGAAACTCTTGGTAGATTTATCAAGCATTTGGGAATAGATGTTTAGGTAAAGATAAATTTTCATAATGTCCAGACACCTTCATTAATTGGTTAGGTATCCTTCAGGCCTTGAAAGAAACCATTAACAATGTGAAAGATAAGAGATTACCCATTAATGCAGCTTTAGATTTAAATTGATATAATGTTTAAACAAATAAATAGAACGGATGATGATGCCCCATTGTGGGCGGCCCATGGAGGCGCCAGGCTTTGTCATTTGATGCTACAGATCGCGTTGCGTTGGGATCTACCGTTATGAATAGAAATTGTGAGGCATAATATTTTCTATTTGAGACACGTTAATATTGTTTCTTTCCTGAAAGCATCGTATATAAATTGATTAAGTAAATTATGTGCCTTACATAAGTCACTGAAAAGTTTTCTTCTACCACTTCAAAAACCCTTCCCCGTCTCGTTGATTCCGACCCCTGAGTTCTTGCTGAGAGTGACTTTCTAATCACAAAGGCTGGATTAATTTAAAAGGGTTTCCACCATGATCGCTCAAGGCGTTTCTTGATGGAATGTTTTAAACATCAAGCCATCTTGTGGGGTCACAACGAACACTACCCTTTATTGAACAAGACAAAGAAATTCAAAAAAATTTCGTATCTGAAACGTTTTTCTTCCATCTCTAGATTTGTTAGCTCTTTGAATTTTGAACGGAAATTTTTATGGGTCAGGCACGTCTTTGTCACACAATATCGCGTAAAATTGTCGCAAGTAAGCAATCGTATTTGTGCCCTAGTGTGATGAGCCTAAAACATTCATGAAACACTTCAATTCACTTTTGAGTGATTCACTTTGTTATAAACCATCCAAAAGCGTCTGCTTTCTTGAATTGGAAATTGTCCTTTGAGCTAAATACGATATCGACTTAGCAGGTACAGAAGAAAGCAACATTTATAGCTTCTGAGGTAGCCAAGAACGATAAAGCGAGCGTATAAACAGGTGCCAAGAACGTACACCTGGTGAACAACTAAACAAATTAAAAGTTAGTCCGAAAGAAATAAGTATAATGTGCAGTCACTCAAGACTGCTGGTGGAATTGTAGGAATTGCAACATTCATAGCTGTAAATACACTCGAATATAGGTCGCAAAGCAAGTGAAGCTCGTGAAAAGCAAGTGAAGCTCCACCAAGTTGAATGGCTATTTAATAAAGTAAGTGTACGTCCAAGTCGGCGAAAGTGGGTGGGCTGTTGAATCGAGCTGAAGTTATTCCGCGATACAGTCAAGATATAAAATGTTCTCATTTCGCGACGGCGAGCGACAGCGACGGTTAAAGCACTGCTCACTGCATTCATACATATTAAACTAACGCATAGTATTGCTAGCACACTACACAGCAAATATATATTTATTGAGATTCAATAGCAGCCAAACATGGCCCACGAAATTATACATACTTTCATCCTATAGGAAAAATCTAAGCGCGTTCAGAACTATTATCGTTATATTTTATTTGGTTTTCACCACAAGCTATTTTAGTGATAGCATTTATATGTAAACTGTCAGTCAATCACGCGTCTACCATTAGAATAAAGTACCGACGCAAGTACGATGATTGCTAAGAAACAAACATTTCATACTATGCTTAAATTTATAGAACATAGTTCAATTTTGCTAAATGTTACCAACTCGCGTCACCGTAATGAGACACATAGAACTCTACAATTCCTGGTAATTTGTGAAGCCTGCAGGCGAAACAATATGTTTTGGAAAACTACCTTGTTACCTAACTACCTACATAGTTGTTAATAAAACACAAAGTTCTGTGAACATAACAACAAATAATCCAACAGCCGGAATAAAAGGTTAGGCAAACTTTCGAAGAGTTTGCGAGATCATTTCATCAAAAACAGTCATTACCTACAACCTTATTATGACGGAACTTGGACGGAGCTTAATTTCGGTAGTAATTTCAAACTCCATACATCGAACAGAAACAGGCTATGTAAGCATTGTGAGCCCACATAAGTTCTATGGCAGTCTTTGTAAAATCTCGATGAGTAAATGAATCTGACTAAAGTGGGGACAAAGAGCAGGAACAATAGGACGCTTCGTAAATATCTTTTATTATCTGTCTTGCTTCCGCATCTTCGCCCATACTCAACTGCCTGCTTGCTATGTTTGTCGACTTTTACCGCTTAACGTTGCTTGGCTGAACTCCTTAATCCAGAGTCTTGATCGAGATAGCAGCTGCCCGTTAATAATAAGATTATCCCGAAATATGTTCAAATCTCTCTCATAATTTTGAGGTAGGAATTCAGTTTCTCATAGCGGCATGGAGGGTGCGATTGTCGCAACCCAGCGCTGGGCACGCCACAATTGCGGCGATAAGTCCCCTCTTTGAGGAGTGGCTAGAGAGGCGCCACGGCGCCCTCACCTTCCGCCTGACGCAGGTCCTCACCGGACACGGTTGTTTCGGGAGGTTCCTGTTCAGGATAAAGCGGGAGGAAACGCCAGGGTGTCACCGCTGTGGGGATCGCCCGGAGGACACGGTGGAGCATACGGTGGAGGTCTGCCGGCTTGGGCGGGGGCCCTGCCGTGTCCTCGTGGCGGCGATCGGGGGCGGCGACCTCTCGCGTCCGGCCCTCATCCAGGCCATGGTACGGAGCGAGAGTGAATGGGAGGCCGTCACCTCCTTCTGCGAAGCAGTAATGCTCGCGAAGGAGGAGGTGGAGCGCGTGAGGGAGAGGCAATCTCTGCACCCTCGCGCGCCTAGCCGCCGCAGGAGACGCCCTGGACGGGAGTCAACAGCTGACTCCCGGCCACCGTAGGCGCGGGCTTGCGGGCGACGAGCTTTGGGCAGCTCGCCGCCCGGTAAGGACCAGGCCCGGGTCGACGGCGCGTTGTGTTCCACGCGCGCCTTAAAGAGCTGTCAGCACGAACTGACGGGGTCCGCTACGGCCGATGCCGCCGGGGCTGCGGGTTGTTCGAAAGAGATACCGTGGCCCCTGGCACAGGCAACTGAAGGAACATGGGTGGGTTTTAGTCAGTAAAAGTCTGACACTCCCTTCTGCTCCGCCCAGAGCGGGAGGGGTCATTTGGTGATTTCCCACCCAAAAAAAAAAAGGTAGGAATTCAGTTAGGAAGACTAAATAGTCGGCAAACGTCCAGATAGCTATAGAGCTATTGGACCCCAAAGTTAGTAATGAAAGCGCACTACTTGGAAGGCCCAAATGCCCAAGACCCCTACATAATTCGCTAAACAACCATTTATTGGAACATATCTACGAATGGAGCGAGCCAAGCGGCGTAGTAAATATAAATTCAGTGTATTGCAGTTCCAACATTTATTTGGCAAAAAATATTACAATATACGAGTTTCATTTTGGCTCACAGTTTAAAGTTAACAAAAAAACTTTACAACGGGAGGCATCTTTTATGTACAACACTTTTTTATGAAATGTGTAATTAAATGGAAAACTACAGTGGTAGGTTTAAATAAAAAGCGTTGATATTTGGCAAGGTGGGTGATATTTGTAAAGCACTTTTGGGCTCTATTGGTGTCGTAATCTGTATTGACAGGCGACCTGCAGTCTTCACGGTGATCGTCGACATGGCAAACAGCGAAACTACCGACCTGTAAACACAAAGCGGTTAGCTACTCATGCCTGCTTCGTTTAGCGCCGCCTGGAGCGTGTGACGATATCCAGGACATCTTGTGAATGCACACTGTGTGTGACTAAACCGTAATGATAGCTACTACGCTTTATTTAAATTCCCTAATAGCTGATAAATGTGGCGACTGGTATTTCAGGACCTATGTATATATGTTCTATTCTGAAAGTTAAAGAACTAAGATACATAAGAACGCGTTAATTACGCTGTATAAAACAAGACGTTTGTGCCTTTCTAGTTTTGAAAGAGGAAAAATGAAGTGAGAGATCAGGGGGTTTCATATTAGGTACGTATATTTGAGATCTTACATAATATGCATACCTACTAAGCAAAAGAACTGTTTCCTTAAGTAAATAGGTAGATAAATACCTACTACCCAAATCGATCGTTGACCTCTTCTTACCCGTGGATTAGATATATGCGCACATTAACTAACTTACCTACTTTCCAAGTAGGAAGTTTCTTTGGCTTCACTGCCTGTATTAAAGTACCGACAGACTCTTGTACTTTTTGATTGATATGGAGGTAGGTATTTTTGACATGAGGGTGGGTATAGTTTTTGGTTGAGAAAGATAAAGTAGATGAAGCCGCAAAGTTCTTATAATTAGTCCAGATCTCTCAAATCGATAACAGAGGGAGAATACAGAATCTTCAATCTAATTCTACTATTGTATACCTTAACAAAAGTCTATCACAATGTAGCGACAAGACAAGAACGACGACCCAAGCTCCAAGATAATGGATACAAATTGATAAACGTTAGATAATTCTCGCCTAGGTGATTGTGTTGTAGGTAATTGAATTTTACGTCAACGCGACACAATCACTGAATAAAAACAGCTATTTTTAGAGGGGAAGTATCAAAACAGGCGAACGGAACATAAGCGGGAATAATGGGACAATGTAAACAAAATAAACATAACAGAGGTATAATGGCCCCTACTAACGTGTGATACACGCCTACACTTTATCGACAAGTCCACATGACACCGACCAGTGTGTGACCTCATAAAGTAACATACTGAAACACATACACCGACAAAAATTAATTTACCTGCATTAAACTGACATTACAGCCGCGCCACATTACGAAGCACGAAGCATTCCGAGCTCACAATATTTCTTTAAAAAAAACATTTTTTACTTCTGACTAGGAAATAAGTGCAAAAGAAGAACGCGGCACTGTATTTAACTGAAACTTTTCGCTTCACGGTTCGCGACTTTAGTGCAATTTAAGCTTTCATAATAGAAACGTTTGAAAGTTCTTTCTGAAAGTCAGCATCGGCCTCTGAGGAGTCGTTACACATTCACATAAAATGTTAGAAGAGTGTCGATTACACGAAATAAGCTTTCCATAAAGGGAACCTTTTAGGAAAAGCTTTTCTTTTAAAATTAGCAGCAAGTAAGTGTAGGTTCTGATATTGTTGATAGGGCACGGACAGTCCTTCTAAGCTTAATTAGCCTTAAGTGTCGCTGGCGTCCAATTGCCGTGAGACTACGGCCATTACGGAACAAGTTTTTAACTTAATGAAAAGGAATAAGTCGGTGACTTCGTTTCGCGTATGATGTTTTCTTAGCCAGTATGACTATTTTGAAGCAATAGTCGCGTAAGTTAGAGAGACAGCGTAGCATATTGGCACAGAGCCAAGTGGAATGTCAAGAGAGAAAATTGACGCAAGTAGGTAAGCGGGGGACGGCCATCATTATACTGGAATAGTCGCTAACCGGATTCTGCTTTCTGCGATAACCCTTTTTTGCTAGTCTTCCTTCTTTCACAGTATTTGGTAAAGTACCCATCTATATTTTTAGAAAAAAAACATTTTATTGACGACTAGCTGAACCGGCAAACGTCGTTTACACTATTTTTAGCTGTCCGGCGCTACTTTGTTCGCGTGATGTTCTACCCCCTACCCTACTCCTACCCTACTCCTACACTACTCCTACCCTACTCCTAACCTACTCCTAACACTACTTCTACCCTACTCCTACTATACTCCTACCCTACTTCTACCCTACTCCTAACCTATCCCTACCCTACTCCTAACCTACACCTAGCCTACTCCTACCCCACTCCTACACTACTCCTACCCTACTCCTACCATACTCCTACCCTACTTCTACCCTACTCCTAACCTACCCCTAGCCTACTCCTACCCTACTCCTAACCTACTTCTACACCACTCCTACCCTACTCCTAACCTACTCCTATACTACTCCTACCCTACTCCTACCCTACTCCTAACCTACTCCTACCCTACTCCTTCACACTGTAGAACATACTTTTGTTCTATCATCAATAGTTTCCGCAGCGCATGCGACGAAAGACGGAAGACACCTTGGGTTACGTTACTAAAGTTTTAGTAAGGATCCCTAATCTTTTCTAGCAATAAATATAGCCTATGTCACTCAAGGTGAATGTAGCTTTCCAATGGTGAAATAATTTTTGAAATCGGCACAGTAATTTTTGAGTTTATTCATTACAAACATACACACAAAAATACAAATCTTTCCTGTTTATAATATTATAGTATAGACACGGTTGGCGCAGTGGCTGAGAGATCGACTGCTGCGTTGCGTGTCGCGGGTTCGATTCCCGCACGGAGCAAATATTTGTATTGCCTACAGGTAGATGTTCCGGGTCTGGCTGTTTGTGTATGTGAGTTTAAATGTTTGTAAATGCACCCACGATACAGGAATAATTCCTAGTGTGAGGCAACGTCTTCTAAAGAAAAAAAAAAAAAAAAAATCGGTGTAGCGTTACAAATTTTACTAGAGTGGGTTTCTTAATTCTGGCCATTTTATTAATTTTCTCGTTTTTTTTGAGAATTTTTAGTTTTAAAAATGTATTTTACTAGTTTCAAACAAGTACGATCGATAAAAAAAATAGGCAGCAGACCCCGGGATGTATTTCGTTCGGTCTAGTGTGCTGTACCTAGAGTTCGATAACGTTATTTATTTAGGAACGTTCGCGGTAGCCCCTCACGACACAACATGGTAGGACGCTGAAACAAAAAAATACCAGTAACAACTATCTTTTGTCTAGACTATTGGAAATATGTTGTTACCAACTTCGAGTTCGTAAATTGGACAAGATCTTGTTTACTAACACGAACTGTTCATACAAGAAAATTGTAACGAAAATGAACAAGGAGGGGAAAAGCATGTAACAAATTAATTGAAAATTTAATTAAGTGTGTCCTCAGCGTCGCCTGAATCCATAGTGATCAAGACCCGAGGCAACGGGTCAAACAAAATTAAAAGAAAAAGACTTTTGTACCTACTTTAAAGGTACAAATACCTACTTGAGACTTTTAACATTCATGTTTTGAACTTGACGGTCATACAGCTTGTCGCTGTCGAAGGCATAGAAAACGTGAGTGAGGTCACTGAAATGTCAAAAAGACGACGGTTTTGAGATAAAACGACGGAAAAGTTTTAGAAATGTTAGACAAGCTACTGCGAAACATAAAAAAGAGAAACTCTATAGAGGCCGAAATAATTTTGTCGCTGAATTCCCTCTTCCTTCACCGCGAGCTTTCAGTAAAGTTAAATACATTTTAAATGTCCCTTCGCAATGAAATATTCATACCTACATTTCGAAACATTTCCGACATGCCGAAACATTTCAGGCAGTGTCAAAAACCGAGTTCATTTATTTTATCACTCCCTCAAACTAAGCTACGTCGAATAAATCAATAATAACGAAGTTCGCTCACGTAAACAGTTAACACAATAATTGCGAGCAAAATTGCCTCCTGAATTGAGTAGGTAAGTATTTCTACATAACCGTTAAAAGGGAACCAACTTGTCTAGAAGTATTAGAATATGCAAATGGCGCCCTTGGCCCAGGACTGAAAGTTTGCAAAGAAAAGTTGAAAGAGAAAACCGCGCACATAACGAAACTTTTGGGCACTTTTAGGCTGCCAATCCGTATGTCTACAATCTGTGAATTTGAATATAATCATGACCATTCTTGGCCTACAATAGTTGAACATTGCTAGCACTGGAAGATAAAATAATACGCCTAACGACTGACAATTCACGCTAATCTCCGGTCAGACCGCAACGCCCTCCAGAGCTGTGGCTACGTTTTATATCTCGCTCTAGCACTGCGCCATTTTATAACTCTGCTTCGCTCTTATCTCTAGAATTCTGAAATGGCAAATGTCGATCTCGATCGTCCGTTTGAAGTACTCTAAAGCCACGAGATAGCCTTTCTGCTCCAAGAAGGCTTGTGTTGAAGGAACGAGTTGAAACAACAAAAGTGGGACGAAATTGTTTCATATAAGAAATGAAACAGAACATTTTACAAGGGTCAGTTAATCCGATTTCATTATTAAGAAAATTGTCGTTATGAGCAGCATCAAGCTTTTCAGCAAATCCTCAATATTGCTACCTACCGACACTGTAAAAAAAACATCAAACCCACGAATGAAACTCGATTCTTCCACTCGCTATTTTTCCTTTCAGTAATAAATAACATTACGCTGGCACAGCTCATTAGATTTAGAAAAGAAACATTTTTACGATTCGGTGGTAGAGTTACGTAAGGGTTTTCGAAAGTTTACCTTTGACAAACCACAAACACAAGTATGTTCCACCGCGTTCCTCCGCTAACAAAGTTAATGTCCGGACGATAAGTAGGTACGAGTACGAATTTACGTACACCCTTAATTAAACAAATAGAGGTACTTACTTCTGTATTTCACAGAGACATTAGCATTTTAATTATAATTATGAACGTATCTCATTGTACAAAGACGTTTATTAACTTTCATTCTTCAGCCAGTGAGTGAGTGCTTCAACAAGTATCCTAACTCCTTGAAAGCGAAGAAGATTACTCCGACATCTGTAGGTATGTGCACATGTTTATCGTAGAAATGAACAAAACAGATTTATCTAATTCGTTTTCAAGATAGTAGTGATGATAAAATGTGTCGTTAGTTCAAATTAGATAAGATGATTTATTACATGAATCAATAAATAGTAGTTCTATAAACTTAGTGTATTTACATCAAACAACAATTACCTATCTACTTTTATTCATGTGGCGAACTTAAAAACGCAATTCGATACCGGAATACTATGAAATTCATAACTACCGCTTCAAAAAAACACTTAAATGAGCAACGAATATCGATAATTACCGACGTAATGCAGGCCGGCCTACTTATTACTCTTATTAGCGACCTAATTGACATTTACGTCCGTTCTGAACTTCATTTATTACCCAGTATTTTATTGTGGAACTTTAACCAAAAACTACTTAGCCAAGTCCTCCGACTGCCGAGCTTACGAGATCTGAGAAGTTCATGCGACGCCATTTTATAAAACTTGTGAGAGGCAGATACAAAACTTTCCTTGATTACAATCGACTTGTTATTTTTACGATGAGAACAGCTTTAAACTAGGGTACCTACATCGGGTAGGGATCTTATAGGTACCTATAGAAAAACAAGCAACAAAACAAATAGGTATTATTATACAATTTTAGGTAGAAGCCTGGCAACGATACGGTGGATATGGTAATATTGCAAATTGCAGTATAAATTAAGGAGAAACGGAGCGAGTGCGTCTGCTCCCTCGTTCAGAGCGGAAATTTGTAAATATTTGATGTCTTTAAACTTTCACACTTCGACCACGTTCTCACCTCGTGTCGACGGCTGCGAAATGGTCCAACATCAATTCATAACTAAACACGAAGCTTGTTTGACTCACAAATTCAGCAGTTTCACGAATTCTTGCAAAAGCAATCTGCAAAGTAACGGAATTGTTACAGGTACCTACTACCTATGAAAGCGAAATAAGTCTGCAATTTCGTAGCATATCTTTATAGCGGACAGGGATCCATTCAGTTTAAGTAGAATTTTATTACTAAGATCCTAAGCACAATATTCTTGTTTCTGTAGAGTACAAACAGGGAATTTAACAATGTGAAGTAATCAAGCCAACAAATTGTAGCAATAGTTAAATAATTTGCTCTCAAACCCGACTGTTCTGCCAATGACAGATGTGACGAGGGCGAATAAAGGGGTGATGGCGAGTCACTAAAACTATATATAAAGGTTTCATGAACATTATAGCTACATATTGTAAAATGTAATTATATAATTTTGATACACATATAGAAAAGCAGAGGTTTAGTTTCGTTAGCGAAGATTTAAGGTTGCACTAGTCGACGGCTCGAACTCGTTGGGCGTGGCTAGTATGCATGTTATTTAGTTTATTCATTTAATTGCTTATTTATTTAGTTAAATAGACGACGATTTACAACGAAAACGAGCGCGTAAGTTTCGTTTTTTTTTTCCTCATAATTGGCAATCTAAAAAAGCTTATTGAGGTAGGGATTTTCTTAGATATAAAGATAGATTCTAATTTACCTATGCAACACTAATGTTATTTTGTATTTCTTAAATTGATACAGATGCAATGATATGCACAGCACTCATTGTCACCCTTGTTGTTGACCTATATAGGTATGACCACCTGCAAATAGATAATGTATCTGATTTGATAGGTACATTGATAACATGAGTTTTTCAATAAAGGGAAAATTATAATAGTGCCTGCAAGCGACTTTATATGGCAGATAAAAAAATACATAAAGCAAACACACATTTACAGGTTTAATTTCACAGTAGATTGCGCAATGTAGCCGATCAATGTTAAAGACCACGTTAAAATAAATGTTATGGAGGACCGACAAACACAATTTCAATTACGCGTTCAAAAACTTTGTTTTTGTTTCGTTGGAGTATTCTATCGTGTGTAAAAGGAAAATATGGGAAATTAACTACTGATAAATCCATTATTTCCCACATTGACTGATATACCTATTCATTTTGATAGCTAGCTCTGATTACTAAAAACGAAAATCAGAAACAGTCATTAAGTACGTAGATAAAATCCGACAAATTGATTTACTAAGGGCTGATTTTATCCATGGAATAAAATTGACATCTGACAGCTCTAGTATGAAAAAACTGTCAATAATTCAAAATTCATTCTCAGGATAAGACTTATTCTATGTAAAATAGTTTTATGGAATGCGACTTAAAGCGCATATTTTATACCATCTAATAACACCTACTATTTGCCCCGCTATTTAAATCTCTGGGCGAAGTCTGTTTCATTCCAAGATAATTAGCAATGCGCTATGTTATACAGGTAGTCTCACAAAATAGAAACTAATTAGACAATTATACGGACTGAAATACTAGATAGCTTAACTTTCCTAGTTATCAAACTTTTGTAATTGCAGTTGTTCAATGGAATATCTGATCCTGTAGAAGTAGGTATCTACCATAGATATTCTATGCTTTTCTTCTATTTGTGCATAGATCGCGTAACTGAACTGGACTGGACTGGTAGACTTTAAAGACTGCGTGCGTGTCAACCAATTGGATTTCATGAGATTTTTTTTTAACCTAAACCGTAATCCTTTTTCTAAAATAAAAACAACTCCCGATGTCCCGTCAAAATCGGTCTAGCCGTTTCGGAAATTAGCCGGAACAAACAGACAGACAGACAAACATTTAAAAAGCGTTTTTTGTTAAAGGTAAGTACCGTATGTCAGTACCTACAGTAGATACACTGTCATGTGCATTTAGTAAAATAACTGTTATTTTGACATTACAAACAGACACTTCAATTTTATTTATTTGTATGTATGTATTGTTTCTAGATGACCTCTGAGTTTGTTTCAGCATTTCTTCTCAGGAATCCGTCACCGTTAGCTAGAAAATGTCGGCGCCATCTAGTTTTAAAATGTTGACCAACAAAATATTGACGTGAAGTGTCTTAAAATATTTACTTACAGAAAGAAACATTTTAAATTATATCAACTTGTTTTAAGATCGTCTTGGTGATCACTAATTCCGTTTAGGGGGGATTTTTAAATCATCTGATAACTTTATTCGAGAAATAATTTTGAAATTTTTACACATAGGTATTACATTCAAAAACTGTCAAACGTCAATTTTATTCCTCGAATAAAAGTTATCTGGCAAGGGAAAAATCAGCCCTTATTGAAAGTTACCTATTCTCTAGATAGCTTTTGGGCTTAGGGCTTTGACAAGTATCCGTGAGTTTTGTTAAAATTGGCAGCATAGAGATTTTAGAGCACAAATATTTATATTTATATTAAAATTTAGGGCTGATTTTTCCATCGCCAGATAACTTTTATTCGAGGACTAAAATTGACGTTTGATAGTTTTAGTATGAAATAACGGTCAAAACTTCAAAATTATTCGTCGAATAAAGTTATCAGATGATTGAAAAATTTGCCCTTATTCTTAGATACCTAGACAGTTGGACAGGTAAGTCCAAAGTCAACTCCTAAATCTCTTGATTGACACGAGCTATCATCAAAATTCCTATTAAGCATTGATCAAACTCGTATAGGTGATTTATTTTTGAAGAAACTCAAATCCGAATAGCAAGACAACTCTATTTAAAAAAAAATAATATCTCAATTATTAAAAAAGTCTACTGTTGTAGGTATAGGAATTTGATATTTTTTTGTCACTAATCGGATAAGAATTTCGTAGCGAAAGTTGTTTAAAATAGCGGGTAGAATCACCCCCTTGAACGATGCAGGTGACTAAATCGCCACCCTGTATTGTCACCTATTTGATGTTAGACTGTATGTTGATCTAGACGGATATCTATGATCTAGACACAGTTATGAGAATATTGTCAAGACTGGGTTTTCTAAATAACAGCATATACAGGCTGATTTTTTAAAGACCAGCCAAAATTTAAGGATGTGGTACAGACCATCAAACTGAACAACTTTCTCCATGGGACCAACATCGTAATCGCGAATAAAAATTCAGCCGTCCCATACATTTAGGTCGAGTAGGTATTGAAGTTTTCTATGGGACAGTTGATAAAATTTTCGCGATTACGCTATTTGTCCCATGGAGAAAGTTGTTCAGTTTGATGGTCTGTACCACATCCTTAAATTCGGCTGGTCTTTAAAAAATCAGCCTGTATAAGCAACATAGCATAAATAAGCAACATTTTACGCCTCTGAAAAACTCCAATGAAAAGGTTTTGTAGTACAAAAAAAAAATATGCCAAGTATCCTGCCCGTAGTCCGTTAGTAACATCTACGTGTTCTAGAAACGTCCTTGGCGAACGTTAGGCCCTACAGCTACTAACTATGAAAATAAGAAAAAATATAGTATCAGGATATTACCTATGTGTGTACCATTTTCATTGTAAGACATGGTCGTTATGTTTTAGTTAAATTCGTATCAACATAAAACATTTTCTTCTTTCTATTGGTATTCCATGCACGTGTTTTTACGACGTATGACCTTACTACCAATATATTCCCCAAACAATATAAATACATTTTTAAAAGGTAGATATCTTAAAAATAAAAGCGTAGAATTTTACGGTAGAAAACACGGAGTAAGCAAACTTGATCAGTGCTCGCTCCTTCTCTGTAGGTACCTATGAAAATTAAATTAGGTACTGACGGTGGGGAACACTGAACACATTGAAACGAAAATACGTCTAAAACTTTCTTAGAACTGGTTAAACTTTATCATCGTGTAAGCATAATGTTTTATAAGTAGACTAGGTTCTCAATGCTCACCTTCATTATATGTTTAAGGCCATCATAATACTGGGCACGCCACAATTGTGGCGATAAGTCCCCTCTTTGAGGAGTGGCTAGAGAGGTGCCACGGCGCCCTCACCTTCCGCCTGACGCAGGTCCTCACCGGACACGATTGTTTCGGGAGGTTCCTTTTCAGGATAAGGCGGGAGGAAACGCCACGGTGTCACCACTGTGTAGATCGCCCGGAGGACACGGTGGAGCATACGGTGGAGGTCTGCCCGGCCGCCGTGTCCTCGTGGCGACGATCTCTCGCGTCCGGCCCTGGTCCAAGCCACGGTACGGAGCGAAAGTGCATTGGAGGCCGTTACCTCCTTCTGCGAAGCAGTAATGCTCGCAAAGGAGGAGGCGGAGCGCGTGAGGGAGAGGCAATCTATGCGCCCTCACGCCCCTAGTCGCCGCAGGGGACGCCCTGGACGGGAGTCAATAGCCGACGCCCGGCCACCGTAGGCGCGGGCTTGCGGGCGGCGAGCAATGGGCAGCTCGCCACCCAGTAAGGACCAGGCCCGGGTCGACGGCGCGTTGTGTTCCACGCGCGCCTCATAGAGATGTCAGCATGAACTGACGCGGTCCGCTAGGGCCGATGCCTGCCAGGGCCGCGGGTTGTTCGAAAGAGATACCGTGGCCCCTGGCACAGGCAACTGAAGGAACACGGTTGCGTTTTAGTCAGTAAAAGTCTGACACGCCCTTCCGCTCAGCCCAGAGCGGGAGAGGTAATTTGGACATTTGATGAATATAACCACCCAAAAAAATTAAAAAGGGCATCGTAAAACCGTTATTTACATCCAATTAAGCTCAGAAACATAATTTGTTCACCATATTCGGTTTTCCTCAATTACTCTAACAAATTCCTCTCATCAAGGTCTTAGAGCAGCTTCCTTTATTTGTACTTATACTCGTATGTTTTCCCAAGAGAAATTGCGTAGGTAGGAAGAAGAGCAAATTGAAGATAGTAAGACGAAAATATGATGATTGTTATTTTGTACGTTTCCATTTCTTTATAAGGGTGCCTTTTATCTACGTTTGTATAAAAACTTGTTTTAAAATACTAATCCCTACTTAATTATATTATCCTTCATTAGACAAACTATATTCTGAAAAAGGTCCCTTAATCAACAAATATCCTTGTTCCAAGGCATAATTCATTAAAAATTTCTTGTTAGATCTAAGGAGTACTTATTACTCAAGTTTTTAATTAATTTACTTTACAGAAGCCGCTGGACAAAAGCTTCAAAAGATTGACGGTGTATCATCGGTTGACAACGTCAAGCGAAAAAAAAATAACCTGCTTAAAAAGTAAGTACAAAGCTATTTTGTTACATTAACGTTAATTATTTATGTTCTACAATAACTTGGGTTATATTTATACAGTATAAAAGAAAACTGTCGTAATAAATAAAATTATGTCTAGATAATAAACGGAGCTGGGTCTGGTCCCAACAGAAAAGTAGATACATTCCAGCGTCGTGCCTCATTTTAATTTGACCAACTCCATTTCGGCGCACCTTTGTAGTGGAAAATGCGACACGATCATAACTAGATTTTTATGACAGTGACCTTGTAGAAGATAGTGTTTAGCCATGGAGCAATAATTGCTTATAGTGGGAGTACGAGTTATAGTTAGTTAGTTGCTGCTGGCTAATTGGCTACTAAGTAGCTAGGAATTAAGTAGCATGTGGCTACTGCGCAGATCGATTGTTCTACTAGGTGTCTAGCTGAGGTCATGCCTTAAATGGGCGATAACTCTTTCCACATCGACACCCCTCCTATAAAAGAAAACATGTTGGTAAGGTAGGCGGTCACGGGTAAAAAAGGCTGGAAGTTTTATTTATAACCTACAATCCCAGGCTCTCCTGAAGTCGTTTCACGAACCGCAGTATTGTAGGCTAGACGAAGTGTGACTACAAGTGGAAATGATAATTATATTGGTGGAACGAGGCATCTCTAGTTCTCAGCAGCGCTGGAGCAACAATAGAGCTCATCCACCCCTAAAGCGTCGGTTCTATTCTAGTCGGGCTTGTCATTGACCCAGTTCTGTGAGGCAGACAGGCGCCGAGTTGCAACTCGCTTCTGCTAAATTAATACTAATAAAGGTAAATGGCTTAATGCAAACACAGCGGTACCAGCCGGCGCGGCGCCACGCTCATGCCTGATGCACAAATTCCGTTTACCGCACGTTTTATCTCATTACTGTGTGGCATAAGCCTTAGTTGGGTTATTTTAATGTTGCTAAAGCTTTAAATGAAGTTACGGTTTAGTGAGAGAAAAGTTTGGAACGTTCTTCTCTTTTTCGCGTCGGCACGAGCGAGCTAGAATTGCTCATGCGTTTGTGGATAGATACGATAGTCATGCAGGAAAATTGGTAGCGGGCCGACAGCTCAGAGAGCATTGCCTATTAGGAGGCGAAATAGGATCAAAGATTTCGAATTCATCAAATTACACATTGACAGAGTTGGCGTTAACGAGGAACCTACACCTTTGATACAATGTAAAAAAGCGAGTAATAGATACTATCAAAACTCTCAAAAGTTTAACGTTTATAAAAAGTGCAGATTGACGGTTGACCCTACATAACGGTCAACGGAATCTGAAAAATACCAAGAATATAAGCAATAAAATCTACTATGATAGAAAATTTACCCAGTGCAGTCTGTAGAAAATAAGAATGCGCCGTACCAATGTTGTAGTTTATTTTCTTTCGTCGTTGATTCAAGCTTCAGTAAACCTTATAGAGTATCATTTCTTAAAGGAAACGTGTTGCTTTGTGTTTGTGTTACTGACAATTTATTGGCTACAATAAGAGTAATGAGTACTTTGTCGATTCTTTTAAGAGTTTGGCAGTAAACGTCTGCTTTCATCGGTGATTAAAGACCTGTTGGTTCTATTTCGCTATCAGGCTGTTCAGAGTCCCGTTTAAATCTATGATTTTTCTTAACATTTCCACCAAACTATTACGTGACTGACAGACTGACTGATTGCCAGATAACGTTTTTCCTAAGCCAGTGAAGAAAGAAGAAACATCAATTTTGGAAGATACATCCCTAACAGGGTGTTGACGAGTGAATATACTTGAAATATTTTTTTCCAAACTCAACCCCTCACTGGAAACAACAGGGACGGAAAGTTTATAATATAATGCGAACGAAGTCGCAGAAAACAGCTAGTAGATATACCTATGTACATTTCAATCGTTACGTTGCTATATTTGTTTTTAATTCAATTAATCAAGATTTCTTTACAATATAATGTCGGATCCCAGTATAAATTACATAAATGAAAGCTATTAGCTATCAGTGTACCAGGTAAGTGAGTCATCTAATGATACGAAATGTGTTTGATCAGTTAATTACCTATGTTTTATGGATAACATTATGTATGTTACGTTGTGTTTACTTTATTCGACTGCTGAATATTGTAACTACCCTAATTTTATCTGTTAGGTACATACAACATTGGTGTTACTTATAATCATTGTCATTACGCCAACTGTCGTATTCGTGCTTACCTACCTAAGCTTACCTACTAGGTATGTATATTACGTTCAGTAATTCGATTATTTATTTAACTGAACCTTCTTTTTTTCCAATAAAAGCTTAATCATTTATAAAGCCTTGTCATTGGTATCACGATAATTGTTGGAAAAACCTTGACTATCGGGTCGTAACCTACCATTGTATATGTATACCAATGCCATTAATGTTTTTGTAAGTACTAAGGTTAATAACCAGCACTGTTGAGGATCGGATAAAAAATAATTAATTAAGTACCTACTCATTTTGATTGCTGAATAATAAACGAAGACGATGTCCTGAAAAAAAGATAGGTATGTGTACCTACACGAACTTTGCTGAACATATATTATATTCATAAGTATGTATATTATGATCGTCTGTTGCCCAAGTTAAACGATCTTGTTATGCTACAAAATCAAAATTAATTTATACAGCACATTTTTCCCTAAAAGCTACTTTGACATTTCCAAGACATGAAAGAACGACAATAAGAACAAAAGAATCCGCAAGTACACTTAAGTGTTAGTAGTTATAACATGGTTTATTTTTATGTGCTACTCGAGCCAAAGGGCACGGAATATTTGGCGGAAAAACAGATCTGTTTTTATACGAAAACTTGAATATGAGAATATATTATTATTTTTGTTACAACAGTGATTAAGTTTTTTTTAAGTTGTTCCATCCATTTGGATCTTTAGTTGTCCTATTTTAATTAAGAAGACGCCATTTCAACCACTGAAATCCAATATTGAACCTGAAAATTTAGATGATTGTCAACATTGGGTGATTTCTACAGCCATCGCGTTCGCAAACACGTCCCAATTATAAATACGATTCTATCAAACGTTCGAAATCCATCAATAAAGTAAATAACATTCGTTTGCGATCGTCCCGACAAAATATGAACGACTAAATGAGTGTTTTCGATTTCACTTAAAACGAACACGGAAAATAATTATTTTATAAAGGTTTAACTCAATTACACTCCAGAAACTAGAAGAGCCTCTGTTTCTTTTTTCAACCCGAAGTCGTGAGACGTTAAAAAGGAAAAAGCGAGCCCAATTCTGTATAATTTCTTCATGAAAATATACTAAGCTGAACTTTGGACTGACTTTAGACTGACTGAATTTAGACTGCTAGCCGTATATGGGCATTTTGAAACTGGTAGCAATCAACCACTTTTAACGAAATTGAATATTTGCATGCCGTTGAAACTATCCAAGCAATATCTTACTCTGAATTGTGATGTAGGCATAATCTATCAAGCATTCAAGCGCAAATCGTTCGATAAATCAACTTACCTAAATAATGCACACTAGACAAGAATAAAAATTAAGTAGGCAGGTCACGTGGTGGTGAACTACGTTGCTAAGGCTGGGTGTTCCTTGTTATTAAATAACTTTTATCGACCTACGCCCCGCCGCTTTGCGTTCTCGCTACCGACCAAGGCCCAACCGGGGAACTTATTACAAGAAAAGATACCAACAAGCTCTATCAGAAGTAATGAAATCATAGTAGAAATGCAATTTGTTGCCGAGGATATGTTGCTTTTTGTTTTGTGAGTGTATACAAAATCTTATTGACTGAAACTCGGGATGAACCTTCACATCTCTGACATGGTAATGTGTTATAGAACCGACGTATGTCGGTGCTATAATACATTAGGAATTACATACCTATGTATGTAATTCCTAAAATCTAAGCGTTTGAATATCAAACGATAATACTACAGCACTTAGCAATAGTTCACGTGACTCGTCAAGGATTAAACTCAAGCATATAATATTTGATACACATACATTGTGTTGATACACAAACTAAATATTTCCCTTGTTACCGAAGTCGACGCCTTACACATAGTTCAACAAACGTTTGATACGTTACACTTGGCATGATTGCTTAGCTTTTACGACCGGCTACAGACGTAATATTGATCTGCACTTTATGGTGTCTTAAATATTATAAGCACAGAAACCTCTTATTGTTAATATATAGGTAGCATAAACAAGCATATAGCTACTGTTACATAAGCAAACAAAAAATAACAGTAAGGCTACTAACGCTACAATTTACGGGCTGTTATTATACTGAAGCAGCATGAATATGAAAATATAGCGTGGAAAAATTACTTAACAATTAATTTTCAAGTAAGTAGATACGTTTGTGTTTTATAAACGTTGAAAAATATGTTGAAACTTTTTATAATAATTATTTAATTTGGAATTTATAAACAGGACTGCATATTAGATGCAGCTTTAAATAAAAATGGAAAGGATTATTAAAAGAAAACCCAATTTTAAAAGGAACACCTTATTTGAATGCGTCCTAGGTTCTTAAACTCCATTTTGAAACAGAAACTGTAATGAAACCCCAATACATACTTGAATCAAAGAAAATCGATGTTAAACAACCGATTTCAAACACAAGGAATCAGAGACCGTCTTGATGGAGGTATTTGATCGGCGCGATTAAGCAATCATTGGCTCGGGTTTAAGTCAAATTGGTGGTGTTTTACAAATATACCCATACTATCTATACCCCAGCATCTTCCCTATTCAAAGGCCTTCGGAAAACGATTAAGTTGACAAAGAAGGCTTTCTTTTTCAAATAAACGAAGCAATAAAGTCGGGTTTCCTTTGGTAAGGGACATGAATTTATATTATTTGTCAATATTTTAGACTTTTTATTCGTCACGACGCACAGTGTTGCCGCTTCATAGTAAGACACAGACTAAATTATTTATGACGTGAATTTACTACCCATCATCAGTATTGTACAGAAAATATATGTATTTAATAGAATAACCACGGTAGGTAGCAAGCCACGTCGTAGCAAGGTTTGTTATTACATTATAATAATATAAAGTCGAGAGATTATTTGTGTTAATAAATTGTTATAGAAAGTTACGGAAAACACTTACTAGCGCTTACTTAGACTTGTGAATTTTTATTTTAGTCTTATTTTTGGTCGTTAATTGGAACTGTCTATATACAATACATACAATATACATACATTATATTTATATGACAAGAACATTAGTATCATATTATCTAAAAGACAATACCTTGAACTACAAAATCCATGTTGTTGATTATGCAAATAAATATCAAAACTGTATTTGTTTGAACTACGTTGAGTTTTCGCTTCTAGAAACCTAAGTTGTCGACAGCATACTTTGACAAGTCAAGCGTCTTGTAATTTTTATTAAAAAAAGTAGCCTCCGGTTTTTGGATTTCTATAACATTCATATTCTATTTGCAAGTCCGGTAGTTGTTATTCATCTACCTTCAACTTTAACATTTGTTTTTTTTCCCGCCCTCGGCAACACAGTGCAAGACGTCTCGGATGCCGAAACAGCTGTATGTACAGACGTCAGCACATCAAGCTACTACAATCTGTCAAATTAATTTGATAGATTTTCAACTTTATCGCTAAATCATTAAGGTTCAAGGTTCATTGGGAAAATTTGAGAGTTTCGGGTAGCTTGACTTGCTGGCGTCTGTACGTGCTTTGTATAATAATTTGGTGTTATTAAAGTGGTCTCGATCGTAAGACGAAGAGGTCAGCAGTAGGCGTCACGCTGTCTGCGACCCTAACATTCGTCACCCATCTACATAAAACAACTTACGACATTCCAGAGTCACTATTACACATTCGCAGGGCAGTGACTTGTTTAATATTATGTTAAAGCTAGACTCATAAATGTAGTGTATTAGTTTTGCGCGAAACGAATGAACTTTGAGACTGCTGAAGATTTAGACGTCGCATTTGTGTGACATTAATCGGGCACTGAACGCTCCTTGGCTACGTATTTTTCTTAATAAATAAATAAAGTCCAATTCTCAGTATATTTATGTAGTAACGTATTTTTTTACATTAGGTCTGAACACTTATGGGTATCATGTATAGTAAATGTGACACTCACTTTTATTTGCTTAGAAAATTCGAAATAAGAAAAGCTGGTTGGAAATATGTGAATACCTACCTAAAATTCTACACCCAGACCTTTCTTTGAGACTAAAGTGAACATGATCTAGTGGAGAGAACGGAATCTCCAATATTAAACGCAATTCCGCATCTATCCTCCATAGAGGTCCCAGTGCGGGTCATCGGACCCCTAGAGCGGTCCTTCGTTTCACATTTTCTTTGAACTTGTAATCACTTCATGTAGAACTCGCTTTTTTCTGTTTTTTTTTTATGTAACCTTTTTTCTTTTGGGTACATACGTACCAAAGCTACTTTTATTACGATGAGATTTACGTTACAGTAATACTAACCAAGCCCAACAATGCCTTTAAAAGCAAAATAAATAATTAAAATGATACGTGTACATCTAACCTCGTTGGAAGGGGTAGGCACTGAGGAGGTAAAAGCCTCCACATTGGTAGATAAGGCACGCACGGACGGCACTGCGAATTTCATCATGACCCTCCTTGTTTGCGTCTTTATTTACTTGGAAAATAAAAACACTGTTATAGCACGTTCGCATTTTTATAAAATCCTCTAGAAGTAAACATAAGATAAACATAAAAGAACATAAACGAATGTTTTCTACGGTTTTCATTAAAGTTTATGACTAGGACTGTAAATGTGTCTTCTCTATCTTTAACTACGTTATTTGCACACAAATTCTAAATCCGAAAAACCCAAACAGTTTTATAAACCTTTTTTATACAGCCTTCAAATAACGTCTTTCCTAAAAACGCGCTGTGTATCGTTGCCGGAGGGTTCCGACCCCGCGAAGCCGGGATTGACATTAATTTTAACTTTGAGGAAAATGTGAAGAGGCATTGATCACATTACCGTTTATATTCGCTTCGGAACCAATGATCGTGTCGTGATATAAAGCGTCATAAAAATATTATATAAAACATATCCGCCATTCGCTCCTGTGAAACTCGTTTAAAATAAGGATTAACGTCAGCCAAGCGGGATCATTAAAAGGTAAAGCGCAGACGGCGGAAGCCAAAAGCTCCACAAACTCATGTTAGTTATAGGTATGTGTAAATGAAGCCATCGTATATTAAATCCTCACCTTTATCTATTCCCAACTCATTTCTTAAAACAATACCTATCTACTGTGTGCCATACATAAAATAATATATCTTTGCTTACACATATTACTTATATTCAGAATATCAACTTTATGAAGGTCTGTCGCAAATGAAACAATAAATCCCCAAGCCCGTCTGGAATATAGTGAACGATTTGTATATGGGACAATAACGTGAACGAGGAATTCCTCAATATAAAAGAAACGGTCTAGATTTTACGAATCCAAAGGCACATACATTTCGATAATAGAATTTCTTTAGTATGCTTTTCGGGATTCAGTATTGACAATACATGCCAATTTCTTTTTATTTAATAAGGCAATCATGTTCAGAATCATATGATCCAATCTCAATAGTTTGTGCGTTTACATAAGAGAAAGATCACAAATTAGGTGTGCGAACCTCGTCCCAAATCCTGCGATCACCGCAACCTACGTAAATCATGTCACATTTACATAATTCTACAAAATTAGTGGGTTCAGACAGAACAAAAGGTAGGTAACCGATTGTTGTAACTAATAGATTTTTATTTTTATTTTATATTACAGTAATTGTATTCCCTTAAGATATTCCCGACATAGTGAGTAATAGCTGTAATATCCTGGAGGTGGTAGATAGCACTAGGTGCTGATGAGATTTTCATAAAAGTTAGAATCTTTTATATTTACTAAAATAAAACTTATGGTCTGGGAGAGGATTTTTACTTGTATTTAAAAGAATATGCTACTCAAACAGAGAACATGGAAACAATAGATGAGTAATTCAAACACAAATCTGTTGGTAAGATCCGCATGCAGAGCTAGTCGAAGGTCTGCGCTGCTCCCAGCTTGTTTTATCGTATTCGGATTTTGATCACGTAAAGGGAAACTTTCAATTTTATTCCTATCTTCATTATTAAAGCTTTGTGGTAATTTCCGAGAAACGTACTGGAATACTGAAAACGAGCTTTGATAGAAAGACGATCGTCCATTTTCTTTTATTTGGTAATTGTTATTGAACGTAGTTGAAATCAACTGTTGTGTAGCGTGCATTAATAAGAAGGGATTGTGTGTAACCGGAGCTACAGCAGTATCCGATGTCGACCAACCGCCCTACGCATACAACTGTGTTTCAAGTACTAACACAACTATAGAATATCAAATAACCAATATATTGTAGAAATACAGAAATGTTTTCAACATAAATCTGCCTAGGCGTAAGGCTAGCGCAGGTTTCTCGTAGGCGCGGAATATGATATAATTGGAACATCTTAAATATCACTAGTAGGTAAATGAGATTAATAACTAAGTTCTTGCAAATTTTACGAATGTTAGATTTCTACATGTATTACAAGTATAAACTGAATTGCTATTATAAGCAATTCTTTCAAATGAAGTCGTTAAACTGATGATACAAACATAGCAAACATCTTATCTAGAAATTAGCATTTATATTGAACCAACCTCGTCTGCCTCATTCTGCAACTGTATGTCATGCCATATCTGTGTGACATGAGTTATCCTGGTTGTGTTCCCGGTTTAACAATACGGAAGCCCGCAATAATTCCATGCATATGTGTTAAAAATTTTAAATTTCGCCTAGCGACTACCATAATGCTCTAGACAAAATATGAAAATGTGTTGCTGTTGGCAACATGCGTAGATATAAACAAAGCAAAAATGGAAAGAGTAATAAGTAGCTATTTGATATAAATCTCTATAGATACAAGGTATTCTTCATGGATTTAGAATGACGGTTAGGTACACAGCGCGGATCATGACGTCAGCGTTGGCAGACGTTGGCCGCTACCCCACGATCACGCGGCTTCCGCACACTTTGTGCTATACACACACATTCACAACTTATCTACACGTCTCGGTAAGCTAGCCGCTGCGCGTCGTCCGCACGGTTACCGTTTTCCACATGGTTTCAGCGGTCAGCTTTTACAAACACACTTGTATAAGGCCCTGCGGCGTGACCCTTGGTTTTCATGTCAACGCTTACCATCCTTATACCATGTTTGGTGCTAAAATTAGTTCTCGACCTACAACGTAGTGTTGCTATCAGATATAGAGCAATATACATCATTAGGTAAAGTAATTATATCCATCAAATACCCCCAAATCTAAACCTCACCTAACGACCAGTACAGTCGGCCTGAAAACGTGATTAGGTTACATAAATGTTGCCCAGTTATACAGAACATTTCAGAAAGCCGATATGAAAATACATAAGCACATTGCCTGAGGTATATTTGTGCACAGATTAGGTAAGTGAATTAGGCGAATGATGGATAGTTTGGGAAAGTCGAACTTAGCCAATATTTTGATAGTGGCTGTAAGGCTCCATTTTCTGATATATGTACTGTATACTAAAGTTACTTAGATAAATAACAATTTGTTTAACATTCCTGTCAAAAACGTGGTCGTCAAGATGCCGTGAAAAGGTATGGAGTTACTCGTGTCTAAAATATTATATCTGAATTTCGCGCGTCGCTCTGGGATACCAGTCACCAAAATAAATATTATATAGAGAAGAAACCTCTCAGATAATGGAAACTTCTAAACATATTTTGCTGGTATCATCTCAAATGCTTATATTTCTTTTGCACTCTTCACTTTTATGGCGTGTGATTAAAAATGCCCTATACATTGAGACCATTTTTAACCACATACCAAACAAAGCTGTACGTTCACCCTACAAAGTTTTCCCAACGCTTCTAGGCACATAAATATTACCTTACGATTCGTTCCAGTCTATTCTTAGATCGATAGGGCCGGTCTGCTAGGTAAACATGTTTCCAAAAACATACAAGAATTTATTTAAAGGTTTGTTATCGACCGAAGTTCCTATGAAAGATATTACGTATATTTTTCTTCAGAACTTGGTGGAGTGAATTTACATAGTATAAAGACAAACACCTCATTTACCAAGAAATTTCCCTTATGAATATATTTTTCACCATTTCTGTGGGTTAACGCCCAAGTAGGTATGCCTTAAAATATTCCAGTCGACTTGCATTACCTCGGCTGCATAATTAACTTGAGCCTTGTTTATAGGCTCATTAATTTGAATTAATTATTTAGAGAGACGTAGAATAGAAAAGCTAAAACATATCCAAGTTGCTAAAACTATACATTTTCGTCCTTCTTCAAGTGCCAGGTCTTGAAATGATAAATAAGCGACTGACTGCATGTTCGTTAGTTAGTAAGCAAAATAGGTAGGACAGGGCATAAAATAAAATGACAATTATTTTTTTTACCCTTTTCGTGTTACATTACAGTAATTAATAAACGGGAGCGATTTCGTCAACTCATTTCGACCTATTTACGTACTAGGTACGCATTTGTAACGAATGTGATCTTGATTTATTTCAACGATTTTGGTTATTGCACCATTTGGGCCCACTTTTCATCTATGAAAAATTGCAGCGTGTTAGTCTTTGGTTCCCCTGCGAGTCACCGGCTGGTAATAAATTAAAATAACTTTGAGTCGTTATAAGCATCTAAATGAGAACAAAATAAGAGTACGGAACCCCAAAAAGAAAACAAAGCTTGCTTTTGTATTTTCAAAGCTCTTTTACATCGCTTGTACTACCATGCTTTTATTTAGCGAAACAATTTTGGCGTCAAGAGTTCATTGACCTGTTTCAAGCGAGCTTATAAAAATATCGTTGAAAAATTTGCTTTGCAATATTATCTTACTGGGTAGGATTTTATAATCATGCATAATTTAATAGACCGCAGAAATTTCACTTGTGTCTAGGACTGTATGAATCACATAGGGTTAGTAGCTACCACCCAGTATTTGTGCTTCAAAATAGTCCGTACATTCCCATTTCATTTTAAATCGTCGCAGTATTCATAAACAATAGATCAAACATGTATAAAGTCCATACAAAATGTACCCAAGTTATCAGTCGCAACCAAAATGATCTAGCTCTTACGAACTTTTAACGGAGAACATTCCCTAGCTTCAAAACCAACAGAAATATGCACAACCGTTACAATAATTAATCAAACAATGAGTTTTACCCACATTACAGAACGTATAAGCATTTCTGAAATCCATTAGGGATAATGTCCATGAAATAATAAAAGTAATACGATAGTGTTCGTGAACTTACCAAATTCTCCTCATACAGATTAGCGCGTGACCCGACTCCCGCCAAATTGAAGCGATCACCGAATACACAGAACGCATTTCACGGATAGCGAAGTAGTCCACGATCGATAATACTCGTTCACTACAAAGGCGTGCGGGCGCTGCACGCGGCACGCCGTGCGTCCGACGCTCCTACCACACATATTATTCTCAAGTTATTATTTTACACGCACGTCCACTCATGAGAAAAGCAACTTGAGACGACCGCAGCGTTCGAAACCTTAATACTTCCTTTCGCTGCAAATATTAGGTGACAGAATCGAAGACGGAGCCAATCGAATACCTTCGAGCGAATTTGCACTGCTTCGTACCCAAGATAACAACATTCTTCAACTAAGATTTCAGACGACAGTCTATGCCAACAATTTACACCAATTTATATCTACGAAATTGTTAAAGTTTTTAAAAGTAACGACACAGAGATACGAAAACTTCGTAACGCGTCTAGCGAATACCAAAATAATATGAACAATATGGGGACAGGAACCGGAGTCGCGTAATAATAAGAGTGCTTGCGTGGGGATGGTACGGAGGGTGCATTGTGCACCGGCGAATTTTGGAAGGGCCCGTTCCAAAAGCCCTTGTTTGCTCCCCCTTGCACTTGCGCAAGATGCGAACCAGTTTTGATTTTTGTGAATCAACTCGTGGAGTTCACAAGGGGGTCTTTCATCCCAATTCGCCGTTAGAGACCGGTGTCGAACTTTTGTCATACACCGTTTGTGGCTGATAACAATAAGCGTATAATCTAAACTGGAAACAAATTTTAAGATGTTATCAGAAATAATGGGAAAACTTGCACAAAAGCAACCGGAATTTTAATATTAACGCATTATGTAAAGAACAGGATTACAATAGCGATTACAATCCCTATGTAGACAAGCATATTATAAGTTGGATGAGTATATCGTAGATAAAAATGCTTGGCTTAATGCTGGTCCTGCTCCACAGGCACTTGGGCTCACTAGTTGATCGTAATTTCAATATTTGGAAGAGATGCTTCCCTTTTTTTTAGTGTTTCTGACATTACGAACTTAATGTTTATTTTATTTAATCAAGATTTAATTCTTGAATACTTCTTGAATATTAAATACCTCTTCCTGATTGGTAGTATTTTTTTTTCATCTCTTAAATAAATTGCAAACTATAGTTTTGTATAATTTAGAAGCATTTTTTTAATTTTGAAAATTTAAGAACCATGGATCCGTTTATTATGATATTTTGATTTCGACTTGAAACAGCATGGCAGTTGAGAATATGTCATGCTCACTTAAATGTCTCACTGGTGGTGGCGCGTGTTTTGGATCATTCGGTTCCCTACAAAATGATTGAGCTTGATGGTGCTGATCCACGCTTCATGTTTGTGAACGGGCGCCGTCGGTTGAGACTGATCATCTCTTAACTGACAGGGTTTATTTTTAAGTTTATATTTTAAATTGTTTCTTTTTGTTTTTTTTTTTTTTACATTGTTGTCACATATAGAAGCAATAAGAATAATGTACCCAGGATTTTGTAATAATATCTTGATTTAAAAGTGTTCTTGGAGTTACTTGCCCGTTCTTCTCCATAGAGATCTACGTTTTGGAATCGGCAACTAGCTTCAACTTTCTGACTAACTGACCGACTATTTAATTTTGACAATTCAAAAGTGCCTGTAAATGATTTAATTGAAATAAATGATTTGAGTTTGAGTTTGATATCCTTTTTATAATTTGGCACAGTATGTGAACCTACGTGAAGTTTTTTGGTGGCTTCATATAAGTATAAATTAATTAACTTTGCCAGTAAAGAAGTGAAAAATAATTGGCCATCAAATAGAACCCAGTAGAATTTTCAAGTCCAAATCTCCAATAAAGAAACATACCTTAGCTTTGCTAAGTTTTTTTCAGTAATCAATTAATAAAGTATTCCAAGTGACTGGAAACCGGTTAGTATGTGTGACATGAATTTGAATAAAATTTGTTTTTGAGCTCTATCTACTAACATCTAAAATATTTTCAATAAAAGGGTTCATGCTATGGGGGTTAGTTTGTAAAACATGTTTGCTATACAATTCTGATGTGTAGGGTCCGATTCACGAAGGACAATTTTTGTAAGTTATAAAAGGCAGAAGCTGTTGAATATTTAAAAATGATGACCGATTCATTGTCAATTTTAGCGAAAGATCGTTACCGTACGTCTCTTAGAAACCCATTCGTTATTTTGATGAATAAATAATCATTATGCCTATACCTATATAGGATTCTGATTTCACTGGCATCTGACGACGGCAACCAACACCGACGGGCTACACATTTACAGGTTCTTGAATTAAATGTTGGTACATTTAGTTCAAGAACCTTCTGTAAATCCTTTACATTCCTGCCAGCCAGAATCAACAGAGAAAACATGATTTTATTTTAACTGTTTCGCCATTCTAAAATAGATGTGATGACAATAGAGTCATATAGCAATGAAGGATAAGCAACACACGTAATAATTCTATGTTCTGATGATCGATTGATCGACGTACGGGGTAATTGATTGATTAGACTTTTTCATCAACTTAGTTTATAGGTACACTGCAATATCATACTAATTACTTTAATAGTCCTTTTTTGATGATTAAAGTTGAAGATGTTGCATTGTGTTCCGTGTCCGTGTCTCAAACCACGTTAAGCCATTGGTCCCGGCTGTCATTCATAGATGTTTGTCAGTCGTTACGGGTCGTCAGAACCCGAAAGTTTGACAACCAGTCTTACCAAGGGGATTCCCTAGTAACTGGGTTGTGGGGGTCAGATAGGCAGTCCCTCCACGTAAAATACTGGTATTCAGCTGCATCCGGTTAGACTGGAAGCCGGCTCCAAAAATAGTTGGAAAAAGGTTAGGCACATGACGATGATGATCTTGCAATGTGTTCAACATCTGATACCAGAATATCCTGCTCCTCAACCCGCTAGATGTTCTATTAATGATGCGCTCCGCAAATATTGTATGTTTTACTTGTAGACATGCGTTTAACTCATTTCTGAAGCAAAGATCCCATAAAAGACAGGAAAATCTTTGAGGAAAAAGGCAGTTCTTGGAAAAAGTTCTATACTAGCTGCCCGTTGTCCTGTCCAAACAATAGTTCAGACACAAATTCCATAGAAAAATGGACTTTAGTTTTTTCCAAAATATTTCCAATTTTCCGTGGACCTTTTCCAATTTTACTTTCCCTAATAACCTTATTCGGACTATTACGGACAATTTAAAACAAAAAATAGCCAAATCAATCCAGCCGTTCTCAAATGATACGCTTACTAATGAACAGCTTTTTTATTCGTATTATAACTAAATAAAAAGATCCTTTCAATTAATTGAATTTGCTTATCGCAGTTCAGAACTGAAAATATTTCTACAAAATCCAGAACAACAACGTACATGTCTAGTCGTAGAGTTCCTTAAATTTTGAGTTAAGCTACACAATTACTGACAATTTCTTGCATTGACTCGACTGGTCCATTCAAATTTGTATGATACTTTTCTCAAAAGACCATTTCAGACATCAATCTACATGGTCTTCACATGATCTGACCAAGATTATGTCTGGACATGACTGTGACCTCTGTTTGTTTCGGCCTTTCTTTTCAGAGTAGTTAGATAGGAAATGCCGACCCCATCTATCTGGAAAATGACTGTGACCTCTGTGTTTGTTTCGGCCTTTCTTTTCAGAGTATTCAGATAGGAAATGCCGACCCCATCTAGCTAACAGTGTTGTTAGCTAGAAGGGGTCGTTTTTGAGTCGCAAGGCTGGTCTAACCACAAATGGTCATTTGACAGAAAACTGGAAACCGAAGCTTTGTGATCTTAAACATGTTGAGACAACGTGACTTGACGATGTTGATGACAAGTTGAGCGGCAGGCTTACAACGGAAAATTATTCCGAACCCGAATTAGTACCTCCAACTATAGCCAGTCCCATAGTAGTTATTACAAATGTTGTTATCGCAAGAAAACTGCCTGTCTTTAAAGAAGACAGAGGGTAGTCCCAGACGGTTTCCAAAGTTATCAAAATGAATAGGAATCTGCGTTTTTCTACAACAAACTACGATTACCAATTGAGTGATGTTTAATATATTTGAAAGAAAAAAGAATGAAAAATAGGTTTATACGCGTGCACATAAAAAGATACGTAAGTTCATTCGAATAAAATCACACAGCAGAAACAGGCGGCAGCTGCATGTCGTGACTGTGACAAGAAGGCTTCTTCAAGGACTCAGCATGGAATACCCACAGCACAGCATTGGTTTTCAGTGGTCACCCGAAAACGACTTATGGAAACCAAGTCAGGTTTAAAGATTTGTACCGACTTTTTATTTCTCAGTTCACGGTAAAATATGCGGTTTTGGGAGCCCAGAGTGGAGTGTTCAATGCTTACCCGACAATACAAAACATAATATAATTAATAGAATTAAGGACTCTTATTATTTGTTATATTATTCTTATTATTGTAACTCTTATTGCTCTCGATCTGAATCTTAACACTATTTCCACCGAATCTTCATTAATTAAAAAAAATTATTAGCTGTTGAAGCGTCTCTCAATAGAAAAACCTATCAATCATGTAGGTATGCTTGAACATAAAATGTAGTACCTACCTACCTACACCAATATAATATGCACTGTTGCTCTTGTAGCTGAAAGTTTCAGTACATATTACCTACTTGTAAAGGTTACCTGTCGGAAGGCTAAAAAATAAATAAAAAAGTGAACCACAACAGCAGCTACACGTAAACAATTAATTGATTCGTCCTACATGAGAATATTGTATAAGATTTGTCACAAGTAGCGAAATTACACCATAGATTCATATTGTTACTTTTCAAAAAGTGAAATAATAACAACAAAAAATGTCGATTTCTGGTAAAACCTAATTTAATTAAGTATGGCACAACTTTTAGGTACTTGGTTAATTTTCCAGTGAATACCATATCATACGTATTAAACAGGAAGGACTATCTAATAAAAGCCGTGCATGCGTAAATATTGTCTCAAAAGTCACCTGCATTACATACATTGCACAAAAATAAAAATAAAACATTATGACCTACATTATTTGTTTAAACAATAAAACAATGACATAGTTTGTCATCTCGTTGATCATAATAAGTTAAGCATTATGGTACAGTAACCTTTGTAGCTCATCCGCTTCTTAGTCATAAATTGGGTCTCATTATAGGCAGTAACTACGATTCGAACAGTTTAAATTAGTTAGAAGTTGTTCCTGAACGAATAATTTTGTTGCATCTAGTGCCCACAAGATGGCGCAGACCACAGTTTCATCAGTTCTCTTTGGTTTAGCGTTGCGCTAGTATATCGATTTTACGAAACAACAGTCAGTATGGACACAAGGAAAAATGTTTAGAAGGAAAACATTTATATCGCAAGAACCTGAGGTGTATTTCTGAAACACTGGCCGCTATAAAGTTTGTAATGGACACTTACAACTGTAGATACACTTTTTGCTAATAGAAATGCTACTTTGAAATTTTGATTAATGTATAATATTAAGTGAACCATCCTGGCAACACATAAATGTCTATGAGTTTGACCCCGAAGCTCGTGTCCGGAGCAGAAGGAGAGTGTGGTGTAGGGCCAGGCCCTTCGTTTTTGATCTTCATCTTGTCGAATATTGTGTAAAATGGGCACATAATAGGTAAATAAGATATTTTTAAACGCATTTCGCGAGCATTTTCTCTTTTTATTCGGTTGATGAACATAATTTGTACCATTAAAAATACATCGCGAGCCATACGTACGAGTTCGTAACGCTAAGAATATCGGCCAAAGTCGCGTAATGATAATTTTATTAGTAAAAATATTAATATAAGTGATATTTTTAAACCATTTGTGACTTTGTGTTCGGGACTTCTCTCGTGATCGGGATATATATATTAAATTGGTTACATTATTATGTCCTCGGGATTTTGGAGAATGTGTTGAGACAATGGTGTATCGATTATTTTGCGCTAACTAAATGTCATCCCGGTGCCGTAGTGTTAATATTAGAAGTCTATGTTTGTGACCACGAATACTATTGTCTAGGCATCTACGCGTTTTATATTAAGCATGCAGAACTTCAATTTAGCTTGAGTGACCAAAATAGTGCCGACGTTTTTCATTCGGATAAATTCATCCGCTCCTTGACAATATCTATTTTCTGACCATTTCGTGAGTGGAATAAGAACAGCAAGATATAACAGAAAATATAAATAGCGCTTATAGTTCATAACATAATGTAGGTGAAACTACCGACTCATGGTTTTAGAAAACATTTCATAGTAGGAACAAGAAACTGCACAAAAAATTAACATAAGATCGATGTGCGTTTATAAAACTTATTTTTTAGATGATTGACTAAGAATGTAAAATTGTATAATACATATTTTACGTATTTGTGCCATCACTTCATTTTATTTGTTTTTATCTAACAAAATATATTCTAAAAACTGTTGCGCTATAATACCGCTGTCCCGAAAATATTTATTAGTGTACTCAATAGGTATAATTATGTGTTATAGAAACATATCATAGTCTTCCGAACGCTGTCAATTTTTGACATCTTTTAAAATAATCCAATTATAGAACTATACTACGCAATTATGACATGACATTAAAATAAAACTAGTTCTTTCAATAACACTCAAGTATCTTTTTTTTTGTTACAGTTACATACTCAGATATTGAAGTTCGTGCTCAAAGTTTACGCAGTAAGTTAACGATAGCAACCTGGTGAAGTAAGTATACTGTGTTAAAATGGCCAATCCAAACCGTGAAAGTGTGAGTACGCGATTTTCTGATAATTATGATCTGAAAGAAGAATTGGGAAAAGGAGCCTTTTCAATCGTGCGACGTGCTGTGCAAAAATCAACTGGTTATGAATTTGCTGCCAAAATTATAAATACTAAAAAACTCTCAGCCAGAGACTTCCAAAAGTTGGAGAGAGAGGCGCGAATTTGCCGGAAACTTCAGCATCCTAATATCGTAAGACTTCATGATTCTATTCAAGAGGAGCATTTTCACTACCTGGTATTCGACTTAGTAACGGGCGGTGAATTGTTTGAAGACATTGTTGCCAGAGAATTTTACTCTGAAGCTGATGCATCTCACTGTATACAACAAATTCTTGAATCTGTACACCATTGTCACCATAATGGAGTTGTGCATAGAGACTTAAAGCCAGAAAATCTTTTACTAGCCAGCAAAGCCAAAGGAGCTGCTGTGAAACTTGCTGATTTTGGATTAGCTATTGAAGTACAAGGCGACCAACAAGCGTGGTTCGGTTTTGCTGGTACTCCTGGCTATTTATCACCTGAAGTACTTAAAAAGGAACCGTATGGTAAGCCTGTAGATATCTGGGCGTGCGGTGTGATCTTATACATTTTGCTTGTTGGCTATCCTCCATTTTGGGATGAAGATCAGCATCGATTGTACGGTCAAATTAAAGCGGGCGCTTATGATTACCCATCCCCAGAATGGGATACGGTGACACCTGAAGCGAAAAGCCTCATAAACCAGATGTTAACCGTAAATCCCAGCAAGAGGATAACGGCTTCCGAAGCCCTTAAACACCCGTGGATTTGCCACCGCGAACGTGTTGCATCTGTTATGCACAGGCAAGAGACCGTGGACTGCTTGAAGAAATTCAATGCACGGCGCAAACTGAAGGGAGCCATCTTGACAACCATGCTTGCTACACGCAATTTCTCAGGAAAATCTATGGTGAACAAGAAAGGAGATGGGTCGCAAGTAAAAGAGTCGACCGACAGCAGCACAACATTGGAAGATGATGATCTGGACAAGGATAAGAAGGGCGTAGATAGAGCGTGTACTGTAATTTCCAAAGAGCATGATGATGAAGCGTTAACGAAAGCTGATTCGTTTGGAAAAGCTCGTGGCGACAGCAACGCTTCTTTGCGCCGAGCGGAAGTAATCAAAGTAACTGAAGTGCTCATAGACGCAATCAATAATGGTGACTATGAAACCTATTCCAAATTATGTGACCCTAACGTGACAGCGTTTGATCCTGATGCACTAGGTAACCTAGTGGAAGGCGTTGAATTTCATAAGTTCTTTATTGATAACACGCCGACACTTGTGAAAACCAATACGACGATTCTTAATCCTAGAGTGCATCTTCTCGGTGATGATGTAGCTGTAATCGCATACGTATGCGTAACGCAAAGTGTGGACGGCGAAGGGCGACGAGGCACACACCAGTCGCAAGAGACTCGCATATGGCACAAACGCCACAACAAGTGGACGGCAATACATTTCCATCGCTCCTAACTAGTCCCTTCTACAACCCACTCCTGTACGGTAGAGGATAATGGTCTCGCAAATCAGATTACCTGTAATGGCGATGCTGTTGCAACAATTATAACTTTTCAAAGTATTGAATGAGACCACGAAACTACGATCCTCTTCGTCGTACAATATAAAATGTATTATCCAATTCTGCTATAAAACTTACACGAATTTTATTAGAATTCTTTGTAATCCAAAAAATTAAGTTAATTACTTATAGGTAAATGTTATTGACACCGGTGTAAGCGATTCGGAAGTTGATTCTTATCCGTTAAAGTCACTTAATAAAAATTTACCATGTGGCTAAAATGTGATACCGTTAAATTCAATGCTTTGTGCTAGTTATAGTAGAGTGTACAAACAATCTGATCTCTGACAAAATCGAAGATATGTCAACGAATATCAAGGCAAAGTGTTGTTCATCAACATATTAAATGAAATCTCAACATAACAACAGATCTGATACTAATGAATCTATATTATATTATAAGTAAATCAGCAAAAATTTTCAAGATTTAGAATATTTAGCACATTTCTCAGTAAGTCTCTCTACATTTTTAACTATGAATGTTTTGTCGTGCTTAAAAATGGTGTTCTATTTGTTATCAAATACCTAGTTAATAAGATTTAAGTAACTAATAAATCATGCAGTTATTGGCACTATGCACTTAGAGTTATCTGAACAGTGAGGTCGTAGTTTATTAAAATTAACTTTCATCTATGAATTTGTAGAATACCTCAATCGCGTTACATTTTCTTCAACTACTTAGAACCTCGTCTATGTGTCTATGCTAGTGCAGCATCAATGTGCGTATTATATTTTAAGTGGATTATATCAATTTCGTCAATTTTAGATTTTAATGTTAATGACATTATTCTGCTTTTGGCTTTCCTCACCAGAGCATTAGTGTGATATAATATTTCCTTTAATTCCTATTTCATTGAGCTGAACTGATTGTTTGCTGTACCTATTGGTTCCGTACCTGATTATCAAAACAAATCGTACCTACTTGAGATAGCTTAGAATTTTAAAGTGATAACTGTGCAAGAGAATGGTCTGCTTGTTGGTATTTGTATTAACTAAGAAGAGCTTTGTCAACAGTGATATTAATGTAATAAATGTAAAGTGTTTTTTGCACAGTTTCACTTAAGAAATGTGCTTTAAATATTGGATCTATAACTGTAAGTCTGCAGTAAATTCAGTATTTCCTATAAATATAATTAGATATAAATGACATTTAACCACGTTTTTTACAATTTTGTAATATATTTTAGTATAGTTAGCGAAACTTAATTTACGAACATCAAAGGGAGTTGGAATTGTAATATTAAATGCATAATAAAAATATCTACATTGTTAATCAACTTTTCATGTTGGTACTTTCACTGTATACAGAGTACATAGTTGTGCCATTATCATTGAAATTAGTGCCAATAACTGTAAAAACTAAAAATGTATTCTAGTCTTTATTGTTACCTACGCATATTTAGTAATTAATCAACATTTTTAATTAATTTTGAACATATTTACATACCTACATAGGTACATAAACTTACATTGTGTACATAGATATTGATTTGCACATTGCATGTTTAAAAGTGTCGTCTTCGTCATTAGCTAAATAAAATATTTTCTTTGAAAATATTTAATGAGGGTTTGTTATCTAGATCATGTTGAATTTATTTAATAATTTACTTCTACGTAAATAGTGGCTCTCCGTTAATGTTAAAAGACTAGGACGCGCTCTCGGAGCTCGCCACCAGACACCAGAAGGCATAGATAGATATACCTACCTAGAAACACCTGTTGTGCTAATCCGTCGTTGGAAAATAGCGTTACATAGGCAAAACACAGCTCGTTAGTTTTTTAAGCTCAGTCTGTAAACATCACAATATGTGTTTTTAATGTTTTTATATACTAAGTTACCATTTTTTAAATTTTATTTTTCATATGTTATACGGTAGCCTAGCAGCTAACATAATTTAAATTCGTTTTATGTTTACCTTTGTATAATGTATAACTATAGCTGAGAGTTTGCATTGGGTCTATTGAAATCCCTTTTCCCAATAAATCCTTTTGGGTATCTTCTTATATACCTTTTTAAAGTATTAACATTCATAACGCTCCAAATCAAACACCAACATTATTACTGGTATTAAATTATATAATATTTTATTAAATAGATTAATATGTTACATAACTTTCAATGAAATACAATATTTACTATTGAACTGTTAAATTTATGTCAGAATTTAATCAAATACTAATGTGAAAATGTGATGTATATATATACCAACCTAATTCAGTATGATGCACAAATCTATCATCATGATTGTATCTTCCAGAATGTTTCACAAATCTCTTGAGGACAAGGATATTTTAAGTATTTATGTATACTTTCAGTCTTCCCTGGACAGTGGTCCAAACACCATATTAAAGGGATACCTACACATAGCTACTATCAGCTTCGATTCAATAGTTAAACTGTTTAAAAAAATTAATATGCTCTCCGCAAATTGTTAATAATGCACATTTACCTGTTTGCATGCATTTATCTCACTGGCTTATACATTTAGGGGGGCTTTTAAAATGACATTTAACTTTTTCCATTGGCTGCTTTTTATTATGTATATTTACAATACTTATAATAATAAATTATTTTACATTAAAGATGTACTTAAACTTTGTCATTAAATGTGACCATTTGTACCATCACACAAGTGGTACAGATGCTAAACACAATTGTGCTATAAAATGCCTATGAGGCAAGATACAAATGGTTTCATGACATTATAATTATATACATAATATGGGTGCATTGCAATAGGGGTACATTTTTTAAATATAGTAGAATAAATCGTTTTTGTGTCATAATTTTGAATTAATAATTACGTGTTTAGTAAAATTGCTGATAATCCTCAATAGATTAACATTATCTATATTCAGCTAGAATCGAGTTTAATGTTTTGAAGCCAAACATAATATTTGCGAAGTTAATATTTGTAAGGCTATATCAACATAAATTGAAATCTTTATTAGGGTGTTGAATAAGTGAACATGAACAATGTGTTTAGTCGAAATTCCAAACAAATTGCACCCTTGCCTAGGTATGTGGTTGAGATTATTTTAAATTATGTTTTATAGTTAGAAATATTACCAAAGTATTTTATTTATACTTTAATGCACCACAAATTTCATTTAGGATTTGCTCTGTTTTCTCATGAAAGCTAAGTTTGTTGTAGAATAATATCCAAATGTGGAGTATAGGTGTATTAAAGAATTGTCAGTATATTTGTATTCAACATAATTTCTTGGACCTCTGCATTGCCGATTATCATGTAAAATTCTCTAAAATAAAGTTCTTTTGATCTACAATAACATGTGGTATTTCTTTTATCATTTTACACTAATTTACATTTACAGAATGTTACTTGTCTATTGAATAATAAAACAAAACTAATTACCCTGTACTCTGTTTATTTACATAACACTACATTTATTCAATATGCATACAAATATAAATACAATGCTGTTTCTAACTATGCATACACTACTATACAACACAGCTGTCATTGTTTACAAAACTAAGTCCCATATTACAGACCCTCACTCACAACTCGAGAATTACTTAAAACTAATTTCAACCAATCAAATGGCTCTAAACTAGTTTAAAGTAATGCTTTAGTCTTGAGTAAGGTTCTGTAATATGGGCCTAAGAACATACCTCAAACAATATTCAAATACTTCATCTTAGAGTGAACACCTTTACAGCCATCCACAGTAACATTAAAATTCTTCAATATGTCCTCTAGTTCTTTGTCGGCAAGTTTCCTATCACCCAACTCTTGTTTTATACATTCCTTTAGATGTGTTTTTGTCAGTGGTTTGAATTCTACCAACTTTTTTAATGCCTTTGTCTCAGCAAAGTTCTCCAGCAGTCTTTTATGAAATGACTCGTCACAGTTTTTTATGAACTCTTTGGTTGATTCATAACAATTATATATTAATATCACAGTGATGGCTTTTCCTAAGTTCTCGCTCTTCTCTGTTACTTCCTTTATTTGTTTCTTGATATGCATATCATTTGCAGTCAAATCATCCACTATTATTAATGACTTCTTGCACATAGTCAGACCATACATAAAGTCTGTTGAAAATTTGTTTGTGAAACTGGGCATGGTATAATGATACACATTTGAGCAAGGCCCGGCAGCATCTAACAGAATAGAGGAGGCAAAAGATTTTCCAACACCAGTCCCTCCAGAGAAGAGTAAAAGTTTACTTCTGTCTTGTAGTTCTAATGTCTGTATGATCTTATTGACTGCTTCTGTCTGGCCAAATAGTTTATTAGAAAGCGTGTTTCTTACTTCTTCAATATTGAAATCGTCAAAACACTTTAAGGTATAGACATGGAGTGCAAATATTGACATTATGATAATTATTCCGACGGACAGTGACTGAAATACTACGTCTTTATAACTTTTTGTTGGTTTCTGCATGTTGATGTGATATTTCTTAATAACAGGCGGATCATCTGTCCTTTTGTTATTATTGGTTAGTTGAACCTCTTCAATAGGATCCTCCACTTTTTCAGTCTTTATAGAAGTCTTCAAGGGAAAAGATTCATTGAAAGAAATATCCATTTCTCTAATAGAATGACCACTTGTATCTATGTCCATTGGCTCATAACTTAAATTATGATTCTCCATCATTTAATATAATAAGGCACTCTCAGTTACCCACATAACCTCTTTGGGGATTAGTGATAAAAGTCAATAACACGAATCATAGATATTTTTTAAATTATTGAAGTTAAATCGATTTATATTTTTTTGAACTTAACCACCAAATGGATGACAGTCACACTGATGACAGACAGATTCAGGGTATTAATGTTCTGTGGACAGATTTTGTCACAGACGTAGACAGAGAACACAGACTACATTGAGCCGATTTGAGCCTCAGAGAGTCTGTGCCCAGAGGGCTGCCAGAGTATTCTAAAGTGCTGCCAGAAGAGTCAACTAGTATTTACACGCTGAATCCCAAATATTATACAAAATCAAAGCATATACAAAAAGATATAAATTAAACCGTTATACGAAAACATTTATTTTTTTGTCAGATTGTAACAGAAAGACTTTAATAAAAAATTGCTCATATGTCGTTTTAGTTAGTAATAGATTAAAATAGAAAACTTTTATTTCAGACAGGAGTCCATAGGTTTAGTAACAATTTTACTTAACTTCTAGTGTTAGTAGTTTACAGACACGTTAATATTAGTAATATTAGCACTGCACTAGTAATAACAAATATAAAGTAAAACCATTGAGATAGGAAAAAACATGGAGACGCAGCATTATTCTAAACATACATTTGCTTATACAATTAATATGAGTGAAATATGATTCAGAATTTGAAATATCGTTATGTCTCATTCTTTTTAATGAGATAATCTTATTTGATAAAAGAGACAACTATATTTTAAGTTATTGCTAATTATGGTAACATTTTGTCGTGACGTAGTGGCCGTTGTAGGTAACTGCCGTAGTTTCGTGGTAGTTTTGCTGCCAAATGGTTGTTTGTTTTTGGTATTATTGAGATTTGCGAGAAAATTACGAGGATATTACCTTTTAAAACTGCATGTAAATGTTGGAAAACAGAAATTCAACATGCCTGTGTGTTGCATTGTGAAGTGTGGTGCAAGAAAGAACGAAAATCAACCTCAATTGTCTTTGCACAGGTTATTAACCGGTTTTCATGCATTAATACATGCAATAATACACATTCGATGATACAATAATATATCGCAATCATGAATTTATGGCTAAAGTATTGATATTTGGGTTCATTTCCATATAACAGGCCTTTTTATTATATTTGTTATTTCATTCGTTTGTTTACAAAAATATGTCATAGTGGAATAGTGTTGTACCGTTGCCGACTTGCCGTAATAGTTTCCGAAACTAGTTCCTCCGCTGGCGCTGAAACGATATCCGAATATTCTGCGATATTAACATAATAATCCTACGTCTTATTCGGTCCGAGTGACCTAGCTAGGTCTGGCCTGTGGTTCACACTTCACAGCAGCAAAATCAAAAAATCTACGTGGACACTTATGAAACGTCAAAAGCTAGGTGCATGGTTCCAATTGGTTGTTTCCTATAGAGAAGGCCAGCCAGAAACTCCTCGGTTACACTTTTAAAAATAATTGTCTGTTACAATCTTTTCTTTTTTGTTAAGTACCTGGTACATGTTGATAGGCCTACACTGTCCTCCCCTACCTATTAACATTGTAATTTGAAAACATTGTAAAAGCCAATTATTTTTAGAAGAGTAACCGTGGAGTTCCATAGGAAACGACCAATTGGAACCATGCACCTAGCTTCTGATGTTTCATGTTGTTTTAGTTACATATTATCAGATCTAACCAAAATGATTTATTGTTAAAAATACTTGCCTTTTTATAGATTTCCTAAAAATGAAGGATTAAAGAAAAAGTGGTTAGAGGCTATTGGTGAAGAAAATATTAATCCCCGGCATAAAGAATGGTAGCTCCGTTCACTTCACTCTGAAGAAAGCAGTTTCAATAGAACACTTGATGTAATGAGATTGCATGATAACTGTTCCCACAGTATTTTCGGTAAGTGTTCGATTAATAATTTATAAATAAATAGATGTATATATTTATTAATTATATAAATTTAAAAAATCATATCGTCACTGGAAAGGAGAAAAGGCTAATGCGCCATTTGGGCCAAAATGAGTTTTATAATATATCGTCGGATTACATATTTTTTTCTGTATCGATCTGTTTAGGTTTCAAGACAATTTGAGCCAATTTTAATTGGCTCAGATTGTCTTGAATATTGTTGTATTTGCATGTATACTGCTTATGATAATATTAGTACCTATTTTTTTCAGGCACCCGGTAAAAACTACATCAAGAGTAATCTGTTTTGTGCGAAACGAGTAACATTAAAATCTGTTCTTTCTTGTACAGATGCCAGCACATCAAGCTACTAAAATCTGTCAACTTTATTTAATAGATTTTCAACATTATCGCTAAAGCATTAAGGTTCAAGGTTGATTGGGAAAAATTGATAGATTCGGGTAGCTTGACCTGCTGGCGTCTGTACATCTACTGTAATGCCTCCATTGCAGTCCCATCGAATTGTTGAAATAGTGCACAAAGAGGTATGTATCTACTTAGAAGGCGACTCTTCAACGGTTCGCTGGCCTTCTTGCAAAGTACACCATTATTTAAGATAAAAGATTAGGTACTAGAGGTTCTTCCGAAAATAACATCACGCTGAATTCTCACATATAAGTTAGTGTGGTTACCGTACCAATGATGTATCCTCTCTGTTCCGTAGCTGTACTACAGGTGTCAAATTCCCACCTTGCAATGATTTCTCAGCACGTTTCCTGATCTTTGTGCTAAAATAGAAATATATAATGGATTTTTAGGATCTATGTACTTAGCATGAGACAAATATTACAAAGCAGCATTTTTGACGTAACTTTATGATTAAAGTAGTTATAATTTATTTTTCAGGTTGTAAAAACTGAAAAAATTAAAACTTTAAAAGAAAAATGTGTCAAGCAACAGCATAAAATTAAACGTCTCAACGAAAGGATTCGAAAGAAAAACAAAAAAATGGCCAATTTGAAAGACATTGTAGAAGATCTTCGTAGAAAAAATTGTATCAGCTTGGAACAGGCTGTTGTGATAGAAGATTTAGTGGGACCTAAAGACTTCTTAAAAAGACAAATAAATAATCCAAAGGTTTACCTACACCAAACAAATACTCTGAAGAAATCAGAAAGTTCGCATTAACGTTGCATTTTTTATCCCTCAGGGCCTATAATTATAGTATAAGCCGGACTTACAATACATGCCTCATACAAGAACTTTGTGCAAATGGTACCAGCATGTGAATTGCGAACCGGAATTCACGAAAGAAGCATTTGAAAATTTAAAAATTAAAGCGCAGGGAAGTACACATCCTGTGATATGCTCCTTGGTTTTTGACGAAATGATCATAAGAAAGTCTCTGACTTGGCCACCAAGAGCTCAGAAATATTATGGTAGAGTTGATCATGGCCCTAACCTTGAAAATGACAGTGTTGAAGAAGCCAGTCAAGCCCTAGTAGTCCTGTTAATGGCTTATGGAAAATACCTATTGGTTATTTCTTAATAACATCCCTCACAGGCGAGCAAAACAGTATCATCGTGGGCATGGCTCTAAAATTGTTTGAAGACGTGGGTGTAAAAGTTGTTAGCATTACTTGCGATGGACCTGCCGCGAATTTCAGCATGTTCACTTCTCTTGGCTGCGATATTTTAAAAAACCAAGGCTACTAGTTTTGAGAGCGGTGACACTCGCGTCCACGCTTTTATCGACCCATGCCAAATTAATTCGAAATGAATTTGGCGAACCAAGAGTATTTATTGACTCATTTGGTCGAAGGTAGATTTTAAATTTTTGGAAAACTTTCTAGATCTTCAAGAAAAACAGGGCCTAGATCTTGCAAATAAAATTAAAAAGCCGCATGTATTCTATCACAAACAAAAGAAAAGTGAAGCTGGCGACACAATTGTTCAGTAGCAGATGCCCTAGAGTATTGCCGCAGTAAATTAAAATTGAAACCATTTGAGGAACAACGATTTTGGTCAAACTATACCTCACAAGTTTAAAACTACCTTCAGGTGAACTTTTGATCAATTCCCGCAGAAAAACCGGTTTCATTGGATTATTGATAAACATGAAAAGCGCATTGGCACTACATATATACTTACTTGGTGGAAGACAAAAATGCTGAAATACATACCACTGTACTCTTGTACAGTGGTATGTATTTCAGCATTTTTGTGTCAGCCAAGATCAAATCGAGCTCTTTTTCTCGACTGTGAGAGCAAGATGGGGTTTCAACAATAATCCCAATGCCATACAATTTCGTGCAGCTTATAAAAAGCTACTTGTGAGAGCTGAGATCAGGGATGACATTGGGAATTGTACTCCACTGGAATAAGTCAATATATTCATTTGCTCCAGTAAAATTCCTATACTAGCTATAAACGAGCTATCTGACAAAAAATGTTTTATAGAGATCACAGAGGATCACAGTGATCTATATGATGAATATACGGAATGTATTTTAAATACAGATGCTGACGCGTACACAGCTAGGGTCTTAGAATACATATATGGATTCGTTACAAGAAAGTTAATGCGTAGAATCAAATGCGATGTCTGTGTATCGTTACTGATCAGAGAGAAACAAATCAATAGCCTGATTTATGTAAAATCAAGAGGAGGACTAATATATGCTTCTTTTAGTGCCATAGGTATATTAAAAAAGACAGAAAAATTATTAAAACTCAATTAGAAAAAAAAATTGAAACCGGAGCTGTATTATCTGTGCATTTTTAAATTCATGTGTGAATTGTGTGATTTAATACTTTTTTTCATGCAGACTCTGATCTCGAGCATAACGGTAACCATAAGTTACTCTTCTACAAATCCATAATTAAGACCTTCTTAAATATAAGGTTTAGATATCACGGTCGAAGAATGTCTGAAAAAGTGTCACATAGACAGTTTTTAAACAAGTTAATATTGCTTAGAAATGAATAGGTAACAATTGCTTTTGTTAGCCTACCTTACTAATCAAACGTTATACTTGAATCATTATCACACCATTAAACAAAGGTAAAAAAATGATTCTTATTTTATTATTACTCCACCACTTATTAACACATAATAATATAAACATCCCATCCCATTCTCCCTAGTGATTATTTGGTTTTTCAATAGGGTCCGCATACCTAACAGAAACTACTGCTCTCTGGCCTTCCAACCCAGAGGTAAAATATGCGAAAGCACATTTTCTGCAAGCAAGTTTTTTTTAATTCTGTGCAGAAAAAACACTTGAAATGCATTTTATTCTCAGACTAGCTGTGCCCCGTGACTTCGCATAGAAGTCGTAAGATACACAGTATACCAAAATAACAGCCATACCTCACTAATAAAACTCATTTTTCCCCCGACCGGCCGCATTGCATCGCCCGCCCGCGCTATTATTTCATTTTCGCTTAGCGTTCTTTTTGCTCGGCGCCTAGGGGTCGTAGCGTGATGTTAAATAGCATATAACCATCCTGGCTACCAAACGCAAAAATATTTTTTGCATGGCTTTTTATTTTGCGTGGAACTAATTATTTTTCTAAAATAAGGGTAGCCTAAGTTACTCCTTGTAACATATCTGCCATTGAAAATCTCGTCAAAATTGGTCCAGCTGTTTCAGATATTAGCCGGGACAAACAGACAGACGGACAAAATTTTTATTTTTCTTAATAGTATTGTTTAGACTTTCATAAGCGTTTAGTAAAAAGCTGTTATTTTGATATTACCAACAGAAACTTCAATTTTATTTATTTGCATAGATAACAGAAGGTAAGATAACCTACTCATCTTTTTCTGTTACAATCACAACGGACTTTAAGTAAGTACATAATATTAGGTATGATCCAAACGTGCTAACTAGTAAAATAAAACTCGTATTTAGTATCGATACTCGTTATAGTTACACCTATGTTCCTTGATTGACACAACCCTAGCAATGTCAGCCATTTTATGAGTTATTATAAGTTGTAGGTATGCACCCTTTTTTTGTAGGTATTTCCAGTCCATACTTTTCTATGTCAATGAGTAAAACGCCGAGACGCGAGCAAAGATTTTAAGGTCTTTGGACGCGAGACGTCACAACATAATTATATAGTTGTAAAATAATGATACACCATAAGTTTTTAGCAAAATCTAGCTGATCAGATTAATCGTTTAAGATCCCTTGCAGCATGTCCAGCTTGGAGAACTTTTAGACGAAATGATCATAATTAACTTTGATGATTCATCCAGATATCGGTAGGCTTGTCAAGATCTTTGATGGTAAATTAAAATAACAAAAAGAAACTACGGAAAATTCGACAATTGGTGCAAAAATCGACTAGAATTCATAAACAGTGGACTGATTTCACCTCTATAATCTCTATTTCATTCATCAGTCCCACCTAGGGTATTAGTATTCTGTGGTCAGGGGAGGTCATTGTGCTATGCCTGTCACGAAACAGCATCAACAAAAATAACGTTAATTTTGAAATGGGTGATAAAAATGATTGCCAAAATTATATTTATAAATCAACGCCTCCGCCAACAAATAGAAAAGTACGAAATCCTTTTGATAAAGCTTTGATTGACAAGCTACACAATCCAATATGCAGGTAAGTACCCATTCGTTTTTACCTGGCGAGATTTAAATCGTGAGCCAAAATGTGATTTTTCAATGTGTTATTTTACTTTTATTTAGTCCGGGTATGTGCAAGATATACAAGAAGAAAAGCGGTGGATGCTTCCGATGGGATATCGACCAGGCGTGCACCCTGGTGCCTGCAGACATTGTGGTGTGCAACAGTCAGTTTGAGCCTACGCCCGATCCCGCTTTGGAAAAGATTGCAGAAGAGGCTACTGATAGGTAATCGTTAAGATTTTTCAGTAAATTAATATACTTAGCTCTCAAACGTCCTCCACTGTGTCAGAGGATGTATAAATGTTTTTTTGCTGATAATTGTATTTCTTTACAATATTAGTGCTTAACACTGATGTAACCAATAATTGTTTGTCTCCATTATCATGCCCATTACAGGCCTTCTGTCCAAATGTACTATGTAACATTTATGAAGAGGCCTACTCTATAGTGTGTGGAACAAGGCTTCCAGTGATGTTAATGATAATAATGTTTGTGAGCCACTTTAGCTAAAAGGCACAATGTATAAAATCATGAAATGGCAATGAACATTGATTTCTTGTAGATTGTCCAAGCTGCCAGGGAGGCAATTTAGACTAAATGTTGATCAGACAGAACATAATGGTGTCACAGTCAGTTTTAATATTAAAGTTAACAAAAACTGTTTCATTTTTCATCTTTCACTGTTGCTTGCTTGACTTACCTTTGAGTAATGTAAAGGTAAATGGTTGAAAAACAATATGTGACTAACAATATGTAGTTATAAGAAACTTTACCTGCAAACAATGCCGCCATTAGGGTGGGGAGTTTCACAACCAGTGGGGCAATTGCGTAACACATTATCAATCGGAATTGGTTTAATTTTGACACTTCAACAATATTCATTGCGTTATTTACGTGTTGAGCAGAATTTTTTTTCGAACTTATGAAGCAATGGATTAGCAATTTGCTTGAAAATGATTCAGATTCCGATTGATCGTGTGTTACGCAATTAGGGTGCTGCATTAATATGTAGTAGTATTTGAATTAAGAATTAGAGATAATTTTGAAGTTATGGAACAACAAACTGAATGTCATACTTATCAAAGTTCAAATTCCATTGCAAATAAAAACTTATTTGGACATTCTTGTTACAAATGGTCAGCCAAAAATCAACTTAAAATACATTTTGCTAAAGTAGATAACTGATTAAGTGCCGATGCAATGTAAATTATCAGAAGGCCTAATACGTTTATTTAAAAAAAAAAAAAAAACTAAAAGCATTCAAAATCTAGTCGCAATCTCATCTCAGCGACAATCAATGTCAAAATCTTGTCCAAAATGTAGGAAAATTTGAGGTATTTTTGACAGATTGAGACTGAGATCCGACCGTGAACGTTCTTAAAATTACTAGAATTGCCCCTCTGATCTTTTGTAAACTGCTATAGTAAAGTATTCTTGAACAATTTTCAGATTCTTTTCCCAAGAAATGGTCATGCCCAGTCCAGTGATAGGATCTTCCAAGAAGGTGAAGCCGCTGCAAACATCTGTTGAATCCAATATTCAAGATGACAGTATAATTAAACAAAAAATTGTGGTGACAAAAGAAGGTACATTTTTAATTTAAACACCATGTTTTTGTTGTTCATGTCATGTTATAATTCAAAGTCATTTTGCTTTGTTGATTCAAAACAATTGTAGGTTTTATTGATACTGACAGAATAATATAACATTACATTTTTATTCCCTGAAGCGGTAGGCAGAGATGTATAGTACAATAGACTCATATTTCACTAGTTACCTATGTTATTAGTCTCTGGTATCATAAGATGAGCCTATTGCCACTAACCAGTGGGGTAATTGCGTAACATACTAAGAGTAGGAATGGCTTTAATTTTGACAGTTCAACATCATTCATTGCTTTGTCTATGTTGTAGAGCAGATACATTTTTTTAACATATGAAGCAATGGATAAGCAATATTCGTCAAATAGATTCAGATTGTGATTGATAGTGTGCTATGCAATTAGTGTGCTGGCATAAATCCAGACTCGGAGCTAGAATAACATTGCAAATAACTGTTGCATAATATGTAATGTAAACATCAACATTACAAACATCATGCAAATGTATTATTATTAAAACATTTGTACTACTTCAATACATATTATTATGCACAAGGTGACAACTAGACAAGACAACTAGAAAGTGTTCTACAGAGTGCTAATAGACTAGGCACATGATTATCATAATTATTATTACTGTGTCATAGTAATTACTATTCATACTTTGCATACTTGAAATTAGGTTTTAGCTTGTTAAACATAGGTATGCTTACTTTTTATAGTATATACCTACTTAGTAAATTATAATTCATTGGTACTTTAGGTACAAAATCAAAAGCCATTTATTTAAATTAGGCTGAGAATCGGCACTTTTTGAATGTCTAAACTACATAATACAGTCCTCCAAAACGCCGACCCTTCACCACCTCCTAGTGCTTTAGCTGGGAAGAAGAAGAGGCACAACAAACTCCTCAGCAGCACAGCTGTCTGTTAAGTTATGTAGGTCTGGTATTTTTTTATTTTAGTAGAACCATTTAATTCATGAGTATATCTGGGAGGCCAGTTGAGTCAGACGTCAGGTCCACCTTGTTTGCAAACTTGAAATGTTACAACCTGTATGGCCATTCATAATTAGTATTTTTTCCAAAATTATGGTTGTGTGACATCTAAATTTTAGTTTCAGCACAAACAGTTCTCACTCTACCACCTGAACTGCCTCCAGAGCTTGAACTTCTGCTTCAGCCATTTTGTACCTTTACACAGGTAAATTAATTGCTATCTAAGTCCTCATTCATTATAACACCACCATACCAACACATCTTATAATGCAGTAGGAAAACTTGAGTAAGTATTGATTTCCAATGTAGTTGTAGAATTATTTACATAACATAACATCACACCTGTATTACCCGGGTGAAGCAGAGGTGTACCGATAGTTACCAACATTTCACCAGTTATGTTTAAGTCCCGTGTAATAGGGTGAGCTGAAATGAAATGAATTACCTACTGCATAGCGCATCATTTAATCTTAATATATTTCATCACCTTTTTGCGTCATGAAGAATTAGCATTATTGTTCATAATGCAAGAAAGAATCAGTTTATTTCACCTTTTTTATATTTAAATTACTATTAAAACCGAATTATTTCGCGATAATCCTATGTAGTGTAAAGTGCCCGCCCGTCCCCCAGCTCGCGGTGTGGCCTGTGGTCACATCGCGAGCTGGGGGACGGGCGGGCTAGCATTTACTTTGCTGAAAGTTGACTAAAATAGCCGTTCATCTTGTGTGTATCGTAATAAAGATTATTATTATTTATTTTTATATTTTAACATATCTCGGGACCACGGGGTCCCGGTCCTTTGGAAGGCGTACGAGGGGCCGAAACCAACTCGCAGAGGCCCCTTAGGAAATTTCATTGAAATGTGGCACCACCCGACGATTATCCCTGTATGCACTATGCAAGTGCACCCAAGGATAACCCCCCGGTTAATGGAAATGGGACATGCAGACAAAAGGACTATTCCAGGATATGGAAAAATACAAATTTGGACTATGGGTTTGGGTGGCTAAAGTGGACTGGTTACCATATAACTATGGAAGAACTATTATTATTCTTATATTTTGTCATGATAAGCCAGCCAGCCAGCCAGCCCGCCAGCCCTTCCGCCCGCCAGCTCGCGGTGTGGCCTGCGCTTTAATGTGGTACTGTTCTACAGTAAGTGGGACACTTAATATTGTGTTCAGTATGTCCTGTTATCTGCATGTTACAGGAACTGAAGGGCGCTAGTAAAGGTGCCAAACTCGTAGCCAAATTCAAGGCTGACTCTATATACATATCTATCGACAGGCTAAGAAGACGATAATCCTAGATAGGTTCTACACTGTCATATTCTCCTGTTTACAGGAACAAAACATGTCAGGTGAGTACGAGATCACGGCGAATGGGTCTTTACGTCGGAAGCTGTTCTTTGAAGAACACTGTGATATGGAGCATTATGACTCCGAGCAGACTGATGATGAGGTTCATGTGGAACAACGGCCCCCTTCGAGTTATGAGGCCCACACTCCTATCGTGTTCAGTCCCGATCTTGTGAGTATTATTAAACATATCAATATAGTATAGTAGCAAGAAATCATTTCTAGGAAAAAACTAAGTGATATCTGCACAAATAAGCAATCGTATTTATGAAGTAAAAGACTTTTTATAAAATAAGCATTACAAATATTTGTTTGAATTTTTCTGTACACATACATAAACTTACGTTACTTAGCTTCTTCCCATGGGGTAGGTAGCAACCACAGGGCCCTATTTCTCGAAACTATTAGTTTACTAGTATATTAGTTACTAGTGTAAAAATTACAAGTCCTAATATTTCCTGTTTCTCTAAAACAGGTACTGGACTAATAACTAATAGTAGCAGACTAATAAAAAATATTAGGCTGGCTTGACTGAATACACATATTACCCGTGCTATACTTATTAAAAAAAAATAAGGAAAAATCTCCCCCCATTTTTTTATTCGTTTTATTTTGTCGTTTGCACATTGGCGGTAAAAGCGGGTTGTTTTATTTAAAGTAAATGATTTAATTAAATTACATAGCCACTATCTGCGAGTAATATTGTGTTAGTTAATGGTCTCCAGCCATTTTCCATTCTACAAAAAAGTCCACTGTTGCGTAAAACTCTCGAATCGTGCACTGCCCCTGGCCAATTATCATATGAATACTCGTAATAAAACTGTAAAGCGGGCCCGCAAACTACAAAACTATTTATTTTGAGTGGTTCCCGTGCCTATCTACAAATTGTTCTTAGTTTTCATTTGGGGCATCAACAGGCACTAATGTGTCCGAATCTCACCACATTTTATAATTTTTTTTTGGTAAATTTAAGTCTAATAATTTTTACAAGCCTTCTGAGACTAATAACTTTACCAGTGTAATTTACAAGAGTATTTCATAACATATTTTTTTATGAAACCAAATTGACTTTACTCAGGTAATTTTAGCTAATATTTATTAGTTGGCAACTAGTAACTACTAATAAGAATAAAAAATAATATTTTAATAATAATATTTTACTACCGTAGCTTCGAGAAACGCACACTAGCAAACTTGAACATTAAATTAAATTATTTGCCATATGTCAGCTAGACACGCCAATATACCAACAAATATAATAAACACTATACATACGCAATCTAAAAAATAATGAATTAAAATTAAAATGTAAATAAAAACTTACTACCTAAATAAAAGCCTCCAGGCATAAAGGGCGCGACAGCATACATATTTATGCATTGCTGGGTTCTGTTCACATAGCTGTCACTTGAAGTCACAAATGATAAACTAGGACCATCGAAGTTAAATAAATAAATAAGTTAATACTAATAACAACAATAAAACCATGGTCAGCGAGACGACCAGTCACCACAAGCAGCACCCGTTCACGAGCATAACGCAAAGATCAGCCATTACCCCCCATATTTGACGGAGTGAGGCAACCCGACCCCCGACGCTACCGCAAGCAGTGACATCTAAGGGAGCATGACGAACTTGCTGCCGGTTGTTCAGGCAAGAATAATAATATGATCAATCGTCGCGGTCTCTATCTAACCACATATTGAAATCAACTCATTAGAAAACATTAAAATGAGTAGATTATGTCAATAATACATTAAAATAAAATTAAACTGAATTTACTTATACAGTCAAATAAAAATAAAGAATTATATGAACTCATATAACCTGTCAGTAAGCTAATTCTGGAGAAAGAACATGAACATTGTCTTGAGTTAATCAGGGCGACCAACTATTCTTATCGTGTAAGTAGTCGTTGCCGGAATAGTATGCTTTTGAATAAAGGTTGGATTTTACTTGAGCTCTAAATGCATTAAAAGGCAAGTCTAGCAAAGAAGAGAGTATCTTGTTATAAAAGGTTATACCAAGCCCAACAAATGAGTTATGAACCTTATGAAGCCGGTGAAAGTGGGGGCACGTAGTTTGGCCTTATTTCTAGTGGTCACACTGTTTTTAGTGTACAAGTGTACATTTTGCCTAATATATAAGATGTTGGCGAAGATGAATTGTGATGCAACCGTGAGAATACCAATATCCTTAAAAAAATTGGTTGGTAAATTGGTTAATTAGGTACTGGTAGACCTGTATAACAGAACTTCACTCAAAAATCGAGACTTGAGTCTTGGGTGAGGTTCTGTAATACGGGTCATAGAATAGCTACTCTACTCGGTTACTAATAAAGTAGTCATTTGCTTCCATTACGGCAAAAAATAGATAGCAGGACTTATGTTTAGTCCACCAACAAATGATAGATGTTTAAAACATTTTATGAGAACATTATTTCCAAAACTTGCAGTGTAAAGTCCGCCAACTCATTTGAAATATTCTCTTTCACTCCTATAGAGCCGAGACTACGTATCGAAAGGCATGAAGCGTACTTTCGGTACCCCTCTAAAGAAAGGACCAACTGGCAACAATAAGCCGTGCTACCGTAACAAGATACTGGATGTAGTGGACTTTGAGGAGCCGTGCTTCAGCCCCATAGAGTTCCGGACTCCGCGGCGTACGGAACTTGCGCAGGGGCAGGGGTCGGCGACTTCGTCGTCGTTAGCCTCGATCTCGCCGGTTATGAAACTTATGTCAAGTGATGAAGAGGTAATGTATTTGATTTTAATTTTAATTGTGTAACATTTCATATTATAAAAGGTATTATTCGTTTTCCTTGGTGTTGTAAAAAGGCACTGCTCTTAAAACGTAAGGAAACCGTCCTGTCCTGGAAGTAAAAATTCGAAACATGTGACATCTCTCAACCCGCACTGGGCCTGCGTGGTAGATTATTAGCCCCTATCGAAGACAGGAGGCCTGTCTCGCAGCATTAGGAATGTTATAGGCCGATTATCCTGTAAAAAGGTAAAATAGTTTAGTTCAAGTTCTGTTATGTGGTAAAGGTGTAGGTGCCTACAGTTTTGCACAATTTTTGACGATCGATATTTCTCTCTAACAACGATATCATGCAGAAAAAACTTGGTACTTACTATTTTGTTTAACTTTCAGAAAAACAACTTCACGTCACCCGAATCCGAAACAATGGCTACCTGCCTGGATTGTATTGAAGCAGAACCGAAGAGCGAGAAGAAGGGGCCTTGCTTCTGTAAACTAACACCAAACAAAATAAAGCGAAGCACGTCACTCAAGGAGTCCCCGCATAAGAACAGGAAAAGTTCCTTCTCATTCTCTGAAAAGCGCAGTCTTAGTATGTCGAGCCTGCATCGAAGTCGCTCGGTACAGAAGCTGGACTTCAGTATGGATATGAGCGTTGACGGTTCCTTCCATAACCAATCACAAGGTACTTACTTACAATTTTATTTCCGAATTGTGCTTAGTTACTGAGTGTTGATGAACGATAAATGTAATTTTTCGCAACTATTTACAGCTGATTCAGAATCCAGTTCGCCACAAAGGAAAGAAGCAGCCTGGTCACTAGTAGAAGACTCCACCATTCAACATTTAGTCAAAGTGGAATCAGCGAAATGCTCATCAACCGACATACAGTCGTCTACTAAAATGCATAGCATAAACAGTAATATAGACGACACGCCTATCAAAGGCAAATTAAAGAGCAGCATACGCGCTCATGAAATTAGTAAAATTCGTGCACCGATGCTTCTGAGCCCGCTACACATGTCACTAGATACTAGTTTAGATAATTCAGATAATCCACTCAGCCTGGAGGATAAAAAGATAGACTTTAACAAAGTTGATCTCAAATTATTGACTGAAAACATATCTCAATTTGATTATACCACAAACAACATGACCAAAGTGGGTGGTGATAGCTCAACTAGCTTTAAGAGAGTAGATAGTGGATTTAATGAGAACACATTCTATGCAAACGCTTCTAGTTACTATGAAAGTGCCATAAAACCGTCAGAACTGACCGTGACCAACGTATCAAAGACTAATAATAAGAATGCTTTGAAAGAGATCTCTAATGTTAACTGGATGAGAGTTGATAGTGGATTTAAAGATGAGACTTCTTCGGATGGTACGCAGTTTTACCCCGCGCACGATAACTCTGTGAAGAAATTCACGGGCTTCCATTTTTCCGAAGCCAAGTTGGAGGATAAAGAAAACCTAGCTAGTGAGGACTTTGACAAGTTCCTGGTTCAGTCCACCAACAAAAGTGAAACCATGTCCATGTCGGATATATTCACTGACGACATGGCGTTCAACTGCAATTTCTCATCAACTCCATCTAAAAACAAGTCACGCAAAGTTCTTTCGTAATTAAGTTAACTGTAAGTTTTTTTTTTGTAAGACTATATGAATTTATATGCATTTACAAAGCTAGATATTTAACTACTAGACTTTTTGACTTTGCTCCATTATTGTGGATGATTTATATAATTATGATGAATTGATTTTGTGGGGGATACGACATGATTACGATACGATTTTGAGGGAGTAATATTTTTGCATGAATTAATAATTTTTGTGACTTTTGAGATGACATGTGTTTACTTGGGGTCAAGTAAAATGATTAAATAAAGTTTCAAGACTGAAATCATAATATATAATATGTGTATTTTCCTTGGCTTGATTGATTTGTATGTAACAATAGTCTCACGAGGAACTGCGCGTTGAACCGACAAGTGTCCCTCACGAGTCTGTACTATTTGTCTTATGACCTCTTTAATTAATAGGCAACAATATCTGCCAAGATAATGTTGGCTATTTTAAATATAGCTCCGGTGTATCCTTCAATATAACGCGTGCAATTAATTATATACTTATTCTTGTGACGTAAATGTTTACTCAATAGTTAATTTAGTTAATTAGAGGGCATTATCATTACGACCGCTCCAAAGTCCGTATTTTGTTTACTCTTATTTTTAATGTTGTTTTATCTTATTTCTTCTATCCTGCGGTGTTTTTTTTTAACATAATTATCGTATCACCTCCTTGTTAGTTGTGAATTTTAATTAAATTTTGTTGGTGGACATGTTGGAATTCTAAAGTCGTTGTTTATTTATGAACAGAAGGCCAATTCTCGTAATTTAAAACGTTCAAAATCTAGTCGCAGTCTCATCTCAGCGACAAACAAATGTCAAAAACTCGTCAAAATGTAGGGAAATAAAGGTATTTTTGACAGATTGAGACAGATCAGCCTGTGAATGTTCTTAAAATTACGAGAATTGCCCCCCTGATCCATATGAAAGTAGCTACAATGCTCTGCTCAGTTATAATTCACTAATAAAGTCAATAGGGTAGTTGCCTGGGTAAAAAAAATATAATTATATTTAGTCCGTCAGTTACATTATCGAAAAATAATGGAGACCTATTTTTTCTTTTTCTTTTGTCAATCAAACAAAAAATGACAAAGCGCGTTAAAATTTGGGACCCCCACTCCCATATTTTGACGCGTTTTATCTTTGTCATTTTTTGTTTGATTGACAAAAGAAAAAATACGTGTCCATTATTTTTCGATAATAATCTAACGTCTACTACTACAACTAATCTTGTCGTGACGTCACTTGCTTGCAAAAATGTCACAAGCACGTGACGTCACGCGGAACTTTAACGGGCGATATCTTCATCATTTTTTATATAATTGACAAAAGAAAAAATACGGGTTCCATATTTTTTGATAATCTAACTGACGGACTAATTAGATTTTTTTAGGAAAATAGCCTATTATCCTTATTTACAAATCAATAAATTAATGATGTGCATTAATAAACCGGAGTGCTGCATACAATAGTAGCTATGAGGACACGTATACACACACCCGTCGAGACTGTTCGTGCGTCAATCGTTTTTAACAAATAACCGAACGATAACGTTGTAACCTCTGTTATCGCCGTATCCCGGAACGTCTGCGAACCACGAGCGCTGGGGATACGTTAGGTAACAACGGTTTATACTGTGCGGTGCATTTACTACTCTCTATATAAAGCACCGTCCAGCTCCATACATGTCATTTCATATTACACTTTGATGGTGACAATTAGCAACATCGTTTTGTAAACTACTGCTCGGACAGATCATATTTCACGCCGCTCGGACATTATTGATAACGTACACAGTGACGTATGCACGTGCGCTGCCGTTAAATGAGACTTTTTGGTTGAAAACTGTTTTATATTTTTTGTGAATAATTGTGCACGGTCGCCGAAATGTATAACAAGACAAGTGCAACGTTGATGCTGCAGACGATTATGGTGTTAATGGATAAACAGAATTCGACTGACGTTACCAACTTCCCGGGCTCTTTTAGCGGTTTGTTGTTTTGTTTACTAAAAGTTATTAGTTCGTTACTTTTTAGTTGTCTAGAGTTAGAGTTAGAGTTGTTGTTTTGTATAATAAAGCTAAATTATCGATTCAATATCGGGAATTCGGGACCAGCTTTCAAAACATTCTTGTAATTTTTGCAATTTCATCGTGGTTTTCCTGCGCCCATAAAACTTACGTGTCTACCGGTGTTCCCAAAAACTCTTACTAAACTAAACTCTCTAACAAAAGGAAAAACCTCAACATATTCCTGTTAAAATTGTATATCAATGTATTCTTTTTGCAAATGAAACTCATTTCTCATATAATTAGATGTGATGATGTTCGTAAAAATATTATCATATCCGGTGCAAAAGGCATGTGCGCGTAAATTTGAGACTATTCAATTACGCTGATAACTTCCAATAGCTTTATATCAATTAACAATAACTCAATGTTTTCTATCTTTTGTGTTTGTTTGACTCTTATTTTCGTGTGGCTATATTCTTGTATTGCTTTTTAAGACTTGATTTTAATAAAAGATTCATAAAACCTAAATAATTTGTTTGTTTTAAAGATGACGCGGAGTTGGAGCGTTGCTACGGCATTTACGGGTGCTTCTCAAAGGCGTATCCATGGACAGAACACCGGCCTGATAACTATTTCCCTGTACCACCCGAAGCTATGGCTGTGCGGTGAGTGGTCACTTTATTTAATCCTAGATTAGGAAATTCGCTTATGGCTAAGTAATAACAGCCGCACGGGTCAATCGATCAGGTTAAGCTACGCTTGCCGCGGTTGGTCCGTGGATGGGTGACCATCTTCACATACCAAGACCCCTCCGTGCCTAGGAAAGCATATTGAGCCGTTGGTCTCGGCTGTCATTCGTAGATCTTTGACAGTCTTTACGAGTCGTCAGAAGCCCGAAAGTCTGATTTCCAGTTTTACCAAGGGGTATCGTATTACCCAGTAACTGGATTGTGGAGGTTGGATAGGCAGTCGCTCCATGTAAAATACTGGTATTCGGCGCAATCCGGTTAGACTGAAAGCCGACCCCAAAATAGTTAGGAAGAGGCTAGGCATATGGTGACTCGGAAATCAAGAAGAACCAGAGTACAGAATCGCTTAGCAAACACCGAAAACGCAAAACTTCCACTATCGACTAAAACCTACCTAGACGAACTGCTCCATTGAAAAGGCAATGGCAGATAACTTTACCAAAACGGCATCTGATTTCTTCTCTTGTATAAAGTTATTTCATGTTCTTCTCTTGCATAATGTTATTGAATAAAGTTAGTTCATGTCGTAGCAAAAAATATTAGGCAGTGAGCAAGATGGTTACGGGCTTGACTGGTGCAAGGCGTCTATTAAATAGACTGGTTGGACATAGATATTTTCTTAGGCCTGCTACACACTTGTTCGGGTCGGCGCGATTCCGCACAGCCGGTCGGCAAAATACATATTCGAACTATGCTGCGTGGCCTGTGCTGAATCATGTCCCCAACTGTATGTAGCAGCATCCCTAACATACAAAGATAGAAACCACGTGGGGGTGCATTAAAAAGCTTCACCGAATATTTACATAAATGTGTACCAATATTTTGTAACAATTTGTGAAAGTTGATTCCCAAAACCATAAATTTGTCAAAGCTATGGTTAAAACGTTATAAGGGTTTGAACGTGGCCGCGCCATTGAAACGCGGCGAACCGCGCGGCCACGGAGATCTTTAAAACTAAGCATGGCAGAGACCTGAAATTTATCTATTGGCAGGTATGCTACAGGTTGCTGGCTTTAATAAATCTTTCTCAATTGTAAAACTGGTGTCCGTGTCCGTGTCCGTGTTTAATGCCGTAATTACAGAAACAATGAAATAGCCATTGTGTGTGTCTTGCGTGGATCCACATTCGGTGGCATACGAACGGTTAAACAATATAAACAGACAACAAACAGGCCCGTTTAAAAAGTCCACTCATGTGTCGTGTCATCGTGTATGATATCTGTCATTTATAGATACTTCTATTTATAAACTGCCCCCTTTCGCCCGTTTGAGAGGAGATGACCAAACACACTAAAGGTTACCTCATTGGTGTAGTGGTTGGTCGCGACTGCTTAGTGTGTGGTATTGGGTTCGATACACGGGTCCGGGTAGCGGGTTATAGGATTCTTTCACTAGGAAATTCGTAGTTCGCAGTGCAGTCTGAAAAGGTCCCCTTAATTGGAATTTATTGTGAAATCGCCAATCCTTCTTTAGAATCAGAATCGGAATCTTTATTTGTAAACATAGGTAGAGTTACACAGTGTGTGGAATGTTACAACATTTACATAGGTTCTCTATGTTTTGCCATTAGGCGTACAAATACATTATAATTATCAATTTAAATTCAAATTAATTAAGTACTATAACAATTACTGATTATTATAAATTATAGAAAGCACCAGAGTAATGGATCAATAATTCCCCTCCAGAATGTCCACAATAAAATGTTAGGAAAGCACATAGATCCGATGTTATATGTCAAAAAGAAATAAAATATTAATGTCAAAACAGGGTCAGGTATCTTAATATTGAGTAAGAGGAATTATATAATTGTCATCCAAATCGTCATTTAACGAGTAGTAACATCACTATGCATATCTTGAGTAACTATAAGCATAGTGATCAAAGCTCCGGCCTTTCTTTATGAGAAGAGCCCTTACCCAGCAATAGGACAAAAATAGTCAGAGGGGCAATTCTCGTAATTTTAAGAACGTTCACAGTCTGATCTCAGTCTCAATCTGTCAAAAAATACTTCTAATTTCCCTACATTTTGACAAGTTTTTGACGTTTGTTTGTCGCCGAGATGAGACTGCGACTACATTTTGAACGTTTTAAATTTTGTAAATATATATTTGTTACGGCCGCGAATCATATTTTAATCAACGTACAACTCAGAACTGACCAGCAAATTGCAAAAAACGTAAGAACATTTGGCGGGCTACCTTGGAGCATCCACCTTAAGGACCTAGGTATACATTCTGATTTGGTTCTGATATGCTATAGTAGCTACCTCTTTCAGCAACAGGCTGGTCATCGCCATTTATTAAAGCTGTGCAGTGACGAAAAGCTCTTGCCTGTGCTTCTGGTTAGACGACGGAGAGCTGAAAACAACCCACTCGTTCAAATTTTGAGTTCTGTCCTTTAGGTTGCTAAGAATTTAGGTATTAGGAATAGTTATGTAAGTATCTAATTAAAGCGATGCATTTTCTTCGTGTCGCTGGCACGACAGTTATTCAAGTTTTGTTTGCCATTTCCACGGTGTACTGGTATTGGTGGCAGTGCAAGGGTCACTTTGTCTGCTTATTTGGGACACCGAGGGCACGATAGGAGGTGGAGTATAGTTTGTGAGTCAGCTCCACCCTGCTGCCGTTCCGTCGGTAGCCCCACATTACGAGGTTCAACTTACACCTTCCCACTTGGGTTAGGTGACGGTTCAAAGACTTCCTAGTAGACCAGGGAAGGTTACACCCTGCAGGAAGATGCACGTTTGGCGGTAGATAGTGAGCAGGTGGGGGAAAGGTATCCTGCCATTGTTTGCAACGGGCGTCGACCGGTTTACCAGCTGGGTAAACACTACCAGTAGCAATATACGTTTCATTTTTACAGTTCAACAACATTCATTGCGTTATTTACGTTATTGAGCAGACACATTTTTCGAACATATGAAGCAATGGATTAGCTATATCCTTCAAATGAATCAGATTGATATTGATGGGTGCTATGCAATTAGGGTGCTGGTAGCGATGCATAAATAAAGATAAAATAATTCTAGATCTTTCCGGAAATAAGTTTAATTAATTATTAGATACCTACTAGCTTATAGTATAGGTAAATATTTATATTATCATACTGTACTCGGAACTCATATCGCTATTCATTTACTGTCCTTCGTATATTAATAGGTACGAGGAAATATCTCAATGTGTGCCGTCATGGGTCTTCTCAGGGAACAAGGAATTATGTAGAATGATACAAAATACTGATTGAAGAAATAAAGTGAAAAAATTTAGTGGTTGATAGAATTTCTACATTACTATTAATAATTGAACTACATTTGAGCTTAGATTATGCTGTAACAGACGCCTCGCATTTGCAAATAAAACTTGAGATAGGTAAGCCAGCGGGGTAATAGCGTAACACATAAAATTACAACTGAACAAATTTCTTCTATTTTGACAGTTCAGCCATGTTCATTGCGATATTTACGTTGTGGGGCAGACGAATTTATTAAGCCTATGAAGCAATGAATTAGAAATAGTATCCTTCAAAACTGTTTGTGTGTTACGCAATTAGCGTGCGGAAATCAGCGTGTTGGTTGACTTGGCATAATCCCACGTACTTTGCCCTCACCTTTCTAACCTTAAGATACTTGAAACCTAATTTTGTGATTAAACTCAAGGTCAGATTGTAGGCTTTGACCTCCAATCAATTATGTCAATTAATCCAACTGATAACAGTGGTTTATCCTCGCAGAAGCGTGCATCGATAAAGGCTAAATCCAAAGGCCTCATTAGCAGTACATATACTTGGTACTTATACAAGATCCGCTTCGTTATTTACTATCTCTTGTTTGTATGTACAAGTCTCGGTGCGATAAGGCCGGGGGCTCGTCCGTGACATCAATCAATCATGAACGGAGACAAAACAAATGTTTACGTCCCATAATTGCATAGTGACGTGGTTATCAACTATATTAAACAATGTGTTTTTATTTTTGTTGCATTGTACTTGCTTTTTATCGAGTGCATAGTTTATTCGAGGTCTGTTGACCTTTGAACGTTGGACGTAGACTGTTCATTAATTATAATTGTATTGATAACGCTGGGTCAGTTCTCACATTAATTTGTGAATTGTAAGAAGTTTTGAAAACAAGTTTTTATGAAAAGGATGCAAGCCAGCATTATGATTTCGTTTTTCTTTCTAATTTTAATTAGCATACTAAAATTTTAAACGGTACCAGTAACCGTTAAAGAGTTCCCTTGCGAAGACGCACCTGCCTGCAGAATCAGATCATTTGTACCAAAAAAATGTATTGTCATCGGAACGAAACGTGTATTAAAAAATTCAACGTGATAGGCCAACAGGAAGTTGGGTAAAATTAGCTTGCGAGAATTTACCTTGGGCATTTTTGCTTTTGATCGTAAGTTATAACGAACAAAAGCAAAAATGCCCATATTTAATTTTGTTTTTGTTACAGTTATCCAGCATTCACGAGGAGAAATCGAAAGATACCAGTTTTGTTCGAAGCAGATAATAAGGAAAAAATAGCGAACGCAAATCTCGATCCAAGAGGGCCATTCTATTTTATTTCTCACGGATTCTTGGAAGGTGGACATAAACTATGGGTAAGAACCAGTGCATAATACTTTTTATTTTATGCTTTATACCTTAGTAAAAACGTCTCAAAGACAAAATTAATGAGAATTACAAACTAAAAATAAATAAGGTACATACCTAATGCATCTTTTCAAATAATCTTGTTATTGAAAATTGTTATCAAAGCTTATTTTCCGTGCCTAATTCTTATCTTACTTTTGCACTCGAAAACAACAACAACCTGGGTCATTCAGAGTAAACGTTAATTTTATAGGTACCTAATACAAAAAGTACCTATTGTATTGCCTCGCTGATGTAGGTGGTGGTCGCAAACGCAACTGCTGAGTATATGTTCGGGTCCTGGTTTCGATCACCAGGTCGGGCAGTTTTAACTGGTCGCATAACTGGCAAAATGTGGGTGTACAGGAAGGTGAACCTAATGACTAAAAAAATAGGATGGTGTTTAAAAATAATCACCATCCTATTTTTTTTTTAGTCATTAAGTACTATTCAATGACTTCCTTTATGAAATAAAAATGTTTTTCCTGAAAGTTTTATCAATTCAGCGTGCTTACGAAGTCAAACTATGCTGTATGAGAGGTGAGACATGCGGGTGCAGCGGAGATGTGTATCCGCGAGTGGTACAGCCCGATTCAAATTTTATGGCGGCTCTGAACATGAGGCGAGTCGCTGCACAGTAACAAATTCACGTGTCAACGGGGGTTAGTGGTCCGGTACTGCCCAGCAAATAGTGCACTTCAGAGCCGCCATAAAGTTTTAATCGCGCTGTATCCACAAAAGTAGATTTTTTTCAGACAACGTTGTGATGGTATACAGTGGCCTCCAAAAGTTAGTTGACATTTTTCCACTTCAGAAAAAAATGAAACAGAAATCCTAGCAATACAAATGTTTGAAATGCTATAACGTACTCCGTAATCCCTTAGGAGTACTCGATTCTTTTTTAAATTTATATTATAATCTGGCATCACAGCTGAAGTGTGAAAATGTCAACTAGCTTTTGGAGGCCAATGTATCTCAATATTTTAGAACCGACTACCGAGTGATACTAAAAGGAAACACGTATTTTATTATTAAAATTTGGAAGGTGATTAAAAATTCTTCCTGTATACAGCCGAACCTACTTCCTACCCCTTTGGAAAATACAGTCATAATGTTATATAATGATAACAAGCGTACTAAAATAGTAACTAATAAAAACAAAATTTACACAGATTCAAAATATGGCGGATGCTCTGTTAAACCTGCAAGGTAACGAGGCTGCAACTGTCATCGTGGTGGACTGGCGAGGAGGCTCTCAACCTCCTTACGGTCAAGCTGTGGCAAATATCAGGCTTATTGGTGTCATGACTGCGCATCTTATACATAATATTTATGTAAGTATAATAAAAACAGCGTAGCCTTTGATACTCCGTAAAAATGACAAAAAATCTTAGGAACAGAATAGCCTTTTCTATAAAAGTTTCGTCACGCAGTGCTCATTGTTGTGAATTTTTAAATATTTGCGGTAAACATATTAAATAATGTTAGGTCTTTTACAAGTTACCATTGACTAATCTTGAGACCATCATAAAATGTACCATATTCTGACTTAGTACCTACGAAAATTCTTATACTATATCATACTAAAATTCGTTGCTTCTTTTGCAGGAGGTGTTGGGGCTGCAGCATGTAGACAACTTCCACTTTATTGGTCACTCTTTGGGAGCTCATTTGGGCGGCTACTGCGGACATGCATTGCAAAAGGTAAGATTTTTTAGTACCAATACTAATAATAAAGGTGAAGAGTTCGTTTGTTCGAACGCGCTAATCTCTCACTCGAAACTGAGACTTTTTTTCCTTTTATAAAGTATCACAGTTGATGATACTTTATTCAAATTACAGTCTAGCCTATTAGCTAAGAAATTGAAATACTTGTGTGTCTACTGTATGTCAAATTTGTCAAAAACTTACTATGGGCTCGTGGAAAACATTGCAACGTTTGTAAATTGGTAGACTTGGTCCCCAGGTTAAAGGCATCGGGAAACAGACAACAATGTGCGTCAAGCTTGCTAAAACCATTTCATAGTCTTTGTATGTGTGAGTCAATTTCTAATGTCATGTTTTGTTCTCCCTTTCAGAGGTTTTACTTGAAGTTAGGACGGATAACTGGCTTAGACCCTGCGGCTCCTTACTTCACCCAAACTGTTACTTTGGTGCGTCTTGACCGGTCTGACGCTAAGTATGTGGACATTATCCATAGTAACGCCATGCCACTGTACTTTTCAGGTAAATATTTTTTATTACAAAAGGATCTTCTTTTTTCAGTTTGTTGATAAAAAACACACCTAGGCAGCGGCAGCGGGGTAATTGCGTAATACACTAACAGTAACAATGGCTTTCATTTTGTCAGTTCAACAACATTCATTGCGTTATTTCCGTTGAGAAAAAAAAAAGAGTAGACAAATTTTTCGAACATATGAAGCAATGGATTAGCAATATCCTTCAAAATCATTCTGATTGTGATTGATCGTGTATTACTCAATTAGGGTGCCGGTCTGTTGATTGTTCCTGAAACAAAAATTTAATCTTATATTAGGAACAAATGATTATAGACAATATGGAATTCTTTTGTTTTACGAGAGATCTATTGATATGGGATTCTATAGGGAAGACCTATTTCGAGAATTGGGCGGAAAAGACTGAAATGATGGTGATGATGATGAAGAAGATATTCTGTTCCCTGATTTGGAAATAAAGTGCATCATGGAATCATTTTACGGTCATGTTATGCCTACTGTAAAAAAAAATCTATGTATTGACGTCACATATTATCTTGTTTTATAGGTTTCGGCATAAGCGAGGCTATTGGCCACGTGGACTTCTACCCTAATGGCGGGTCAACACAACCAGGCTGCAAGCAAGCGAGCTCGCCAAATGGAGGGTCAAATGACCTGTCGTACCAACAAGTCGTCAAATACGTGGGCTGTAACCACGAAAGGAGTTACGAGTACTTTATTGAAAGTGTAGCACCACCTTGCCCTTTTATGGCCGTGCAATGCGAGTCTTATGATGTAAGTGTAATCTTATTTTGTCCATTTTACGGGCTGATAAAAGAGTAGTGGTAGCCCAGGAGCTGTGGTGGTCCAGTGGTATAAGCCCCGACTTACCCACGACCTACAACTCGTGAGTTCGAACCCACACAGCCATTAGACTTGATGAAAAAACTTGATTACAACACCACCGTTGTAAAAGAGAATAGCTAAAAAAATCTTAATTTAAAAAATTAGAACCTCTTCTTAAGTCGGTTAAAAATAGATCGGACTAAATACGGCCCTGGCGTAGCTAAAAGAAATCGTAATTTAAAAAAAATTAGAACCTCTTTTTTCGAAACCAACTTTGTGTATTTAATTTCATCACCACTGCTCTCAAAACGGTGAAGGAAAACATCGTGAGGAAACCGGCATGTCCTAGACACAAAAAATCGAAGACATGTGATATCCACGAACCCGCACTGGGCCCGCGTGGTTGATTATGGCTTACTCCCTCTCACAAAGAGGACTATGGCCCAGCAGAGGAAACGTAGGGTGATTATGCTTATGTTACGGGCTGGTACATATCAAAGATCACATCGCGTCGCAACGCGAAAATCTGCGAAATTATGCGAATTATTTTAATGAAAAGTTGGATCAAAGTTGGTCCAAATTGGTTGGTCGGATGGTTGGTTGTTGGTTGGAAGTTGGTATGTTGTTGCAATATGACATCGCTTTGATATTTGTCTGTTTGTCTACTTGCTTGATACCGTGCCAAGTTTGGCACACAATCACACGTAGCCGTGTCGCCGGCTGAAGATGCCTCTGCCGTTGACTCGTGCCGCAAATATATACGAGTACTATAAGAGCAGTTTCGCACTACGTCCGATCCGAATCCGAATTCAAGATCCGAGTTTAAACCGAATTGGGAATCTTCTAATTTCGGACGGACTGAGTTCGGATGTAGTGCGCAACCCCTCATACAAATAGTACTATGGCTACTTCGGACCATCATTACTCGGATTAGGATCGGACGTAGTGCGAAACCGCTCTAAGTCATGCTGTCAGAATTTTAGCTACTTTAGTTTTGCACAATAAATGTCAGTGGGTAGTCACTAGTCTTCAGCCGTTATCGATGCTCGATGAATAAATATTGGACCAATTAAAATAACAAAATGCGCCTTATTCTCCGGTTATCTTAATGCGCAGAAAAAATCTTTGATATGTCACGGTTTTCTTTGACGTCACATTTTTTGGGTAAAGCGTATAAATAAATAAATTAATTGTGAAATAAAACATAATTGAAGATAAGATAAAGTCGCAATAGGCTCGCCCCCTATTACGCTTAGTAGTTTACCATAACGTGCGAAAAACCCATGTAAAATACTGGTACTCAGCTGCATCCGGTTAGACTGGAAGCCAACCCCAACATAGTTGGGAAAGTAGCCCTTTGCCAACTATGTTGGGAGACGATGAGTTTAACATAACATGCGAAATGTGGATAAAACACCTCTGCAAATCTCTTCGTCCAATACCAGCGTGATGATATCAGGGATGTTGCGGATGCAGATTTTTTCACATCCGCGGATGCGGATGCGGATTTTAAGAGACACATCCGCGGATGCTTGATGATTTGTACAAAAAACTTAAGTGTGAGTAGGGTAAAAAAAAGACAGTACCTAATTATATTTATCCTTTCTTTATGTAATGGTTAACAATAGCCAATTTGAATTAAAAAGCAGCACTCACACGTATTACTTACGTACGTAAACAATACAGTTACATGTAGCATGTATGCGATGACACTTTTTAACAAAAAGCACAATAAAAAAGTAATAAACTCGTGATTGACTATTTACGACAAAACAACAAACGTGCGCGTCAGATCTTGTCACGACACAAACAATAGCGAGGCGCGTCACCGTCACCGATTCACCAAAGTCCAAAACAAAATGATTGCTTTCTTATTGGTCAATCAGCGCGCGCGGTCGACACGTGCCACTCGCCGGGCGCCCCTTTCTTGTCGCAACCTGCTACACATCCGCATCCGCATCAGCTCCGCATCGATTTATGCGGATGTCTAAATCGATGCGGATGTTCCGCATATGCGGATGCGGATGCAAATATACGCAACATCCCTGGATGATATAATAAGGAAGTTTTAATACAATATTAAAATATTCATTGTTTCATATTCTCATAACAAACCTTTTTTCCAGGCCTTCGTTGCTGGAAACTGTACAAGCTGTGACAAGCATCACTATTGTATACCGATGGGCTACCACTCTTTCAACATCTACAATCGGCTACAAGTAGGCGGTCTCGTCGACACCAACTCTAATATTGCGCTGTATGCTCTGACAGGCAATGTTAAACCTTATTGCAGTAAGTCGTTTTCTTATGAAATTAATAGTGTTGACTGATTGCAAACAACTGACGATCGCAACTTGTTCCAAATGAATTTAAAATAAAATCTCTTTTCTTTTGACAGTCTGTGCCTTGATCAAATAAATCACGACCTTAGTCTGTGTACTGTAGATTGGCATCGCCCCCTTTTTTTGTTGCGCTGTTTAAATCCTCATGGACTTCCTCCATCATGAGGGTGACAGAGGGATATGCCGGACCCTTACCGGCTAAAACCACCGCGGTGTACCACATCTGCCTATGGCCGGGGGTGCGGGATTCGCATAAGCATTCACTGCTCCATCGGTAGACCCCTAACTCTTCCTTGAAAATGCCTTGATCTTACAATTGAATTATCTAACATTACAGGAGTCCATTATGAGGTGGTACTGAAAGTGGCAAACACAACAGCGAGCATAACTCACGGGCCAGAATCAGGAAAACTATCGATAACATTGGTCGACAGAAACAACAATAAGAGCGAGCACATGTTTTTAGATGATGAACAGTAAGTTCAAAATCTTTACAATCACCTATAACGATTTTCAAGTGTATTTTACATGCGGCAGCCCGCATAGTGTGAATGGTCCTAGCTCTGGGTAAGCTTGGGTTAAAGATAAAGCATTGAGCGGGGTAATAGCGTAACTCACTAACAGTAGCAATGGCTTCCATTTTGACAGTTCAACAACATTCATTGCGTTATTTACGTTGCTGAGCAGACATTTTTTTTCAAATATACAGGGTTATTTTTTAAAGACCAGCCAAATTTAAGGATGTGGTACAGACCATCAAACTGAACAACTTTCTCCATGGGACCAACATCGTAATCGCAAATAAAAATTCAGCCGTCCCATGCATTTAGGTCGAGTAGGTATTGAAGTTTTCTATGGGACAGTTGATAAAATTTTCGCGATTACGCTATTTGTCCCATGGAGAAAGTTGTTCAGTTTGATGGTCTGTACCACATCCTTAAATTTGGCTGGTCTTTAAAAAATCACCCTGTATGTAGCAATGGATTAGTAATATCCTTAAAAAATATTCAAATTGAGATTGATAGTGTGTGTTACGCAATTACTGTACTGATTCCATTCGATTGAAAGCTGTTTTGACATCAACCGATTGACCTAATGCGACGGTAGCGATACCGCTTTAGTGGATTTCCCTGTAACTACAACCATACTGACCTACACTGGCATTATAGCCATGTATTAAATAGGTGTATACGCAGTAGTGATTGTTCTGCGATTCACTGAAAAGAATAAACGCAAATACATAGTAATAGCAAATAGGTAGTCCCCGCATTTATATAATTTCATATCTTGTCCGATTCGGGTCATTTGATTTTTGAGATAAAGTTAATAATAATGAAGATGTTTATAATTATGAAACCATTTGAGCATGTGAAAAAGTATTATCTATTACATACAATGAAAACAAAAGTATATGGCAGTAGGTCATTTTTTATTTAATTAAATGCGTCATGAATTTAATAACTTAAATAACGTTATTTATCGTTTTTAACGTTGTTTTTATCTATCTACTATACTAATAACATCGCGCTAGGAACCTTAGGAACCGAGCAAAAAGAAAAAAGTCAGAAAGAAAGCTAAGCGAATTCGATGTAACAGCGCGAGCAGGCGATGCGATGCGACAAGCTACAGTGATCTTCGATACTTACATAAGTATCAGCATTGCAGAAAACTATCCTGAACCATTGAAGTGGTCTATTAACAGGCATTCCGTCATTAGTCACATCTTTTCTAGTTAAACCAATTACATTTTATGGCGTGTATTAATGTTTATTTTCTATTACAGAAAGTTCTACAAGCCTGGTGTGTTAGAGACCAAAATGGTGGCAGTGAAGGATACCGGTCATCCACCTATTTTTGTAATCGTCGAGTGGAAATATGAGACGAATTTGTTCAACCCCATGACTTGGAGGCTGTTGAAGAGTCCCAGCATTTATGTCGAGTACATGAAGTTGTCGTCGATTGAATATAATACTGAGTAAGCATTATTTTATAACTTTTAATTTGTTTACTATCCACAACACCTTAGAACGAGTACAGCACAGCATTCATGTGCTGTAAGGTTGCGTTTCCACCAGAAGTGAGCGAGGATGCGTAGCGATGAATGTGAATGACATCGCTTCATTTTCATAGCTTGAGCTAAACTAGTTTTGTTATTCGTGCATATTTATAGTTTATCCACCCGCGGATACGCGGAAACGCACGGCGGAGAATCCACCATAAGCCTATATATTTCGTTTACGGAATTCATCATCATTCATCACGCATAGTTCGGGAGCCTCTTTTTCGTCTCCACCATTGCCGTCATTTTTTTTTAAATTAATGACGGGCCTATACGAAATTTAAAAAAAAACGAATGCAGAAACGTTTCGTTAAAAGTAGATAGTCGTATTGAATTTGGTTCTTTTTATTAATTTTATGCAAATTTTTCAGCATCACAGTGTGCCCAAAACGAAACAAGCCGGTCGTCGCCAACCTGCCTACGATAATGAAGCCGAAGTATTGTAAATTCAGAAAATAACAAAATTGTTACCGAAGACCCTGGCTTGGAATGGGAATAATTTGTATGCACTTAAGACAATGCAAAATGTCTACAAAAAGTATTCTAATAGTATTTTAATGTTTATCGTTATTCTAGTATAAAATATGTAAGGATATTCAAATAAGGTGCTAAAGTAATTTTATATTATAGCAGCTGTACATAGTTATTAGTACTATTTTTGTAAAACGAATTTAGTGTAAATAAAAATTATTATAAATATTCGCATTTTTTATTTTTTATTGAAAGTATCACGTATCATAAGTGTCATAATATCGATCTTCGCGGGGAACCTGAATGTGTCGTCGCGCCGACAGAGGACGCCTTCCCGTTTAGGCCGTGTTAGGACACCAACCAACCACCATTGCTTATATTAGGATATAAGCGATCGTGGTTTTCATTTTGTTCGGTGAGACCGAACGAGTCTTCGCGGTGACAAAAAACGCCAGTCAGTGTTCCGAACAAGTCATAAATGATCGCTACGACCCTCTTTGCACGACGATCGCTTATAGTTGCTTATATTAGAACATGGGGGAACAAATGAACGCGACGATCGCTCATACAGGGTGGCGAGGAGGTTATCACAATCATGGTCTTTGACGACACGGTTGGCGCAGTGGCGGAGCGATCGACTGCTGCGCTGCGTGTCGCGGGTTCGATTCCCACACGAAACAAATATTTGTATTGCCTATAGGTAGTTGTTCCGGGTCTGGCTGTTTGTGTATGTGAGTTTAAATGTTTCTAAACGCACCCACAATACAGGAGTAATTCCTAGTGTGGGGGCAACGTATAAAAAATGAAAATAAATTATGAAACCACGTATCCTATACGACGTTCTTTGAAAATAGGCATAATGTTTTTAAATAACACTTAACATTGTAGTCGTACCTTTTTTTTGTGTTATTTACAACATCATGTAAAAGACTTCGACTATCACCTGACGAATACCCGTGGCCGGTGAAGATAGTTTAAACGTTGCCATTTCGAATTACTCAAATAATATTTGGAAGTTAATAATACGCAAGTGGCTTTTTTTAAATCTCGCACGATTAGAATTTTGATTTAATTTTACCAAGGGCTTTTTAGTCGATTTCTCGAAGACCTAAATATAACTCTACCAAATAGTTATTGGATTCATGATAGCAACACTAATCGTAATCTATTTGACATTTCGCTGACGTTTCAGTGACAGTACGTTACGGATGTTGATGCTGTTGTGTTATTGAATTCTTAATCACAATTCGACTCAATACGTAACACATAATATTTCGTTATATCATCACAGTCCGCCATCATAACCATATTGTAACTGCACTTTGTGCTTATCAGTCTACATTATGGGCGATACTCGGAAGAAGAAAAAGTTTTACTTTCGTAAACGCAGAAACAAATATTTCTTGGAACCCGGCTTCAGGGGCTTCTTTTGCACGTGTAACTTCAGAGAAAAAGACTGCGTGAAGGAAGTTTACAATCTGCTGAACGAGTATGCTGGGAAGCTGTATCCGGACCTCGGGCTGGAGCAGCAGTCGGCTGTCCCGGAGTCCGCCGCGCCAGAAGACAGGTCAGACAGTGAGTCCGAGGATGAGACTGACATCGGAGACATGCTGAGGCGCGAAGTGGATTCCTTGAAGAAAGATTCTCAGAAATCTCTAAGGCATAAAAGATTCCAGGTGGTGGAAACAGGTGCATCTAATTGCATTTTTGTCAAAACAAATTTACCTAGTCCAGAAGAGCTAACCACAGCCATAATCAAAGATTTGGTTACAACGAGGCTCTCAAAGACCCGGCATGTGTTACGTCTGCTTCCAATCATGGCAACCTGCAAGGCCAACTTACCGGACATTATGGAGTGTGCGGGCAAGCTCTTTGATAAGTATTTCCTGAAACAGTCATCTTCCTTTGCCATAATCTTCAACAAGCGCTTCAACAGCAGTGTGTGCAGAGACTTGATCATCAAGGAGCTGGCGGAGATGGTTGTCTTGAAGAATGCGAACAATAAAGCTGATTTGAAAAATCCTGGGCTCTGTATAATAGTGGAAATTATTAAGGGTATTTGCTTGTTAAGCATTGTGGACAATTACTTTACATATAAGAAATATAATTTGAATGAGCTGTCTAAAGACGAAGCATCAAATGATTCTGAGGGGACTCAAGCTAAGAAGTTTAAGGGCAATGTGGCCACGCCGGGTGAAGAGAACAATGACACTGAAGTCATCAACTTAGATGTGACTTAGTTAATTTAAATGCTATTGTAATACTGTAATTCAGGTTATCAATAAGCTGACCATTAATGTTAAGTCTTTATCTTATATTTCTACTCTACTTAATGTATTTGTAGTCCTATTAAATTTCTAGGTTGTACCTAGAACTTCGATACCAACTCTTATACCAAAATTTGTCTTATACCTAAATTTTTTCATAAATTATTATAAACCCATATTAAATATACATGTGAAGTAATGTTTAGTTTATTTAACAATGTGTTCCCTACTCATTCTTAAGCTAGGTATGTTTTTATTCATGGTTACGTAAAATAAATGAGTCGAGGTCGTGGTTATGTAACTGGGCGTAATAACGCGCTGTTAAGTAATTTTATGATACCTACATAGTACCTACTGTCGTTACATAATCAACGAGCGACAGGCTGCCGAGGCTAGCCGGCGGGAAGGCGAGGCGGCATGTGCGCGTGCGGGCAACACGTGTTTCAAAAACTGACGATTCCAATTGGATTCGATCAAGAATTGGCCATCATTATTTCATTCAACTTTCTTGTAAATAAATAATTGTCATAACTATTTTTCTGATATTCAAAATTACGAAATAACGGTACATGCTAGAACTACGAGTTAAGGTTTTGATGACACACCATCTCTCCCGTCTCGAGTCCAGTCGCCTTACCTTACGTAATTTAGGCCATCGTCAATAGATGTCTCTTGTTGATATAAGTTTTGTTTGCAACAAGCACCTAAGTCTCATTTAAATTAATTACTGTATCAATTATATGTTACGACGACATTGTTCAATATTCTAAAAAGCAGGGTCTGCCATTTACTTAATGTAAGTAATTATAAATAAAATTATTACTACTAGATGTCGCTGCAAGTACCAATAACTTCGTAGCATGGTTGAGCTGTTGAGCTTTGGAACTAGAGCTATGCTACGGCTACATTGTCGCGATATTGCGAACTTAACTTCATGCGCTCTCTGTTGTACAGCGAGATGTCGAGCGGTGTGCGAGAGAGAGCGCGCGAAGTGTAGGTAGTTCGCGTTATCGCATCAATTTAGCCGTAGCATTAGATATAAGTTCCAACAAAAGCTCCATTGGCTATTTTATTAAGTTTTGTATAAGTTTTTCTTTGGTCCGATGATCTGCGAAAAAAGTGGCAGGGCCATGTAATCGCTAAAATTTAAATAAATAGGTATGTAGGGACACTTAGAACGTACAGGATGAAACAAGTTTTACCTTTAAGTATGTACCTACATTACCTTTTTTCAAATAGTCACACGTTCGAATGAAATTCTACTGGATACGATACGCTAAGTTTGGACAGGTGGAAAGTTCAAATAGGTAATGCGCGTCAGGATGCGCACTCATGGGTCTAATGATTAGATTCTTATCAGTCGGTGACCTTTATTCAGCCCGGATTGGATGACCCAAAACCCGAAATTTCGCTTCCGCGACCGTCGGCCGAGCTACAAGGTAAATAAGAGGCAGAACTAGATAACGCAATCATTGTAAACCTGACTTATTAGGAATGTTAACAGTCTCGGTCTAGCGGCCTCAAGCGCGAACACAGAGCATGGAGTCCTGGGTTCGATCTCCAAATCAGGCAAAGAGTTTGAGTCCTCCAATTTTTGTTTAAAGTCACATGTTGGACGAGCAAATTGCAATCTACTCGGGAAGAATCCTGACTCTAGGCTACCTCTGAAAAAAATCAAATGAAATGGGAGGCAATGGTTTGACGATAGGATATGTGGCGATGTAGATTATGTAGGTATGAACACCGGATGGGTAGGTACCTACTTATCTACGTATCTTTTATCCGTTGAATAAAATTGTAGTATGACAGTTCTAGTATGCAAAAATTCAAAATTTATTCTCAGGATAAGACATATTATACTCTATTCTATTACTAAGTTTGGTGAAATTCGCCCTTAAAATTAAAAAAGTAAACAAACCAAAACATACAGAAAGGTAATTAATTCGGCGCGAAATGAATTACTTTCCGTCTAAAAAGGCGAGGGCGGAGTTAACTCCAGAACGGGCTATCTATTTCCCCGTGTGAGTTGTAAGTGCGCTAATGTAATGGGCTATTTTGCACTATTACCCACCTATCTAAGCCCAATACGTTATTTGCGTTACGTGACTTATACGGAATGCATGTTCCTTGCACTTTATAATGGAATAGAACTTTCCTCATCCATAGTAGGAAATAGGTACCTACTTAGGAAACTTTTGTTTACGTGACGTAGGTAAGATTATAAAGTACAGGAGTGCAGGTTTTCCAGTTTTTAAACGATTCAAAAAAGCAGGAGGTTATTATGTAGGTATGTGCGTCTGTATGTTATTTTTTTATATGTATGTTCATGGATAATTTCGTCAAATTGTGGACCGATTTTGTTTTTCATTTGGTAGAGGAAGTTTGCGCGGTGGTCCCATATAAATTTTATTAACTTTGCTTGGTTATTTTTCAGTTAGCTTTGATAATAATGATTTTTTTTAGTCCACTTTGTGTTTCTTGATGATGTTATATCAAATAATTCTTTCACTGTTGTTTACATAGCAATTAGTGGTAGGTATACGAATTGGTGTGGGGTAGGTACCATAACTGAAAAGAGAATAATAAAAAAACTTTTTTGTAAAATAGTCTTCCAAAAAAAAAACTACAAAGTGAAAAATATTTTTTTATATAATTTCGGAAGTCGGTAGCAAAAAACTAAAATACAGATCCAGAGACACCGACTTCCGAAATAAAGTATTTTTTCACTCAGTAGTGTTATTTGGAAGTCGGTTGTTTTATTCTTATGTGTAGTACGATCTCTCATCATCTTAAAATTATAGTAGCCAATGTTCGCCTGCCTCAATAATAGCTTCATCAGTTTGCTGTTTAGTGTAGGTACAAACCACACAATACCTTCACAATAATTAGAATTTGTAATTAATGTTCAGCAGATTACTTACTTACTTGAGGGTGTTACGATTTACGATTTATAATAAATTACCATCAGTAATAAAAGAAGAACAAAGCTATGCGCGGTTCAAAAACATACTAAAAACTCACACAATTAATACATACAAATAAGTGAAGAAAAAAAAAATGATTTTATATAAATATATTAGGTACATAAATAAAATTACACACATTATATAGATTAACTATATACCTCTAAATAAAAATAAAAAGACATTAGTATTACTGAAATTAAAGAAAATAAAATCCAATATTCAAAATGTTATTTTATAAACCATGTATGTATCCAAAATATATAAATAGAACAATAAACCAAAAATAAAATGGTCTTTTAACAAACTTGCTAATAACAGACTATGCCATCAATGCCACATCTAGTAAAAATCAAATTCATACTGGTTGTTGTGCTTGGTTAGCTTATGATCGAGTTTATGTTATCTGTTAACCCACATTTTTTAAAATTTATTTTGTTATTTTAAATACGTAACATCTGTGCGCTCTAATTATTAATCTTAGTTTTAGATATTGTTTCTCAGTAAGTTAATTACGTATGCAATTCTTATGAGAAATAAAGTTGTTCTTAAACCCAAAGCTAATATAAAAAACAAATACATTAAATAAGTAATAAATCTTACTATCAAAACATTTTTACAAAAAAAAAAAAAAAAATACACCCGACTTCCAAAAAAGCACGGTGTCGTTGGGTTCGCATTTTCGTTTTTTGACACAGACTTCCGAAATTTAAGTTATTTACACTTTTTAGTGTTTTTTTTGGAAGTCGGCGGTTTTTTTTTTGTAAATCCGTTCTTTTCGCTCTACACTGAGCAAAGCTTTCTTGACTCATAGTAAGTAAAACGAAAGTATTAATTTCAACTTACCTACTAAAAGATCGCTCACAACTTCCGATGGATAGCTACTGCAATTGTAAGCAGAATTTGTGACTGATCAGGATCACGAAGTAAATATAAGAGTATGAAATGGTTTATTGTAGTGTATCTTGTTTTTTAAATTATATAATTGGTGATTTTCCCCCCCTTTGATAGGCGCCTAGGGCTCGTGCCCTACCTGCCCCACCCTAGCTACGCCTCTGCAAGGGATATCGTGTTACCCAGTAATAGGCAGTCGTTCCATGTAAAAAAATAAAAACCGTTATTTTATCGGTAAATTTTTAATTACAGTTTTTATTAACAAATTGGTTTTTTATTTTTTATTTCTACAGTTTAAATGTTATTTCATTGTGATATGAATTGCATACAGATCATATTATGAATTGTTAGTTTGTGACCATTTTACGATTTTTAATATGATTCATATTGTTATCCTATTATGATTCTGCCAAAGTGGCCTTTTTAGGCCTCCTGAACACCCCTTGACAATTCAAAAATGCCTGTAATTGGTTTATTTGAAATAAATGCTTTGAGTTGGAGTTTACCCACCTAATTAATTTACGTTCTACGTTGAGAAAAGCTTACAACCCTATTTTGGTACATAAATAAGAAAGCCTGAATTCAGGATCCAAAAAGCGTTACAGTCACAGTAAATGAAATTAGCTAGATGCCGCCTACAGTAATTTGCTGTTTTCTTTTTTCTAGATACACGACGCCTCTCCCTATCTCTTTGGTCCGCCCTTCAATTTAGGGTAGATGTTTTTAATTTATAAAAGTGCAATGACAGAGTTACTCCCTCAGTAATTGTTTGTTAGAGTAGCCAATTAAAAGTTTGCAAGGGCTGCCGCAATTGGAATTGAGCCAAATACTTCCGTAATAAATTGCTCTCCGTGATAAGAATACTCTAACAATATAATTTGTTTTTTGATAGTGTGCGGGCATGAAAAACTTTAGGTTGTGGAAGGTAATGAATTCCTGATGTAGAACCGCAGTAAAAAGACCGACCGTAATGGATTGATACCTTCCTAACTTTCTTTTTACTCAGCGGGAATACCGCGTTTACCTTAAGAATGAATTGCATTAATGAAAATGTGTCTGCTAGAGTAAGTCGCCATAGCGTCAAGAGGAATTAAATTAATCTCTCAGTCTACAAGCTAATATTTTTTTATTATTATGGCATGCATGAAACTGCAATAGGTACCTACACTTTAGGTATGTAGGGAGGTATACAGGGTGACAGGGACGTCGATGCACAACCTAGTATTCAGTACATAATTCTGGTACGTACGTACTGTTAAATTTTGACCGCGTAGGTATTGTACTTTTACATGAAAGAGCAGATTAAAAAAAAAATCGACGAAGCTTTTCAACGGAACTCAGAATCATGTAGGTCCAGAATCCATAGTAACGTGCGTAGTGCGTCGATATCCTTATCACTCTGTATAACTTCGTACCTACCTACTTACGAAAGAAGTAGTCACTTGAATGTTATTTTGGCCTAGGTATCTTAATAAGACATCCATAGAGAACTCTCATCATAAGTAGGTCTGAGCTAATCGAGTTAGTCCTTGCTAGGTGCTTGCTGACAGTCAAATGTGTTTCTTATTTTCGGATCCAATCAATCAATTCAGTCTTTTACAATCAACTGCTGGACATAGTCCTCTCTAATGTTGCACTTCATAGTCCACAGGTCAATCTAGCTAATCGCTAGTAACAGGTTTTGCTGAGGCAGTTCTTGTTGGTTTGTTTTTTTTTTTGGAATTGTTTTTGATTAGGTTCTAGTTTATTTATTTATTAGTATAAAAATTATGTATGTTGAAACTGTTCGTGCTCCTCGTTACTCGTTCCTAGAAAACCAGCGTTAGACAGAATCTGTCTGGCATTTTAATGCTGAAATAGGTAACTCTTTTTGACGCAGCCGTGAGGCAAACTCTGTTGTTGTTAAACATTATTTTAATTTTTTTTATGTTGTTATTTTTGTTTCACGAACTGTGTCCAAATAAACTTTATTCTCTCTTTTTTTCTTTCATTTTACGATTTTCCCAAAATACTTAAGTGCCTACCTAATATCTGGCACCGAGCCCTGATAATTACAGGTAGGCTTTGCGTTCGTGACGGCAACGTTCCTGCAATGCCCCTGGAATTGGAGAGATTTGCAGAGGTGTCCACAGGTGATCAGTTACCTGCAGGGGCGTCGGCCTGTTTGTTTAGCACCCAACAAATAAAAAACAAACACGCCTCGAGAGACACCGGAAACAATAGACCGTTCATAAAAATGCAATTATAGATGAGTACCTAAGCCCGACCTACACAGTCGTGTCGTAGATATTGGGGATATCTTCGACACGACTGTGTAGGTCTTACATTCGAGATGAGTTTAATTCGAATCATGCGGCAGTGGACATCAGCTAATGACATCCCCTGACGGTCGTTAAGGCCGGCTCCTCGTTTTATTTTTTCCCTTGAGTGACTAAGTCAGCGAGTTTCCTTTTTCAACGGTTTCGTTTTCACGGAACTAGTGAAAAATTTGCGCAGTAAATTGAAGATATTTTTTATAAACTATTTTTTAGATGGCGGATAATTTGGATGACTAAATTGCTTTTATTTTAAAACAAACAAAGTTGGCATTGCTCGGTTCAATAGATATTCATAGTTTTCGTCAAGTGTGTGCAGAATACACACTTGGCTAAGCTCCTTATCTCGACAACGTAAGAGCTAATGTTCCTTCCTCCGATTTCTAAATGCACGCGAGTTAATCTTGCACCCGTCAAATCCACCTTCTCTCCACAAGGATTGCATTTCACTTTGATGTAGCCTAGAATTGCCAAGAACGATGTGTGCACAACGTCGTTAAGACAATAGCTATAGTTTCTTGAGCATTGTTGCAAGGAAATGCTTTGAAACGGATAAGAAGCTAGTCAAAGGTCGTGAAACACTTATCTACCAAGATAGAAATCACGTACCTACTTGCCTAAATATATAATTTGTTTTTGTTATGCAGTGTCTTACGGTTCGCCTCTTGGACTTAGAGCGGAACTATGTAGTTTGTTTAAGTTTTGGTCCAACGGCGGAGCATCGACGGAGCGACCGCCTGATCTACTCTAGGCTTAAGTGCAAGTAAGAACACTTTGGTTTACTTAATTTTTATTTGTTAAGTGAAGTCAATGGACAGTGCTATCTATTCATCAGTGAAAATTCCATAACCGTCTCTTACGACATCCAAAGGACGAGATCCGATTTCCGTCTTTAGACACGCACTAGTGTTCAGACGGGATAAGGAAATCGGATCTCGGAACAGCGAGTGCTTTTTGCGATATCTTTGATTTTTTTCGTAGCTAAGATGTTTTGTGAAAATATCTTTCAATAGATCCGGATGCGAGGGTTCGGAAGGGAGGGGGTCCATTTTTTGTAACCATACAAAATATTATATCCTTACGAACTCTATTTGGTTCATTCAGTAGGGAGAGAGTTTCTCTCCAGTGTATGAGCTACACTTAAGCTTGCACCCGGTCTGGCAGCGTTGGAATAACAAGCACAAAACGGACACCGGCAAATCCAACCCAAGTCCCGGATTTGTAACAAAGTACGGCTTATTCTGCTCACTTCTACATAATATGGCCGAAACACTTGGAGCGCAGATGCTTGCTGCAGATTTTCAATGTGGTTTCAATTTCTTAGCGTCGTCTTTTCCCAGATTTGTGAGAGGTAAATAACGTACGTACGACGTAGGTTAAACATGTCAGACGCTCGAACATTTTGCTGGAGTAAATTTTGTTTGCTCTGTGGCGTGCACCTACTGTTTTTAATTAGATTATATGTATGTGTTTGGTATGTGCTTAAAGTATTAAGTATTAGGTGAGCTTGATCAGACTAAGAATGTAGACCGGAATTTTAAATCAGACTTCTACTTTAGGAAATAAATTTATTTTCTTTCTAAGATAAGTACGTCCACCTAGATAGGTTATATCGACTTTTCAGTTCTTCTAGTATTTTATTAAACTAACATTGTAAAAAAGGCTAACAACAGCATGTGCTCTGTTTATTTTTAATTTTCCAAAGTGATATCAAAAATTGCGCGCGAAATATTCAAAAATTCATATGTAGCCATTTATGCATACAATTACATGCACTGCGTGTGTATATGTACCATTTACCGTCACTCTGGGAAAAATTAAAAACGCTTTCCAGTAATAACGACACACCACAATAGGCTGGATGTGAAGCACGTGCAATTTTTCACTATAAAAGTAATATAACCCAATTCAGCGGCTTTACAGCGCGACAGCCGGCCGCCAATTACTAGCCGGCAATTTGTCGTGTCAGCCGACAGCGGCGGCCGTGCGGGAACATGACACCATCAGGAGGACACCTCTCCACACTGTTACACGATCATGATTCGGCCGCGATGCCGAAATAAACCGGACTGGACGGTTTGAATTACATCATACGCACAGGTGGTATTGTATTATTGTGTGATATTGCAAATATTTGTCGTGTCGTGATGAACGGGATATGAATAGGAGATAGGCAATTTTATTACTGAGCCCGTAAAAAAGTAGCCTATCTCACCAAAATCGCAATGAAGTCCTGTGCAGTGTACATATTTTCGACACGACTGAAATTGTTTGTTAAAATGAAGAGCGGTCGTTTCAAGACTTTTTTTGTTAAGGCACAAGCCTTAACAAAAAAATGTCTTCTGTTCTGTTCAATCTTAATACTAAAGTGGGTAGGTAGTCAGAGATTTCTAAGGACCAATGCTTCTCTTCTTCAAAGGGGTTTAAGAGTCTGCCTTAGTCATCTACATGTATTGTACCTGCTTACTAATAACCTAACTAGGTATCTACCGGTGCCAAAACCTGACATTAGAGGCTGTGCGAAGAAATATAAAAAAACACTACATAATTAGCCTAAAATGTTCCCACTGCACTCAACTCTACGTAGTACCACGTGGATGCCGGTTGGTAGATAATAATAATAATAATAAATTTATTGAACTAATGTTACAATTATTACCTTAAAATTAACTTAACATCGGTCTGTAACTGTTAGCGATCATCATTTGGATCTTTACGGCGGTTCCCAAACCAGGCGGCATGCCTGTATCTTGGGGACCAGAGTTGTGATACATAATGCTATTTGCCACTGGAGTTTATGTAAGAATAGGTAAGTAATTGCAAATGATTATATTAAACATTAAGATCAAAGTGAAAGTAAAACTTAAATTATTAAAAACCGAAATAAGGCTTAAATTGCACTGAACAAAGCATAAAACTAAAAATCAAATTACTAAAATACTAAATTAAAAACGAAATGTTAAACAATCAAAAACAAAATGCTAAACAATGAAAAATAAAATGTTAGATAATCAAAAATAGGGTGTGGGTGTGTTGGTGTGTGCGCGTGTGGTGTGTAGGTGTATTAGTGTGTGTGCATGTGGTGTGAAGGTGTCAGTGTCTGTGGTGGGAGTAGGATTCCGAGTGTGAGTTGAGTGATGTGAGAATGTTTTCCGATTCATCGTATGAAAGACCTAATAGCCATTGTTTGACAACATTTTTGCATGCGGAGAGGGAGAGTTCTTATGGGTCACAAGGCAAACTACTTGTGACCTTGTTATACACAAAAGTGTGTAGATAGGCAGGGCAGCGTCTTGTTAGGAGAGATGTGGTCCGTTGTAGCGGGATGTGAAAGATACGTTTGGAAGTCAATGAGTGGTAGTCAGGTCGGATTTTTAGGGTTTTGTGTATGCGTAGGTAACCATTGAGAATAAATAGTTGACGGACACGTAGAACTTGAAACTCTTTGTAAGTCTTCGCGTGATGTGTTCAAATGGTTCTGACATGTGTGAAATTTCAAAATTAGGTTGGGCGGAGGGCTAGATAAATGTGTTTTGGAAAATGTTATAAGTTTGGTTTTCTTTATATTGAGTGTAAGTAAGTTATGGTCTAGAGTTTGCGCTACTGTTGCTAACCCTTCTTCCGCAAGGCGGTAGATCTGTTCCCAGGTGGGTGCGTGGGATGTGATAACCGTGTCGTCTGCGTACGATATTAGTTCCGCGTTTGGAAGAGTGAGGTTCAGTATATCGTTCATGAAGATTAAAAAGAGTGTTGGGCCTAGCAAGCTGCCCTGCGGAACTCCAAAATTGATAGGCAGTTGACCACTTGAGTGTTCACCAGGTTTCACATATTGTCGGCGATTGTTGAGGTAACTGTGAAACCATTCGAGTGGTATTCCCTTTATACCTGCCGTGTCTAGTTTTTTAAGAAGTAGATCTGTTGAAATTGTGTCGAAGATGACACATGTCTTCGATTTTTTGGTTCTACGACATTTCGGTTTCCTCACAATGTTTTCCTTGACCGTTTTGAGAGCAGTGGTGATGCAATAATTTAAACAAAGTAAAGTGCCTGTCGGGGTTCGAACCAACGACGAACAACTCGTAAGTCCCGGCCGTAACCACTGGGCCACCATGCTTCAAGAAACGTAATCTGCAATATTATTTTCACTAAGAAAATGCCGCCACCGCTGTATATTTAGCGGCTGTAATGAAAATTTAAATGACACTTTTCATCGGAAATCTGTAAGCTTCCATATAAAAATAGCTACAAAAGACTTGAGTACAGTCACAAAAGAAAAACTTGCTCGAACCACTCTTCTTGAAGCTCCAAGTTTTTATAAGAATGTTATCGTTATGAAGTTACACAAGACTTCTCTGAAACTTATTCTAGATTTTATATTATGATTTTTGCCTAAGTAGCTTTGTAAGTAATTGTATGCTCTTTGAAAGTGTATTGTGAAGTGAATTTAGCAGAAATAAATAAATTGCAGTAAGTATGTATAATATTTTTTTTTGTTCGTACATTCTTTTTTCTATCATTTCATAGGTAAATATGAGCTGCTAGTGTTTAAAGGTCGAAATAAAAGTCCATCATATATCCCTCCGGTAACGCTGTGCGGTTTACTTTTACAGAGAGTAACCCAGTTTAAATATCTGGGCCATATTGTTACCGAATACCTGAAAGATGATACAGATAGGGAAAGGGAGAGTAGGGCATTGGCTGTGAGGGGAAATATGGTGGCTCGAAAGGTTTGCTGGTTCCTCAGTACCAGTAAAAATGACCCTATTCAAGGCTTACTGTTAAACATTTTATACCAGCAGGCTTTGGGCTAATCATATCCAAAAAGCAAACAATGCTCTGCGAATACAATATTATAATACCTTTACTATACGCACTACAGCCTATATATCCTATAGCCTCAACAGGGTGCTGTTGAGGCTTCCACCCTATTGTAGTGCGTCAGGTATGTTCGCCGGTGCGCACACTGACGACTATTTTGCAATAATGCGTAAGAAGGTGGCGTCGATGACATGCAGAGTGGGAGGAAGCACCTACAGTATCCTGAGGGTGTTTGCTGAAAGGCTGGATGGGCTACCATGGGTAGGTTTATCAAGCTTCATGTATTACATGGGGCGTGGTGTAACTATCTGTGGTCGTTATATTATCACGTTTTTTTTGTTTCCTAAGTATATACTAACATAGTTTATAAGATAATTTTCGACACTAACACAATGAGGGCCTATGTAGTCTGTAAATAAAAGATTTTTATTTTATTATTTTTTTAAAATCTCTCGAAACATTCCTCAATTTAAAAATGTTGGAACTAACCATCTTCCAGATGACTGTAAATTATAGCAAAAATAACATAAACGACTGCTTTAATATTATTTGTGCTATAATTTTGCAGTAATTGTGACCTAACTCTAGGCCACTTCATCCGCAATGGCTTTTAAAAAAGCCAATATCTATCAATATTATATTAAAAATAAATATAGGGGTTATTCTATACAGAGTATTGATAGTGACCAGTAGCGAGTGGGTGGTCCCCCTTCATCAATATCCGTACAGCCCGCGGGTTATTTTGACATAGCCTTTGTCAACCGCCTTAGAATTACATACAAGTCATCCCTAGATATAATATAACTAACATAAAAAGGTGAATTATGGAACATCGAATAAAAATATTTATTTTACTCCATGAGTAATGCTATACTTAGTGATAATCGGTTACATAGCATAGCATAATCAGCCTATAATGTTCCCACTGCTGGGACACAGGCCTCCTCTCTATAATGTTCCCACTGCTGGGACACAGGCCTCCTCTCTACTTCACCTGTTACATAATTGAGGGTATTCTCTTTGTACATACAGATGTGCGGGTTGTGCCTATGTTTCATACCCAATAACATATACCTACCAAGATATAGATATATAGGTAGGTACGGTACCACACACTGAAATAAACCGCAGAACAGTGACCTCAAATCTACGTAATTAGGTACGTACTTCAAAACATAGCACGTTTCAAGCTTCATTCAGTTCATATACCTAAGCAAACTATTGTTTTGCATAAATCTCAACAATACCAACCATAGAAATGTAAAAACACCTTTGCTTGCTCACCTGTTTAATTTTGAAACATCTTTCAGTTATAACCACGGGGTGTTTGTTGATATTAAGTATAAAAGTAAACTCTCCGCACTTGCTCGACTTACTTCCTCCAGGAACACAAGACGAAAACATTTGTGGGTAGTTCTGGGTTGCGTTGGAAGCTCATAAACGTGGTTTAAAATGACGGCGTTGAACTGCGTACCTACACACGGCTGTGTAGGTACTGTGTATAAAGGCAGAGTTCAAAGGCTGCATCCCATTGGTAGATAAGGTTCAAATCGAATAGACGCTTTAAGAACTTCCGCTGTAATGTCGTGTGCATCCAGTATTTAGTGCTGACACTGACACACAAAAAGCAGAGTGACGTCACAATGCAAAAACTTGTAAGTTGTCTAGAAGAAAATCTTCGGGTGACGTCGCCGATTATTGCGATGCGAAGTCGCTACGCTTTTATGTGAGTTGGCCACTAATTAGAGGCCGCGTTGTAGAGACAGTTATTTTACTGTTATGACCTGTAATAATGTTTAATTGTGGACAAAAATGTTGCGGTACACGTTAACGACTGGACTTTGTGGGACGACAGACCACAACTCACACACCTCGAAGTTTGTTTTTGTTGGTCTGTAGCATACTGTAGGTACCTGTAAGTACATAGTTTTTGTACTTGCCATCCCTCCTTACCTTACAAACTCCAATTTGTAGGAAGGTACTATGTATACCGATGTTTTTACTAATACATTATCTTTTATCTTTATAAGGTGTAAATGCAGAATTTATTTTTTTTGGTTTTGCGTTGGATATCCTAAAGTACTAGAACGATCCACCTAATAGTGCAGGCGGATGCTATGCGACGGGGTGCCGGGGTCAGACGAACAAGAAATTTCACGCGGGCAGAAGCTAGTCATTCATAAAACTATTCTTCGAAAAGGCTGTAAGGCTGGCATTTGACTCTTTGACAATAAAATTGTCAGCCTTTGTATTTTAAACAATTTAATAATATGAGATCCTCGAAGCTTCGATATATTGACATAGTTCAATAACTTTGTCTGCTCAGACAATTCTAGAGAAACCCGGTTGTTACTAAGTGTTTGTAGGCCGAATAGGATTATATTCGCTTTGATATTAATTTTGCCGCTTTTCAAAGTTGACGACGACTTTCACTATCAATAACTTTGCTACTCTATACTTCTAGGTACGCTACCTTTTATACATATGCAATTACATACATATTTAATTTTTAATTACTCACCTTTGGTCAAAAGTTTATTTATGTTTTTTATTATAAGCACACACAGTATAATTGATACTGATACGACATTATTCAGTACATACAAAGGTACTGCTTATTTCTAAGAAGTTTATTTCAGCAGACGAGAGAAAAAGAACTGTGCAGAAGTCAATAGTCAAAGTTCTGTTATTTATCTCTTTCTTTCGTTTGCATCCATGTGCCCTAAATCGTTTGAGAGTGGGACATTAATGCTGCTGAAATGCTGACTTGGTGCATGTTCTAAGTAAAACATGTGTATTACTTATCCTATAACGTTTTGTATCACCAGCCTATATTGTTCTCACTACTGGGACACAGGCCTCATCTCTTCGAGAGGGAGTGGGTTGTAATCCACCACGTGGGCCCATTGCGGGTTGGTAGATGTCACATGTCTTCGAATTTTTGGTTCCATGACATGCCGGTTTCCTCAAAATGTTTTCCTTCCGCGTTTTGAGAGCCTTGATTATGAAATTATTTACTCATTCAAAGTAATGCGCCTGTCTGGGTTAACTCGTAAGTTGGAGCCGCTGTGCCGTTTATTTAAACTAAAAATGATGGGATATTGAAACATTTTTTTCCTTTTCCTTTGTCAACACACAAAAGTTCACAAAACAAAAGTCATCTATTCATTTGTTTAACATAAGTATAAGGGCCGGTTGTTTCAAACGGTTGGCTAGCGTAACATACGTACGTCAAATAATAACAATTACGTAATCGTAATTAGTTGACGTAAGTCAAAGCCATAGTTTTAAAATTGTAATTTTAAACAGCGCTTTTTTTGGTTTGACGATAGTTAGCGCTATTTCTGACGTATACGCGTGCTTCAAGTAGACGTGAAACAACCCGCCCTAATAATGGTATATACAGAAAATAAAGAATGCGCTATGTTATGCCAGAGGGCGTCCAAAAATAACCCTGGATAACATAATAGAAAGTTATCCACTAACACTGAATTATATTATGTATCAAAGAATCTCCTACCTGGAATTGTAACTAAATAAATTAAGTGCCAGGAAGATTGTACATCTGACCTTTGCCTAAAGCCCGGCTGAGTCCACTTAGGTAGTCTAGATAAGATTAAAAAGGTAGGAAAGCATTCAAGAACAAATTATTATTGCTGGAATTTGTATAGAACTCTTGAATGAGAACGATTGCTATAATATTCTCGAAAATTTGCGTTCTACCCGGAAATCTCTCGGAACACGGGTATCTTTTCTTTAACGTTAAGTTGGTTATAACCTCTTGAATTTTTTTATAACTTCAGATACAATAGGTACTTAGGTAGATATGTAATTTATAATTTCCATACGGTATATTAAACATTTCATGAGAGTCTGTTATGGTAAGAGGTACTTATAATATATAATATATGTGTACTTCTTTTGTAAAATAGCTCTAAGCTTATTTTGTAAGGTTGACTGGTAGAAAATTCTTATGGCATTAAGTTCGCCTTTGTACATTTGTGTGCTTAAAGTATTAAATAAATAAATAGAATGGAATAGAAAATGTTTATTTGCATGGAGTTGTTACAGAATTGTTTCGTCCAGGTATATTCTACAATTTGGCATGCAAACCTAATACAATATCTAATTAGGTCTAGATGAAGATTGTTTAAAGGTAGTATAATCTGCCTATAATGTTCCCACTACTGGGACAAAATCCTCTCTGTGAAAAGGAGTGGGCCGTAATGCACCACGCAGGCCCAGATAGGGTTAGTAAATGTCACATGTCGCATGTCTGGGACAAAGTAAAGTGCCTGACACAGCTAGAAGGCGTCGCGGCAGACCCCGTAGAAGATGGCGGCTGACGAGCTGGAGAAAACAAACGACCAGTGGTCCACTGTAGCCCTGGATCGAAAGAGCTGGAAGTCATGGGCAGAGCCTTTGCCCAGCAGTGGGATGATGCAGGCCAACAGTAACAGTATAGTGCCTGTATGGGTTCAAACCCACGACCTACTTACAACTCGTAAGTGTCGGCCGTTATCACTGGGCCATCACTCAAAACGTGCAAAAAAGAATGCCTCACTCACCGTAAAAAATGATTTGAAAAGAAAAGTTTCTCAAAAAAAATCCATGTTCGCGAAACACAACTATCTTCATATATAACGATGAGTTCCTTCAATTGCGTTAGAGAGGGGTTACATAACGATGCGGATGTATGTTACAAAAGTGCGCGCCATTATGACGCGAAAGTTAGAAGTCGCTTAAAAGTTTAACGAGTCGTCGTTTCAACGGAACGTTTTGTTTATGGACGTTATGAGACCGCGCCGATTAAATCTTAAACATGCGGTGACATCACACATGCTGTCCGCGCTACATAGTTTAGTATACATTTTGAACATATTATTTCTAAAACAACAGTGGTGGCCCAGTGGAAACGGCCGCGACTGACGAGTTGTAGGTCGTAGGTTCGAACCCTGACAGGTGTAAATTAAGTAAAGTAAAAAAAAATATAAAACTTTCTTTACACTGTAACTTTGAGTAAATTATATCACCATTGCTCTCAAAACGGCGAATGAAAACATGGAAACCGGCATGTACTAGAACCAAAAATTCGAGTAGAATATACCAACCCGCACTGGGTTCGCGTGGCGGATTACGGCCCAGTCCCTCTCACGGAGAGGAGGCATGTGCCCCAGCAGTGGAAACGTTGGCTGATTATGTGTGTGTATTTCTAAAAGAATTGCCATCCAGAGTTTCTCCTCCTTAGATTGTAGGAATAAAGAAGTAGGTAATTTTGTATTGTAGCTGGGGAAATCTATTCAATAAAAAACAATTTATAACTCATAAAAAAATTGTAAGATTACTTACCAGAATAGACGTCAGATCTTTTAGAAGGAAAGGGCATTGTCCTATGAAAATGTCTAACACAATAAAATCGAGATACAATGAAAAAACCTCTTTGAGAACAAAATGGCGCCTGGTATTACGGAAAATTACTTACTAGCAGTTCTGTTATACGCCTCGTAAGCAAGAAAGGCGTGAACATAACGAAACTGAGCAAACATTTTATATAGGAAAGTTTATGTCGTCTTCGGGTTAAGTTACAAATTAGGGGATGGGCCCTTGACCCTCAAATGACTTCAGAAAAGGCCACACTAGGATGGATTACACCCCAATTAGTTACAAACTTATACTATACGTATGTCAAGACTTGTACGGGAATTTACTACACACGCACTTAATACGCGTAATGAGTAACTACTGGCGTTCAAATATGTAATTAAGGGACGGCTTGAAAGTCTATGTTAAATTAACTCGTGCTCCCACCGATAGGTACCTACGTGCTGTTCATTAAGTTTTATGGTTTAAATAAAATACGCGTCACTGAAAGCTCGGAAATGAAAGCCATTTGCAGTAAGTAGTGGTGAAGGTTTTCGCTGAACACACTTGTAATGTTAGTGTTTTCAGTACCTAAAGTTGTCAAAAAATAAAAGGCCCGTTCTGACATTGACAGTTCTAGTTGTTAATAAAGATCAAATTCGCAAAACACTTATTGTTTATATGAAACTGACAGGTGTCAAGAACTAATTCTCAAATGTCAAAACGGGCCTTTTATTTTTTGACAACTTTACCAAGTTTTTTTTTTAAACCCTGTGACGTCCCGCTACAGTGCAAAGGCCACTAAGTACTATCTTTCCACTTCTCTCTGTTTAAAGCTGCTAAGGACCAGTTCTACCACCATACTACCTACTACTTCATCATCATCATCAGGGTCATTTCATTTATAGGCTGCAAATCAACTGATAGCTACGACAGAGCCGCTAAATAGAAAATGCTTCCTTATTACTTGGATCAAGAAATCGTATCCGGGACTCCCAGAGACCTCAGGTTTGGCTGCTTCTATTGCTGCTGCTATTCATGACCAACCGGACAAAATATTTTTTTTTAAGTGTGTCTTTACACTTTACTTTGTGTAAATAATTCCATTACCACTGCTATCAAAACGGTGAACAAATACATCGTGAGGGAACAGGCTTGTCCTAGAACCAAAAATTCGAGGACATGTGACGTCGACCAACCCGCACTGGGCCGGGGGGGAAAAGAGGAGGATTTGTCCCGGCAGTGGGAATATTTTAGGTTGATTATGCTTATGCTAAGTGTATCTGTTAAGTGTTATTAAGTGTAAATGTTGATTGTTCCGCAGTGTATTCAAACTTAAAGTATTTATTTCAATTAAATCATTTACAGGCACTTTTGATTTTCATTCCAGACGCAGCAAACGTTGCTGTAAATATTTACAAATAAAAACATATTAAGTACTTATTAATATTCAACCTCTGCTTATTACAACTTCCATGAGTGAACCTATAGGTACCGCCGTACCTCGGTTCGTTCTGTAAGCCCCAGTTCGCTAATAAAAGCTCCGCGATGGGATAAAAAATCCCCGCTTATAGTTTTAATGCTTAAACGAGGCAAATTCCCTACTTACATGGCTTGTTGAAACCTTTCAGCAATGCTGCTAACATTCATTACCTACTTAATTTTAAGCAAAATGTTGTGCATTGTAAGTAAAGCGCTTTATTTATGTTTTGTATTTTCGTCCAAGCTTAATAGATTCAGATTTTGGGAAAAGAATAAAGACGCGTTTACTGTGTATAAGCTCAAGCTCAAGCTGTGTATAAGTTAAGTATGGGTCATCATCTAGCCTTTTCCCAACTATTTTGAGGTTGGGTTCCATTCTAACCGGATGCAGATGAATACCAGTATTTTACACGGAGTGACTGCCTATCTGACCTCCACAACCAGTTACTGGGTAATACGATACCCATTGGTAAGACTGGCTGTCAGACTTTCGGGCTTCTGGCGACCCGTAACGACTGTCAAAGAGCTACGAATGACAGCCGGGACCAACGGCTTAACGCTGTAGTATGGGTAATTCTTTTATTTACACATGCACACACATTTACATCGGTGAAGGAAAACATCATGAGGAAACCAGCGGGGTAATTGCGTAACTCACTTAAGCCCGAGAAATTCAAATTTTCTTACGTTTTTTGCAATTTGCATGTCAGTGTCAGGTTGTATGTTGAATAAAATATGATTCGCGATTGTAACAAGTACAATTTACATAATTATAATTAAAATCATCAATAGAACTCTCTAAGTTCATATCATTCTATTGATTGATATTTTATGGAAATACCTAGTCATTCTTGAATTTGAATGATTATCATTCTATAAATACATACTTGTTACGTTCATACCCTGGCCCTTCCCCCTTAAAGTAGCAATGGTTTTCATTTTGACAGGTCCATAAAATCCATTGCGTTATTGACGTTGTTGAGTAGTCGAATTTTGCGAACATTCACGAAGCAATGAATTAGCAACATCCTTCAAAATCTTTCAGATTGTTATTGAAAGCTGTGTTACGCAAAATCGCCAATCCGCATTGATCAGGCTCGTTTCTTATCTGTACGAGAAGAGGCTTTAGCCTTGTAGTGAGACAAAAACTGGCTGGAATTATTATTAAGTGTTATTAATGGCTTAGCGAAGTTATCAGATGCTTACATCATCATCAACATTTCAGCCGAAACACGTCCACCGCTGGACACAGGCCTCCCTCAAGCACATCTACTTCGACCGGTTCTGTGCTTCTCGCATCCAACGGGTTCCTGCGGCCTTCACAAGGTCACCATACAAGGTATGAAACACACTTGAAACTAACTACTAATTTATTTTACAATAAATAAATAATATATCTATTTATATATTAATATCTTTCTGCCCCATTTGAAAGGTTCGCGCGCGCGTAAAACTGTGTGTTAAATAATATCACTTTGACAATTTTGAACTAGAAGTTATACATGCGGTGGTTTTTTTTTAACAATTCAAATATATTTATTTACATTATATAAGCTAACATTTTAAATAATAATACATATAAAATAAGCAAAAGAATCATAGGGCATCAAAAAATTCGTCCGCATCGCTGTCAACAGGAACAGTGCCCAAAAGGCTGGCAGCATTGCCACGTTGTATGGCGATGCTAAGTCTTTGGCCAAGAAACAGGCCAGCCCTCTGGTCACGTGAAGAGTCGACTAACCGCTTGGCGATATCTCGAAAAACCAAGTGGGCACTCGGACCTCATGGCCCTAGTGTTTCAACCCCAAACGGCTCGAACATATAACTTCCAATCAGGTTGGTATATTTTCGCCGTTGGGTAAACCAACTACTAATGGTTTTTTCAAGCCTGTTTTCAATCAGGCTGAATCAGGTGCACCTGGGTCCATTAAAGTTAGTTTAATGGTTGAGCTGTATAAACTAAGAAGGGCAGACTGACTCAATTCCTTCCTTGATCTATAAAATAAATAGAAAAACATAGATACCTCTACTTGTATCGCCTGTTTTCTCAACATAGAGGAAGTTTATTATATTACTAAAAATATAAATCCATTTTCACAAGAATGTGAGTTGTGATGCTGAAATTGAATCTTACGACAAAATGGACAATGTTTTTTCGGGCATCGCCGCGGGGCGCCACAAGCCGTTCACAACTTTCATATTATGGGCTTGTTGCGGTCCCATCAACGTCTGAAATATAAGGTTATTGAAGAAATATCTGGCAAGCTATTATTGCTGTTCCAAATAACAACATTTTGTTCTAAAAAATACTTTAAAAATAAATCATTGTGATTTTTGTACTTGCCGTTGGTCCCGGCTGGCAGATCGTAGATCGTAGATCTTTGACAGTCGTTACGGGTTGTCAGAAGCCCGAAAGTCTGACAACCACTCTTACCAAGGGGTATAGTGTTCAGAATATCAGTATCAGATATGCAGTTATTCCGCAAGACTTTACAAAAGTCGTAGAAGAAAACCTATCATTTTAGTAATTGATTAAATTGACTGTTGATTGATAGTTGTAATGCCCAGTAGAAAACTTAAATTGAACTCTAGATCTACGTTTATTTTCCTTATGATTTCTTAGAAGTGTGATGTGTCTACGCAATTATAATGTATGCTCTATTGCTAACTATGTATGAACATGTTCCTAATCTGATAACAGATTATATAAAGGTACATTGTGCCAGATAAGTTCCAATCCAATCCCCTAATTGATTTTAATTGCTTTATTAGCATACGATAAACCTAGCACAGACAATCTAATTAGCCAAACACATTACCTATACACAGATAAAACAGATTAAATTGGGACTGGGCTATAACATAGATTACTGAATCTCATAGTTAAGGCACAGTCAAGGCTTCTCGAGAACAAGCCAAGTGGAAAGGACTTTGTAGGAAAGCGGACTCTAAGAAAGTGCTTGAAGATTATACCTAAGGACGGACGGACATTGAGGAAGATTCGCGCCTGCCATGCAGCGCACACTGATGATTTGCGATGCCGTCAGCGGCGTCTACGGCACACTACTGTATAGCGCGGTATACCGTGGTATGCCACAGGATAAATGCGGAGTGTACCCGGGGATTTGCACTGCCTCTCCCCCGCGATCTTATGCTAGCGGAATTCGGCACATGCCTTCGCATCCCGCCGCATTCCAGCGCATCCTGCCGTTACCTCACGCCTCATGCTGTCGCGTCCTGCCATATTTCGTCACATCCCGCCGCGCTATCTTCCAGTGCACTCTTCAATACCGCAAAGAAAAATCCCCTTTAATGCTCCGTGGGCGGTCTCTGAACTTTGGAATCTATATCTTGTTACCATTAAATACGTACGAATTTACGTTGATAAATTAAAAACACCCTGCCCCATCGTCCGCCGACGTGCGCTGGCCATTATTCAGAGAAAAAAAAGTGGTGTACAGAAACATTAGAAACTTCTCATTTATCCATAAGCGTTAGTGCTTCGTATAATTGAAGCCACAGGCTTCATCTTATAACCACTTTTCAGAAAAGCAAACAAACAACTTCCCGCGATCCTAGTTGTTTTCATTAAGTTTCTTGGTTCCTTGAATAAGGTATGAATAAGGTATGTTTGAGCAGACTTGTGCTGTATAAGCAGTGGTAACGACTTCGACTTACGATTTGTAGATCGTAGGTACGAACCCTGACAGGCGCTTTACTTTGTGTAAATTATTTCATCACCACTACTCTCAAAACGGTGAAGAAAAACATCGTGAGGAAACCGGTATGTCCTAGAGCCAAAAAATTTAAGACATGTGACCAACCCGCACTGGGACACAGAGAGAAGGCATGTAAATTATAAGCTGGTTATGCTTAGGTATGTTCAGACTGAAACAGTACACTTCAGGGCTGGGCATTTTCTGAGGGAGCGAATGTTAATGTTCACGCTCTGGCTACTGCATGTACTTAGTCAATTTTACTGGTAAGGCTCTAATTATTAGCCTTTACGTAGGGTCATAATTTCAAGGTTATTTTTTTCTTTTTATAGGGTTTCACGTTTATACCTTTTTAGTTCTATTTGTGGCCATTTTTTCAATAGTTTTTTTTATTGTTTTAGGCATTTTACATTCATACTATTTTTATTACTATTTTGATTCGGGGGTTTTTTAAATTTTAAATTTAATTTTTTATTTCGTGCTTTTTGTAGTACTCCTGTTATTATTTCACATCTTTTATTTTCTTGCGTTTTAAGAATCAGGTAATTTGGTGTTTAGTCAAGTTTTTTGTAATTCGCCATTTTGTGCTGGTGGCCATCTTGGATTTGAAATTTATCATAGTGTATAGTATTCTACTAGTCAAGCCCTTTTATTTGATACCCATATTGAGGGAAATGTGAAAAAAAAATATAATTCGCCAATTTGTGGTGGCGGCCATCTTGGTTTTAAAATTTATCATAGTGTATAGTATTCTACTAGTCAAGGCCTTTCATTTGATACCCATATTAAGGGAGTTGTGAAAAAATATGTAATCCGCCATTTTGTGGCGGCGGCCATCTTGGGCCGATTTTCATCAAACATAGCTAAGAACACTCCCGACAAATTCACCTTTCAAACAAAAAAAACAAAATCAAAATCGGTTTATCCGTTCGGGAGCTACGATGCCACAGGCAGATATACACACACACACACGCCCCGACACGTCAAACTTATAACACCCCGTCGTTTTTGCGTCGGGGGTTAAAAACATACAATGGGCGGCCTTATCGCTTTCTGCGATCTCTTCCTTGACACGACTCTTGACACTTGACAGGCAACTTATGGTCCATATAATTCAAATCACAACTGAAGGCCAATTCTCGTAATTTAAAACCTTCAAAATGTAGTCGCAGAGTCATCTTTGAGGTATTTTTGACAAGCTGAGACAGATCAGACTGTGAACGCTCTTGAAATGGCGCAAAACGAGGCAGTGTCAATTTAATAAACAATTAATTTCCCTAATTGTACAATAAAACCTGTGAAAGGTATATCGTATAGGTTTGGAAAAAAACTGTATCTCCCTGTATTTCAGTAAGTATCCTAATTTACGAACTGGTTTATGAAGCAGCCCTAAAGAATATTAACTTATTAATCAACATACTAATAGAATTTACGAGATTTTGAACATAGAAAGAACGCGTAAATGTAGGCCGCGAAATTAAAATTTTCTTGCGTTGTTTCGCAATGTGCAGGTATCAGGTTCAACAATATCAGGCCGTACCAAATATTTATTTTTAGAATTATAATCATAAAAATTATTAATACATCTCTAAAAATTCATACCCTATTGAATGAGAATTTCATGAAATCATGACATTTGAGGCCAATTCTAACTGAAGAAGTGGTACTGCTGAATCTAGTGATTATAATTTTGTGAAGCAATATTTGTTACGGTCGCGAATCATATTTTAATCAACATACAACCTGAGACTGACCTACAATTTGCAAAAAAAACGTTATTAAAATTCAATTTTTCGGGTAACCTTAGCGCATCCCCCTTAGATCGTATAAATTCCCGATTTTCCTAAACACCGAAAACATTCATAACCAAAGTTCAGTGCTTTAATGTGCTCGATAAGTTCAAAAACACACGGATAGGTAGTTTATACACGACATCCGCGCAGGTTCCGTTTCCCTGTTCGTCGTGCACGCTGGTGTGTCCCAGACCTGCATTTCCTTTGATTTACTGAACACTTTGATGATACTTTCTCTATTAGACATGAACAAAGACTGGTAAGTGGTGACAAGGAAATAATATTGAGTTCCGCATCAGTTATTTGAATGTTTATTATGAATACTTAATGTGTCTTTTTCAGATCAATTTTGTGTGGTAATACAACTCCGACATGCAAAAAAGAACGGCCAAGTGCGAGTCGGACTTGCACACGAAAGGTTCCGTACCACAAGGCAAAATGGGCCGAAAAAATATACGTTTCTTGTATTATCATTATTTATTGTTAGACTGCTAATTGAAACATAAATTCTGTGAGAATTTCAACTGTCTGCCTGTTAACCCGATAACAGTCAGACGGACGGACGGACAGCGGAGACGTAGTAATAGGGCTCCCCTTGGCACTGTTTGGATACGGAACTATAAAAAGTAGACAGCCTAAAATAAATTAGCTACATGAAGCTGTTTAAAAACAGATTCTCAAATATGTTTGGTAAATTTTTATACGTACTTATCTCAGTGCTATTAGTAAACCCCTATAAAATACCAACCTACCTCTTTCATATTTTTATATACCCTATTATATTTTTTTTACTACCAAACATCTCTCTGTACACTTTTCATCCCGATAAGGATGGGCAAAGCGTGAAATTTTACGCGTCCAAGAGCATTATAGGTAATCTGTGTCGTTGTTTATGCGGTAGTATGGTAATCTCACGGGAAGCGATAAATAAGGGCCGTATTCAGGAACGTCAGAAGTTGCAGCGTCCCTCTCTTTGTTAGCAACTTTTATGCTTTGTTATATAATTGAACGCCGGAAAACTACTCACTGAGAGGGCTGCCTTATCGGACGCGGGGTCGCCTCCAGTTACTGGAAACTTACACTGCTATAGATTCTTCCAATTCCGTTTCTATATCTTGAACAACCGTATAATAAATAAACAAAATATTATATTAAATTCTATATTTAGAACAGCTTCATAATATCTAATGATTTCTAAATAAAGTAAAGACCACTGAACATCGACACAGCTCAAACCTTCAGTCTCCTTTTTGTCAGTTAGCTCTCAACGGGAATCACATTATTCCAGCCACTCGTGTAATTTTAATGAGCGCCTGTGAACTATTAGCCGGTTCGAGTGCCCGCATGAAGAGGAGCCGATGACTTTCGAAGAGGGCGTGATGAACGCGCGCCTCCGAGATGTCGATAGCGCAGGTTCGTTCTCGAGAGCCCAGTCCTTACCACATCGTATTATGATGTCACACCACTTCTACACCACGCGCCAAACGAATACCGTCCTGCATGCTTTCAGCGCTTTATGACGAGAAATGACGTCAAAAACTCACAATTCCTCATAGAAAAAGTTTCAGCGCACACGTATCGCACGGCGCGCCGTGAAGTTTTTGTCCGTTTTAAAATATCCGTTACGTTTGAAATGCGAGCGCAACATAAGCGCTTTAACTTTTTTACTAACTTTATTTCTACATGAATTTATACAAAAGCCAGACACAGCGATAATGTCTTCCATTTGTTAAAAGACGAGAATTACAACCGCGACGACAGAAAAGAATAAAAGGGTTGTCTTTGTTGGTAGCAAGAGGAATACATTTTATGCAACCGCTCGAGCAGTGCGCGTACCTTTCTATCGTATAATAACCCTATTGTACCGTCTGTTGGATTTTATGCAATTTCAAATATATTTGTTAAAGGAGTTCTTCTAGACTAGCAAGCGTTTCGTTCCTGTCGTGTAGCATGCTTTGAAAATGCATCGTTATAAAAGATAACTCGGTAGAACGCATAATCTGCATCCATAGCTTGCTTCGGAATATAATATGTTCCGAAATATTTGAAGCAAAAACAAAAATCATAAATGTTTGAGTATGACTTCTAGTCATGCTTTCTTGGCTTTATAATTAACTCGCGGTAATTAAGATCACGTAAGTATGAGTATTTTCAATAAATCACTAGTTTAAATTGGTAATCAAGTCGATGTAAAACCATCAACCGGATATTGGGCCAAATCCGGAACGTCAGGGCCTTAGATCGTGATAAACCTCAAAGCTGTCATATTAATTATAATGCAGGGTGGCCAGTTTCCACGTAAATCTTTTGTTATTAAAGCCTCTTTGTTGGATATCGAGAAGGCTTTTTGAAAGAAAAGTATCGATTATGAACGAACAACGCTGCCATTTTAATTTAAATCAAGATTAATTTTGACACAAATCAAGTGGCGGCATAATGATGTTACAACTTGGTGTATAAACTCAAGGTTACGCGGCCCTAGTTATGAGCTGTAAAGACTTAATATTCTTCGAAAGGGATCTGCCCTTTATTCCCTTATTATCTCGTAGCATACATAAATAATTCATAAAAGAATAGGATTTTCATATTATTTCACTTTACTTTTCCGCGGAGAGTTTCGGCGCGTTTATACACCTCAACGAAATGACACCGGAATAGCTATGAGACAGGGCAGTTAAATGAATTATGATATTCTTAACGAAATTAATGTCGTAAAAGTCCTCTTATTTTGTTTATTGTTGACCGTCCCTTTCGGGGTTGGATGACTATTTACAAAGGATTTTTTCGAGGAAATTCTTACCTTTCATAAAATTTCACAATTTGTAGACAGATTTCACTTTAAGCAAGTAATTAAATATTTATAGTTAGTAGAACAAAAGTGTCTGAACAACAGACACTATATTATTGTATATTTTGATATTACCTAGAACACTTTGAAGTACTGTCGTGTAGCGACAAGTAAAACTGAACTTATACAGTTAAAAATTAAAATAAAGAAAGGGAGGTCATAAAACAATTAAAGATATATTTATAACTTTAAGATGGAAATGGACTAAGAGTGGTGTGTAGTATGTGGAGGTGGGGTGTGTGGATGACGATGCGTGATAGGTGGGCTGAGGAGGATGAGGTGGAGATCAAGTTGGAGGGAGGTAGACGCGAGGCAGGTGCCGGCGACAGGCACAGGTAGGTCCAGATGAGGGCAGATGCTGGTGAGTATGCGGCACGGAGGACACCCGTAGGAGGGCCCACGCAGCAGGACAGGACGCAGTACGGCAGCAGGAGCCGGCGCAGGTACGGCTGAAGAAGCAGGGCAGGGTGCAGCACGGCAGCAGGAGCCGGCGCACGTACAGGAGCTGGTGCGTGTGCTGCACGGAGGACACCCGTAGGAGGGTCCACGCAGCAGGAGAGAGAGGCACGGTGGAGGTGCTATCAGCCCGCCAAGTGAGGCGGCCCTCGGATGAGGCACGGCCCAATAGATTAAGGAGCCCTTCACGGAGGACGGAGGACGGAGGCGTAGGCAGGGTCCGACAGGTACTGGAGCGGAGAGGTACGCTGGTTATTCCCGCGATAGGTAGCCCTGGAGTATCAGGCTTTTTGTGGTATCCGCTTTAGAGGCGAAACCCGAACTGATCCTTGAATTGCGTGGATCTATAATGTCAGCTCGTAGAATAACATCATGTAGAAAATATGAATTTGAGTTATGAAGATGGCCAGTAATTAATTATAATAAGTATGCATATCTAATTAGCTAAAAAGATACAGGCAGGTAAGGATTTGAAAGAAAGGTTGCCATGGCGACGTATTAAACGTTGTTGTCAAAGCTGTCATAATAAAATATATTATTAATAAAGTACAATAAAATCTATAGTTATTTTGTATTAGAAGTATAGTGTTTATAGGAAAAATGATATCCATCAATGTGGGCGAAATTACCAAGCCTTGGATGTCACTAAATCGACGTAGTTTCATGATAAAGTTGGAGATGTGTCTGTGTACTGATTGTGGATAAAACGTGTCGTAAGAAATAATCAGATCAGCGCCTAACGGTAACAGAATGCTTGTTCTGACCTGGAGGAATGAATGAAGGTAACTGTGAGTATGTACATTATGTTACAGTACTTAGAAGCAATTAGTTTCCACCTTTTGGTCTGGCGGCTATTTAAATTTTCAATAACAGAAATCTAATTAAACGTGTTGGTAATAAAGTCTTATATTTGGTGAATTTCGCAGATACTTCATAAGACAATAGTAGGCACAAGGTAGAGTCACAGAGGTATCAATAAAATTATATTGATTTATATTGAAATAATGTTGCCAGCTTGCTCTATTTGCTTCATCAAACCATCACCTGAACCACTACCATTACCTGAACTTTCTATTGTAGAAGAAAAGATGTCACAAGAAAATATTTATTGCTTTAACGGAAAAATCACTTGAAAGGCGAATATTTTACTTCGGGACAGGTAGCCAGTTTTCATTCTTAGTCAGTTCTTTATTATTGCTGGTAACATTGAATTTTACTTTGAGCTTTCGTGACCTCAGTGCTGCTGAACTATTTTTAATAACATCAACTTTTTAGAGTTATCTTCGTCAAAATGTCGAGGCTGTATTACTTTGACATTTTTTTTACAAGTGTATTGTTGGAAAATGCCTATTTGGAATTCTATTAATAATTCTCCCCCTGAATCTTAGGTACATTAACTTTTAATATTTGTATAGAATGTCTTTACTTTGAACCTTTGAATATTGATAAATCCGTGTCTTGTCTGTTGCCCACCAGGCTCCTCTACTTTGTATAGTCTAGGAAAGAATAAAAATAAGAATAGTTTAAGGGAAATAATAAAGCTTCCGAAAAACAAATTAACTTCCAGCGATCTGTGGTTGACTGTAATACTAACTAAGCTGTGTTAAAATGAATTACCGAAAAGTTAATACAAAATTAACCGACAAAAAATGTTGTATTTAACAAACAAACATGAAGCTTATTCAAATTATAATTCTACGAAAAATATTCTATACTTTCAAATAATAAACATTAGTTTCCAAAAAAAATACTAAACTTCCGAAAAAAATACTAAGTTTCCGAGAGAGTTTATTGAAATTTGCAACATATATCTTCTTTAAATCGAAAGAGCTAGGTTAGGTTAGGTTAGAACCGTGACCACATAACGCACGAGCCGAGCGACCGAAGCGAGCGGTGCCGCGGCAGCGGCCGGCGAGTGCCAGAAACATATTTTTGAATGTAAAACCAAACCACACAGCCACAGCGCCACAGTTAAAAAATGTGTAAGATTGTTTCTAAATTTATAATATAAAATAGGTAAGTTACGATAAAAATGATGACCTGTAGATTTCGGTAAAACGCAATTTAATCTGGTGGAAAAATATAACATCAGCAAATATTGTATTAATTTTTCGGAATTTTCAGCATTTTATTCGGTCGTTTCTTTATTTGTATTCGCTTATAAGTTGTCGAAAAGTTAATATTTAAAGCAGTAAATTTCATATTTTGAGTATGCTCATATTTTAATTTTTTTTTCGGAGCTTTTTAATAGTTAATAACCTACCCATAGTTTAATGGTCCATTGTTACAAAATATAACCTAATCATAATTTTAATATAGCTTTCGCCCGTGGGGTTTGTCAATAAAAGTAGATCCTCAGGGATCCCAGGCAAAGTATTCCCATACCAAATTTAATCAAAATCGGTCCAGCCATTTCGGAGTTGGGGGTAAAATATGTGTCATATCCACCCAAAACGGCCATCGCCCAGCATAATACTATGCCCCATAGCCCCATCGCTAGTTTACTAAGGGCTGATTTTTCCAACGCCAGATAATTTTATCCGACGAATAATTTTGAATTTTTGACAGTTCTTCCAACCAAAAACTTTCAGACGTCAATTTGATTCCACGAATAAAAATTATCGGTTGATTGGAAAATCAGCCCTTACTCAAATAAGGGTAATAATTGCTTGAAATTAAGACTTATTACTGTTTCAGTGATAATATTAATTTCACAATGATTTTTGTTTAGTTCCATCAGCTGGAACATTTTAATAACACACCTAGCTCGGTACATGTAAGGTAATTAATACGATCACACGGGCGTCACTCTCTTGTTCAACGGGTTACGTAACACCAACGATTTCAAGTTGAGTACGAATTGGATTACCGAACAAAATCAGCTTGTCATACGCAAACACCGTGCTTCCTGTGTCGTAATAGTCCGCTCAGCAATTCCACAGTCTGCTATCGAACAAATACACACCGTAACTACGACAAACAAGTTTTAACCGATTCTCTAACTAACCCAAATGAAAGAGGTAAAACAATTCTTATGGATTTTACTTAAAATAAGTAGGTACTGTTTTACTCAAAACGGCGAAGGTAAATATCGTGAGGAAACCGAAATGTCCTAGAACCATAATTCGAAGATATGTGACACCTACCAACCCTCACTGGAGTCGCGTGGTGGATGACGGCCCACTCCATCTCACCGAGAGAAGGCCTGTGTCCCACCTGTTTTAGGCTGATTATGCTAAGTAGGTACTTACCCTTCTAGAAGAACTCAATTAGATACGAATCAGTAATTCCCAAAGCTATTAAGGCCAATCCCCGCGTCCTATCAATATCACAAGATGTTGATTAAACCAATAATAATAATTTTTATCAAGCTGAAACGCATTTCTCATCAAAGTACATTACAGTACTGAATCGGAAGCTTGTATCAAAGGATTTAATTCAAATAAGCTTTTCATTTCAACGTTTTATGAGCCCCCGGGAGAGTGCCTCACCACGGATTAAATTCGTGATATTTAACTTAACGAAATTCTAGTTTGAATGCCTGTGAATAGAAGCTTGAATACGTTTTTAGAAATGAAATGAACGCGGATATTGTAAAGACGGATTAGCGGCATCGGCATCATAATATTAGCTTTAAAAATAAACATTTCACTTGAGAGGCAATTAATTAATGAATCAAAAACTTTAAAACTGTTCTATTGAGTGCAGAAAATAAAGATAAGCTAACAAAGTGAGCCGGTTGTCAAACTCATTCGTCTAATTAGGTTTTTGTTTACGTCCGCTCCGAATAGACAACATTGAATGGAACTGGCTCCATTTTGTTTCACTGGCTAAAGAGTAAATTTAATTAAGTCAAAAGGGCTCTTGAGTTTTTTTCAATCTGTAAGGCTGGCCAATTAAAAAGTTGCCGAGACTTGTACCAGCAGGATAGCGACAACCGGAGGAGAGTACTTTAACTTACTCAGTGTAACTCTGGGGCTACATTAACGGTGCTTACTACCTAACTAAATAAATTAAATATTCCGGGCCACTCTTTAAAACTGAAAATTTCAGGCCTACTTGTCCATCGTCATGTCATTTTCATAATAAGGTAATAATATTTACCTACAATACGTCATGACGCCACAATGACTTGGATAAACAGCTACATGCTGCATGCTGCTTGTTTCATAAGTACCTACTTACTTAATCAAAACCACTCATTACCTGAACGCTAAGCGATTGTTACCCGAGTAGGTCCGACTAAGTACGAACAGTGCGACGCCCCGTAGCTGTCCGATAGAGAGACGCCAAATCGTCTTACGACTCGCTACGGAGAAGAGGATTTTTAAATATTTATAGAACCGTTTTCACAAACGTTGAGCTGTTTGTTCTATTTGGAAAAATCTTGAATTGCAAGCTTCTATTTACCTACAGCTTACCCGGTGCCGTTCTTACACCTCATCTTTCGTAATCCGCGTTTTAGTTGATGGTTATGCAGAATATTCGCCGGGTAATGATGTGTTTGGAATATTACAGTAACGATGATAGTGACTATTTCCGAGAGTTAATAAAGAAATAAATAATATTAAGTAGTGTCAAATGTCTAAAAAGCGAATTTATTTTGTATTTTCCATTAAATTAGACACGTAAAAGCATCAAAATCAATATTTCCCCTTCTTTGTGAGCGGATGCTAGAAGGGTGAATTTATTTTATTGCACCGTCTGGAGGTGCTTAATCGAGGAACCGTTAATTTATGTGCACTGTTACGAAGGAGCAGAAAAAATCGCTTTTTCTGAGGATGTGCGGAGCTCGGACGAGGAGATATCAGTATTCCAATTGAATAATTAAGTAGAGACACAGGATCGACGTAAGCATCCATTATTTCCAATATGCCGCACATAAATACCTACTTACATGGGATTGCGTACTTGTCTGCGTTTTATTGCCATATCTTTGTAAACACCAGACCTAATTTTGTGGATGAGTGCTTATCATACGAACCAGCGTTCTCACAAAAAAGAAAAATAAAAAAAACTGCAAAGAACGAGCCAATTGTTTTTGATTTATAGACTAGTTTCACAAAGAGATGTTCTATTTAGATGCGAAGAGGGGTGACCCGTTGTTACTACACAACGAAATGTAACTGATTCAGCAGTAAATGTTACTCGTATCAATTCTGATCTGCCCCACAAAGAATGCCAAATTACTAATGGAAAAGTTTTTCTAATGAATTGAGAAAAATGCGGCCTTCTCGAATACTGATGTAATGGTTCCAGCTTTAATTAGGTAAGTAGAAAGTAATGATCGGATACTCTAACTTTTATTTATGACTACACAAATCAGATAATGGATACGTTATCAGGAAAGAAACTGTTATTTAAGAAACTCTGTAGGACTTTATATTCTAAGGGTATTTTTTAGCGATTCTCTGTGGTCGACCATACCGATAAATCCACGAAGCGTCGTAACAAGCTATAAAGTAATTATGTCCCGTTTATGGTAAAGACGGTCGCTTCTTCGCGTCTAGGTGTGCGATAAACATCATTTTCATTATGAAGAAATTGATCTTGTTTTGTCAATAATGAGATGACCTATATAAAAAAGGGATATTATATTAAAAACAAAAAGAACAAGTAGGAAGGAATACATGACAATAGTGCCGAAAATCTTTCGGTCACGCACCAATCCCTTTGCCACCAATCGTGCAGTCCGTCTTGTTGATGTAAACTTTACGATCTCAGCATGTTCAGCAGTGGACTTTTATGGGGTTTTTTTGCAAGCCTATCCCACTGTCCCACTACTGGGAAAAGGTTTCCCCCAAAATTCATCCAGGAACTCTTTTCCCACGCTACCTCGAACCAGCCCTTTCAGTACGCGTTTATGGGTTAATATTATAAAAATACTGATCAACATTTGGCTTTGAACTTTTCGAGTGCTTAAAAACTACACCAAAATATCACGTCTAAACCTGGCAAACACACCTCCCTCTGTTCGCAAATATAGATATAATAAACACCCAAAACTTCGGACAATAGAACGGACGTTGTGTAGTAAATAAAACGATACTTAAATAAAATGAATTCCTTCCTCAATGTGACACTATGACTGGCATCATTATTCTCAGTAACTTTTCCACGCGTGTGAAGCGAAAAATAAGTGTCGTAATAGTAATTTGTCACGATCCTCCCTTCTCAATAGTCATTCTATACGGGCTTTATACAGGTAGTTTATGCTAATATTTAGGACCTACCCACCAAAAAAAAATAACGGTCCTGTGTATTTGTAAAGTTTATCCAAAAAATAACCTAGCTTTTCCGAGGGTGAGCGATTAAGCTAAATCTCGGGCTAAGGAAAACTCATTTAAGGAGTAAATAGGTATAACCAGCGTCTAGTTCTAGGACGTTACCAAACTAATATCGTGGTGGTTACCCAATATGAAAATTAAAGTTCCAATGACCGGTTGCGAAAAACGAGGACAACATCGAAAAGGATCGAGATTAAAGCTTGTAGACGTTAATAAAAGTAATTTAGTAGGGAGACGCGTCAACATGGAATTTTTATTGCGTAAGCATTCCACCCCGGACTAACAGATGAAGACATATTATCCTCGAAGCCCGGCTACCCTTGAAGTGATTACAATGTTACCCCTGACTGGAGGTTAACAGCGGCTACAGATAATTAATAACGGTATCGTCGGCACGGCTATTCTTTTATTTCACCTTAATTAATATCTCAGTTTCTCGTAACTCTATTTTTACCTATAAGTAACGCACACAAAGGCACAGTGTAATAAAGTAAGCAGTATTACGTCTCAGCAGTGTCCTTGAAATAATTACCTACGGCCGCTTGGTAAATAAACACGCGCTAGGGTTCCCCACTGACTGTGTCTCTTAGGTTGTAACTGTACTTTAGTTAGAAGTTCGACATTAATGACGAGAGAGCATACTTTTTTAAAACCTTGCTATTTGATGAAGGTAGTATGTCTTGTAACAACATTTAAATGTTTTTCACATATCCGGTACCTTGGTGATGTAAGGATGGTTTGCTAAATCATCTTGGCACTACAGCCGAGTCATACAACATGTCGATAAAAATTGCATTTCACACCAAATTATTTGGATGCAATTTTGATTTCACGAACGTGTTTTTGATCGCGGGACGCACGATAAAGACTTTCCAAGTCCACAAGGAAGCTGCGAGCAGAAGCTAGTATGTGAATATTTTTCTCCTTCAATAGGACATCGATCGCATCGAAAAACACATCAGAATCAAAATATTTTATTTCACATAAACCTACATGGCCGCTTATGAAACATTAGAAGTTAGGGGCACGGTTCCAATTGATCGTGTCCTACGGAGCAGAGCCGGCAAAAAACTCCACGGTTACTCTTTAAAAAAATAATTGGTTTTAACAATGTTTTCAAATTACAGTGTTAATAAATATGGGAGGAAAGTGTAGGCCTGTCAGCAAGTACCAGGGACTTAATAAAATAGACAATGGTTTACAAATCTACAGTCTACAAGGCCTACAACTACAACGTCCTCACATTCACAAAATATAAAATAATATTTATAAAAATAAATAAAATAATGACCCTGTTCCCGATACCGGTGGGGTACTATTTTTTATATTTTCAAATGTTTTTTTTAATCTTTTTGTTTATAAAGTTATTTAAAAATGTGTTTATAAAGTATTTAAATGAAATAATAAAATAATAAAAATAAAAACCCATTTAAACCAAATGACATGTTTGCTATTACAACTACTAAGACAGAGTTGAAATTAGAATTGTAGGTATATAAGGTCAAATAACGGATTATGTAAAAATGTATACAAAATTATCGTATTTTGGGAGCAGTTAGTAGACATTACCATAGTTAAACCGTTAATGAGGTGCCACATGCCACCAGGAAGCCACATGTGCAGAAGGAATTATTGCCAAACTTCCTTGTCTTCAACATAGTCTCTTATAATATGCCTTTTGATAACGACACGTTTGATGTGGGTTTTGTACTTTCCACCGCTAAGTTCTGTAACCTACTTTGGAAACTTGTTATACATTAATGCGGATACTGTTTATAAGAAATGATTTGCTATTTTTAGGTGATCTCAATTTGGGTATCAATTTCATTTTTACTACGTGTAGTTATATTATGGAGATCGCTTCTTATATTGAAAATCCCTAAGATTTTGCGAACATACAAAATACTTTCTAAAATATAGAGTTTTGTTCACAATAAGTAAAAGATTATTAGCTGCAAACCATTTCGAAAGAACAGCCAGACTATTGTAGACATGTAAGACATCCGTGTCTTTGTTTTCTATTTAAAAAATAAGAGAAGTATCATTACCATATACAATTATAAATCCCGATAAGTTAGCCACCATGTAAGGAAAGTGAAAGAAAATGTAAACTAGAAATAGGAAAAGGCCAAGAATTGAACCTTGAGGCACGCCAATCTTAACTAGAGACCCCGAGGACGTCGCCTCGTTAACGTTTACATTTTGCTGCTTGTTTGATAGATAGAAAAGAACAAGATCAGCAGGTTGTCCATGATTTCCGTAGTGGTGTAATTTACAGATCAGTATTTTGTGGTCAACGCAGTCAAACGCTTTGGAGATGTCACAGAAAATACCAATTGCATCCTCGGACTTCTCCCTGGATTCCAAAATGTGACTAATGAGATTTACTCCCGCGTCAGTCGTCGCCCTACCTTTTGTGAAACCAAACTGGCGATTATATTAAATCCTATTTGAGTTAAAATGTGACAACATCTGGTCTAGTATTATTTTTTCATAGATTCTACTCAATGCTGGTAGCACGGATATAATAAATTTATATATATAATAAGAGCGATCGCTCTTACTACCCGATGTGAAAATTGGTACTACTTACCATGTTTCATTAAATCAGAAAACTTATCGCTGTCTAAGCATTGATTAATTAATATGCCTGTTATAACAGGGGCAATTCTATCAATATATCTCCAAGAACCTTAACAGAAATTCCCAATAAGTCCTCAGTTTTTTTTTTATGTTAAGACTTTGCGCCGACAAAAACTACGCGATATCAACCATTTTTTTTCCAAAACCACACGGATTTTATTGAAAGGTACTTTTGTTATCCAGATAGGTAATGAGTTATACATATATAGATAAGTGGCGCCAACTACACTAGTGAATTGAGTAAGTAATGAATAGTTCTATCCTAGGTACATACAGGGTTTTTAAATAAACCAATCAACTAACCAACATTATTTACCATACAAAAAAATAACATAGATGAAACTGACAGTTGTAAGCCTCACTTTGGCGAACTGAAGATTTGGACCTTGCCTTGACTGTATGTGTATGAAATTTGTAAATTTATACGCAAATATCCCGAATTATACACCAAAAGAGAACAGAATAGATTTACTCTAAGGCACAAAAACAGACTAAACATTCCAACATCACGACTCAAAATGCATTCATCAAGTACATATGTAATGTCAATAAAAATATATAATAAACTACCGGAACATCTTAAGAATATAAAAAATTTAATATGTTTAGTAATAAATTAAAGATATTTCTAATAAACAAAAGCTACTATAATATAAATGAATACATGAATGATAAACTGTGACTGGAATAGCAATAAAATTTAAATATTTAATTGAGATTACTTCTACATTTGCCAATTAAATTCACGCATATAAAATAAATAAATAACTAATTCAATTTTAATTGGACTGTAATCTAAACGCCAGTATTGTATAATTATCATAATCTAAATACATTTAATTTAATTAAGAATTATTAATGTTGTACATGCTATTACTTATTTAATTTAATTTTAATATTTTTACTTTTAATTATTTATCCTTACTTATGTTGTTGTGCCCTAAAAGGGTCCATAACTGTATCTTAGCTTTAAGCCTGTTTTAACAACTTAATTCACATTATGGTGTGCAAATAAATGAAAAGAAATTAAATACTGTGTGACTTTTCGTTTGTTAAAATTATTTTTAGCTTCAAAGAGTTTAGAATTAAGTTTAACATATTTTTCGATTTCCTAAATGCAAGCAATGGTAAGAACTCTGTGTGATTTAAACACTGATCTACATTATTCAGACCAGTCCATGTTAAAGTCTGTACGAATATTTTTTTTTGGGCTATTTGTATTCTAGATATTTCCGTGGATATTCCCCAAACAATAATACCATACCGAATAATGAAACAAATATAGGCGTGATAAATCATCATCGCAGTTCGTTTTTAAAGCAGAAACTAATCTATTTATTTTCATACATATTTCGTCAATATGTTCTTTCCAGGTGAAGTGTTCATCGAGTGTTATCCCCAGAAATTTTGTTTTGAAAACATCCATTTGTTTCTTACTAAACTTCAACTATATCCGACGACCCTGGTTTCTTATCTCCTTTGATGACCGTATTGTTTGACTAATTGATTTCTATGAGATATTTTATGTTGGAGGCATTAACCTTTGTTGGTATGAATACGTAGCAGTGCTTATTTTATTATACTGTGCCAAAGGGTAGAGCTAATCTCGCTATATCTTTTACATTTTCTAGGGAGCCAGAGTATACGATATTACGAAGAGCAATGTGAAACTATGTGTTAATTAAAAAGTAAATTAATTAATACAAGTTACGCATACATGTGATATAAACTGTGTATTTTTTTAATTCTCCTTTTACGACTTCCATATAGTGCAATCATGATAACCTCGATTGAATTTAATCTTTAGTCAAATATAATATATACATAATAATATACATAATTGTAATATTAGTGCTCAATCTTGACATGTTAATCTTTAATAATTATGATTTTCCTCAAATTTATTCAATATTTTTTCTCAATTTTTATTTTTATCCTGCCTACACCATTTGTAATATGAATGCTCTGTTTTTGTATACATGATAATTTTCTTTTTTTTTCTTTCTGATTTTGTAATTTGTATTAATCATTCATAATTTATTTTCTCTATTTGTATCGTCTTTACACCTAGTTATACGTATGTGCATGCTGTGGTCTTCTGTAATTGAAGGAGCACACCTAAAAGAACCTTTTTCATTATTGTTTTCTATTGTATATGTGTATCCTTTGTTGGAGATCCTCATTAAATAAATATCATGTAAAATGAGTGATTAATACACACAACATTCATAATATTCATAAATATTTTAGTGATATTTATTTTAGAAGCACGCTCTTGTATTGTATATTAGAGAATTATTTTTATTTATTTATTTTATATTTCAGACAACAAGGTCATCTTGGAAGTAAAAAAAATGGTTAAAACTATGTTACTTCACATATAAGCGCACGAGAATAGTGCTGGCCCATTGGTTACGGCTGCGACTTACGAGTTCTAGGTCGTAGGTTCGAACCCAGCCAGGCGCTTGACTGTGTAAATTATTTCATCACCACTGCTCTCAAAACGGTAAAGGAAAACATCGTGAGGAAACCGTCATGTTCTAGAACCAACATTTTGAAGAAATGTGACATCTACCAACCCGCACTTGGCCCGCATGGTAGATTATAGTCCACTCCCTTTCGAAGGGAGGAGGCCTGTGTCCCAGCAGTGGAAACAATATAGGCTGATTTTGAAACGAACATTTTTGAAGAACGGACAGTCATATCTGTCCGCTATCACTGTATTTTGTTTTCCCTTCTACTATTACAAACGTCTGCATCTCTTTTGATTTGTTTTTAAATAAGCATCACCTTTGTACGTATTTTTACGTTCCTTTCTTCTTGTCTGTTTACAGATGTCAGCACATCAAGCTATCCGAAACTGTCAAATATTCCCAATCAACTTTGAACCTAATGCTTTAGCTATAAAGCTGAAAATCTATTAAAGAAATTTGACAGATTGTAGTAGCCTGATGTGCTGGCGTCTGTACATAAATGGTTAAATATATAAATCAATAATTTCTTATACTGAACACACACAGGATCGGACTATAAGAAACCGGGTATAAGTACATAAACAGTTTTAGTACATAGCCTGTGCGAGGGCGGATATGTGGGTACAAGCCTGAAATAACAATTAATATCTACTCACATTATTAGAACGTCAGAAATAAGCCGAACTTACATAGGTAGGTATTTAATGGTTTCACTTGTTAGGTTTTGCAAGCTTCTGGAAGCATCCTCTTGGCCTGTTACTACACTTTGTGTACTCATGCCGTTCCAATGTCTATTACGTATTTAGTACTAGCTTTTGTATTACCGGAAAAAAAGGTTATCCTGGTTATAATAAGCTATCTTGTGCCAAATTTCGTCTAAATCCTATTTAAAGCATAATACTAATGATTGAAATACCATCGTGAATTCGTGCAAGCCTAGTACTTTTTGTTGGAATACTGCACAGAAAGTCGGGTCATATTTCAATCATGATTCGAAAGACACGTAGCGCTATCTAGCGTCGACCGTCGAAGATTATTGATCTTTCCCTCAGGAACTGTATTTTGTGTCCTTTGCTATGCCCCTGACAGCGTACTTATATGCAAAATTACATGATGGTCAGTTCAATGGATTAGGCGTGAAAAGGTAACAAACAAACAAACTTACTTTCGCCTTTATAATAAATATTAGTTAGGATAAGTGATTTACTGATCTATTCTGTAAAAATTACAAAGGTGAAGTGAGCTTGAATTGAAGTGAGCTGTCAATGATGTCAATCTCTAGCATCAGGTGGAATGACAGCTCATTGCGCCTGAGTTTTCACGGTGAGATTTTAACAGAGTAGATCGGCAGATGCTGCTGCCAGAATCGTGGCGTTACGATCACCTTAAACGGTCGCTGAAATTGTCTTGTTTAACATTTACGTTAATTTTTACATTTATACTAAAAGTATTTTTTTCGATTTAAAGGTTTTTTATTTAGTTATTCTTAATAAAAAAAATTGCAACGTGACGAATAGGCACAAAACAACGATATTCTTTTGTTTAGCATCGTTCCCCCAGCTAGCAAAGTCACGTGCTGTTATGCAACGTTGCCAAACGTGTCAAGCGTCACGTGTTGCGCGGCAATTGTTGCCTAAAGTGCGTACCTGGCTTTATAATTATATAAGCAACTCTAGGAAAGTAGCGGTACTTGGGGTAGGCCAGCAGTGGATGTCTTTCGGCTGAAATGATGATGATGATGATGAAACAACTGTGTGACCTACCTGAAGGCCAATTCTCGTATTTAATAAACGTTCAAATTCAAGTCACAATGTCATGTCAGCGACAATCAATGTCTAAAAACTGACAAAAATGTTTGTAAATTGATTGTATTTTTGACAGATTAGAATGCGAACGTTTTTAAAAATAAGGAAATTGCCCCTCTGATCGATGGTCGATATCGCACAACCTAAAAAATACCCCAAAGAAAATACATAATATTTCGAAGATATGAGTCTTAGGGGTGATAAACAAGAATATTCAATGCTCTACCCTCCCGAAAGATTCAAGGAGTGATGAAAGTTTGTTAGCAAATGAAGTCGCGCAACAGCTAGTCAGATTATAGACCGCTATAGTGCAAGTACAAGTAACAAGGGATGATCTATTTCTTTATTCAATTTGTACCAATTCGGAATTCCTACTTTCCCGGCTTTACTAAGAAGGAAACGTGTAGTTTACGTTGCTATGATAGTTAGTGTAGGTCCTACGAAACATCCTCTAGAGAATACATAAGACTAATCGGGAAATTCACTGAACAAGTAACACGTAGCTAAATAAACCTATCATTTATTTGATGTATTCGAGTGGGATTTCATTTGAAGTGATTAATATCTGCAAATAGATCCATTTCAAATTTGCTGCAATACTGACGGACTGCGTGACATGATTACGAAAACGCGATACAGTCGCGGATATAATTTAACGCTAGATCAAAATTTCAAATGATTAAGATTTAGTCACTTGATATTACCATGCACATAATGTGCCGAGATTAGATACATATATATATAGTTGTGGTTTTGAATCCCAAGCCATAGGGTGGCTGCAGGGTAGGTAATTGCGTAACACACTAACAGTAGGAATGGCTTTCATTTTGACAGTTCAATAACATTTATTGCGTCATTTACGTTATTGAGCAGACACATTTTTCGAACATATAAAGCAATGGATTAGCAATATCCTTCAAAAGTATTCAGATTGTGATTGACAGTATTAAGTTATTAAGGTGTATTAAGGTGGTTAGTATTAAGGTGCTGTTCTATGCCCAAGCTTAATCAAAACTAATTATATTTATAGTCTACGGATGTAGTCTCAAGTTTCTTGAAGTGATTTTTTGCACGCTATAAGATGGAAGAAGATGCATAACTTTTAACATTGCATAATTTTCGCCAATGGAACTACTAACTTTCGAACTAACGCAACATTGTTCCTTTCCTGGCTGTCTCAGAGGTTCATTTATGACGTCTTGAGTTACCCGACCGTATGATTACGTTACGTACAAGACAAAGCGTCACCGACAAACCTGAATTTTCTTGAATATTATACGAAACATCGTATTCTACGCATCACTGTTGCAGAAAAACAAAGCACAGCTGATAAAATATTCAAGGGATACATTACGCGATTGATGAGCCGAGACACAAAATTATAAACAGGAGAAGAAACATCGCGGGAGTGCGGTTGACTTCATACCCTCATTGAGGTAATCTTGTGGGAAATCAAGGCAACCGCGACCGAGCAATTTGTTATTTCTCAGACAAAACCGAGCGAATGAGACCCCACAATTGTCATGATTGCCCGCAGATCTTGTCTTAGGCCGCAGCTTACCACGATGTGGTTAGAATACTGATGTACATTATATATGATGCCGTAGATAAAGATGAAAACTGGCGCTAAATGGTCACATATGATGAAATAAGTCGATGTAGTCATACAAATGAGTATGCAATATTGGGTATATCAGCGAATGATAATTGTATGATGGGAACATTATTCGATATCGGAAGCAATACAGAGACAATTGAGCTACATTTGCGTTATGCGGCGAATGCTTGTTGAACTGAATTTAGTGTATGCCTAATAGTATTCACAGAATAGGTATGATTAGGTTCAAAGCTATATTCGGCATCTGTTACCGTCATGTTGAATGTGGAGTGGTTAAGCAATTATCGGGAATGATCTAATAAGTAAATTGTCGCCTGACTGAGAGAGGAAGATTTTTTCACTGTCTAATTCTGATTAAGAGTAAAACTGGCAATATTATTATTAAACAAAGAACCGAAGGTAAGACCTGTATTAGACCCAAACAGACTAGGGAAGCATGGCATTCAATTAGACCAATATTCAGCAGTGTATGACTGTCGATGATAGTGAAGAGTACTGTTATATTTTAGGTCTGCTTCCAAACATAGGAACTAACAAAACAAACAATAAAAAATGTTTTACAAAACAAAATTGTTGCAGGCAATTCAAACTTTTTGTTGATGACAGTGGATTGGCAGGCCATCGAAAAGCATTTACAACACTAGTCCTTGGATCGACGTGTTGCAATCATGGCCGACAATGTACGAATATGAATATTTTATTTGAACGACCAATTGGCTGTCCTGTCGTGCAAACATTTGATATTCACTGTGAATACGAAAGGTTTGCTTATTAATTAGATTGTCGTACCACGTACAGAGTCCAACGACGGAAAATCGGCCGATGTGAATTGCTCTTAATTCGCTGCCTGGCTTCCGATAAAATATTGGGACCGCATCGCAAACGGGATATGAATTACAAACAAAATATTAAGCTGCAGATTAACGCGGCTAGTTTATAATGTTTAATGGATTTATGCAATTATGGCATGGAATAATTTGTTTTAATTTCCAAAGCGATTTATTGAAGTGTTGTGTCCGCTACGATAGCTCTCTAAACGAATCGAACGAGATTACTATCCTATTTAACTCAGCCTATCGCAGTCCACTGCTGCATGTAGGTCTTTCCCAGGCTGCGCCACAACACGCTGTTCTCCGCCTTTCAAATCCAGTCTGTCCCAGCCATCTTCTTAAGGTCTTCGGTTCGTCTAGCTGGGAGGCGTCCCACACTACGCTTGCCGACACGCGGTCTCCACTCCAGGACTCGTTCGCTTCATCGGCCATCGGTCCTTCAACCAACATGGCCAGCCCACTGCCACTACAGCTTACTCTGCAAGCTCGGTAACGCCTTCCTACCACCTAACCCTAGGTAGATATCCTAGTACCTGTCATAATTTACAAATGATGGCTACCTACTGCGCGACTAATGAAGTCGAGGGACCATAATATTGCCAGCTCAGATAACGTTAGCGACTAAAAACATCGTCAATGCAAAAAAGTTAATTTATTTATGCAAATAAAATCAAATTCGACGCGACGAAACACTAAGGGAGATGGCTCCATAGAGATTTACGGCATATTAAGAACACCTACATACCATGATAGGTACCTACCGTGAATTTAATTACGTTTGCATTAAATTACTACACAAGGAGTTGTACTATGTATAGTTTCCTCATTTTGTTGTCATATTATTTACCAGCTGCTGTCCGGGACTTCGATCGCGTGACAATACCTTTTGATTTTCTTTATTTTTCTAAGATAAAAGTAAGTTAAACCTAAGTTACTTTAGCCTTATAACATTGGCTATATGCCAGTGAAAGTCCCGTCAAAATCGGTTCACTGGTCTCGGAGATTAGCCGGAACTAACAGACAAACAAAAATTATTAGTACCGTATGTATATGCTTTCATATGCATTTAGAAAAAAGCTGTTATTTTGACATTACAAACAGACACTTCAATTTTATTTATTTGTATAGATGACTGGAATATTTACCTTTGAAAAATAATAAGTGATCTTTAGAATATTCTCGTCTTGTAGGTAAGTCTTGCACTTTCAAAAATTAAAAGTGCAAGTTCGCTCTAGTTAGCAAGAACGCCACGACACTTCAGTAATTTAAAACTTTTTAATATAAAGTGCTGCTGCTGGCTCGATATCATGTCTAGCGTGACAGTTACACGTAGGCATCGATCTCTGTTTTCAGGTAATTGAGGCAGCTATTCTCTGTCCACTAGGTTAACCGTTTTTTGACAGTTGCCTTATAACGTAACTATTCCAGATTACGTAAAAGTTAACTTTAAAATGCGTAATAAAATAAATACCTATATAAACTGCCTAATCTTATTGAATTATCTTATTTATAAGTTCAAATCAGTGTTGACAAAAACATATAATTGCTCACTAGTTCGATCTGTCAAAAAACGGTTAACCTAGTGGACAGAGTATATAACATTTATTTCTAACTAGCTTTCGCCCGCGGCTTCGCCCGTGTGGTTGTCAGAAAATATACCACGTACTACCGGGACTAATTCCCGTATTACAGAACCTCACTCATGCCTCAAGCATTACTTAAAACTAGTTTCAACCAATCAAATGGCCCTAAACTAGTTTTAAGTAATGCTTGAGTCTTGAGTGAAATTCTGTAATACGAACCTAAAAGTACCCTTTGTCCAGGAAAACTATCTGTGTGCCAAAGGTCAATGCTCATGGATGTATGGAATCCCGTACCATGCTGCATCAAAGTCAAACTTTGTTTTTTATAGACTACACTTATCATATTAACTTCTACAAAAGTTCTATTTGTAAACAAGACCCGGGTTTCGGAGAGTTTAAAAAAAATCGAAATAACCTGAAAACTAGGTACTTTATTTTGTTTGACATGTCATACACGAACGGCCATTATTGCTCTTAAAATAATGATAATCGTTTAAATTAAAATTCTATTCTATTTTATTCTAGTTATTTTTTTACTTTAAATTAAATTCCCTGTTCAAAAATCAAATCACCGACGCGTAATGTCATAAAAAATTATGAAAATAATTACTATAATATTTTGATCTTGATGGATGAGACTTATTGGTACGACTTTTGGTCATTGTCTTTTCATACGAATCCTTTCCGCTGTTTTTGCACCACCCCGGAACATACATCCACAAAAATTCTAAAAACTATATTTTCTGCATCGGACGTTCCCACACCTCGCAGAAATTACTTTTTGACTTCGTTACTATTTTATAAGGCTTTCTAATATAGATAATAAACACTGAGAAGTCTTTTCAGATCTACCTATATTCACTATAAAATAACAAAGAATTTAAAGTTGAAATATAAAATGATGAGCTAAACAGAGAAAATAATATTGACTAGTTTTGGCGAAATAGTAGTATTTATACCAAGAAATAGTTTTATTACGATTAAAATTGTCTTCTTTACTTAGAGAACCTATCATGGCTTCCCCGTAATCGATGCAACGAGAGATTTAACTTGCGGTTCCCACCATCTCCTCTCATGTTTAAAAAAAAGGTAACTGTTAAAGATTTATGAAACTTGAGTCTTCCAAGTTTCATAAATCTTTAACAGTTACCATTAGTAAAAAATCACGTAATTATAACAAGTCATTCAAAATTCCGACGTCAGTGTTCGCAACACTGAACAATTTACAACAACTCATAAAAGTTTTTAATGATAGCCAACGGCATCTAGAACCTTAAATTTTAAACGATGCTGCCCCTAAATTATACAAACAAATTATATTTTCATTTCTTTTTAGTTTCAACTTAGAAACAAATTATCGTGCCTATTAGAGTGAGTGAGCATTTTAAGTTTTTAATAACCTAGCTTAATCTAATGTTAACAGTTGTTTCCATTACTTTAAATACGCAAGATGTGTGAAATTAAAATTCATTCAGATTAATAATTCTCTATCTAGCTTTTGTTTCAGAGTTGTTCCCCTTGTTTTTAATCGTGCACTTAAGAGGGACAATTCTCGTTCAAAATCTAGTCGCAATCTCATCTCAGCGATAATCAATGTCAAAAACTTGTCAAAAATGTTGAGAAATTAGAGGTAGGTATTTTTGTAAACGTTCTTAAAGCTACGGGAATTGCCCCTCTGATATTATAATAGCTGTTTTATCATAGTTTTACAAACAACCCTTGTAAATAAATAAATATAAATTTTAAACTTGGCACTTGATCGTATAGTTACACTTTTTAACGTTGGCATGATCTCAGAATATTTTGAATAACAACAAACTTAGATGTTATTGCCATAACTGCTATTCGAGCAAATCTTTGTATTGTCGGTTTTCATATAAAACTCTGTGTTGCATTTCAGCATCGCTTTACGTGTAATAAGCGGGGATGGTTGCTATTTCATTGAGCAACAATGGATGCTCGTTCAAACGTAGTCACACACTAGCACGGTTGTAACACTCGACCTGTGTGCAGGTACTAACTGAAACATTCTATTTTCGTTCTCCACAATAATATGAAATGTGAATAAAACTGTCTGTTTTCATGTTGAAGTCAACATAATGTAATATTCCTGTTTTCAAAAATTTCAATACTTATTTCTTTTAAGGATACAAAGAATTTAATTTGGTCAAACCTTGCACTTCCACTTTACTGGAGGCATTTTTCATTACATTCATATAACTGGGAGCAGAAGGTTTCACTAAATGTAAATACATATACACATGTGTGAAAGGACCACGGAGAAGGGTCACTTTTACTGTTTTTTTACGCAAAACACAATAAATGTATTCAAATTAGAGAGTTTGGTGTGACCACAACGAGAAAAGAATCGCAGTCGTTTCCAAGTGATCTTTGTAACGAGGGTCGGCAGATCCCTCCGTAATTGTTATCCATAATAGTTGGGTCGCTTCCGCCGCCCAAAGTCTGCCGCTGACGTAAACATTCACCGCCAAACAGATGAATTGAGGTGAGTTGCAAACCTCGCTGCGGATGTACCACCGATCTTCGCAGATACTTGTTAATTGAACACAGGAACGAATTACGAGCTACCTAAACGAGGATACGACCTGTATTATTGAAAATCGTAAATTGTAACCATGAAATCAAAGTAATTCGATAAGTTTATAGGGCCCTTACGAGCGAGAGCTATGGGAAGGTCAAATAATGTCGAAGGGTTGGATAACGTGGCTCAAAGTTTTAATTAAACAGCAACATCTGCGAGCCTCGTTACACGACAATTATTGTTACGAGAACACACAAACACATTATTCGGGAAACGATAGTTTGTATTTACTGTCTCCGTTATTGTTTTCAGCGATGCTCGGAAGTACAGCTTTCAGTTCGTTTATTTGAAGTAACTTATAAAAATATAAAAGAAGAAAAAACCTAGGAATCTCTACTTCGTGCCTTGTTTGTAATTTGTAGACTTACCTCGAATACACCTAAATCCCACTTAACTAATTTATAGATGTTATATTTAGCCTTACTTTACTTTAGGAGCAGGTAATTTTTTGTGTACCTTACAGCAACGAAGCAAAACCGAAATGCGGGAAAATTAATTTGTAGCGGGAGGTCTAATAATAAAACATTTTTGGAACAAATTCGCGAAACAAATTAACATAGCGATTCGAGTAGAATTATTAAATAGAGCCATTAGTAGCGGCTTGAATTACAGAATGTTTGAAGTTAATGGCAGGCTTCCTGTGGAGCCGTAGAGACAGGCAATGGCCGCTAGGTGCGCCTTAGTTCTGCTTTACATAGTGCCGAGCAACTCTCTGTGAGAATCGCAACAATTTTCCGGAACATTTCCGAGCGGGCTAACGAACGGAAACGCAGGGGACGCGGCCAATTGGCGGATAAATGCACCTCAATTACTATATTGCGGCAACATTTTTCCTTCTAATGTCCTTTTTGGCTTTAGCGATGAAAACTTTTTATTTATTTTTTCGCTTCCTAAATGGAGACCGCTGCGGTAAAAAAGGAAGGTAATATTATAAGTAAATGTTTCTTGCTTAAATGTTTTGTGAATGCGTGGTAATAACGTCGTTTTCTCTTTGAATTTGGTAGCTGTGATACCATACGAATGATTTGGTGAGCATATTTTTTTGTTTACTCTTTCTACCGAATATTTCAATAAATACCAAAGCGCTGCTAAAGCGTTCCGCATTTTCAGTTTCATCACGGAACACTAAAGGGATTCAAATGTCCAATACGGCGTTTATATTGATATAAAGTAGGCACGTATTATGCGCTCGGCTTCAAGCAATACTTCACTAACAGAAGCGTACGTTGCCTAACCCGGGAACTAAATGATCGCGCCATTTCAGCGGTCCATAGCCAGGGAAACATCTTATTTCTCTCAGTAGGTTGACTTGAAAAATACGAGAGGAATGTGCGCGCATTAGGTTCGGTCGTTACTTAGGTCCTCGAGTAGTGCGGGTTCGAGTCCGGGTCGAGCGTGCGGTGACTAATGGCTGTGGTGCGGTAAAATATGTTGCACGTAAGTGTGCGACATAACAAGTAACCAGCTGTTCGTAAACTGGACGCGTTTCTCGACTTCATGCTTCAACTTAATGTTGATGTATTGTAGGACTTACCTCTACTCCTGCTGTTGTACCTACGGATTAACTTTACATTTAGAATGGATAGACTGGTCTTTTGATGATAAAGAAATGGTGATTCTTGTATATGCCCTGACCTTACGGGTTCATTCATGAAATGAGTCTTCTCTAAAACAAAACACGATTTAAAACTGGGCACACAGGTGTATGACTGCTGTATCTGTATTCTTAATGGCCACTGATATTAAAGGACGACGAGAGACAAACGGATTGGCGATCCCATATTTTTTATTAAAACAGATTAGAATGTTCTCTGCTCACGCCCTTGATATTATTCCTTAAAACCATAGCCTTTTCTTGGGCAGTAGGTAATTAAATAAATCTCCCAATTACGATTATTTTCCATCAAATTACCTAGACCCCGTCTGAGTCTGTGTACCTATTATCTCTTATAATATAAAATGGACATGATAGACTCTTTATTCAGTCCGCTCTTATTATTTGAAAACTTTTCCTTGGCAGGAGCGAGTTTTAAAATAATGAGGAAGGTTTAAAGTGATAAAGACTCTCACATTGTCACGGTCTCAGGAGCGAACCTAAATGGAGTCTAGTGTGAGTTTATATATTGTACTAAAAAATATCGAATAACAAATATTGTATATTTTTATACTAAAGTGGGTGGGTGTACTATAGATAGTTACTATGCCCAACCCTTCAGTCAATGCAGGCGTGATGTTATCTTTCATCATTTCAGCCGAAAAACCCCACTGCTGGACAGAGGCCTCCCCCAAAAATGTTATGTTTATGTACAACTAAAGTTCGGGTTAGATGTTAGTAAGTAGAAGATCTGATTTCAGTATTGGTAATATTGTATTTAGGCCATGTAGGTAGCCAACATGATTTTTTATTTAATGATATGGCACTACAATAACTGAATAAAGTTTCCCAAAAAAAAATCACATAAGTACAGGTTTAGGTATTGTGAATTCGTCACAGAAAAGCACATCACTAGCAGAGAATTCAATAACTAAAGGACGTGTAACGTACCGCGAGTTGAATTTGAAATAATAAGTCACAAAATAAACCGAAAATGTACAGTTATCAAATGCCATATTTAACCAAAAGAACAGTTTCTGGCTCTAGGGGAATTTAAAGATAATTATGTAATTTTATGTCTCCATTTTCCTTGAACGGTGTGCAATAAAAAGTACTTTTTTATCAAGTAAAGATTGTCACTCACTGGACGCTTGCGGAGGACATTGCCGCCGCCGTCGAGGTCCACCGCAACGGAGGTGGCGTGACGATCTGGAATGCACTTGCAGAGCAGACACGGTTAGAAATTGCACGAGATACGGAGGTTTAAAAGGAGAACGGGTAGATGTTCTTCCTAGAGAGACACGAGTAACGAAAAGAAAAATAAAGTGAAAAACTAGTACGTCTTTGCATTCAATAATTCAGAACTTCTGGTTTAAAATACACACACTCAGTCACTTTTTATCGAAATCCTCAAAGGTAAATGAGGTGATAGTCATATTAAATTAAGTAAATAGGTATCTGACAATCGTACTGTGAAAACGTTTCAAACCCTATTATTCTATCAATTGCTCCGCGTAAAAACAATAAACTTACCGTATCTTGAATGAAGGCACCGTTTGTGCTCCCATTAACCCGCGCACGAGCAATCCCTGTAAGCAGAATTGAACCTGCTGGCTCCCAGCCAGGAAACGGAATAAAAATCATTATAATTTAATTACAATTGTGAGGTTTTTCATATGTCCAGCTGAAAATAACTGCAGCCTGTTTCTTGATTTTACGGTTACCGCATATTTTTTAATTAACACCCTTATAATTAATTGGGCAACAGATTGAACATTAATTTATTAATATAATTTAACGTAACCATTAATCATTGAACTCATAAACGTTAATTACGAAGCGTCTGTTACAATGATTATATTTACGTATTGTTAATAGAATTTAAATACGATTTCTCAAGTGAACGTTGTATTACCTGGGGCTTTCAGTTTTGCTGATTCATTTTTGTTTCGGGAAGTAAAATAAAAAAGTCGGAATTACGCCTAATGTCCCTTTAGAAGGTTCATTCGGAGACAAATAAGTTGAAATAATCTCGGCGAGGGTAGGTACTCGTAAGTAACACAGGTCGCTCGCGGCTCGCGGGCCCGGCTCATTATTCTTTCGCCCACCCCCGTCTAAGTGACTTCACTGTCGTTCTCACTTCCTTCCCTTCCCAGGAAATAATTTCAATTTAAGGCTTTCATTGAAATAATATTCATGTAACTTTTTCTTTAAGTCTTACGGCTCCCTGCTAAATGTGAATGTTTACACCGAGTGTCGAGTGTCTACTGAACTGTGCTCTGTAGGTGTTTAAAACTCTCCCATTGTGCGCTGCTCTAACAATAAAGATATAAGTACACTGAAAATGTAGAGTGGGTATATTGCAAGCAAACTTTGGTAGGAATCGGGGACGCGCGAGATATTTATGACTTCCTCTGAGCTCCCAGAGGCTCTCGGGGTTCAAAAGCTAATAAAACGATGTCACATAATGCAAAATTTTATTTAAATCTGGGACAAATTTTGACTCTGGGATAATCCTTCTAAATTGTAAAAGGTTATAAATTGAAATATTTTACTTTGCAACTTATTTAATCCATCGAACGAGTGGAATAAATAAAAAAAGAGAAAAAAAAACCGTTCCATTTGTAGAAACCAATACGCGTATACACAGTACCATATACCAGTATATAGTACCTGCATATAGCTGCAGTAGTATGTTTTGAAGCCTTCTGCCGAAATGATTTCATGGCATTGGTCCAGGACTGAAACGAGTGACGTGATAGAGGTTAAATCTACGTCCAACAGCAGGTATATACAATGTAACGAGATTTATTTACAGGTAAAAATAGCTTTTGAAAATGTTTTGTTGTAAAATAAGCTTGGTTATATTTCTAGGGTTGAAAATGGCGTTTGTGTGGTATAAAATGTGTGTATTTAAATTGAATTGCATTTGTTTTCAGGACCTTACACAGAGTTAGGTCAGTAAGGTGTGACGGGGTCTAGGAAGTGGGTTGAGCGGTGGCGGCCACCACCTCGTTTAGATAAACCCGCCGAGTACACCACCAACCATTTTCACACGACTTCAAACGTAATTTAAAATGTTCCTGGTTGCGGAACAACCTTTATGTAGGGTGTATTAATGTGTGTTCTGTTTATGTTGCCGCCTGAATTTATTGTTACTACTATAGCTATTTCTAGACGTGCCGAGTTTTATAAACTTTTAATCAAAACCATTCATCACGAACAGCTTTATTACTCTTCTTTGTTTTACTGTTTTTCAATTTTAAAGCTACGCTAGGTGTAATTTTTAGTATTACGAGCACTTAAATATTGGTTTATAGGTCTGAGACAAGAAATGTACTCAAAGCTATCTTCTATAGTTCTGCTTATGTGTATGATTCTAATGATATTGCAGATTAACCGTCAGCAGACTTTAAATGCTCGATCAGCGAAAAAATCCTCCAAACAACGTCAAAAAGTTAATTAATAAAATGAAATCATAAAACGCTCGTCTCATCACAGCTCGGCGTTGGTTACTGAGCTGGCTCGTTCAAACCATTATCCAGCAGAGTCAATATTGGGATCTAGATGTGAATATTAAATTACTGACGTGTTCCGGACACCGGCGGTTCCACACGGAATATCGACGCTCGAAGTCCAATATCAGCGTCGTGAAGGCTCAATAACGTTTTACATTCAGCCGTGGAGAGCGGTGAGTGCGCCAATACGTAGCGGGAGATAAGAAATGTTACCGACAATCGCGCCGCCTCAGAACCCATTGTACGTAATATTCGCGGCTTGTATGAAATTCATATCGAGGATAGGACGCGGTGTGGACGATCGACCGAATTATTCAAGGGCAACAATGCCAATAATTCATGTTCTCTATTGCGAATAGAGTACCTCTCTATCCGAAGCGAAGGTATAACCGTAAACCGATTTGGGTTTCCGATGGGCCCATCGCGGTCGGTGTTAGAAAAGATTAATTTTGTGTTTGTCTATGAATATTTATTGCGGCTAACCGAGGCCTGGAATATCCGAGTTCAGGATATAACCCTGGTGTTCAATGTTCAGACGTATGCCTCAGTTTCCTGTTACGCTGAAAATGCATTTGAGTTTGACCCAAAAAGCTTTTTCAAATCTCACGATTCCACATACCGTACCTAATAAGCTCAACTTTACTTGAACGTAAGATAAGTTTGCTCTGGGTTTCGATGTAGGCTTTAATCTCAGTTATCTCGACAGGTACCTACGTTTAACTGAACATGAAGACATTATTTTATTATTAAATACAGCTTTCAGAAATAAAAAGAGGGAGAGGCTTGTGGCTAAGTAATAACAGCCGCATGGGTCCATCGATAAGGTTAAGCAACGATTGCCGCGGTTGATCCAAGGATGGGTGACAACCTTTACATACCAAGACCCCTCCGTGCCTCGGAAAGCACGTTAAGCCGTTAGTCTGACTGTCATTTTTGGATCTTTGACAGTCGTTACGGGTCGTCAGAAGTCTGACAACAAGTCTTACCAAGAGGTATCGTATTGCCCAGTAATTGGGTTATGGAGGTTAGATAGGCAGTCGCTCCATGTAAAACACTGGTACTCAGCTACATCCGGTTAGACTGGAAAACGACACGAAAAGCAGATGATGAATTCAGAAATAAAAAATGGTTGGAGCCTAGAGCTAATCTTTTGATACTGAACTAGATTACCTTTACTTCTGCATATTATTCCCTCAAAGTGGTAACACGGTGCAGCTTCACGGCACATTATCAAGCCGAACTTGCAGCATTCTGGGCTCTAACTACTGATCGGATCGCGATAAACTTTGACACACGAGCTGTTAGTTCAAATCCTTTTTTGATGGCCCGTTCGGAGTGACGTGTTGCCATCAAAGCTTAGCGGATTGGTAACTAGAGATTATATTTGTTTACAAGGGTCTTTGTAATAGCGAGCGGGTTGATGAAGAGGTCTTATGTCAAGGGTTATAGTATCTAACTATGCAAATTGTTGTAATATACGATGTTGGAATTTGTAGCTCTCTTATTACTTAACATGTTTGTTAAACCTTGTTTGTTGTTGATCAGATGAAGGGGATTGAAGATTTTTATATGGAGCCTGGCATACCCACCTGTCCGTCATTTTGTTTTTTTTTTCAAAATGGCGGCCTCGCCTGAATCCTATCTAAATCGATAGCTGACATCAATGCAAACAGAAAATATTATTTATTATTATTTATTTATTCACACCATTAAGAACAACATCTTACCAGTTTTCCAAGACGATGTTATACACACTTAATAAACTATCTATAAAAAGAACAAGACCAAGGACCTAGGTCTTATTATAATAAGACCAAGTCCCGTAAAGTGTCACGTTTCCGAGATATTAGACATTTTGAAAAAAAAAAAATTCTGACAGGTGGGTATGCCACGGAACTTCAAAGCCCTTAGTAAAATGTTTTGAAACTGAACTTGATAAAGACGTTATTTAATTTCTTTTTGGATTTTATCAAGTTTGAATTAAATAAACACACAATTTATTGAATCAACTGGGTCGGAAAATGTTTTTCCCAGTGGAGATCGAACATCACAGGCAAGCTCATGCTCGTTCAAGCAGCATCGTTCATATTCTTTACTTCAAGAACACTGTGCAGTATTTTTACATTAAATTGTTGCAGAATATGCCTCCTACTATAACAGATACTATATATTTAAGTGGTATATCCTATCCTACTAATATTATAAACGTGAAAGTTTGTATCGATGGATGGATAAATGGATGTTTGTTACTCTTTCACGCAAAAACTACTGAACGGATTTAGATGAATTTTGGCACACAGGGTTTATAATCAGGATTAATATATAGGATACGTTTTATCCCGATATTCCCACGGGATCGAAATTTATGCAGGTGAAACCGCGGGGCGCAGCTAGTTCTGAAATAATTTTTATTTAATAATTAAATATTTTTTTCGTAAAATACCTTCAAGTCGTGTTAAAAAAGAACCTTTTCTTTGTTACATTTATTATGCTTGCCATAATTGAAACAAAGTGAAGCAGGTATAAAATAAAATATACCCAGTTACCGACCGTGAATTAGTAAAAGGAGAGACCACTTTGGATGTTTCTCAGACGAACTTCAACCTACCGTGTGATTAAAGGATGACTTGTGGTTTGAGTTGCCTACTTATTTTGCTGCGGAGTTGAGGTACTTACGGAACCCGTATAAAGTAACTAAGATAAAGGGTGGCTTCATTTGTTTTATCACTTGAAGTATAGAAGATGTTTACTCTCTACAAAAAGTTGGCGTTTATCGAGATGCAGTACTTGTGGGGATGCGCTAGTCTGTTTGAAGTTCTTCCTTATCGTATAATTGTCTATTCCATTTCATGATTACAATTCTTGTCTGCTATCTTCTTTTGCCCATTTCTTTTATAACTAGGTTCAGTCACCAGCGTAAATATATTACTATGAACAGCATTCATATCTGATTGCATGATTCATCCATGAATATGACGTATGACGTATAACATATGGCGGCAAATATATGTGATAATTTGGAATATACATAAGTGGTAGCATAAATATGTGACATCGGAGTAACATTAAAACTATCTGGCGAAGCAAGCCACGCCAAAATATAGTATATTGCATCGGCTTCAAAAATATGTGTCTATGCAATATTAACGACATGTCTTGTGTCATAAATATCTGACTTCTTAGTTAAATTCAGAAGAATGTGATACCTCGTTGTGATCGAAACTTTGGCAGCATAAAAACTTGACAGAATAATGTTGTAGAGTTTTCTTCTACGTACTCGTACGTACGTAGAAGAAAACTCGAAACTAAGAATAACTCGAACTCAGGACGTTCTGAGTGTATCTTTTTGAATACTGGTTTTTTTTTTTTGCTTTCCTTTTTTTTGTTCCTATAGGGTATTTTTTTAAAGTTCCCCGTTTATTCTTGCAACTAATCTAAAGTGCCTCTTTTTTCCAAAAAAATAATCTTCCTTAGTCGTTCCTAAGATATTTATAGTATCTTCACGTAATTTCGTAAGGGAACCCTTTTGTTTTGTGCTGTTACGGCCTAATAGTTTAGTAGAACAAACATAGTTTCATTAGTGGTGGTTAAGTCTAGACATCCGATTAGATAGTACTGTTACAATTTAAAATGTGTGACCTCTTACGTGTGGTCCGGCATCGATATATAAGGAAACAACCAAACCTTCTCAAACACGGTTAGGTAGGTGAATATAGCTATATTGCCAGCCAGCAAAAATTTCAGCAGATGAAGCTAGGGTCGTGGGGAGTTGGAGATAAACCCAGTACTGTTCCGTTTTAAACGTTTAAATTAAATAATATAAATTTCAAATTTAAGGTATAACCTTCCAGTTGTTTGAATGTTATTAATTAGTAAAAGGGCACCAGGGACTTTAAGAGTCCCGGATCCCGGAGTCGACGAAGGTGTCCAATATACTTCTGGATGAACGTAGAATGTCGAACCCAAGATCCTCAATGTGAAGAAGTGTTATGTTGAAGACCGGTTTCCAATGTTGAAAACCAGTAGTAACCAGAGTAAGGTAACCAACGGGCTCTTACAGAAACCGTATTAAAATTAATAAAAAAATATTATAATGGATAAAAAAAACCGTCCCGCCTGCGCTATCGCTAGACGGACTCCAACAGCCGCACAGTCGTCTCTGCAAGAGGCTTCGAGCGGACTCGAGGAACGGGTCTCGCGTCCGGGCCCCAGACGCTCCTTTAGACCTTGGCGGCGAGACGAATCTCTTGAGGTGCCTCTCCTGGAATTGAAAATATGGAGACCTAATACATACAAATAAACATAAGGGGAAACTAATTTACTTTCCTTGAGGTGACCAAGCTTTCAAATCTAGAAGGCTAAAACATTAGCCGGTTAACATGGCCTTCAAATAGGAATAATTACCCACGTGGCGTTCATCAACTCCACAACAAGGGCTTGTTGCCTTGAACAATAATTTAATACCGAAGTTAACACTGAGGAATCTAGGGTAAATAGTCAGCGGGCGAAACACTCACGGTTGGTTTAGGGAGAAAACACTTGTCTGCAAGATCCTCGACTGGCTGGAAAATTGTCTGCGTGTGCGCAATTTGGAACCCTGTAATAAATATCCATGGATCATGAGAATATCCTTTTAACAACCAGGGAAGGTGTCACAGAGCACTTCCTAACACCATTACAACAAAATCCTTACCTTTTTAAAACATGGAATATAGGCTTGTTGTTTCACTCAAGCGTGTTCAAGGGCCAATCGATGCCACCACGGTTCAATAACCCTGTCATGGATCACAAACCGGAACTAGACGGAGCTTTCCGAAAATCTCCCCTATTTCAAGGTAAAATGATTAGAGGATAAACACTACACCAAGACACCTAATTCTTGAAAATCACTAACAACTGTCCAACGTGACGTTTAGATGCTGAAACAATAAGAATCTTCATGATCCAGACCAACAAAAAATTATTTGTGATTTCCAACATTAAAATCTGCCCTGATTGGGGTAATTATCATTCAATATTTTATTCAATATTCATTCGGCAAATTTATAATGTACAACCTTGCCACACTATGTCAAAGAAAATACACAGATTAAAATTGGATATACTTGACAACGAAGTTTCTAGAAAGAAGTCTATATAGAAAAAGTAATTACCCTTCCGTATTCGGTTATTCAGTTTATTATGATTTTTTACTGAAAGCTGAAAATTATTAGGGCTCCATAAGATATTAATTCAATGGTTAGCAATTAATTTGTTAAAAATATCGATTAAGCTACAACTGTGAATCGGCGACCACCAGATGTCGCCTTTAATTATATTAATCTATACCTTTAAATATCAGAAACTGACGTTCGACTGAATGACATTTGGAATGTTATTTACAGTCCACTTGATTACAATATTTGATCTAATTTATTGTGCAAACCTGTTTAATAGGTTTAGAAAAGTGCAGGCCAAAGTCAATTGTACAAACCACATTGAAATATATATATTACTCGGAAACCTCATAATGTTACTTATATTTTCAGGTAAATGCTACTTTACTTATTAGTAACGAAGCTGTGTTATACCAACCCTTGGTAATTTTGGTACCCAGGTACAAAAAAAAAAACAACATAACAGTACATAGTTTCTTATCTCCAAGTTCTGCAGAAAAAAGAGGTACATTCAATACCTAGGAGATCTTAGTTACTAAATCGACTGCCAAGTACCAATGCAGTTGAAAAGTATTGGCTCCGCCTCTGTGTGATGATAAAAACGGATTAGGAAACGTCGCAATAACTTTTACATGTTCTGAATTTAAATAATTCTTCTAACAACGAATTTGTATGCATCGTGGCCAGTATTTTACTTTCTCGCGATCAATCTCACGATAGCACTGGATTAGAGGTTTCAACACAGATACTTAATCGCCTGTCAGTCGTGGTGGACAGTTGACGCTCGATGAATCAACGTCGCCTCTCTATTTTATGACCTAACTGACAGGTGGCGTACCGACGCCCTTGTCCGGAATCCGACTATAGTCCATTCACAGTTATTTTACCTCTGATATAAACCTTATGGTGAAGAAAATAAAGGTCATAGTGTGCAAAATTAGAGGTAAAATAACTAAACGGACAGTACCCCAGTACTTCAGTTTTTGTGACAAACCTGTGGAGTGCGGATTTCTTCACTGTGCCTATTGATCGGATGACGATAATGCTAACAGGAAGGCTTATGAAACTTACAGGTTATATTTTTATGTATCAGAAGGTCAATTCCCGTAATTAAAAACGTTCAAAATCTTGTCGCAATCTCATCGCAGCGACAATCAATGTCAAAAGTTTGTCGAAAATGTAGGGAAATTAGAGGTATTTTTGACAGATTGAGACTGAGATCTTAAAAGTCGAGAATTGTTAGAATAACAAGAATTGCCCCTCTGATACCTCGTACCTCGGCCTGAAGGTTTCAACAACTGAGGTGTGAATCTGGAGGATATTTCTTAATGTAGTTGACCAAGATATAACTTCGCCGTAGGTAGGTACTTCCAATGTGGGGGAGATTATACTTATTCAGGCCAAGAACTTGTATAATATGATCAATCTAATCCGTATCATCCTTATTAAAATAAAGTATAGCTTACAAAAACTTATCAGATCATCTTCCTTCCTACAACATCGGCGTTATTGTACGTACATTGAAAAAATAATTTCGGTTTAGTCCGTAATAGCTGCCGACCTTGAGTTCCTGCCTTTATAATCCCCGGTCTACCCCAGGGCTTTTATCCTGTAATTGAAAACACTTGTGAATGTTGTAAATTGACAATTGTATGATTGACAGAGGTGCTGACGTGGGGTCATATGAAAGGTTTACGGCTAATGGAGGATCGTGCTAGACAACCCAATGATTGCTAAATTCGGTTGAAAGGAATTAATATGCAGATAAAATTCAATGGATATGACGTGTGCAGCATACATTTTGACGTTTGGATTGACTTTACAATATACATTATAGACCCGTGGCGGACCCTGATGGATACTGACCCTCTGGAGCCTATTGATTTAATCTGTTGTCACATCTTATATAAATGATCGGTTATTTTGTTAATTAGGTCAACCAATGACAGAAGCACAAGGTATGTATGAGATTTTACAGCAGTATATTCTTGATATTTTTTAAAAGTGTCATGTATTGTTACATTAACACTTAAATTCTTCATTCTTTCGTTGTCTCGCACATTTCCACAAGTTTATGGTCGAGTTGTTTTACAACTGAGGCCTTAAACATTTAAGTTGAATGCAGTACGTATCTAATTGATGGATTAAGTTGAACTTTGTTTTGGCTTCGTCTCTAAAATACAATAAAAGCAAGAGACGAAATACTAATCCGTCCTACATTAGGGCGGGGATAAAAGGATTCCGTGAATGGCCCACGATTTAAGAGCATTTACTTTAGCAAGAAAAATATATATCTGCCGACAGAAAATTGAATTTATCGATGTGAAACGGGTAAATGTAGATCATTGTTCTAAATTTAATTAATATTTCTTAATCGACTATGTATTGATTTAAACAAAGCTGAACCCTAAACTTAATTAATGTTTAAGACTAGCAGATATAATTTACAAATCCATATCTCACAAACCCCTACCGAGCGAAATGTAAGTTATATTCAGTTCATGAAAAGCCTTTTGTTGTATGGGACATCCCACTCCGTCAATCAGAGTCACGAGCACCAAAGTAATCAAAGTTTATAACGAGTTACATAATTATTAAATCTCGCGTATAATTTTAGTTCCTCTCTCAATTTGACGTCAGCTGAGATATAAAATGCATTTATTCAGTCCAAGTTCGTGACCTGAAAACAAAAAGTTAACTGGGTTAATGTTACACAAAACTTTGTTATTAATGATTCGCTAATCTTTACGAAGACTGACATGCGGATAAAACTTTTCGGTCGTGTAGAAAACTCCTAAAATTTTACCACAAACTTCCTCAATCAAAGTACACATGCAGCGAAAATGGGTCGTACAATCGATATTAATTTATAGCAAGGGAATATCCTGGGATTGCCTGTAGACCCCCGTCACTAATGACTCGATCCTTACTCCGACTATCTAAATTAGGAATTCGATATTTTCATAAGATAGTGTGTTAATTTGGTAACTGTTTATATCGAGCGGAAACATGGCTGTAGTTTGCAATAACTATCAAAACTATGAGAATGAGCAAGTACCCGAGGAGACGGCGAGTGGAGGCAGTTCGACGTCAGACAAGGTACGGGACGGCCGACCAACTCCCAACTACAAGTAAAGCGCTTTAGCGGCAGATTAAGGTATACATCTAATAGATAGTGCGGTTAGCTAGATCAGATTATGAACTTGACAAATGACATGGATAACAGCTAAGATATCTACGCCCATGTGGTTCGTGAATTTACGTAGGTCTGTATCGATTTAATGCGAACTTGGAAGCGTTATATCATTAATCACAGTTCAAAATGTGTAATTAAGCAACATGAGCATTTATATTCCCCTTAGCTTGAAAGTGTGTTTGTAAAGCCAAAATGTCAGTTGGCTTTACAAACACACTTTCAAGCTATTTAATTTGCGGACTTTAAACTTCTGAGAGTTACTCATATCTTCCCGTTGGCCCGCTGTCGCCTAAACGCGCAACGTTTGCCGCAAGTCGCGCGGCACAGTTCTGCAAGTGTTTGAGATAACAAGTGCGCGGGTGACAAGAGTCCTCGCAACTTGCGCCCGATGCTCACAACTTTCCCCGCAAATGCACCTTAACTAGTGTTGTCTTCGGTAGGAGCAATCTGAATGTTCACTAAGTAAACTGTTACGTGGTTGGCATAAAAAAATGTTTATTAGGTTCGTCTTGCTGAAGTACTACCTACAACTATCTACTGTTGTTTTAAAGTTTCAATTACGGTTGATTGTTAGCCCGCATGCGGGTTGGTATAGGTTTAGAAAGATTTTATTTCTCATAAGAAGTCAAATAGCAGTTCACTTAAAATGAGATTATAAGTGCTTACATCTAATCAAAACCTTTACCTATCTTCTGACCTTCTGTCTGTAAGAAAGCTTTATATCCTCCAACTCATTCTTAAAAAACACAAATCCCTACCGTATGATCCCTCATTGGGCAATAGACGAAGGAAACACGCAGTCGCACCAACCGTCACAGTTAGATCTGTTTTTGCTAAAAGACAGTATGTGCGGCAATCATCCCAGCTATACAACCTGATTAACAAAGAACTAAGCTTATACTCTCTGAAGCTGCATGATTGTAAAAAGAAGGTAGTAGATTGGCTTAAGACCAAAAGCTATGATGAAGTTGAGTCCATGGTGTCAACGATTCAACAGAATACTCTTTATTGTATACCGTAAAAATTACTTAGGCTGACACAACGGGTGAACTTATCGCTAAAAAAGATCACTTACAGTCTAATCTCTCCTCAATGATGGACTGCAAGTCATTCCGCAGTGTCTACGGTTAATAGAAGAGGCTCTGACTTCTTCCGATCCCAAGACACTGTCGCAGGGTTAACCACAATACCTAAATTAATCATATCACATTGCACCACTGTACACCTTTTCTCACCCTCATACACTCACACACACACGGTGTGTGTGTGTGAGTCTCACTACACTACACTTCACTCAATCGCGCTTATTTTTCCTTTTTGATTATTGTTTAAATCTACTTGCGTGCTCTTTTCTAAATACATGTTTTTCAATTCAATATATTTTTTGGACAATGATAAGTGGAAGAGCGGGGTCTCCTAACACAAGCATTTCCTTGCTTAAAAGGAGTCTCCAACCATATCATGCAAACCAACTACGTTAATAGAAATAAACATTTTTATTTATTTATTTTATTTATTTATCTAAATAATAAATAATATCATTTGCCTCTGGGGCGTTGGCGATGTTACACGTTACATAATTATGTTTATACTATCAAACTTCTTTTAATCATCCGGTTAATTGTACTCCCTCAACCAATATTGTTTTTTGCCGTAATTAGTCCGTGCACGTGCAGTCATTAGTTGAAACTTCTAAAAAAAAATGTTTTTACTTCTTGTATTTTTTTTGATTTTTTATGCAGTTGTTGTACGGAATTCGTAGTGATTTTTATTATTGTATCCAAATCCAAAGAATTAACTTGAATTTGGGCTCGTTTTTGGTTCACTATGCTGTATCGGAATTCGCGTAAACAACAAGGTAATATTTTTTGTGCTGTAAGAATGACTTAAAAGGAAAATCCTTTTTACATCCAATTAATTAAAAACTCAATTACGAAACCACTTTCACAGTGCAACTGAAACACATGTCTGTTGAAAGCAAATTTTCCAAAATATCGTATACTTTTAAATGTATAAACTTTTGAATATTAATTAAGGTAAATCAAGAAATTAATTGTAGGTACAAATAAATAACGTTGCGTCATTCTGTTATATATTGCACATATACAGGGTTATTTAAATTGGCTACTTGGCTCCGTAGATGCTATCGACATAAAACATGATCAAAAAAAAAATTGGAGGTTAACAACCGCTGTTAGTGTTGCTATGTACACTTGAAATATGAGTTGAAAAAACTCTTTTCTTATGTTTTTCGTATAGAAAAAGAATTAGGGTTCCGCGCGAAAAAATAAAACCCCAGGCGAGCGAAGTTGCGGGCAGAACCTAGTTAGGAATAAATTTAAAATGCCTTTAAGAAAACTCCAAGTAAGGCCCAAATTCCATATCTATTTACCTACTAAATAAACAAGTAACTTTTGCATCTTTCGAGAATTTGTCCGCTGTAGCCGGCGAGCTGAGCAGCGGTGCACGTTTTCTGAAGGAGCGAGTTTTGAAGTCTGCAAGATAACAGATGCGAGCCTCTCCCCTCGGCTGGCGGTCGAGAACTGCCCCACGCTAGCGTCTTGAGAAACGCTTACCGACTATGCCAGTCCACTTGAATTATCTCTACTCACTATTTCTCTTTGGAATTGTTCAAATTACGCTGTAGAGGTGAGGTAAATGTGAGTTTTTGAGGTGCCTTGTGGTACAGCTAATCAGTGGACGTTCAGCTAATTGAATGTTTGAACGTTTTGGTTTTTTCTTAGTTGTGACAGATGAACTTAGGAAGAAAATGCGTGGCTATACATTCATATAAATTAAGGTATTAACTAACCGTCCCTGATGTTATTATGAACCTAATTCATTCTCTTTCCTTTTTGATAATTCGAGTATTAAAATAGTTTCCTTTTAAATGTAAAATAATTGTGTACATAAATAATAAAATAAATAAATAAATAAATAAATAATTTTCTTTTCCAGACTTTTTACCCCTTTATTTATAAACGTCTTTAAAGTTAAGAGTTGTTTAAACAACAAAAATGTATGGTTAAACAGTCACTTTAAGCAACGTTTGTGAATAAACCCCTAAATGTTGACTCACTCATATCAGCTATTCAAAACTTCATCAATCCAGTAACAATAACACTACAGAACGAGCAACACAAACGTGTTCACAGTGATCGATTTCGTTTCACACAAAGCTCGCATACGGTTAGAGGTCGTAAAGGTATCTAATTAATAGGTCGCACATTGTCCTACGTGAACCGTTTTCGTTTGAACGAATGGCAATGATAGTCTTGCGGGCTGCCCTTTGTACAGTCGGCGGCCTCGTTAGTTGTGCCACTTCAAAGCTACGCACAAAGGCCGCCCACTAGCACCACCTGTACCTTTATTGTTCTTTATCTATTTAGCGATAGTCACGACTAACGTGAGTTTACTGTGGCCATTTGAAACGAATCCCTATTTAACCTCTGTCTATTGTGATTTTATCAATTTGGTGTGGAAGCTTTGTAAGTGATATTATTGTTGCTGTTTATTTTATATTGTGGTTTTTTATGGTTTCGTATCGAGACGGTGTGAACCGTGCCTTGCTACAAAGCCTAAAATGTATGTCTGTCCGTCGGTCACATGCCGCTACAGCTAACGAAACGTAAGATGATACAGTCAGAGATTGTTTAATCTTCTTCTTCTAGCGTGTCGATGACAATTTAAACGGACTCGGCCCAGAAATTAGGCTACGTGTTTGGCGCCATCATTAGCGTACACGTTAGTCATTGCTTAATTATTAAATAACAAAAACCTTGATCCAATATGGATACATCAGCACTTTAATGACTTCCAAGCAACGTTTAAAGTTGCGAGTAATACCAAATTAATCATATTTATAGTTTGCACTCAACTCAGTTATAATGATTCAACGAAATTCGAACAAAGGTTGTACTGCTATAATTAAGTGAAAACGAACGAGCTAACGAGGTACGAAACCTTCAGTGCGTGAATACGACTCGCACTTCGCCGGTTGTATTCACGAAGGTAAGCAGCCATAGGCAAATGAGAAAGCAATTTTGTGAATCATTTTCGGTTATTTCGCGAAAAGATTTACCTACAGAATATTTTCCGTAAATATCACACACAGTTATTAGGTAGGTACACCTTTTTACACATTTATGATGTGGGTACAACAATGTCTAATACTATTCCAAACGTATAGAATTTGGTGGAGGGGGAGTAGGGTAGCCAACCCTACTATACAGGTTTCCTATAATCCATGGTTACAGTTTGCGCGTCCAAGTCCCTGCCACCCTGTATAATATAGTATCCTGCTATATTAGAGGCCAAAAATATAGTAGGCGAAACTACTATATTTTCATTTCAGTACAAAATGGCGATATGATATATAATTTTAAATGATATATATTTTTTTAAACATACTGCAGATTTGGCAAATGCTACATTATAATTTTATCTCGAACGACCTTCTTTTGTAACAAATCCAACCAAATTTAAAATTTAATCAGAAAGGTTATTTTCTTCATATTGGGCTTTTGAATTTTGAATCAAAAAGTGTCATGTCTTTTCTGTTACCGAGATTTTTGATTTGAAGTTTTTTTGGACACAGGACGGAAGTCCATAATATTATTTTTTTCCGCTTGACCATGTAATAATTTGCCACGATATTAAAGGTATCGATATAACGGTTTGAACGACCGAGTTCGTTCGTTGTTCGACAGAATCCAAGGGCAGTGTTCCCGAAATTAAACGAACAGCATCAAAGATTTGTCTCGAGGCGAGTCGGGTTACTTCATTCAGACTTGATTTGTCCGAAGTGTCGAGCCTGGGACCAGACGACTGCAAGCTTCCTGTTGGGATTCGAACCCAACGCTGGTGGATTCTGATACCAGCCAGCCAGGAGCCTCCCGAATGCCAGCCTGGAGTCTAGGACCGGATTTGCGTATATTTAGTAGTTTTTTTAATTTTTACTAGTTAATATTGTCTTATTTTATTTAAAACAGTCATATAAATTGTTGCCTCGCTACCTGATAACAGATTGACTTGGTGCGTTGTTACCCATTTAGGATTACCAGATATTTATTAATTGCGGGAGTCATAGGAACGTTTGCAAACGTATCGTGACCGACGAGTAATAGTGAAATTTATAGGGCTCTAACACCAGGGACGTCGCGTCAGAGTTATAACTTAATCTTTTGAAATATTAAGAACCGTGCTGTGTCCTTCATTAAGTTTTGTTTACAATATATTTTTATTTTACTAAATTCAACGTGTATAAGTGAAGAACAGTTTTTATTTCGCTACAATACTTACTACGTATTTTCTTATTTTTTCGTTATTATCTAAATTCTTACTGGCAATGGGTTCGAAAATACTACATTTGATTTAAAAAAGTAGGTAACCCTAAGGGAGGAGAAAACCAGCGGAAACAACTATTAATATTTGTCAGTTATTTTTGCAAAACCAGTTTCAAATGAAAGCAAAGTTTAGAATTAGCAGCCCATTAAAAAATTACAAAACACGCTCTTCCAAGTAACTGCGACTGTAATTACAAGTTTGGCACAATAAAAAGGTGCCAAAAAGTAAAATGAGGTGACGTCATTAAAAGTTTAAAGGTAAACCTACTGTAGGAAAAATCCTGCTGGGGTTTGTAAATAAAAAAACTTGGTTAAACTAGGTCTAGTAGGTGTCGGTGGTTTTCTTATTTTATGTTTGGCCCCCGTGTAGCATAATGAGATAAAAGAATTTGAAAGGACATCATTCATTTCGTACTCAAAAATTAAAGCGCCAGAAAAACAAAAGTCTTATGGGAAATGACCTCTTGAGCATTATTTACTATTACCACGAAAGTCTACCACTAACCCCTGGCTGCTATTTGAGATTGAAAATGCCAAAAATCATATTTTAATTAAATTAAATTTTAAATTGAATTAAAAATTGGTATTTTTTTTTGTTATGCTTAAAACACTTGTTATAAAAATATGATTTACGGCATTTTCAATCTCAAATAGCAGCCGGGGGGTTATTTTTAGACTTTCGCTGTAATAGTAAAAAATGTTTACTATTACAGCGAAAGTCTAAAAATAACAAAAAACAGCAAACAACTAACATTTAATGTTCGAGATATTATTTCGCATATGAAAATAGTACTTTTTTTTTCTTAACTTTAGTTTTTGGGTATAAAATGTTCGACACTGTATTCCCCGAAGGGTTACACATAGATATACCTATAGTACTACCATCATCATCAGCCTGCAGCAGTCCATTGCTGGACACAGGCCTCTCCATTGGCACCTCTCCTATAATAAAGTAAAAAAAAAAAAAGAAGATAAAAAATCATATCGAAATATAAAGAAATGATTTTTATTACTAATACACAGAGAGCTGAGTCGGCACAGTGGTAACGACCCTGACTTCCGAGTTTTAGGTGGTGGGTTCCAACCCAGACAGGCGCTTTATTTTATGTAAATAATTTAATCACCACTGCTCTCACGACGGTGAAGGAAAACATCGTGAGGAAACCGGCATGTCCTAGAACTAAACTCCGAAGGCATGTGACATCTACCAACCCGCACTGGACCCGCGTGGTGCATTACAGTCCACTTCCTCTCTAAGAGAGTAGGCCTTATTCTTGACGACACGGTTGGCGCAGTGAGCGATCGACTGCTGCGCTGCGTGTCGCGGGTTCGATTCCCGCACGGAACAAATATTTGTATTGCCTACAGGTAGTTGTTCCGGGTCTGGCTGTTAGTGTATGTGAGTTTAAATGTTTGTTAACGCACCCACGATACAGGAGTAATTCCGAGTGCGGGGCAACGTTAAAAAAAAAAACGAAAAAAGAGACGGAATAATTTCGAATAAAATGTGTGATACCTACATCCACCATTGCTCATGTGTCTGTTGCATACAGCAGTGCGATTCTGTAACCATCTCACCGTGAAAACTAAGGTGAAGTGAGCGTGGAGTGAGCTGTCATTCCAACTAATGCTAGGGATTGACACTATTGACAGCACACTCTAAGCTCACTTCACCTAACTTTTCACGGTGAGATTTTTACAGAATCGATCGGCAGAATATATATATTTACAGTGTGATCTTTAACTTTTACATCTGTTTATTTTAATAAACCTTTGTTTATTACTATCATCTGCCTAGCTTTTTCCCAACTATATTTAAGTCGGCTTCCTGACTTACCAGATGCTGCTGAATACCAGTATTTTACATGAAGCGACTGCCTATTTGACCTCCACAACCCAGTTATTGGGTAATACGATACCCCTTGGTAAGACTGGTTATCAGACTTTCGGGGTTCTGACGACCCGTAACGACTGCCAAAGATCCACGAATGATAACCGGGACCAACGGCGTTTGATGTGTAAAGATGGTTACCCATCCACGGACTAACCGCGGCAAGCCTAGCTTAACTTGATTGATCGACACGTGTCGTTGTTATTACTTAACCACAAGTCCCTCACCTTTTTTATTACTAATTGTAATAAATCAACTGTAGCAACTCAGTGTTTATATTGGACGTTTGTTGATGAATATTGAACGATTTTATTGAGACGTCCGTCACCGTATCTTTGATATAAGTATCTATTATTTCCAAGGCAATTATGTTCAGAGCTTCGTTTTACTTACAGATGGTTTTATGAGTTTCGGTGTGTCTTGAATAGCAGGAGTCAGCTGTATTTACTTATATCTGCACTAATTTTATGTCCCCCATCCTTATATTATTTCGGATTATTTATACATTTTATTAGCGATCAACCCGCCCCTACTGTTCTTATCTATAAACTAATAATAAAACTGAAGAGTTTGTTTGTTTGAACGCGCTTATCTCTGGAACTACCGGTCGGACTTGAAAAAATATTTTTGCATTTGATAGCCCAATTCTTGAGAAAAGCTATAGTTTATAACACATAACATCACGCTATGACCCTTAGGGACCGTGCAAAAAGAAAAAGCGTCAGAAGCTAGTGTATTATACACATTCACATTTCGGAATATTTTTTTGTAAATAATGGTCAAAACCGAGACAAAATCCATTGCGTAGCTTAATAACTCGGTCGCACAGACAAATACGAAAAGTGACTTCAATCTAATTATACTTATATAATAAGGCTGAAGAGTTTGTTTGTTTGAAAGCGCAAATCTCTGCAGCTACCGGTCGGATTAAAAAAAAATATTTTTGCATTTGATAGCCCAATTCTCGAGGAAGGTATGTTGCCTACGACCCTTAGGAGCCGACCAAACGAAAAAATGTCAGAAAGAACATTAAGCAAAAACGAAGTAATTGCGAGGGCGAGCGATGCGATGCGACGCGTTGGGTCGGGGGAACAATAAATTTCATGCGGTCGAAGTCGCGGGCAGATGTTAGTATATGTATAATATGTACAGGTACTGAAATTATGTAGAAATAGATTCTCTGTTAAGAAGTTTTAATACTCGTAAGTATCCCTAATAAATATGAGATTAGATGGTAATGCTGAAATGCCCTGCTTTAAAAATAAAAGCCAATATTATGGAATAAAGTTATTAGTCTCAAAACAATGGAGAAAAATATCGTAACGAAACCGGCACGTCCTAGAACCAAAAATTCGTAGACATGTGGGCATGCGTGGTGGATTACGGTCCCTCTCACTGAGAGGAAGCCTGTGTCCCAGCAGTGGGAACATTATAGACGGTTTATGTAAATATTCAAAAATACTGCTCCGCAATATTTCCTGTTGCAATGTGAGGTATCGATCAAGCAAGGGACTGTCGTTTTCTGCTTTAGGATGTGGATAAAAGGCAACTCGTGTGAAATTACATGAAATCAGTGGCAAATTGACGTAGCTGCTGCGAGCCGCGGCCGGAAGGACATGACGAAATTATAAGGGTTCCCAACATCACACAATTATAGTGTCTACGAAACCCTAAAACGAGAAAACATTTTATACAGTGAGACCGAGGGTTGTTTATTACAAGATTTTAGTCGCGCGCTCCGCCGCAATCAAACATTTCATTTACATAGAAAAATGAAGCTTTTATTCTGAAATGCGTTACAGGAGATGACGATTCATAAATTCACGATATTAAAACCGTTAAAATTTATAAAAATTCAAATGCGTATTTCAATGACGTTATAAAAGATTTTCCGTCCATGTTTTGGATATATTTATGTGAATAAAACAAAGGATTCCTCTTTTCATTTTGCAATTTTTATCACCTTCGTTCGACTCACATTTACATTAAACGTGCTTTTGTATTCGAACGTGTGTGCTGCAGTATTAGAGGTAGGTATTTATTTGTAAAGGTGTGTAATCTAGTTGAATCCCGTTCGCTAAAACAAATACAGCTGCTACCTAAGAGGAGTTGAATAAGGTGTCTGAGAGATAAGGATGGATATGGGTCGTGTGGCACGTGTGAGAAAGATGGCAGGAGGTAATCCTAACCGACACAACTCACCGCTAGACTTAGGAAATGAAACCCGACCGAACCCAAATTCATTAATGTTATCGTGTTTGCCATTCTAACAGTTGCACAGGTATGAGAGCTGCAGATAACTAGCACAAAACTAAAACTGTTTGGAGCTAATTCCAACTTGTTGTTGACCATTTATTAATTATTTATTTTATCATCTGCTTCTCATGGCGCCAGTTAAATATTCAGTTTATTAAATCTACGATTTAAGTTGCAAACTCTAATAGTGCGTCCGTCTGACTTTAGTGCTTAAGTATTTATTGCTACAAATGTCGATGGGGGTGTACTGTAGGTACACCTCTGCCCCACCCTTCGGATAAACAAGGTGTGAAGATATTCGTGTTGTTATGGAATATGTTCTAAAAGCGAAGCTCATTTTGTTGTACTTGCTTATTTCTTCCAATATTTTCAGGACCTTTTTGTGGTCCTATTATGTTGTCCATAATTAACTACGATATGTGGTTAATTGGCTGTAAGTACACGAAAGACCTAAATTAATTAGTTCTATCTAGGATTGAGCTCGTGAACGTAATTGGGTGGTCATTGTACTGACTAGGTCCCTTTGTGGTAGCGCCAATGGACAGCCAAGACTATATTATTATGATTAAGTAGCCAATGTAATATAAGAGAATGAGGATAGCCATTTCTGTATGTAAGGTGGTTTCACCAACCAGCGGGGTGATTGCGTAACACACTTACAAAGGCAAGAGATATAAAATTCAGTCGTGCCAGCGACACGAAGAAGAATAGAAAGGCAATGCCTTTCATTTTGACTGTTCAACAGCATTCATTAAATTGTTTACTTGTTAAGCAGACGAATTTTTCAAATATATCAATAGTAGGTATTTGTATTTATCAGAATTACAGAGTTGTTACATAGTTTTAAAAGTTGATAATATTCTGCTGTTTCCGGCGTACAAATACATTTTCAGGGTTTTGGTTAGTTTGTTAGATATAACATTGAATTAAATAATTTAGGATAACATTCAAATTGAAAATTAGTCAAATATTAAGAATGGAAATTTCAAAAAGATTAAATTAAGTCGAAGAGATAATAAGAATATAGTATAATTATTTTTAATATTTGAGTCAACTTTTTATTTCATTCATAAGCGAAGCGATGGATTAGCGATTTCCTAGAAAAAAAAATCGGATTGTGACTGAAAATGTGTGTGTTACACAACCAGGGTGCAGCACAGTCCTATTTTCTAAGTGTCGCTCCTAGTTTAATGTGAAAAGTGACTTGTTCTTTTTTAATATTCTGTTATTGAACGTATTCCAAAGCTGGAACAATATCAACCGTAATTTTCATAACTTAAAATTAATTACCTACTAAATAAAATAACCCTTTTAGAAAATATGAAGTTCATTGGTTAGTTGGACCCTTTCGACACTCATGGTCCTTTATCTCTGTACCTATGTCACTGGCCAGTTTGAATAAAAAGACATATTTCAATCATTTTTCATACCACCTGCTCGCTAATGTCAAATTATTATGTCATGCAAATCTAGCAAGTCTTTTAAGCCTTAGGCTTTAGCTGGACATTAATATTGTACTGAATTTCATTATGACAGCTGGTCATTAATGTGATTTGAATTTGGAATCTCAACTGAGAAAATCGTATGGAAACTTTTACCAAAAAGAAAACCACTTTATTTCTATTAATATACAGGCGACCAAAGAGTTACTACACTTCATAGGTTTTAGTTGCCGTTGACGAACAAAGTGGTTTAATTTTGTAACTGAATAGAGATATTATAGTCACAATAATGTATTGTATTAATTAGATAAATGAAACAAAAATAATTACAACAATAAAAACAATTGTGTTCTGTATATGGCCAAGTCTAAAATGATTGAATAATGTTCATATTAGGCTCGCCCGACCGCTGTTTATACATTACCTGCGGCATGTCATCGCAACAGCTGATCGGTTGCTGGGACGCCTACTTTGTCTGTGATGGCGTGTACGTCATTAGAATGTTGGGCATCTTAATTACGATATTATTATGTTTTTCATAAAATTACATGACTCTAGATAAAATAGTGTACGCAACTGCACATAACTAGGCATTCCCCGGTTATTTAACACTTTTATAAACTAAAAAGAAAAAAAAAAAGAAAGAAACTACTTATGAAAATCGAATTAGTTTATTTTGTTACCTAGCAGTAGGTGCGAAAAGTAGAATATTCTCCTCGGGGATAAAGGTGGTTCTTGGGCGAGCTTGAATCCCTCGCTGCGCTCAGGTTTCTAGTGTTAACTCCCCCGCTTCGTTCAGGAGTTAACTCAGAGCTACCTCGCTGCGCTCGGGAGCCCTAGAATGCTTCGTTGCGTTTGGGATAGAAAAGAGCGCCCGTGACTTAAATCACTGCTTTATCCCCTTAGTGAATAATCTTCCATAGAATATTCGGTTTTATGAGAAGAGGAGATAGAAGAAAAAGAGATGTTGCGCCGCCCCCAAATAAATAAAATAAATAAATTGGGATAAGGGCCGGAGATGATGAATGATCATGACTCGTTCGGTTTAAAGAGACTCACACACACACACAGTAAACTAATCTATTCACTGACAAAGAGATGTCTTTGTCAGTGAATAGATTAGTTTACTGTGTTTCAATGAGTCCTGTTATTTTTAAACTGAGGACAGTTTTTTTTTGTTTATATAGCTGCATCCGGTTAGACTGGAACCCGACCCTAACATAGTGGGGAAAAAGTTAGGCAGATGATGATTTGGCTATGTCTAATTTCACTCTTGAATACTATTACAATATGTATGAGCATTTCTTGTATCTATTTATAATATCATCATGATAAGGAATGTTTGCTTGGTTTTCGATCCATTAACGAGGATAAATAAATCTCTGTTCGAGCTTCACATCTCATAACGTTGTGAAAGAGCCTAGTTTATACAAACACATCTCTCAAGCTTAGCTAAAACCGAATGTGCCTTGAGCGCTTTATCGACATACATTCAAAACTTCTCCACGACTTGGAACATTGAATTTAAAATATACTTAAGTGCACAGATGACATATTTTTCCTACGATTTTACGAAGTACTTCAGTAAGGAGACTTTATTTACGGAGTCTGTGTGACGATGGAGCAAACAGCTAAATGTACTTTTTTACGTTTAGGCGTTTGGTTTAGTGAGGTCTAGATAGTTTAGATAAGAGAGGGCAAAACATTTACCTACTTACTGAAAGGGTACTGGCTTTTTTGCGTTTGACTTTCATTAAATGTCAGTAAAGTTGAGCACACTATACTTAGTAAATGATACGATAAGAAATATATGATATGATTATATTTTTTCGAGAAGTAGAATACTATTACGAGGGACAGAAATAGAAAGTACTTGCCAGTGACAAAGCAAGCAGAGTATCTACCTACACTATTTTTATCTCACGAAGCGACGCGCTTTTTCATCATAATTTCAGCCGAAAAACGTCCACTGCTGGACATAGGCTCCCCGAAGCACCGCCACTCACTTCGACCGGTTCTGTGCTTCCCGCAACCAGCGGATTCTTGCGGCCCTCACAACGGCATCAGTCCACCTTGTATGAGGCCTTCCAACGCTACGTCTTCTGGTACGCGGTCACCACTCCAGAACCTTTCGGCCCCATCAGCCATCTGGCGCGCTTTGCTTGTGGTTAACAAGTGTACTAACACACTGTGAATGTGTGTGTAAGCGCAGGAGCTTTAGGTACCGTCCGAGACAATGGGGAAGTCGGAAATGTGTGTAGCGAATGTGTGTCTTATATGCTCACGCTACTCGTCTTCACGCAATCATACAAAGCGTGTTTATACACTTGGTTAACACACGTAAAGCGCGTGGCGATTCGCAAGATAAAAATACTGTACCTAAATTGTTAGGTACAGTAATAATAATAATAAGAAAGACGGCATGGTTGACATCTGTCGGGCATGCCACCGGCCGGGGGAATCAATTAGGCATATTATCTCCGGGTGTTCTCGTCTAGCTAACGGAGAGTACTTGCATAGACACAACCTTGTAGCTAGGATAATCCATCAGCAACTTGCTCTGAAATACAACCTTGTGCAATCGGAGGTGCCGTACTACAGGTATGTGCCCGACCCAGTTTTCGAAAATGGTAATATCACATTGTACTGGGATCGATCCATCATCACTGACAGGACTATTGTTGCCAATAAGCTTGATATAGTGGTGGTGGATCGATCAGAGCGACGCGCAATGATTGTTGACATAACCATCCCGCATGATGAGAACCTCGTGAAAGCCGAGAAAGATAAACAAATCAAGTATCTTGACTTGGCTCGCGAGGTTGTTGACATGTGGGATGTGGACTCAGCGATCATTGTGCCGATAGTCGTGACAGCCAATGGCTTAATAGCCAAGAGCCTCGACCAACACCTGAAGAGGCTCTCGTTGGGCAGCTGGATCAAGGGCTTGATTCAGAAAGCGGTACTTCTGGACACGGCTCGCATTGTCAGGAGGTTCCTCTCTCTGGAGCCCTGACCACCGGTAGCTTGGACCCTGTTCCTGATACCGCTGGGCTACTATTTTTTATATTTTTAAATGTTTTTATACTTTTTATATTCTAATATTTAAAAATATAATTTATATGATAACATTAAAATAAAGGAGATAATAATTACCCCACCGCCGTATCTCTACGTTGACGTCGTGGTGGGGCTTGCGCGCTCCGAAATCTAGGCCTGTGCTGGAAGAGTTTACTCTGCCGAAATAGGTCTACGGTGAGGAGCCAGACCAAGAGAGATACAAAAACCCGCAGGGCAGCATGTGGCCAGCTGTTGCGCAGTAGCGACCCTATGGACCCTATCTCCCGGGAGAAATCTTGTTCCTTACCTCTGGCTTGCCTTTATTGGCCGGCTGGAGTGAACAATGACGAGGAACAGAGCTCCCACCTCATTCTTGCCTTTACTGGCCGGCTTGAGTGGAGACTCGCTAGAGCAAACGTGCTCGGGAGAAGGAAGTATTCCAGTAAGTGCTCGTAGGGATCTTGACCATCTTCCGGGCCGGGCCGTGGAATACCTCTCCACTCCTCATAAGCACCTCAGGACATGTTGCCCCCTTGTTGCTACGTCACTATGTGCTAGGGACAGTTTCTTGGGGCCCATTATTGAGTGTGCAAGTCACCCCCTGCCATTTTATCTGTGTATATATAAAACATTGATCAGGCAGGGGCCATAGTTCTTCTATAGTTATTGGTAACCAGTCCACTTTAGCCACCCAAACCCATAGTCCAAATTTATATTTTATATGCTGCAATAGTCCTAAATTAACCGGCGGTTATCCTTGGGTGCTCTTGCATAATGCATACAGGGATAATCGTCGGGTGGTGCCACATTTCAATAAAATTTCCTAAGGGGCCTTTGCGAGTTGTCTTCAGCCCTTTTTTTTTTTTTTTTTGAGGTTGGGAAATCATCAAATGACCCCTCCCGCTCTGGGTGGAGCAGAAGGGAGTGTCAGACTCTTACCAAAACCCACCCGTGTTCCTTCCTTAGCCCTTTATGTACCAGGGCAGCGGTAACCCTTTCGGACGATCCCGCTACCCCGGCAGGCTTCGGCCCTATCGGGCCCCGTCAACTACGCTGACATTTCTTTGAGGCGCGCGTGGAACACATACGTGCCGTCCGGCACGGGCCTGGTCCTGATCGGACGGAGAGCTACCCATTGCTCTGCGTCCGCAGGCCCGCGCCTACGGTGGCCGGGAGTCGTCACGCGGCTCCCGACGCCCGGAGCGTCTCCCTCGGCGGCTGAGGCGTGAGGATCTCTCCCTCGCCCATCCCGCCACCTCCTTCGCTAGCATGACTGCTTCGCAGAAGGAGGTGACCGCCTCCCACTCCCTCTCGCCCCGGACCATGGCTTGAACCAGGGCCGGACGCGAGAGGTCGCCGCCGCTGCCGATCGCCTCTACGAGGACACGGCGGTGCTCTGCCCAAGCGGGGCAGACCTCCACCGTATGCTCCACCATATCCTCTGGGCGATCCTCGCAGTGGTGACACCCGGGCGTCTCCTCCCGCCTGATGATGTGCAGAAACCTCCCGAAACATCCGTGTCCGGAGAGGACCTGCGTCAGGCGGTAAGTGAGAGCGCCGTGACGCCTCTCTAGCCACTCCTCAAAGAGGGGTCTTATCGCCGCTATCGTGGCGTGCCCTGCGCTGGGTTGCGATAGTCGCGCCTTCCATTCCACCATGAGACCGCACCGGAGGTCCGTCCGCTCCACCGCAATTTGCCGCGGGTGCGGAGTTTCCACCCGACGTAGTGCCTCCGCGCGCCAGTCATACAGGCGCGCGAGGACTATCGCCTCCAGATCCCATGGTGGCAGTCCGGCAAGGAGGCTTGCTGCCTCGCCCGAGATCGTGCGGTAGCCTCGTATCAGCCTTACGGCTACCACCTTTTGGGGCGCGTTCAAATAGTGTGCGGCTTGCAGCCGCAGTGAACGCGCCCACACCAGGGCCCTATAAAGGGCCATGGACCGCACGACCCCAGCGTAACGCCTCCGGCAGGAGGCGTTTGGCCCCCTCAGGTTGCGCAGGAGCCGCTTTAAGGCGGCCCCGGCCCGTTCCAGTTTGGGGGCCAAACGTCGGAAATGCTCGACGAAGTTTCACCGGCTGTCGAGGACGAGACCCAGGTATCTCATCGTTGTCTTGACGCCGATGTGAACCCCTCCTATCATTAGTTGGGATCCCGAAGGTGGCCCGTACCGGGGCCCATGAAAGGACATGGCCTCGGACTTGTGCAATGCCACCTCGAGACCCAACTGCCGGATCCTTTCCACGACTATCGCAACCCCGCGTGTCATCGCGTCGGCCGCCGCCTGATGCGACCTCCCCTGCGCCAGGACCAGCGTGTCGTCAGCGTAGCAAACTACGCTGACGCCATCAGGGAGGTCGGCCCGCAGCACCCAGTCGTAACCGATGTCCCACAGGAGCGGCCCCAGAACCGATCCCTGTGGGACACCGCACGACATCTCTCGCCGGTTCCAATTCCCGTCGCGACCGGGGTAGATGACGGCTCTGTCCGTCAAATACGCCCCGACTATTCGACGGAGGTAAGTCGGCACCCGGTGATACCGGAGTGCCTCCCCTATGCAGCTCCAGGGCAGGGTGTCGGTGCCGAGTGACACCGCCACGACCACCCCACCCCGGGACACCGCGTCCCCCGTCGTGAGGGCTCTCACGCGCATGATGGCGTCCACCGTCGAGCGCCCCTTGCGGAAGCCAAACTGGCACTCCGCAAGATCCGGCCCCGTCCTCACCAGGTGCCCGACGAGGCGGCCCGCAATCACTCTCTCAAAGAGCTTGCCGACCTCGTCGAGCAGCACTATGGGCCGGTATGCGGACGGAGAGTCCGCAGGGCGCCCTGGCTTCTGAATGAGAACCAGCTTCCCCGTCTTCCAACGGAGTGGAAACTGGCCTCTCTCCATGCATGCGCTTAAGAGCGCCTCCAGTCGAGGCCCGAGAGCCCTCGAGGCCAAGACTCAGGCTTTACCCGGCAAGCCGTCGGGGCCCGGTGCGGTATTTTTGGCCTTCAGCCTGCCTACCGCCGCTCTCAGATCTACCCCGGTCACTTCAGGGGTGTCGTCGTCGTCGTCCGTGTGGTCCGCTTCGGGCACCGCAAGTGGCGGAGCCATAGGCGGGGGAGTATGCTCCCCCCGTGAAGGGAAAAGAGCGCTCACCACCTCCTCCACCAGCTGTGGGCGGAGACTCTGCGTCAGCGGGGGGGCCCATGTGCGGAGTTTATTCCGCACCATTCTGTAGGGGCGCCCCCATGGATCTCTGTTCAGAGTCTCCAGCATCTCCTCGCGGGCCATATCCTTGGCCCGCTGAACAGCCTCTTGGAGGGCGGTCTTCGCCGCTCTGTACCCCTCGTACAGCTCCACCTCCGTGGCTTCCGCATCCGGAGGGCGGATGCGGAGCCTGCGGTGCCTGGTGTACCGGTGTCGCGCGTCGACGCACGCCTTGCGTAGCGCCCCAACCTCCTGCGACCACCAGTACACCTGACGTCGGGCGCATCCTGGCCGGACTCGGGGCATTGCCACGTCACAAATCTCGGACATGGCCTCCCGGAACCACTCCACCTCATCGTCAATGTCAGCAGGCCTGTCCGGTGAAAACACCCAGGCCTGCACGATCGAGGCTTCCAGTAGAAGCTCCCGGTCCAGCTGCTTCAGCGCCCACCGCGGACCACTCGGGGCCTGTTGGACCAGCGCGCTAGAGGTCTGGGTGGAGACATCAAACCGGATATACCGATGATCGGAGTAGGTCTCCACCTCCTCCATGACGCGCCTGTCAATGACACGCTGTGACAGAGCGGGGCTGGCGAACGAGATGTCCACTACCGACTCGCCCCGCATCCGCACACACGTAGGAACAGAACCCCGATTTAGGACGACCAGGCCTGTTTCCAGAGCCCAGTCCTCCACCATCCTGCCCCGCACATCCGTGCAACGGGAACCCCAGGCCAAATTCTTTAGCCCCTCGTACGCCTTCCAAAGCACCGGGACCCCATGGTCCCGAGATATGTTAAAATATAAAAATAATAATAATAATAAATTTATTAGACAAAAAAAGGTACACAGATACAGATACAGTATTTTTATCTCACGAAGCGTAACGATAATATGGTATTTCTGGTTCCCGTCTAAGAATAACCTGCATCTCTGTAGTAAGGAAATGACGAGGGAGTTATATAAAGTGACTGAATAACAACATCCAATTATATACCGATGATATAACACATGATGTGATAGATTACGTGAAGCGTGGATTAAATCTATGAAGGTCGTTACATGCTTGTTACAGCGATTACCTAGTTGCAATTCAGTTACATAAGTCAATTGCTAAACGCACGCAAAATCTTACGCTAAATGGATGACATTACGGAAACAGAAACATAGGTACATAAAAATATTATGTTATAGGTTGAGAGAATGAAAACGGAGAAAATAAATAAATGAACAAACATTTAAACGACATAATTATATTTGAATAATTTTCGTTATTGTAAATAAAAGTTACACATGCGGTAGCTACGGGGTAGCTGTGGCTGACGTCGACGCTAGGCGAGCTACGCGGTCGTAGCAGATCCCAGAACTGCTACGCATGGAATCAATTATGAAGTACGGTCGGCAATAAACACGATATCGTGATTTTTCAAACACCGGAGAAATAAAGTATCATGTATTAAACTTTGTGACATATAAAATATGGTGTATTTTATTTGTCACAAAGATTGATCAGTAACTTACTTTCAAGAGTAATTTTACTTTCTTTTTTCAATCAAAATATAATAGGTAGTTTTGTAACTGTTCTAACTAATTTGTACCCATTTAATTATTAGGCTGGTGGTCGACTATACATACATGTTAAGCTAGCTGTCGACTGTACATACCCAATTTTATCATTGAAATAAGCAAGTTTCTATTATGATTAAAATTATGACGGGAGTAACATAACATAACATCACTCACGTATTCTACGAAGGGTAAGGCAGAGGTGTACCTATAATTTATTTATTTATCCATTTATTTCAGGCATCAGGGCCCACGCCTCCATTTCGGCAGTTATGTTTAAGTCCCATATAACAAGGGGCGAGCCTATTACCATCAAGACAAATCCTGGAAACTGGGAAATTAATGGGAAATTCAAGATGGAAAAGCCTAATAATACTTTGCCCGACCCGGGAACTGTACCCAGGACCTCAGGCTTTGGTTCAGTAGTATCACTTCGGACCACTAGACCATCGAGGCAGACTGTATAATGGGAGTATTTTTCAATAAACCAATTGTTACTTTAGAAAACACAGTTTTTCTTTAATGAATAAATCAATTAAAACAAAATAAGCGACCAAGTGGGAGTCGACTCACAAAGGGTTCCGTACCACCGTACAATACAAAACGCCGAAAGAACACGTTCCGCATAAGTATGAACACCCCTTGACTTTTTGAATTTATTTTATTTTTATTGTTATAGTACTCATGGTAGTACACACTCTGTGAAAATTTCAAGTGTTTACCTATTACGGTTCAAAAGATCGGTTGGCTGTATCGGCCAAGTGCGCACTTGTACACGCAGTTGGCACCTTTTGGGTACAGAACCCCAAAAACGGAATTCCATAGGGTTTTAGAAATCAAAGTAATGTCCGTATATTTTAAATTCGGAGAAATAAGCCAACTGATGCTGGATCGCGGTAACCAAAATTGCATGCAACTGCATAATTTGAAATAATCTTTCGTGTTATGATCGTATTGCAGGCAAGAACCACTAACGGTAGATACAAACGAATTAATAAACGGTGGAAATGTTGCTTTCATATTTGTCTAAAAACGTGGTTTATTTCGCAGTTTGAAGTAGGTAAATAGTATCTTGCTTGTATGCCAAGTACCTTATAATCTAAATTAACTATTGTTTTACCTTAATTAAAGTTGCCCTAGAAATGGTGCTCTGCTCTGAGTATTTAGATTTAGGTCAATTGTACCTACCTGCGAGAAGAAACTGGTGCAAGACGGTACTCGAGGTATAGCGCCATCAAATCTAGCAAAGATATTCCTGCAGTCAGAAAGCGTCTGATCTGTAACGTGATATCTAAGGCCCCATTTACGTAGACGCGGGGCGTCGCGCGTCGCGTGCAGCGTGGCGTCTCGCGGCGCGTCGTGCGATTTTCTGTTTACGGAACGGCGGCGCGTCAAGCGGCATTTATCATCGCACGCGTGAACACAAACGTATGGCAATACAAGACGTTGTTCATAGGGACGCGGGGCGGGAAGCGTGGCGGTGCCCGCCGCTGCGCCCGCGGCGAATCCTCAAGCGTGTAGCAAAGCACGCGGCGGGCAACGCTGCGGCGCACGCGGGATACTCAATCAAACTGACCATTTTTAGGTTAGCGGAAGATGGGAGCGCAAATTAAATGAAATAGTAATTACTAATAATTAATTAATTCATAATTTATTAATTAATTAATTGCGTTCTGCAATTTCCAAATATGACTGACAGAAGATTCCACCGCGGGCATCGCTTCATCGAGAATTGCCGCTGCGTGCGCCGCCGCGATAAACGCCGCGTGGGACGCGGCGGTGCCAGCCGCGGGCTCGGCCGCAAAAAACGCTCCATTTCAAGCAAACGCGTCTAAAATCGCTTCTCCATAAACGCACTCATACAACGCCATATGTTTGAATTTAGTGCGGGCCGCGCCGCCCAACGCGACGCGCGACGCCTCGCGTCTCCGTAAATGAGCACTAAGGCCGTTCAGACTGCGATAATCAGTTAGATATTTTACTGTACCTATAATAATTTTGATAACTATATGGCAGTTGCATACCGCATTTGTTTATGAACGTGTGAACAGTGGGATGTTGACGTGTGATCACAACTTTTCACCGTAAAAAATCGTCCTGCGGTGTGATTCCATAACACACTAACAGTAGCAATGGCTTTCATTTTGACAGTTCTACAACATTCATTTCGTTATTTACGTTACTGAGCAGAAAAATTTTTCGACAAAGTACACACATCAAAACTGTCTAGGGATCAAGTACATTTTTAACTATAAACAATTATCCAATTAATATTTACCAAATCTAGTCTTCCAGACTGGCTTCTTACTTTAATTCCTATGTTTACGTTAACATCTTATCCCTATATTTTTTTTTAATTTAAAAAAAATGCAATGATTTCAAATTGTAGGAAATTAACCAAAGTTAATGTCGTCAATTAAATGGCAAAAAAGGCCAAAATGAGGATATTTTAAATTTTTACTGTAAAGATAAAAAAAAAAATAATCTGTGTTTCCACCATTGACACGAATCAGACAATCACAGCGATTTGGCATGCTTAAAGTCAGTTCATCAAAATCACTTTGAGGAATGGCCGCCCACGTTCTTTTTAGCAAGCCAAAAAGTTGTATTGATTGTAGTATGGATGCCGTGCATACCCCATGCACGGCATCCATACTCGACAGAGCTCTTCTTTGGAGCATATCCCATGCATGCTCAATTGGGTTGAGGTCTGGCGATTGAGCAGGCCACGGCAGAAAGTTGATGCGAGCATCGGCAAGAGTGCGTGTTACGACTCTAGCCGTGTGTGGATGTGCATTGTCGTGCATTAGTCGAAACGAATCACCCAACCAGCTGTGCAAAAGGATGATCACGTCTGAAATAATCCTCTCCGCATAAATCTGAGCATTGAGGTTGCCCCTGATCCAAATGAGATCGGTTCTTCCACCGCTCCAAATACCGGCCCAAACCATTATTGTTCCTCCTCCATATGAATGAGCTTCCTGACAGAATTTCAAACGTTCTTGACGTCCAGAGGTCCTCCAAACTCGAGTACGTCTTGTATTCGGCCTCATACCGAAACGAGATTCATCGGAAAAGCAAACACAACGCCAGTCTTCTTCCTCCCAATTTCTGTGTTCGCGAGCCCATTGTAAACGGGCCTTACGATTCCGGGGTGCTATAGGTGGAACTCTCAGCGGCCTTCGGGAAAGCAGACCCTCTTCACGTAAACGATTTCGGATGATGTGGTCGCTTATTAGCAAGCCTGAAGAACTGTGGAGCCTCGTGGCCAACATCATGGCGGTCATGGTACGATTCCGTCGAGCAGTATTTTGGATGTACCGTGATGATGCGATTTCGTCCTCCATATCGCTCTGCCACGCTGCCCGTGATACGATAGCGTATCCAGAGGCGGCTTATGACGCTCTGTGTAGTGCCAAGAGCGACAGCCACAGTACGTTGCCTGGAACCAGCTTGCAACATTTCGACGGCTCTCATCATCTCTTCTCTTGTCAAATGATGTCGTCCCTCCATATCGATGCATTTTTATTCAGTTCCGATGCGGAAATAGTAATGGTTTTGTAAAAACGCTATTACACACTTTTATAGGAATCCTGATTTGCAGTTGATTTTCTATTTTTAATCAAAATTTAAAGAAAATTCTTTATTCAAATGGTGAAATTTACTAAAAAGAATCAATAACGATCCAAAAAAAGTTAAAATAATAGTCCTCAATTGCGGCGATACTCTAAAACGTACTTGATCCCTAGACACTTTTGATGTGTGTATTTACTAAATTCTAAGAATCTAATAAACGGTTCAGACGTTGTTAAGTTCAAACGCTTTATCTATAGCCTGACATGTACTTCAGAATAAACATTGTATTCAAAGGAAAAATGAAAATTAGAAATAGTTTATTATTTTATAAAAAAGACTACCGTTGTACAATAGACAGTCCCTAGAGCATTACCATAGCACTTTTTATACAAAAAATACTAAAACAAACCCATTGCAGTTAAAATTGATCGGAAACAAAACCCAGCTCACTGGGGATATACGCAATAGTAATTTTATTGCAATCGTCTCGAATATTCGTTTCATTTCGCGAGAACGTAATAGAATTGAAGTAGGTACCTACTGCATTATCAAATATTATTCCTTTGCAGTCATTTAGATTCGTCTGGATAGAAAGAACGTTGTCGGAGCAAATTTCAGCGTTTCCAATTTACCCGAGAAGCATGCAGAACCCTCGGCGGATATAAACTTACTTATCTAGTAAGATCACATCTCCACTTTTCACACACATTTTATGATGCTGTGCTGAAACATCGATGTTTCACGCTCGTTTTGAAAATGTGTTGGCTTCATCTTAATCCCAGTTTTACCTGGACTAATGCCAGCGACCGTTTGTTAAAGAAATTGTTCGTGCGCTTTACCAGGTGCACCGGCTTTTTCACTCTTCGGACGGCTAGTTTCTAGTTCTACGTTGTTGTCGATTGAATTATACAAATCTTGTAACGGAACGAGATTTTATGTTCGTTTTTACAAATGGGACAGTTATGTAGTTTGTAACATTGTATCTTCTGGTCATATAGATATACAGCAAGAATACGCATAATGGCTTCAATTGCTCATGGCTGAGGGAATGATTTGGGGCTACCACACGGAAGCATGCTGGCATGGCAGATAGTTGGGGGTATGTTAGATAACGTTACCGTGGTATGGGTGTTTTAACATGACTGGTTTATGTGTATGAATGTAATGCGTACCTACGTAAGTTTTTTTTTTTAATAAGGACTTTTTACATGGATGAAATGGAATTACTAAACCAACATAATCTAAGGTCGTCCATCGTTGGATAGACCGTTTTATTTAACACACAGTTTTTGTTAACGTCTCTTACAACACCCACGAGACCTAACAGTGGCTGAAAACATTAAAGTTAAGTTATTTTATTGTAGCTTGCCACAATAACATTGGTCTTAAATAAAGTTATATTTTAAAGTCGTTAGTCGCGATGACAGTCTGCGGCTACTAAAAGTTGTTTGTATTTTATAATGAAACTCGGTGAGTTAATTACATTAATCTTAATTAGATCAATTTTGATCAACATTAAACAAAAAGTATCCTAAAACAAAATTAATATATCAAATTGTCTGTGTGATCAGGATTTGTTTCGTGAAAGGTCGAGTCATGATGAACCCGCCGAGCGTCGTTTATTTTCTTTCTAAGGCGACTTTCATGTCGCCCTAAAAATCTTTTGTAGATTTCCTTTCTATTTTATTTTCTTACCAAATCATTGTTTACGTATTGCAAAAATGGTGAATTTTTCACATTGTTTTACTGAGTTCTAAATAGGATAATCCCGTTTACTACCAAGTAGATGTGACTGTCTGTCACTTGCTTCTATTTAATAACAAAATATTATATTCATTTTAAAATGATTCGGACCACTAGGGAACACATAAATTATCTATTTAAAGTAGAAACAATAAAGGGCCAATTACCGGCGGACAGTTCGATTGCAATATAACTACGATTTCGAAGGAATCTTGTGAAATATCCTATTTATTTATTTTAATTGTAACCTTCAAGAGCGTTGATCCACGACTCTATTAATTAGTAATTCTTAATTTTTGACTCTGCTCTATTATCTAGTAAATCCTAGTACCATAATTCTTGAACGCTGTGTTCTCTGCCTCCGGCCAATAATAGTGCCTTAAGAGAGATTATTCAAAATTCTATTAAATGATGGTTCTCGAGTATCGAATCTCAACTCTATTGTCTAGAAATTCTTGAATGTTGTATTCGTTATCTCAGACCAATAATTCGGCCAGACTGACATGAACACGTGTCTTGCAGGTATGCTTGTTGTGCGAAGGGGGAACTTCCAGGGGTTTGGGTGACCACATCTATCTCATATCCAGTCCAAGGACTGATAGGAACCATGTCTCCTTAAGAGCATGATGTCGACGCAATGCCGCTGGAAATAACCGCTCCATAGTCAGACAAGGACAGTTTCTTGGTTGCCGCAGGAAAAGCCGCTTCGTCACGTTTATCAGTTCGAAAGAAGTGCTAGGGACCATGTCTCTAAAAGAGTATGATGCCGACGCAATGCCGCTTAAAAGCCGCTTGCGTCACTATATGGACATGTTGCTCTGAGTACTCCGAGTGTAGATGTGAGGTATCGTGTGAGTAATGACTGATCAAATACCTATTACGCGAGCGTATGGGTTACTCGCAATTTAATAATAGTAATATCCTTTGCATCCCTCTATTATTACTAGCTTTCTAAAATCACATTCAATCTATGTTCATAACTAAGAATTCCTAAGTTTTATTTAACATTTCTTTCAATCTTTTCCTTGGTGTATTGATGAGACAAGGCACTGGACTTCTTCATATTTGGAATTCATTTAATCTATATCAGTAGGAGAGTGTCCATTCTGGAGTCGAGCTCTATAGGGTTGCTCGGAGGAAAGGTGCAACCTTTCCCCGAAAGGGGAACCGATTCTTTTCTGTACTGTACAGCAAGATTAGGAAAAACGAAAATTTTATCAGCTTAGGGTAATTTAGGAACAGTCACAAAGAATTTCACCTTTCACCTTCCTTTACATTAAATGAATTTGGGTAGAGATATACCAGGAAGGACATAAAGAAATAATGTTATTTCACTACATATGTTTGCATCAGTTCAGTAGCGTCTAGGGTGTCAAATGGTTCATCGCCCTTCGTTCTATAAGAGCGTTATATATTTTATAACGCTTTTATAGAACGAAGGGCAATGAACCAATTGACACCACCAACCAACCACCAATTTATTAAATTGGTTCATCTCGTTATTCATATAGTTTCGTAGTTAACGATACATGTTGATGGTGCAAGTTGAGGATACAAGGAGATGTTGATTAACAAATTAGGTATTTCCCGCTGAGTTAGAATACGCGACGCGAACGTAGAGAAACTAGAAATTATAGGTTAATATGTATTCTAATTGAGGTGAATGACATTATATATTAAAGCGTGAGTACACGAGGTTGAGAGTTCCAATCTAGGTAAGTACCAATATGACTTTTTAAATTTATAAGTACTTTCTGAGTTTATCTTGGATATAATAATAACTAGCTGCGCCCCGCGATTTTGCTCACATAAGTTTCGATCCTGTGGGAATATCGGGATAGTAAGTATCCTATATGTTAATCCTGGTTATAAACCATCTCTGTGCCAAATTTCATCTAAATCCGTTTAGTAGTTTTTGCGTGAAAGAGTAACAAACATCCATAAATCCATCCATCCATACAAACTTTCACATTTATAATATTAGTAGGATATATTCTTTATTTCAGACTAAACATACAAGTACACATAATCCATATAATGTTAGAAACAATGACTTATAAAACTATGTTAGTAAACAAATACAACTAAAAAAAGACGTAGCCCAACACACATTGGCACGTGCGCCTCCGTACCCAGTGCCTTATAAAGGGACTGTCGACTTTGTCCAACAATGTTTTTAGATTGCCGATGGAGCTTCCGCGCAACCTACCCATTATTGACGCTTTTCTCTTCCTCATAATGGCATGAAAGTCGTCAGTATGGGCTTCCGCGAACATCTGCGAAGCAGCGGATATGACTAGGAAAGGAAAACATCGTGAGGAACCCTGGACTTATAGTTAACTAGCTTCTGCCCGCGACTTCGTCCGCGTGGAATTGTTGGTCCCCCCCCCGACCCGTCGCAACGCGTCGCCTGCCCGCGCTATTACTTCGTGAAGAGTCGTAGCGTGATGTTAAATAGCCTTTCTCAAGAATTGGGCTATCAATCAAAATGCAAAAATATTTTTTCAAATCAGACTGCTAGTTCCAGAGATTAGCGCGTTCAAACAAATTCTTCAGCTTTATTATTATTATTACCTCAACTTGCGATAGTTAGAAACAATCGTAAACCAGAATTACGAAGAGGATAAGGAACGTGGTATTTAAACACCATTACGTATTTGTACAACACCATCTATGGGTAAATGGATAAAATGTCTGCGCAAAGCATGTGCAAAGCGGTATGAATGAAAGTGGTATTCGTGAATGTTTTAGCGGCATTTTGCGTTTTAGTAATTTTCTATTATCTAGGAAACTATATTATGACCAATTGACATACTGTAAATGGCAAATCTTATCTCTATAATGTCCTTGTGATCATAAAATAATTTATTTTTGATAACAATTCCTATTTATTTTTATTTTTTTTATTATATTTTCATCCAAACGTAAGCATGTCAAAAAAATACTTTTTTAAAACATAAATGTGATATTAAAAGATAGAAGTATGGAGTTGCGGACTTTTTTGTAGAACTATTTAAGGCAGACCAGATTGCCATACATTGTTTTTAGTCATAAACAACATACTAATTACTTACCTTTGCTTTGCGTACTTTTGTCTAGCAAGTCGGAAAGAAATACCTCTTAAAATACAGTTACACGTTACAGTTGACAATTATGTGTGAGTGCTATACGATAGCCTATAGCACTCACACATAATGTAGCTTTCTACCAGTGAAAACTTTTTTTGAATTGGATCATTAACTCCGGAGATTACCCCCTACATACATACAAACAAACAAACAAATTTCCCTCTCCTATAATATTAGTATAGATGTAAGCCTGAAATCGCCAACTCGTCTTGACCAAGCGTGGTGATCAAAGCTCGTGCCTTCTGCGTGAGAAGAGGCCCGTGTCCTGCACTGGGACTATAACAGGCTGGTATTAATTAACACGATTTCTTTGAGAAATCGATACCATATTAATAGATGTTCTTTTGTTTTATTTTTAACTACGTTCTGCCCGCGTGGATGTGCAGGGGTTTTCTTTTTTTTGCGCGGAACCCTAATTCTTTTTCTAAAATAAAAATAGCCTAAGTTATCTCAAGTAAGAACTCCTTATAACATCAGCTATCTGCAAGTGAAAGTCCCTTCAAAATTTGTCCAGCCGCTCTGGAGATTAGCCGGTACAAACAAACAGACAGACGGGCAAATAAATTAAAAATAGTTTTTTTGTTATAAGTAGGTACTTGCATATGCATTTAGTAAAATGATATTATTTTGACATTCTAAACAGACACTTCAATTTTATTATTTGTATATAACTGCAAAATCTAAGGGCCCGAACACACGTACCACAGCAAAACTTGTGTTTCTTTTTAGCTGCTGTTCCTTGTTATTTTCTACACAATTAGAAAGAATGAACTGAGGGTAATGTTATAAAGTGAAAGTAAAGAAATGTTTCTGTTCTCGATTACGAACATTAGGATGTACCTACTTTCTGTCTTTATACGTCAGGCAGAAAAAAAATTATGAACATTAAGTCTGAAAATCTTTTATAAGAATATCCGGTTAGTGACCCGCATCCAGGACCTTCAATTCCTTCCTTCACCTTCTGCAGTTGCTTTTTTAACCACTAGACAAGCATTGGCAGCTGTGCTCTGTTCCAAAACTATCTGATAAAAATGTAAACAAATGGATCTGACAACATACCTCAGTGATTGACCACTTATCGCGCCTCTTACAAATTGAGTGCTTTCATTAGATTATTTGAAGACTTAAACCCGAAATTATAATTTTAAATTACCTTAATATAGACGTTTTTCGTTTGACAGTCTAGGTAAATTTTATCATCTCAATTTTAGTTGATGATTCCGCAATTACAGCGGAAGCGGAAACAATAATTCTTGGAGAAAGTGGTGAGATATAAAGTTGAAACCTTCTAAATACAGATAAATGTGTTACTAATTCCCTTTAGTGAGTAATTGTGTAACAATGTTACCTGAACGGGGTTTGTGTATACTTTCAGGGGATACTTTTGGAACAGACATGACTATAGTTTCAAAATGAAACCTATTATTACAAGTTGTTCCAGCGAGTTATATCTCGAGGTACTACGAAGCATCTAAACAATGTTGTGAGATGTGGACTCCGTCCCTGCAGTGCTATCTCACTTCACATTAACATATCTTACTTAGCTACCTCGAAGAAAGAAAATATATTAACTATGTATATTTTAGAAATGCTAATATATTTTAACTTTCATAACGAGGTACGTTTCAAAAGCTGGCGTTGAAAACATTTTTCTGAATGCTCAAATACTTTTTAAAGCTTTTTCTTTTCTAAATTGTTAATTAAAATGTTTTAACCGTTTTACGTAATAGGTTCTTTGGAATTCAGATTCCGAAATAAAAAGTCAAACGTTGTTTTTTTTTCTTATAAACAGCGAATCTGTGTCGGCTTGGTAACTGAGGGGCAATTCTCGTAATTTTAAGAACGTTCACAGTCTGATCTCAGTCTCAATCTGTCAAAAATATCTCTAATTTCCTCACATTTTTTAAAAGTTTTTGACATTGATTGTCGCTGAGATGAGATTGCGACTAGATATTTAACGTTTTTAATTATGGGAATTGGCCTTCTGATCAGATAGATATTCTGATTTAAATTGGGTCGCGTTCTAAGGAACATTACATGTCTTGAGAACATATAGTATGGTTCACGTTACGACTCGAATTGATAAGCAGATAGATGTCCAGTATGTAAGTAAATTCATCTTATCGTGAAACCAACTAGATACCCAATACTCACAAAGAAAACCTGGGCACTACCTACATCACAAAACTTTACAAGTGTATAATTCTACATAATTGTTAAATTGTAACATAAAAGAAAGAAAGAAAGAAAAACGTTTATTTGCGGTAAACATGACGCAAAAAAGAACATAAAAACTAAATAAAGGAAAAAAAGAACAATACAAAAAACAACAACAATAAAAGTCACAAATATGTATATTCTGTATCTTTAAATATATTTTATTTGACTGCCTGTTGGTCTCGCGCTTGCAAGCGTGACTGCTGATCGTGGGGTCCTGGGTTCGATTCCCAGGGCGTATTTCCGTCCCATCGAACTATGAGAGTAAAGGAACAGAGAGTGCACCTGTGTTTTCGCCCACACTTGTGCACTATAATATCTCCTGCGTACCTGGCTAGGCTCCGTCGAGATTGGCCACCGTGGCCGAAATCGGTCGGGAGGCTATATACTCTAGGTGTATTTTTTCTTCTTAATTTTTTTGTATATTTTTGTTTGTTGTTGCTTTTCTTTTTTTTTTCTTTTTGTGTAACATTTTGCATTTTTAAAGCTACAACATAACACAAATCATGTAGGCTGAGTATAAATTGTACACAAGGTCACTGATTGTCCGAAAGGGTTACCGCTGCAAAAAAAAAAAAAAAAAAAAAAGGTCACTTACAATTTACATATTTATGAGGTTTTTCCGTTACAATGGTGTGGCTTAGAGTTTTGTGGTATACGGACTTGTAAAGTTTACAAATTTGTCAATTGTAAGTAATTATAAAGCTTTGTGATAGAAGGCCCCACTACTAGAACTGTTTTGATTGTAAGTAGATGCCAACAAGTTTTGTGACATTTCTCGTCTGGTTTTCAACAGTGTTGAATATCTCTTCATCTCTTCGTTTTTTTTAAACATGTGGCATAAAGCTAAGATTATTTTATAACTAGCTGCTCCCCCAGGTTTCACCCGCATAAGTCTCGATTCCGTGGGTAATCCAGGTCATGGTCTACCCGAGTGCTAAATTTCATCCAAATCCGTTCGAACGTTTTAGCGTGAAAGCATAAGAAACAAACATGTACACATACAAAAAATCAAATGTTTGCTCTTTATAATATTATATTACTAGCAGCGTCCCGCGGTTTCACCCGCATAAGTTTCAATCCTGTGAGAATAGTGGGATAAAAAGTATCCCATGTGTTAAGCCCGATTATAAACTATCTGTGTGCCAAATTTCATTCAAGTCCGTTTATTAGTTTTTGCGTGAAAGAATAAAAAACATCCATCCCTTCATCCTCACAAACTTTCGCGTTTATAATATTAGTAGGATAGTACGATTATAGTTTAGATAATAATCCGTAGCCACACTAGCCTTCTCACGTGCTGCAATAATAATTGTTAATAAGTTACTATCACCACTAATCCGTTCCCTGAGTATGGCGATTATGATAATAGGTACCTACTTATTATTGGCGTTCATAACGGCAGTCTATGAGTCTATCTATGAGTCTATCTACAGTCACGAGGATCTTACAGTTACGCAACATTCAAAGTCGTATTTCTCATGAAAAAAATTGCAACTTTAAGAAAATAATCCATTTTGTAATAGTATGGGTTCGATGATACTCGTACTATGTTCGTAACAACATAAAGTATAAATCAATAACTACATTCTGCCCGCGACTTCGTCCGCGTGTCTTGTTCGCCATCCCGTTGCATCACGTCGTTTTCGCTTAGCGTTCTTTCTGACTTTTTTTCTTTGTGCTCTACTCCTAACGGTCATAGCGTGATGTTAAGCCTATATTCTTCCTCTTTTCGTCATTCATTTAATAATGTTATTGAAACAACAATTAGCCTTCCTCAAAAATTGGGCTATAAAATGCAAAGAGTTTTTAAAATCCGACTGGTAGTTCCAGAGATTTTCCCCTACATACAAACAAACTAATTTTACCTCATTATAATATTAGTACAGATATAGATTTAGGAGAAAATTGCATTTGAATCTTGCGTAGTGACTGTACCTACAATATGATGCTAGAACTAAACCCCGGATCTGAACGATTGATGAATACCTAAGCTTATGTCTAACAAAAACACGATAGGTGTTCTGTCAAAAGATATACTTTCATGTCAAAAATTATAATCGAATTAAGTACCCCTTTGAGAATTTAACGAACTTCGCTTAGGAAAGCGCTAACATACTTAATACTAACAAAATTCCAGTATAGCCGTCAGATTTTCCTGTACTTACCATGTAGCTGTTGGTATATTGTACTAGCTGCGGCCCATTGTTTCGCCCGCGTTGAGTTTTCCACAGGAACCATGCGTTTGACGGTATTTGACGGCAGCCTATGTCATTTTCCGGTCCATGAACAATCTCTATGCAAAAAAACCACGTCTAACTAAAGCTCAGTTGCTACGCGAGGGTGGCGGGGACATCGACGTACAACCTGTTACCATAGATTCAGTACATGATTCTGAAAAGCGTAAAAAATTTTGGCCGGTAATTTAAAAAAAAAAAAAGCTGTTCAGTACATTTTGACCGTGTAGGTTTTCTTTTCTATGAAACAGCAGATTTTTTTTGGTAAAATTTCTACACTATGGTTTCTAAAATCATAAGCTGAATTAATGGTTACAGTTTGCGCGTCGATGTCCCTGCCTCCCCATATAAAAATAGGAAAGTACGAGTGGGTTTACACTTTCACAATTTTATTTCCCGGAGTTAAATAAAAGGTGCTAACAGAATCAGCAGCGGCCTCATCCCGCCGTCTCTCCACTGTCCTCCCTTAATTAATTATCTCATAGAATTTTTAATGTCATCTCAATGTGCATTTTCATTTTACAGCGCAATTGGAACAATTAATTTCCGCGACGGAAACATTTGCTGTTTCATAGTGACAGTAACTTTTATGTGTTTTTGGTCCCTGGAATTAAGTAAATTGATCTCACATCTCGTCTAAAAACAACGTTTATTTAGTACTTTAAAGATTAGTTATAGTTTCCATTAAATTAGTATCGCTATAAATTCTACGCTTATTTTATATTTTCATCGATGCTGCGGACTCAAGGATTCATAGGAATAACAAGTTTTTATGTTCAAACTTTAGTTATGGCTACTGGATAGTATCGGAGTGGGAAGGGTTGTTATACTTTATTTGAATAATATTTCAGTATTTATTTGCAAACTATTTATAGACTGGGTATTGAATAGGTACTCGCCGCTCCTGTTACTACCAGCGCTCAACTTTATCGTTAGTACGAAACTATTCAAAATGAAATAACAAAACAATGTAAAAACAGGGATCTCCTTTATTTTAAAGTTCTTATTTAAAGTAACAGTTACGTACATAAGGTTCGTCGAAGCGAAACATCACTATCATCTTAAAACTCCTAATACAAGTTAATTATGTACAAGTATAAAATTCACTACTTTCAATTCACGTTGTTGATAAAATAACTTTACCTGCATCATTTTCATGTAATTTTTCAATCACTAAAGTCTAACACTGATTTTAGATGAGAAAATGACAAGTTCGTGCTTTTTATAGTCTTCTGATCATCGGACAGTCCTGTGAACGAAAACATATGATTAATATTGATAATTATGTAATGCACAGGTATAATATAATTTATTTATTTATTGACACCAAAAATATTAACATTATAACAACAATATTGCTTAAAATTAAATTTGTAGGCTATAATGATAAAAAAAACAACATGGGAGCATTTGTAGCTGAACTAGGTGAAAAACCTGTATCTCGGCACACAGCGCCAACCACTGCTGCTATTTTGCTGCTATTTGACTAGAAAAAATTTAGCCAACATTTACAAATTGTGTTAAATCTTACAGAAAATACATTAATATACCTACAGTAGTTTAGTTAGGTAGGTATTAATAATTCGAGTTTATATGTGTGCGAATCCCGGTAATAACGATTCCTTTGTTTCATTTTTTGTATTTGTTTTTGTTTTGCTATTTGTGCGTTTTCCATCTTTTTCATACAACAGTTCTAAAGGTGGGTTTAGACCTAAAGCAATCACATTCAACAATTCATATTTCGCTATAAAAAGGTTCACAATGTTCACAATACCACGAAGCGATACATTTTCAATCCATTTCCAATTACTCCCTGCATGGACAGGACATGATTGGATGAGATATATTATATGTATGTGTGTAAAATAAATGAATTCATCTCATAACTTATATTGTGAACAAAAATGAAAGGCACACGACGCCACAAAAAGTTAAAAAAACATTTACGTTCGTTGGTATTTATTTGAAATGAAAATCGAGTATATTGAAATAAGACTCGTCATACAATTTGTGTGGTATAAAACTTATTTATTGAATTTTGTTTTAATAAAATCCCACAGTGTTTGAAATGTCAGCACAATTTTAAAATGGTTGGTTAAAGTTCAGTTTCCTGACATTTTTACGCAATGACTAGGCGTTCAATTGTTTTGATTATTCGCAGTAGAATATTTTGTAGGTAAATCTCAAGAGTGAACAGGCATCTTCTGGGCACTCATGGAAAGCGATGGTTGAGGTCTATGCCTCATCCATCGCTTTCCATCAGGCGTGATCCAGTTCAAGAGCAGGTCCATTTAAAAATAATAAACAAAATTAAAAAAAATTAAACACTGGACAATAAACACTAAATAAAAGCACAACGATCACGCTAAAATGTGTTGGCATATATGGATGTTCTTAGTATGACTACTTCGCATCTAGCATTGCCGTTTGTCGAACGCATACATGTAGGTACGCTGCGTAAGGCTGCCTGTCCACTGAAACGGAGCGACGCTGCGAAGCGGAGACACGGAGAAATATTAACCAATAGAATTGAGGGGAGCGGAGATTTTATGATTTGTATGTTTATTTTTTGTTAATGTTTCTCCGTTTCTCCGCTCCGCAGCCTCGCTCCGCTTCAATTGACAGGCAGCCTAAAGCTATGGTTTCCAAGAAGGCCGCCACATACCGCCGCATTAACGAGCATTTAATGAGGATTTGGCATGATGGGTTTAACTTTACGGTGTCAAAAGCAATCTCTCTTTAATGTGTAGCTCTCTTTTCTCAGTATGGACACTTTTTCGCGCGACTAAGAACGGTGAGTAAATATTTGAGCAGCGGGGTTTGACTTAATGTCAAATACTGGTTTTCATGACGGCTGTTATAATATGACGGAGCGGGTTTCCTAAGAAACCAACCTTAACGCTTGTTACGAATATTAAAAAAAATAATTAAAAATTATTAATAATACTACCTGATAAATAATTGCTATTCCTTACCAATGCCTGTACAACAAACAGTTGAGTATCGCCAAGACGCCGACGTGCGACGTTGAGCGACGCAGCCCTGCAACATTAAGCAACGCGTTACCGCCATACTAGCTCCAAATTAACGTCATCATGCCCGTTTTATAGTTATCATAAAGTTGGATACTGCAATCAGGGGCATTAACGTTGCCTGCGGCCTAAAATTGTTTTTATATTCGAGGTAACGATAATTAAATACATTATGACGTTTAATTAGATTTTAGGATCGGTTTTAGCACATTGTGCATGGCTGATGACAAAATACAGCAAAGTTTTGGAGTCGTAATAATGATTAAAATTCTACAAAAAACTATCCGGTTGAAACGTTTTATTAAGATACTATTAAAACGTTAAATTATCTAAATTGGGGTACCTGTCAACCCTGCCTGAGGGTTATATATGAAAACGTAAAGGTGAGCACTTTGTAAAACAAATCTGTTTTTGATTTAGCCACAAGGGAAAATGTCAACAAGATAAGTGCTTAAGGATGTACTTTCAAATCGTCACATATCCAGAAACATTTTCACAAACAGGATTTTGATAATAGTATGTATTACGATTTCCCAAAGGCTACCAATTTTAAATTACAACTCAAATGATTATGTTTTCACTAGATCGAAACAAATGTACGTCGTGTATTTTAAGTTATACGAAGTAGTAGGGTGACAATGATTTAATATAAAGGTATTATTACCTGCTATTATTGCCTTACTACGTACGTGTAAAAAATACGATCTGTTTTTCCCGACTATAGCTGTTCCTTTCCCGTCTGATTGTCACAAAGGTATCAATTGGATTATTGCGTCAAGTAGCGGGCAACAATGTTCTCTTGACTGCAAATAAGAAACTGCCACCACCGAACAGTTTACTAAACGTGGTGATTATCGTCGTTTCTCTATTGCATGTCCATGGAAACGGCTCAAGGCGAGTACATTAATAGATTATTGATACGATAACGAGTATCCTGCTAGAGGTAATTCATTATAATTTTAGTATGGAGTGATCGTAACAGGTGGTGTTTCTGCTTACCCCCATGGGAAGAAGGCGTCAGTTTATGTATGTACATAATGTATCTATAAATAGCAACAATTGATACTAGTGAAATGGAGGATTCTGCCGAAAATTATTAATTAGTTATGACGCTAACTTCTAGGAAAATTATATATGCACTATACATGTTTCGCATTAACATATAGAATTAAACCTGGTAACACAAAATCATGATTTTGTACTCTACCTATTAATTCAGTGAATGATGTTGATGCTGACTTCGGTAAAATTGATGTAAAGTTCAAAAGTGAAAATCATCGGTCCTCAATTTTAGTGACCGATGATTTTCAAGTTAACTTAACGCAAACGCGCGCGTTATGAGTTACTTACATGAATTACATTACACTTAGAAATGAATTTAATATTTATTTAATTAAGTTCTAAACGTAATTTCCTTCTTGTTACTCATAGTTTTAATAAAGCCACAGGATTTTAATTCTCTAAAAAAAGACTTATTAATAAATTAATCTAAAATTATAATTATCTTTTGAACACACGCCCCTAGCGACCGGTGACATCCCTAGATCTGACAGCAGCGCGTGGGAAGTGAAATTTCCAAAATATTTAGTCATGGCTGAGACGTTCAGAGCTTTGAAATGCGTGAAATTTTCCTCCAATTTCTATTACAACGATTGTAAGTAGTCTAAGTACGTATGCTCATTCATTGCAGAAATCCTTTATGGCTTCTTATAATGCATGCCATTATCCAATACGCTTTCGAAACACATTCAATCGAAGTACTGCCTGCGTCTCAAGTTTGTATCGACCCTTAACATCTCCACGAAATATTACCCTATTTATAAGAAACATTGTTACTGTACTCTGACGGATATACTGAAGAATGCCTATGAAAATGTCAGAGTCGGCAATAACCCCAGCTTTATTGCTACGCTCTTATAATTCTGGTGTCTCGGTGACTGAAAAAGTTACTCTATTAAATAAAATGTTTTGTTAGTGATTATACTTTTGTAAATCGTGATAGACCAGTGGTCGCCCAGTGGTGACAGCGGCGACTTACGTGGTCGTAGGTTCGAACCCTGACAGGCGCTTTACTTTCTGTAAATTATTTCTCACAAAACGGTGAAGGAAAACATCGTGAGGAAACATGTCCTAAAACGAAAACTTCGAAGACATGTGACATCTACCAACCCGCACTGGGCCCGCTTGGTGGATTACGGCCTACTCCCTCTACAGAGAGGAGGCCTGTGTCCCAGCAGTGGGAACATTATAGGTTGATTATGTAAGTCATGATGGGTCATGGACGATTCTTCATTTAATTTTACATTTTTGTTACATTTCTATACGAGGACAGTAGGGAACGTAAAAATAAGTAATCTTTTATTTATGTGCCATCAAACGATAACAATTTATTAAGATTATGGGAATCAACATTTACTTTTTCATAGATTCTAGAAGAATCGTAATCGTAGATCGTGTTATTCACTCAATAAAATTGGTCATTGAAGGCCTTTATCAGAAAGTCAACTCTCGTAATTAAATCGTCTAAAATGTAGTCGCAATCTCATCTAAGCGACAATCAATGTCAAATACTTGTCAAAAATAGGGAATAGGGAAATTAGAGGTATTTTTGACAGATTGAGACTGAACTGAGATTGAACGTTCTTAAAATTACGCGAATTGCCCCTTGATATGGTTTGGTATAGACAACACGGTTTATGTAAATGTACCTAGCAGCTATCTAAACAAAAACAAAACAGAACAAGGGGCTGTTATCTATCCACCTACTTGCGTAAGTTTGGTAAGTCAACAAGGAAACGATGGCCGAAAGCAATGTGTTAACGATGACCATGGCGGTAGCAAAATAAACACTGGGGGAACTTCTAACTTAATTATCGTTACATTGTTTTCAAGTTCGTTTACATAGGTACCTACTCTGTAATAACCCGTTTTGTGTCTTAATTACAATAGAATGTTGGTACCGGCTGCAAATAGGCCACCTCACCAATAGAATGAAAATAACATAACATAACATCACGGTTGTATTCCTTGAAGGCTTAGACAGAGGTGTATACCATACCTATGGTACACCCATATTTTGCCAGTTATGTCCCATGTAATATGGAGCGAGACTATTGCTATGATGATTTTAGTGACATGATTATCTGAAAACATCTTCTTGCTCTGATTCTACAATACTTAAACACCTTTAAATTGGCACCGATAAATAATTAAGTAAGTCGACAAATTAAATTATTATAAAAGTAATATTAAGTAACATTGTAGTAATTAACATTTTTGTAAAATGTTAATAAACGGCTTGCCAGCACACAGATAAATCCTGAGTGGTTTTCGTTGTGTGGCTAAAACCATATTGTAAAATAGAATAGGTTTTGTTTTAGAAATAAATAAATAAAAACGAAACCCGAAATACCAATTTTCTATTCCCTCTAAAGCGTTCAATAAGACACGCAAATGAATACAAATTGAATAGATAATAAGTTACTAACTCACTGAGTCCCAGACTTAATTGCTTCCAGACAGAAAACGCTAAAACTTAAGACTGTTTAATAAGAAGTGACAGACCACAGCCTACCGCTGGCGACAGTGTAACAACCCATTTGCATAAGCGTAGTTTATGACCAACTAACTCAAAACTGCCATTAAATTAGCACATACGTAGGTAAGTTTTGTAAGTACCATGTATCACTTTGCATCCTCTAATCTAGAGTGTGATTCATAACAATAATGGCGGCTAAAGTACTGGCACATGCGATTTCTCGTCGCTGTCGTTGGTCATAGAGAATACGTGAAATGAATATTCATTGGTACGATTTCATCGATTCTCTCTTTACCGCGGATCAGTTACGTCCTCCTTGTTCAAGTATGTAGGAATATTAATGCATGTTAAATGTCATTTTGTGATAATTATACAATGTGTATAGGACAATAAATAAAAACACTGGCAATACTGGTACGAAGGAGTATTTTGAAACTATCAGATGAATCCTAATATCGAAATTAAATAAGTGATTTTTTCAAACCAACTAAACAGTAGTGACGCGTGACGGGCCAACTATGGGTCTTGCCAATCTTTGACTACCTGTGATAAACTATAGGAAATATTTGTTGGAATTTTTGTATGCAGACTGGGAGCGTCTTTAGATATACGAAGTTTAAATTATTGTCGGGTTGTCGTCTCCACGCTGTATTAATGCATTTTAATTTCAGTTAAAAGATTTTGTTTGTGTAAGTATAGCATGCATATGCATGTTGGTAACATGTTGGTACCTACATGTATCCTGGGCATAAAAGGTGGCAGGGACATCGACGCGCAAACTGTGACCATGGATTCAGCACATGATACTAGACGCCATAGGGTCAAAATTTTTCGTCGGTTATAAAAAAAAAACCTTCTGTTTCATAGAAAAAACCTACGCGGTCAAAATGTATGGAACAGCAATTTTTTTTTTAATAACCGACGAAAAATTTCTACGCTATGGGGTCTAAACTCATGTGTTGAATCCGTGGTTACAGTTTGCGCGTCGATGTCCCTGCCACCCTGTATATTCCGTTTTCACCACTTAGGTATAAAGCTTTACTCAATAACTCACAGCTATGCACAGTTTTAAAAAGCAGGTTAATTTTGCACAACCACGTTTAAATCTTTTTTAGGGAATCCTACTGTTCTGCAGTGTTGAAAACAAAACTATGATTGTTAGCAGTGTAGCAACGATCATGGTTTTTTGACTTTTTGAGAACGGAGGATTACATACGATAAACAATGGTAGATAGATAGATACATCGTTTATTTGATGCACACAAAAGACACAGTGTCTGTGTGTGCATGAGTTTTGGTGTATCGTAAGTAATCCTCTTTTCTCAGAAAGTATGACAAGTCAATTGCAATATTTTGCTGCGTCACCGTGATGCGACTATAAACCGCTCCATACATAGTTGGAGTCATGAGAAGGCACGAATAATATCGTATACTGTGCAGTTAGATGAATCAGAATTTCGTCTCCCTGCATGGAGACCGCTTGCGAAACAATTAAACCTAACAGTGTAACGCAGCGTGCTTTTAATGTATTTTAGGGGAATGAATGTGGAACTGCATAACAAAGTGATCATGTGGTAAAGTACGACATAACTTAAAGGTTACATCGATGTAGGTACGAATATTGAAAACTAGTGATAGCATTCGCTAAGTTGCGCTCAAGAGCAGTGGTGACCCAGTTGTAACAGCTACGACTTACGAGTTGTAGGTCGTAGGTTCAAACCCAGTCAGGTTACTTGGTGTGAATTATTTCATCGCCATTGCTCTCACAACGGTAAAGGAAAACATCGTGACGAAACCCGCATGTCCGAAACCAAAAATTCGAAAGCATGTCACTTCTACCAACCTGCACTGGGCCTGCGTGGTGGATTACGGCCCACTTCCTCTCACCAAGAAGAGGCCTGTGTCCCAGCAGTGGGAACATTACAGGCTGATTATGTAAGTTGCGCTCCAGTCGTAAAACGTGTCTTGAATTGTCGCAAAACATGAAAGTTATCGTGTTTGACGAATTTTGCCGATAGAACTTCAAACTTATGTAGTCGGTATAGGTCTTAGTAGGAAAGCTCCAAAATTATCTGTTCTCCCTAAGGGCCTTTCCACGCCCTGATATTCTCACGTAATTCAGGAACATGCCGCCACTGCATTGCTCCCGGCCAATTGATAAAATCCCTCGAAGTTGTATCGATGTCAACGCAGTCACAATGGAATTGCAATATCGTCCTACGTTTGTTTTTTAATCAATTTAATTAGCGTGACTATGGGATGCCTGAGCGACGACGGAAGGCATAGCCAAAAAGTTCAACGTTTAAATTTACAACTGTTAAAAAATCGCGCTCGCCTCTATCAATACCGATGCATGGTTAAATCAATATGGAATCCGCATAGCAAACGCAAAAAACCTTGTCGCATATCTCAAAAATTTACGATAAAGTCTGCCATCCTTTTATATGGTTGTCATTCGTCGGATGGCGCAGGTTTTTATATTTTATTTAAATGTTCTTTTAGTTGAGCTAACACAGTTACACAGAGATAATAGAGAGGGCACCCTTTGTAAGGTTCTTAGAAAAAAGCAGCTCTTTTGTAGTCTAAAAAACAATCTACCATTACCATATTTTCGTTCAATCATAAAATGTTTTATTAGGATTCTAATACTTTGTATTAATTATTTTCCAACGTGCGAACGTTGCGCGCTCCAAAATAATATTTAACTTCCCCTTAAGAACGTAGTAGGAACCTACTTACAAGTCTCCGAAGGGTAAGGGATTTTGATAAAGGCCTCGAAGTCACAATGGTCTGGCACCCTCGTGACCCTGATGCTCTTATCTGTATTTTTACTTAAGACTTTGAACTCTAACTTCGAACAACTTATGTTATCACACCTTTAGGTGGTTTTAGGTGGCCAAAATAATTTATTATAAGTGCTTATGTTCAATGAACGTAAACGAATAAAAGTTTATGTCTATCCCCATGGAAAAAAGGCTTGAGTTTATGTATGTATATGTACAACTTCACGCATATTGAATAATATTCTGGGGCCTATTAGAGTAATTACGGAAATGAAAAAATTTAAAAATATTCTCCATGATCTTTTAGTAAACAAATGCTACTACTCTATAAAAGACTTCCTATCAGAGTTCCTATCTGACTTCTAATCAGATTCAGTGGTCTACTGATGTGTACCTACTCAATTTTTTATATTTTATGTGACATCCTAACATTTTGTAACAATAATGTAAATTTAATTTAATTTTTATATAACTATTGTATACCCTAAGGGTGGCACATAGCTGATCACAATTTTATTATTTAAGACCTGTATGTACCTACTTATGATCCACAATAAAGATATTGATTGATTGATTGACAACAGATTATTATACTTTTATACAATTCGTGGTCACACTCAATTGTTGAATTACACCGAATTCAGCCAGGGTGATCACGAAAATTTTGAATAAACAAAGAGTTTGGGGGCTTAATAGTATTAACAGAATTTAATTTCTATAACCACAAACACGTAGGGACGAAAATACGTGATCATTTTCAACCACATTGCTATAAGTTTTACAACGGCAAAATAAACCAAAAATAATTCGGTTATTACAAATTTTTGAAACCAAGTATGGATTAAAAAGTGTTTATTTTATATGAAACGTTTTAATTCAACAGTTTAATATAACGGTTTATTGGTATTTATTGTTCAGAAATGTAATCTCCAGGTAAAACTTTAACGTACTAAGTACTAGCCTCCACCCAAACTGCTTAACTCACTACGATCATTCTTTTCTTTGTATCATCATAATTATAATTCGTGCCATACAAATATTGGCACCAATATTCCACAATCGAACGTTACCAATGATCCAGAACTTTGTTTCCGTCATTATCTTGTAGATTGTCATTTTCACAATCTACAAAATAAACCATGTTTGCAGTCTGTTCGACTCCTTAAATAACGCAATGTATTGTTTCATTTACATTTAAGGGATTGTGTTTTATGGAACTAAGCTGCTGATTATACAAGTAACAAGAAACATAAATCATGATACCTGAGTTGGAGTCCCGGCTGCCCATAACGGGTGCGATCTGCGGCCGCTCCTCATCCAGGATGAGCACGCCGCTATTCGACCACACCGACAGCACGTGTGCCACACACGTCACGTTCACCCGCCCCTGTGACAAACAACACTAATTATAGCTTCAATCATTGCGATTTAAACCTTATGTCATTGAGGTAAAAGTCACATGGTGTGTGGTCGTGACAAACAACGCTAATTACTAGGCAACCGTATCAAGCGATAAACTGTTCGCTAAACCTTGTTTACAGGCAAATTAATGCAACAGTTTAAAAGTATAGAGTTAGGTACATGCCCTAATCATTCCCTCTTTTCTTTTTCTTAGAAAATAAAAATACTTACCTGTCTGCAACGCTTTATTAAAATTAAAACATTAAAATTTAACGTTGCCTCAATAATTGCCCAGTTTATTCATTTTAATTGTTAACAGTTTCAAAGAAAATTTATAGCTTTCAATGAGCTTTTCAATCGCTGGATTGAATTTCATGAAACAGATTTTATAGCCCGATATTCAATATTCTCTATAATAAAATATTTAACGTTTCATAACAAATTCACGTAGGAGTTTGAAATTTTGAACTGTAGTTGCGAACAACAGTTTGGTTCACGACATACGACCCGTCCCACAACAGTTACTACAGTAACGTATGTAACTTACGTACATTTCATAACCTAATGTTGTAAGTGCTTTATGCCTATTGTGAACAAAGGCTTTGTCTATAAAATAACTCTACTAAATACATTGTGAAATGTGACTGCAATGCGAAAATCCAAATTATGAGAACACTATATTTAGTGGACCTCAAAAATCATGCATTTACATCAAAAGCATAGCGCACTGGGTGCCCAATTTACCTAGAATATAATATTAAATGGTCACTTACTACACAAATTATTTTAAGATAGAATCAAATCCCATTCAACCTCGACTGCTATTTAAATAATCGAAAGCGTAAACACTAGTATCGGTAAAGAGCGTAACTTACTTTGCGAAAGTGAACCGACTGTACTCTTATAACAAGTTGGCTGAACGACGATGATTTATTGGATTTCTCTTCTTCAATACTAATGTTCAATTTATTTGCTATTTGCTCTAGTCTGGGTGCAAGGCGGGTGGTGCTTTCGTCCTTGTTTTTCCGATTGCTATCAGCGGGGAGAATGCCCACTACGCCGTCGATATTGCCCGGAATGTCTATTACATTGTCGGTCACCGGTTCCTCGTAACCCGAGATTGCGTCCCACGGACTGAATATAATTCTATTTGCATCTTCGAGCGACGTGTCGGTTATCACAGGTTTTCTTCGCGCGTATGATGTGTCGTGCAGCGGAATATCCAGACCTTTCACCTGCGATGGAATATGATATTAGAATTTTTATGTCCATTTCAAGTCACGGAAAATAAAGCTTGTTTGCACGTACATGATACATTACGATATGTATGTTCATATTTTTGTTGATATAAGTATAATAGACAGTAATATTTGCTTCAAACAATTATACTCAAATCATCAAACACTGTTCGAGTTTAAATTCCTCTCATCCTTCGAAGCACTTTTGTGAACACTTTTGTGAACAAACGGGAAGGGTCGAGAAAAATGAAGCGGAACTCGAAATTTCAATGGTGTCCTATAAATGTCGAATGAATTATTTGCCTTGCAATTCACAGCCTTTAAGCACATTCAAGCTTGGGGGTCTACTCCGAAGTAGTATTGGCCGAAGGTTCGGTCGGTTCCGATCCTACACTCCTACACTCTTTCGAATATTGACTATGGTCCCGACCCAACTGACCCGATCCGAACTTTTTTAGCATTTTTCAATAATATTCGGTTCGGCCATGTGTCGGTCCGATCCGAACATTCGCATTTTGCACTTCGGAGTAGGCCCCCTGGTTTCACTGTGTCCGGATCATACTATCTACCAGATTAATTTAAAAATGAAACAGAATGAAATGAAGCTTCAATGACATTATCTGTCAAATACTATTAGGTATTTATCCGAACCTTACCTACTAAAGTACTGTTACTTATCTTAAGGTGATCAACCAGGTTTATTAAACTTGTATTATGTTATTTTACTTCTGAATTTAGTCATAAGTAGTAAAGTAAACCACAGCATTTTCAGGTGTAGTTAGCCTATGAGCCTTGACCATTCTTAGAACCTTGACATAATATACAGGGTGGCAGGGACATCGACGCGCAAAATGTAACCATGAGTTATCTAGCATAAATTTTTTTCGTCGTATTACACAGTAACTGGGTTGAGGAGGTCGGATGAGCAGTAACTCCATGTAAAATACTGGCATTCAGCTGCATCCGGTTAGACTAGAAGCCGACCCCACCATCGTTGGGAAAAGGCAAATGAAGAACTTAACAAAATGTAGGGAAAAGTTGTTTATAATGATGAGTACAATGATAACTTAAGAGGGTTCCACTGAGTTTATTACACCTTATATATGTCGTGAAATACAACCATTTCATGAAATGATAAATTCTAAAATCTGCCCACGACATATACAAGTGATTTTATAACGATTTTAATGTGACACAGTCCCAAGTCATCAATGTTTTTTTGTAAGGATTTTATGTACACTACCTCCTGGCCATTTAGAAGCCACGTGAGGTTGGCTGCTGGGTCAGCGGGCGGCGACGTGCAGTTCGCTCGCAGCATGTCCCCTATGGAGTACCAGCTCTTCTGTGCCCGCACACTGGGGCCGGTCTCCGGCAGTTCTGGAAATAGGGTAGTCTTTAGCATGTAGCACTGTAACTTTTACATATCATACAGAATGAATACATTGCTTTTAGTTCCATGTAGGTAAGAGGCTAAGAGTGAAAAATAAATTCATATTGCAATTTAAATTTTAAATTAAAATAAATAAATAAATTTTATATCAGTTCAGATTTTTATGAATACTTTGCTCAATTAAAATTGTTTATTGGTATAATTGATCCTACTAATATTATAAATTTGAAAGTTTGTATGTTTGGAAGTTTAGTTTTTTGTTACTCAATCAAGCAAAATCTGCTTAACGGATTTGGATAAAATGTAGCTAGTACATAGTTTATAACCTGGATTAACACAAGGGATACTTTTTATCCAAGTAATACGTCCCCTGGGGTAATTTACGACCTCCACGGAACAACATTTTTTCTACATCATCGTACCTGAGACATGTTTGGTAACCATAAATAATTAGGAATAAAAAAACTAACCCTACCTATAAAGAAGCTTTAGTGACCCCAAAGTTAAATAACGGCTATAACGGTTTTCTGGTACATTCACTCGGTTTTAAAAGGTTAAACAATATAAAAACTTGCAAACAGACTCCTGTCCCAGTTTCCAATTTATTTTATTAAAAACTGTTTAATAAAAGACTTTTTTAATAAAAGGTCAGATTTAAGAGTAGAATTAAGTTATAAGTAGGTATATAAATGGGTATACCCTGTCCATTAGGTTAACCGTTTTTTGACAGCTGTCTTAGATCGTACATATTCCAGATTACGTAAAAGTTAACTTTAAAATGCGTAATAAAATAAATATATAAACTGCCTTATCTTATTGAATTATCTTATTTATGATTTCTTACAGATATTATAATACCGTACGTGTATCAGTTTTGATAAAAAACATATAATTGCTTACTAGTTCGATCTGTCAAAAAACGGTTAGCCTAGTGGACTGAGTATAGTAAATAAAAGAAACACACATGCGAATAAATGAGTCCAGCATATCAGAAAATGCCCATTTTAAGTTAGACGAAAGTAGGTAAACAAACTCTGCATGAAAAGTTATAATGCAAACCAAAATTGTAAAATTAGCCGAGATTCTCTCCTAATTGTAAAAATTGCAATTTCCGGTACGAAAACGACCTAGAATTTGATAATTAGCTTATTATGTTCTTCGTTAGCTTTGTAGGTACAGTCGCTAATTCTATTCAACGAAGTCATTATAAATGCCGTTGCCGTCTTTATACACCGCGGTACAGTGGCACACACAAATGTTGCCCCTGCCGGTTGTTATACTGTATATCCCGAGAGCTCTGCGACTGCACAAGGTGATTTACGTAGCAGCTGACTCTACAGACTAATTAAATTGCCAGTCCAACATGAAAATTGAACCGAAATATTGTTTGTTTGTTCACCGAACCATACTTGTACACAAAGATACTGCAGACAGAGAGGCACAGTAAATAGATGGCAATAAATCACATAGGTCGCGGTAGCACGCGTTTCAATGCGAGTCGCAGTCGACGTTGCATATTCATCTTCCATACGCGCGCTTCCATTTTGCCCACGAATTTCGTAGAAAGCGGTTAAAACGCCGAACAGACAAAATGGCGGCTCAAACTAAAACTCGGCGTGCTTTTGTTTGCCAGCAGCGCCCTCTATTACGACGAAGCGGCGGAACTCCACGCCGAGCAAAGTTTTAAGTGTTTACATTCCTGTTCTGTCGCTTTTTGCCAATTCTACTTAATGGGAACGCAGGGAGTTTTCCAGCACCTCGTTTAATTTGGCCGCCGTGGGTATATTTTAGTGTTTATTTTATTCGTCAAGATCTCACTAAAAGCCGACTTACTTCATTGAACAAACGAATTTAGCTTTCGTTTCGTATGTTATTCGATGTTCAGTTATTGTACGAGGGAATGTTGTAGACTTAAAGGTACTTATGGACTGTTCAATTGAAGCGTCTTAAAACTTTCTTCTTTATCAATATCTATACCTACATATATAAATTTTCTTATATGTTTATAACTTCAAAACGGTACCACGACTATTTTGAAAAAAAAGTAGTTGTTACGATGTGTGGGAAAGAGTTTGATGCCGAAAATATAGTTTATAGATTTTTTTTTTGTTTGTGTGGATGTAGTACTAGGTAAGCCCAGAAATGTCAAAACGGATTTGTATGAAATCTGGCATACAGATAGTTTATAACCCGATAAACCCAAAGGGTGCTCTTTTAATCCCGGCAGTACGTTCCCATGGGATATTTTTTGGACATCCACACGGGCGAAGCCGCGTGCAGAAGCTAGTCCATAATAAAATCATACCTAATCAATAAATAAGGCCAATTACAATAAGGTATTGGTCTTACTGTGCTTGGCTAATACTCTTATAGATTAAAAGATCTTAAGCTCTAAAGGACCTTTTGAAAAACAGAAAATGGTAAATGAATGAAACATCACAATGAATTAGTCAATGAGTTGAACAAAACGTGGCTTCTATCCAAAAACCTGTCACCAAGACATCCAATAGAGCGACAGTCGACAGCATCCGATCCTACGGGTGCACGTAGGTACTAAATTCTTAAATCGTAGACTTACGAGTCGTGCCAAGTAACCCGCGACGATGAAAACAAAACAAGAACTAGTGTGTGAAATATTAAACTTTGGGTCGGTTTTTGCAAGAATTTGTGTAGTTTTTTTATTACTTGAATATAATTCCGCTTTAGACTTAAAATAATAAATACGAAAGTTACTCTATCTGGCTGTTAACTTGTCACTTGAATCCTGAATGGAATTCGATGAAATGGCACACAGGTAGACCATGACATGGTTTTTTTTTTAATTTTATCTGTATGGGGAACAAACAGTAGTATAATAAAAATAAATGGAAAAAAACTGAACAATAAACAACAAATATACGACCCACTATATTTTCAACAGGACATAGGATACTTTTTATCACGGCGTTACGTCCCCGTGGGATACTTTCCGACACTCACGCTGGCGAAACCTCCAGCAACAGCTAGTCAATACATTGTATTCTAGAATTCATTAAATTATGAAACCTTAAGAAAAATATGGCATTGCTAGGACGAGTATATGATATCAAAATGAGGTTTGAGATAACTTTATTCTCACAAGTGAACCTACAAATGAGGTTTGAGATAACTTCATTCTAACAAGTGAACCTACAAATGAGGTTTGAGATAACTTCATTCTCACAAGTGAACCTACAAATGAGGTTTGAGATAACTTTATTCTCACAAGTGAACCTACAAATGAGGTTTGAGATAACTTTATTCTCACAAGTGAACCTACAAATGAGGTTTGAGATAACTTCATTCTCACAAGTGAACCTACAAATGAGGTTTGAGATAATTTCATTCTCACAAGTGAACCTACAAATGAGGTTTGAGATAACTTTATTCTCACAAGTGAACCTACAAATGAGGTTTGAGATAACTTCATTCTCACAAGTGAACCTACAGGTGAGGTTTGAGATAACTTTATTCTCACAAGTGAACCTACAAATGAGGTTTGAGATAACTTCATTCTCACAAGTGAACCTACAAATGAGGTTTGAAATAACTTTATTCTCACAAGTGAACCTACAAATGAGGTTTGAGATAACTTTATTCTCACAAGGGAACCTACAAATGCATGTCATCTTCATCTACCTAGCCTATTCTCAACTATGTTGGTGTCGGCTTCCAGTTTAACCGGATGCAGCTGAATACCAGTATTTTACATTGAGCGACTGCCTATCTGACCTCCACAACCCAGTTACTGGGTAATACGATACCTCTTGGTAAGACTTGTTGTCAGACTTTCGGGCTTCTGACGACCGGTAACGACTGTCAAAATCCACGAATGACACCCGGAACCAACAGCTTAACGGCTATAAATGTATGTATAAAAGTAAAATACAAAAACCGCTAGATTAATAAAGATAGCTTTAAAAGTCTGTCTCAGCACAAATATGAACGTAAAAAAATAAAAAAATATTTTAAGCACATTTTTCTGATGATCGATTAAGCCCATGGGATGACGTAAGTGAATGCCAAAACCGTTTATAATACTACAGTTAGGTCTAGTGAATATTGAAATTAGGTACTAATATTAGCTTTGAATCGGATAAATAATCTATTTAGTATACAATATAAAATAACGGTACAATACTCCCGACCGATTTCGGTCACGTTGGCCAATCTCAACGGAGATTAGCCAGGTACGCAGGAGATATTATAGTGCACAAGTGTGTGCGTAAACACAGGTGCACTCTCTGTTCCTTTACTCTCATAGTCCGATGGGACGGAAATCCGACACGACCGGGGAGAGATCAGGCGCAGGACCAACGGCTTTACGCGCTTTCCGAGGCACGGGGGTATTAAACCGCCCAACTTCCAAACTCCGGACTGTTACTTAAAAAATCCTAATTGGAAACCCAATAACACATTATCTGACCTGGGAATCGAAACCAGGACCCCACGCTCAGCAGTCGCGTTTGCAACCACGCGACCAACGAGGCAGTTAAACGATGCAATATAAATTATTCAACGATTGTTCAACACACCAATAAAGGTAAACGTTTTTCGCAATCGCGAATGATATTCGCTTCGAGTTGCAGATGATACTTTGACATTTACTCCAAACATGCGTGCGCCGCCATTAAAGCTGCAATAACTGCACTCATTCCATTGTGAGTGCAGACTCTCGAGACAGACGAATTCATCGAGAATGTATCAAAACGCATATTGCTTACTCACACTTGTCAGCGGTATTGTGTCCCATGGTTTATTTATGCAAGCCTCGAGTACGTGGATGGAAATGTATTCCATACATTCGTTGTTCTCAGCCTGGTCCGGGGAGAGTAGTTAGCCGAATTGTGTTTCAATTTGCTCGTGGTGTCATGATTGTAAAACATTTTCGTGCATATCTGTACGTTGCTCGGTTGATTGAGACGACATTAGTACTGTAATAGAACTGTGATCGTAATGTTTGCAACAAGCTTTCATTGTTGCTACATAGTTTACCTATAAAAAATGGCGGAACGCGATATTATTCCACATATTGTGCAAAATCATGCCACAAATGAGGATTTCTTAATTAATTTATGCAAACAAAGGTGCAAATAAAATAATTAAAAATAGTAATAATTAACGATATATTCTTGTAAACAAAGGGCAGGAAATCTACTTGAAAATTTACGTCGGTATGTTTCGCGTTCATCTACGAAGCACATTCATGGAAAATGTCAGCGGCTACCGGAGTGAAACTTGACGGGAGGTGGCGTAATAAAAAGCTGAGATGTGATGGGAACGAAAAGGTTTGAAATTTTTTTTCACAAAAACAAAATCTTGCCATAAAATAAATGTCCAGTTTATAGTACAAAGTATGCATTAAAATTGAAACATTTAAATAGTACTGTATTAAGTAGTCAAATGTTACAGGAAGCAATTAGGCCACTTTAGATTACACCCAAGTAAGGCTTTTTGTACACGGAACGGTTTATTTACGGTACGGCGTATAAACAGCGCCGTATAAAAAACGTTTTCGTCAACAAGGTTCTATAGTGATCCATACAAGACTGAGTATCGTGCCTAAACACAGCGAATAACCCGTAGTTTTTCACGGCAAAAAAAACGTGTGTGTACAATGGGCCTTACAAAGCGACAAAACAGACTTATGAAGTTTATGTTTCTGTAAAAATTATTCAACCTCGGGAGGTGTCGTATAGTATAAATACCACAAAGCGTAGGTGATAAGCTTTATATATTTTCCTCTCTTTTCCATGTCAACAGATAACCAACAAGTTCCGAATATCGACACACTGACCTCCAGAGTTCGTAAATTAATTTATGTATTTTAGAACCTAAGACACGTGGGGGGTGAAGGCCTTAGGAAGTCGGTCTACTACGCACTTTGTCAGTCTTTGTGAACCCATTGCATAACAACATGTGGTGGCGCACCTAAATCGACTCTAATCCAACTTGAAAGGGCGCAGAGAGCAATCTTGAAAGTATCGTCTTTTCGACCATTCCACTACACCACAACCGACCTGTACCGGGATAGTGGGGTTCTCACGTTTCACCAACTATTCATCCTACAGACCACCCTGAAGCAACACGCACTTCTTTCTTATAATCCCACACCTATGCTCGGTAAAAGACGCTATGACCCCGTCGACCGGTCCGTTGATAGACTTGCAACTTGTTTCTCGGAACGATTCTTCTGTTTTCTTGGAGGCTACCTCTATAACAAAGTAAACAAAGTTCACAACATCTTCCCACTCACAAAACACCTGTGTAAGAAAAAACTTAATGGATGGCTATGACTCTTGACTATGACACAACCGAATCTACTATCTATCCCAAAATAGTCACAGCATTCTGTCTATGTTTATCTACCACAAGCACATACTACTACGGCATTCATCAAACAGTTTAACACGCACCAATTTTTGCATCACTCACACACTCACACACTCACTCACCCACACACTCCTTACGAACACTTCTTCCTATAAATAAAATTGAAAACAATGTCTAGTTTTAGTATATGGGAAACCATAATGAAATTGTATATTTGGGGCGGAGAACTGGTGGCCTGAAATACAGGCTTCCGCTTAGCTTAGGCACCTGTCTCCCACAATATTTTTCTTTAAGCCCATGATTGGACAATATTGTTATTTTGTTATTATTTTATGAGGATATTGTGGTGAGAAAATAAATTTATATTATTATTCGGTTATTTTGATACAAGCCTCGTGGACATAGGGTGAGTTTCTGATCACAATCAGGCAAGTATCGAATCGAATTTTAAAAGTGGACTCGCGTGCGGAAAGGTGATAATCGACGAGTCCCATGTGACATACTCGCAGGTGAGTAAGTATATCACATGAGACTCGGCACAATAAACTAAAATAAACACTTTAATGAGTGCGATAATCGCCTACCAGACTCGCATGGACATTCTCACCTCTCGACGGACGCGAAACTCTCCTCGTGTATATGGATATAACTTCGCGAGTCATAAAAGGTTAACGAGTGATAAGTTCGGGTCGCAAGTCTTTGTACCTCCAGACAGATATACATTCACACGACGATGCTCCTCTATAACCGTAAATTAACCAAGATAAACCTTAATCAAACATCCCTTGTGTTCGATTCCTAGCATTTATTGCCCAACAATAGTTCTGATTTACGATTTAGGATTGCACGCCGCCGCGCCGGGATTGTTCGTGTTATTTATACGATTGTAAAATGAACTAAGATACACTGTGATATTAATTACCTGTCGCCAGCGGGATATTCTACATTCATTTTGAAATATTCGGTTTTTCAACCAATTTTAACGATGATACTTCAGGATTATTGAAAACGTTAATGCAAAACTAAGCAATAGGAAAAGCTTTAGTAGCTCATAACATGATTTTGAGGGGTCATCATCTCTTGAATGGATTTTATAAGCCATTTCAATAGACATAATATGCGATTCTTTAATAGGAAAGAATTTATTCGACAATCGACATTAAAGTTATTATTTGAAAACAGCTTTTCATATCTTTAATAAAATATTCATCTTTAAGGTTGAAAGATCTTTAAGAAGGTCTTAAAGTAGGAGATGTTCAAAGAATAGTTGTTATATTTGTGATATAAAATAACGACGTATTTTTTATTCTAGGTCTAACAGAACACCAGTATAATATAGGTATATAGTTCCTTTTATTAAGCATTTTGAAATGACATCCTAAAGTAGTTTTTGAAATATTGCGAGTTGAGTTATCTACATCAGTGATTCAACGGGGAAAAGCATTTTTAATTAAACGAGTGCCTGTTAAATATTGCTAAAATTCAACGTCATTCAAATGTGTTCCAGATACTTACGCACATATTTTTAAAAGCATTACCATTTGGACATAGAATGATCAGCCTATAATGTACTATGTGTGTATGTTGGGACTCAGGTAGATGTCACATGTCTTCGAATTTTTGGTTCTAGGACATGCCGATTTCCTTACGATGTTTGCTTTCACCGTTTAGCGATACAAATGATGTTTTATAAATATTATAAGTAGTAACACAAAAACCTTATGGTTTTAGAAATCGGCGTCATTAAATTGATAGGGAGTTAACGATACGATACGTTTGACGTAAACATGAGCATATTAGTATAAAAAATAAACTTGTATATAATTAGGTCAACTCAAGTGATCTAGAAGTTCAGAGTCAGGTGGCGGATTCGGCTAAATATCAGTATTTTGCACAAACCCACTGCTATCTGAGGTCTGCAATCCAATTACTGGGCAATCCCGACGCCAGACCGCTCTGACTTTCGGGCTTCTGAGCACCCGCATAAGGACTGTCAAAGGTATTTACAAAAGTGCTCATCCCCCAGAGATTTCCATATCTTTCTATCGCAGTTCTTGTCTTCCTATTCAAGTACAAACCATTTTAATATTTGAATAAATAAATTCTTACAATTTCTGTAAATAGTGACGATGTCTAGGGTATATTTTTAGCTAAGCCAGTCAAAACAAAAACGTGCCTGTCAATACTAAAATAAATATATAGGTAAGAATGTTCTCAACATCCTCACATAAAACATCTGGATTGTATATTGGCGTCACGCGAGGAAATAAAAAATCTATATACATACATACAAATACATACTACATACACACATAGGTACAAATAAATAAAATTGAAGTGTCTGTTTGTAATGTCAAAGTAACAGCTTTTTACTAAATTCTTAAAAAAGTATACAAGATATTAATTATAACAAAAAAACTATTTTGAAACTTTTGTCTGTCTGACTGTCAGTTTGTTCTGGCTGATCTCCTAAACGGCTGTACCAATTTTGACAGGACTTTCACTGGCTAGCTGATGTTATAGGGAGTAGCTTAGGCTACTTTTATTTTAGGGTGTTAGAATTTTTAGAATTAGGGTGACACGCAAAAAAATTAAAACCCATGAATACCACATCCACGTGGGCGAAGCCGCGTGCAGAAGCTAGTAGTATTATATAATATAGTATATAATGGAAAACTTGTACAATAATTTTTTTTTTTTCATTACTTCCATGAAACTCAATCTACGTACAAAAGGATTAATTATTGTGGAACACGTCGTGCGTATTCAGTCGCCCTGGTTTGAAAGGATAGTTGCGGCAGTTGTAATAAAAATTTAATTAAATATAGCCACAACACCGACTCCAAACTCGATTTAAAACTTCGGTCAAAAGCTTTTTATAGAATTTGTGTGTCGCTACAAAAAATCTGACGAAACACAGTTAGTACAGCTAGTTACAGTTAGTTCAGCTTCAAAATTCAATGGTTTTGTTACAGTTTTAAGAATAAATCCTTTTTTGATATATACGCGTAACTCCTAAGGGGTAATACCGATGATCCAAATTAATGTATGTATAGCATAACGCAGCATAATCAGCCCATAGTGTTGTCACTGCTGGAACACAGGCCTGCTCTCGATGAGAGAGAGTGGTCCGTAAATCATCACGCGGGCCGATGCAGTGCGGGTTGGTAGATGTCAGATGTTTTCGAATTTTTGGTTCTAGGACATGCCAGTTTCCTCACCATATTTTCCTTCACCGTTTTAAGAGCAGTGGTGTTGAAATTTAAATTTATACCAAGTAAAGCGCCTGTCTGGTTCCTATGTTCAGTCGGTATCCTAGTAACGGGGTTCACGACCAGGGACTAAAATAAAAGTAGCCCTTCAACTTACCTTACCCCCCTGGCTTGAGTGAGCTCCACGCAGTTACATATGGCAAATATAATACTTCGTAACTGAACTTTTTCCGGTAATAGACCTTAAACCTTTAACAATGGGTAAGAGAGGTACTACCGATACCCTAATAATCACACAAAAGCCTGTTTCGTCCAAGCCCTAAATCTCAACTAATTACATTTTGAGCTTATAAGTAAGAAATATTTATCGATACCCTTGTTAAAATAAAACATTTACCTGAATTATAGGATACAAACATTTTAGCCCTTTTCGGAAACACTAATGTTGTTTGCATCCTAAGTAGGTAGGCATTTACAGGTTACCTACATATCGTGACGCTGTATTTGACATTTGCACCAGTTACCAGCCAACCGGAGCGTGTTTAAGCTGACATTTGTGCTCTTTGGCTACCCCGACACATTATAACCGAAACTTTGCACTGTTAGAATAATGGGCGCCGCTGCTGCTACGGCGTAGCCGCGGCTACACCTGCTACGTTGTCGTAGCTGATAAACGATGCGCTACGCGTCGAGTCACATTTATGGACTTTGTACTTTGTTGTGCACTGGAATCTACTAGGTCACATGCTTAAACTGTGAGAGGGAGAACTAACCACTAAAGGCCTTTGTACGCAATGCTAGTAACTATATTGCTCATTGGAATTGTTTCCTGTGTCCTACCTCCTACTTTGCTGTGCCTAACAGGGTCCATAATTATCTCATTATATGTATTATAAATTATCAACTAAGTACCTGCACATTGTAGAACGTAATAAATAATTGAGTATTGAGCATGTTTTAAAATTGCGTGGTAAAAGCGTGGGCAATTCGCGTGGGTAACAGAACAGATTACTGGACCCGCGTACTTTTTTTATACATGAGATTTTTTTATAACTTATGTTTATTATAAGGAGTAAAATTACAAATGTATACGTACCAACGACTCTCATGTTGGCGCTCTTGTAGACGGTGTGGAAGAAGGGCGCGTCGGCGGACACCTCGCAGCGGTAGCGGCCGCTGAGCCCGCGCAACACGCCCCGCAGCACCACCTGCTGCGCGCCAGAACGTGACACCTGCACGTCGGTAAAGGATAATATACTGTATAATAATCATAAATTCATTTTACTGACATCTACTTATTAAAAAACTTAAATTAATTTTTCTTTCACTGACAGACACGCATAGCCTAAACCGCTGGGTGTTGAAGCATGAAATTTTACACGATTCCTTATGACTCTTAATTCCATTAGAGGATGAAAGTATACGCGTTTGTAATTTTTGAACATAGGATATCCCTCATAAAACGACTGACAAAGATTCATGAATGACAGCCGGAACCAACGGCTTAACGTGACACGAGGCACGGAGGGGTCTTGGTATGTTAAGATGGTCACCCAACCACGGACCAACCACGACATGCGTTGCTTAACCTGATGGATCGATCCGTGCGGCTGTTGTTACTTGGCCACAAGGGCCTCTAAATAATACATTCGTTAGTGTTTTATTAAAAATACACGAAACATATTAATGCCAATCATTTACTTACAAGGTCGGCAACCCCGCAATAGATAATAATTTATTCATCTATTAATTAATACTCATTCAGGTACCTAAATATTTCCATTCATGAATATTTATTTTTGTAAGGGCTGATTTTTCCATCACCAGATAACTTTTATTCGAGGAATAAAATTGACGTTTGACAGTTTTTGTATAAAATAATTGTCAAAATTTCAAAATTATTCCTCGAATAAAGTTATCCGTTGATTGAAAAATCAGCCCTAAAAGGTATAAATAGTACTTCAGTATAATTAGGGTGTTTTGCATTTATTTGTAGCGCATGTCTTTTTGAACATAATAAAATAATATTATTCACACACCATCTAAGAATTTTCTCAAACTGTAGGTAATCTTATTATTTTCTTTTAGAATCATTTATAACAAGTATAATATGTTCAAATTGACCGTCAACCTTGAACCGAAATGTTAGCTAAAATCTGTTTTCACCCTTTTTGAACGAAACACTAAAATATGGTAAAATGAAGGTGAGCGCTCTCTGATACGAATATGATGTTTTCAAATAAGCTCACGATAAGGATACCGTGTCGCGGAAAATGTTTTATAAACCTGTGATACTTTACTTCCCAAGAAAGTTTCAGGAGTTCGATTTCCTTATTTCAGAAGCTTTTAAACACGCACAAACTCTTTGGTAGAATCGTATTAGTCTCCCGTGTTCACAAAATACATCAACAAACTTGTAAATAATGTAATAAAGAGTAAACAAAGGACATGCAAGAACAAACATTAATATGTAAGCAGGTGTGCGTTTATGCTGAAGCTATCTTTTATGACAAGGATTATAGAGACCGTATAATATTTTATGTGTAAAACCAGTGCTAGCAAAATACTCTCTAACACGTTCGAAATATGGTCCTTCTGTGAACAGGATCGGTTTGTATAGTAAAGTTTAGCCGAAGCAATGTATCATTGATTTCAGGTGGTGGTCGCTGGAATGTGCTCATGCGTAATTTATACGTGAATCAGCGAGTAATCCCATTACAAGGAGCCGTGTGCACTTTACCGTACGCAGCTGCTAGCGACTCAAATAGAGCTAAAAGCTTCGATCCATCTTTCGGAAAGTCAGTCCACTTTGAGAAACCGCCGAACTAAATCATGCCCGTCCCGCGCTTAGAGAAGTCTGACCCGATTTTGAAGGGCTGCGTGGCGTTTTGAAGCGTGAGTGTTGCGACGTACGCCCGATGACGCCTCGATGCAAACTTTGACTATACGTTATTCTCCGAAAGGGTTTTTAATGTATTATTTTGGCACAATGTTATAGTTCGGATATGGCGACGTGCCAGCCGCTAAAGGTTTAACGTGGCGGCCGCTCGACGAGATTCTTAAGTGATTTTTTCAACCCTCTTTACGGAGCAGTTTAACGAACTAGCAAGATGTCGCAGAGCCATTGACCCATATATAATCACTGTTATGACGTTGTTTATAGTTTCGCCGTAAGTAAGCCATTTGCGTAAGTAATGGCGTCTCTTTTTACTCTTTTATTAACATCGTCAAGCAAGTTAAAGTTAATTTTGCAGTTTCATATTGAATCTTTTAATGAGTTTTGTGGCCCCTTTGATGAACATTTTACTCCGTAGTACCTAAATTAAAAATAAGCTTCAGTAGAACGTTTGAATCTGCGTATTTATCATGACACAAAGAACTGCCTTTAATCTTGCTCTAACAATCTTCTCTTTGTTCGATTTGGTAATCCGTTTGAGCTGTAATTTGACTTGATCCAGGCAATGTGATTGATTAATTAAATTCAATTTGCATCAGTTCGATTCCAGGATATTAGGAATAAAGGCGGGTTCCCTATTGGACTGCTATAGTGAGTAAGTAGCGCGATTATGCCGCTTGATTCATTCGCGGGACTGACGCTCGCAATATTTGTTTTTTATTAGCCAGTCTAATACACAATAAGGATTACGTTACGCCATTGGCTATACGGAAATCGACTTAGCAATGCTTAATCGTATTGCTTAGTCACTAACAGGAAACCATTATATGTTTAGTCGCTTATAATAAGCCCATGTTGGGATGAGGTAATATTATGCTGGTAAGAAAAGGAGGTACACTTACATCAACACTGATTCCTGTTTGTGAGAAGACCCTCGTATTGGGTAGCTCCTTGGGCACGAAGCGGAAGAACTCCTGCGCACCGTGGTACCACTTGACGGTGTACAGCGTCTCGCCAACGTCGAGGGCCCACCGGCAGCCCAGGGTCGCACTGGAGCCGACGCCCACCGCCTCCGGCACGCTCAGCTGGATGTCGCGGAGACCTAACACGCCTGTTTACCGAAATATCATCTTAGAAGGAAATGTCGTTGAATATTTTTCATTGAAATGTGTTCAGTGCCCGGCCGTTAATATGGCTTTAGAAAATATTATGCTTTGTAGAGTGTCGTTTTTGACAATCAAATCTATGTGACTCTCTTTCTAGAGTCGATATGTCATGTTTACGGCTAGGAACTGTAGTTTTGTTTACATCTATACTAGCAATAATAATCGATGATCTAACTTGTTTTTGAACAACAAAAGTTACCAAAACAATTTCAAGTTAAAGCATTTATGTCAATTAGACTATGCAGGTACTTTTGAATTGTCAAGAAGTCGGACAGTTTGAAAGTTTGGTTCCCGTCCTAAAGTGTAGTTTCCTATGAATTCGTAAGCATACCAAAATTCCTACAGTGAGGTGAGAGTTTCTAGAGCGCAGATTCCTAAAATTCAATCTAATCCAACGAACTTAATTGAATGTGTCCAAATATTAGCATAGGCAATAGGTACACGAGTGGTGGCCCACAAATGTATTTCCGAACTAGTAGGTAACAATAATGCAATTAGTACGATTAGGATTGAAATTCCGAAATATTTGATAACAATTAATATGCTATTGTAATTCAAATGTTATTTCGTTGGTACAGTCATTCAATGATTTAATCTATGGCACACAATTTATAAATTAAACTTTATGTCGATGTGTGATGAGAACATTGATTTTTGTTTACTTTTGGGGATGTAAAACGTAAACCATTTGACAATGAAGATGTAAATATGCCGAAATATCTCGCGCGAGGCAGCAAGCCTCCTTGCCGGACTGCCACCATGGGATCTGGAGGCGATAGTCCTCGCGCGCCTGTATGACTGGCGCGCGGAGGCACTACGTCGGGGGGAAACTCTGCACCCGCGGCAAATCGCTGCGGAGCGGACGGACCTCCGGCGCGGTCTCATGGTGGAATGGAAGGCGCGACTATCGCAACCCAGCGCAGGGCACGCCACGATAGCGGCGATAAGACCCCTCTTTGAGGAGTGGCTAGAGAGGCGTCACGGCGCTCTCACCTACCGCCTGACGCAGGTCCTCTCCGGACACGGATGTTTCGGGAGGTTCCTGCACATCATCAGGCGGGAGGAGACGCCCGGGTGTCACCACTGCGAGGGTCGCCCAGAGGACACGGTGGAGCATACGGTGGAGGTCTGCCCCGCTTGGGCAGAGCACCGCCGTGTCCTCGTAGAGGCGATCGGCAGCGGCGGCGACCTCTCGCGTCCGGCCCTGGTGCAAGCCATGGTCCGGGGCGAGAGGGAGTGGGAGGCGGTCACCTCCTTCTGCGAAGCAGTCATGCTAGCGAAGGAGGTGGCGGGATGGGCGAGGGAGAGATCCTCACGCCTCAGCCGCCGAGGGAGACGCTCCGGGCGTCGGGAGCCGCGTGACGACTCCCGGCCACCGTAGGCGCGGGCCTGCGGGCGGAGAGCAATGGGTAGCTCTCCGTCCGATCAGGACCAGGCCCGTGCCGGACGGCGCGTAAGTGTTCCACGTGCGCCTCAAAGAGATGTCAGCATAGATGACGGGGCCCGACAGGGCCGAAGCCTGCCGGGGTAGCGGGATCGTCCGAAAGGGTTACCGCTGCCCTGGTACATAAAGGGCTAAGGAAGGAACACGGGTGGGTTTTAGTCAGTAAGAGTCTGACACTCCCTTCTGCTCCACCCAGAGCGGGAGGAGTCATTTGATGATTTCCCATCCTGAAAAAAAAAAAAAAAAAAAAAAAAAAAAATATGCCGAAATATACGTATATGTATATATGGCACGACATTCACTGCAAATCTCTTTTACAGATGGTTTGCTTAAGCCTTTTTTTTCCTGAAAGTTCCCTTTACAAATTAAATGAAATAACAGTCAACCATCCACGACATAACGGATAAGGACAACATCGTGAGGAAACCACCCTGTCCTAGAATCAAAAATTCAAAGGTATGTGACATCTACCAACACGCAATAGGCCTTCGTAGTAGATTACAGCCACTCCCTCTCGAAGAGAGGTGTGGCATGGTAGCAACAGCCAGTTTATTCTCATCTCAGTTTCACCCCAGAATATTTGACTTCTAAATTCTGTGACAACGATTTAGCACGAAGTCCTCCCCTCATGAAGCAATGTAATACCTATACACAGGTACAGCACTTAAGTCTCAATAAATACTATCTAAACGAGCGTGTCATGCATCGCACCTCTATTTTTACCTTCAAGCTTATAGAGGTCGCAGTTTAACGATCAAAGCCACCGCAGTTTGACGTAGGATAACGATCACACGTGTATTTCAAGTAGCCGTAATATAGAGCGGTATCAGCTATGAATACTATCCCGGATCGCTTCCCGTGGATGTTGTAAGTGGCTCGAGGGTTATATCGAGAGACCGGTCATCTGTATCTACTTTTGGAGTATTTAGTAGTACTTGGCTCTTCTATTTGGAGCTGGATCACACGTGTATTTCGAGTAGTTGTAATACAGGGTGGAGAGACATCAACGCGCAAACTGTAACTATGAATTCAGCATATGATTCTAGATTCCACCTAGCGTAGAAAATTTTAATCGATTATTTAAAAAGTAAAAGCTTTTTCATAGAAGACTGACATACATTTTGACCATGACATACATTTTGACCCACGTGGTCAAAATGTATGTGAACAGCTTTTTTTTAATAACCTATAATAAATTTCAGAATTTTTGAAGTTCAAAGTCAAAGTCAAATCATTTATTTCATATAGGCACATAAATGGCACTTTTGAACGACAAAAATAAAATAAAAATAAAATTGATTCTAGTCGCCCCTTCCAAAAGGTAGTTTTCGTATGGAGAAGAATGGACAAGAAACTCCGCCGTTACTCTTTTAAAATGTTTTACAATATTTTGCATACATTAATTATATAATTATATGTGAGGACGATGCACCTAAAAATAAAATTACTATACCACAATATGTAAAAGAATTAAAATGGATTAATGAAACCATGACATATAAATTAACTATGTGATAGATACATGGTGCTCACATATTTACCAACATTCCAAAAGTAGACGATTTTCATAAATTAATAAGGAGTAATAAGTCCGGGTTCGACTTTAAGTAATTACAGAATGTATGTAAATCAAGGTCAAAGAAAAAAAAATTATTCAATTACATTAGCTACCAGTTTGATTTTGTCTAGACTCTAGAGATTGTCCTATGGAGTAGGACCAGCGTGTTTCCAAGCATTCTTATCTTGGATATAATCCTCTAATTTGTAATATCCTTGCTTACAAAGTGTAATTTTAATATAAGTTTTAAAATTTCTTTCATTTAATTGCAATATTTCATAAAAGATATATGTCATAATCTGAAAAAAGGTTTCCGCCATCTGTAAACTTCCAGTGGGTGTGTATGATTTGATAATGCAACGTACATAAACAGTGACCGTCTGCATATTTCGTTGTGAAGTTTGCCTCCACATTCTCCGTTGAGATATTCGAGAGATCGACCAAGTGCCATCTGTTTTTGGTAGATATCTATACATTTTCGTTGGACTACAGCCTCATGGGACGTGCAATGCAATTACATAACTGTATATTGTTGTTCTCTACACAATTACAATTATACAATATAACAGTTTTTGTATGATGATCTATAATAATTATTGTTTGCTCGTTTCATACTAAAACAACGTCTCAAAGAAATTCTGAACTAACAAAATGTCCTAAATGACTTAAAATAACATTTTGCTAACTGTACACACTCGTATTTTACAAAAGTAAACTAATTTCAAGAAGTACGTGGAAAACACAGAGGCGCTGAGAAAAAGGCTTGAAGCTAGCCTTATTTCACCCTTCTCGACGTCATTAATTGCAGCACGAAAGGAACCATTTATTTGTGAAACGTGCACCTTAAAGCAATTTTATTTCCACGGTCCCTATTTCTTATAAGTAGGTAAGTTTGCGGTCGATCCGTTAGCGGTTCGCTGAGCAGAATTTCAGCTCGACGTAAGTAATCAAATCTTGGCCTTCAGCTATACTAAAGGTGGTCGGAATACATAAATCAAGTGAACGCTACGTGATCGAATTCAAGATCAAGCGAATACACAATTCCCGTCGACATGAACTCATTACAATGTAGCCAAATTCAATTTACGGTACCAGCCACATCATAATATTTCATCTCGGTGCGAGTTTAATATTTATTTGAAATGAGTTTATTTCAACGTTGCCCTCTGTTTAAATAAGAATAAAATGTGTATTTAGGTGTTTGGTTGCCGTACGTTTTAGCGGGTAAACAAGGGCTTAATTTTCGATTTACTGGAGTGTGTTAAACTGTACTTGTTGGTTAGCGAATCTAAAATAAGTATTTGCACGAGTGTGGAGTGCTGTGAATACATTTATAATATTTTTACACAACGTATGAAATAAACACTCGTAATTTTAATAAATGCGCTAATTTAGTCAAACATTTAATTTTTGTTACTTTATTAACATGAAATAGTATTTGTTTGGTTAAGATAACGAGCTATCTCTTTGCTATTTACTCTATTACGTATTGCATACTGAACATACAGACCATTTTATCCATGATAACAAGTAAAGTACCTCTTGTTTCGGTAATACTCTCTGTCCCCCACAGCTACATGACAACGAATCGGGAGCCCTTTGTTACAGCTTTAATTAAAAAGGAGGGATTGATCTCAACTCTGCACATTTTAGTGAAATTATTCTCATATGATGTTTTCATAGAATTCATAGAATTGGAATGTACAAACCCGCATACAGCAAAACTAAAACAATACCGCAGCTCCCTGTTAAGTTTATCAAAACATATTGTTTACATTTTCTCTTTATTTTCGTTTTATGAAAACGCTTGCCCTGTTTTCTTTACAATTGCTATGAATAAACAAATTCATTGTCATGATAATAAAGTGTTGGCGGTGAAGTTATAAACTTCTTATTCCAACCCTATCTACATAAATTTAATCCAAAAAAATAGGTTTATGGGGCGGAACTTCCCGTCTCATCAACAATGCCCATGTCGTAATCTGGTTACTTAATTTCCAAATACATTTTTGTTAGTTGGCCATAAATGTCAAGGAGGTGAATAATTCAGTAAAACTTTTGCTAAGTTACTTACGTTAGTAACGCATGGAGGCGCTAGTGTCATGCGCCGGACCCGCTCGCCTCACTATGAACATAATAAATGAATGCTGTGTGTTCCAAACCAATAATTTTACCCAACTTCTAAGCCGAGAGAGATTGGCACTTTCCAGAATTTTCGAGGATCGCCCGGTCTACGGAGGATCCCGATAATCAGCTTTACTTAAGGGATTGGATTCCAAACTCGATTGTATCCGGAGTGATTTTAATAATTCATCATTTTGTACAGTTATTCCATGTTAGGAGATGAAAGATTTTATTGAATACATATACTTACTTTGATGAATACGGAAATCCTGCAGCTATCGAATAATTTACATACTTCATATTTTACATATCTCACGCGTATCTCCCGAATAGCGAGAAAAAAACTGCTGCTTTAATTAAATGGCTATCTCAGTAAAGAATAAAGGAAGAATAGAATAATACAAGAGAAAAAAGTATCGGCAATAGCAATAATATTTACGACAAGGAAATTCATAAGTCCAAAGAATGGCTTGAGTAATAAAAACGGCGCTAAAAGAAAAGTGGGTACTGCCAAGGTCAGCGATCACCGTGACAACCGCTTATTGGGGGATAATAGTGATATTTTGCCATATAATAGCTATACTTATAAAGTTAATTTTGATGGTTCCACGTTTTCAAATATCCGACTTTATTATAGGAATGTAAGAAAATGCAGATAGAGTAAAAGTATCTGACGAAAGTGTAGACAAACCTGTTCAGGTTAAATTCTTACGCAATCACTCACTAAAGAGAATTAGTAGGTAGTATTATCTGCACTTAGGGGGTTTCAATTTGATATTTTACCACTGTTACCACTAATTGTTTGAATAACACTATTAACTCATTGACGAAAATTGAGGTTATACAATTAACTTTCTAAGTAACATTCTAATGTTGTACATTCTTTTTAGCTACTAGCCTTTTCTCAAAGTTTCGCAGTAACTAAGCCAGGGCACCCGACTAAATAGGTTAGGTTAGGTTAGAACTGTGAATAAACGCGCGCGAGCCGAGCGTGCGAAGTGAGCGGTGCTGCGGCAGCGGCCAGTGTGAGCCAACAAGACATCTATCTCCTCATTTCAATAATCTGTTTTGTGTAAATAGATATCATTAATTGATTTTATAGCGTAGATTGAAACTCAACGTAGCTACTGCACGAAATAAAAGGCTAGTTACATTGTTTAGCATTTTAAAGGACTCCAATCAATAAGGTTTTTAAATTTAACTAACCACCAACATTTCCACCAAAGATATCTCAAAATTAACCGAGTAGGTACCAAACTTAGTCCCACACAAAACTGACGTCACAAGCCAAGTATTTAATCTTATTATCCGATTCCTATTACATTTCATATCTAGTGACGGGAGGCGCAATCCACGTCGTCAGTGCAATACACGCGTTTAGAATTCATTATTAAATGTTCGCTCTCCTCGCGATATTATCTGTAAGTGCGAGAAGCTGGTGACTGACATGGATTTAAAACAGACATGTAAACATGTTCAAGTGTTTGCGAGATTATACTCGTGTAAACGTTTGGTTTTGTTTCAAATCTCTCTGTTTTAATTATGTAGAATATACATGTGTATGTAGGTGTTACATTTGCGGGTTTTGTGGGTGATTAGGTCGGTTCTATTATCGATAGTGATGACCCAGATTAACAGTTTTCTGAGAGCCTAATTCTTTCACTACTTCCACATCTACGTGAAGCACGTACGTGAATCCGGTCGCGAATAAATACTTATAACCTTATTAAGGGCTACGTGTCATTGCATGTATGCTGTTAATACAGGGGTGCATGTATAATGTAAACAGTTGGTACTCACTTCCTCCCAGCCACAGTATGATGGTGGTGAGTTGTGTAGCCATGTTGCAGCGAGCGACGCGCCTACACGTCATGTCACCACCGCCTCCAGACGGCTCTTGCGCGCCTTCCTTATATTCTCCTTCATTTTTAAACAGACTGTCCAAATATTGTACTCTTCTTGACACAGCTAAATTGAGTTCCCTATGTAACGTGGTAGCCGTTTTCTAAGGTAGAGTTCATTCTTTCAAGTGACCATTAAATATTCTGAAACAATACAAAAATTTATATGAAATAGTTGCAGCAAAAGTTTGCAATAAAATACAAACCAATGATAATGGTAAAGACGGTTTTGTACACAATAAAGTTTCAGAATTGGCCAATTCATTACTCGAGTTGACCATATTTTCCCATTATCTACAATTTATTTTCTTTCGAACTAAAACGACAGACAGAACTACAAATCAAACGGCATGTTCGTAGCAAAGTTTTGCAGTTGCAGCGCTACGAAATCGACACTCCTACAGGCGTTATTATGTACGTCTATATACAGATATATATATATATTTCTTTGAGAAACGAACAAAGTGCCGTTCAATAGTAATAAAACAGGGCGATAGCAGAAAGATCTTTTCATTAAACGTATCGTAGACGTCGGTGATTTATCGCCTCGCGAGACACTCCATTCACGGTATGCGTTTTGTTGTCTTGAGATCGATTGGCTCCGAATAAAATACATTCGCCAATTGAATAGCGCGCCCTGGCGCAATGTTTCAGCGAAAGCGACACTTTTTCAGGCGTGTAGAGGACTAATGGCTTCACGCGCTGGCCTCCGACTTTCAATAAATGGTCGGCCCGCGTGCGCCCGTTGACGGCGCCCGCCCGCTCCCGCTCGCGCCACCAAATGCCTAATCTATTCCCCTCATAATATATTTTCTTTTTCGTTTTCAATTCCACATGTAATTTGATAAAAAGACCCCGCAACATACTCGGATTTTGGTCGATCAAACATTTTAGCTGGTTAAATCTTTTGACGTTCTGCTGATTTGAAGTAAAATGAAAATGAGATTGGTCTTTCAAAAGAAGTATTTTTCTATGGATTTTGTTTTTGTATAAAGTAATTATTAAACTTAAGTGTTTCTCTCTGTAATCATTCTGCACGAATAGTCTATCGTATAGACTACATTGTATTATTTTATCCCAGACAGATTAATTATATTATGTAAGTACGTAGGTACCTATCGAGGTAAATGTGGGTAAGCGTTCATATTTCTAGATGAGATCTCACTAAGCATATTTATAATCAGGTACGTTACCATTCTACAATTCCAATTATGTTTTATACATTATTCACGGGTTTCAATAAATTGTTAGAGCTACTTACGTGTTTAGGAATATTCTATCAAGCATCTGTGATAAACATATGAAAATTTATACGCACGATGTGGGCGACGCAAATAAACCTCTTGTATCGTTAGGCAATATACGAAACTTTTATTCAAAACCAAAACCCAACAGACGAAAGGAGGAGTGATGCGGTGTCGGAGTCCGATGCTGCATCGGGAGGAGCGAGCACGGGAGGCTCAGTGAGCCCTCGCCGTGACCAGAAGACGGCCGCTGCCAAAAGAAAGGCTCGAAGCAAGCGGCCAAGGTCAGTGGACGGCCAGGGGTCGTCCTCTGACGGGGAGCTGGCTTCGGCCAGAAAAATCCCCACTAGCAGGCGGGGAGGAGCCCGAGAGCGAGGCATAGGGAGGGGGCTCACTGCTCGGGAGGCCACTGAAAAAGCGGAGGAGCCCGCAAAGCAGGGGGGGTCTGGTCGCGCGGTCGCATCAGAGACCTCAAGCGACGAGGCGGCTGAGGTAGGCGGCCCTGATGCGGACCGCAAAGAGAGGTTTGCGGCGGTCGTGGAGGCCGCGATCCGGGACGTGGCCCTGAAGAAGTTACAGACTTCTAAAAACAGGGCCATAGTCTCGGCCAAGGCCTCCATCATGGCGGCAGTGGAGGCAATCCACTTCGGGCCCCCGCCGGACGTAACGTCCGAAATGCGGGCGGAGGTGGCCCGCTTGACGGCTGCCATGGAGCTCCTCCGAAAGGAGAACGAGGAGCTCCGAGCGGACCTGGCCGGGCTGCGAGCAGCCGGCACAGCGCAGGTGACACCACCAAGCCAGCCCGTGCCGGTGGAGAACCAGGTCCTGAACCTGGTTCGGCAGGAGCTGGCGACCTTCCAGGCGCGGTTCGCCGTCCTGGAGGGTATAGTCCTGCGCCCCCCCTTGGCGGGTAAGACGGACCCAGGGCTGAAGAAGGCGGCCTCGTACGCGGCTGCTGCCGCCCCTAAGCCCGGGCCGTCTGGCCGGGCACAGGCGCCGGCCAAACCGGCGCCGGCTAGAGGAGCCCCGGCGCCGGCAAAACCGACGTCGGCTGGTGGAGCCTCGGCGCCGGCAAAATCGGCGCCTGCCGCCAAACCCGCGGCGCCGGCCCACAAAAAGGGCAGAACGGCTGGGGAGGGGAAGGCCCCAGAGCCTACGCCTCCCCAAAACAAATCTCCCACGACCAACGCCGAGTGGCAGGTGGTCGGGGAGAAAAAGAAGGCGGCCAAGGCGGCCAGAAAAAAGGCACAGAGGAGGCGCCGCAAGGAGCGAGCCGTTGCGGCTAGGCTTCGCTCCCCCAAGACCGCGGCTGTAGTCATTACACTACAGCCGGACGCGGTCAAGAGGGGGGTGACCTACGGCGACGTGCTCACCAAAGCGAGAGCGACGGTGGATCTCCAGGAGCTGGGGATCACCGGAGGCCTCCGGCATAGGGTGACCGCCACTGGTGCCCGCATGCTGGAGATCCCCGGTGCGACGAGTGGCCCCACCGCTGACGCCCTGGCTGAAAAGCTAAGGGCGTCCCTCAATGCGGACGAGGCTCGAGTCTCCAGGCCCGTCAAGTGCGCGGATATGCGCATTGTGGGCCTGGATGACTCGGTGACAGGGGCAGAGGTGGTAGCCGCCGTCGTCAGGACGGGCGGGTGTCTGGCCGACCAGGTGAAGGCGGGCACCCTACGTCCTGACTTCACGGGTATGCGAACCATAACGGTTAGCTGTCCCGTGACGGCGGCGAGGAAGATAGTGGAGGGCGGAAGGCTCCTGGTGGGCTGGGTGTCAGCGCAGGTCAAGCTGCTGGAGCCCAGACCTCTAAGGTGCTATCGATGCCTCGTGGGGCACCACGTGAGCGTCCAGTGCACCTTAGAGGACCGCAGCACTCTGTGCTTCCGCTGCGGCAAGCCCGGACATACGGCCGGCTCGTGCAACGCCGCGCCGCACTGCGTCGCATGTGCGGCTGCTGGCAAGCCGGCCGATCACCGGGCGGGGAGCAAGTCCTGCGCTCCACCCGCCGAAGCCAGGAGGAAAGGCAGGCCCTCCGCCGTCGTCGCCACCACCACCGTCGCCGCCACTGTCGCCGCCACCGCCACCGCCGACGCCGCCGCCGCCACCACCGGCGCCGCCGCCGCCGCCGCCGCCGCCGCCGCCACCACTGCCGAGGGGGCCCGGGAGGGGGCTGAAATGGAGGAGTAATAACTCCTCCACTACGCCTTCTCCAGGCGAACATCAACCACTGCGCCTGCGCTCAGGACCTGTTGCTCCAGAGCATGGCGCAGTGGTCGATTAACATCGCCGTGGTCGCTGAGCCGTACTTTGTCCCGCCCAGGGATGACTGGGTGGAGGACCTGAACGGCTCAGTGGCCATAATTTCGTCGGCTGCCGCCGGTACCCTGTCCCTCGAAGGTGTCACGAGGGGACAGGGGTGCGTAGCAGCACGGTTCGGAGAGATTGTAGTAGTGGGAGTATACTTCTCTCCGAGCCGAACTCTCGCCGAGTTCCAGAACTCTTTAACAGAGTTGAGTGTCGTCGTCGCCAGAAACCACGCCTTCTCCGTGCTAGTGCTCGGGGACTTCAACGCCAAGAATTTGGCCTGGGGTTCCCGTTGCACGGATGTGCGGGGCAGGATGGTGGAGGACTGGGCTCTGGAAACAGGCCTGGTCGTCCTAAATCGGGGTTCTGTTCCTACGTGTGTGCGGATGCGGGGCGAGTCGGTAGTGGACATCTCGTTCGCCAGCCCCGCTCTGTCACAACGTGTCATTGACTGGCGCGTCATGGAGGAGGTGGAGACATACTCCGATCATCGGTATATCCGGTTTGATGTCTCCACCCAGACCTCTAGCGCGCTGGTCCAACAGGCCCCGAGTGGTCCACGGTGGGCGCTGAAGCAGCTGGACCGGGAGCTTCTCCTGGAAGCCTCGATCGTGCAGGCCTGGGTGTTTTCACCGGACAGGCCTGCTGACATTGACGATGAGGCGGAGTGGTTCCGGGAGGCCATGTCCGAGATCTGTGACGTGGCAATGCCCCGAGTCCGGCCAGGACGCGCCCGACGTCAGGTGTACTGGTGGTCGCAGGAGGTTGGGGCGCTACGCAAGGCGTGTGTCGACGCGCGACATCGGTACACCAGGCACCGCAGGCTCCGCATCCGCCCTCCGGATGCGGAAGCCACGGAGGTGGAGTTGTACGAGGGGTACAGAGCGGCGAAGACCACCCTCCAAGAGGCTGTCAAGCGGGCCAAGGATACGGCCCGCGAGGAGATGTTGGAGACTCTGAACCGAGATCCATGGGGGCGCCCTTACAGAATGGTGCGGAATAAACTCCGCACCTGGGCCCCCCCGCTGACGCAGAGTCTCCGACCCCAGCTGGTGGAGGAAGTGGTGAGCGCTCTGTTCCCTTCACGGGGGGAGCATACTCCCCCGCCTATGGCTCCGCCACTTGCGGTGCCCGAAGCGGACCACACGGACGACGACGACGACACCCCTGAAGTGACCGGGGTAGATCTGAGAGCGGCGGTAGGCAGGCTGAAGGCCAAAAATACCGCCCCGGGACCCGACGGCTTGCCGGGTAAAGCCTGGGTCCTGGCCTCGAGGGCTCTCGGGCCTCGACTGGAGGCGCTCTTAAGCGCATGCATGGAGAGAGGCCAGTTTCCACTCCGTTGGAAGACGGGGAAGCTGGTCCTCATTCAGAAGCCAGGGCGCCCTGCGGACTCTCCGTCCGCATACCGGCCCATAGTGCTGCTCGACGAGGTCGGCAAGCTCTTTGAGAGAGTGATTGCGGGCCGCCTCGTCGGGCACCTGGTGAGGACGGGGCCGGATCTTGCGGAGTGCCAGTTTGGCTTCCGCAAGGGGCGCTCGACGGTGGACGCCATCATGCGCGTGAGAGCCCTCACGACGGGGGACCCGGTGTCCCGGGGTGGGGTGGTCGTGGCGGTGTCACTCGACATCGCCAACGCGTTCAACACCCTGCCCTGGAGCTGCATAGGGGAGGCACTCCGGTATCACCGGGTGCCGACTTACCTCCGTCGAATAGTCGGGGCGTATTTGACGGACAGAGCCGTCATCTACCCCGGTCGCGACGGGAATTGGAACCGGCGAGAGATGTCGTGCGGTGTCCCACAGGGATCGGTTCTGGGGCCGCTCCTGTGGGACATCGGTTACGACTGGGTGCTGCGGGCCGACCTCCCTGATGGCGTCAGCGTAGTTTGCTACGCTGACGACACGCTGGTCCTGGCGCAGGGGAGGTCGCATCAGGCGGCGGCCGACGCGATGACACGCGGGGTTGCGATAGTCGTGGAAAGGATCCGGCAGTTGGGTCTCGAGGTGGCATTGCACAAGTCCGAGGCCATGTCTTTTCATGGGCCCCGGTACGGGCCACCTTCGGGATCCCAACTAATGGTAGGAGGGGTTCACATCGGCGTCGAGAAGACGATGAGATACCTGGGTCTCGTCCTCGACAGCCGGTGGAACTTCGTCGAGCATTTCCGACGTTTGGCCCCCAAACTGGAACGGACCGGGGCCGCCTTAAAGCGGCTCCTGCCCAACCTGAGGGGGCCAAACGCCTCCTGCCGGAGGCTTTACGCGGGGGTCGTGCGGTCCATGGCCCTATACGGGGCCCCGGTATGGGCGCGTTCACTGCGGCTTCGAGCCGCACACTACCTGAACGCGCCCCAAAAGGTGGTAGCCGTAAGGCTAATCCGGGGGTACCGCACGATCTCGGGCGAGGCAGCAAGCCTCCTTGCCGGACTGCCACCATGGGATCTGGAGGCGATAGTCCTCGCGCGCCTGTATGACTGGCGCGCGGAGGCACTACGTCGGGGGGAAACTCTGCACCCGCGGCAAATCGCTGCGGAGCGGACGGACCTCCGGCGCGGTCTCATGGTGGAATGGAAGGCGCGACTATCGCAACCCAGCGCAGGGCACGCCACGATAGCGGCGATAAGACCCCTCTTTGAGGAGTGGCTAGAGAGGCGTCACGGCGCTCTCACCTACGGCCTGACGCAGGTCCTCTCCGGACACGGGTGTTTCGGGAGGTTCCTGCACATCATCAGGCGGGAGGAGACGCCCGGGTGTCACCACTGCGAGGATCGCCCAGAGGACATGGTGGAGCATACGGTGGAGGTCTGCCCCGCTTGGGCAGAGCACCGCCGTGTCCTCGTAGAGGCGATCGGCAGCGGCGGCGACCTCTCGCGCCCGGCCCTGGTGCAAGCCATGGTCCGGGGCGAGAGGGAGTGGGAGGCGGTCACCTCCTTCTGCGAAGCAGTCATGCTAGCGAAGGAGGTGGCGGGATGGGCGAGGGAAAGATCCTCACGCCTCAGCCGCCGAGGGAGACGCTCCGGGCGTCGGGAGCCGCGTGACGACTCCCGGCCACCGTAGGCGCGGGCCTGCGGGCGGAGAGCAATGGGTAGCTCTCCGTCCGATCAGGACCAGGCCCGTGCCGGACGGCGTGTATGTGTTCCACGCGCGCCTCAAAGAGATGTCAGCGTAGTTGACGGGGCCCGACAGGGCCGAAGCCTGCCGGGGTAGCGGGATTGTCCGAAAGGGTTACCGCTGCCCTGGTACGTAAAGGGCTAAGGAAGGAACACGGGTGGGTTTTAGTCAGTAAGAGTCTGACACTCCCTCCTGCTCCACCCAGAGCGGGAGGAGTCATTTGATGATTTCCCATCCACAAAAAAAAAAAAAAAGCTACGCGCCGTACTCGAGTGGCGCAGGAGGTGCGCGCGTGCCGCCCATGGCGCACCTCACTCATTGCCCCGCCCGCATATTATTAAAAAAAAAACCGGTCAAGTGCGTGTCGTATTCGCTGACTGATAGTTTCGTACCATGCTCTAACTAAAAGCCAAACATTACTACCTACCTAATTTGACTTCCTATACAAATCCTCACCTGATCCGACAATTTTGCACGGAAAGTTTTTTTTTTTTTTTTCAGATTTTGATAAGACTTGTCATAGCCGGTATAGCAACTGTTTTTTTTTTTATAAAACTTATTTAGGAATGAAACAATAGCGCGATACAACTGACGCTTAGTGCCATCTATCGACATTTCTATGGAGTTGTTCGAAATTTTCGAGTCTAATACCATTGGTCGACTATTACTCGTAAACTTGTAAAGCCCACTTGAGTGTGATAGTTTTCCTTTAAACTTCGTTATATATAGGTACTACTGCCGTGACATTTGAATTTCTAACTACAACCGTTTAGTTGATAGAGGGGGGGGGGGGCACTTGACTCTGACGAAAATTGGTACTTTAAAGCTTGATAAGTCACGATCGGTTTACTTAATCAAAAAACGGTCTTCCCAAACCCCTAATATTTCTGAAAGGCCTATCCAACGATATCCCACACTATGGGGAGGACGAAAAATAAAATGATCATCCCCACTTTAGATGTAGGGGAGGTACCCTAAATAATTGTTTTTTTCAAAATTTTATTTTACCACTTTTTGGCGTCATTAACGTGTATACTCATGCCAAATCACAACTTTTTAGTACCAATAGTTTTTGAACTAAACCGTGGACAGACAGACAGACAGACAGACAGACGACATGGCGAAACTATAAGGGTTCCTTGTTGACTACGGAACCCTAAAAACGAAACCTGCCACCAACGTCTTCAGTTTTTCCGTTTAGGTTTTGTCAGTACTAAAATAGCCGATGCTGCAGCAATATTATAACGGCTTACGGCAGTCGTATGGTCCGACATCTTCAGAAGCAAATTCACAACTGAGGCTCATAGTTTAAACGCGAAATGTACGCGCGTAGCTCGTGCGCACATAGCTTCCTATGTGCGCACGAGCTACGCGCGCCCCATTCGAGCCTTGCCGGAGTTGCACTAGAGCGGCGCACCAAACTTAGGCTGTAATCGCACGCGAGCAACACGCGCGCAGTTCACAAGCGGCTCGCGAGCGGCGCATTCGCCAGTCTGGACACACCTTAGACTCGACCAACCGCTGTTTCTACATTATCTGTGGCTTAAAATGCCGGCTCCTCATCACAACAGCTGATTGGTCGTTGTTGTAGAATGTTGAATTTGCGTGACATATTTACGTTATTATGTTTTTGTTACATAAAACAGCGCACTGCACTCTATATAAAGTGGTGTATGAAACTGCACATAACTAGTTATTAAAATACTCGTGCGATACCTGCTAGTATTAACCTCACCTGGAGCATAGTTAAAAAACTCAACTCGTGTTATATTTACCCCTGATACGTAACAGTTTCATAAACTACAAGAAAAGAAACAGGCAAAAGCGAAAAAATAAAAACGATCGCATCTGACCTTCTTTAACCGTCTCATTCGATCTTTATATCGCATTAAATGGAGGTGAAGTTATAAACGGGTTCAATTCGAGTCACCTAGATTCATAGGTTGCGGGGAGCGTGTGAGATGCAGGCAAACATCCAAGCGGCAGGCTGCAAGCCCGGCTTGTTTGGCAAGCTGTCTAACTAATTGCCACGTTACCGGCGCTACACTACCCCTCGTTGTTTATGGGATCCAGGTTGGTAACGTTTGAAACTTGTGTAAAGTAGTTAAATATATCTTGGACGTGTGTGTGTTTTGCTGGCATGAGATTCATGTTAACGGTGGCTATCTGGTATTTCTTACTTAGCGACCCGCCTCTGCTTCGCACGGTTTTTACGACTTGACAAAACACCGAGACTTTTTTATTATACATATGTAAATGTATCGTACACATAAACCTTCCAGAATAAATTCTCTAAAGTCTAAATGATGGTGAAAATCGCATCAAAATCCGTTTCGGAGTTAGAAGATCAACGAGGTCACACATACAGACACCAAAAGCGACTTTTATTTATAATATCCAATATTAGACTAGTTTTACAATGTTCTTGAACTATCGCTAAATCATCAGCCAGCATGTCTTCTTCATCTCCCTCTATCTAGCCATAATATTTTATCATCTTTCTTTTACAAAATCTATCCATCGCTTCTATGATCCCTACTCTTGTAACCAACCACATAAACAATCCTAATATGTAGGGTTTTGATTAAGCAGAAAAGGCGTAAGTAATTCAGATTCTGCGCCAAAACTGTTATTCCTCTTTTTGGATGTGAGTTTATCTACACACGATGTGTTTTTTTTCTATCTTTATCTTTTATTCGTACATTAATCAACAGCGTAAGTAAGTGCAGTGTTGCCAGTTTTTCTGAAACATCCCGTGTGACTAATGCGGTTGGAAGTGAAATTAAATAAGGTTTTATAAAATTGTTAGTATCCCCTAGACATGCTTAGGTCCATCCATTGATGTAAGCATGCCAGTTTTTGCCTGTAAGAACAGGCATTTTTTAATTTTTATGAAGAAAACTCCTAATGAATCGACATATTGAGTTTAAGTTGTGCAACTAGATTCGACTTTTGAAAGTCTGTTTTGTTTGTATGTTTGAGAAAATTATGAATCCGTTCATTGTTCAATGTGTAGAGTTGCAGATGTTCAGTGCCACAGCTTTTTGCCACAAAGTTTTACTCGATCTGTTCTAAAAGTTTGAAATAAAACCAAGGCTTTTGTTGAATTTTATTGTTAGGTACTCTTACTAGGTCGGAATTCCGATTAAACAGTTGGTTTCGTTTTAAAATTAACTTAGTTTTATAATTAAATTGTCCCACCGCTTTTAAAACCAGTTGAGCTTCCATTAACTTTTTGTTCGAACTTTTACTGTTTATCTTATTTCACTGTTAACATTTATTTTACTATTTACCTACTGCTAAATGATTGGGTAAATAGAAAATAAATGGTTAACATTTAATGTACATAAAGGGGGGAGGGGGTTTCATAGGAAATTACGCGTGTTGGCGGAACTGGCTTCACACGATGTAAACTCAGTAATAATATATGTAAAACGATTTAATAGACGTGTTTGTAACATTTAGCCCTGTAAGCCCCACTCAGCTCGGAGGCGGTAAATCACGAAGTGTTCGTCGGCGGTATGAGCAGCTAATATTAATGGTCTCCTTTTCCGTGGTATGTCGCAATAGTTCGATTGTCAGTGTAGGAGAAATAGTTCGGGAGTGCGACCCCTCACTCGGCGCCGATACGTCAGGCACGACACCGCGCCTTTCCTTTGACACTTCATTTTATTGGTCCATTCATGGCTCAGCGAATAGATGATTGTCTTGAAAAATGCGAGCGTTCCAAGATATTTCAGGGTTGGCAAATTTGAACTGGGTATAATCATACGGGATGCGTCGTGTAGTTGGTTCATATTTGTTTAATGACCAATACTGTTTGATGTTGCTCGTGTTCGACTGTGTGGAGCTAATGACAACATAAACTAACGTAGTTAACCCGAGTTATTTGAACTGTTAGTTTGTTTATCTAAATACTAGTTTATCTAAATTGATCCATTAGATACCTAAATGATGACAATCGCCCAATATATAGATCGTTTTATAAATAGCCAGCAGAAACAAAAAATCGTCAATGTTTACCGAAACCATTAATTGCAAAAAATCAATACCAACTAACCTAGTCTTCACGCTGACTACCGGGGTCCGGATTAGAGATGAATTCGGAAACTTTTAAACAGGCCTTATTCGATCTCCAGCGAGCGACCGAAGAAACAAAGATAAAATAAATTGTGAAGTTAGCGTTAGTTAGGGAAAACTTTTGAAAGGATTACGCCGTAGTAAGAGTGGTAGGTAGTCTTGTCAAACTGGGTTATTTACAGGTAAAAAGCGAGCCATCAGTGGCTCATAAGGTTGGGGGGTAGGAGGCCGAGGCGCTAAACAGCTCCACCGCGCGCCATCGACGTCAGCGGTTAACTTAATTTTATTACAAGTTCACGCAACTTGCCCCTATCTTGACTTTCTTGCCACGTTTCTTCTAACTTGGAAACATGTTGGACATGTTTCCACAAGTTAATTCACAAGGCTGTCAATACAAAATGAAAATGTTAGTTCGTAAAAACTTTGTGTTAAGTGTAGGCTACATATCCATTTATTAACTAGTATGGTAGATATACCAACCTAACTCTATAGGTAACCACTTTACAGTAAAACTACATCTGCTTACTCCCTTTCGTGTGCTAGTAATAGTATTAGGTCCCACTGTGATGAAGTGAAACCCTATCGCAGTTTTCGAGCCATTGCAATTTCCGTGTTTCAATAGAGTACCTATGTCGTAACAAAATACAACCAAACTAGGTACACTATAGGTATTTTGAGAATGAATCAAATTAAACCAAAAAGTAAAGACTTTAGACACACATATTGGCATGAAAGTACCTTGCTGTGCAATACTAGACCGTAAAACCAATTACTTATTTTAATGAAAACAAGAAGGTCTCGCTGTTGAAAAACAAATTAGTCAGGCAGTGGTAAACCATAACAATATCTCCTCCTATCACGCTGAAACTATATATTATTAAACCCGTTAAACAATGTGAAGACGACAATACGACAGAAGACACTGAATAAATGAAAACACTGTCAATACAAACTACTACTGGCATAAGAGTATTTTGGAACTATCAAAGAAATACTAACATCGAATTAAATAGTGAAAGTGATTTTTTCAAACAAACTAAATAGTTGATGGGCCCACTGGGTTTTGCTAATCTTTGACTAGCTACTTATAGTAACTAAACTAATGGATATATTTTATACGCAGTTTAATGAATTGTCGTCTCAACCTTATGTAACTAGAGAAAGCACAAAGTTTTATTTAATATCCTAAGAATCACAAATTACTTACTTAATCGCTGTTATTTCAGTCACATTGTCAAAGTCTGTTTGAAAACAATATAAAACCACTAAAACTACCACTAAACAAAGCTTTGTTTCTCATAATCAATTCTTAGAATTCGTGGCAGTGCACAAACGTTGTTGTTTTATCAAAACTAAGATTTAATCAATGGAAATTCATGCACAGTTCGACTCGACAGCGAAAAAACACTTTTTAGTTCACAGGACACACGTCACTCTGTCACCCATCACTTCGAGTTGTTGCCTGTCTATACGACCGACCGACAAACAAACACTTTTATTTATTTATTAAGAGTGGAATAAATTCCATTAGTTACTCTAGCCGGTATCGTTTCGTAGAAATCGATTTGAGTTTATTTCTTGCCCTTTTACAGTATTTGTTAGTCCTAAGGGTGTGCAACAGGACACCGTCGTATTTTGTAGACTGTCCATACAAAATACGGACATTCGCGTTTGGTGCACAATCGTAAATGTGTACACGCCCTAACACATTCGTTCTATGTGAGTTAGCGGGTGACTAGTGAATCTACTTTCAGCTTTTTGGTGTCATTTGAATAGTATCTATCATATTACTTTTCCGTTATCCTACCAAAAACTAAATTTTGAGGCATGGCCTAGATTGACTCAATTGGTTTCTAGCAGTCTTACCACGGGGTATCGTACCCAGTCACTGGGTTGTGGAGGTCAGATTGGCAGTCGCTCCAGGTAAAACACTCCTATTCAGTTGCATCCAATTAGACTAGAAGCTTCTCCAGATAGTAGGGAAAAAGAAAGGCAGATTCGTGCCTAGCAGTTTAGTTACCAATGTTGCCACATGCTGTCTATTTTTTCATCCGGTTACACTACAAGCTGACCCCATATAGTTGAGAAAAGGCAAGGCAGATTGGTTCCTAGCAGTTTAATTACCAATGTTGCCACAAGCTGTCTATTTTTTCATTCGGCTACACTACAGGCTGACCCCATATAGTTAGGAAAAGGCAAGGCAGATTGGTTTCTAGCAGTTTAGTTACCAGTATTGCCACATGCTATCTATTTTTTCATAAACGTCTAAAGTCTTGACCTAACAGCTAAATTCTTATCGCAAAAATCGAATGTTATAAAAAATATAACGTAACAGAAACATTTCCTAGTAAGACTGCGTAACTAACACTGAAGTAGTTATCAGAAATAATATGAGACCGCGAAGGAACCTCCTATCATCGCAGCCTCCTTGAACTAAAACTACCGTCGTTGCTAGAGATGCCTATAAAGTGTGTTGAGATCTCAGAACGAAGTCTAGGCATACTTGGTCAAAGCTATATATAAGTCCTATTAACTAGTTCCAAGTACTAAGTCTGAAATATATGTGTCCCGGACAGGACGATACTAATGCCGTTGAAAGGGCTTATTCCGAATAGCTTAGATATAACCGCGTATACGCGTACTTTATTTCTTCATATATTTACCTATGTATACCTGCAACATCAATCTTAAGTAAGGTAGCGTATTTTTTTCTGACTTTGTACATGGTGTTAATATAATCCATCCATATCCATACTAATACTTAATATAAATTTGAAAGTAACTCTGTCTTTACGTTACTTTTTCACGCTTAAGCCAGTGGAAAGATTTCGATAAAATGTAGGTTAGGAGATAGATGGCATCTTGGGGCTTTCCTCAAGATGGACAAAAAGTAACCTATGTACCTTACATAGGCTACTTTTTGTCCCGTAATGGCACGTTCCCATGGCATAATTTCCGACAACCACACTGCAAAGCAAGTATTTATATAATTTTGTAAGTATGAAAATTATTCATTCCTAAATAAACTCAGTGATACCACTGTTCAAGTTGTTGCGTTTATTTAGTCTAAACCCTAACTTATAAACGTCTTAAAACGAAAAGGTGCTAGACAGCCATCTCAATTTCTTGGCCTTAAAAAGTACAGGGACATGCTTTATTCACAAAAGCTTCATTAACGCGAAGTTTTGAAGGTATTTGGTAAAACTTGTCAAGATATTTTGTTCGTAGGTCGTTGATACAGTGGTCGCAAGCGCTACTGCTAAGCATCAGGTCCTAGGGTGATTCTCAGGTCGGGCAAAGTGATATTGGATCTTTCCATTTGGAATTTTTCAGTAGCAGCTCGGAGTCTGGTTTTAAGCTCGGGTTGTGGGGTATCTAAATCGCCGCATGTGAACTACGCATCACACCGACGTCACGCAAAATCCTGCATCGCGCAAGCGGAGTTTACCTCGCGACTAGAATATACATGGTGGCAGGGACATCGACGCGCAACCTGTTACCATAGATTTAGCACACGATTCTAAACACCCTCACGTCGATAGATTTCATCGGTTATTAAAAAAAAAGTTAGCTGTTCTATACATTTTGACCGCGTATTTTCCTATGAAACAGCAGATTTTTTTTTTTGTTAACCGACAGAAAATTTCTACACTAGGGGGTCTAAAATTATGTGCTTAATCCATGGTCACAGGTTGCGCGTCGATATCCCTGCCACCCTATGTACAACTTCTCGATATCAATCGTCAGGCAGTAGCCCAGCAGAGAATACTGAGGAGTCGGAGTCCTCCCTTTTCTGAGTAAACTTTACACCTACATCATCCATCATCCTTTCCTCATACATCTACACGGTTGATGACAGTAGGCTCGCCTCCTGTTACATGGAACATAAACATAACTAGTGAAAAATGGCTGTACTAAAAGGTACTGTGCCCAACTCTTCTAGAAATACAGGTTTGATTTTATGTTATGTATTTAAAATAACATTTTCTAAGCGATTTTGTTTCCCACAGTACCCAATGCATGTAACTGAAACTATTGCTAGCTCAAGTTACGTAAGCGTATTGGTATTAAAGATTGCAATGTCAGTGCCCTCATTTCGGTCATCTGACTCTTACGTATATATGTACATCCATTCTTAACTCATGAGGGAAAACGAGCATTTACTTACTCGTCTTTCGTTTGAATCCTTTTGAATCAGATTATTCCTTAATATTCAAATCTTATTTTTTTAATTATTTAACCACCAGCGCCCCGCGGTTTCACCCGCATACGTTTCGATCCCGTGGGAATATCGGGATAAAAATCCTATGTGCTACTCCTGATAATAAACTATCTGTGTGCCTAATTTCATCCAAATCCTTTTAGTAATTTTTACGTGAAAGAGTAACAAATATCCATCCATCCATCCTCACCAACTTTCGTGTGTACAGTATTAGTAGGATTTCTTCTTGCTTCGGAAAAGAAAAATAGGTACAAAGGTGATGCTTATTTCTATAGAGATCTCTTCCAGCATACTTGCGATGGGAAAGTAGATAAGGAGATGTAGACAGCGTGCGTAGAAAGAAAATAAAATACATAAAATAAAAAACAGTTCACTTAATAAAATAAAACAAATAATATGAGAATATAAAATGAATATCACTAGGATATTAATAATTATAATGCTATTCAAATAAATCCCATTATTATAATAATAAAGATTGTCCCATATGATAAGGTCAGTATAGGTACCTAGTTATATACAGAGAAGTAGGTAGGAACAAACCTAAAGTAGTGTTATTTTTGCACATTAATATTTTGGCCTTGTCGTAACCAACATTTTTGTTAATGTTTCAGAGCCAGCCTTGTTTTCCCTCGCCTCGAAAAAAAACTTTGTATCGTTAAAAAATGTTGTAACAATTTGGAACCAATGCCACGGGCCAAAAAGTAAATAATGAATACTCGTAGAACACGTTTAGGATTTTTCCTTATTTAAATGTTTACGGCCTCGTTGACCAGAGCGGCAATTCCTGTATTTTTAAGAACGCTCGCAATCTAATCTCAGTCTTAATCAATTTCTTATTAAGTATTTCAGTTTTACTAACAACTACCTATATGGATTATTTGAAAATGGTAAATAAATGAATATCTGTCAAAAAATCCTCTAATTTCTCTACATTTTTGACAAGGTCTTCTGGTCGTAAATACTGTTTACGGGTTTAAGCCATGGGTCGCGCAAAGTGTTATTTGATACGAAATGTCTATATTTTTGCGATTAGGATGACGATAGGCTGCCATCCCATTACAAGGGATTTCTTTATGTGTCCACTGAACATCAGCTTTGTGCTGTGGGTCCTCCATAGCCCAGCACCATGCTGCACTCAGCAGTAAATAAATATCATAAACACATAGTTGGGTACTAATTAGTAACTAAACATACATATTTATATTATCGTTAGGTTATGTTGTGTGTATGTTATTTATTTAGCTTAGCAGACATACCAAATTCATTGTACTAATTCTTCGAATAATAAACAAACTAAATCAAAGAAACCTATAGGCTATTTAAGTATTTTAGTTATGCAAATCAGTAGGAGCAAGAAGGTTCGTTGAATGTACTCGCATACTCCTAAGTCCACTTAGTCTCCTGCGCGATAGTTTATACTCAGCTGTTCCTCAACTTTGGACCACCGAAATAAGCTTTGTCTATGTCATTACATTAGAGTTTAGACTAATTGGAACTTTGCTATTGTAAGTGCATAGCTAGCTTTAGGCTGTGCGCAGACTGAGTCAAGACTGACTGCTCTGACTTAAAACATGTTTCCGTCTCTGCCTTGCACTTGTGTGACAGTGTGTGGAATAACGCTTAACCAATTAACTACGTGCTTAGTAACATTTATAGGACTGTTCCTTGGACAAACTATTGTCCTATGGACACAATGATGGCGAGCAGACTCGTTACAAAACCGTCTCACAATCAAAGTTATCAAAATGTAGTGACTGAAAAACCAATTTTGATAGAAGACACAACTGACAAAACTGTTGTTTATGTAATAGATAAATCGGTTTTGTTTTTGATGGGAGGACATCTTTCCTTCCCTATCTGGGATATTATTACATAAAATAATATCTTTCAACCACTTAGCTAATCCTAACATGTGATAAAATCCATAATATTTCAAAATACAGGTTGCGTAGGTATTTTTATTTAAAAAGAATCACTTACGGTCCCATGATTTCTTTTTTTATTTGCCGTGAGTGGAGTATCGTTTAAGAACTTAATAATGCACGACAAAGAGTTGGTCCCCTAAGGATCTTTGTCAAACATTTTGAAACCGTTATGGAAGATGTCACAGCGGTCATTGGTAACAGACAAATAAATCAAACTGTGAAGTTGTTTTTGAGTAATAAGAACTACAGAGTTTTATAGGCTATCAGGCGGATAATGCCTGATTGTAGGTAGTCTATGCCAGGTCAGCAATCAAGCGTGTTAGTTAATCAGTTAGATAAATTCAAACTCCATTAGAGCTATTTGGGGCATACAGTAAATGTCGAAGCAGATATAGAGGAGTACAGAGTATAATCGGTAATCGGTAATAAGCTCCTGCAACTAATAATGCAGAGGTGCCTGCATAAGTTGAGTACTCCTACGCAATATGAGACCTTAGAAAAGTAAAGAATATACATAATTATGCAGGAATTTATCCATACGCAGTAGATATGAAATTGACCTTGTTCACAGCCTACCGTCAAAACTTTTATCCCAACTCGCTGTTAAAAAACTGTGGGACTAAAATTAGTTTCGAATTCAAATGAATAAAAATCAGACATAGATACGAGTATTAGCAAAAACCAACCTTTTTTATCATTTCCGTAAACCGTTGCCCATATCTCTAGAGATTGCTTCTGTATTGAAGATTCTTTAACAAATACAAATTTCACATGTACAAACATAGAGATGATCTGGCTATCAGTAAACCAAACGAACATTAATCGCTCGGTGCGAAAATCGAACCTGCGATCAATCGCCAACGCATAACTTTGCAGCGATGACGACAAATTGACACACTTTCTCGTAGATAACGGATGGCCCGCGTCAGAGGTTGATTAGAGCACGCAGTGGACGGACGTCAACAATTTTCAAATGGACTCTGCGCTGTATCACATCGTGCACTATGCAGTATGCATTACTGACCTTATTTTCATCATGTCTGTGACCTTGCATTATTTTAATAAGCAAATATTAAAATCTGCTTATCCTTCGCCCTTTATTGTTGGCTCCCAGGCTATGCAGATACGTTCTTCTGCCAGCTGATTTCAACCATCTAGTTCAGGCAGACCGACAGTCAGAATATATTAACTACTCTATAGGAGACTAGCGTCTGCCCGTGACTTCGTCCGCGTGAAATTTCGGCCCCCGACTCATCACGTCGCATCCCATCACTCGCGCGTGCTACTACTTCGTTTTTCCTTAGCGGTCTTTCTGACTTAATTTTCTTTTGCTCGACTCCTCAAGACTCGAGCCTATAACCTTCCTCGAGAATTGGGCTATCATATGCAAAAAGACTTTTTCTAATCCGACTGGTAGTCCCGGAGATTACCCCCTACATACAAACAAACAAATTTTACCTCTTTATAATATTAAGTATAGGAGTACAGATATCAAGCCCTCAAGCACCCATATGAACACGACGACTACTGTGTTATTCTACTTGAGCAAAGGAATCATGTTCTGTTAACAACGCACTCGTCCAGTGGTCTTTGCCTCGTACTTGCTAAGACATAACCTAACTAAGTTACTAGTCTATCATATTACACTTAACGAGTTCATCGCACAGCTGAACTATTAATGCACTTCAGCATAAACTTGCTCCCATTCAAGAAATTATTGATCGGAAAGTGCAAGGCAATGAAATATCGTATTACCTGCCTGCTTATCATACCACAAAGTAGAGGATCAGTTAAGTGAAATATATATCACAATAGTGAATGGAGTGTAATCCGCCATTATTTAGAAGCTATCGTGAATAGAGGTAGGTTGTATCGTCATTGTACTTAATCCATGATTGCAACAGACCTGAGATTGGTTCAAAGAACCCTGAAAACGTGATCTATATCTCTTGTCTGCACTATTAAGTCTTTGCCGGGTCTTCTCAATGCTATAACGTATCAAAGGACGTGGGTATAGGTATAGGCTGTATGCGCCATTATAAAATTTCTTAGAATGTTTGAGGTCTTATTTGTAAAATATTTCACAAATAAAACATTTTCGGCCTCATTACAAAACAAGGTTTATCATTATACCCAGGTTTAAACTGTAATCCGAGAAAGTTAAAGTTCTTATTACGAAAACTGATGTTAAACCCGAGTCTAAACTGCCAATTTTGCATTGAGAACTTTACGACTGTCGGAATAAAGTTCAAAATATAGTAACTGGCTCGAAGGTTTAGGATAGTTTTAAAGTTAGAACTCGTTTTCATATATGACGGTTTGTGTTTAAAATAAAATGGTTGAACATATATTCGAATTCTATTGTCGAAAAAACCTAACCGATCGATGTAATCGTACAGCATAACGCGCATTCATTGTGACCGACCAAAAACCAAAATTGCAGTTAATCTACCCGCAAATTGGTAGGTACGTTAACTCGTAGAATATTAATCTATTCATGTTGCGGTACATTCAACAAAAATTAAACGAAATTCCAGGAATAAAAGTTGTAAAGAATATAAAGAAATAATCGTTACTCACTGTCTTTACGGTATGCCAGCTAATCGAGGGAGCCAGTGAACCGTTTTTATTAAGGTTCCACCATGTAAAGGCATTCCTTTGAGTAAGATGCATGACATTAAAACTCATTGCTTGCGCGAGCGAAAGGTGGGGGAACCTTAGAAGTGCAGTAATCAAATTGCTGTTACTCCGTTTGCTTTTAAGCCTGTCGATGATTTATTTCCTATGGGAGTACTTGCTTGCTTTTACCCTTGTTTATTTATTCATTGGTTTTTTATACTAAAAGGCAATTATTTGATATGGGAACAGAACCGGCTGGTCTGTGTGCTGGTCGTGTGGGAAATCAACTTCACAAAGACATTGATGCATTTTTATTTAGAATGCACTGTTAGATATAATTGAAGAGGCTCGTGATTAAATAACAACAGCCGCACAAGTCGATCGAAGGTTTACCGGCTACGCTTACCGCGGTCGGTTCGTGGATGGATGGCCATCAATTACATGTCGAAATCCATCCATGCCCCAGAAAACACGTTAAGGCGCTGGTCCCGGCTACCATTCGTAGATCTTTGACAGTCGCTAGAAGCCCAAAAGTCTGACAAACAGTCTTACTAAAGGGTTCTATGTTCTATGTTACGGGTTTGGTTGCCGCCCTTAGTCCTTCAGGTGGACCATTGTGCGTGGGCCATGGCGGCCGTCGGTGGTTATTTCAACCAGCCCACCTCTCTCCAGAAGCTTATTAAGTCTCCTGGTCTGTTGAGAACATCTGTGTAAGATCTGGGTGTCCCGAGGGTTTCCGACCTAATCTGGGTGACGCCTGTGCACTCAAAGAGCACATGCGCGACGGTTTCATCAGCCTCCATGCAAGCTCTGCACAGGGGGCTGTCCGTTATGCGGTGCAGGCCTTTCCTGTCCAGGCGTAGTAATCTTTTGGTTAGCTTGCCATCTAATGATGGCATGACCACCAGTTCTCTGCTTGTGTGTGGGTGTGCTTCTGTAGCCACCTGCGTAGTTGATTAAAGGGGATAGGCACGACTGGTTCCGGTCCATAGACTGGTGTGCTGGATGCCCTTCTGGCCAGCTCGTCAGCCGCGTCGTTACCTAGTGATCTACTGTGTCCTTTTATCCATTGTAGTGTCACTGTGTTGCGGTTCGATACAGTTACCTGTTCAAGCGCCTTGTGACATTCTAGTATTAGATTTGATGTGATGCATCCCTTCTTTAGGGATTGGAGGACTGACACGCTGTCAGAGAGTATAGGAACATGAGAGCCCGTAACTCACCTGGCTGCTATGGCATGGGCTGCTTGTAATATACCCACACACTTCGCTTGGTAGACCATGTTGAGCATTCCTAGCGGGTTGGATATGTTTATGTTGAGGTCGTGTGAGAAAACTCCGACTCCAGTTCCGCAGTTGGTCTTTGATCCATCAGTGTAAACTCTCAGCTCTCCCGGGCCTGAGTAGTCGCACTGCTCCTCTTTAAGCACTAGTTATAATGCTTTTGGAAGCAGTATTGCTTAGGAGCTTTGTCGCAGGGTGATGCCATCATTGGCTGCCGTTTGATCGCCTCGTCCTTTAGGCGTATATGCTTGATCCTCGAGTCTTTGCTCAGGTTTCCTGATATATGGAGTCTGAAGGCAGACAGGGCCGCCTCCTTCCGCACGATAAGGTGTAGGGGAGGCAGTCCAAGCATATCCGGTAGGGCAGCGGTTGGTGCAGTTCTCATGCAGCCAGTGATTGTCACACAAGCAAATCGCTGCTGCTTTTCCAGATCTCTTTGGGCTGTGCTCAGGTCTGTTCTGGGCCAGGAGACTAGTGAGCCGTATGTGATTATTGGTCGAATTACTGTGGTGTAAAGCCAGTAGGTGACCTTGGGGCTAATCCCACAGTTTTTCCCAAGCATTCTCTTGCATTGCCACAGGGATATGCTGGCATTTGTGGCCCTTACTAAGGGGTATCATGTTACCCAGTAACTTGGTTATGGAGGTCAAATAGGCTGTTGTTCCATGTAAAATACTGGTATTCTGATGCATCTGTTAGACTGGAAGACCGACCCCATAGTTGACATAGACATATGTTTTTACTTAGAAATAAACGAGTTTGAAAGGCTGCAAAATATAAATTAACATTGCCGAATATTGGTGTATTAAATATCGATATTGCCATGCAAATTCTGCAATCGAAACAACTTCACAATCGTATCGCGTTTCTTTCCTACATTGAATGAAATAAATATAAATTGCTTATTTCATTGTTAAATTGCTTATTTCGAAAACAAAGTGCAACTATTGACATAAAGGTCATTTGACTCCGCTGTTAATGATGTTGGTGAAATGTTTAATTTTAAATTTCCTGCTTCAATAAAATATGCATTGTTATTCAATATAATATGGCTGTAAAATTGTATTATTTATTCGATTGTAAACCACTGCGATACGAATTTGGAAGCCACGATGTATATTTATAAATCCTACTAATTTTATAAATGCAAGTTGGATGTTTGTGGATGTGTGTACTAATTACCTACTCATGTTTGCAAAGTAATAGATGATTTGATTTTAATTTTGGGTAATCTTTTCTTGATCGACGTTTGTGACTGTATGATTTGGTGAGTTTGGATGTTTGCTTCTCAATAACATAATTAGAGAACCCTATTTATCTGCTTGTATCGCTTCCCTAGGAGTGTGTGAACCTCGGGCAAACATTCAAATTTAGGTTAAAAAAATTGTGTATTTATTTTGACACAAATTTAATGGGTTTTTTAAGTAACCATTATGTGAAAGTGTTTCAATGAAGAAGCTCATCATAAATACTCATTAAATACCGGTCTCCACAAGCCTGGTGCCCGGCGTAAGTACTAATTAAACTTGTAATTATATTTACCTTATGATGAAAGGGAACGGAACCGGTAAACATTTTAAATTTTTGTACCAGTAATTATTATTTTAACATTTCTGAGAATTTACACGGTTGATGTACCCACGATTATTTCTTGGGTATTATAAATCTTTATTATTTCTGAGAATTTTAATTGAACCATCTCATAAAATGCTTATTTCTACATTTATATCTGCAATTCTTATGGTGTACATTAAGAGTATTCTTTTATATTCTACTTACTTTATAAACTTTATGAATAACCACCACCAATATAAGGGTGGTAGGGACATCGACGCATAAACTGTAACCATGAAGTCAGTACATGATTCACATAGACCTAGAATCCTGTGCGTAGAAATAAATCGCGGCTTATAAAAAAAAACGACTATTTCATAGAAAAGTGCAATACACGGTCAAAATGTATGGAATAGTAAATTGTTTTTTTATTAACTACCTATAATTTCAACGCAGGGGGATCAGAATCATATACTGAATCCGTGGTAACAGGTTGCGCGTCGATGTCCCTGCCAACCTGAATACATAATGTTACCACCATATAGGTCATACTATCAGCTACCAGCCAGCATGGGTTCAGGGCATGTGGCCTTAAGAGGAATCAAAGAGTGAATGGGTTTTCCTATTAAGAAATTTCCCCCAAATTGGAATTGAGCGCGATACAGTCCAATGGGGTCGCTCTCTATTATATGGGATTGGATACGGTCGAAATGTGAACGAACAATAATATACCTTTGCTTACGTATTCCTTTGGGGAAGGCGTGAGGTTATTGTATTTAAATTGCATTCATTTATACGTGCATGGCTAAGTATTCATTGCCTCATTACAACTTATTATGAAACATTTTTTTAAGTGCTATAAACAAAATCGAAGACTCTTTATCATTAAACTAAGTTTTTTAGTAACCCCGCGAGGCCCATAGATAGTCCTTTCATTTATCATGAGTTTATTCAAAATCTAAATATTTTATTTCACATAAGCCTACATGGGCACTTATGAAACGTCAGAAGCTAGGTGCACGGTTCCAATTGATCGTTTCCTTTGAAGAAAAGCCGGCCAGAAACTCCACGGTTACTCTTTTAAAAATAATTGGCTTTTACAATGTTTATTAATTACAGTATTAATTTCTAATACTAGCAAATCATCCACAGCAACATTTCTCTATGAATTTCAATACATTATCTACAAAATTTGGATAAAAATTTGGTACCCAATAAGAACAATTTCAGCTCTACGCGAGGTCTATTTTTGTCTCAATTAATGGGTATTACTCTCGAGCCAAGTTCTCCTTGTAAGGAGGGCCAGCCTAGCCCGACATGGCCCAACTTGACGTATACGCACCATTAACTTGATTACCTGTTGGGTGAGCCAATTAACCACCTATGCATTCGAACACAAGTGAAAGTATGAAAGATGTTTCCGTTATTATTATGTTGTGTGTAAATGTGTGATGTGTGGTTTAGAAAGTGTTATTTTTGTGGTGAATATATATGATTATATCATCTACCTAGCCTTTTCCCAACTATGTTGGGGTTGGCTTCCATTGTCACCAGATGCAGCTGAGTACCAGTATTTTACATGAAGCGACTGCCTATCTGACCTCCACAACCCAGTTACTGGGTAATGCCCCTTGGTAAGACTGGTTGTCAAACTTTCGGGCTTCTGATGACCCGTAACGACTGTCAAAGATCCGTGAATGACAGCCGAGACCAACAGCTTATAACGTGCTTTCTGAGGCACGGAAGGGTCTTGATATGTAAAGATGGTCACCCATCCACGGACCAACCACGGCAAGCGTACCTTAACCTAATCAATCGCCCCGTGTGGATGTTATTACTTAGCCACAAGTCCTTAATTATAACAGACTTTGAAATAATTTGATTATAATCTTATAGCTTTTGTTTCTACCACAATATGTGACATATAATACGAAGTAGTAAGATTAAAGTGTAACTCTGCAGTCAGTCATATTAATGTAATAAAAAAAATCATTGAATTAATACCTCATCTCTACGACATATTATGTGGAAAAATTCCCGAATATTAACGTGCTCCAGCCCGACTTTTTTCTAATTTGAATGTGTATAAGAGTACCTACGCACAATACCGCACTTCATATTCATTCGTTCATATTACTTACAATATAACAAGCCCCATTTATGTTATGAATGGGTAGAACTTTCACTCACTCTGTAATAAAGAAATATTAGAGTATAAACCTTCAATCTTTGTTTAACAATACCGCTTAATTTTCCTGTGTAATGGGCATTTTTAGATTGAGATTTAAATACACAATAAAGGGTCGCTTATAAAAATAACTTATGCTTATTTTACACTCGTGGATAGGTCGGTTTAGATTACGTTTCCCTCATATGATGATATCAAACGGCCCGCGTAGAACGGTCGCTCGTTGTAATAACATAAACGTCGACAAATAAAAAAAACTAAAACAAATATCTAAGTCCAATCTAAAAAACTAAACAGACAATTTAAAAAAAATATAATTTAAGGATCAATAAATAGAAAACTTACCTCGAACATAAATAATCCAATAAAATTGTAGTGTACGTAAACACAATCTTTGTTCAGTACTTATTTGCACAATGACTTTTATTTCGCACGCAACAGTTGAGGCACTTATTTGTTAAGTAGCAAGTTCAATAAACACTAGTGTGGCTCGTAGCACTTGCGCTACGGCGTAGGCGGCGTAGTGCGTAGACGGGCGAGCGTAGCGAGGTCCCGAGAACAACTGAGCGCGGCCGCTGCACCGCTCGCTCGGCGCCCGGATGCAAGCGTGCTCCGATATCCTTTTTGATTCTTACTAACTAGCACGATCGTTTATGTATGCGTCACTTTATTTTCTTTTTGCCATAGAGATTAAAGTATTGTTTCAACCACTAGGTTTGATTAACAATAATTGGCTTATAGAATTAATTTGTTAACTTAATTTTAGCTTATTCAACACTGCTACTCGTTTTCTGTATGCTTATCTCCCATCTGTGGAAATGAAAAATATAAATTGAATTGGTGTGTACAGAAGATGAATTAAGAGACATAAACAATCACTGCGCAATCAGATTAACGAATGTTAACAAATCCGATTCCCGTCGGCCGTATGTAACAATTTTACGTTGCATTCATCTACTATTTAAGTTAACAGATTTTGAGTTTTCGATAAAAGCCGAATTGATTCCACATAGAATTTGAACCGCTGTCACAATGTTTACCTACACGAGATCGATAGGCAATTATGAAAGGATGTAAAGGTAATAACTTCTAACAAATGGAAATATGACTATGTTCATCTTCGTCGTGAGGTTGAACCGCAAGACAAATGAAATTCCATTACGATATTAAAGAAAATCCCCAAAGCCGTCGGTGGCTTTATGAAAGAATTTAATAATAAGGAGTAGAATATTATTCAATTTTTCCTGAAAACAAAGATGGAGCAGGAAGAAAGTCTGTTCCCACCTGGGGCTCGGGGGCTAGTCGAATTTATTAGCATTCAAATGATTTATAACTAGCGAGCGGCAGCTGAATATTTTCTGATTCGTCTTAAATTAAATTCTTTCTTTCCTTTGGCGGGATTTCATTAAGGGTAACGAAATGCCACGGAGATGAAAAAGATAATCTGTCCGGCGCGAGCTGAGTGAGTAGGGCAGCGATGCCGTCATCAGCGCGCCCGCATGCCGATTGTAGTGGACACCAGCCTGATGTGCGCTACCGGTTACAATCTGTACCGCATTCTTTTATGTAAACGTTAACGTGGTTTTCCACACGACCACAATACAAAAAACATGTAAAATGCTACGCTGAATAAATTGAAATCTCGAAAATATGCGAGCATTATTTTTCAAACCTAACTTGATTTGTGAATTTGTAACTCCGAGGCATTTACATAATGGAATTAGTAATTATCGTTGACAAGCGAAGATTAATTCTTCGTGACATTTTCGGACGGCGAACTCATTAGCCAGAGCATATTATTATTATTTTCTTCATGAATGCTTCTTTTACTTTGATTTTTACTCATTGTTGTCTACTCTTATACCAACAGACCTTTAAACGTGGGATACTGCCCATCCTGATACAATCACCTCTTCACCCCTCACGAGATCGACTAAAAATACGGAGAGTCCACACAACACGAACTTGCTATACCTACGTTGGTATTACGTAATAACAAATATATAATATAATTTATCTGTTATAACAAAATTGTACCTTTATTGATTGCAAGATAAGATAAGAGAGATTAGACGAGGGATGAGTGCCCCTCAACCCAGCAATCAGTATCCGTGCAACAAGAGAATACAAACCACTAACGATAATAAACTTGTAAACATCTCAGTTGGTTAACCCCACTGTCAGAAAGGTGGAGAAAGGCCATTATTTTCAGTGTATTTATAAAATACATGAACTATCAGCCGGCGGTGCCTACAGTGGTTATGGGAGAGAGCTCTCGCATCCGCGTAGCATTTTAAAGCTAAAATATTTAACGAGCGCAGAGCAAAGAACAAAGCCTGCCCTGTGTTTAGCTGCACATGTCTACCGTACCCCAAAGCTTCCGTCATTAAATTCAACGCCCCTTTTAATTTAATTCCTTTGAAAACATAATGTGTGTAGTCCTGCGTTCAGCCTTTATTGTGTGTTATCGGTAATATTACCATGCTTTGTATGGTTGCAGAAATCCCACATTTTTATGGTTCACCAATCAAACGAAAGAACTCTAATAGCTGCGCTATGTCCATCTATATGTTTCCCTTGCAGCGTTTTCCCTTGTAGTGAAACATTTAAATAAGTATCTACAACTAAGCCAGATATCAGCTTTATAACATCTACTAAGTAATGAAATAAACTCTTAAAAATTGGGGTCGCTCCCTTACTTGTAAAAAGAGGGAGATTCTTTTTCATTTATCTACTTCATTCTGTAAGCTGAATGTCTTTAAAAAGTATGTGGAAAACACCAATTTCGAAACGTTTATCTTTTATAGGCAGTTAATAGCCATACTGACAATGACATGCGTGTGTACTGGCACGCACGTTGCCGAATTCAATTAATTTGGAGAAAAAAACGTATCAGCTTGGATCATAATCTGATTGTCATAATAATGTACAAATGATATAATATGATGTTTGCCCGGTTGATGGCGATAGGCTCACCCTAGGGGGTGAAGTAATAGGTTACATGGGACTTAAACATAACTGGCGAAAAGTGAATATACTATAAGTACGCCTCTGCCCAGGCTTTCGGGGAAACATGACGTGATGCTATGTTATGTTTATAATACAATATTGAACTTCTTTGGCTAGTAATTGCAGAGACTAAAAGTTTTGTAAAAAATACGTAGAAGGCGGTACGAACTTCCAACAGATTTTACAAATTACTCCACGATTACTGCCTAGTATAAAAAAACTATTTTTATATTAAGTTGAAATATAACTTAACATTTAATACCATTAAGTATACCTTACACAAAATGGCAGCATTACACGATTTATTGTTCGTGACTGACGGAAATAGAACCTACTAATGGAGGACTGCCAAACAGTTCACTTATTTTGTTATAAAACGTTCACAATTAACGATGCAAACTGGCTTAGAACCACCATAAACCCATTTATGAGGTGAAGTGTAAAGTCTTATCAAGACCTCGCGTCGTAGAGAAATAAAATCGAATAGAAGCTTACGGTCACGTTGACACGCTACAAGCCCCCATACACCGTCGTTTGCGCACTTTTAAAGTGGAACATTTGAAAAGAAGTGAGCTCTAATTACGTAGGAGTAACACGTCAAAGTATTTGAGAAGTGTGCGACGCATCAGGGGTTGATTTTGTGAAGCGTCGAGAAACAGCTTATAATCTCCGTCTGGACCCTTCACGATGCAACCTTTTCACCCTCGCTTCAGAAGACTTTAGATGATCTTACCTACCCTATTTTTGTTGAAAACTAGCAAAGGTTATGTTTAAATAGAGCAGCTAATATTATAGTAGGCGTTTAGTCTAATATCTGAACAAGAGCACAGAATTAATTTATGTGAATATGCATATTATAGATATCTGAAAACATAAATATTCAGGCTTACTAGCTGTTGAACATTAACAACAACAAATTCCTCAAACAAGTTATGTTAAACTACAATAATGTACCGCAAGAAATCTAAAATGACTTTCCGATGACATGAGAATCGAATAAAATATGGTGGCGTAGTTTCTATTTGGCGCAATTACACGGTGGATTTCACAATTTGGCCTATTTATTTTTATAAAGTACAAAGGTCGTAATTTTACGGGTTAGTTGTTGACATTATTGTGCCAACGTCAAATGTTCTTGGATCTGGGGCCGCGGTCGGTCTAATGAGCCGTGGGGAGCACAGCACCCGGAACGAGTGTCGATGTGCACTGCTCATGGTGGCTCATGACCGCATAACGACGACACCTCACGCGCACCTTGCCTAAATGTACGTGACCTCAACTCGACTTACCTGCTTAGACAATATGTGGAAGCTGGATTGTTTTAAACTGTTGGGTATCATGTCAAGGATAGAGACGTAAACTACGACGTACGCTGCACTGATAATAAGCCTAATAATTTCCAAATCACTTACCACCTTAGTAAACAAATGTCTGTCTCGATGGAAAAAAAAATAAGCACGTTCAAACATTCATGTTCCACGAGCGTAGTTTCTCCGAAAAAGAAACAAAACACAATCGCAGTTTTTTTTTCGGTCGTGCCGTAAATATTTTTTAGTTTTAATTAATAATTGGCCAGCGACAATTGTATCGTCTCTCCTACCCTTTTTTTCATTCTTATTCAGCTAACACAACAACAACATAGTTAAATGTTTGCGATTTACAATCGATAATCTTTATTAATTTGATTTGATATACACAAGTTATTATTGGTTTTGTGTTTAGTTAGTAATGGATTAAATACACTATATTCACGACCATTATCAAATTCAATCGCAGAGCTTTCACAGCCGAGTTCAATGTTTCAATAATCCTGTACCTACGTGTAGTAATTAGTATTCACCAATTTGAATCCATTTTCCGTAACGAAATAAAATTGATAACTTTCGCATCCATTAAACAGGAGCTCATTTACTTATATTCATTTCAACCATTCAATCGTAAAGGCTTTCTCTGAAAACCAGATGAGCGTTAAAATCATAATATTCGAAAATAAAGTTTTTAATGAGCATCGAATTCAATAAAAGCGGTAACAATGGCGTGTGTGAACTCGTATTGTGACCCTTTTGTTTTACGCCAGCAACGTCATTATAAATTTTTCACCGCAGCTGTCTAATGAGTAACGCTATATAAATATGTACTATATTATGCATGCACTAACCGCGCTCGTGGTACTTATTTTATACCTTTATTTATTTAGTTTTCCAATACGTACGTCATAACTTCAGTTTGCCACTGATATTTCATCCGTAATTAAATGTGTTGTTTATGCACCAATTATTGAATTAATTATATTTGGTTTTGTAACCGAGATCATTATATTCGTTGGGATATAAATATATATTTTTAGTAAATATATAAAAATATGAGGTAGGATACAACGTGTGTCACAAAATAAAGAAAACATATTTAAGTTCTAAAACTTAAGCTATTTGGAAGCATTGTTGTTAAGCTACGAATGTTGCAGGACTGTAAAAAGATAAATCCAATTGCAATACAAATTCTAGTGGAATGATATGAAAGAGAAGGGAGTGAATGATAGTGTGACGGCTGACAGGGGAGACTGGAAGAAGAAAACGTGTTGCGCCAACCACAAGTAGCATGGGATAAGGGCAGGAAGATGGTGAATACAAATTCTAGTCTAAACAAAACTGTTAAATGCTACATATTTCCGTCAAATCTAACGAATTAAACAGCACTCAATAGTGAAAATGTACGAGGCTTTACAAAATTATGTAGAGCTCTAGTGGCTTGAGAGGTAACTAGATTCTTTTTGAGAGCAGCTATCGTGAAGGGGTCATGTTATGATGGTTATGTAGGCAGTGAATTTCGGCAGGTCAGCGAAGCAGCGCCGAGGGCCGCCGGAGGAGGCATCGCATGGCACCGGAAATAATGACTGCCGCTCTGTAATTGGAACGGGCCGGCGTATTTTAGCTAGTGACTCGTCACTGCCTTTGCCGCCCTTTTATTTTTTAATTTTTCCCAACAAAAGTACCCACTTTAATTGTTTGAAGTATTTTAGCTGTTCTGTAAAGAAAAGTGTACTTCCATTTTAATATATAATTTTTGTTAGGTTACAAAGAGAATACTTACCCCTTTGAAACACTTAGGTACTTCAAGAATCCAAAACTTTATAAATGTTAGAAAATTTTGAACGACTGAAAAGAATAAATAAGTAGCTCTCTCAATTTGCAATGCTTTTACGGTTTCGTATTTTAAACGTGACTTGAAGAACATCATTACTGCTCACCAAGTGCTTTCAAACAAACATATATAGACATTAGATATTATGCCACATGCTACACAGGTACTTAATTTTCTTTATGTATATTGACGAATCGAATCTAAAATTTTTGTTAAAACTTATGCTCCTTTCTCTCTTGTATTTATTTCTATAGAAATTCTATACTTAAATAATATACCTACTCAATTTTTTTTAAGTAATTTTAAGTCAGACCAAATATTTTCTGAAATAATTCGAAACCAAGTTACCCGCACAATTTTATTCCGGTGTTCAAAATTTTCCGGAAGGCGGTGAGTCTATTTGAGTATGTAGAAAATAGCTGCATGTTTGCCCGTGGTGGCGGGCACAGAGTCCAGCATGCGCAGGAAATAATGACGTCCGGCCGGCCGCCTCCGCAATTGAAACACCGCGGCCCGACGAACTCGCCTAAATTACTGCACGGAAAACGATTACGTACAACGGAAATTTACTTAAATACTTATTACGCGAATAATTTTCAACAACCCCCTCCAGGATAACCCAACCTTCAGTCACACATCCAAATATAATTTATCGTGTACTCCCAAACTTTGTCAGGTTATTCTCAAAGGAAAATTGTACTTTGTTACTTCAATGCAATTTGTCAGTTGGAAAATAAACTGATTTTGTTGCAAACTGAAATTGAGAAAATGCTCGTATACAGCGCCACTGAAGTTTCAGGAGCAGTGTAAGATAAATAAAATAGTTTTTTGTACGTGAAGCTGTATAACTATATTAAAAAGTAGCAGTTTTATATGAAGTTGCTACATGCTACTTATTACGATCATACAGACGAGCAAACAACAATATCTATACCTAAGTAGATAGATGGGCCATGAATTTGATGTGTTCATATTGGTTGGTAGTGGTCAATAAAATGCATTCAAGTAATATTAAACTAGAGTCACTCTCTTCAAATTGATAGCAATCAAACCATAGAGAAGTACTTTTTCACATTCCTGTTCCGATAAAATACTTTCATAGCTATCCAATCCATGCTATTGACTTGTTTACTTTTCAATTTCTCAACGTATACTGTCGTAAAAGTTCTGCAACAGACATTATTATATTATGTTTGTTTACAGTATTACAGACTTTTACTTTGTGATTCAATTACGTGCAAGTTTTTCAAGCGAAGTAATTAAGTAGGTACAAAAGATTTATAAGATAAAATACTTTCACGTGTATGAGTTTGAAACAAGGTGTAGGTACTTAAAATGAATAATGAAGTTGCACAAAAATGCATTTCAAATAAATTAATCTTGTAATGGAGACTGAAACGATTACATACAATCTTGGGCCTGTGTGTATTAACAACCTTTCACTGAAAATTCTGCGGATTTTGTCGATCTGGGAACAGAGATATAAGACATTAAGTAAAAGTGAGGTTTTGTTACAATCTTTAACTAACAGCTGATTCCTGAAGCGCAAAATATATTCTTTTGCACTAGTAGTTATTATATTTAGTAGAAAATGTTTGGAAAATCATATTAATGAACGTCAATGACTTCAAGTCATAGTTAGGTAACAGGTTTGGAGTTATGGAAAGGATGTCTAAAATAAAATAAAAAATAATTTTAATATATGTAGTGTTTTATTCGTCTTCTATTATAATTAAAATGTCGTCTAAGAATTGTGCAGGTACTATATGATCTTGGTACCTATCCCAGCTAAGGTACCATAATGCACATTATATGAGCACAGAAGCCTGTAGTTCGTATCCCTAATGCATTACTATAGCCTTTCCTCTACGTGAGCCGTCGACTAAAATATAAATAAAAAAAGTTTTTTGACTTATATGTCGGGATTGTATGTGACCCCTAAGTAACCAGGAGGTATTGGATCATCGTGTAAGGGTCGTCGCCCCAGTGTATTGCAGTGACCAGTTGTTATCCTACAATTCACACAGCGATCCATAGTTTGAAAAATATCCAATCCACAAGCCGGCGGTAAAATCTAAAATAACAATTCAAAGTTAAACGTGTGAGCGATCTTCGGTGTCCAGAGTGAAACCAAGGGTCGTACAAGGTAGGCAGGGTCAGAATCCGTAAAATACAAAGCAGTGGTCGTGAAAAATGCAGAAAAATCGGGAAAGCATTCAAAACACATCGGAAAACACGAAACGAGTGGGCAAACAAGAGCAGTCAGCAACTGTCTAATGTCAATGTCAGTCAGCTGTCATGCCAGAGACATAAATAGACTAAAAAAGGAAGACTGTTTTTTTTTATTTATATCGATATTAAATCGATAATCATTAATATAGGTTTTTCAGTAATTAATTGATATTTTATTTATTAATATAACTGTAATTATATGCACTATATTGCATATAAGTATATATGTATAGTGCATTCAATTATTTAGAGTTAATTATTTAGTGCAGAGATTTTATTTTCGTAATTGTGTATTCCTCAATCGATAGTGTATTACTCAATTGTGTATTACTTAATCGATAGTCTCATGAAAACTATCTTTCTCATATTTCTCCGCTTCCAGATTGAGAATTGAGGTGATTTTTCGTATTCTAAGATAAAAAAATATGACTAATTTTTAGATCATATCTCAACTTAACAACTTTTCCGTCTCCTTTGTAAAATACGTATACACCAGTTCAGAGTGAAACCCATGAAGACAAAAGACTGCACAAAGAAGAAATCCCATAGGTAATCAAATTATAAAGTCTGCGGATAGTTTTATATGCGAGGCAATAACGAGACTGGTAATCGTGACAGAGGCCGCCTCGGGAGGATCAAGACTGGGCCTTAAGAAGCACCTGATCCCTACCAAGCCCGGGGCGGCGCTACGTAAACTTCTACAAACGAATTAGACGGAGCGCCTAGAAAACGGGATTATCCACTAACTGTTTTACCCCACGAAAATAGGTTCGCGCCGTAATCGAGTGTTTGTAACGTACAAGGTATGGTTACACTACTTAAATGTACTGTAATAATGTCAGCTTTATGTAGATTAGGCTGGTTTATGTAGGATCAACACAATTAAATACCTTTTAACTAAGTTTAGTAATTTCTAACTCTTACATTTTCTGACTTAATTATATTATTTTGTCAAACATTGAATTCAATATTATTGGTCTGTTCGCAGTGTAATAACATCTTGTATTACCATTTTGTAATGGCATGAAAAATAATGAGCATGTTTAATTGTATATTTTGAACGTGCAACTAACTTTTGCCTAACAATGCTGATACCAATATTTGGATGATATTTCAAATAAACACGTTTACAAACTACCAATTACAATGTCTAAATTGGATAGCAAACAAAACATGTTCACTATTGCATTTCAAATGTAAAATAATTTTAGTCTCGTAACAATAATGTTAGTTGAGGACTGCAGGGCTTGTTAATAACTGTTGAACGGAAAACAATAATAAAAACATATTCTGTGCGAAGAATAACAAATTAACGTCAGCTATACATATATATAAAATAAAATGAAGTAGCTTTCTGTGTCTGCCTGCGTTGTTCTTCTAAACTGCGCAACGGATTTTGATGCGGTTTTCACCATCATTTAGAATTTTTTTCCGGAAGGTTTATGTGTATAATACATTAATATTAAACTTACATAATTATGTTAAATATATCTCGATGTTTCGTCAAGTCGTAAAAACCGTGCGACGAAGGGGTGGGTTGCTAGTAAATAATATATTTATAACCACTTCGTACTTCCAGTTTTAATTAGTTTTAAATATTGATTTATTGGAGTTCATGTAAAATAGGGTTAATACAGATTATCTTTGTAGCTGCAGAGGCAAGCACTTATCGTGTAAGTACCTGCTTGAATTTTCCTTGATAAAAAATTAAGTATTATTTCCCAGGCTTGTTGGTAGTATTAAAAACAACAAAAAATATCCTAGTTTTATTGAGACTCCATGTATACTACTAGTACAGTCGGAAACACAAAATGGCCGACGCAACTAAAAGTACAAATTGTCTAGTAAACAACCTGCTTAAAGTATACAAACGACCAAAGTATCGTTTGATGAATGTGTCTCAGCCCTAACACCTTGTAATTAGATTGTATTAATTTAATTTAAGTATTTAAGTTTAAAACTTAATTGAATCTTCAACAGAGCCGTTAGGTACAACGTTTATTACATTAATTAAACGGTACCTTCAAACATCACTGAAATCTCATTTTGTATCTACAAACAAAGAGCGACGTTTTCAGGCCTTTTTAAAAGGGAGAGTGGAATTTACACTAATAAACTTAATGTCTTAACTTGGCTGTGCTGGGGCGGCTGCTGCGGGTGCAAAAACCTCAAACGGCGAAAATATTACTACCTGATTGTGAGTTATATGTTCGAGCCGTTTGGGGTTGAAACACTAGGGCCATGGGGTCCGAATGCCCACTTGGTTTTTCGAGGTATCGCCAAACGGTTAGTCGACTCTTCACATGACCAGAAGGCTGGCCTGTTTCTTGGCCAAAGAATAAGCATCGCCATACAACGTGGCAATGCTGCCAGCCTTTTGGGCACTGTTCTGTTGACAGCGATGCGGACGAATTTTTTGATGCCCTATGATTATTTTGCTTATTTTTTCACATGTACATATCATTATTTTAAATGTTAGCTTATATAATGTAAATAAATAAACTTAATTAAGTCTAATTATTACTGTATATGTAAAGAATTACATTATACGATAAACCGTGACCACAAGCATACTCCTCACATATTTGCAATAGGTTCCTCAAGCCGCAGACCGAAGCGCTCAAGCAGCAGCACCATGTCGTCAACATAACTTAGATTATTGATACAGATACCGTCAATGTGACAGCTGACATGCTGACTGCTAAGCGCCACGATCAGCCCCTTCACATACAAATTAAACAGGGTTGGAGATGTTAAGCCACCCTGCCTGACTCCGCATTCGAGCTGATACGCATCTGACATTGCCCCCGCCCACCTAACACTATTAGACTGGTGCACACTATAGTACACTATAGTACTGGAACGTGCTGATAAGTTCCGGCGGCACATCTACGCTCCTCAGCTTGCTCCACAGCAGGTATACGCTACAAGGTCGAAAGCCTTGGACAAATCAAGGAAGCACACATACACCGGCGTTTTACGGTCTATGTAGTATTTGACGGTATGCTTAAGACATAGTATAGCACTTTCAGTGGACAGCCCGGGACAAAATCCTAACTGGTTATCGTGCAGTGTTACCGATCTATTTGTGTTAAGCAAACCGTCAAACACTTTTGCAGTTACAGTGGCAACAGAAATAGGCCTGTAGTTACTCTTATCAGTAAGGTTTCCAGTTTTATTCTTCACTACAGGGACTACCACTGTTTTCATAAAGTCGGCTGGCAGGTAGGAATGGTTCACGCACAACGAGTAAAACATAGCCAAGACCCTAGCAGTGTGTGGCCCGGCGTGCTGTAGGTGCTCAATGCTGAGTCCATCATGACCCTCCGTCGCCCGGAAAGTAGTCCCCACCTCCTGACTATTTACGTCAGCATTGAGCACCTCCGTCGCTGTACCCAATGCAGGCTTCACCGAAAAATGGTCAAATATCCATTACGTACTAGCCGATTTATATTGCCAATCGCGATCGGTTCAATTTAAAAATTTGCTTTGTTTTTTGACAGTGACTACAGTCAGATAGGAAACTCTAACCTTATCTAGCTTATGTTTTTATTTCTTATAATAATTATAACGTGTAAAAGTGATTCCGATACTCTATGAACAGAATAAATAATTTAATTTTATCATTTCATCTCATACACAGTTTTTTTTTTATTCTATTCGGGAAACTTACAGTTAATATAAACAATGTTCTTAAACAATATGTATTTGAAGGCCATTTACAAGTTTCCACTGATAAACACTTTCCACAAAAAAGCCAACAGAAAAGGTCGGTACAAAATACCAATAACATAAATTAGGAAACAAATAACACGATCGATTAAGTAAAAACTATTATTAGACTAGGGATTATACCAAAAGGTAATAGTTTTAAAAACACAACTAGTGTAAACAATAGCTAAAAAGTCAACTTGTATTAATACGGACATTTAGTTGATAACATCTTAACGTCTTCCTCCCATAATCCGCTCTTGGTAAGGGTTGCAGAGGTCAGGCGGTAACACAATACTGAGTCTTCATTATCTCGCAAAATGAAAACCGACAACTTAGCGATGTAGCCGGAATTACAGTTTACATGTAGCTACCCGTACCTACCTAATTATTGAAACTTCTAATAATAAAAACGCTATTTAATAATAATAGCTTTGTTTTTTTTTTTGGGAGATGGCGGTATGAGCTGGAATCCTTTAATAAAGATTGGTCCTGGCAGCTCTGGACAGAGAGAGGTGGCAGGAGAGTGGCCTTTGCCCAGCAGTGGGACATAAAAGGCTAATAAAAATAAAAAATTAACCGTAAAGTTCCGTTATTATAGCTTTGGACAATAAATTTCATGTTTGAATATGAATGCTTTTATTTGTGAGTGTTTTCTCTTGGCATGACTGTTTCTGCAATAATTTTCTCCATGTTATCATAGTAAAGTTGCTTTTACGCAGTACCTAACTGTGTGTTAAATTTATAAATGAATCAATCAGGATAACTCGACTAGTTTTAAAGTCAACCAGAGACCACTAATAGGGAAATCTAGTAAAAAGAACTGGTGTTCAAAGCCGTACATTGGCTTACTAAACTAAATATCTTCATGTTTGGAATATAATCACTTAACCATATTGACTTTATATCGAGGATAAGGTTTCGTGAACGTAAGCCTTCTTAAAAATGAAGATACTTTTTCACATACTCAATAAAAACCGGATTAAGGTCGCTGTACTAGAAAACTAAAACGTGTAAGTCGGTGAAACCTGTGAACAAGACTTTGTTATCCCTGAAATCCAAGCAATTTTCAATAATCCCGCTGCGAAAGTTTTTCGCTTGTTTGTAGTTTTTTTTACTTGAATTCCCTACCTTTGTTTGAGTAAATGGCGTGTAACTTCGTTTATCGTATAAAAAACAAAACAGACTCTTAGTAACAATCTGTCAAAATCTTGACTAATTTCCCTACATTTTTGACTAGTTTTTGACATGACGCTGAGATGAGATTGCGACTATATTTTGAACGTTTTTAATTACGATAATTGGTCTCCTGGTTTTAGCTTCCTTCCTAAGATCAGAATAGATGGCAGGTGATCCTTGGAGATTTGCCACTAATTAGGTACGAATTTTGCACAATGCATAGAACTTTACATGATCATTACTGCTTTCCAGTCAAACTTCTACCATGTCTAACAAGTCTGGCTGGCAAGCAACTGAGACGAAGGCGTGTTTAAAAAAAAACACAACTTTTGAATTGTCAAGGAGTCAATCATTCCCAGAGATGAAGCTAGTCACCCATTCCAAAGCTTAGTACGTTTCTATGGAGTAGAACGGGCAAGAAACGCAGCCGTAATGTAAAATTCAGCTTAAATAAATCCTCTACGGCAAAAACAAACAGTTTATTGAAATCATCGAGGGACAAAAATCATCACCCCTACATTTTCCGATATTTACAAGAAAATAATGTATGAAAATTGCACCATTTTTACGAGTAATCGTTCCGCGGTTTATTTAACATAATAATATTGCATTTTCAGTCGTTTCCAACGCTCTCCGGTCGCCTGCGTCTGTAGCCATTCCCCGTCCAATAATCGCCCTAATTAATTGAATTTCAATCCATATTAATAATGTAAAGGCATGCCCTTTGAAGCTTAGGTTTCAGCATACAAACCCCCAGGCTGTTATAAGAGCTTTTAAAGATCTTAAAATTAAATCAACAGAAGATCTCTGGGGAATGCTCGTAAAAGAATGTAAATCTCTCATAGAAACCATTGCGCCCTATTTAGCTTTCATATTTAACACCAGTGTTGACCAAGGAGTCTTTCCGGATCTTATGAAACATAGTAAAGTAGTACCATTGTTCAAATCCGGTGATAGTAAAGAACCCAACAATTATAGACCTGTGTCAATTCTGCCGGTTCGTAGTAAGGTGTTTGAAAAGTTGATGCTCAATAAGTGTTACGTCACTTGACAGTCATTCGATTAAATATTATTACATGCAGAAATTTTATTAATTTTAAGTTTATTGTGTTTGTGATGCAAACAGGAACCACGCATTATGTGTATATGGAGGCATTACAATTAGTGGCAATGCTCATCATTAGGACCCATCAGTTTAAGGCTGTGGTTAGGAAAACAGGGATGGACGCATAATCGCCATGTTGGACAAACTGATTGACATTGAACTGATTAGTGATTGGCCTTTTGATACTGTTATAACATTGTCCTCAATATCTCACATATTCGTAGCCAAGACATTCAATATGTAAGTTTGCGTAAATTCAGAATATAGGTGAATATAGACTAAAGAATAATAAAGGATCTAGTAGTGGTGGTTACAGGTCACTACCTACAACCAAGGGATCGAATCAAGTCAGGCGCTTTACTTTGTGTAAATTATTTCATCAACGCCAATTATTGAGAGCACTCAAAACGATGAAAGAAAACATCGTGAGGAAACCGGCATGTCCTAGAACCAAAAACTCGAAGACATGTGACATCGACCAACCCACACTGGGCCCCCGTGGTGGGTTACAACCCACTCCCTACCACAGAGAGGAGGCCTGTGATCCAGCAGTGGGAACATTATAGGCTGAATAAGGAAAAGATCTGGTTTCTAAAAACAAGGTTATCTATGACTCTCAAGAATAATGCTATAGGTCAACAATATCACAAAAAAAAATATTTTAAACGCAGATTCAGCCTATAAATCACAGAATTAACAATAAGGCCAACATTACTGGCTGTGCACTGATAAACACAATTATGACAATTATATTAAGTTTATTGCATTAGATGCGGACTCACGGTGCAAGCAATCAACAATTATTCACGAATATAAACGTCATGTCACACTGGAATTAACTCTGTTAGCTCGTAAACATGTCCTGACATTGATTTATTGCATTAATTCCAGACTCCAGGCCATAATCATTTAGAAACAAGTGTTTACATAAATCACTTAAGTAAATAAAATTGTTTACCGCTGTGTATTGTATATAAACAAGGTATAAACAGTAACAAATGTTTATAAAATGCGTAGACGTCTCATTTGCAAAGAGTATTGGAGCACGGCATCCACTAAATTTCATAATAATTCAGAAATTATGGGATCAAATTACTTTATTTTATTTTTTAAGCGCGTATTATTATTATTTTATTACACTATGAACATTTTTCAGGTCGTAAATTCGGTCTTAATAGACTTATTTGCTTCATGATAATAGACTCGGTGCTCTTTCATAATGGTTTTTTTAACTCATAAATTACAAACGAAAGTACAGAATTAAGCAAAATTATGAAAAATAAAAAAAGTGCTTAATAAGTAAGTCGACAGCATTAAGTTTGTCTAAAGAAGTCGACGATACATCAACGTCAGGTCACACCGAAGCTATGAAGTGATTTCCAAACGAACCTCGACGTTCAGGAATGTTAAGCGATTCCGGGAGGGACTTCGTGCGAGCTAACATCGAAGACGTTCCAGCTAATTACTGCGAGGAACGTAATACTGCAAAATTGCTTCTGTAATGTTTTATATTATTACAGTACTACAAAAGGGGGAACTCCTTTGAGATTTTTCCGTAATTTATTACATCCTTCACGATAGCTATATACTTTTTAAGTAGCTATTCGGATTGTAAAACAGAAACATGGAGACCGGAAAAGTTTATCTAAAATGTGATGTTTGTAGGTAAAAAGATGATTACATCATCCTCAACAGGCCCACTTTACCCAATAGGCCTCTCTTTTCTTACACTCCTGTGCCAGCCTCATCCAAGTTTTGCCTGCGACGGCAACAATGTCGTTTGCCAATCTCGCCACTGGACGACCGACATCTCGTCTTCCACTCTTTGGACGCCACTCTTTCACACCCTTACTCCACCTGTCATCACTGCGCCTTGCCAGATTTCTTGCCAAACCCACACTAACATTCATAGTCATCACACATACGTACATAGTCATCACACATACATAGTCATCTATTAACCTAAAAAGCATTGCTAAAGTCTTTCATACACGTCCTAAAAGCCAGATAATCAGACCTTTCCGTCTCGGCAAAAAATGTACTTATAATAATTAATCTGAAGAATGTTAATAGACTTCGTGACACAATTACAAAAAAAGTAAAAGTAAGACCTCTGTTAATAATTTTGGTTGAGATTTTGCTTGGTGTGACTCAAATAAAACGTTACTTTAAACTTGAGAAAAAAGGAGCTAAGTAAGGGCCTTGCCATACAGAACAAATAATGTGGAACTTGCGTATTTTTTGCTTTTCATTGGCAAGTCAATAATGCTGGCCGTCGACATTAAGTTATAAGTTTAATACACAGTGTCTAATCCTAATTGTAAAGAACAAAACAATCAGTAAAACAGAAAAGATAAAAGCATTGTCGCCTTGAAACGTTCACGTTTTTGCCAAGGGTCCGTCGTAAAACTTTATTAGGCGCATTAAGGTCGCGGTTGAATCCTGTTTATGTAATCGCCGCCGGGGACCTTTAGCAGGAAAAATATTAAGTGAAAAAAGAACACACAATGTCACCCTAAGTAAGATTATATTTATGACGACCTATATCTAAGGAGAGGGTGGTCAGGGGCACTCAAAATGTCAGGCTAAGCGAAATGAGACGAGTGCTCGCATCACACATGAAACATAGGAACGACCGCGGTGGCGAGGTCGGTGGAGCCACTCGTAACAAAGATAAGCGGTTGATTGTAAGCGGATAATATGTATTTTGTTTTGGGCGGTTTTTGTACTACGTCTCCAATATTTATTTTGTTTATTATTCATACAGAATAGCATTTCTAAACGAATACTATTATATCGATGTTGAAGACGTGAATCCTAACTATTCTAACTACGGTTCCAATTCCAAGACATTCAGAAACTTCGCTCGAAATGTAATTCCGTGAAATGTGATTATATGCAATTAAACATATTTCCTTAATACATTTCCGACAACGGAGCACTTAACGTCTTTGTTAAATCGTTCCTACAGTAGGCACCTTACTTTATTCCGCACCGTCTCTACTTGGTGCTCCGTGGCACGAATAATTTCCTTAATATTGCTCTGCGAAATCTTATTCAAATAATCAGAAGTTCGCGACTCCAATCCGCCTAGATGCAAATTGCATGCAGACTGCTTAATTAACAGCCTAGATACTGCATAAGCTGAACCGATAGCAGGCACCATTGCATTCGGTTATTGTTTATCTTATTAATACATATTACCACCTTATGTTGATTTTGGTTTTGTTTACGAATATTGGATTGATGGGGACTCTTATCCATTTTCTATTCAACCAATAAGCAAATACGACGATTTTCTTTCTTATGAAACAGACTATATTCTATCAGTAGTAATAACAATGAATAATGCAGAAAAGAATCAAAACGATTGCATAAAAGATGGGATTGTTATTGCAGCGAGTGTACAGGGACAGTGAGTAGTGATCTGTCAGTGGCTGCCGCCCCGTCTTAGGAGCGACGTCGGGCTTACACGGATTTGAGGGGGTAACCGTCCCCGGCTCACTTGACTGATGCGCTATCCTCGGCCACATTTCTTCTACCGTTTAATTAAGTCGGTGACTCGCCGATTAACGTGATGCTATTTCTTTCACGATATTACTTAGACTTTTTAACGGTCACGATCGTGCTAAGATCTTGTCGCAGTTTTCCCTTGGGGATTGCTCTGAACGAAACTTGGGTGTCATATTGATAATGCAGTATGTTTGTACTAAAACTCCTATAGTTAACTTATCCACTTATATGGCTTAGAGTATAAAATTAAAAGTTTAATCTCGCTAGGTGAAATTAAAATTTAAATGTAATTCAAATGAACAGATGATTATGACTTTTCACGAATTCAGGCTTACTAGATACTCGTCTAGCCTTTTACTATAAAGCCAGACTAGATTCTGAAAAGTAATCATCCCAAAACCAATACAAGAGAACATTATATCTTTAGACATCAAATATATTTCATCTTGAAACCGCTGCGGTCATCTCAAGAATATAATACAGTCAAGGAGGTCCTTTCAAACATTCATAACAATTTCTTACCTCAAAGGATATAATTCAAATATTTTATATAAAGTTTTAACGAGCTCACGTATCAGCAAATAAAACATGATTTGAAAACAACGCAGCCGTAAAATCCGAGCATTTTATGCGACTCCATTATCTTCAGTGAATTCTCATGCATGAAGAAGTGTTTATTTTCACTGGAATACACGCATATGAGTCTAGTGTATGCCCCGAATTCACGTATGTATAAAACATAAAGAAGTTCGTAAAACTGAACTTCGTCTTCTAGTTCTAGTAGTCATGTCACCGACGTTTTATCACTTAGCTTTAAAATATCTCGTAAATCAATGGATAAGGGATTCATATAAACCGTGAATTTCATATAAAATAATATCTAAACTATTCCACGCTAAATAATCAGCATATACTTGTGACATTTTTTGCGAAAATCACTTCGTGTTGGCATTTCAAAAATGTGATGTGAAAAAAAAAATGAAAAGTCCGCACGAATTTTTAAAGTGTTGTTTTTGATGATTCGTCGCAGTTCAATACATAATAATGTACCTATATTTTGTATAGGTCTATAGTGCATTAGGTGTTTGTGTAAATAAAATTGCATTTAAATTATCTGTTTCTGTTATTAAAACAAATATTAAGTAAATAAAATTAGAAACGAACAGTATATTTTACAGGCAGTCGACAAAATCAAACTGGTTGCTAATGTAATTGAATAATTTATTCTTTTTTTTTTTAACATTGATTTACATTCTGTATTTACTTGGGGTCACACCCGGACTTATTACTCCTTATTTATTTATGAAAATCGTCTACTTTTGGAATGTTTGTGAATATGTGAGCACCATGTATCTATCACATAGTTAATTTATATGTCATGGTTTCATTTATCCATTTTAATTCTTTTACCTATTGTGGTATAGTAATTTTATTTTTGGGTGCATCGGCTTCACATATAACTATATAAATAATGTATGCAAAATATTGTAAAACATTTTAAAAGAGTAACGGTGGAGTTTCTTGCCCATTCTTCTCCATACGGAAACTACCTTTTGGAAGGGGCGACTAGAATCAATTTTATTTTTATTTTATTTTTGACGTTCAAATGTGTCTTTTATGTGCCTATTTGAAATAAATTATTTGACTTTGATTATGTCCAAATTATTTCTCCAAATCACTGCAAATAAAAATGGAATGCGCTGCCAACTAAAAACTTATTTACTTCTCACGTTACGATACGAAACTAAACACTCCGCAGCCTGGCATGTCTACAGTCGTATGTGGCGATACGTCAGGCAAGTTATGTTAGTGCAGGAACCATTTCGCGAGGTAACTGTAGTCACATTTACGCTCCTTCAGACTCTCACGGACAACTTGTCCTCGTGAAGATGTGACTGTAAAAGTTTGATCAGTAAGAAAGTTTTAATTGCTACTGAACGGCATTTCCAGTGTGCCCCGACGGAGTTCATTTTGCAAGTATTTTATTCGTACAGAGGAAATAATTTGCTAGAACATATTTTATGTAAACACCGTGTTCTTAGTTAGAATGAAGTGTTAATTAAGATCGACTGTATTTTGTTTTGAGGTCAATCATGCCATCTTTGACCTTTTTATTAAAAGCTTTTATTTAGTTTTGCCTGTCCCGATGTTTGTCTGTAATCAAATCTTGCAAGTATTTGATCCACTTCCCGGTTACTGATTGAGCTGAAATTTTGCATGCATGTGTAAATCGGATGACAATTCAAAATGATTATGACATGGAGCTGATATGGCGATGAAACCGGAAGGTGGCCATAGGAACTCGGTAGTTAAACGACACAACCCCATGGAGTTTGGACTCGTTTGATCCGTTTTGACGAGTACATTGGTGCTAGATGGTAACCAGGTTCTGATGATGGAGCTGGAAGATGGCCATAGGAACTCGGTAGTTAAACGACACAACCCCGTCGAGTTTGGACTCGTTTGATCCGTCTTGACGAGTATTTTGGTGCTAGATGGTAACCAGGGTCTGATGATGGAGCTGGAAGATGGCCATAGGAACTCAGTAATTAAGCGACACAACCACGTCGAGTTTGATTCGTCTTGATGGGTGGACCGTTTTGATGGGCGGTGAGTGGTGGTGGTTTGGTGGACGTGAATATGCGACCCCATCTTTGGGAAAGTAAGTTCGTTCGTTCGTTAACGGAAAAACACATACGCGCGCTCCGATCGCGCTACGAACGCCGTAGTAAAACTCGCATCAAAAATACTAAAAAGTTTAAAATTAAATTAAAAGAAAAAAAATCTTTTTTAAAACAGCTTTTATTGCTTGTTCATAAAAAGAAATAAAAAGTTAAAAATTATTTAAAGCTGATAAGAAAAATACCATTGTATAGGTACCTACTAAACAAAAGCGTGTTACATTGTGATTGCAAAAGTAAAATAATGAAGGTGTAATATGCTAAATGTTCTTTAATGTTCCATCAAAATGTAACATGCTTTTATTTAGTAGGTACCTATATAATGGTATATCTTATCAGGTTTAAATTATTTTTAACTTTTTAGTTATTTTTATTACTGGAAGAAATTGCTGTATTTATGTATTTGAGTTATTACTGCTACTTTATTCAACTAATTTACACTTTGTAAGAAAATTTGTGGTGATGAGAGATCTCGATTATTCAATGGTACAGCCAGCAGGTCAAGCTACCCGAAACTCTAAAATTTTTCCAATCAACTTTGAACTTTATCGCTAATGTATTAATGATACATATATTAGCGATAAAGTTGAATATCTATTAAAGAAATTTAACAGATTGTAGTAGCTTGATGTGCTGGCTTCTGTACGTACTGTTTTTCAACATGATTTCGAGTAACTGTCCTTCATCGTGACTACATAACAGCAATAGGTATGTAAACATGAGTAAAAAGATACATGTTTTTTTCTTCACATCCTAAATAAACTGTAATTATGATCTTGTCATGAAATAACCAACAACAAAGAGATAATAAAACTTACTGTTTACGGAGGTGTCATGAAGACTGAAACAAGGGTGTTTTATGTGCAGGTACACAGTCTATTCTGTTGCCGTACCCACATAAATACACGCACCTTGCCGAAAAACTGAGCCGTACCTAATAAACAGTCCTTTAAACACATACTTTAGGCACACATTTTATTATCAGGGTAATATTCGCAAGTAACATATATCGAATATCAATAAACATTGGTGTATATGTAGATGGAATGTATCAGACGACGTCTTCGAAGACGGGTACGTATGTGGGTAATACTACATGTCACCTACATTCGATTTGTATTCCGAGTTCGTTAACTCTGCTCGCAATGATTACCCTGAGGCAAACGCGTCTCTGAAGCGAACATGTATGAGCTGTAGGTACCTTATATTGTTAGTTACATGTAGTACATTATTACTCAATTATGCTAAATAGTACAAACTAATATTCAAGATTAGTTTGACGAAATTCGAGATTGTTTTCCTTTGTTATAAAGTTTAATTGATAGGTTGCCAGAATATGTTAATCCGTGTTGCCTAATTATTAATTCATGTATTCCGTAAGTAAAAGAAACAACTCGTGGAAAAAAATTAAATTAATTTTATCTTTATACTTAATTGAACTCTCTCGAAATATTTAATCCGATGCCTACACATCGGTGGGTATTTTATTTTATTAAAACATCGTTTTCAACGGTCGACCGTGCAACAAATTATTGTTATTAGGTCCGTTTCCAATTCGAAATTCATACGTGAAAACGGTTCGGGTTTGAATTTTCATTTTAAAACTAAATTCGAGTTACAAACCACGTCAGACACTCATAAGTGACATCGACAAGGGCTATAATGGCTCATACGGCGTGCTCGTAAAATTTTATAGGCAACTCGGAGGTACAGGATGTATCCCCGGAGGCAAGCTACTCCGACCTCACATTATGCCTCCTCCAGACACACTTATCTAACCGTGATTAATTATTGTTTTATCTTCTAAACGCTCCAAAAGATTTATTTCACTCGAACGATTATGAATGACATAAAGTCAATGAACCTAATGCCCCGGCACTTATCAATGAACTTTCACAACAGAATTTCAAAATACTTGTGCATTTTAAAGCTCACTCGCGTGAATGGGCCTGTGAGTTATATGATATTTTCGACTTTAATATTTTATTGTTCACTTGTGCATTTATAATTAACACAATTACTGATCGGCCACGCACATGACATTGTGTGTGCATGTGAATACAGCATGTAGTACGATAGTCGTACATATTTCGTACATGGTGTGTAATGCTCGTACATATCCCGTACTATGGTACCTACTCTGAAATACTGGTTCAATGCTTTGGCGAAAATCATGGTTCATAAAGTCTATTTTTGAACTTACAAAAATAATAGGACCGTTGGAGTGTATGCTTAAGAGAAAGACACATGATGTCAGGACACATGGCGGATTGGCAACTAAAGGTGCAACTACAACAGCAACCACTTTTCATTATATTCGCGCGCCCCTTGTCTCAATAAAAATTAATGAAGCCAGCAATACCTATCTGACCTAAAGATTGAGGTTCTATCTTCGTGTGCAGGTTGCTGTTGCAGATAGATACTGATATCTACTACTTTTCTTTATATTAGCCATTATCTCACTAAAAACAACTAATAAAATTAGGGCCCCTCAGTTACCAACACAATCCTATAAAAGCAGAATATACCTACTGCAAATTCAGTTCAAAATTAATGAAGCCCGCACTACCTATCCAATCTAAAGGATGAGGTTCTATCTTCGTGTGTCGCAGTTAGTCTACAGTCAACTAGTTCGTCATATCGATCTAGGAATAGACGCAATCAAGAAACGCACGTAGATACATAGGTATACTAGAAATCTAGAACATACAAATAAAGAGTTCTGCTTTATCCCAGTGTATCTAGTTGTCTTGAACAGTTTTAAAGAAACTGTTTGTTTTATGTTTTTTGGAAAGAATGAATGAAAAAGTATTTATTGGGAAAATTACGATAATTGCCCCTCTGTGCGAGACAGGATTGTCGTAATTTAAAAAACGTTCACAGTCTGAAGGCCTATTCTTGTAATTTAAAACGTTAAAAATCAAGTCGCAGTCTCATCTCAGCGCAGTCTCTCTCAAATTAGAAGTATTTTTTGACAGATTGAGACTGAGATCAGACTGTGAACGTTCTTAAAATTATGAGAATTGCCCCTCTGATCTCAGTCTCAATCTGTCAAAAAATACTTCTATGTCCCTACATTTTGTCAAGTTTTTGACATTTGTTTGTCGCCGAGATGAGACTGCGACTAGATTTTGAACGTTTTAAATTACGAGAATTGGCCTTCTGATTGTGAACGGTCTTAAAATTACGAGAATTGCCCCTCTGATCTCAGTCTCAATCTGTCAAAAGTAGCTCTTATTTCTCTACATTTATGACATTTTTTTAATATTGATTGTCGCTGAACTGAGACTGCGGCTAAATTTTGAACGTTTTTATTTGTGGAAATTGGCTTTCAGGAATATTACAAACTAAACTAAACACACTCATAGAATCATAAAAAATAAAACAAAAGTAAAAATACAGCATTATTTTATTTGTAACTTATAGAATATTTAACACAACTAACTATTTACACTAGGTACTAAATTAACTAGCTAACTATTCAAATAAAGTAACATGAAAACAAAAACAGAATGTCCTGTACGAGACATGATGCAGGGACATTTAAAAACAAATGTATTTAAAAAAATCGGCGGACCGCTGCATTATGAAAGGATTTTTTACTGCGTATTCGATACTCTCCCTTTGTTTCCTAATTAGAGATTGTGTTCCTAGTGATTGCAATAATGAAATCGTCAGGAACGTTTAACACTAGCTCACTACGATTTGTAGACGGATTTGTGATCGCATTAAACGTATTGTGTTGTTGTTATTAACACATGTTACGCACCCAATTTTCACATAAAACTTTGCGACATTTAAAGGTAAAGGAAAGCTAGAAGAACCCACACTATACTTTAGCCATAAAGATAAAAATTGTTAACAATAGAATCAGGTTTCTGTAACTAGTGCGGTCCATGGCCTTTTACGGGCACCGGTATGGGCGCGTTCCCTGAGGCGGCGACCAGCCCGCCGGTTGAACGCGTCCCAAAGGGCTGTCCGGCTGATCCGAGGATACCGCACGGTCTCCGCTGAGGCGGCGAGCCTCCTTGCTGGATTGCCGCCATGGGATCTGGAGGCCAATGTCCTCGCCCACATATGGGAGTGGCGAGAGGAGGCAAAACGCCGGGGCGTAACTTCTCTGCTGCGAGAAATCACGGTACAGCGGACAGAGCTCCGGCGGGATCTCATAGCGGCATGGAGAGTGCGATTGTCGCAACCCAGCGCTGGGCACGCCACAATTGCGGCAATAAGTCCCCTCTTTGAGGAGTGGCGAGGTCTGCCCGGCTTGGGCGGAGCACCGCCGTGTCCTCGTAGCGGCGATCGGCGGCGGCGATCTCTCGCGTCCGGCCCTGGTCCAGGCCATGGTACGGAGCGAGAGTGAATGGGAGTCCGTCACCTCCTTCTGCGAAGCAGTAATGCTCGCGAAGGAGGAGGCGGAACGCGTGAGGGAGAGGCAATCTCTGCGCCTTCACGCGCCTAGCCGCCGCAGGAGACGCCCTGGACGGAAGTCAACAGCCGACTCCCGGCCACAATAGGCGCGGGCTTGCGGGCGGCGAGCAATGGGGAGCTCACCGTCCGGTAAGGACCAGGCCCGGGTCGACGGCGGGTTGTGTTCCACGCGTGCCTCAAAGAGATGTCAGCACGAACTGACGGGGTCCGCTAGGGCCGATGCCTGCCAGGGCCGCGGGTTGTTCGAAAGAGATACCGTGGGCCCTGGCTTAGGCAACTGAAGGAGTTTGACACGCCCAGAGCGGGAGAGGTTATTTTAATGATTTCCCACCCAAAAAAAAAAAAGGTTTCTGTAAGTAACTATCTTCTGACTTATTAAATGAGACTCCAGCGAAAATGTAAAAGAAACGAAAATATACTATACTAGTAGCGCCCCGCGGTTACACCCGCATAAGTTTCGATCCCGTGGGAATATCGGGATAAAAACTATCCTATGTCTTAATCTTGATTATAAACCATCTGTGTGCCATATTTCATCCAAATCCGATCAGTAGTTTTTGCGTGAAAGAATAACAAACATCCATCCATCCATCTATCCATCCATCCATCCATCCATACAAACTTTCACATTTATAATATTACTAGCTGCGCCCCGCGGTTTCACCCGCATAAGTTTCGATCCCGTGGGAATATCGGGATAAAAAGTATCCTATGTGTTAATCCTGGTTATAAACCATCTGTGTGCCATATTTCATCCAAATCCGTTCAGTAGTTTTTGCGTGAAAGAGTAACAAACATCCATCCATCCATCCAAACTATCACGTTTATAATATTAGTAGGGTTACTATTTATTTTTACTTAAAAATTCATAATCCTTTAAATTATTCATACTGTGTAAATTAAAGGTTCTCGATTAATCCATAATATTACATGTTCGGAGTAGCTGTTAATTGATAGATAAGTATAAAACAAATATATGAAGCTGAGTATTTGACTTTAGTTCTAGTACTTGATATTCCAGCACAGGCCTGTCGATTGTTAGTTCACGTCTGAAGTCTGAACTAATAACGTTACTTAATAATACACTATGAACGAGTAGTTACTAGAACTAATTGTTCTAATTTTAGGTTCTGGATATTATAAGCATTGAATAGTCGTTCATAACTTCATAATGTGTGATTACTTTAACTCGCACACTGACTTACTACTTGTTAATTTGTTTTAATGAAAATCGTCTACTTTTACAATGTTTGTAGATATCTGAGCACCATGTATTTATTTATATATACTTTATTGTACACCACAAAAATACATAACATAAAAGAACATCAAACACTACAAAATATACAATGACCGGCTTTATCGCTTTCTAGAATCTATCATGTAATTATCACATAATTAATTTATCAGCCACGGTTTCATTTTAAATTCTTTTGCCTATTTTGGTATAATAATTTTAATCTAGGTGCATCCTCTTCACATATAATTAATGTATGAAAAATATTGTAAAGCATTTTAAAAGAGTAACGGTAGAGTTTCTTGCCCATTGTTCCCCATACGAAAACTACCTTTTTCGAACGGCGAGGGGCGACTAGAATCAATTTTATTTTATTGTAATATTTGACGTTTTAACCTTAACTAAACCTACACACCGATATCTTAACCTTAACGTTTTGACCTTTTATGTGCCTATTTGAAATAAATGCTTTGACTTTGACATATAACACAGAAAGTAAGATTTTGTTACCATGTTTTATTTGGACATCACCTTTCAAAGACTAGGACTAATAAAGAACGCGAATTTCATAAATAAATAAAAAGTAAGCTCAACACTATCGTCACTGTTTCACAAAAAAATAGGTACTGCATGCACAAAAAGAGCGTAAAATAAAAATATTCAAACGAGAGCGTAAAAGTTTTGACGTAAAATTGTCCCTCGACAATAGTTGGGAGTTCAGAGATAAAAAATCTTTCATTTAGCCCCGACCTAATGATAAAAAGAGTTTCTAAATTAATATAAGTTAACGGTGGATAGGAATCATTATGTACACTTGAACAAGTTAATTGGTATACAAGCAGCTAACTTGCAACTACTTTTAAGGCGCTGCCCAAGCGTAGTATACCGTAAAACGCTCCGTTTTTGTCGCATAGTTAGGCGTATTGGCATATATTACAAACCAGATTGAGTGTATTGTCAAATGTTGAAAGAAGAGACTGATTCCAAAATAAACTATAAAATTTTGTGTAATGATAGTAATCAAGTAAATAAATTCCTAAAAAATATTCCTCTGTGCCGTGCATATATTTTTTTATGTCCTTAAATCCCTAAAAATTTGCTTCTTACTGCGCCTTAAATAATTATGTGAGTATTCCGAGTAGTCAAGTTTGTCACAGGCTAAAAAATGTACGTATTACGCAATAAATGAATATTGGCAGTATAGTGGAAACATGAAAGCTTTTTCGACTGTCTTACTTGCAGATATAGAACGAATATAAACGATATATTATGCGTATTATTCATGTAAATAACCGTTGTTTGTCATCCATCTCTACTTGTAAATATCGACTAGGAAAATGGGTTAATGTGGTGGTCACAGACCATCGCTCTAGTAAGGACAGCCTGCTCTGGATAGCCTTTGAGCTTGTCCGTGTACTACCTATGTTGCACTGTAGTATGTGTATGCTTAGGAACACTATTGCTACACATTGGCTTTGAGTGGTGCACACGCTGCATGGATCAGACATTCGAATAGCTTCGTCACATCGGATTGTTCGTGAATATTGATTATGTTTGATAAATCGTGTTTCGAATTGAACCCCTTTAAGACACGAACGTTTTATCACACAGACATTGACTATTCTTGTGAATTTTTAAAGCTTTGAAACTGATTTATGAATATAATGATGATGCTTTTCATTTTTTTTTTCCTATGATTTTCACTCTTACGTTGATCTTATGATGTTCCTCGTGGAATTACAACCCTTTGGCGAGCATTTGGGACTTTTGGGACAGACTAATCTATACTAATACTAGTAATAAAGCTAAAGAGTTTGATTGTTTGTTTGTTAGACCGCGCTTATCTTTGAAACTATCTACCAGTCGGATTTTGAAAATTCTTCATGCATTAGATAGCCCAATTCTTGAAGGAGGTCATAGACTAAGAGCTGAGCAAAAAGAAAAATGTCAGAAAGAACGTTAAGCAAAAACTTTTTACAAAAAAAAACAACCGACTCCCAAAAAAAACACTACAAACGGAAAAATTACTTTAATTTCGGAAGTCGGTGTCGTTGGTTCCGCATTTTAATAGACCTCTTTCGAACAAAAAAATAATTTTGCAAATCCGTTCATATATGACGGAGTTATGCCCGAACGAACATACATAAAATATAAACATCCGAATTGAGAACCTCCTCCTTTTTTTGAAGTTGGTTAAAAATGAAGTAATTGGCGGGCGGGCGATGCGATGCGACTGGGTGAGTCGGGGGAACAAGAAATTTCACCCGGACGAAGTTGCGGACAGAAGTCAGTGTTTTATATGGGCATGGCGACATCTTGTGTATATTTGAGGACTAGGACTATGCCGTCTAGTCGCGTCTCGCGTCGCCTGCGCGTCCGGTCCGGCTCATTTATTTACCCGCCCTAATGGTGCAGACAATAGATATTTACTGCTCTGTTTACTTCCACATTTAGATATCGCATACTTAAATCGATAACAGAGGTACGACAATCAAGTGTTTGTGAAACATCGATATACTCGTAGCGTGATATACCTACATATAATTTCTTGTTCCGTTCAGTTATATCAATTGTATTTTAATTGTATATTCTTCCGAAACAAATAAAGCCAGAAAATCCGCAGTTCAAAGGTACAAGAAAAGTTTTTTTTTTTTCAAACCGATAAACTAGTAAAACAAATCTCATCCGGTGTCGGACTTCAGTAAACTGGTTTAGCTGGTCCTTAAGTTGAGTCTACATCTGCTAATTGCTTCCGAACTTGTTTTTGAGCATAATTTTAGCTAATTGCAGTCGTGCACTTGGAGCTGTGCCAACTACTAGTCACAGCAAAAGGCACCTTAATTCAAACACTTTAAAAAATTTAACACGCGTTCAGCTTTGATTTGTTTACCCTACTAACACTTATTGGAAGCTTCTGCTGTATATTCATTCATAGATTTCTGTTGAATGAAAACATGACCTGGCAAGGATTCTGGCTGCGCGTTTTTATTTTCATCTGCATTATTAAGTTTTCGAAATGCAATCAGACAAATTGAAAATGCAAAATATGTTGTGTATTTTTATTTGAACAAGACCGAGTTTTTTTATTTCTCCACAGACGTACGATTATACTGTCAAACATTAAAATGGACGATTAATTGTAAAGGATTAATGACCTCAAAGTGGTTGAAGTAAAGAAAATGACAAAGCGTTGTCTGTAAGTGCAACAGCAAGCGGGTGGCGCCTAGCGTCGAGCGCCGAGCGGCGGGCGGTCCCTACCTCCTCTGAGGAAATTACTCCGGAATATTGTTTTGTATTGCACTTGTTACAGTCTCCCCGACACCGCTCGCTCTGCCGCGCTGCAGCGCTGCCACAGCCGCTGAACTTCGCACGGATTTATAGACTACACACGCGACCGTCTTATTGCTACGTGGCACCGCGACAAATGCTGCGTTCGATGGTGTTTTACGTTTCAATAACGTACATTTGGAGCACCGTTAAGCGTAATTTAATAAATTCTTACCATGTCCAATACTGCCACTATAAGTAACTATTATTGTTTATAAGCGTCTCTCCCTTCTCAACGTATGTAGGTACATTTTTTCGATATTTAGAATAACATTTGCTTCATTCACCTTCTCAAATCTCTGGGGAACCATATTTTGGCAGAACGGTGTTATTTATGTACGGGTTAATGCTTCAATGCATTCACCTGATTTAATCCCATAGTGACCTCTTTCGACACCCATGCATGATATGAAATAGGGTAGGTTTTTTCTTAACCGGAGATCACACGAATGTTGCACTACCTAGTGCTTTATCTATTGATCAAATATCAAACCTATATAAATAAAATGCGGGTAAGCTGAGAACGATTGGACGGATTTGAAAAATTTTTGGTTTAAAATGTTCGTAATTGTCCAAATTAGGTTTTTATTTAAAGTTTTAAAATTAGGAACGAAAATTTAGAAAGGTTTCCCGGAAACTTTTCAAATTCGGAAAATCAGAACGACCTTTATTATATGGGATTTTTGTATGAATTATTGAAATTTTCACAGTTGTCCAAATTTCAATCTCTGTCGGGTCAGTTACTTCTATACAAAAATCATTTCAATTCAATTTATTTATTTTAGATAAATTACGAGTTGTACTCGTAATTTATCTGAAATAAATAAATTGAATTTTTATTAATAAATTATAATCATCCATACATAATTTTGTTTTTAAATAATCTAATAATTTGCCTTAAATGTGGCCATAATAAACCAAATGGAGGTAATAATAAATACGTACCTATAAATGAAACGATTTATTTGGGAAGCGCGAACTTTTCCATTGTGTTAACTTTTTGCTGCGGGCCGGAATTCGCGTAGCAAAACATTGTGATCGCTTCACGGGTCATGTTTTGATAACGCCGTGACATTGTTATCTCGTTTGATGAATGGACTTTTTGTTACAAATGGACGTTGTTATTTTGCTAGTGAACTCTCTCGCTGTGAATGTTTTCCGAAGCGGGCGTGAATCGTCGAGACTTGAACACTTTTAGGTGCTACGAATATTAATTACTGTGTTTTTCTTATTTTCTACGGTTGGCTACTGGGACGGCCAACCGTAGAAAATAAGAAAAACACAATCGAGTTGAAACGAGAAAAAACACACTCATTCAAAGTAAACTCAAACTCCTTCAAAAACATTCTCTTACCTAAATATTACGAAGTATATTTAAACCGTATATAAAGTTTAACTCCAAGTGTGTGTTTAAGATCAAGTGGATTCCAACAAAAGGTTATCCATAACAAAATACGATGAAATTGTATGATGTGAACTCATTGAAAACTGTCTTAGAAACAGATTTCGAGTTAAAATTGGCATGCTGGGAACTTTACTTGAGCAGAGGACTTCAACGGGGAAATGAAAATTGTTGAGGAAGTCGAACCATCAAAGGCCTCGTTTAAGACAAAGTGTCACACAGCTATCTTTGATATTGCTTACGCCTTTTATTGGAGAAAATAATATCCTACCCTGAACAATTGCTTGCTTTATAACTTCAAAACGTCGCAAATAAGGATCTTTAGTCAACTGAGGCCGCTGGAACTTATCCCGCGGGATGCGCTGACTAAATAATTAATTTTATTGTTTTTCCTTTGTCAACTGATCCCACTTTAAACAAAGATTATTATTTATATATAAATATGTACACACGTGAACAAAATTCTTTTGGAAAAAAATGACACACCATAAAGACGCCGACTAAGTTTGGGAAATGAGTTTTTCACGCTTTTGTTATAATCGTTAATTTATTTACATAAACAAACTCCATAGGTTTATATTTCATACCGCTTAAAAATTAATTTCCCGCACTCCCGTTCGAGTACATTTTCCTATACACACCTTTAGGATTCAATTCCACATGACAGCTGACAAATCGCACGGTTTTGGCCGCTCCAATTTCCGATGACAAGACCTACATTAACCTTGAGGGCCCTCTGTCACCAGCTCCCAACACATGGAAAGAATAAATCCAATTCAAGAATAAATTAAGGTCTTTGTGTCATAGAATTGTCCGGAGTTTTCAATAAAACCACCTGGAGCCGGTATTGCCAGGTACCGCCTTTCACGTACAAATAAACATATGATTTACGGATATATTTTTCGGTTCCAACGACAACTTTCCGTTGCGTTTGGTGTTTCTATGGGATTTTTATTGTTGTATATGTTCGAGTACGTGTATTTAAGCTTACGATTGTTTGGTTACCGTATACAATAAGAAACATTAGGTAAGGTACCTCAAAACAAACAGGTAAATTGTTTGCTTACAACAGAAATATGAAATCGTAATAAAATTCCATTCCATTGCTGTGTACAATTCCATTTCTTTTTCGTTCTGTCTGAATGAATGCCGATAAAATATAAACATCGTTCAATGCCATTACAGTTAAATTCATTCGAATAATAAATTTTAACTTCAACGAAGACAGATGTTCGTTAAAATAGCCGCATTCATCCAATCATTTCCTCTACACGATTTATGAACGTAATAGTATCGCGATATAAAATTTTCGGCGCCGTGATTTTATGCCAATTTTTATGATATTATCTTCGTAAACGTTGTCCGAGTTTTATTAGACACTAAAAAAGAAAAGCTGCGTACTATGATTATATTGCCGATACATGTCCCTTTTGTGTTGATACAAACCCGTGTTTTGGCACCAGCAGGTGAACTTAAAATGCAAATCGAATCAACGTTTGGAGTCAATTAAATCTACGGTTTATTTAAACAATGCCTGATTAAATCATGCAAATGTGTCCGTAAGTTATTATAATATAATAATATTGCCGGCGCGTTGCTGTTGGGAGCAAGCGAATTAATTAAGTTAAAAAGCAAACAAAACAAAGCTGGGGAACTTTTGTTTCGCTCACCATCCAATCACCCAGCACAGCGCTGCATTATAAACAAATCTGTATTCGTGCACTTTTTGTCAATGTCCATAAAGCTTTACATGTGATTTATATTTCCGCGTGTAATACGTTAGTTACATAAAGGCTCGTTAAATCATTTAAAAATTAGTTGCTTTTGTTGTATTCATAATCATATTTTACATTTATTTAATTCAACAATGACAAATCATTCATGTTTGGTAATTATCAATTAATTTTAATTTTCGCTAGTCCGGAGGCACTATAGTAACAATTATAAAATGTTTAGAACTAATAACAAAGGGGTCAGTAATAATGCATTTCCGGATTATTGTTAAGAAATAAATCCTACTAATATTATAAACGCGAAAGTTTGTATGGATGGATGGATGGATGTTTGTTACTCTTTCACGCTTTTTCAACTACAGAACGGATTTGGATGAAATTTGGCACACAGATAGTTTATAACCAGGATTAACACATAGAATACTTTTTATCCCGATATTCCCACGGGATCGAAACTTATGCGGGTGAAACCGCGGGGCGCAGCTAGTTGGAAATAAAAACATGGACAGTAATTGCCACAATAACGGGTTAGAGAGTACGTGAGAGAGATTGGCAATGCGCCACATCTAGTGTTGCAAGCGCTTGAATACATTCACTCGAGAGTGCGTTAAACCAAAATATCACTAACTCTTTACACTGTAAGTGATTTTAGAAGGACAGCTAAAGAATAAGTGCAATCTGGACCGAAGACGGACATGGAGTGAAGTCCCGTACTTTCCCAACCGCTCTGAAACACGACGTACATTCGATTCCAGAATTTCACGCTTCCCTACCTACCAATAGGTACGGTTATTCATGAACGCGAGCACTGCGTGACAACACAACAGTCGTGTCTTTGTCAACGGACTCGACTTGGCTTAATCCCAAACGACTGAGGAAAGGTAACATATCTCTTTATTTACGTTATATTTACTATGACAGTAACAAATGTGCCATACAAAAACAATACATACATACCGGTTCATACTCGTGTCTCGTATCACAATGACTATCAGAAAAATAACAGAAATATTGGACATGTTTTAGTAATGATACTGGCAACCATAATGTGGTCGTAACAAATGAACAATAATAATTATGTCGGCATAATAATTGCGCTACGTTTGGTATATTGCGCTTGCCTCTGAACTTTGTATTCAATGTTATTTTTGGTATGGGGTACATTTTTGGTATTGAGGTTTATCTTCTGAAAGATAATTATTATTACTACTCCTCGTGGTGGCAGTTTCCCCTTAATTGGTGTCTAGATGACAGATTAAGGGTGGGAAAGCAGTGACGTAATTGACAGGCCAATCTGAGCCGCGGTTTGGTGATGGATCTCGGTATGCTGTTCATGGAACAGACACCCACCTACTGGAACGTATTATATTATAGCCATTAAAAATACCTTTTCGGGAAATAGAGGTTCCGGATCATTTCTCAAGTCCGCCTCCATTTTGATTACGTTTAGTGTTAAATATATCTTACGAGAGGTTAAAAGGTTTCTCTTGAAATATTTTTTCATTGTTGGACTTAAGTTTATTCTCAGGTTGTGAACTAAGTGATTCCTGTTCAAAGATATCAAGACTGGATTCATTAACCATAATCTATTTTATTCTTATCTATACAAAAGTACAGATATTATACCAACGATAATTTGAAATGGTAAAGCTAAAAGGCCAAACTCTTTTAAATAAAACTGAGAACAACAAAAGCGCTAATACTCTGAATAAGATTGGATTTCTAAAAGGACTACACAAAAGTATGATGTGAAAAGAATACTTATTTAAAACGAAAAAATCATAAAACATGTTACAACAAAGAGGAGATGAAGGAGTGGCCTGGCTTCCGCGTTCAAGCGTTTGATATAACGTGGTCTATGAGGACACGCCTCAATGGACAGTGCGCCCAACTTAAACAATAATCGCAAAGTTTAACTTTTTACGTCTTTAGGGACGGTGGGGCAAAGGACTGCCGTCATCGCCTGCCCTCGTTAAATGTTCCGTTATGAAAGTTCATAAAAAGCCCCGTCAAAACTTTTTTGGTATCGTCCACAGGTCGATTCCCTCGATCTTCGTCTTTTACTTTTCGCGTGAAAACTACTCCGGGAGAATTATTGCTGTAGGTATGGCGGAGTAAAGTGCGCAGTAAGTCTCTATTATCTACGCCGTTAGAGTCGCGTGAATGAAGGCGAACGAACGTGGTGGGAATCTACAAGCTAACTCAATTCTCACCGTTCCGTTAATACATCTAGAATGGTGCGAGGTTTTTCTTCGTGCTCTACTTGCATTCAATTAGTTCAGGCTTTGTTTTGCCCAAAAAAATATTGTCTAATTTCCAAAATAGTATGTGATAACGATGAATCCGGCCCGTCCGGAAACTTGATCACTTTCTTACCTTAGTTTAAAAAAATCCATTGCCGTGTCTGAACCTTTCATGATAGTTAGGATCATAATTATGCATACTGTTTAAAACTCTCGGATAAATAATCAAAACAATATAATTTATATGAAATAATGTGCGTTTGTAAACCAAATCTGGAATATTATCGTATCAATGTTTATAGAATCTACTCGTACTATATCCTTTTAATTTAGTTACATGATTAAAGTTTATTAAACAAACAAAAGTATTTTTTCTCATAATTCGACTTCTCATTGACAATAAATAAGTAAACAAGCGTACAAAAGCGTACGCGAGTAGCGGACAAAAGTGGAGTGACATTCTCACAAAGCAATAGATTGACACTTTTGTTTAACTTACGATCTCCTTCTAATAAGTAATTTCTATACTGTAGACACACATTCGTTTGCAACTGATTGTATTTCATAAATTCAACCATTTGGGTATATGGCATGATGGCTTAGCGGTTATCATGTTTGGGTAAGCGTGTTAATGCGTAGCGAGCCGTGAGTTTGAATCTCACGCACGGTGATAATTTTTTTAAATGTTTTAATAATTACTCGAATAATCACGCTATTAGATCCGTGTCATGTTCGTCTTGTTCACATAATTCATAAAACTTTAAGATGATACCCATAGAAATCTAAATAAATAAATTATGAAGTAGACACGTGCAGTTTACTTACGACCCATTCACCGTGACTAAATAGAACGTTGTTGGCTTTGGTTGGTTGTTATTGCGGGTTAGCGACGTGTGTTTAATAAATTAGCGGTGTTGTTGTTCATTTTGAAATGCAAGGAAATTTAAATATTGAGATGAAAGCAGATATTATCGCGCTGCGTAAAAGTAGACTTAATATTAGGTATATCACAAATATTTGATGAAACCGGACTGACTATGAGTATGATACATTGATAAGAGACTAAGATACAATATTTTAAGTCTAATGGTCGTAGTTCACTGATTACCTTCTTTACTTCAATAAATTGTTCTTTATGAAAAAATAAAATGTTTTAACTAGAAGTTTATTTATTCTAGTTTATAAAATTATAACGAATAAACATTTTGAAATCACTTATAAAACATTTTTATGTTTAACCCTATATTTCAATAACAATATAATCATAAAATAAAATAATTATTACATTATTATTCTCATTTATCGAATATTAAAAAATCACCTATAAAGATTATTATTGGAAAAGAAAAATAAAAGAACCATCTAGAGATTGGAACCCAGACTATGCGTTCAATAATCCAATACGTAAGACTACCAACTAGCCAGTACTTGATGTAACGATTTGAATTTTAGCAATGGTATGAACCAACCAAGCTAATTTCGTAGCCTGTGTGTAAAAGCGACGGTGTGTTTTTTGTTTCGTTGGACGCCCCAGCCAGTGTGCGATACGGCCTTTACCGCGTGTCCACAGCAATACAGTCCTTAAGGTGATAATGCATTAATGACCGCTTACTGTACTTATTTCTTCTATTAGGACCAACTTTACAAGACTATTTCTACCTAATATTCAAACTACATATAATATGAATCCAGACGATTCATTTTAAAAGTTTTGTAATACAAATATGATTTACGTAAGAGGTTGTTAAACTCCACAGAAACTTATCTTATGATTTTCAGCGTACAGCAATGAAAATAAATTATTCGCTGTAGTGGTGAAGTTGAAAAATATTATTTGATAAAGCTGAAGCCGCGGTTGTTCATGTTCATTATACGTACGATCGTACTCACATCTTTACCTAAGGAGGCGAGCGACTGAATAGGGTTTAATTTGTTCTCTAGAAAGACCCCGGATCCCCGCTAGCCGCCATTCAGCTGATACTACACTTTCACGAGAAAGCCGTACAAGTTCTAAGATTATTTTAGTCTTGCGACTCCAACCAAAACACGGCTCAATTATCTTTCTTTGTCTATTAAAACGCAAAATTAAGTTGCTAAGTCCAATTTAGCCCTGAATCGAAAGAGCAGGAAGTCATGGGGGGTGGCCTTTGCCCATCAGTAGGGTGATGCAGGCTAACAGTAACCAGTAATTAAGTTGCGAATTATCGATTGATTCGATTACAGTATTTACAATTCTACATACGCAAACACCAACATCTTTACGATTACGACAAAATACTAAGTACCCACATTATTATTCATATCTACGTACGTAATACGAGTACATCGTAGAATTACAGATATTATGGTTTGTTACAGTACGTAACATTCAGCTTATTCCAGCTCTATAATGCCTCTCGTAAAATTTTATGTGGAATCTTCCATAAGCTTTGATTGCACGATCATTGAGGTAGATATCTACGTATATGTATGTAGATTGATATTAGTTATTATAATAACTTTTCTATCTTTATAACTATATCTGTTTCAGTTCGTAAATGTGCTGTGTATATTGAGGGTAGAGAAAGATTCCATCATTGTTTTATTATAACTTACTCAGATCTTGAAACATAAAATTATTAAGGCTTTTTATAACCGGCATTATCATTCGTGGGTGGACGTTACTAAGATAAATGAAAGCTCAAAGTAAAGGTCAAAACGTCAGGGAACGAAAAAAGTTAAACTCTAATGGCAATCCGTCTCAAAGCGAAACTGTCACAAGATCCAATGTATCACGAAGTGAATTCAAAAATGAAATATAGAAAAGAATCCGACATCGCTTATTTCCTTTCTTGCGTAAACAGTCTCAATAAATTCTTCACGTTGATCCGAGGATGAACCCTTGTAACGTATGAAAATAGGGGGTTAGAGTACGTGTCGTGTGTTCGGGAAGGATCCGTGATTCGTTCTCGCCGGGGGCCCGGCGACCAGCGGTGGCGGCCGGGCGACCGGCTCACGTCATCGCGGCCGCCCGCTGTCTCCGCAGTTGGTCGCAGCATCGCTCACTGCCACCTTATAAAACACCAGACATGAACTTCGTGTTATTGCAACCTTATAAAAATAACTCACATAAATCCTCGACTAAACAACCTTTAAAAGTATTTTTACTCTTACTCTGATGTATGAAACTAATAACTAATTCAGTGTAAGTTACCGCTGTCAAAGTTTGTTACTGGTTCGTCGGCTTTCATGTATAAGTGCTTCATATTGAGCTACTTCATGCCAATCGCTCCAATCGTTCATCAATGATTGAACAAGATAATTTTATATATTTTGTTCTATTCAGTTATATTATTACTTTCTGGGCTAAGACCGTTGCCATTACATAAATAATAGGTCTTAAAAGTTTTAATAAGACCTACGTATCTGTATGAAATGACTCCTAAAAAGATCTTTGACAGTCTAGACGCAAGTATTGGCTAAGTAAAATTCGATGTCGAGATCAGCTAACACGTCGTTCGAACCAGGTTCGGTGCTTAAAAATATAACTTTTTGTTCACGTTACTTTTTCAGACCAAGTTCTTACAAGACTCAGATGGAGAGTCCGTGGATTTTATTATTTAACTTGGACAGAAAGGGGAAACAAAGACAGTTTTCGAGAAATTCATCAAAACTTTTGATTGTATTACGTACACTCCGCCCCGAATGCTTGTTAATCTTTTGGTGCCGCTTTTGGTGTATCCTTTTTATACAAACTCTTGACGTGACAGCCGCAACAAACTTAGAGGAAGTTTTAAAAATATTTTAAATACCTTTTAAGAAATATGAACGAAGTGGTCATATGTATTTTACAGGTGAGTAGACAATAGGGTAGTTGCCTGGGTAAAAAAATAATAATTATATTTAGTCCGTCAGTTAGATTATCGAAAAATAATGGACACGTATTTTTTCTTTTGTCAATCGAACAAAAAATGACAAAGATAAAGCGCGTCAAAATTTGAGAGTGGGGGGTCGTGACGTCACTTGCTTGCAAAAGTGTCGCATGCAAGTGACGTCACGCGGAACTTTAACGGGCGATATCTTAATCATTTTTTATATAATTGACAAAAGAAAAAATACGGGTTCAATATTTTTTGATAATCTAACTGACGGACTAATGAGATTTTTTTAGGAAAATAGCCGATTATGCCGTGAGGCACCGACTATTGTAGTTCAAAACATTAATTTCACTTTTCATTTTGTTATTTATGTTTCACGAACTTGGTCTAAATAAACGTTATTCTTTCTTTCTTTCATTCTTTGCATATTTGTCCTACGCACACAAGAAAATATGTGTTTTAATTTATAACAAAATATCTACTCCAAACAGTTTGTTCTAGTCCACTCAGTCACTCAGTAGTCAAACACCTTCATGATGGAGTGTGTTAACAAGACAATACGGCGTAGGAAGTACATAATGAGTACGGCAAGAGTGTCGTGGCGCCGGCGCCGGCTCGGTTACACATGTGTTACAATATGCGTGAGTGGCTTGCCGGGATCGTGGTCGGCTCCACTTTAATTAATCTGGATTTGATGAGGGATTAAGTTTGCGCGACGCGTGACGGATCGAGAGCTCTACGCGTCCTGCCCCGTCTACTGTGGTTTAAAACGGATTTACCTCTCATTTCCCCTCCGCACAATTTGTACACACGTTCAAGATGTGTAATTTGCCTCCCGAGCTTATTAAAGTGAATTGTTAGGAAAGCTGATATGGTTTTTGTTGTTATTGCGTGTTGGAGTTGACTGTTGTAATTATAACAACCTAAATTAGCTATGAAAGTGTTTCCGTGTTAAAGAAACCACAGTGACTTAAAATGCGCACTCTTGGGCAATATTACTATGTAAAATATGCAAGTGAAGACATGCCTTTGAGTACATGAGAACCCATATACATGTATATAAGGCATTAGCCAGTATGTGCACAAGGCACCTCTTAGAAACACTCAGTTTAAGATTTTCAGGTGGTGTGTTACACAAAGCAAGAAGCATTCTGACGTCCACCTGCACACAACGTAACTTCACAATGGAATTACTGTTCAAGCACCCAAGCTATTATGTTGAGATGTTTCAGGAAACACGTGAATTTAAAGTTTTACTCAGAAGCTTTGTGTTTATACAGACCTCAACTTCGTCTTTCTGGAAAAGTGTTCTTCTTCAGAATAATGTTATTATTGTGGCACCGCTCCAGAGAAATCTTAAGATAGGTCACTTCTGACTTTTAAAGGTTTGATCTACTCGTAAGTGAAAAATAGAAGTAAAATCGGTATTTTCTTCGTCTTAGCGTGTCTTAAATTGTTTCGGCCCATAATTCAGCTTCTGATATTATTTTACACAATAGGTCTCAATCAATAAACACATTATGCGTGGCCAATCTATACATATTGTAATGTCCACTTCCAAACCATTAACATAATTCTATACACAAATTTGGCACATTACCGCCAGTGCGCTACGATTCTGCTACGGATGTGCTACGGCGTAGCGCTGCTACGTCAAGTGCGACGTGGTAGCCGGTAATATTAAGCGCTTTATTACCTCCTACACTGTTTGCGGCCACACTAAGGTCTTCTATATTATAGTTGGCTATTCGAACCAACTTAATCATTACAATGTGTTTGGATTATAGTCGGTAAATTGAGGAACAGGGACATTTTATAACAACTTTGTCATGTGCGAAGTATGTAGATTAATTTGTCAGTTATACTTTAACACCCTTTCGACCCATAAATCACTCGCGAACACCCCGTTATTACTTGTAAAATAAAATATGAAAACCCTTAAAATTAACATTCTATCAATGTAACATAAAATAAAGCCGAAAGGTCAGCTGATTACCCATTCTATATGCACGAGCACTTCGCGGACCATCAAAACAAGTAATCAAACCCCGAGATAAAACAACAAAAATTTAATGGATAAATTAAGCAGATCGTAAAATATGCGATAACTTCCGCAACATGAAACAAAATCCATTACATTAATGTTAAAGAAGAGCAACAATACGTCACTGTCAGAGAGGAGAGTGGGGCCGGGAAGTGATTTCAAAGGCGGAATGCCCGCAACGTGCCGCGACTCCCGATTACACCCACGTGAACTACATTAATATTTCGAAGAATTAGCCGTCGTGACCGCTTCATCAAGTTTAACTCCACTATCGAGTTTAAACACGAATTCAACTCGTACTTCGATTCAATTACATTCTCCTTACTCGTCTTTCAATGAATTTGATGATGAAGAGCTATTCATGGAGTGGTTTTAATTAATGTGATTTAGCTGCTTTTGCTTCTGGCTATTGCTGACTGATTAGACAAGTTGATAACGCTCTTTGTGTAAATAGCCAGTATCGAAGCTATTTTGACATTGACCCTGATAAAGTCACTGCTAAGATACCAAAGTTTTAAACGGCTTTTTTTCAGTATTGTCGATTGAATCATGATTTTCTGATTGCTCAAGGATATGTTAAGCCGGTTGCATGAGCTTCATAGAAACAGGGCATTTGACTTCGTGTCAATCCAACGCTTTTTGCAAAATAACAACGTGACCCGCGTAAATACGCGTAAAACGCATTAGCCGAAGAGTTCCTACAAAAGGGATCGTGAAATCTCGGCTGAAAGCGTCCGTGTGCGTACAGCGTAAATGATAACATCATCCTTAACAGTCCTACATCAGTAGCTCTGATCGCGACGATAGATCGTGGTGGAGCAAAATGAAAGTTGAATGGAATGTATAACATGTACATATACAAAAAGAAGAGAAAATAAATGAAATTGCAACGTTAAAAGATCGGTTTAAAATGAATACAATAAAATATAGACGTTAAAAAACGCGCAAGCGCAGCCCTGCATGAAGGCGCGCCACAGCTGACTGTTTTGACTTGACTCACTGCTGTTCCCGCACCCCTACTTCACTGCCGCAATCGCGCGGCGATATTAAAAGGATCGGTCTTAACTCCATTCAAAATACTTTCATTCAGTCACATTCACACTTCGGAATATCAGCGATCGTCAGCGTCAGCGCCTCATAAAAACTCGCCCACAGAATCAACTAGGTATAACATACAACTCGCACTTCAATTCAATTGCACTCGCTGAACTATCGGCTTTGCTAACAACCGTCTACGTAAACTAAATACAATGCAGTGCAGTCTTGTTATAGAAGACTAGCTTTTGCCCGCGGGTTCACCGGTGAAAAGGTCGGAAATTACCCCACGGGAACTTATTACCGGGAAAAAAGTATACTAAGTGTTTGCGTGCCTTTTATCCAAATGTATTTAGCTGTATTTGCGCGATTAAGTAACAAACATTCAAACATACAAACTTTCACAGTTATAATATTATAAAAGGATTGCATGTGTGATGAGTTCTCGTAGTTACTTGAATAGAACTTGTGTTTAGTTCCCAGAACTGGAACACAGACTACCTATATTGTGTATATATATATATATATTGTGTATATATGTAACAGATAGCTTTCATGGGAAGGCTATGTGTATGAAATTGTGCGATATTGTCTGCGAGCTGAGCTGGTTAAACCTCTCGCTCTGTAAAGGGGTCGCGGCTCTTCTCAGAAGTAGGACTGTGCTGATGGTGATGACTGAATTCTTTTTTGATTGTCGAAATCTGCTGCCTGACGTCGTCTTGTGACGTCCCTTCGGAGATGATGATTCTTTGAAATAATAAATCTGCCTAGCCTTTTCCATGATGATGATGATGTTGGGATCGGCTTCCAGTTTCACGCAAGATGCAGCTGAATAACCGTATTTAACAAGGAGCGATACTATCTGACTAGAGCCTATCTGACCTTCACAACCCAGTTACTGGCTAACACGATATCCCTTAGCAAGACTGGTTGTCAGACTTTTGGGCTTCTGACTACCCGTCGTTACGGTCGTCGTTAAGCCGTTGGTCCTGGCTGTCATTCGTAGATGTTTGACAGTCGTTGCTGTCGGAGTATGGCGATACGAGATATGTAAAGATGGTCACCCATCCTCAGACCAACACTGGCAAGCGTGGCTTAACCTGAACGATCGACCCATGCGGCTGTTATTATTTACCCATGACCCACACACACCACAGCCACATTGCGTGTGTGCCTTGCATAATATTAGAAAGATAAAATTCAGCTTGCAACGAAATGAAAAGTGTGAAATCTTGGTTGACATTTGAAAATCTAGGAGGATTACAAAAAAATCTAAATATTATCATATTGTGTTACAGCTAATTCCTACTACACCTAAACTTTGTATGGATGGATGGATGGATGTTTGTTACTCTTTCACGCAAAAACTACTGAACGGATTTGAATGAAATTTGGCACACAGATGGTTTATAACCAGGATTAATATATAGAATACTTTCATCCCGATATTCCTACGGGATCGAAACTTATGCAAATGAAACCGCGGGGCGCAGCTAGTAAAATATTATAATGATGGAAGCGGCGTACACTTAAATATTTTGGAGCAAGCGGCGTCAGCAAACTGTCTGCTAAAGGGTTTTTAATAATTTTATGCTTATTCAGCTCATCCTTGATAGTGATTGGCCTTTTCCTACCAAAAGTATATTTATACACAGTACACAAGCAAAGGGTAGCCATGTTTATTAATTAACTAACAACTAATGAGTGCAGGCACAACTTCAGCGAACTAATATTCGAACTGACAGAAGCAAACAAAACAGAAAACTAGCACTTTCCAGTGCGTTGTTTTCCAATACCTTAGTAAGAGGGAATTTCCATTTCCCAGAAACCTTAATTGAATGATTTTGTATTTTAATCTAATTCAATATCAAACATCAAAATATCAGAAACAGAATTAATATTTCAATAAAAGTAAACTGTCTATGGAGTATCGTAATTTGACAGGACTAAACTAATTATTATTATTATTAATTTAATTCCGACACGTGATCCATATTCATGTTAGTATAATTAAAAATTATGATAGTACCCAAAGATTACAAATACATGTCAAGATAATACTATTATAACTAAAACTAAATAATCAGAATACATAAAATCAAATTGTAAAATAAATTAATTAGCCAAAATCGCAATGATCTTTAAATTCATTAAAATCTTTAAAACCATTTACATCTTTAAATTAATTATAACGAATATAAATTAAAATCAAGGATTTAATTAAAATCATAAGCAAAATAATAGAAATATAAAATAATTATCGTATCATCAATCAGTTTTTATTGACATGCAACTACACACAATGCCACAATATTGGACAGTCAATTTTGCCAACCACAACACTAAGAATGCTGTTGCCACTGCCGCGGGCACGACTGAGCAATGACGCCGCTCTCTGTCTGAGGATGGCATGAAAGCCATCAATACGAACATCAGCAAACATGCGCGAAACGCTGCAGTGCCTCGGCAGCCGCATCAGCATCCTAAATGCATCGTTATACGGAACGCCCAGGGCGTTGATTGTCTTCTGCGTATATTTGACCCATAGACTCCACATATAAAAAGATTGGCAAAACGCCCGAAACAATGTTATTTTTACTGCCTTACTGCAGCGCGCAAATCTACGAGCCAACATATTGCATCGGACAGCCGACGCCCGGCGCTCCCTCTCAATATCCTCGTGGTCTGAGAGGTCATCCGAGACCCAGTGGCCCAGGTACTTGAAACGCGAAACTCTGCGTAGGGAATCACCGTCTATTAGGACGGGTGGTACATGGATGACCTTATGACCTGGTGATTGGAACACCAAAAGCTCGCTCTTTTTTACATTATACCTGAGCCCATGAGCCTCAGCGTACTCAACACAAATAGCGAGGAGTTTTCGAACGGCACTTATGGAGGGGCCCAACAACACCATATCGTCCGCGTAGCTGATGTTGTTGACATATTTTCCGTCTATAGAGCAGCCGACTTTGGTGTTGCTGAACCCCCTCGATGAGTCCGTTTACATACAGATTAAAGAGACCAGGTGAAGTTAAACCTCCTTGCCTTACGCCACACCTCAGTCTGTACTCATCGTAGATCGCGCCCGCCACTTATCACATTGATTTGGTTGTTGTACCAATAATCAAAAATGCTAACGACTTCTTCAGGGAGGCTGGTTTCTGTCCTCAATTTGTACCATAGCACATCATAGTACAGGTCTAAAAAACAGGCGTAGACCGGAGTTTTTCTATCGGTGTAGTACCGGACAGTGTGCTTGAAGCATAGAACTGGTGTTTCTGTCGACAGCCCGCGTCTGAACCCGAAATGAGCGTTATTCAGCTTTATGTGACTGTTCAAAATACGATCAAGCAGACTGTTCAGCACCTTCGCCACGGTAGTAGCTAGCGAAATGGGACTGACGCATCACCAGTTTTATTTTTTATTATTGGCACAACCACGGTCTTCATACATTCATCCGGCAGGTATGAGTGTCGTAAACAAAAGGTATAAAACATAGCCAGAAGCCTTGGCAGATGAACCCCCGCATGCTGCAAATGCTCAATACCATCGTGGCCGGGGGACTTACCCCTTGTCATATGCTTTATAATGGCAGATACATGCTTAGCAGTAAAAGCTGGGAATACTGTCGGCCAAAGCGAATTTTGCCGAATTTTTTAAACTAATATTTATCTTCTGTCCTTTTCTTAATGAAATAGAAAGAAAAAGATGCACTGAACTTAAATTTAGTTTAGTTTGTGAACAAGGGAATAGGCACCAATAGCACCTACAACTGTTTGTCTCTGCATCACCCAAACGTTGACTGGTAGAAAATGCCTATGGCATTAAATCCGCCTCTGTACATTTGTGTGCTTAAAGTATTAAATAAATAAATCTTTATGAATAAAAAAAAAACCATATAAAGGAAGGTAAAAATTAATAGGTAGCTCGTTCCAGTTCACTTCCCAAACATTAATGTTGCGTCACGATTATTTGTGAAGAGATGTTTTGCTAAGTACTAATTTGGCAAATGAAATTATGCGGAAAAATTTTTTGGAAAGTGATAATTTGGCAATTTCTTTTCGATGAAACAACGGAGACCCAGCTAAACTTATCAAATTATTAAGGGCCGATTTTTCCATCGCCAGATAAATATTATTCGAGGAATAAAATAGACGTTTGACAGTTTTTGTATAAAATAACTGTCAAAATTTCAAAATTATTCCTTGAATAAAGTTATCAGATGATTGAAAAATCTGCCCTAACAAATTAAATCATCAATTTTGACAGTTATTTCATACAAAAACTGTCTAACGTCAATTTTATTCCTCGAATATAAGTTATCTGGCGATGGAAAAATCAGCCGTAACTAAAGCAGGTCATAATTAATAAATCTGAGAATAAGGCATTACGGTTTTAATTTCCTTCTAAATATTCATTACTAGTTGTTGATAATGTTTTTTTTTTTCATTTTGATTTACAAAAATAAAGTAGTAAAATATGACAGATGCAGCTCAACTGGATTTTTATCATAGGAACGTTTAAAAATTTTCAAAGACGACGTTGCCAAGCTTGTCAATTTTTTATTGCGTGAATACGAGGCTTTTGGCTACTTTGTATGAGCATATTTTGTGTATTTTTTTTGTAATTTGCATTTTGTTTGGGCAAAATAAACAATTTTTCTTTCCTTTCTTTTTTTTTCTTTAACTTCTATTTATCTTAATAATTCCCGATACCTCGTGAGCAAATCCAGGAGTAGTAACAAGTGTACTATAAAGTGCGAGTATGAGCCAGGTTATAGACGTGATATTACAGCCATTATGAAACATTACGGTCCCATAGGATCAGGTACTATAAAGATGATAATAGCGAAGGATTTGTATAACCCCCAAGTACTTGCGTTCGCGCTCATGCCTCCCCGTGGGATAGGCAGAATTCTAAATCGTGGCGACGATTATGAAGATAAAGAAACTATGTGGGGTTGTAAATAACTTAGAGTGTTGAAAGTTGGGAAGAAAATAAAAACATTACCCTCTTTCTGGGGCTGTCAGTCGGGTAAAAAGAGGTTGATAAACAGATTTCCTTTTTCCGCAAAGATTTCCAAGAAAAAAAGGAATCTTCGTCGACGCCTTTTTAATTCAATTTTATTTTGGTTTATGTAGGTAGACAACATTTTCTTCTTTCGAATGCTACATTCTAATCTAGACAAGTGAATTAATTTACCATCTCCCTTGAACAAAAATTAACCAACCAATTTCTGAAATCTACATCTGAAATTCCTTCAAACAGTTATTTTAAGACCGAACTTTCGTACGTTCATTTCATACAATGAAGTTAACTATATAAAATTAACGTATCAAACTTGGGTAGAAGCAAGTGTGGTGGCGCCTTAACGTCAACGTCGCAGCAAATTCGGGTCGTATATATAACAAACACAACTTTTAAGCCTCGGCTTACCCACAAGGGTTCAGAAATGATCGGACGTAATTAGAAGATGTGGCACATTTAAACTTTCCTCGTATAGTAAAACAAACGACGCATTCAAACAGAGTATGGCTTTGGCTTTGTCGAGACGCCCACATGCGCACATGTACGTATATGTTGTATATCTGACGATGTTATTTTGTTTTGGACACTATGGGCTGATTTTTTCAATGCCAGATAACTTTATCGGAGAAATCATTTTGAATTTTTGACAGTTCCTCCATACAAAAACTGTCAGACGTCAATTTTATTCCACGAATAAAAATTATCGGTCGATTGAAAAATCAGCCCTTTTTTTTTTTTTTTTTTTTCAGGATGGAAAATCATCAAATGACCCTTCCCGCTCTGGGTGGAGCAGAAGGGAGTGTCAGACTCTTACTGACTAAAAAAAAAACCCACCCGTGTTCCTTCCTTAGCCCTTTATGTACCAGGGCAGCGGTAACCCTTTCGGACGATCCCGCTACCCCGGCAGGCTTCGGCCCTGTCGGGCCCCGTCAACTACGCTGATATCTCTTTAAGGCGCGCGTGGAACACAAACACGCCGTCCGGCACGGGCCTGGTCCTGATCGGACGGAGAGCTACCCATTGCTCTCCGCCCGCAGGCCCGCGCCTACGGTGGCCGGGAGTCGTCACGCGGCTCCCGACGCCCGGAGCGTAAAAATCAGCCCTTAGTTCAATATCTTTAAAGATAAAAAATTCTTAAAATATACAGGGTGGCAGGACATTCACGCTCAAACTGTAACCATGGATTCACCACATGAGTTTAGACCCAACAGCGTCGAAATTTTTCGTCGGTTATTTAAAAAAAAATATTGCTGTTTCATACATTTTGACGGCGTAGGTATTGCACTTTTCTATGAAACGGAAGATTTTTTTTTTGATAACGGACGAAAAATTTCGACGCTATGGGGTCTAAACTCATGTGCTGAATCCATGGTTACAGTTTGCGCGTCGATGTCCCTGCCACCCTGTATCTTTAGAAACATTTGCAGGAACTACGCAGGCTTATTATTACTAGATTAGTCTTTGCAAACGAAAAGTGTTTTGGTGACGTCAGTGCGACTCCGCATCGTATAGATACAGAGCAAAAGAAGGATCGGACATTGACGTAACTTCCTGATGAGGAGTTGTGTCCTTTTTGGTTCGAAGACCCTGTTCCAGGTATATTTCGCCCCCTTTGTATTTTAATGTCCACAACTCAGTTCCACTAAATGTTCCACTAAAAATACCTTTAAGGAAAAATATACTCAAAATATATCTTTAGAAACATTTGTAGGCACTATATTACTATTGAGAGGTTGAATGATTTTTGGTATTAACTAACATAATTTTAAGATCTTTGTTACATAGTTGTTATGGACATGTAATATTTGGTCTGCAATAAATGGAATTATTATTATATATAGGCTAACGCTAGATTAGTCTGCAAAAAAAAAGCATCATTATGTTTGAAATGTTGGTGACGTCAGTGCGCGTCGGTGTCGCATAGACACAGAGCATATTTTAGTGACAAAAGAAGGATCGGACATTGACGTATCTTCCTGATGACACGTTGTGCCCCTTTGGTTCGAGGACTTTGTTCGAGGTATATTTTGCCTCCTTTGTATTGTTATCCTGTTAGCCGTTACCCTCGAGCCCGCGCACGATGTAAGTGGGTTTGACGCAAAGCGAGTGACGGTAAAGGTACCTAATTGACGTGTAGCAACGCTGACATTTTGCTCTTTTCTCTAGGGGTACAAGATTTTTTGACACCACCCTATCTTGTTCCAAGAATATTTGGAGCAGGTTCCGGGAACGCATGGCGCTGTCATCATTTAATTAATTCCGTTTCAAAATCGGGCACTCGACCTTATTATCTTGTTATGTAAAGAGCTCCGCGGAAATCTTGTTGAAACGACAAAATTTCAATTAAAGCAGTGTTTGCTTGACGCAGAAATTAAAGAAGAGGGAGGGAGCGAATCCACTGTGTCAACTAGCTTATAACTGCAACGAGAACAATGTGTGAACGTGCCTGCGCATACCAGTGGCCCAACTGAAATATCGAGCAAGGCCCGCTTTAGCGCGCCGCGGCCCCCGCGCCAAAACAAAACACAAATAACACGTATTAGAATACGCTGAAATACTTTGTGACTTCACTTGACATACAACGCAATATACGAATATTAAATTCAATATTATACGTTAGAAGCACAACACACACACACAGCATAGCAGAATCCGGCTTCACACAAATATTTCAATCAGAATGCTCATATAAACAAACAGTGCAGTGAAATACTTCAACGTCATAAGAGGAGTAGTCATGTGAACCAAAGCAAAAAACATAAAAAATCAACAAGCAACACGCTGACGCTACCACAGCCCTCTTTGCGACGAATTTTGACTGTACCGAAAATAAAAATTTCGTGAAATAAAAGAACTTTAAAATAAAACTTTTCATTGGCTTATTTTGAGTAAATCCTCAGTCAAATTTTATTCTTCCGCACAGTATTTGCTACAAACATTAGTATACTTCGTATAAACACAATATTTAAATAAAAAATATTTAAAAAAAAGGATTGCTTTAAAATTGTACACTGTTACCTACTAACAGTTACTTAAGATAAGATTAATGTTCACGCGCATGTACTGAAAAAAAAGCGTACAAAACCGACATTTAATTAAATCGGGACAGTTCCTTAACACTAGCCCTCGGAAAAACAAATCGGCAAAACTGTTCGCGACGTTCGATTGTTACCGTCATAAGTTTCAAAATGGTAGCGAGTTGTAAGTTGTACCGGTTTCGCTGGGACGCCTGACTTTACACAGAGTAGCGACGAGGACACGGGCGCAACTGCGACCAGTCCCGGGGTACGTGACGTTGAATAACTCACAGCTGTAATACCGGCAACTTCGCTCGCTCACTGCTCTCGGCGGAGAATTTTATGCGCATTATTATAACGGTTTACGTACCTACGGGCCCCGCTCAACCACAGTAGAACTCAATCCTAAATGTGTTTATGGCCCACGCTAAGACGATGCCATTTCCGCTAAAACAACTAATTTATTATAGGGGTAGTTCAGTGTTAGCGGTTCAACTGTGCAATTTCGTGGTAAATACAAAGTGATGTTTATGTTTACCAACGTTCTTACTTCTTACTATAGGAATTGCGGTACCAACCACAAAATAACAAAACGAAAGTGGGAATTCAGTTCAACTAGAGTTTAAGAAAATGAAATTTGAATACACTTAAGAAATAGAATTTAAACTAGCAAAGTTGTACGAAGAACGAGGATAGAAGCGATTTAAGAAAACTTTATTATGCAGTGTTTGTGGTAGCACAATAATAATACGCGAAGTGTGATTAATATCATTAATATTCAAAACATGGAGTGCCCGCCAGCTGTTTGATTATCTTCGATGGAGCGCAAAGGAAAAATTTAAATTCCTTAGACGTTGCAGCGAAGCGACGGCTGAAACTAAATTGTAGAGCAACCTTTTATTATCGACTAGCTTCCCAACCCTACAAACGACGTTGGTCGGTAGGTAGAAATTTAAAAAGGTCATTCACCGGAGACACGTCAATCTTTTAATTTCGCCGCTCTTTTCGTTTTATAATGTCAAAATGCTTCACCATCAAAAGCATGATTTTAAAATTATAGACTCCACTGAATATGAATAATCTGTTAAAGCTAAAGATAATGTAATAAAGGTTGCATGAATCTTTTGGAAATAACAAACAGAGCGTGCTGATTAGACGTCGTGCTCACCCACCTGTAATTAACAGTAATCAACTATGTTTACAGTAGTGAACAGACTTGCACGTCAGTGCACGGACACTGACAACTTTTTGACACAATTTTATTATGTTTGTACTAAGTTAATTAAGTCGCTTGTCACCGGCAACGCAGCCTCGCTGCTTAATACTTTAAGCTCTTAAAACGCAAACTACAACACTACACTGTATTATATCCTCTTAACGAGCTCTTTTAGAGAGCTTGCTTCAAATTTAATTAATGGCGATTCAGTAAAAACCCGGCCAGTTATTAACATTAATTAAGTTTAGAGACAATATTTTATTAATGAGAAACCACTTTAGACGGGGATTACGCCAGGAGGCTTACACCTATTTTGATATATTTTGTACTAATTGAGTAGAAGGTTGAATAGACGACTATATAGTACATGTAACAAAATAGTTACGGGGTTCTAAACTATGAGAACATCTCTAATCTTACTAAGACATGGGCATGTTAACCCAAATGTAAACTAATTAGTTGTAAGCATAATAGAGCAACAACGTGATTGACTTGTATCCATATATCTATATTATCTAATTTCTAAAATCTATTGAAGCAATATTTTGGTAAAAAAATAGACCGTATTACCGACGATGTATGAAGTTCTTACATCCATTATATGCGCAAAATAATGCTGATCATACTTCTGTTATAGTTAAATCATAATATATTTAAGCCACTTTATAAATTATATAGCGTAGTTTATGTACCCCAAAAGCATTTTGGCGGAAGCGGCACTCAGATTCGTCTTTATCCACCGCAAACCACCCGTAGCCCACCGCATCTACTAGCTACAATCCATCATCCTGCCTAGATCAATTAAACCCGGGCTTGGCCTGCCACGTAATGTTCCTTGCGCAAGGATAACACGTCTAACTAATGCAATCTTCATCGCATTCTACGAGTCCTCGGACTGTAATTACGTATTATACGCAAATAAATCACGAGAAAAAGATACCTACTTACACCTTTTAAGACTGACCTCTGTTTACTGTGAGTTACGCAAGCACGCCCTTCGTATCCCACCTGAGGATTCCTTCCCTTTTGATGTGTATCTACATATAAATATTCAGCCATATTCCGCATATTTTAAAGTATAATCAAGGACAACCCATGAAGCTAAGTTGGAAAACGTTCCACTTGACTCGTTTGAAACATAAAATATTGTTAACAAAAATAATACATGTAAAATGCAAATATGAGAGTGCAGTAAACGAGATCTTGGCGGTAAATATGAGCCTGGGCCTGTAGGTGGCATCACCCAACATAAATATTCGGCGTAACTTATGTGCGCTGTGTCGCGCTGTTCACAGACAAAAACACCTCTGAAACGGAGCTTTGATTTTAAATTCTAATTTTATGAATCGTCTAGTTTGCATATCGCAGCACATTTTGGTTAAAACGACACGAATGTGTAGCCCCCCTTATTAATGGCTGCTAATTTAAAATAAACAAACATGTGTGCTCCGTAGTGAACGTTCGTTAGAATTATAAATGACACATAAAAAGTATGCTAACGTCGGTATAATTTTGATGATTCGTGTCTTACAAAACCTAATTCGGTCGGATTACTTTCAGCAAGTTGCGTAACTAATGAAGTAACTTGTGACACGGGTCGGGCCCTGGGATCGACGTAATCAAATTAATGAGAAAACTTCACTTCAATTTAGGGTTTCCTACCTCAATCTTTAGGATATTTGGTAGCGGTCAAGTGCTCGACTTGACCGCTACCAAATATCCTAATGGGCATGTTGATTGCAGTTTGAATAACTTTCTTTGACCTTCGTGTGTTCGAGAACATGGTTTATGGGAAGAAAAATTACTGAAATATATTAAAAATGTTATCCTGTACTTAAACTTACCTAATGTACAAAAAAAACAATCTAGTCAAGTGAATTCAGAACAAAGGACAGACACAAGAATAAATTGTACTTATCAGATACTAGCTGTGCCCCGCGGTCTTACCCACATAAAAATTTGATCCCGTGGGAATATCGGAATAAAAAGTATTCTATGTGTCAATCCTGGTGATAAACTATTTATGTTCCAAATTTCATCCAAATCCGTTCAGTAGTTTTTGCGTGAAAGAATAACAAACATCCATATATCCATCCATCCATACAAACTTTCGCATTTATAATATTAAGTAGGATAGGATACCACGCATTGGTAACAAGCTAACTCTAGAGAACACTGGACCTTTGATGTTAGTTAATTTATTAAGTAGTGAGCTATACCGCCTTGTGGATAAGAAAAGTGATGACATTAACAGAGACTTACCTTCACCTAATTCTATCTTGTTTTTTTAATCCATACTATTACAAAATTTTAGTTAGGTACATGTTACATCTGCCAAACTGCAATTTGTCGGCAGTAAGTTCTCGTGGAATTTTTGCTTAACTAAACAATACTAAAAATTATTAAAATCTAAGTTCAAACTAGGTTAGGTTGAAGTTAAGACTAGTTTGTGGGTCTTGTACCCACACAACCATAACTTTTTTCTTGCAAATATGCCTCTTTGATGCAAACCGAAAGTAATTTTAGAGTCTGATGAAACCATCCAATTAATTTAGCTCTTAGGCAAGGCTTGTCTTGTCCCAGAGACGAGAAACGTCAAAGAATAAGCTCCAATCATGTTATAATCTAATTTTATAAGGCTTTCTAAACTCACTTCTGGATTATATAATGCCACCACAGATTTAATTAAGCAATGAAAAAATATGCAAAAAGATTACAGAAGCGTTCAGATAAAGACTCGACAGGCACAAAGTTTTTTAGAACAATGTCGGCATGAAAAAAAAGAGTTTCCATAATCGTCGGTACCTAATTGAATTCTAAAGTTGGAACTGTTGGAAGCCTGCTACACTACTGCAACTTCTAATCATAAATTCCGCTGTTATAACATTTAACAAAGTTTCCTGTCATCTTCAGAAATTGGCTTTACTCCAATTATCCGCTTTTTTCTCGCCGCCTTTAATAGCGGGTGCTAACTGTAACAACAATGTAGGCATTTAGCTTTTGTTAAAACTCCACTTTGCCCGTTATGTTTATGAGCTCTCAGTAATAATACGCCGTCTTTAACACAAAATACTAAGTTTTTTGGTTTCACGCCAAAGTGCAGAAAGATTTGTTACACGCCGTCGTAGCCATGTTTAGGGCCACAAAATGAATATTAATGTCAGCATTAAGTATCGCATTTGTATACTAAAATTAAACTGTTTGATATAATCACAACAATCGAATAAAACATTATTCACATTCTTAACCCTCTTTTGTATGAATTATTAAGGAAGATTAAAAAAAAAAATTCGCTGAAATGTGCTTTATTAGGGTATTACTAGTGATGAGGTTATCAAAAGAAAATACTATTAATATTTTGGAAAAGAAATTTTGATTCCAAAAATGGTTTCGTATGCATTAATCACAAAGTATACCTGTGCCATTTCTTGGCTTCGTATGCAATCAATATATATGTGAAACTCTCTGAAGCAGTTCCTTTTTTCATTAAAACAAAAAAAAACATTGCATTTCTCGCATTTTGTGTATGAACAAAATACGGCATTATTCTGACACAGGTGTCGTTGCTGATTGTGTATTGGAAGATGAGCGATTTGGTCTACTCGGACGGATCCCAAGGGTAGTTCTTGAATTTTTGCTGGTGCTTTTCTGCCTGTTTTTGGAGCTGCAGATCTATTTTGAACTGTAGGCGTCCACTCTACTCGATGTCGGAGTGGTTTGAGTTGGAGTACCTGTGCTAGGACGCCCACGTTTTTTTGGTAGACATTTACCTGCCTTGCAAAAGTGTTCTGATAAAGCCAATTTGAAGTCATATAAAGACATGTAAATTACTGATCGTTTGGGGCGTTTAGATGAGCGCAAGTTGTAAAGTGAAACTCTAACTCTGATGATGACAACCTTCTGTCATCATCAGAGTTAGAGTTGGAACCCTCGTTACTGTGAGAGCCATCACCAGGAATAGACTTCAGTTTAGAGAAGTCTTAAAAGCGCGAAGGAAGCATTACTGAAGCCATTTTTAGAAACTTGTATTTACACCGTACATGCATAAGAATAGTGAATATAGCGTTAGTGTGGTGTTTGTAGTGTGTGTGTGTGTGTGTGGTGTGTTAATAGTGTGTGTGGTTGTGTGTTGTGCTTATAGTGTTTTTTTAAATGATATTAATGTATTGTATGTGTTTATATGGGCCTTGATGCCTGAAATAAATGGATAAATAAATAAATAAGAAGCCAAAAATGGCTTTAGGATATAAACATTGGAAATAAAGGGAAATTCAACGTAAAATTATATGATATGTTGTACACGATAATAGAAGCCCTGAGTAACATGAAACATATTTTACATAATTATTTTCTTCCCTTTAACAATCCCAAAAACATAAATCAAAAGTCCTAATTATTGAAATCACTCCGGCGCACTGTGTGGGTACACAAAAGTGATGTTACGTTTGATATCTGATATTTCCCAAAGACAAAATAAATACGCTTCGATACACGAAGAACTGAGACATAATGTTGAATGAAAAATTAACCATATTACAAAAATAAGATGTAGATAAAAAAAATTAAAAACTTAGAAGCCAGAAATGGATTCGTATCCGGTAGAGGGTTAAACAGTTTAAGGCAAACCATGTTTAAGGCAAATAAAGACTTATCTTATCTAAATAAAATATGTACTTTGAATGGAAAAATAGCCTATGTAAAACAAACAACCTTAACGCTTTCCTTTTGAATAAATTATAATATTTACATAAAAATCCCGTGTGCGTACTTACTGAAACATAAGTAGGAAAATGCTACTTATATTTGAGTAAACATTAAAGGTATCATTACGTGTGCGTCGCTTGTTCATAAAACGTTTGATCATTCCAGCATTTGTTTCATATCTACACATTTGAACGCATTTACCTGAATAAAAGGGTTGTTTCGTTCTATTGTTAAAAATATATTCCGCATACATTTTTTTACCGTGGATGATCACTGGAAAACATGTAAACACAATCGCGCCGTCCCCACGTTAAAGCGGGTATTGAAGTGTGAAATTCAAAAATCAACTAACATTTTCTAGCCCAGTGAATCACTCATCCCTCCGTAGTCTTTTGCTCGAGATGTGTTTGCTTTTCGCTGAAGAGATTTCCCTTTAGATAAATTCATCGTGTTGATTCGACATTGTTTACACTGGAATCCTTTTAGTTGCGTTTGAACTTTGTTTGTGTTTTTTCTGAGGCAACAAACTGATGATGAAAACATGAAATATATTTTTGTGAAATGCGTGTAAATGGATTTTGACATGTCTATAAATATTTATTATTTGTTCTTGTCGTGTAGCGACAAGGAAAGCTTAACCTTTAAAGTCAAAGGTAAAATTAAATTAAAGAAAGGAAGGTAGAAAACAATTAAAGGTATATTTACAAGAAAGGATGGAGATGGAATGGCAGTGGTGTGTATAATGTGGAGGTGGGGTGTATGGGTGACGATGCGCGATAGGTGGGTTGAGGAGGCTGAGGTGGAGATACAGCTGGAGCTGAAGAGGTAGACCGACGCGAGGCAGGTGCTGGCGACAGGTGCAGGTACAAGTGCAGGACCAGGTGCAGGTGCCGGTACAGGTGCAAGTGCTGGTGCGTGTGTGGCACGGAGGACACCCGTAGGAGGGCCCATGCAGCAGGAGCAGGAGGCAGCACGGCAGCAGGAGGAAGCAGCCACGGCGGGATGCTGTCAGTCTGCCTGGTGAGGCGGCCCTTGGATGAAGCGCGGCCCAATAGATACAGGAGGATCTTCGGAGTGCTCCGGCAAGGCACGGGCCAGTAGGTACAGAAGTGTCTTCTCAGGCGGCCCTCGGAGGAGGCGCGGCGCAATAGTTACAGGAGGCCTTCACAGAGGACGGAGGACGAAGGTCCGTCAGGGTCCGTCAGGTACCGGAGCGGAGAGGTACGCTGGGTGTTCCCGGGATAGGTGGCCTTGGAGTATCAGGCTTTTTGTTGTATTCGCTTTAGAGGCGAAACCCGAACTGATCCTTGCATTGCGTGGATCTATTATGTCGAGTTGACATAATAGATCCACGCAATGCAAACGAGTAGAATAACATCATGTAGAAAGTATAAATTTGAGATATAATAGTGGCCATGATTAATTTTGGATAAGTATGCATGTATAATCAGCTAAAAAGATACAGGCCGGTAAGGATTTGAAAGAAAAGTTGCCATGCCGACGTCTAAGCTGTCATAATAAAATACAATAAATTGTATAGTTAAACTGTGTTACAAGTATATTGTTTATAGGAAAAGATGATATCAATCAATGTGGACGAAATTCCCAACCCTTGGATGTCACTCAATTGTCTTAGTCCTTTGTTAAAGATGGAGCTGTGTCTGTGTATTGATTGTGGATAAAACGTGTCGTGATGAATAATCAGATCAGCGCCTAACGGTAACAGAATGCTTTTTCTGACCTGGAGGAATGAATGAAGATAGCTGTGAGTATGTACATTATGTTACATTCTGAATAAAAATAAAGAATCATTCTAGAGGAAGGGACTTTGAAAGAAATACAATTTTATCAGAAGACACAAATAATTAACCTGTTCCTGTTAACATGTTCTGGATTGGTAGTGGAAGTGGTAGCCCAGTGGTAACGGCCAAGACTTATGAATTGTATATCGTAGGTTCGAACCCTGACAGGCGCTTCACTTCGTGTAAAATGTAAATTATGTCAGCACCACTGCTCTCAAAACGGTGAAAGAAAACATCGTGAGGAAACCGGCATGTCTTAGAACCAAAAACTCGAAGACATGTGACATCTACCAACCCGCACTGGGCCCGCTCCCTCTCACCGAGAGGAGGCTTGTGTCCCAGCAGTGGGAACATTATATGAGGATTATGATTATGCTATATTCTGGATGGCCGCCTACTTTTCGAAAGGGACCAGTGCTATTGAAAAGCGCTATTGTCCCTAGTTTATCTAATTCTATCGAGATTAATCCAAGTTTCGCAATTTGAATTCATTACTTGTATATTAATAAAGCACAACAATATTGCATATTTTAAGTTATAATACACTCTTCTTGTCATATTTTGCCTTGTGCTAATAATAAAGGCTCTACACCACCTAAGCTGCGTGCCAGCCTATGCGGCTACGCCGTAGCGTACGTTGTGCCTACGCGGCTACGCCGTTGCATTCTGCGTGCCTACGCGGCTACGCCGTTGCATTCCGCGTGCCTACGCGGCTATGCAGTAGCATACAGGGCAGTCTACGCCACCGTCAAATAATTAAGCATTATTTTAATTTTCATGCTCAATACTCTGAATTTATGAACTACAATTTATTATACTTCATTAATAAAAAAAACAAACTGCTTTTTATTTTCCGCAATTAACGATATATTTGTGCGATACTTTTTCAAAGAACGTTCGCTAATGTTCCCGGAATAAAAATTATGAACGAACACGGAACTCTGTCTCAAGGCTATCCCGAGCGTTTATAAATACACGTTTGATATTTATTATTATTTGTTCTGCGCGGGCTCTCCTTGTTTGTTTGTTTGTAAACAGACGTTACTAGCAGATACACAGAACCGCTTTAATGGGGCATTAACTCTTTCTTTCATTATGCGACAATTTACTCTTAACTGTGGTTTTTATTTATGCATTTTGCTACTGCTCGCGACTTCGCACGGAAATCGTCAGACACCTCAGTATACTAAAATAACAGCCTCATTTTATAAAACTTTTATGTGTACTACGTTTGTAGTTTTGGTCTCAGTATCCAAAATATAAAGAGAGTCAGGACTGGTGACGCGGGAGCAAGGGACGTACAGTTGTCCGTGTGAGAAGCAGCTCGTCCTGAGGCCAACACTGGCAGCCGTAGTAATTTCGCATTGCTTGCGAAGTTTTTATTAAATTAATGAACACCTGCGGTCCAGCATATACTACCTAATGGCGCAACACGAATATACTGACTTCCCATAAATTTCTTAGGAAATGAGACTGAGATGAGATAGAACACAAAATACCAGCGTATGACAACAGTTGGATTATTCCATTACTTCACTCTAGGCTGAACGAATAAATATAGCAGATAAGGATAGATTTAACCTTTTAAATGATTATCATCCCGCTATACCTTTTAGGAGCTATGCAGTTAATCATGACTTAATATAAGAACGACTATTTTGTTCAACTTTTTATAAATATACTATTATAAATATAATAAGTAACCATAATAAATCATTTCTATGTAGCTATATCTCATAACATAACAATAATAAGTTAAAAATATAAATCTATGAACACAATAATAACATCCATCTATGTACATACTTTAAACGCAGTGACACAATCACTGTGTCATGGGCCTTAATAAACATGTATTGTATCCCTCAACTCATGACACGACGTCGTGCACTTAGTATCTATAGTAACAATGGGAGTCCCACAGGGCTCAATTCTTGGTCCTTTCTTGTTTCTTATTTATATTAATGACTTGCCGTACCTAATAAATGATAATCATGATATAGTGTTGTTTGCAGATGACACTTCACTTTTGTTTAAACTTAAACGTCAGCAGCAGGTTACTGACGATGTAAATAGCGCGATCTCTAAAGTAGTCCACTGGTTCAATGTTAATAATTTACTTCTAAACCAGAAAAAACCAAATGCATTAAGTTTACGTTACCTCACGTTAGACAGGTGAAAACTAATGTGTTGATAAAGGGCGAAGAATTGAATCCTGAAGACAGCACAGTATTCTTGGGCATAACTTTGGATGCTAAGCTTCAGTAGGGTCCACATATAGATAAATTGTCAAAAAAGCTAAGTTCCGCAGCATACGCTGTTAGAAAAATTCGTGATTTAACTGATATAGAATATAGAGACAGCCCGTTTAGTGTACTTTAGCTATTTTCATATTGTAATGTCGTACGGTATTCTATTGTGGGGAAATGCCGCTGATATTCAGACTATCTTTGTTTTGCAGAAGTGAGCTGTTCGATCAATTTATAAATTAAGTCCGAGACACTCGCTCAGAGACAAATTTAAAGAAATTAATGTTATGACTGTGCCTTCTCAGTATATTTATGAAAATCTTTTATATGCCCATAAAAATATAAAATTATACTAGGAACAAACACAAATTTGTTGTACCTACAACAAGGCTCAAGAAAATAGGTGGCTCGTTCAGATGCCAATGTATACGCTTCTACAATAAAGTTCCAAGCCCCGTTCAAGATCTAAGCCTTAATAAATTGAAATCATTCATTAAACGTAAGTTGTGCCAGAAAGCCTTTTATACCGTTAAGGCTTATATCGAGGACAAAAAGGCTTGGGATTAAGCTGCTTCCAATTTTTACATGTTTAAGGTTTTTTTTTTTGTTTTGTTGTTGATTTTTCTTTTTATATACATGTCGGGGTTAAGTCAGGATTGGACATTTTTAAAGTAGAAAGTCGCTAGTTTTACTTATTAATCACTTTTATTTGATTGACTCACTTAGTTAATTAATTATAATTGTGACTTAATTAATTATAATAATTGCTAATTGAAAGATTATAACACAATAATTAACAACTCTAGGCGCTATGACAACATGTGCATCGGACCGAAGTCAAGAATAGAATGCCTCGATCAGTCGAGAGATCGCGTCGCCCCCGCAAGGGGGCGAGGCGAGCGGTACCGGGGCTATGCCCCCTGACCGCGGACGCTATACGGCGGCCCGTAAATACGGGCCTCTCATGGGGTATGCGCATGGCTAGTAGCCTGCCGGGCGCGCGTGAGTTGCGCGCGCCCGTGTGAGTAGTTGCTGTGTGTAATTTCTGTAGGTGCGCCGCGGCGCCGACTCACGGCGCCGCTTTCTTCACGACACCTCGGCGGTCAGTCCCCGCCAGGTGAGACCCCCAGTTACCTGGGGGAGGCCCGGCGGGGGACGACCAGCGACGGAGGTGCCGACTCGGCGCTCCTACAGAATATGGGTGTAAATGCCTCGATCACTGTCGAGAGATCGCGTCGCCCCCGCAAGGGGGCGAGGCGAGCGGTACCGGGGCTATGCCCCCTGACCGCGGACGCTATACGGCGGCCCGTAAATACGGGCCTCTCATGGGGTATGCGCAAATGTGGCTAGTAGCCTGCCGGGCGCGCGTGAGTTGCGCGCGCCCGTGTGAGTAGTCGCTGTGTGTAATTTTTGTAGGTGCGCCGCGGCGCCGACTCACGGCGCCGCTTTCTTCACGACACCTCGGCGGTCAGTCCCCGCCAGGTGAGACCCCCAGTTACCTGGGGGAGGCCCGGCGGAGGGCGACCAGCGACGGAGGTGCCGACTCGGCGCTCCTACAGAATATGGGTGTAATGCCTCGATCGTTCCGCCCGGCCTCGTTTTATATCCGAGCACAAACAAGTTGAATAGTGAGGGAGGTGGGGATGGCGACATCGCCTGATCGGTCCGGTGCACGTGCTGTTTACAACGGTACGATGACGTACCGCCGTCATACACTTTGACATTAATTAATTTGATATATACTATGACATTTGCTTACTTTGTAAAGTATTTTATTATTTTAATTATTGTGAATGTGAAGACTATGTGGGTCATTTTATTTATATTATTTTTCTCTCTGTTCTCTTAGTTTTTGTCATGGTCTGGCAGTTTGAGTAACTAATATGGCCTACCCAAATGTCCTTTCTTTGGTATTGTTCGTCGAATCGTTGAGCTCCTTAAGTTTTGAGTTGAGCTGCACGATTTATGACAAATGCGTGCACTGACTGGACAGGTCCTCTCAATCTGTGTGGTTCTTTCCTCAAAAGACCATCTCATACATCGACCTACATGGTCTTCATATGATCTGACCAAGATTATGTCTGGACTTTAAAAGAGACTGTGACCTCTGAGTTTGTTTCGGCCTTTCTTTTCAGACTAGTCAGATAGTCAACGCCGACATCATCTAGTTTTAAAATATGATTGACGTGTAAAAGTGTTTGTACAAATCTACTTACAAAAATAAAATCATTTATCATATCGTGTGAACATTTTTACTACAACTACCCCCTTATTAAATCTACGCGTACTAACCCACTACGCCAATCGGCTTTATGTATTTTTAAGTTATAATATTTTATTTTCTCTCTGTAAGTGATTGTGTAAATCTTTTGAGAAAATAAATGTCTAAAACCGTAACTTTTAACTAAGCATATAGCTTAGCGGTTCAACGTCTGCTTTGCAAGCCTATAATCGATTCCCAACCATTGATATTTTTTGTGCTTCCTTTTTTTAAATTTTGGTTTACTAACAATATGGCATGATTGACTAATTGCTCTATAAAGGTATACCGTGATGATAAAACCCTAAATTTATAACTATCTGCAATATTCTAACCTTTTGGTTCATCGTTTTACAATTTGCGGTAAACTGTAAAACAATACGAACTTAATGCAATATTATTCATCCCGCATTACAAATAGCGTGATAATTTATATCCTACAGACTGACCAGACTTATAGGGAATCATCATCCGCCTACAGCAGTCCACTGCTGGACATAGGCCTCTCCTATTGCACGTCATTCAACTCGATTTTCGGCAACTCTCATTCAGCTGCTACCAGCCATCCTGCGAAGATCGTCGCTCCACCTAGCCTGAGGTCGTAACCTTACGTTTACTGATTCGCGGTCTACCGGTAACAGGGAATATATATGCAAAATGATAACATAATCTATCCCGTAGTATTCACAGGATACTGGAACATATTAGGTCCTTACCTATAAAATTGCCGTTTCACATGGAAAAAAACTTTTTTTTAAATCGAAAGTTATATATTTAATTAATTGGAATATTGGCCATTGGTGAATATGTGCTTTTGCCATTTTAGTGGAAGTTCGTTGATGGCTCTGCTATAAAAATCCTGGGAAAGGGAATCGATTTACTCTTTAGAGGCGTTTTTTACCGCCTCGTTGGATTTAAAATGTTTCGCCTGTAAAAACTTATCCAAATTCCAAATCATTACCATTTTTGGTAATTAGTTGGAGCAAGATCTGGTGAGTATGGTGGGTGACGGAGAGTTTCCAGTCGTAACTCCCATAGTTTTGAGGCGGTCCACTGTGCGGTGCTTTGACGCGATTTTGTTATTATTGTTCAGAGAGTTCATACGGTAGGGGGTAGCGTATGAACTCTCTCCGTATGAACTTTCCAAGCATTTTTATCTTTCCAATTTGAAGTAAATTAATAAGAATGGATTTATCACTTACGTTGAAGGCTGCTACAAGTTCCATCAAGGTTTGAGATGAATCTGCTTCCACTATGGCTTTCAATTCATCGTTATCGACTTTCATCTCTGGTCGGCCATGGGGCTCAAAATTTCCAGAACGGAAGCGTCCAAACCAAAAAACGAACCGTGTGTTCACATGCCTTACCATGTCCTATTGCGTGCTGTCTGTACTACGTTGGTGCCACGACGGAACTCGTATTCGAAAAAGCGCGCAATTTCGATTTTTCCATGGTCACAGAAACAGAGATATTTTAAAAAAATCGAACGGCGAGAAAACAAATGAACAACTGATTTTGAAAAACAAAATGCTATATTATAAAATTAATTTGAATTTGGAATTCTAAATAGAATGAAATATATCGATCTTCACATATAGCCGTAGCGGCAATTTCATAGGTAAGGACCTAATACATTAACACAACCAGACAAAAAATTTAATGCTAATTTTCGGCATTAGATTTTATCGTTCCCAGACCTCGTAGCAATTACTTTTTTTTCAATAATATTCAACCTACAGTTTTGACTTCGCTACGATTTTATTATACTAATAGGTACTAGTTGGTACTTACGTAATAAGTAAAAGCAAAAATATCATAACTCCTTCCATGTGTACAATAAAATTATAACCCTTCCTTTTGGCTTGCCATAGTGGGGTAAAAATGGTGATGCATTGAAAACATCGGTGTAGGATTACCACAATGGTATTCATAGTCCAACATTTTCCTGTGAGGCAATCTGCAATAGCAATTCTTTCAGTGGGTCTGTTGAACAAACAATTCCACATGCACTAACACCCATGCTTTCAACAAATACCTGTGGGCAATACGAAAAGTTTTTCCAATCGCTCGTAGAACAGTAAACATGAAGGTATTCTATTTGTGCCAATTCTCGTATTGGCGATTAGGAACTCGTATAGTCGATTGGTTTCCCGTAATCCGTGAGCGTAACCTATGAATTGATTTCGAAATTGAAATACACAACCACTTACACAACACACTCACTCACTTTAGTCAATCTCAGAATGGGAAATCGTCGTTTGACAGGAATAAACTAAATTTTGGTGATTTTTGTCTAGTTTAGAGGCATTTCTGACAAGAGAATCAGCACCATTGTAAAGCTAGATTATTTTAGTCAAACAATAAAAAAATATAGAACTTAGTTTGTATAATGTAGGAATGTTGTAAGCAATGATGTTACAAGAATATGACAAGCTTATTACAATCGTACTAAATCAAACCTTTTCTACCAGTCCCAGCCTCGCAATGCTTATCTACTGCATACATTCCAAGTACAATACACGGCACAAAGACAAGTCATAAACATAGTCATAATGGATTTCATAAAAACACGTAGAAGAAACAAATAGTTTGTTTATGCAGAAATATTACCCTTTTAAGGTTATGGCCCGGGGATAGTTCGCGTATGACCATAATGTTCTTTGGCGAGCTGTTATTTCCATTAAACGCTTATCTTGGAGATTCATGGCAAGCCCCGGCAAAAATGATGGTCGTTAAAGAAATTGAATACCCTTTACTCATGCTTAAACTTTCTCATATCCATTTGTTCTTAAGTTTCGGTGCCCCCGTGATGGGGTCGGGTTGCGTCGATTTTACTGGTTGCAGGTTTGAAACTTTAATACCTATTTTATGAAGGATAATTTGTTTTTTATCTTAACTAATATTATAAAGAAAAAAGATTTGATTTTTTGTATGTTTGTTTGTTACGCTTTCACGCTAAAACGGCTGAACGGATTTGGATGAAATTTGGCACATGTCACCTTGACCTGGATTAGGATGTAGGAAACTTTTATCCCGATATTCTTACGAACCGAGACCTATGCGGGTGAAACCGCAGGGTGCCGCTTGTTTGTATATAAATAAATAGTTAATAATTTACTTTTAATATATTTAAATCACGAATAATGTGTATAACTACTTTTTCTTAAACAGACTTGTCAGTTTGCCAGCAAATTGTAGATCTGCACTGTACTATATATAGGTGAACAAAAGGCAATGAGAAGAGCTGAAAAGTAACCAAAGTGGTGGTTACTATTGTTACCAATGGATTAGTAACGAGCTTTAAATTTTAGGCCCCATATTAGGCCGTTTGCAGTAGAAAAGATGTTTTGTTTTTTAAATGTACCTCCTACCTTTGAACAGGCAAGAGTTAACGGACAGACACCACTAACGTTTCAGCTATTGGAAGACCATCGCTGGTCTGACAGTGATCGCATAATATTGTATTTCATATATCATAAGCATAATCACCCCACTGCTTGGGCACAGGCCTCCTTTATTCGAGTGGAAGTGGGCTGCAATCTATCAGGCGGGCCCAGTGCGGGTTGCAGATGTCACATGTCTTCGAATTTTTGATTCTAGGACATATCAGTTTCCTCACGATGTTTTCCTTCGCCGTTTTGAGAGCAGTGGTGATGAAGCATACGACTACTGCTCATGGCAGCTCTGTCGGTCAAGAAATAACTAAGGGTAGCTTAAATCTTTCAGCATATCATATTTAACAATTTCAAATACTTAACGCCAATGAAACTCGCACAGCAGTGCACCGCAGAAAGTTTTAGAGATTGTACTTATGAATATGCAGAGCCTTCAAATTGTAAGCGCAAACTTTGACTGACGGATATAGGAAGGTATACCTACTTGCTCTTTACTGTCTAAGGCATATTAATAATTAACATATCCACCTGCACACCAGACATAGACATCTGAAGGCCTATTCCCATAATTAAATACGTTTAAAATCTAGTCGCAAGCTCATCTCAGCGAAAATCAATGTCAAAAACTTGTCAAAAACGTAGGGAAATTAGAGTTATTTCTGACAGATTGAGACTGAAAACGCTCTTAAAATTACCAGAATTGCCCCTCTGTTTTGCGAATTTGATTTTATTAGCTACTAAAATAGTCGCACTGACAGGTGCCAGAAACGCATTCTCTCGACGGCCGGCCTAGGCCCTATTTCTCGAAACTATTAGTTTACTAGTATATTAGTTTTTAGTTACTAGTGTAAAAATCACTAGTCCTAATATTTCCTGTTTCTCAAAAACAAGTACCTACTGGACTAATAACTAATAGTAGCAGACTAATAGAAATATTAGGCTGGCTTGGCTGAATACACATATTAAACTCTGATGGCTCTTCACTTATTAAAAAAAATACAGAAATGTTCCCGCCACTTTTGGATTCGTTTGCACATGGCTACTGCGTGGTACTGTGCTCTCGTACCCATCCAGGTTAGAGCACCTAAAATTATTCGTTTTGGTGACAAGGCTTAATTTCTTTCGGTTAACCATTGCAAACTAAGCCCGATAACAGCCATCAGGTTTTCCATTTTTATGCTCATTAAACTAATCCTTTCATTAAACTGGAATGTAGATTCGAATATTTCGTAAGTGTTTCTGTTTAAAAAGACTCGACGACAGCGAATTATCATTGTATCTCCATCACAATCGGAAGTCACTGTCCGAATCTGACCACATTTTATAAAATTTGTTGGTAAATTTAAGTCTAATAATTTTGGCTAATAGTTTTTACAAGTCTTCTGAGACTAATAGCTTTATCTGCGTAATTTACAAGAGTATTTAATAACATATATTTTTATGAAACCAAATTGAATTTACTCAGGTAACTTTAGCTAATATTTATTAGTTGGCAACTAGTAACTAATATTTTACTACTGTAGTTTCGAGAAACGCACACTAGCAAACTTGTAAAAAATATCCGTTTATGGACTCATATTATTAGTCTAATAAGTTTCGAGAAATAGGGCCCTGTAGAGAAAATCCTTTTAAAGAAATGTTTTAGTATTTATTTTATTAACTGCGTTAGTTAAATACGGCAAAGCAAATATGTCTATGTACTATACATATTTGTATTCGGCAAATATTTGTCGTAGAATATGGAATAAAAATAATGATTACTTCAAGGAATTTGTCGAGGGTCATAACCAAAAGTTCTGTACAAAAAAAGCACACTCGAATCGATACACGTGGGAGCTGTTGACCATACAAATTACATATAAGCCCCCTTAAACCCCAATTACGCACTTCTGCGGTCATAAGTGGAGTCCGACTCTTTGGTCAAGTGAGAAATGTAGGTACCTAATACATAAAGCACGCATATGTAGCTGAATTGACTTTTATCAATGTTCGCAAACAAGCAAAGAATAATTTTAAACATTTGAATAGAGAAAAAAATTATGTTCATCATAATTACCATTTTAGCCGAAAGACCTCCCCTGCTGAACATAGGTCTCTCCCAAGTACCAAGTGTTGCCATAACGACCGGTCCTAACGCTGTCCGTATTCATCAAATTCCCGCTTATGCTCATATTGCTATTTCAAACAATAGCCTAAATAAACTAAGTACCCTTGTACGTGAGCCCTTATATTAATAAGCTCATCGAGCAGGATTTCAACGCACGTCAATCAACGCTTCGGGCAGCGGCCTGTTGTCGCTTAATCATGTTGCTACTGGCGATCAACACTCCATTGTGTAGGTACTATAATATCTGTGATCGTTACATTATAAAAAACTTACTTAAATTACTTGTTATATTATAAAAAAAAACAATAGTAAAGTGAAGAATAGAGGAGTAATTTATTCGGAATTTAAGATAAGGTTATAATAAATTTCAGATCGCACTTCGCGACGGTGGGTGAGTGGGAGGGAAGTCATTGTAATTAGGTATCAGGTAATTAGGTATTATAAACAGTAAAAGTTCGATGAACCCAAACATATGAAAGGCATATTATTATAAAGCTACTTTCATATTAAGTTAATTGAAAAACAACTATGTAATCTTGAAAGTTACACAAATATTTCACCTGTATCCTGTCGTGAGTGTGTAATGAAACGTAAGTATAGATCCAAGACCAAACGTTAGTTCGAGAATTTCAGTCGAAATTGCAACAACATTTTTCCAGAACTTCCTTTGCCATCTAGATAAATCTATAAGATAGCGACCCTCGAGCACATTATGTGAAAATATCGTCGGGTGATGGCGAAAATGAACTCATGTGTTTGAGTAGGGAAACGTAATTTATAACCAGTGAGATATCAATCGTCATTCTTGAGAAAATTGAGCCACGTACCACCCGGCTAGACGTTTTATAAAACATTCATGTTCTTAATTAATACCTTGGTATTGTTCACGTCGACATAATTACAGAATTAACGTTTATGACGCTTTGTGTAAAATTAGGCATTTGGGTAACAAAAGATATTAAGTTAGAACATTTAAATAAGTAGGTAACATTAAAGATGTACGTAATTGTGTTAATGGCCTGTGTCAAAAACAGGGCTTGGTTTAAAAAATTCTCATTTACGTGTCACGGCACTCACAAAAACGTACATTATAATTAAATTTTATTCTAAATGGTTGTTTATATTTCTGTCTATAACGGCCACCTACTTAGGCAGGTAGATATTCAATTTGACTTTTTAGCTATCTTGTACAAATCTGACGGCCAATTCCTGTAATTAAAAACGGTCACAATCTAGCCGCAATCTCATCTCAGCGACAATCAATGTCAAAAACTTGTCAAAAATGTAGGGAGATTACTTAGAGGTATTTTCGACAAATTGAGACCGAGACTGTGAACGATCTTAACATTACAAGAATTGTCCCAATGATGTATGATATGTATAGGTGCCTATTCTGACAGCTGGGTCACGTAAGAGTCACTGTAAAAGTTTCAAGTACAATTACAGTGCTCTTGGTTGAAAACTTTTGAACTTTGAAGACGGCAAGCGATTATTATTTTGGCCGCGCTTCACTCCTATTTCTCATTTTTATGATTACTATTGTACAGTTTTTATTAGCGCCGCGGAGAGAGTTTATTATTTGCGACGATTAAATCCAAAGTTTTGATAATATAAAAGGTAGTATTCTAGTACCCAATATTTCAAAAGACAATGACCAAAAGTCGTACCAAAAGTCTCATGCATCAAGATCAAAATATTATACGAGTAGTAATCATTTTCATAATTTTTTTTATTTTATTAGATTTTTGAACAGGGAATTTATTTAAAGTAAAAAAAGTGTTGATATTGTAGTATTCTCTTCACATGACGTTCCGTTTCAAATGATATGAATAATATAAGCTTGAATTTTAAAAGTGTCATGATTACGTTTTTCAAAAAACATATAAATAAATTATACTTTTCCGATTCTACATTAATTAAAAACAACTAGAATATAATAGAATAGAATATTTACTCAAATGATTATCATTTTTTTAGAGCAATAATGGCCGTTCGCTTAGGTTATTTAGATTTTGTTGCAAATCTCCGATTGTTTTGTTTAAAAAAGAACTTTTACTGTAGGAGTTAATATGATAAGTGTAGTTTATAAAAACCAAAGTTTAACTTTGATGCAGCATGGTACGGGATTCCATAAATCCATGGGCATTGTCCTTTGTGGGGACAAAACAAAGGATAAGTACTTAAATCTCATTGTTTTCTTTGTTTTGCGTAGTGAATATCAATATAATTTAATTAACAGCCAAGTGTATCTACGCGTTTTATGTATTTCATAAAAATGAACACAAAAACATTATAGGTTTTTTTTATGTTATAGGTACGAGGGCTGGGGCCTCTAAGGCAGAGTTTATAGAAAGTGGTTAGGTACTGCCGCCGTCTAGACACCTGAGAAAACAACAGGATTACCAGGATTAGCGATAAGACATGCTACTTAGACGAAAACACAAGTTATTTCACTCATTAGTATGCTTACCTTTCAGATGAGAAATTGAGAACTTACAATGTTGCTCGCGCAAGAAATTGGCGAGGTGGCAGTGGTTTTCCGGATGAACCCTGTCTCATGGAGCCCTAATTGGTACAAACTACTAGAACCTACCTACATATAAATGCAGTGGACTGCGATAGGCTGAGTTGATATTGACATACAAATGAATAGGTACCCCAAGGTACGTGCCCACTTATTACGGTTTTATATAAATTGCAAGGATTGTTTAGTTTATTTAAAACCGTTCCCACTAAAAAAAAAGGATTGTTTAGTTTGGTCGGACCCGATTTCGTAGAACCTATACCTACCAAAAAAGCTCCAAACTTTTACGTTTTAGTCGACATCTATTAAGCTGCTGCAAGCATTGCTGCAAGTGTAAAAAGTGACTGCAAACTTTATCTTGTACACCTGATGCCGAAAGTACGTTCTACACGAGGTGTCCTAGGTATAAGAGCCAGGATACCTAAGATATTAGTATCTAATCTTAGTACAGTCCGGTCGTCGAGAGAATGAGTTCCTGACACCTGTCAGTGCAGCAATTCTAGTAGCTGATATAGATCAAATTCGCAAAACACGTATTCGTTTACATGAAACTGACAGGTGTAAAGAAGGCAATCTCTCGTCGGCCGCACTATATTAGTTTAACTGGGATAAAAAATATGTAGGTACTATATAGGTATTTGTATTCAATGCTTGTATTTTAAAATAAAAATATATTTAAAAACAATAACATTAGAAATCGTAAACGGGCGTATATGAAGCTAATAGATGGATGACATGACGTGACCACAGGTACCTGCCTAAGCCAAACTCACGGTCAAAGCAAATATCAAAGGAATGGACAGTAAGTTAGATAAACCGGCCGATTAGAGATATTATTGCGACTGACTGACTAGGCTCCATTAACTTAGTAGGTACCTACTGGTACAGCTGAAATTCGGCCATCTTTGTATGATAGATTCACGAGCAAACGTATGTATACACTCGGCTTTATTCAACTTTATTTTAAAATGAAATTTTATATTGTTATGAACATAGCATTTTCGAGCCCATAGGTTTATGTAATGTGTCGTATTTCAACGTTGCATTCGTTATTTCGCGAAAAAATCGCAATTGGAAGTTGTTAAGTGTTGACATATTGGTGCTCGTGACTGTACACCTTAGAAGTTACCTACGCAGGCTCTATGTATGTACTTTACGTTATAACTTCAATATCGCGCCTGATAAAACTGAATTCTCATTGAAACCTTTTAACAGGATCCTTAAATGGCGACCTAAATTCATTAAATATCTCTTAAAAGCAACGTATGAACGGTAGCATTTTTTTTTTTGTTGCTCTAAAAGATATCTAACAGTAGGTTTAGACATATTTTTCGTAGTTCGTGTCTGCATATTCCTGAAGCATCACAAGAGTATTGAGAATGTAAGTTTTGTGTACTTTCCGAAACATCTTGAATATCTTGAAAAATAGAGAAAGAAACTTTGAAATGCATTTTAACAACTCACAACGCACGTACTCATTTACGTCCACAACGTGCGTGCATGAGTTCCAAAACTACATGCGGTAAGATTAACACATGCCTGAAGCAAGCTTCGGGTACGTAAAAATATCGCGGCGGGATTTTATCGCGCAATGGATTTTTAACTCTCGGTGTACAGCCGAGAGTTAAAAATGCAACAGAGCGCATCCCAGCGTGTCAAAAAACACACACTGTTGCATTTTCAACTCTCGGCGCTAAGCAGTGCGTTGAATATCACGTGCGCGAAAAAAAATTGCCGCGGGAAAAATAGGTTTGTACAAACGCTTTTACACGTCAATCATAATTTTTTGAAACTAGATGAGTTCGGCCATCGGCAATTAACCATCACAACACAGTATTAATTGTAGGTAGATAGGTACACATGTATTCAACTCAGTTTATCGCAGTCCACTGCTGAACAGAGCTCTCCGAAGTTGCGCTATAATATTCGATTTAATTGAACAAATTATGAGCAAAGCAATTAAAGAAAGATTACCCTAATTTTGGAATTTTCACAATTAGGGAAATCTTTCTTTATTAAGTAATTTTGATTAATTTACTCTACCTACTTCCACAATAATACTACCTAAATATAACTTGTAGTACCTACGCCTACACCCTTATTACATAACACAATATCAATCTCAATCTGAATCATTTTGAAAGATATTGCTGATCCATTGCTCCATATGTTCATAAATGTGTCTGCTCAACAATGTCAATAACGCAATAAATGTTGTTGAACTGTCAAAATGAAACCCATTGCTGCTGATAGGGTGTTACGCAATTACCCTGCTGTTCATAGATTATATTTAGGTATGCAAAGAGCAAAACAAGCAAAGATTCACACTTACCGGGAAGCGATATAAAGTTGAGTAGCGTTTTAGCACGAAACTAAGCACATCGCAAGTTGCCAGGCGTGCTTGCGCACATGTGGCCGAATTTTCGCCCCGCTTGCCTAAGTGCAATACATAGAAACTCGGCACCTACGACCAGTATCGTCTTACCTCCACTTTCTAGCAATCTAACACATATGCACTACCACGGGCAAAGTTCGTGTTCAGTAGGTTCCTAGACTAGTTGCAACGCCCCGGGTGTTCGGTATTCACCGATTGTATCAACGCTGTGTGTAGGTATTAATTTACATTTAAATAATACACAAGCAGCTCTTGTCGCTAAAATTACAATTAATAGGAACATGGAATCACATTTCAAGACACATTATTTTATATTTGTATGGATTGGTGTTATTCACTTAATAATGTTTTGGAAATCAGTTCTTTAATAAGTTAGAAGTATGTATGAACCTACCTATTTAAAAACAAAAGAAAACTGCTGCTGGAGACAAAGTTCGTTAATATGTTAATTAATGACTTAAACATTTCGAAAAACGGATTAACCTTTGAGTTAACTTTAAAAATTGTTACCAGACTCGTTAACTTCCGTTAACATTCTCTAAGTCCGTTAATCGTTAATGAAGTACCTATTATTTGCTAAGTGCAGTGGTGGCCCATGGGCAACGGCCCTGACTTACGAGATGTAGGTCGTGGGTTCGAACCCAGGCAGGCGCTTTACTTTGTGTAAATATAATTTCATCACCTCTGCTCTCAAAACGGTGAAGGAAAACCGGAAAATATCGCGAAGAAACCGGCATGTCCTAGAACCAAAAATTCGAAGTCATGTGTCATCTACTAACGCTCACCGGGCCCGTGTGGTAGATAACAGCCCATTCCCTCTGGGAGAGAGGAGGCGTGTGTCCCAGCAGTGGGAACATTAGGTATTGGCTGATTATATGTTATCTTATTTGCCAAAACGCCACGCGGACCGCGTCGCGGTGCGTTAGTAATTATATTACAATCTAATGATATTTTATTAATTTTTCATATCTTGCCTAAACTTCTATAGCCCATAGCAACATATGTTACAAGTAGGATCACTAACGAAACGATATATAAAATGCAATTTCTATCACATGTTAACGATTAAAGTTAACTTCCGTTAAATCTTCCGAAATGTAACGCTTTAACCATTAACGAAGTTATGCTTTTTATTAACGGATTAGCGTTTAACAAAGTTAACGATTTGATCAACGGTGCCCAGCTATGCTTAGATAACTACCCTTTTACAATTCAAAGGCACGAGGTAGCTAGAGCAGGTACGTTTTTTTGCACAACCTGATTATACATTAATCTTAATCGTGATGACTGTTTTAAGGCACCGTATTAAGCCTAGACGGCCTGGAACTTCAATTAAGTACCTAACTTTTACCAACTTCGTTTTCGAACTTAATAAAGGTTCCATTAGACTTATAGCATGTTCTACACAAAAACAAATACACCTTTTCTCTTCTTCTAAAAATACAAAGCCATTTTCCATTTTCCAATCGACCAGCTCAGGTCGGTGCCTCATTTACATACATCGTTGAAACTTTTGTTCGATTGAAGTCCATCCCGCCGAAATGCGGTCGGTGCGAATTTTTAGAAGAACGCGCCGATGTAATTGTGATTCGAGTTCGAGTGGTTAGAAGCTTTTCTTGGGTAAAATCGCGACACGTCCGGAAAAGAACTTTGATTTACATTAAAGATAACATTTCTTAAAGAGAGCAAGTGGTTCTTGGGTATTTAAGCTGATATTGGGATAAAAATAAATCAGACGTTGGCAATTAGATACCTCTAAGCAAACAATATTAGCAATAAGCAATTTATTTTGAAATTACCCATTCATCTGCCTAGCGTTGTTGTCCAACTATGTTGGGGTCGGCTTCCAGTCTAACCGGATGCAGCTGAATACCAGTATTTTACATGAAGCGACTGCCTATCTGACCTTCACAACCCTAGTTACGTACTGGGTAATACGATACCCCTTGATAAGACTGGTTGTCAGACTTTCGGGTTTCTGACGACCCGTAACGACTGTCATGACTGACATGAATGATAGCAATACCTGAAATTACCTATTGTTGATTAGTTAAACGCAGGTGAATGAACGTTTATACAGTTTTCGTTATGTAATTTTCAAACGTAGTTGAAAACACAGTATGGAATTATGCAGTTTACAACGAAACTCGAAATTTCTCCAGGGATCACTAGGTAGCCACCTCTAGAAAAATGGGTTCTCGGAGATAAACATGATCTGAAGAAATTAATTTAAAAATTGTTCTGTTTGATTCCCTATCCTCTGAGCTCTGCAGTATCAAGGGACTACTGTAATTTGTTTTTAGTAGGTTTCTTACGTACGTACTTTTGATGAAATTTTACTACTTAGGGAGGTACGTTCCTACTTAGATCCGGCACCCTAATTGCGTAACACATTATCAATCTGAATAATTTTGAAGGATATTGCTAATCCATTGCTTCATATGTTCGAAACATGTATCTACCCAACAAAGAAAATAACGCAATAAATGTTGTTGAACTGTCAAAATGAAAGCCATTGTTACTTACTGATAGTGTGTTACACCGTTGGTACTCCACGGATAAGTTGGAAATTATGGTTTTATCAACAAAGTACGATGTAGATAAGTATTTTAGTGTTTTCAGCGCTTTCAGAGCTTTCAGTAGTTCGTGGAACCATTTTTCAAGTAGTAGGTAGTTAAAGTTTTAACGCCTCTCCAAACACGGCCGGGCCCCACTGACTATTGAGGGGTTTCCTTGTTGATAGGTTCTAACACTTACAATTCAATCGCATTGTAAGATCTATCGAACTCGTGCAGGGATTGTTGTCGACACGCCCTCACTGCCGAAACGTTTCCTTGAGGGGGGAACGTGGGGAACTTAAAACAAAATGGATTGATGTGCCAGCGATTTGTACCTACCTACTTAAAAATAAAAGTCCAACACCTACTACCGTGCCCTTTTTACATTGCTAAGATCATTGAGATACTGGTACCTACATATAAGTAAATATCTGCCGACTAAGATCATAAGAATACTTATTGTGCACATAATAAAGACTATTCTATTCTATTCCTGGTATAGACATCAGCTTATCTTAACGAATCGCCGAAGGATAATCAAAGGAAGTGCGGACGTAATCGAAACTATAACGAAAAGCATTGCTGACGTGTGCACAACGCTTAGAGCGCGACGTTATTAGCACAGGGACAGGTTGCCACTGATGGCCATCCTCTCGATATAATCGGTTGGGTACTAGGTAAATTGCCAGCAATGAAGGTAATGGGAACCTCTATTAGAAGAAAATTCCACACGATGGACCATAACGCTATTTTCCTACATTATCTAGTAGTTACAGTTACCTAAATCTATATATTCATACTTATACAAGTTTCAAAAGTAACACGCTTTCAATCACAATCTGAATCATTTTGAAGGGTCTTGCTAATCCATTGCTTCATATGTTCGAAAAATTTGTCCGCTCAACAATGTAAATAACGCAATGAATGTTGTTGAACCGTCAAAATAAAAGCCATTGCTACGATTTTTCTGTGTTACGCAATTGGACTCATTTTGCTCACATCTCATGCACAGTGAAAAAGTATGTAAACACACCTCACAAATTATTACTTAGGTATTCCTACCTAATTGTACCTAGAACCTCTAGAAACGAAAATAAATTCCCTCTTAATTCTATTATCACTGGCATGTATGTAGGTACGCGAATTCCGGCGTAAGCTTTGAACTGCGCACAGATTACTTAGTTCTTTAGTTGCGTACACAACGCAACTTTAGAAGAACGATATCCAATTTATTACATGCGAATAGGTAGGTAATCTCAATTAAACTAGTTTTGTTCGAAACTAAGATCGTTTAAATCGCGTGTATGAAGTCGGTACCTACATACCTACGTCTACACAGCAAGGGACCACCAACACATAAACTGTAACTGTAAACAAGTCTTAACAAAGTTTCGTGGTTAAGTTGTACGGTCTCTTAGTGTTTCGTACAATTCTATTGTTTAGTATGAATAACTAAGCGGGAAGATAATGTGGCCACCGTTATTTATTGGCTATTAACGTTCCAACTTCATTTGCTACATTATAGAATTTAACACTGTTTCAATAAACATAGTTCCGTTATTTACGAATGGTTTAATTCGGTGCTTATAAAAGTGATATTTGTTTTTTTTCTTAAGTTGGTAGCCTCTACGAGTTTCCACTCGCTCATAGACGCTGTGATTTTTTTACACTTGATTTCTTTTCAGTTTTCGAAATCTTTGACTTTCTTAGTACACTATTAGTTATTCTTGGAGATATTTCTTATAGAAAACGCTCGCTACGCGGCTAGCCTGTAAACGCGTGGCAACCATTAGATTACCTACTTGCTGAGGCTTTTATTTATTTATTTATTAAAAATGTATGCACAAGTAATAAAAATACTGTACAAAGGCTTTTCTTAGCAAGGGCCACCGCCCTATGTATACACATAGAACTGATTGTTTTGCATAGAACTTATTATTTATTTATATAGAACTTATTGTTTAGCTTGTAGGTATGTACACTCTTTACCCATGGTAGATATACCTACAGCACCCATGTCCTACTCTTTCAAAACTCAAATTCCCAAAAAGAGTAGGTTTAGGCACGGAATGTAGAGAGTTTTTCTGTCGGTTTTGTTAGGAGGGTTGGGGGTATAGTATTCTCACATATCACCTGCAGTTTTGTTTCAATCCCGTTCCTTTGTAATAGGATGCGAGCCTATTGAGATCGACCGGGAAAAATTCAGACTACAGGCTGCTACTGAGAATTCACTGGGGAACAAAAAATACTTTTTTCCGCCTAGATTTTGTAATTGGTTTTGATAAATACTGATATTAAACATAAACGAAATGTACCTATGTATGTATTTAGGTACTTAGTTTGGATTGACCACGAATTGACTCAGGTTCTTGAGATAATCGACATGTACCTACCTAGTTGTAAACAATCATTTGAAAAAAATATTAATCTACTGTCCTAACTTGTATCCCCAACCAAATTTTGTTTGACGTAGTTAGTACAGTCGAGTTCACTAATATAATGGCAGTGATAATGTTTCAAAATATTGTAAGCGTTAAAATGATCATATATGTAGTTCTATACAAACTTAGACATCAATAAAATGTTATCATATGTATGTTACGGTAGTGCAGTCAAAAATATCTGACTACTCTTCGGAACATAAATATCTAAATACTCTAGATTTCAATATATTTGGTGCAACCTAGGATTCGTAAATATCTATAAGTAGGTACAGCTTTGAATATTCAACTAAATGGCCTTTACCATTAAATTTGTTTTTGCTTGCCGGAGCAGAAGTACCTACGAGTAATAATGCAATGTTGCCGTTCGTAATAGGACTGTATCAAGCTGACAACGTTGAGAGAGATGAAAATCTTATGGTCAACGCAGACTATAGGTACCTACCTATTTGTTTAAAACTTTTCAGTCGGTTTAAAAATAACAATAAAATTTAATTAAGCACATTAGTATTTAATTTTTATTTTATTATTCTCAAATTCTTATTTTATTCTTCTGAAAACCTAACATTTAAAATAAGGTAGGGAACTTCCAGGCAAGGTTTAAGCAATTGTGCTGCCTGTTTTAGAATCTGGTATATCCACCATTGGCATCAATAACATCTTGCAAACGTTCACGCATTGATGCAATCATGCTTGAACAGGCGGCCCTACTTCTAAAGCCTTCCCAAATCTCATGTACGTGGACCCTTAAATTGGTGACTGAAGAGAATGCTATCCAGTAGGTATTCGGATGAAGGATGTCATAACTGACCACTTCAAATTGCATTTGTTTCAAAGAAAAATATTACTATAGGATATCCTACTTCTGTAAAGAGATTGTTCAAAGAATTTAAGACAACAATTCGAGACATGTCAAATTGTCAAGATATTTTTCATAGAAAAATTGCATAGATATTTGTGAACCTAACTTTGATCCACCGGTTGATCGCGTCCCAAAGGGTCATGGCTGTCCGGCTCATTCGAGGATACCGCACGGTCTCCGCTGAGGCGGCAAGCCTCCTTGCCGGATTGCCGCCGTGGGATCTGGAGGCCAAAGTCCTCGCCCACATATGGGAGTGGCGAGAGGAGGCAAAACGCTGGGGCGTTGCCCCGCTGCCGCGAGAAATCACGGCACAGCGGACAGAGCTCCGGCGGGATCTCATAGCGGCATGGAGAGTGCGATTGTCGCAACCCAGCGCTGGGCACGCCACAATTGCGGCGATAAGTCCCCTCTTTGAGGAGTGGCTAGAGAGGCGCCACGGCGCCCTCACCTTCCGCCTGACGCAGGTCCTCACCGGACACGGTTGTTTCGGGAGGTTCCTGTTCAGGATAAAGCGGGAGGAAACGCCAGGGTGTCACCACTGTGGGGATCGCCCGGAGGACACGGTGGAGCATACGGTGGAGATCTGCCCGGCTTGGGCGGGACCCCGCCGTGTCCTCTTGGCGGCGATCGGCGGCTGTGACCTCTCGCGTCCGGCCCTCATACAGGCCATGGTCCGGAGCGAGAGTGAATGGGAGGCCGTCACCTCCTTCTGCGAAGCAGTAATGCTCGCGAAGGAGGAGGCGGAGCGCGCGAGGGAGAGGCAATCGCTGCACCCTCGCGCTCCTAGCCGCCGCAGGAGACGCCCTGGACGGGAGTCAACAGCCGACTCCCGGCCACCGTAGGCGCGGGCTTGCGGGCGGCGAGCTATGGGCAGCTCGCCGCCCGGTAAGGACCAGGCCCGGGTCGACGGCGCGTTGTGTTCCACGCGCGCCTCAAAGAGCTGTCAGCACGAACTGACGGGGTCCGCTAGGGCCGATGCCGCCGGGGCTGCGGGTTGTTCGAAAGAGATACCGTGGCCCCTGGCACAGGCAACTGAAGGAACACGGGTGGGTTTTAGTCAGTACAAGTCTGACACTCCCTTCTGCCCAGAGCGGGAGGAGTCATTTGACGATTTCCCACCCAGAAAAAAAAAAAAAAAAAAAAAAGGCAGAGTTTTATGAAATTTACCATTGCCTATATATTTTTGATTCATGAACGTGCTCAGATATTAACGAACTCGACTGTACCTAACAATAAGTATTACTTTTGTACTGTGAATGTGAAAGGTATGAACCGGTTCAAAAGAACCTTGCCTATACAAGGTGGCAGGTACCTATACATCGAAGCGCAAACTGTAGGTAACCATTGTTGGGGGCTTAGCCGATTCCACATAAACCCAAATACGTTCTTTTGAACCGGTTCATACCTTTCAAATTCACAGTACAAAAGTAATACTTACTGTTAGGTACAGTCGAGTTCGTTAATATCTGAGCACGTACATAGGTACCAGCGTATGATAACAGTCGAATTATTCCTTTACTTCACTGGGCTGAATGGGAATGAATATAGCAGATAGTTACAGATTTAACCTTTTAATGTTTTGTATGTACATGTTACATATATCACTTTTAATTGTTTGTATAAAATGATGCAGTCAATCATGACAACGTACTTGTATTACGGCTATTTTAGTCAACTTTCAACAACGCACATATCTTAGCGGTTCGAAGACTGCTTTGTAAACCTATGTTCGATCCCCAACAATTGATATTTTATGTGCTTCCATTTTTTAATTTAAATTTGTTTATACTATTATAATAGGATAGTTCATAAAACGTAGGTATACCTACAGGGAGCTTGGGTTGAACTGCACTGATTTTTTGTACTATGACTATGTATAAAAAAGCAGTGCTGTTCAACTTCTGATAAGAGATGGTGGTAAGCCCCCAGAAAGGCATAAGGGTTAGGCATTAATTTTTATTATAATCTTTGTAATAAAAATTTATATCTATGGTTAGGAGACTGCTAATGAGAAATCCTGTGTGTTTACAATCTACTGTTATATTATTTTAGTGATAACTGTTCGTCAGGAATATAAAATTTCGCAAGTAATGAAAGATTACTACTGAAGACTGCGGGAATCGACCTCAGGACGAGCTGCTTCTTGCTTGCTTCCGCGTCACCAGACCTGACTCTTCATATTCTGCCTGCTGAGAAAACTACAAAGGTACTAGTACACAGGAAAGTGTTATAAAAATGTGTATGTTATTTTAGTATAATGTTGTGTCTTAAGACTTCCACACGAAGAAAGTCGCAGACAAAAGCCAGTAAAAATATTTATTTTAATACGACATTAAACAGGTATGATATTTTTAATTTCGGAACAACCAAGCTATTTTCCTCTGTCTGCTCGGTGTAGCACCTGTGGTTTGAAAACTTTCTGGTGAATGCTAATTCTGTGCTAACATGTAGGATTTTAGTAGAATGTCTAAAATTCTACATTACATCTATTGTTTGCAGTTACTAAAACAAAATAATTTAACGTTTTGTATAATTTCAGTTCAACAAATACAAAAATTACTTCAACAAATAGACTGTCATTTACAGAACAACATCGTTCATTTAGATTCACTCTTATTTTTAATCTTTAAATGAATATCGATAACTACTGTTTTCTTAAATAAATCGACTAAATCGCTTCGAATATGTGTCTTGATTTGTTGTAGTCTACCACCGCCGGCGCCCGCTATCAACCGTGATAATCTTTCAGTGGGGCACTCCACTGATACTGAACAAAGAATTTTCTGTTGTTCCTCAATATCTTCATAGTACTCAAGCTGTACATTTAGTTTGTATGGGATCTCTTGCGCCAAAAAGTCTAGGAACTTAGCCCTCACTGCTCCTTCTATCAAGGACTCTGGTTTCTGGTCAGTCCATTTAGTAGGAGAGTACTGGAAACCTGCGCTTTTCGCGTTGCTTATGAGATATTCCTGCAAAACAATACAGAATACTTAGAATTAGATCCTAATTAATGTCATAAATGGAAAATGGTTAGCAGTCTTCTGCACAAGAACTTTCCATTGTGCAGAACATTCAATTAGCGTAACTATGTATAATGTTATGTTTGCAGTACTTACCTTAATATCTTGCACTCCATCACCATTCAATGCTGATACAAGAAAGACATCAGAAAATTGACTATATCCTTTTTGTACTTTGTTTTCCGTTTTACTTCTACTCTTTTCAGTCCCAGGAATAGGATTGCCAGCAATGACACCATTGGTAAGGTTTCTTATTATTGTCAGCAATTGATTTTTGGATTTCAATTTATCAACCTGTGGAAAAAAATATTTGATAAAAATAGTTACTTTCTATAAGTAAGTTCAGATATTGAATAGGATGTAGTTCAGATATTGTATTGTAATTTAAAACATCTAATTCAATGTGTTACAAAGAAAATTTAGAGCATGTCATTAAGGAAAGGGATGCACATAATGTGCGCGTATGCATGTGATTTGGCACCCGACATTGATAAAGTACAAAGAAAAAAATGTTCCGAAATGTTGAAAAAGGATTGAAAAATGTTTTTTTTTCGTAGGAATGGTCAAAATTAGGTAAATACGGCTAGTTCAACGCGTCGCCAACTTGCTTCGTGTTGTGTATTCTGCGATGAATGAATTGCTAATCGGGCGTGCTAAAATTGATACTTTAATTTTCTTATTTGTTTTGTGTAAGTAAAAGAAAAAATGATAATTTTTTTCCTGCTAATCCTACTAATATTATAAACGTGAAAGTTTGTATGAATGGATGGATATTTGTTACTCTTTTATGCAAAAACGACTGAACGGATTTGGATGAAATTTGACACACAGCTGGTTTATAACCAGGATAAAACATTTTATCCCTATATGCCCACAGGATCTAAACTTATGCGGGTGAAACCGCGGAGCGCAGCTAGTAATCTATATGATATTTTTATTTTATTTGAGCACCTATCATTCATGTCTACTTGAAGGCAATAACTTAGTTTGCACTGTCTAAGACGGTAGGTCATTACACCATTTGTTTGATGAATTTAGATTTGGGCAATGACACTTTATAATGATTATGTAACAGATACTGCACCTCCTATTTGAAGTTGTCGCAAGTTTTCAATTTCATCCTGTATAGTGACCTCCACTTACTTTATTGATTATTAAAAAACTAGGTATATCAGCTATGATGTTCAACATATTGACAACATCGGTATGAAGGAAGTCCTTTGTGTATCTGTTAGAGACATCATGAACAACACCTACAACATCCGCACACCTCAAGCTTTTGTGACATGCTCCAATCATAGAATCAGGCAAATTGTATCTGGAATAGAATGAAATTAATTGAATCACACAAAACTAATACATTATGGAAATGTTGTTTCAAGTTTGATGTAAAATAAAGTTTAATGGTTTTACTTATAAACAATGATTTAAGATTTAAGTGATATTTAAACGTCAAGATGTATGGTTATACAGTCGCAAATCACTACTTAACTTTAAGCTATGTCTATGTGAATACAGGAGATATGTAATTATGCATAAGAATTTTAGTTTCACTTAGTTAGTTACTTAGGTAGTTAGTTTACTTACTTCTTTTGTTCTTTTTCAGTTACAACTCCAGGAGTGTCCAAGAATATAATCTGTGTGTCATTTTGATAACACATGGCTCTCACTAGCTTTGTGGTTGTGTGAACTTTATTGGATGCGGCACATATCTGCAATTATAACAAAATCCTTTTATGGTTTATTTTAAGTTTCTTACCAACTAAAAAGTTGCAGTTGCCACCAGTTTACAGGTTATAAAATTATTTAAATAAAGTTTCGTCATACCTTTCTTTCTGTGACTTTATTGATGAGAGTACTCTTTCCAGAATTAGGAGCTCCAATAATGGCTACATTTACAACTTTGCCTACATTTCTTTCACTTGCACATTCTGGTTGTGATGAGTAAAATACGGCTTTAAAATTATGTTTTCTGTATGTTATACGTAAGACAGACAAAGCAAATGTCGTCATCTTGCAGTAGTACAATTACATTTAATTGGCTTAGAGCAAACGCACTTATTGCAGGTATTTTTTTGTAAATCTGTTTGTTTTCTATTTCCAACAAGAACAACAGTCATACAACTTGTGCTGTGTGCAAGTAGCTAAACAGGTGACACTGACGTCTGACATTACTAACAATGACATTTATTATCAGTGCTGCAGCTTCCCCGCTGGCTGCCGCTTGCGTTTTGCTTTTTGAGACTATGACTGTCTGTTTTTTTTTTTTTTTTATAAATGGCATCTCGTAGTTGACCTTGAGAGTTCGTGACTACTTAACCGAACTATCCTGTGGTTGCCTTAAGAAATCTTAAAGCCTCCAGCCAGGGCTAAAACTAATTAAAACTAGGCGACTGCACGCTAAGGGCACCCCCCGTGGGGTACGAACCTCGGCTTAGGGCGTCGCTGGGAGAGGGCAGCAAAGGGACAGGCTGGATCGAATTTATATTATTAGTGCTTTGATGAGCACGGCGTTTCCTAGGACTATCTCTGAGAAGAAAGGCCGAAACAAACTCAGAGGTCACAGTCGGGGGATTTATAGCTACTGGCTCAGCTACGGCGCGGGCTGGCACTTCAGCGGGCAAGGGTCGGGGGGGAGAATTTACTTGGGGGCATCGCGAGGGACCTGGGCGGCGAGGTCGGAATGTCGGTAATTTGTGTTTGTGTAATGTGCTGGTTGCCCTATCGCTCTCCTGGAGGAGGGTTATGGGGTCATCGGGGTCAACGAGAACATGCCTTGGACGGCGAAGCTTACTAATTTTGGAGGGGGTGTATTTGGCGGCCGCGACAACCAGAGGGTTGCGGTGATTGGCGGCTGTGTCAAAGAAACGCTTGGAGAGGCGTTTCATGAACTGCTGGAGAGTGGGGATCTTGAGATCGATATGGAGGATCTTGTTGCGAACGAACCAAGGGGAGTTTGTGGCCTTTCGGAGGAATCGGTTCTGAAGGGTTTGCATCCTATGGATGTGGCGGGGCTTGGTGTGAGCGAAGACTACGCAAGCGTAAGTCATTATGGGACGGATGCACACTGTATACAAGCGCATTTTGCACTTGAGTGACAGCTTGCTGCCTTCATTGAGGACGGAGTGGAGACAACCGAGAGCGAAAGCGGCGCGCGAGCGGACCGTATTTATGTGCTCTGAGAAGGTGAGGTGTTGATCGAGGATAACACCAAGGTATTTGGCTGGCTTTTCCCAAGGGATTGGCTTGCCGAACATGGTGATGGGCGGAGGGGGGGGGGGTAGGAGTCTGGGTTTCAAATAGAGAACCGCTTGACTCTTATCGGGGTTGACTTCGATACGCCATTTTCTGAACCAAGCAGCCAACTTGTTGACTGCGGTTTGGAGACGAAGCCGTATTTGGATGTGGCTGCGATCAGTGTAATAGATGGCTGTGTCGTCTGCGAACAGAGCCAGATGGGTCTTAGCGTCTTTTGGGATATCGCTAGTGAACAGCGTGAATAGGAGTGGGGCGAGTACAGAGCCCTGGGGGACTCCTGCTCTGATGGGGTGGGGGGATGAGAGCGCTCCTTCGATCTTGTAGCGGAAGGTGCGGTTCGACAGGAAGTCTCGTAGGATGAGAACGAGCCGGTCTGGCACACCGAGTTGGTACAGCTTGAATAATAAGCCATTGTGCCAGACATTGTGGACTTTGTCGAATGCTTTCGCTATGTCGAAGTAAATAACACCTGTCATTATACCGCGCAGGAATTCTGAGTGGATATGCTCGGTGATGCGGTGGACTTGTTGAACACAAGAGTGTTGGGTTCGAAAACCAAATTGCTCATCAGGAAAGAGGCCTTTTGTTTCGGCATAGACCCTGAGACGCTTGTAAATAAGCCTCTCGTAGATCTTTCCGAGGACTTTGAACAGACTGATGGGACGGTAGCTCGTCGGTTCAGACCTGGGCTTTCCGGGCTTATGGATGCCAATGACGGTGGCTTCTTTCCACGATTGTGGGAAAGTGTTGTTGCCCATGGCGCCATTGAAGATGGTGGCCAGTAGCAATATTAGAGGGGCTGGGAGGAGCTGGATCACTTTGTTGGTGATCCCGTCCGAACCGGGGGCCTTTCTGGGTATGAGACCTTTGATGATATCCTGCACTTCGTCTGGAGTGACGGGAGGCAGAGGATTATCAGGGTCTTCGACGGGCGGGAGGGAGGCTCGACGTTCGACTTCCGCGTCGACCTCTAAGAGGTGAGCTTGGTCTACTGGTTGAGTGCTGGGTGAGCATTGAGCTTCGAGGCTGATAGCCAGGCACTCGGCCTTTTCGTCATCATCGAAAGCGATGGTTTTGTCTGGGCGGACCAGGGGTGGTATGGTGACTACTTCGCAGGATTTGAGTCTCCTTTGAAGCTCCCAGAAGGCGTGATGGGTGGGCTCTAGTTCGCTTAGCATCATATTCCAGCTAGCTTCACGCCACTCCGATAAACGTGACTTTACAGAATGCTGCCGACCGACCGTTACTCTTTTAAAATGTTTTACAATATTTTGCATACTTACATTAATTATTTAATTAAACGTGAAGACGATGCACCTAAAAATAAAATTACTATACCACAATAGGTAAAAGAATTAAAATGCAACCAGTTTGATTTTGTCTAGACTCTAGAGATTGTCCTATGGAGCAGGTTACCAGCATGTTTCCAAGCATTCTTATCTTGGATATAATCCTCTAATTTGTAATATCCTTGCTTACAAAGTGTAATTTTAATATATTTTTTAAATTTTCTTTCATTTGATTGCAATATTTCACAAGGTATTTTGTTGTAACATTTAACACAGTACCCCATAAAAGATGTATGTACTTTAGATAATCTGAAAAAAGGTTGATCTAATTTATCTTTATTTCTAGTATTAAAATTATGTCTATCACTTATTTTATTATAAAGATGTTGATTTTTTCTTACATACATAATATTTTCATCAAAGAGATTTAGTAAATAATTTAATGTCTTTGATTTTCATAAATGAATTGGCAAGGTACCGTCATAATATTAACCCTTTTAAATAGTTCCGAGTTTCGCAGCGACGTAGATTGTAAATGGCTCTGACAGCTCTCTTTTGCAAAATAAAAATGGATTCAATGTCAGCAGCCAGACCCCACAGTAAAATGCCATATGACATAATACTGTGGAAGTAACTAAAATAGACCAAATGCGCGGTAGAAGTTTCTTGCGTTGTAGAAGATTCTTGGTTGTAGTCATTAATTCTGTAAGGTTTATGGTTTTTATGGTATTTGGCTGTGTAACATTGGTTGTATAAATAAATAATTGTAAAAAATAGTGACTTGAGTTTTACTACAATTCATATCTCTGGTTGCAGTGCGATGTTTCATGTTGTCAGTCGGCGGTGGTAGTAGCCGATGGCAATGGCGGTGGCATTCGCTACCGCGTGAGTTTAAACATAGAACGAGCAGGCAGCACCCTATACATATTGTAGTCTTTGGGCAGCACTGCTCAGTTCAACTGGCAAATAATTTGGTGGTGTGGGTTAACACGACAGCGACACAACATAAACTTTAATATAGCAGTCTATGACATTAACCCATATAACTAAAAGTACTCTGTGTCTCAGTTTTTAAGTGTATAGTCTATGCTCTGTGATGTGACATACATACACTCACTCATTCATACACTGTTTGTTGGTTGTATGCACAGGTTGTATGTGTGTTTCAGTGTGAGTGGGTCAGTAATTTTTTGGACAGTGAGCGAAAAAGCGGAAAAATTATAATTAAAAAAGGTTTGCTTGCTTTCAATCAATCGGATCTTATATGTTACTCGAAGGTGGTTTGATATCTATTCGTTATTTTAAGAGGAAGCTGCATGCTTGGTTAAAAAATCGCCGGCATGATTTTGTTCAGGTAAAGTTTTCAAACAGTAAAATACTTTCCCAATCCTTTTAATTTACGTTTTCAATATTATTTGGAATAAGTTTTTCATGACTACCACCAGTTGTTTTTATTTTTGTTTTGTTTTGTCTCCTTACTTTTTTCCTACTACTTACCTATTTTATTTTTTTGTTTTCCAGAAATGTCAGAGATAAAGTATAAAAATCAGATTTTGGCCGCTATTGATCACTTGCGTTCACGTAAATCCCGTCCCGATATAAATAGAATTTGCAAGTTTATGTTAAAGTGTTACAAAGTTCTACCTAAAGACACAAAAGCAGATCTCAAACGTTGCCTGAAGGAGAAAAGTATTTTTAAAGTTGATTATAAAGATAATGTAAGCTATAGGAACGCTGCTAAGTGGCGAAAAAAGTCAAACCAAAACAACAGTGAGTTGAACCTGTATGAGTCTATTCAGCTTATATCAAGTTTCTCATGGTTTAGTATGAGAACAAAATATCCCATGAAGTGTCCAGTCACTTTTGTCCATGGCCATATCATACAATTGAGGGTTTTTAAAATTAATTATACTCAATTACATAAAATTTGCTTCTTTTTTTTAGAAATGTCTTCATCAGTTGCAACAAGTGAGCGAAGAGTAATAACTTCTGCAATTGCTACTCTTATTTATCAGGATCAGAGCTATTTGGAGAATGGCATTGCTTTTGATGATCTTGTGTCAGCAGCAGGTTCACAGGGAACCAAGTATTCAAAGAAGCAACTGGAAAGTATTGTGAATAAAGAATTATCCTCAGGAAGTTTAGTTAAATTACAGAATGGCAATTTGGCATTGGGTCCTGCTGATCATGATGGTGATAGCTCTGATAGCTTCAAATTTGAGTACAATGCTGATTTCAACAATACAAAGGTATGATTATTTTTATTTTTATTCTTTAGATAACTCTGGGACCTTTCAATTGTTTGAAGAAGCTATTTGACATTTAGATATCTTCTAATGCACACTATTTGATATATTGTTCCGTAAAATAGATCATCATCATCTTCCTGCCCTTATCCCGTGTTACTTGGGGTCGGCGCAACACGTTTTCTTCTTCCATTCTCCCCTGTCAACCGTCACGCTATCATTCACTCCCTTCTCTTTCATATCATTCCTCACACAATCCGTCCATCTTTTCTTCGGCCTTCCTCTCGCTCTCCATCCATCAACATGTATATTCATCACTCTTTTAGTCACATGCGTTTTGTCCGTTCCGTAAAGCAGATATTGAATTTAAAACCACTTCGTGATAGCACATTACCAAAAACATTAATTTTAATGTGAATTTTAAAATTGATATCTATATATTGATATATACTCTAAAATAAAAATGCTTGTTGGCATCACATGATCTCAGTCATTTTAAATAAAGTGTTTTTGTTCATAATTTTATTTTAAGGTACCTAGGTATTTTTTGCATGCTAAAATAAGAAAGCAAAATATGTGGAACTATTTTTATTTAAAACCTTTTTTGTACCACATTTTATACAAAATAATTAACTATCCTATTCTATTCACAACCACGAAAAACAAAGCATTTAACAACATAGATACAATGTATAAAAATAGTTTTTTCCATTTACCAATCTAAAGCTATATAAATATAAAAAGATATTGCACATTCTCATCACATATTTATACAAATCTTTGACTAAGTACAGCATTTGATAATCTTCCACAACCACAGTTATAATTTTTCTGGCTGATAAAAAAAATGTTTTCAATTTCTTACATAATTTAACACATTGAAATAAAGTAGCAACTGGATTTTGAAAAATTGCACAACACATAAAATTTAAAAAAAAACTTGCCAAGTGTGTGTCTGACCACGGACAGTGAAGGTTTCTGTAGTTAGGATGAATATATTTTACGCATGCACAGTATTCATTTTATTGATTGCAAAAATGAGTTTGTAACTCTCAGAAAAATTAAAGTTTTTCTGCAGTTGTAACCGAAAACATCCCATATCTCACAAACAGGCACTTAGAAACATCATAAATGATAAAAAAAATCGTAGTTTTATTACTTAAACTGTTGTTTAGCGGTGCACAAAATACACCTATCTAATTTTTATTGCGGCGGATTTTATATCGTTTGGCGGATAACAGCCAAACGACACGACTTGACGAAATTATAACGATGGAACCCTAAAAAAGCTTTTCAAAGATGTGCTCCGTTTTTTTGCAACCAAGTTTAATTCTTTCCAGAGACAGGTGATAAATTATAGACAAGTTAGTTTTCATAATTCAAACTTTTTGTAAATACTGGCCTTTAGAAAGATATTGTCGTTTTAGTTTTACTGGATGACATTTGAATGACCATTTTCAAAGATTTCAATCGATTTAAATATTTGCTAAATTCATGATAAAAGGTGCATTATTTTGATCTGTGATTTGTATTGACTTAAAAAAGATTTAAACTAACATATTATTGTTGTTAATTCCAGATGACTTCATCAGCTAATTCTTCATGCAGGTCTTCACCTCAGAGAATGCGGGGAAGGCCAAAGAAACGAGGCGGTGGATCGTCTAGCAATGGACTTAGCGGCAGCACCTCTCGAAATACGCGTGAGGGTGTGCGTGTCGGCGAAAGACGTAAAATGGCTAAAAAGGTGTTCGACCCATCTGATAACAATGTACCAAGCAAACGGAAAAGAGGTCGCCCAGTGGGGTCACTGAATAAAAGTACAATTAAGAAACGACTTATATCTGCTGGACTCCAAAAGTCAGATGGACTCCAAAAGTCAGATGTTGAGGGTACACCATTATCTGAAAGCCAATTATCTCTAGATGGAAGTGGCGATGAACTGGAACAGGAAGACTCTTTGCCACATGAGACATCAGGAGGTGTATGTTCAGTTTGTCTTGTGCAGAAACCTCGCGGTTCTAATGACAGACTGGTTGAATGTCGAGATTGCAACAACAAGGCACATTTGAGCTGCCTCCAATCAGGTTCTGGTATTTTAAAGCCTCGACCTGACAACACTTGGCAATGTCCACATTGTAAAACTTGTGTGGTCTGCTGTGAAACCAATGATGCTGTAAGTTTTAAATTAGTTTAATCAAGATTACCTTTATATACATTTATATAAAGGAAAGTTCCTAAATATCTAATATTTTTGTTGCAGGGCATTTTAACAGTGTGTAGTATTTGTTCCGATGCTTATCATGCCCTTTGCCATAGTCCACGCATACCAGAAAGACTGAAAGCTTGGGACCAATGGGAATGTAATAATTGCCTGGAATCTCGACCTGCTGTAGTAGGATCCCCTGCTATACGTCGGAGCATGGAGTATAATGCACAGAGTTCGCCTTCAGTGGACCCATTCCTGAAACCACATGAGCTTGACAGAGCTCCCTCAAAACTAGAGGACTTGCCCATTGATCCAAGTATACCAGACATAAGTAATTGGACTACTGACGATGCCTTTGAATATTTTACAAAGTACCTGCCTGAAGCTGCTCCAATTCTTAAAGAACAGGTAACTACAACGAAATAAATAACCGAACATGAGTCAAATAGTAATAATATGGGACAAATAGAGAGATGAACAAAAAATATTTATTCTAATGAACCTGAACTTTAGAACCAGAATTCTGCATGTTTGATGTTGGTAGTTCTGGATTGGTTAAGTGATAAGACATTATAATAAACTGTATTTTCAGGAATTCGATGGTCAAGCATTGAGCATGGCGCGGCGTGCCGACATAGTAAGAGGTTTGGGACTGCCTCTAGGACCAGCGTTGGCCCTATATCGCATCATTGTCAAATTACAAACGAGAAAAGACGACTGGACGATGTGCTGGGGTTAACGACTTACGGCACCATTTTTATGAGGTGTCTATTTATAAATAAGGATATTGTATTACTTTATGTTAGTGTTTAAAATAAATTCTTTATACCTACCTACTTATGTGTATGTCTGATACATATTATACACAACGAATATTAACGCTCGCCTCAGCTCCGAAAGTTTAAATTCCAACAACAGCACGCTTTTATTTAGTTACGGTCGCCTAGTGTTAGTGAAGATGGGCATTAATTTTAAAGATTTAAGGGTTAAGTTCAAATCTGCCTCATAAGCTCTTACCATTTTTCAACCTAGTTTTAGGAGCACTTATATAAGATAAATAATTATTACTCTTTATTGCACACTTATGGTGTGAAAAAAACAATGTAACCTATCCAGGCAAAAGTATTTTTTTAATTTTTCCACCCAGTTTTAGGAGCACTTAGTGTCACTGACTCTGGCAGGGCCACCATCAGGGATTTTAATTTTGATAACACAAAAAAATTAGTCGCTAATTAGTCGCCATATCAGAATTTGTCTGTCACTGATTCAAAAGATATAAGGGTTTATAGGTGGCCGATCTGGAGTCTCCCCAGCAGGGCCACATTTATATCTCAAAAACTAGAGCACCTAGCGAAGATCTGTTCTCTCCCATATTTTGTCGCTAATTAGTCGTAATTTGTCACCAAGTTACAAATTCAGTCGGTGTGTAATTAAAAAGATATTAAAGAATTCAATTTCCCCATACAGTGGTACAAGATGGTTCGACCTATAGTTTGACCAAAACCGCTGTACCGCGCCTTCGGTATGTGCGCGGCGAGACGGGGGGGCAGTCCAGCCCCAGCAGTCTCGACATTCATAGCGATCGCTTTACGACCGAATTCGGTCGCAAAGTCCCGAATTGACAGGTGAAATGTATGGAGTGACAGGACTTTGTGACCGAATTCGGTCGTAAAGCGATCGCTATGAATGTCGAGACTGTTGGGGCAGGCCGGTCATTCGTCATCACTCACGGCGTCCCGCCCCCCGCCTCGTCGCGCATTCCTCCTGCCTCGCCGCGCATTCCTAAGGCGCGGTACAGCAGTTTCGGTCAAACTGTAGCTCTTGGTCTATACATTACTAATTGAACTCATTATATCTCCTAAACTAAGACCCGATTAAATCTGTGACTTGGTGACAAATTGCGACTAATTAGCGACAAAATACGGGAGAAACACATCTTCGCTAGGTGCCCTAGTTATTGAGATATAAATGTGGCCCTGCTGGGGAGACTCTCCAGATCGGCCACCTATTGGCGATGCAAAGATTCTAACTAGCGCCTCAAGTGTCAAAATTGTGAAGCTTTCTAAGAACACTTTGACAGTTTTCGATACAATTTACATCACGGAAAAATGTATTTATTAAATATAAATCAGATATATGTGGTTTCTTGCTGGACGAGACAATAATCAAGTTAATTTTTTTAAATTAAAATTAAATGGTACATATCTCTACAGAGGAAATCTGAGACGTTATATGCTTTTAAGTTGATCTTTCCTCGAAATGAAAACTTATATGAAATCGGCTTGCCTATTCTCAAAGCAGTCTCCCATTTTTTCTTCATAATTTTGTCTTTTGGAAACAAATGAAAACTTATTCCCGAATCTCCGTAAGTACTACATTGCAATAATTCGTATTTCTGCTTTTATTAGCAACAGGTTTCTGTATGTAATCGTGATCCATCTGATTATGTCTAAACTTAACCGCAGCTATAAAGCAAAGTGTCGTTCTTAGACAACTTCTAAATTTTGCCGCTAGAGGCGCGCGGATAATCTTTGCATCACCAATAAACCCTTTATATCTTTTGAACCAGTGACCGACAAATTCGATATTTGGCGACAAATTTCGACTAATTGGCGACAAATTTCGACTAATTGGCGACAAATTTTTTGTGTTATCAACATTAAAATCCCTGATGGCGACCCTGCCAGTCAGTGACACAAGCACTTAAATAAGATAAATAATTCTTACTCTTTATTGCACACCACAAAAAAAAAACAACATAAACTATCAGACAACCTTGCATGTAAGTACTTTTAAATATGAATTCAATTTGCTGCCTCAACGGGTCCATTCAAAAGCGAGAGTTCAGTGGTTGTGGAAACATCAACATGCAACTACAGTGGCTACAGCCATTAAAAAAAAAACTGCGGGCTCGCTTATGAAACCTTTGTATTTTGCCATGTTCGTTTTAACATTACCCATTGCTGAGGCTAGGTGTAGTGGACGCGCCTCATTTTTTACAGATGAAATAAGTACCTAAATGATTTCACAATTAGTTGATCAAGGAGATCAATGTGCAGGGTAAAGTCACAGATTCCACTCTACTAAAATGAAACTCATTTATTGTTTTATTGTCTTATACTTAACTAGCAGTGTCTATAGAAAAACAACTGTAAACCTTACCTTGTTTTGTTTAGGGCTTAAGCATTAATATAAGGTCTTCTACCAATTCTATGTGCAACTATGTTAGGTTTTGGCTTGCAGTCTAACCAGAATGATGCAGCTGAATAATAGTATTTTATATAGATAAATTTGACTGCCATAGCAAAAATTCTGGGTGATACCAATAAAGGTGTCTTGATCTGTTTACCCCTTACAACTTCCACAGGTACAGGTAACAACTAGGAGCAATGGTAAACTTAAGTTTTAGCTAAGATTCCACCAGCTGTTTTGTTTTAACCCTGCATTACTTACCAAATAAAAAAATAAAAAATCTCTTGTTTACTTTGAGGGTGCAGTTTAAAAAAAAAATTGTCAGTAATGTCAATTAATGAGATTATTTACATTTTGCCTGTTTTTTTTTTTTAAAGGTGAGTTCTTAAAGGATACAGTTGTAAGTTGGGCCCCAAGACCTTGAAAAACTGAAGTTTACAGTTATCTTGCTATAAATTATTTGATACTTCCGAAAGAAATACATACCATACATTGAAAAAAAAGTATTTACATTATAAATCATCACAAACCTATGATCATGGGTGTTTTTGATCATAATGTTTTACGAATGATAGGAATATGTTAAACACCATAGTTGCTACATTTATGTATACAACCCTATACTGTGGCTGTAAAAAATAGAAATTAATAAATTGCACTGGTGGCCAGAACATACAATCCCCCTGAAACAAAGAAATAATGTTTAGTTTTTAACATAATTACTGACACAAAACAAGCACACGGTTTATGGAACGAAACTTAACTACACAGGCTAGCAGGGAGATTGACGCGCAGCCTGTTCCCATGGGTTCAGTACATGATTCTGATGGCGAAGTTCTAGTTTTTCTATAAAAGGGTTTAATCAGTTCAGACTCACCATGTACACATATAAAAACTTCTTTTTAATTTCTGTTGTAATTTCTGAAAATGTTTTTTTTTCCAGAATTCCCAATGCTATGAAAAAACTTAGAATAGTTGATGGCGATGCAAGTGCTTGATCACATAATATTTTTAAAATCACTGTTTTAATGTCCGCTTTTGGTAACTGTTTGTCTAAAGTAAGATAATAATAATGATGCAATGGGCCCATTGCCGTTCCCACTGCTAACATTCGAGCTGAAACAAACGTTGTAGGTATACACAATGGAAAGTTGAAGCGGGCTCTGGTGGGGAAGTACCCAAAGTACTGATGCTACAATTTTTACTCACAGGTAACATTTGACAATTTTGATAACTACAGGTGTTCATTTTTGACATTTGTGTTGGCTCAATATCCGTCTGAGTCAAAGTACTTCAAAAAACATTAAACTCTGAAATAAAGGAATGTTTCTTTTGAGTAAAATTAGTTAACTTCAATATTTAAGGTCCATTCCTCCAGGGCCCGCTTCAACGTATGTAGTTCCAGGACATCGATGGTAACACTTGACTTTGAACTGGCCTCGCATAGTAAGGAGTTTCAATAGAATACGAGGCCAGCTCATAGTGGTTATGTTAAGACTGATGTGCAGCCATCTGCATTTTTTTTTTATCTTTCGTACTATTGTCAAAGGGCATTTTATACAATTTATTTAAAATACACTTCAAATAAAGACTTCAGAAATACGGTAGGAATCAAAAAAGGCGTAAGTATAGTGTTGTTCAAGAAACATAGTTACATAACAAAATAAATAATCATACTGTGTAAATTTTCTGAAAAGTTTAATTAAATGCTATAATTTACCTACCATACTAAGTTTCTATTAAAATATAATAAGGCAACTGAGGTACATTACACATCTGATGGATTACATAAAAATATAAAAACCTGATCTTCCCCAATCATATCTTTCTGCTATAACTTTTGTTTGGAATTCAAATTCTTGCTGTACCAAATCACCAACAGCCATGCATATTCCTGATGTTATACTGTTTGTTAATAATAGGTTTTTCTTAAAGAAGAATCTCACACCACGGTGAAATATTGATGGTTTCGGCATTTGGAATTTAAGCTGGGTTGCTTGCTATATTCTCATAAAACAGAAGCATGATAGCGAATATAAACATGCTACAACCTGTAAACCAAAATAATAATTAAAGCAAAATAGAGTGTGGCCTATTTCAGGAAAGTTACTACTGTTATTTTATTATAATAGTGATCTGGGATTGTGACTGCGTAATGCTCATATTTTATCAGTTTTAGTAATAATTGGCTTAAATGATTAACAATGTTATACCTGGTAATTATTGAACAAAAAAATGTTGCATTTTTGAATCAAATATTGCGCCACCATCCACAGAACTTTTCTTAAGCAAAATGAAAATTGTTATTTGAAATAGTCTGAATGAATGAATGTCACATGATGACACTGACAACTTGTGACATGACAACTGACTTCATAGTGATGCCAAAACGATTTTATTTGATACTAACGTATCGACTAAAATACTTTACTCTAATTCACATAATATCATACCACAAATGCCTGTTACACTTAGAGCGTTTCTAAGCAATGCACTAAGCTGTTAGATGATAGAAGTCTTGGGAGCATCACCTGTATACGAATTTCTCCTTTAAAAGGGATAGCACAAAGTCTCAACGAAATATCAAGTTTCCAATTTTTGTCGGAGAGCTATCTCCCACAGTTTTCGTCTTTTGACATCTTTGGCAAATGCATGGGTCCCCGACTCCCCGTATTTTTGCAGTCAACAGCTGCGCAATGTAGTTAAAAGAATGTGTTCATAAAATATATATTTTTTTTTTACAAAAAATGTATGGATGCGAGCCGATGCGATGACAGCTAACTGTCATATTCTTGGACACATGATACTAACGACATCAAGTGAGTAAGTGGCAGTTTTTATCCCCATTACATGAATACATGGAATTAGTATGCTATAATATCAAAACATTTTAATTCATGAAATTTTTTTCCCACATAAAAGTAATCTCTCCGCAATTATTTAAAAATCTCACATCCACACACAGATTTTAACATTGCTACCGACAAATTACAGATTTTGAAATCACCAGCGTGTCACAGGCGACTCACTATAGTCACTGCGTGTCAGGGGCGTAGCTACCGCTGTATCAGCCGTATTAACGATACGGGGCCCCTGAGCTACAGGAGTACAGGGGCCCGTGACGTGACGTGTATAAGCAAAAATTTAAAAAATAATATCCAGAACCTAAAATTCTTGTTGATAAATTATATTTATTTCTGTAAATTGGTTCAAAAATATGTTTAAAAAGGGGGTGAGTTCCGAGATGATGACTAATAGAGAAGTATGGAAAAAAACTGTCTGCCTCATTGGTCTAGTGGTCGCAAGCGCTGCTGAACTTGAGGTTCAATTCCCGGGTCGGGCAAAGTGTTATTGGCTCTCGGCTCCAATCTAACCGGATGCAGCTGAATGCCAATATTTTACCTCCGGACCGACTGGCTATCTGACCGCCACGACTCAGTTACTGGGTAATACGATGTCCCTTGTTATTACTGGGTGTCAGACTTTCGGGCTTGTGACTATCCGTAACGACGAATGACGACCGGTACCAACTAATCGTGCTTTCCGAGGCCAAAGGGTTTCTATGTTCTATGTTACGGGTTTGGTTTCCGCACTTAGTTCTTCAGGTGGACCATTGTGCGTGGGCCATGGCGGCCGTCGGTGGTTATTCTAACCAGCCCACCTCCCTCCAGAAGCTTATTAGGTCTCCTGATCTGTCGAGAACATCTGTGTAGGATCTGGGTGTCCCGAGGGTTTCTGATCTAATCTGGGTGACGCCTGTGCACTCAAAGAGCACATGCGCGACGGTTTCATCAGCCTCTATGCAAGCCATGCACAGGGGGCTGTCTGTTATGCCTATCGTGTGGAAGTGTTTCTTTAGTAAGCAGTGTCCCGTGATGGTTCCCGTTACCAGGCGCAGGCCTTTCCTCTCCAGGCGTAGTAATCTTTTGGTTAGCTTGCCATCTAATGATGGCATGGCTTCCTTGGACTGCCTGCAGCCTGGTGACGAGGACCACCAGTTCTCTACCTGCGCCTGGGTGTGCTTCTGCACACCCACACACAGGCGGCTACAGAAGTAGCCACCTGCGTAATTGATTGAAGGAGATGGGCGCGACTGGTTCCGGTCCGTAGACTGGCGTGCTGGATGCCCTTCTGGCCAGCTCGTCAGCCGTGTCGTTACCTAGTGATCCACTGTGTCCTTTTATCCATTGTAGTGTCACTGTGTTGCGGTTCAATACAGTTACCTGTTCAAGCGCCTTGTGACGTTCTAGTATTAGATTTGATGTGATGCATCCCTACTTTAGGGATTGGAGGACTGAGGCGCTGTCAGAGAGTATACGAACATGGGTGTCCGTAACTCTCCTGGCTGCTATGGCATGGGCCGCTTGTATTATACCCACACACTCCGCTTGGTAGACCGTGTTGAGCATTCCTAGCGGGCTGGATATCTTTATGTTGAGGTCGTGTGAGAAAACTCGGACTCCAGTTCCGCAGTCGGTCTTTGATCCATCAGTGTAAGCTCTCAGCCCTCCCGGGCCTGAGTAGTCGCACTGCTCCTCTTTAAGCACTACGTTGTAATGCTTTTGGAAGCAGTATTGCTTAGGGGCTTTGTCGCAGGGTGATGCCATCATTAGCTGCCGTTTGATCGCCTCGTCCTTTAGGCGTATTTGCTTGATCTTCGAGTCTTTGCTTAGGTTTCCTGATAAATGGAGTTTGAAGGCAGACAGGGCCGCCTCCTCTCGCACGACGAGGTGTAGGGGAGGCTGTCCAAGCATAGCCTGTAGGGCAGCGGTGGGTGCAGTTCTCATGCGGCTAGTGATTGCCACACAAGCAAATCGCTGCAGCTTTTCGAGATCTCTTTGGGCTGTGCTCAGGTCTGTTCTGGGCCACCAGACTAGTGAGCCGTATGTGATAATTGGTCGGATAACTGTGGTGTAAAGCCAGTAGGTGACCTTGGGGCTGATCCCCCAGTTTTTCCCAAGCATTCTCTTATATTGCCACAGGGATATGCTGGCCTTTGTCGTGATGTACTTGATGTGTTTTGCCCAGTTCAGCTGTTTGTCCAAAAAGATGCCCAGGTATTTGGTTTCAGTTGAAAGGCTTAGTGCCAAAGAATCGTGAAAGTTGTAGTGTAGCAAGTTTCCTCTTTTTTGTGAAGAGGATCAATTAGGTATTTGTTGGGTTCACTGATAGTTGGAGTGTACTACACCAATTCTCTACTATTTCAGTTTTTTTTTTTTTTGGGTGGAAAATCATCAAATGACCTCTCCCGCTCTGGGCTGAGCGGAAGGGCGTGTCAGACTTTTATTGACTAAAACCCACCCGTGTTCCTTCAGTTGCCTGTGCCAGGGGCCACGGTATCTCTTTCGAACAACCCGCAGCCCTGACAGGCATCGGCCCTAGCGGACCCCGTCAGTTCAGGCTGACATCGCTTTGAGGCGCGCGTGGAACACAACGCGACCTCGACCCGGGCCTGGTCAATACCGGGCGGCGAGCTGCTGATTGCTCGCTGCGGTGCCGATTGCGGTGGCCGGGAGTCGGCTGTTGACTCCCATCCAGGGCGTCTCCTGCGGCGGCTAAGCACGCGAGGGCGCAGAGATTGTCTCTCCCTCACGCGCTCCAACTCCTCCTTCGCGAGCATTACTGCTTTGCAGAAGGAGGTGACGGCCTCCCATTCACTCTCGCTCCGTACCATGGCCTGGACCAGGGCCGGACGCGAGAGATCGCCGCCGCCGATCGCTGCCAACGAGGACACAGCCTTACCCTTGCGGCTTCATTAGGCAAAAGGGGTTTTGATATGTGATGGATGGTAACCCATTCACGAACCGACCGCGACAAACGTAACTCACCTAACCTTCGATCGGCACGTGCGGCTGTTATTTTTTAGCCACGAGCCGTCCACAATGCGTGTGTTCCTAGAATAGAATAGAATAATATTAGAAAGATGAAATTCAGTATGCAACGCAATGAGGTGTGCAATCGTGGTTGACATTTGATGTAACCTGTGGACGCCTGTAGATATGACATGACAATGACACTGACAAGTGACAATTCTATACAAGTCATTTGAGGCGACAAGGAAAAATAAGAAAACATCATCATTGCAATTTCGGAATTAATTAGCTAGAATGGCCTTACCAAGTGAAAATTTGGATTTTTCAGGTTTATTTAAATTAGATGTATTAGTACATCTAGATGTTACTGCGTACAGTTTTTATGAAGTGGGGCATAAAAAGTTCTTTGCCTTTACAAGTGATAAAGAATTAATTTTCATTTACATTGATCCTCAGTTAGAACGATTTGAGAAAAATTATGATTGGGATTTTCTAGATAATCCAATTTTTTGTATGTGTTTCGAACCAAGCGGAACATGGGCGATTATTGTTAGCGAACAGAAGGTCCTGTTGGTGCCATTTCTTCCACTGTTCATCCCTCAGAGTATGTTTGATTACAAATGGTCACTCTCAAGAGTTACTGTTTTGCCACTAGGACATATATTAAAACCAACATCCCTGGTATGTTGGCTAACTAAAGAATCAGAGAATGTACTAATTATTGGATCAAAGGTAATGTTATATTTGTTTTATTATGAAATAATATTTCTAATATGTGGGCTCCCTGTTCAGAGCTTTTATACTGTGTGAAGGTTACCTGAATAATGCTGGTACATTGTAAAAAATGGAGACATCAGCGCGCAACCTGTAACCATGGATACAGTTCATGATTCTGAACCTCCAGCAAAGACTTTTTCGTCAATTAAAAAAAAAAACAGTAGTTCCAGACATTTTGACCGATGAAAAATTTCTATGCTATTGTCTAGAATCATATGCTGAATTCATGGTTTCAGTTTGTGCATCAATGTCACTGCCACCCTGTATTTTATTTACGTAACTGAGCAGAAAAGTGATGTATGTTGCCTTTAGAAAAGTCTCACAGATTCTTATTATTTCAGACGGGAACAATAACATTTTATTCCCTAGACTCACAAAGTATTGTGGGAGAGTGTAAAGTACCAGGAGAAATTACAGATTTACAAATCTGTTTCGATGATTCACTGGATTTATTAACACTCCTGGTAAGTATTTAAAAAGGTGTTGTTTGTGGAAAGACAAGTTTATTGAACTTTGTGGCTTAGTCATAAGTATCATTGAATGCCTATTTACAGTGAAGTTAATGTCTTCTAGGTCAAACTATTGTGTAACAACTCTTATTAAATACCATATTCCACTTGAATAAATGAATATGAATGATAAAAAATATTAATATACAAGATGAATGTAGATAAGAATTTATTATAAATTGTACCTAAATAGTATAAAAGGGGATTGTATGTTATTAATATTTTTTATTTCACAATAAGTATGATTTTTTTTTGTGTCTAGAATTAGGAATTATGTAGGATTAACTTAATACAAGTGTAATGATGATGACCTGGATGCATACCAATACCATGTAGGTTGGTCAAACTAACCTGGTGGGGCGGGAAAACAAATCTTGAAAGGACTTGGGGGAGGCCTTGGCCCAGCAGAGGGACAGAATAGGCTAAAAGTGATTTGAATATCCTATTTACAAAATGAGCAATTTTATTTCATTTAAGAGAAAAAAAAGGTGTAATGTTAATGTAAGTATCTATATGAAATTAGAGATAAATTATATTTCCAGATATCCGTGAGCCAGGCTCAACAATGTAAGTTAGTGTTGGAGCACAGATCCTTTGGGTACAACTGGCTGCAACAAACAAGAGCACAAAATGATAAAGATAAGAAGGACAGCTTTATGTCATACATCAAACAGCTGTCCAAGGATAAAATTACTTTCTTTATACAGGGTGGTTCTAAAGGTAAGAAATATAATACTGCTCAGTGTTCTGCTTTTATTTACCTCCAGCTCCAGAAAATATCTTATAGTATTTTGTATATTATTTCTCTAAATTATATGTAAAACTATAAATGTTATCATTAAAATCTATCAATCTGTTGTATGTTCTTCAGTAATATATTTGAAACTGGTTTGGACTGGACAGTTTTGAAAATGAGATATCATTTTTTTATGCTGAATGGGCTGCTCTTGACCTCAATCGTGCCTCATGGAAAGTCATAGATGAGGTCTATAATGGAACGAGCATGCCCAGAAGATGCCTGTTCACGTTTGCTATGAAGGCAGACGCGTTAAATTAATTAATCTTTTTCAGATGACAGTAAACCACAAACAGTGGAGTATGTCTTGAAGCCTACAGAGTATTTGCCATTGTTTCGCAAAGGCTCCAACAACTGGGCACTGACAGCACAGTATGTGAATGGAAGACATTTTCTCACAGCATTTGAATTAAATGAAGGAACTCTGATTGTAAGTTTTCTCTGATCTGGTCTGAATTTTGTGTATTTTTTTTCACCGAAATAATTACTTTTATTACCTTATAGTACTGTGTAATAAATTTGAAAAAAAAAAAAATGAAATTTACCATACAACCTTTTCAGTTAGAAAGCCCTGAAGAAGATACTCCATCAAGAACACTTAGGCCTCATATTAAGAAAGATGGTCAATACATCCAAGGATTGTGGTCCCAGAGGCTTGTGTACCTTTTAAGGAAGAAGGAACTGGAAGTGCACTCTGCAAGCTTTTCAGTCATTCAGGTATTTATGATACATTTTGAGGAGATAAAATACTACCTTGCGGAATGTCTATTGAAAAAGTACATCAACTCTTTTTCTAGCTTTTTTGAAGCTCTCTGAAAGTCGTAGTTTTTAGCTAATGCGACAAGCTATTTAGTTGCATCAATGTACAATAATAATCATTTTTTCAACTCACATGCTATGGTGTTCTACGCTATTTTGTACGCTCTATTTTCCATTTATAAAGAGTAACTAAATTTAGGAACTGATAAGTATTTTAAATTTTTCTTTCTGATAAACATCACCAATAAGGTATTTCGAGGACGTTCCCTCCCGGCGTTTCGACTCACATTTGATTTGCAAATACTTTTTTTTATTCGCATAAATTAACAAAATTCTTTGTAAATACGACAGGGTGAGGCCTTACTAGGTGCTAAAAGGGAGTCCTCAGAACTATGGCGCGCGGAGCTAATCGGTGACGTAAAGCGAGCGCACTTAATGACGGCGCGTGAACCTCCCAGCATGGCGGGCGGGTGGCGCGAGCCCACTTTCATGTGCGACCTGCAGCTGCCGCGGTTTAGTCTCGAGTCCTGTCTGATTGTTACCAACAAGGGAGCTTACATTCTTAATACTGTGTAAGTGTATCTTCTACTTGATAAAAATCTCACTGACAGACAACGTACAGCCCAAACGGCTGGGTCTAGAAGCATACAATTTATGTACAATATTTTCATATAAAACGAAGGTGAATACTAGGGAAGGATTTTTCAAAATTCATCCCCTATAGGGGTAAAGAAAACTTCGGAGAGGAGGCCTGAGTCCCAGCAGTGGGAACATTATTTGTAGGCTGATTATGTATGTACACAACGCTACATGAACTATAGAATTAGGGTCACCAATCAGCTCGATTGAAACATTATTTTGTAACAACTCGTGTGTATTATTCTATCCAAATTGTCTATCCTACTATATTAAGGAGTGACGCATGCGAATGGTTGGTGGGCCTGCTAATGCGCGGCGGCGCGGGCGCCGAGCTGTCGTGCGCGGCGCTGGGCGCGGCGCTGGCCGGCCTGCTGCGCGCCGCCGCCGACATGCTGCTGTCGCGCGCCAAGCTGGCGCCGGCGCACTACTTGTACTCGTTGTCACAGGTGTGTACGTCTTAGCGAAAGGAGGCCATATAATATACAGGCTGACGATTTAGTCATCTACAAACATTCAGTCTTTATATCTTCTTCAGTTTTCAAATTCATTCCTTTATCAAGTCAGGACACAATGCTAAGTCGGTAAAGCCGATTCTATCGTGCAATGAGCAGACAAAAATGACTGTACACACACGATTTCGACACATGTATGAACAGTTTTTTTTCAAAGTCGTTCAGTATAGTCAAAGGCTGGCGACATTACTTTAAAATTCCTTTTTAGAACTTATCTGTCATCATTACTGAAGTCACGATATAAAATACGACTACAAGAACTCTTGTTTACGAGTGACATCGCTTACCTGTAACATATTGCAGAGTCAGCCTGACGGGTGGGTGGCACGTTTGGGCGTGTTCGGTAAACTTAGGGAGTTGTCATCGTACAAACAAACCGGCAACACTGGCAGCCTGGGCGATGCCGCTATTACTGTTAAACTTCTAGCTACGTTACTCAACATGAGCACCGGTACCGAGAATACGTTTGAGCCGTAAGTTTTGACTTTTGATATTGTTTCCCAAATAAGAGAGTTTTCTTATAACACTGAAAAACATACTTTATAGTTAGAATCATAAAGTGCAAAGTCGCACGAACTTAGACAACATACGGCTTTAGAAGCATGCTCCAGCAGGGGCGCACGGTCAAACTTGCACTTTAAAACACGGGCCATAAAGTTTATTATTCAATGTCATATTAAAAGCCACTTTTTGCGCTTCCGTTGTGCCTTTTAATTGTAGAAGTATAGCTCATTACATGTGTTTCTATTTTAGCGACGCTAAGTTGACACTATTGAAACCAGCCGAATTGCTGGAGTTGTCGTCTTTCGCTGCTGCAGTGGGTCTTTGGGATCTGGTACCTGTGTTCAGTATCCATCGAGGACACCCCCACTTGATGCTGTCTGCATTGAAATCCCGAAGTGAGATATGTCGTGGCGCCATCGATTGTCTGCTGGGACAAAGGTGCCTCGTACCTCTCTTGCTAGAAGAAAATGGACAGTGGTTATTTGACTACATCATCGAAAAGTGCCATAAATTCGATACTACGGTTTTGAAGGTAATGTAGTATCCAATGTATACAGAATAATATAATTTGGCGAGATATATATGGCGTAACTAATGAGTGACTTTATGTTACAGTGCCTATGTTTATGGTTGAACCCATTACAAGATCAATTACGCCCAGTAATGCGTGATTTGAAGCAAGGAATAACTTCGGTTTATGTGAGTAGACTGCAAAACTGCAATGTCATGTAAAAAAATACATATTATAGATTATGCCGCTTTTCGTGTCTGTCTGTGTGACCGCGTTGTTCTTCTAAACTTCGCAACGGTTTTCATGCAGATTTCCCCATAATTTAGAGAATTTATTCCGGAAGGTTTATTATGTGTATAAGTAATACATTAATCTAATACTACATTTACTTACATGTAGTAAAGAAATTTCGATGTTTTGTCAAGTAGTAAAAACCATGAGAAGCAGGGGCAGATCGCTAGTGTAATATAACATTAACGTACATCATTCTTTGTTTCAGACGACCCGACTACAGCAATTAATAGCGACGTTCATACACATCGCATGTGTTATAGACGCCAGAGATCCATGTCCAGAGATACACCTAGAAGTGACACAAAGTCCTGAGACTTGGAAGAATCAGTTCACGCCTCAGAGGACAGTGAGCTGTGGACTCGCGCATTGGGGGGTTGTTGACGAAGGAAACGCGAGGATAAAGATGACGGCTACTCCGATTAACAGTGAGCTCATCGGGAGAGTGGTCGATATAGCGTGTGGAAGACACCACACGCTGGTGTTGACGGAGAATGGGGTATGTCTCGTTGATATCATTATTTAATAGGCCTCAAAAAAAGTGAGGCCAAGTCGTAGTAGACGTAGTTTTATATGTTGTTTTTAATTGAGTACCTCCTCCTTTTTTGAAGTCGGTTAAATATGGGATTTGGTCGATTTTTTCCAAGATCTTTCTCGCCTGATATTGGCGCTCGATTTTGTAGGTGTTCTTGTTCAGTTCCACATGGACTCTTCAGTAATACAATGGATACTTTACTTTTTTGTTTACTATCCACAAAAAAAAAAAAAAAAAATTAAATTCTAAATTGTGAGCGCACTTTGCGGCAGTCGATCCATATTTACTTATACTCATGACAGCTGCTCTGACAGAAGCGTCTGTCTTTGTCGCGGCGTGCAACTTTTCGTCTGCATGCCGTATCTTTGTTGCGGGCCGGCAACAATCTTATTTAACAAATTATCTGCTATGGGCTTTCACAAAATAAATATTATGATGGATAGATATACGCGACGGGCGACAACTCGTACGGCCAGCTGGGTGTAGGATCTTCATGGGTGGGCGGCGTGGGCGAGGGCGCGGTGTCGGCCGGCTCACTGCGGCACGTGGCTGGCAACTTCACCGCGCCACTCGCTGCGATATACGCGGGCCACTACCACTCCGCCGTTATTGATGTTGGCGGACGACTGTACACGTGGGGGTGAGTGACGAATAACTACGTACAGCTTTCTAAAGAAAAGTATGCGCTTCGAGAATCACCGCCTATCTTCGGAAAAACGAACGCGCGATTATGAAATCTAATATAGAGCTGTTACAACCAAAGTACTTGCCTATTTTGTATTACCGTGTTTACAAAATTATACATTAACAACTCTATGCAATTCCTAAAAAACTTTTGAATGACAAATGACGATCTGAGAACGGAGAAGGTACCCCGACAGAGCCGACATACCAATAGCCAGGCGTACACGCAGGTTACTTTTACTTACATCATGCAGGTTTTATTGCATTCAAGTTTTCCATATCGGATAGCCTTGATACTAACTTACTGTTTTCTTATTTCGTCTTAGATGGGGTGTCCACGGTCAGCTTTGCCACGGCACCATAGATGATGAGTACTCACCCAAGTTGGTTACCAAATTCCAAGGCAGAAAGGTGAGGGTGCAACTTATTATTTCTGATTTATGTTAAGTTACGGTTTTTTAAAACGCCAGATAATTTTATCCGAGGAATAATTTTGAATTTTTGACAGATCTTCCATACAAAATCTGTCAGACGTCAATATTATTCCTCGAATAAAAGTTATCTGACGATGGAAAAATTAGCTCTTAATCACACAATTTTGCTTTAGTTTCAAAACTTTTTAAATGAAGCTACTTTTTATGATTCGAGCGAGAGTTTCACTTCTATAATTAAATAAATAAAAAACCTTTTTATTCCATGCATTTTTATTTCGTCTTTAGGTACAATAATATGTTTTAAATACAAAATTCGTTCAAATAACAGTTTTTATAGATTTCATATGTGGTACATTCACTTCATAATTATATTGATTTAAAAATAAATAGTTATACCTAATATTTGGGTCGATATCATTGATCTGATTTCTCTTCTTAACTTTTCAACTGCCAGTGCTTTTTATAATGGAACGGGAGTTTCACTTCTTTGCAAATCTTTTTTTTATATAATACCTAAAAATATCCTTTCTTTACCAGGTGTTGAGTGTGGGCCTGGGCGCCTGTCACACGGTGGTGCTAATGAAGAACGGCGAGGTGTGGGCGAGCGGCGCGGGCGTGTTCGGGCAGCTGGCCAGCGGCGCGCGCCACAAGAGTGCGCGGCCCGTGCGCGTGCGCCTGCACGAGCCCGTCCGGGCCATCGCCGTCGGATACTTCCACAACGTGAGACCATACCACAGTATTACAATATTTCCTACAGTAGCGCAAGGCCTTTGATGTCGCGCGATGCCGCCGCCAGTGTAGGTACTTACGCTGTCACATGCAAATATGCTAGGGTTGTCACCAAATGGGAAATAAAACAATTGTGATTATTACTATTATGATGTAATCATTTATTCATATGTACATTCAAAATAATTGTGATTATTAAATGTAATGTAATTATTTATTCATAAATATATATATTACATATGTTGCACTACTAAATATTTACGTGACACTTTATTTTTGGATGTTCTTAATTGTCTATTATAAAATTTAACTACGTAATGTATTCGCATTCGGATGAACAATCTGATAAGAAAAGAATGAGGAAAACATGAACATGGCTGTGATTTAAATTCTACAGTACTTAGTATTTCAAATAATCTATCTAAAATATTGTTTCCAACAAACGAGTAGAAATTTTGTCTAAAACAGGCTTGCAGTTTAGTACAGTATTCTACGAAATCAGCTGGAGGTACCTGTAGTCCATCACATGCATAGTATTGTATGCACGATTACGTAAGTAAAAATTACTTGTTGTTGGTTCGTCAGAATAATTTGACGCGTAGTTAATCATTGATAAACATTTGTGTTCATCTACGCAACGCCGCAATATATAACCACAAACATATAGGAAACTATTCTGCTCAGGGATATCAAAATTTGTAAGTATAATAAAATTATTACACAAAAAACACGCCCGCGTCTGCCTTTCGCGCTCGGTACCGCAAACTAAGCGTGTTTGCGCTACGCGGCCCGCGCCGCCCGACCCCCCGCGAGTTCCCCTCCGTTGCTCTGCGCAAGTACATTCGTCGCGCTGCTGTAGGAAATATTGTAATACTGTGACCATACTTTGTAAAACCCTATTCAAATTCCTGATCCCAATTTATGTTATTTCCACTTAAATAAATATCAACCTTATGCCAGTGTGAATTAACTCATAAAATTATTTTAAGTTGTAGCGAAAACTAAACATGTGTGTCGGGGTTCTATCAGCATCGGACATTTTAAAAGTAGAAAGTCGGTAGTTTTACTTATTAATCACTTTGATTCGAGAGACTCAATTAGTTAATTAATTATAACTGTGACTTAATTAATTGTAATAATTGCTAATTGAAAGATTATAATACAATTATTAGCAATCCGCCCGACCTCGTTTTATATCCGAGCATAAACAAGTTGAGTAGTGGGGGAGGTGGGGATGGCGACATCGCCTGATCGGTCCGGTGCACGTGCTGTTTACAACGCGCAACGGTACGATGATGTACCGCCGTCATGACGTGTATAAATGTTATTTTTCAAAAACACAGGTAAGTATGTTTGTTTACAGAATATCTTCATTCTTTGCATCAATGAGCTTGCTTTGCATTTTAATTTGAACATTATTCCAACAGAGGTACTTAAACTTTAAAACCGTGAGGAAAAATACTTTAATTTGAACTTTATATCCATTTGTATTAAAGCTCAAAATACAAAAACGACTCGATTTTTTAAACTTACACCTTGTTTTGTAATCTCAAAGGCTTAAAATAATATAAAATATGCATGAAATAAAGTAAGAACTCGTTTTGTAATAAGACGGTTAGAGTTTTTCGCATTTTTATGAGCATGTTGGTCTATGGAGTCATTCTTCTTTTTTTATCTGTTATTATGGAGCACGAATAGTCATTGCTCCTGCGCCTGATCTCTCCCTAGTCGTGTCGGATGGTCATCCTATCTGACTATGAGAGTAAAGGAACAGAGAGTAAATCTGTGTTTGGGCACACACTTGTGCACTATAAAATCTCATGCATACCTGGCTAATCTCTGTTGAGATAGGCCGCCATGACCAAAATTCGACCGGGGGGATATTATTATGGAGTCATTCTTTGTTACGTCATAAGAAGTGATGTGACTGGTATCTTATTTACAGTTGGCACTAACAAGCAAAGGCGAAGTATGGCAATGGGGTGCGAGTCCGCAACAAGTGCGCGCGGCCACGGCGCGGCGCGCGGCCGACACGCCGCCCGCCGCGCCCGCGCCCGCCGCGCCCGACCCGCACCTGCTGCCGCAGCGCGTGGACACGCAGCATGTGCGCGGGGAGATCGTACAGGTAACATAATGTGTACAGTTAGCGGGCGCGGCGCGGCCGACACGCCGCCCGCCGCGCCCGCGCCCGCCGCGCCCGACCCGCACCTGCTGCCGCAGCGCGTGGACACGCAGCATGTGCGCGGGGAGATCGTACAGGTAACATAATGTGTACAGTTAGCGGGCGCGGCGCGGCCGACACGCCGCCCGCCGCGCCCGCGCCCGCCGCGCCCGACCCGCACCTGCTGCCGCAGCGCGTGGACACGCAGCATGTGCGCGGGGAGATCGTACAGGTAACATAATGTGTACAGTTAGCGGGCGCGGCGCGGCCGACACGCCGCCCGCCGCGCCCGCGCCCGCCGCGCCCGACCCGCACCTGCTGCCGCAGCGCGTGGACACGCAGCATGTGCGCGGGGAGATCGTACAGGTAACATAATGTGTACAGTTAGCGGGCGCGGCGCGGCCGACACGCCGCCCGCCGCGCCCGCGCCCGCCGCGCCCGACCCGCACCTGCTGCCGCAGCGCGTGGACACGCAGCATGTGCGCGGGGAGATCGTACAGGTAACATAATGTGTACAGTTAGCGGGCGCGGCGCGGCCGACACGCCGCCCGCCGCGCCCGCGCCCGCCGCGCCCGACCCGCACCTGCTGCCGCAGCGCGTGGACACGCAGCATGTGCGCGGGGAGATCGTACAGGTAACATAATGTGTACAGTTAGCGGGCGCGGCGCGGCCGACACGCCGCCCGCCGCGCCCGCGCCCGCCGCGCCCGACCCGCACCTGCTGCCGCAGCGCGTGGACACGCAGCATGTGCGCGGGGAGATCGTACAGGTAACATAATGTGTACAGTTAGCGGGCGCGGCGCGGCCGACACGCCGCCCGCCGCGCCCGCGCCCGCCGCGCCCGACCCGCACCTGCTGCCGCAGCGCGTGGACACGCAGCATGTGCGCGGGGAGATCGTACAGGTAACATAATGTGTACAGTTAGCGGGCGCGGCGCGGCCGACACGCCGCCCGCCGCGCCCGCGCCCGCCGCGCCCGACCCGCACCTGCTGCCGCAGCGCGTGGACACGCAGCATGTGCGCGGGGAGATCGTACAGGTAACATAATGTGTACAGTTAGCGGGCGCGGCGCGGCCGACACGCCGCCCGCCGCGCCCGCGCCCGCCGCGCCCGACCCGCACCTGCTGCCGCAGCGCGTGGACACGCAGCATGTGCGCGGGGAGATCGTACAGGTAACATAATGTGTACAGTTAGCGGGCGCGGCGCGGCCGACACGCCGCCCGCCGCGCCCGCGCCCGCCGCGCCCGACCCGCACCTGCTGCCGCAGCGCGTGGACACGCAGCATGTGCGCGGGGAGATCGTACAGGTAACATAATGTGTACAGTTAGCGGGCGCGGCGCGGCCGACACGCCGCCCGCCGCGCCCGCGCCCGCCGCGCCCGACCCGCACCTGCTGCCGCAGCGCGTGGACACGCAGCATGTGCGCGGGGAGATCGTACAGGTAACATAATGTGTACAGTTAGCGGGCGCGGCGCGGCCGACACGCCGCCCGCCGCGCCCGCGCCCGCCGCGCCCGACCCGCACCTGCTGCCGCAGCGCGTGGACACGCAGCATGTGCGCGGGGAGATCGTACAGGTAACATAATGTGTACAGTTAGCGGGCGCGGCGCGGCCGACACGCCGCCCGCCGCGCCCGCGCCCGCCGCGCCCGACCCGCACCTGCTGCCGCAGCGCGTGGACACGCAGCATGTGCGCGGGGAGATCGTACAGGTAACATAATGTGTACAGTTAGCGGGCGCGGCGCGGCCGACACGCCGCCCGCCGCGCCCGCGCCCGCCGCGCCCGACCCGCACCTGCTGCCGCAGCGCGTGGACACGCAGCATGTGCGCGGGGAGATCGTACAGGTAACATAATGTGTACAGTTAGCGGGCGCGGCGCGGCCGACACGCCGCCCGCCGCGCCCGCGCCCGCCGCGCCCGACCCGCACCTGCTGCCGCAGCGCGTGGACACGCAGCATGTGCGCGGGGAGATCGTACAGGTAACATAATGTGTACAGTTAGCGGGCGCGGCGCGGCCGACACGCCGCCCGCCGCGCCCGCGCCCGCCGCGCCCGACCCGCACCTGCTGCCGCAGCGCGTGGACACGCAGCATGTGCGCGGGGAGATCGTACAGGTAACATAATGTGTACAGTTAGCGGGCGCGGCGCGGCCGACACGCCGCCCGCCGCGCCCGCGCCCGCCGCGCCCGACCCGCACCTGCTGCCGCAGCGCGTGGACACGCAGCATGTGCGCGGGGAGATCGTACAGGTAACATAATGTGTACAGTTAGCGGGCGCGGCGCGGCCGACACGCCGCCCGCCGCGCCCGCGCCCGCCGCGCCCGACCCGCACCTGCTGCCGCAGCGCGTGGACACGCAGCATGTGCGCGGGGAGATCGTACAGGTAACATAATGTGTACAGTTAGCGGGCGCGGCGCGGCCGACACGCCGCCCGCCGCGCCCGCGCCCGCCGCGCCCGACCCGCACCTGCTGCCGCAGCGCGTGGACACGCAGCATGTGCGCGGGGAGATCGTACAGGTAACATAATGTGTACAGTTAGCGGGCGCGGCGCGGCCGACACGCCGCCCGCCGCGCCCGCGCCCGCCGCGCCCGACCCGCACCTGCTGCCGCAGCGCGTGGACACGCAGCATGTGCGCGGGGAGATCGTACAGGTAACATAATGTGTACAGTTAGCGGGCGCGGCGCGGCCGACACGCCGCCCGCCGCGCCCGCGCCCGCCGCGCCCGACCCGCACCTGCTGCCGCAGCGCGTGGACACGCAGCATGTGCGCGGGGAGATCGTACAGGTAACATAATGTGTACAGTTAGCGGGCGCGGCGCGGCCGACACGCCGCCCGCCGCGCCCGCGCCCGCCGCGCCCGACCCGCACCTGCTGCCGCAGCGCGTGGACACGCAGCATGTGCGCGGGGAGATCGTACAGGTAACATAATGTGTACAGTTAGCGGGCGCGGCGCGGCCGACACGCCGCCCGCCGCGCCCGCGCCCGCCGCGCCCGACCCGCACCTGCTGCCGCAGCGCGTGGACACGCAGCATGTGCGCGGGGAGATCGTACAGGTAACATAATGTGTACAGTTAGCGGGCGCGGCGCGGCCGACACGCCGCCCGCCGCGCCCGCGCCCGCCGCGCCCGACCCGCACCTGCTGCCGCAGCGCGTGGACACGCAGCATGTGCGCGGGGAGATCGTACAGGTAACATAATGTGTACAGTTAGCGGGCGCGGCGCGGCCGACACGCCGCCCGCCGCGCCCGCGCCCGCCGCGCCCGACCCGCACCTGCTGCCGCAGCGCGTGGACACGCAGCATGTGCGCGGGGAGATCGTACAGGTAACATAATGTGTACAGTTAGCGGGCGCGGCGCGGCCGACACGCCGCCCGCCGCGCCCGCGCCCGCCGCGCCCGACCCGCACCTGCTGCCGCAGCGCGTGGACACGCAGCATGTGCGCGGGGAGATCGTACAGGTAACATAATGTGTACAGTTAGCGGGCGCGGCGCGGCCGACACGCCGCCCGCCGCGCCCGCGCCCGCCGCGCCCGACCCGCACCTGCTGCCGCAGCGCGTGGACACGCAGCATGTGCGCGGGGAGATCGTACAGGTAACATAATGTGTACAGTTAGCGGGCGCGGCGCGGCCGACACGCCGCCCGCCGCGCCCGCGCCCGCCGCGCCCGACCCGCACCTGCTGCCGCAGCGCGTGGACACGCAGCATGTGCGCGGGGAGATCGTACAGGTAACATAATGTGTACAGTTAGCGGGCGCGGCGCGGCCGACACGCCGCCCGCCGCGCCCGCGCCCGCCGCGCCCGACCCGCACCTGCTGCCGCAGCGCGTGGACACGCAGCATGTGCGCGGGGAGATCGTACAGGTAACATAATGTGTACAGTTAGCGGGCGCGGCGCGGCCGACACGCCGCCCGCCGCGCCCGCGCCCGCCGCGCCCGACCCGCACCTGCTGCCGCAGCGCGTGGACACGCAGCATGTGCGCGGGGAGATCGTACAGGTAACATAATGTGTACAGTTAGCGGGCGCGGCGCGGCCGACACGCCGCCCGCCGCGCCCGCGCCCGCCGCGCCCGACCCGCACCTGCTGCCGCAGCGCGTGGACACGCAGCATGTGCGCGGGGAGATCGTACAGGTAACATAATGTGTACAGTTAGCGGGCGCGGCGCGGCCGACACGCCGCCCGCCGCGCCCGCGCCCGCCGCGCCCGCGCCCGCCGCGCCCGACCCGCACCTGCTGCCGCAGCGCGTGGACACGCAGCATGTGCGCGGGGAGATCGTACAGGTAACATAATGTGTACAGTTAGCGGGCGCGGCGCGGCCGACACGCCGCCCGCCGCGCCCGCGCCCGCCGCGCCCGACCCGCACCTGCTGCCGCAGCGCGTGGACACGCAGCATGTGCGCGGGGAGATCGTACAGGTAACATAATGTGTACAGTTAGCGGGCGCGGCGCGGCCGACACGCCGCCCGCCGCGCCCGCGCCCGCCGCGCCCGACCCGCACCTGCTGCCGCAGCGCGTGGACACGCAGCATGTGCGCGGGGAGATCGTACAGGTAACATAATGTGTACAGTTAGCGGGCGCGGCGCGGCCGACACGCCGCCCGCCGCGCCCGCGCCCGCCGCGCCCGACCCGCACCTGCTGCCGCAGCGCGTGGACACGCAGCATGTGCGCGGGGAGATCGTACAGGTAACATAATGTGTACAGTTAGCGGGCGCGGCGCGGCCGACACGCCGCCCGCCGCGCCCGCGCCCGCCGCGCCCGACCCGCACCTGCTGCCGCAGCGCGTGGACACGCAGCATGTGCGCGGGGAGATCGTACAGGTAACATAATGTGTACAGTTAGCGGGCGCGGCGCGGCCGACACGCCGCCCGCCGCGCCCGCGCCCGCCGCGCCCGACCCGCACCTGCTGCCGCAGCGCGTGGACACGCAGCATGTGCGCGGGGAGATCGTACAGGTAACATAATGTGTACAGTTAGCGGGCGCGGCGCGGCCGACACGCCGCCCGCCGCGCCCGCGCCCGCCGCGCCCGACCCGCACCTGCTGCCGCAGCGCGTGGACACGCAGCATGTGCGCGGGGAGATCGTACAGGTAACATAATGTGTACAGTTAGCGGGCGCGGCGCGGCCGACACGCCGCCCGCCGCGCCCGCGCCCGCCGCGCCCGACCCGCACCTGCTGCCGCAGCGCGTGGACACGCAGCATGTGCGCGGGGAGATCGTACAGGTAACATAATGTGTACAGTTAGCGGGCGCGGCGCGGCCGACACGCCGCCCGCCGCGCCCGCGCCCGCCGCGCCCGACCCGCACCTGCTGCCGCAGCGCGTGGACACGCAGCATGTGCGCGGGGAGATCGTACAGGTAATATAATGTGTACAGTTAGCGGGCGCGGCGCGGCCGACACGCCGCCCGCCGCGCCCGCGCCCGCCGCGCCCGACCCGCACCTGCTGCCGCAGCGCGTGGACACGCAGCATGTGCGCGGGGAGATCGTACAGGTAACATAATGTGTACAGTTAGCGGGCGCGGCGCGGCCGACACGCCGCCCGCCGCGCCCGCGCCCGCCGCGCCCGACCCGCACCTGCTGCCGCAGCGCGTGGACACGCAGCATGAGCGCGGGGAGATCGTACAGGTAACATAATGTGTACAGTTAGCGGGCGCGGCGCGGCCGACACGCCGCCCGCCGCGCCCGCGCCCGCCGCGCCCGACCCGCACCTGCTGCCGCAGCGCGTGGACACGCAGCATGTGCGCGGGGAGATCGTACAGGTAACATAATGTGTACAGTTAGCGGGCGCGGCGCGGCCGACACGCCGCCCGCCGCGCCCGCGCCCGCCGCGCCCGACCCGCACCTGCTGCCGCAGCGCGTGGACACGCAGCATGTGCGCGGGGAGATCGTACAGGTAACATAATGTGTACAGTTAGCGGGCGCGGCGCGGCCGACACGCCGCCCGCCGCGCCCGCGCCCGCCGCGCCCGACCCGCACCTGCTGCCGCAGCGCGTGGACACGCAGCATGTGCGCGGGGAGATCGTACAGGTAACATAATGTGTACAGTTAGCGGGCGCGGCGCGGCCGACACGCCGCCCGCCGCGCCCGCGCCCGCCGCGCCCGCGCCCGCCGCGCCCGACCCGCACCTGCTGCCGCAGCGCGTGGACACGCAGCATGTGCGCGGGGAGATCGTACAGGTAACATAATGTGTACAGTTAGCGGGCGCGGCGCGGCCGACACGCCGCCCGCCGCGCCCGCGCCCGCCGCGCCCGACCCGCACCTGCTGCCGCAGCGCGTGGACACGCAGCATGTGCGCGGGGAGATCGTACAGGTAACATAATGTGTACAGTTAGCGGGCGCGGCGCGGCCGACACGCCGCCCGCCGCGCCCGCGCCCGCCGCGCCCGACCCGCACCTGCTGCCGCAGCGCGTGGACACGCAGCATGTGCGCGGGGAGATCGTACAGGTAACATAATGTGTACAGTTAGCGGGCGCGGCGCGGCCGACACGCCGCCCGCCGCGCCCGCGCCCGCCGCGCCCGACCCGCACCTGCTGCCGCAGCGCGTGGACACGCAGCATGTGCGCGGGGAGATCGTACAGGTAACATAATGTGTACAGTTAGCGGGCGCGGCGCGGCCGACACGCCGCCCGCCGCGCCCGCGCCCGCCGCGCCCGACCCGCACCTGCTGCCGCAGCGCGTGGACACGCAGCATGTGCGCGGGGAGATCGTACAGGTAACATAATGTGTACAGTTAGCGGGCGCGGCGCGGCCGACACGCCGCCCGCCGCGCCCGCGCCCGCCGCGCCCGACCCGCACCTGCTGCCGCAGCGCGTGGACACGCAGCATGTGCGCGGGGAGATCGTACAGGTAACATAATGTGTACAGTTAGCGGGCGCGGCGCGGCCGACACGCCGCCCGCCGCGCCCGCGCCCGCCGCGCCCGACCCGCACCTGCTGCCGCAGCGCGTGGACACGCAGCATGTGCGCGGGGAGATCGTACAGGTAACATAATGTGTACAGTTAGCGGGCGCGGCGCGGCCGACACGCCGCCCGCCGCGCCCGCGCCCGCCGCGCCCGACCCGCACCTGCTGCCGCAGCGCGTGGACACGCAGCATGTGCGCGGGGAGATCGTACAGGTAACATAATGTGTACAGTTAGCGGGCGCGGCGCGGCCGACACGCCGCCCGCCGCGCCCGCGCCCGCCGCGCCCGACCCGCACCTGCTGCCGCAGCGCGTGGACACGCAGCATGTGCGCGGGGAGATCGTACAGGTAACATAATGTGTACAGTTAGCGGGCGCGGCGCGGCCGACACGCCGCCCGCCGCGCCCGCGCCCGCCGCGCCCGACCCGCACCTGCTGCCGCAGCGCGTGGACACGCAGCATGTGCGCGGGGAGATCGTACAGGTAACATAATGTGTACAGTTAGCGGGCGCGGCGTGCGGCCCTGGAACGTGTGAATGTGTTTTTCCTTTTATTGTAGCCTGCGCAGGAAATATGCAATTACTTGATCATATTTTTCAAGTTGGTTCTGCTGCGTCTATTATTTACAGTTGTTGATTGTTGTTTTTTTTTAATTGACAGTTGTCGGCGGGATGGCACCACTCATTCATACTCAATAACGCTGGCATCCCCTACGGTTGGGGCCTAAACTTCGATGGGCAAATAGGTCAGTAGAATTATGTAGAGTGTGATCTGCGTGTATAATTATGACTAACGAATTTTTTGTTGCTTTTATGTTAAAATAATCTTAATTTTTTTGTATTACAGGAAGTGGAGATCGAAAGCTGATTACAATTCCAACGGAAATAAAAATACGCCGCGATTCTCAGACGGAAATTGTTAAAACACCAGAAATTGAAACAGAGGACTTTAAAACAAATGCTATAGTAAAATGTGGAGGAGACTTCACAGTTTATATCGATCACGACGGGAGAGTATACGTCTCGGGCAACATACATCTTCAGGTAAATTACTACAATCCTGCATTTTTATGATATATATTTTATGCACATAGATTCAATAATAGTTGTTTAATTATATTTTTTAGTTCCTCACTGAAAAGGACAGAGGTGGCAGCCGCGTCATCATGATGAAAACAACAAAGCGCGTTATAAAAATACCAGCAAATCGGAGCAGCAACAAATTCCAATTTATACAAGTTGATTGCATATATACCATGTTTCCTTTTGACGTTGACGATTTGCAAAGGAAACCAATCGAAGCCAGATTAAACCCACTGGCTTCTATGAATGATTTTAAAAAGAAATCGTGGGCTGATGATATGATCCTGATACTAAAACCGTGGCTAAACGAGGAAAACTTCAAAGGAAATTGCAACTTGGCTGCTAAATTTGCGTACCATAACAAAGTATATTCAGAGTGTTTAAGATTGTTATTAGACAATTTAAAACATGAATTACAAAATGATGCCACTTACGTGACGCACACTGCTGTAGAAGATGGAGATTTAAATAATGAGACTAAAACTTTCCCAAAGAAAGAAGAACTCAAATCAATAATTAAAAACATTATGTCAAAGCGCATCAAAGAGGTGTCGTTGTCTATTCTCAATGAAGAAGCATATCCTGTAATAGATCCATCTATCTACAATGCTCTGCCATGTTGCTGCGATGAACTAAAATATCGCAAAGCGGGAGTATCTTCAAACACGACCGTAAATATTGCGGAGAGTGACGTTTCTATAAAAGCAGCTCAGATAATAGACAAATGTATGAGTATTTTCCCTGTTGATACAGAGTTATGGGAATTATGTTTCAGGCTTTCTAAGAATTTCTTCATAGAAAATCATTTGTCCATATCGAAGTTGGAAGTAGTGTTGCGTAAGTATATGGAAACCGACGCAACAACGATGGCTGCGGCCATTATGTATTCCAATGATTGTGCGCAATATAGTAAAATATTGTCACCTAAATTTTACTTGAATATGTGCAGTCAAGTGTTGGATACTTGGGGTTGATTCTCTCGAATATTTCGACTTTGGTGCTTTCAATTCAGTTATGGCTGTAGCATTTGGTGACAGTATGTGTTGGGGTTAAAGGGGTCACCAAAGGAAAGGCCGTATTTCAGTAATACGTTTATTATCCTCTTCTTTATATAGGTATATTGGAAGATATGTTGTAGTAATATTATGTGAGACGTGAGATCAAGGCACAAGGCTAAAAAACACTGAGGAAGTAAGGATTTCAGTCAAGTGGTAAGGACGGGCTCAGATAGGTTTTATTTTTATTTTTTAGAATGAGAATGACGATTGTGTTGAAGTAGGATCGATTTGTTTTTGCTATACTCCAACTCGATGCGACTAAATTGAACGACTGTCGATCAATCGTAGATTTCGATTCTAGCATCGCAAAGCTTGCTCCTATCATCATCATCAACCTGCAGCAGACCGCTGTTGGACATAGGCCTCTCCTATTGCACGCCATTCAACTCGATTTTCGGCAACTATCATCCAGTTGCTCCCTGCTGCTACTGTATCATGCAGCTGCAGCCATCCTGCGAAGATCGTCGCTCAACCTAGCCTGAGGGCGTCCTACCTTACGTTTGCCGATTCGCGGTTTCTATTTAAGAGCATTGTCTACCCCTAGGGTCATTAGTTCTACGGCTAATATGGCCGGCCCATTGCCAGTTCAGCTTGATCATTCTGCTATGTCGACAACTTTGGTTCTCTGCCGGATCACCTCGTTGCGGATGCTATCCCTCAGAGAGACTCCTCACTACCATGCCGCATTGTAAAGGCCACTGAAAGGTCCTTAATTGAAAGCACCATAAGTTTCTACAAACAGAATTTTGTATACTAACTCGGCTTTAGCGTATCAATGATAAATTATACATACTCATTCGAATATTTTTATATACTACTTGTACTCGCTTGTATGTGGTAGCGTCGTCGTAGGAAATTTTAGTCTTAGGTATTAGTAAAATCTTCCGTTAAAGTAGGTACTCCGTTACAGGAAAGCTGTTGTTAATATCAGCTTTGAATCTCTGTTATAATAATAATTCAATCATGCAAACAAGATACGGTTACAAATCAAACGTTTATTTCCTAGAAAAACATTATTACACCCACAGGTTACTGTCAGCTTGTTTCCTCCCACTGCTGGGCTGAGGCCTTCCTTATGGTTTCCAGTCATTTCGTTCCAAGACTAATGTAGACAATTGTTTGTTGTATTTGATAACTTCAGAATTTACTTAATGTTTGGGTTGTCGGTCGTGTACTTTGTTCAATACCTCTTGCACGTTGTGCGTGGGTCGTACAGTTCGAGGTACGAGTTTTAAAATCAGTTCGGGTTCTTTATACTGGTGCAGTCTGTTTACATTTACCTCTGACAGCAGCAACTCAACAGCAACCTTAGTGTAACGAAAATAAAGATCACTTTGATTTTGACAGTGACGCAAAATCACAGGTAAAATAACTGTGAATGGGCTGTAGAGCGTCGTCTGTCACTCATACCTGTGGCAATCTTTTTTCTGAAGCTCAATGTGCCATAATAAACGCCCGGGTACCTACAGTATATTACCTACTTGGTGAAAATTAAACTACCGTCGCACTTTTCCAATGCTTTATTCGTTAACAATGGTTGTTCTTTTTGTAGGCTCTTTACTTTGTTAACAATCATGTTTAAATGTAATAACATAATACTTTTTAATATTAATGTTTATTATTATACTCGTTTTGTCTGTTTACTGATGGTAATGTAGAATCAAATATATTTTTTATAGAAATCCAAAATGATTCGTGTTATAATTCAATCATAGACTGTTAATTTTGTCTTGAACTCGAATTTATGTTACAAGACTATACCGTCCTCTGACAGCGAAAAGTTACAAAATCGATTTTGTTATTTGTTTGTTTTTGATACTTTGGAAAAAGTGCTTTGTAGAGCATCGTTTCTGCCTATTATACATATTGTGTACAGTATTTTCGAGGCGACACGAACTTTACTTGTGGTAGCTAAGTGTACAAACACGCTGTGTACGTGAAGACGATTAGCGTCAGCATAATAACACACACACGTACACGCACACTTGTCTCAGACGGTACCACGTACTCCTGCGCTTACACACATTCACAGCGTGTTTGTATGTAACATGCGTGACGCTTCGTGAGATAAAAATATTGTAACAGTTTCTGTCTTTAGCTCCATTCGGCCATTTACTTTTTTTTTCTTACCATCACCGTAGAAACCAACTTTTTATTAATTTTTGCATACATAATATTTATGATTCTGAATTTAATTACGCAACTACGAGTAGGAATATCAGAAAGCCTAAATTGACTTTTGTGACTTTTCGCTCATTTTACCCTTGTGACAATGTGTAGATTATTTTGTAATTTGTTGTATTTATCTAGTCATTAGTTTAATTTTTGAACTGTTGTAGGAATCTGATTTTATTACATATTTAAATTACTTTTAGTACAATGATATTGAATTATATTACTGTTTTATACAATAGGGGCTATGTTTGGGTGCGAGCCGCCTGTTATTATTTGTTGCGCGCAATCTTATCTTTGTTTTATCTCCTGAATATTTATATTACATTACATTACAGAACATTTAGTGAATTACTGTTTGTTTAGATTAAATGCGTAATAAATAAATAATTTATTTTATTAACGTCTTTCATTTTGGGTAAACAGAGTAGCAAGACGCTCAAGTAGTGTTCACTGTTTAATTGAAAATGAACTTAAATACAACTGAAATAGAGTTGAGAATAGCTTGCTAGATATAAGACCGTGCGGTATACATTCGCGTATGTTCCTCACATCCACGAGCACGCTTAAATTGCTCGCGTGGACGCTTGGGAACAGTCGCCGCCACAGCACATACCCCAGAGACATAAACCTTCTAAGAACGGTTTTCAAATTGTTCAATATAAAGTATTCTATACGTTATTATTCTAACTCGGCCCATCACTAAAGCGGATACTTAGTGCTGGGCCCACTATGAGTTTTGCCTGCCGATGCGAGTGACGTAAAAACAAGATCGATTGGCATCAAAAAGTCTTTGTTAATTAAAAGTGCCCATTTTCTTGCTGATTATATATTTTTTTCAAAATCTGTGAATGCAGATCACAATTTCTCACAAAATTAAGGTTAGTCTCCTAAGACCGTTTTACTGTAGCTACAACTCAATAATCCACCATTTTCATATATTGAGCAGGTAGGTACTTGAACCAACCATGAGTGTGGCACGCTTTAAATGCCTTTTTGTAGTTTATACTGCGAGTAGGGATGCAACGATACGAGTAAATAAAAGTACTAACTCGATACTTGTCTTTCGATACCATTGTACCTACAGACGGCAGCACATCGAGCTACTACAATCTGTCAAATTTCTTTAATAGATTTTCAAATTTATCGCTAAAGCATTAAGGTTCAAGGTTGATTGGGAAAATTCGACTGTTTCGGGTAGCTTGACCAGCTGGCGTCTGTACTTTTGGCATCAATACTTTAGAACTGAGTATCGTGAAGTAAGCACTTGAATCGGTATTCGGTCGGTTACCCACCACTGGCGAGTGATTACTTGTCAAAAAACGCGTGTGCACAATAGATTATTTGTTCTATGGTGCCCAGTTTAAATTTTTGTTTCGAACGCATCTTTTCTACTGTTAGGTTGGCAGCCTTGCTCATAGATAGAAATTATAGAATAGACGTGGGATCATGTACAGTCACGAGCAAAAGTATGTATACACTCGGCGTAATTTAAAATCGATTTACTCCTTTATTATTGAATGAAATTTTATATTATTACGAACATAGCATTTTCGAACCCATAGGTTTATGGAAAGTGTCATATTTAACGTTGCATTCGTTATTTCACGAAAAAATCGCAATTGAAAGTTGCCTAGTGTTGACATATTGGTGCTCGTGACTGTATGTGATTAGTATGGTACCCTTTTAGAATATCATTAATTTTTTCAGATTATATTCTATAAAGTAAATTTTTCGCGTGATTGTCAGTTTTTCCCAGTGGGAACGTTTCAGGGAGCCTAGAAAAGATTTAATTTGCTGAAAACAGCTTGAAATTGCGTCACCGGGATGCAAAGTTATGTAGATTTGTTCGAAAACACGTCTCCCTTTTTTTTTTTTTTTTTCTTTTTTTTTTTCAGGATGGGAAATCATCAAATGACCCCTCCCGCTCTGGGTGGAGCAGAAGGGAGTGTCAGACTCTTACTGACTAAAATCCACCCGTGTTCCTTCCTTAGCCCTTTATGTACCAGGGCAGCGGTAACCCTTTCGGACGATCCCGCTACCCCGGCAGGCTTCGGCCCTGTCGGGCCCCGTCATCTATGCTGACATCTCTTTGAGGCGCACGTGGAACACTTACGCGCCGTCCGGCACGGGCCTGGTCCTGATCGGACGGAGAGCTACCCATTGCTCTCCGCCCGCAGGCCCGCGCCTACGGTGGCCGGGAATCGTCACGCGGCTCCCGACGCCCGGAGCGTCTCCCTCGGCGGCTCGTCACGTCTCCCTTATGTGGATTTCGTCAGTCTTTGGTACTATTGAATGTAAAAGATTTCTGGAATATTTGATGTTCTATGTGGGCTAGGCGCACGGGCGAGGTGTCAAAAGACGCGTCTCCGCGCGGGCTAGCTAACTATGGGGTTTCTGGAGTTTATCCAGAACCAAAGTCGGGAATTTTGCTGAAAAACGTATTTTACGGCCAAAATATATGTGGAAACCTCGAATAACACTACCAAAACGGGACTCGAGTTCGCGGGACGCGCACGGGAGTACAGGTAAGGCAGGTAAGTATCAATTTGAATTATAAAAAACCTGGAATAGTCTGGAAATTTTGAAGAAAATTCAAAAATGTGTTTTTTAACAGGAGTTTTTGTGAAATTTTTACAAGTCAATAACGAAAAAATGTAAAAATATAATTATATTATATCCAAAAATTATGTAACCATCTATGCCTACTACTTTCCAGTTGTGCGTTTTATTTTTATTTGTATTTATTTCAAGAGCACCTATATCCTGAAACGGAATTTCTTCTGATCTTGTATCCATTCAGCTTCTTTATTATGTTCAATGCTATCTGACTAAATCCCTTGCCAGAATAGTCTAATTTCCTAAAAAATTCTAATTAGTCCGTCAGTTAAATTATCAAAAAATATTGCGACCCGTCTCTTTTCTTTTGTCAATTATATAAAGAATGATGAAGATATCGCCCGTTAAAGTTCCGGGTGACGTCACGCCTTGCTACACTTTTTAGCATGGCGTGACGTCACGACCACCACTCCCAAATTTTGACGCGCTTTATCTTTGTAATTTTTTGTTTGATTGACAAAAGAAAAAATACGTGTCCTTTATTTTTCGATAATCTGACTGACGGACTAAATATAAAACCTAATTATTTTTTTACCCTGGAAACTACCCTATTCTTTTAGGGCCTATTGAGATGGAGGGTTTAGGATTGTGACAAACACGAAAACAAAAACACTTTATTTTTAGAAGAATGTATTTTTGTAAAACTATATTTACAATAAAAATAAATATACAAGGTACATACAAATCATTTCCTTTCAAATGCGTCGTGACCGTCAAAGTAATCATCACAAAAATAAATAATTCAAAATCGGAATAAATTATACTAAAATAAATGATAAATATTACAGAAATAAATTAATAGAAAAAGCATGTAAATGAATTCTATAAATAATATTCAGTAAGCGCGTATTGCGAAACATTGCAGTGATATGAGTGACGATTACTGGACGAACGGGATAGAATCAATGGTATACATAAAGTCAATAACCAAAGAACATTCGAATCAGATTCACACGATTGCTTATAGCGAATCTACGTACATAGAGACCGGATTACTTTTAAGCAACTTAAAATGGTCGAAATATGCAAGCAAATATGCATCATATGTTCTCTCTTTCGATTGGTCATTTTAAACATACACATAACACAGATTATTTGCTTTCATAGATCTGCCGGCAAAATGAAGAAAATTAAGTGGAATAAAACTTTTAGGAAACGACTTCGTGCATCGGTTTTATTAACTACAGTTAATGGATTTAACTTCTTGTACTGATTTCTATAACAAAACTTTTTTATTTCATCATACATGCATTTTCTGTTCTCTCTACATTTGTGTCCACACTTGCCAGAATGACACAAGGAAAGTATGAGCAGTGGTGGTGTATCAGCCCCGACTTACGAGTCGAGAGTCGAGGTCGTGAGTTCGAACCCAAACACGTACTTTACTTTCTGTATTCCATCTCCACTGCTGCTCAAAACGGTGAATGAAAACATCGTCAGAAATCCGGCAGTCCTAGAAACAACAATTTGAAGACATACCACCAACCCACACTGTGCCCGCGTAGCGGGTTAAAGCCCACTGCCTCTCACAGAGAGGAGGCCTGTGTTCCAGCTGTGGGAACATTATAGGCTGATTATGCATGGAAGTGACATCCTGGGCAGGATTCATCTATACAATCACACACATCTTTGCTAGTTGCTGCTATTTGCTCGTTATTAAGTTTACGACTTTCCCGAGCTGATCTTTCCGGGTTAGTTCATCAAATATGCAAAATATAAATCGCCAAAAGGTGTCAAAATATGCAGCATCAATTTTTTTTTTTTTTTGATGATGTACTACCATATAATATATTTTTTTATTTAAAAAAATTAGCGTACAACACTAAAAAATATCTTCTCAAACGAGCCATTATCATTTTTGTTCTTAAAAGCGTAAATCATTCAAATTCTGTGCCAAATGCTTGTTGCATTCCATTGTTCGATCAAGAATACTCTAGATAAAGAATCGCGACCAAAAACATTGTTGAACTGAGCATGTTTGTAGAACTTGTACATTCATATTTCAATTTAGAAAAATATTGAGAGGTATTTTAAATATCATGAACAAATTATTATCAACCTTAACACCGAACATACAGTTGAGTTGTTTGTGATATACATATTAATGTTTAGGACTGCCCGTCTTCGGAGAAAATGTAAAAACAACAACTCTTGAAGTCAAATTTACAAAATGCATAAAGCACAGATATGCATAATCAGTAGATTTTAAGGTAATATACAACAACCTGAAAATGAAAATGCATATATGCAAACATACGTTTTCGTAAAAGCCGGTCTCTAATATAACTAACTTATTCCAAGCCCTGACTTAGTGACATTATTAGATAAATACATCTAAGTCTAGAATTAGAAGTTGATGGGTTTTCCACAGTATGCCGCCAAGTTTGCTTCACGTAGAGCTTCTGCGCATGTCTAAAACAAAGAAGGTTAGTGTTATGAAATATCTACATACAATCATAGTATGATCTACACATGATTTTTTAAATGTATTCAAGCAAACGTACGGGATGGGCATGGCACACTCTGGCGACGTCCTCAGCAGCCGCTCCGTATTCTTGTGCCAACACAGCCTCGTTGATCAGCTCACCGCCACCCTGTGTTTAAATTTTGTTATTATTTTAGTTTTTCAGGTAATATTGCAAAGCAAGGTTGATACGGATGTACGATCCTCGCCCACTGAATAATCTTTTTACCACGGCATGAGCATATTCGTGTAGACCGGTCCCACACGTTTTATTGTAATAAGGATGACTTTGGACAACCTTGACTTATGTATTATGATATGAAATTAATAACTTACGGGTCCAATGATGTGGGTGCCGAGGATGACGTCAGTCGCTTTGTCAGCTAGAACTTTGACGAAGCCATCTGGCTCGCCATTTGTCTTCGCTCTTGAGTTAGCCAAGAATGGGAACTTGCCCACTTTGTATGCCTTACCCTGTAAATAACAAATAAATTATCCATATATTTACAACTAGCTGTGCCCCGCGGTTTCACCCGCATAAGTTTCGATCCCGTGGGAATATCGGTATAAAAAGTATCATAAATGTTAATCCTGGTTATAAACTTTAGATACTAAGGTTTTATTAATGAAGAAACTATGTGTAATTGTTTGTTTTCCTAAATAAATAAATAAATAAACCATCTGTGTGCCAAATTTAATCCAAATCAGTTCAGTAGTTTTTGCGTGAAAGAGTAACAAACATCCATCCCTTCATACAAACTTTCACGTTTATAATATTTATGTATTAGTAGGAAGTAGGATTTACTAACTTCTGCCCGCGACTTCGCCCGCATAGAACTTCTTGCTTTTACATAAAATATATCCCATTTTTGCAATTGGATATGTACTCCAGAGATTACCTTTTACCATAGCCTTTTACAAACATAGAACAAACAATTTTTCCTCTTCATGAGTTATTTGTTAACAAACAAGTATTATGTTAACTTTCAGTTTAAATAAGAATAACATACCTCTTTCTTGAGATCCTCCTCCGATTTGCCGACCCAACCGACTTCGGGTGTTGTGTAAATTACAGATGGGATGGCGTCATAATTGAAGTGTGTGGGCATGCCCTAAAAATAGGAATAAACATGAATAGTAAATATTTTATTTCACATAAACCTACATGGGAACTTTTGAAACGTCAGAAGCTAGATGTACAGTTCCAATTGGTAGTTTCCTATGGATAAAAGCCGCAAAGAAACTACAAGATTACTCTGTTAAAAATAATTGTTTTTTGCAACGTTTTCAATTTACAGTGTTACTTGGTATGGGAGGACAGTGTAGGTCAAGAAGTACCAGGTACTTAATAAAATAGTCTACAAATCCTACAACGTCCTCACATTCACAAAATATAAAAGAATCTATCAAAAAGACAAATAAAATATAAAAACGTATTAAAACCAAATGACACAAAATATATATATACTATATAAATATATATATAATACTTCGTATACTTTCAAGGTTCTTTCTACATAATTATGCTTTATCAGCAGTAAACTAATGCTAATACAAGAGATGCGTCGCGAAAGTCAAAAGATGTGATAAAAAGATTTGGAGAAGAGTAGCAGATTACTTAGTTTTGTCACTCATATTTGTGCATGTGTATTTGCAGTGTTTGTAAATGTTTTTTACATACCTTTATTCCTTCCACACATACGATTCCTTCATCTTCAGCCTTGTGCGCCAACATAGGTCCATGAATGACATCACCAATAGCGTAAATTCTGGAAAAGAGAAATTAGGAGCTGAATATCAGTATTTTACATGGAGCGACTGCCTATATGACCTCCATAATACGATACCTCTTTGGTAAGACTGGTTGTCAACTTTCGAGCTTCTGACGACCCGTAAAAGATCAAACCCGATCAGATCCGATTGTCAAAGATCCACAATGTCAGCCGGGACCAAAGATTAAAATGCTATTCAGGGCGCGGAGAGGTCTTGGTACGTAGCGAATTTTACTATGAACTTTTTACTCATAAACTAGTCAGTATTTTTACCTCACGAAGCGACGCGCGCTCTATGTATACGCACAGATCCACAGCGTGTTTGTACACTTGGTAACCATGAGTAAAGCGCGTGTCGCTTCGTGAGTAAAAAAAACTGTAGCAGTAATATTGCAGTTATACTAACCCGGGAACACTTGTAGCGAATTTGTTGTTAACAGGGACTCTGCCTTTATCATCCAGGGCAATATTGACGTTCTTAAGACCGAGATCCGTGGTGTAAGGGCGACGGCCAATCGAAATCAGCACAACATCACAATCCAACTAGAAGAAAACATCACCACAGTTTTATAAAATCAATATCACAATTAATACAAGTCACAAGAAATTTGTTTTTATATTAAGGATTGCGTGAGTTATGCAGAAAAGGCTCGGCAGATGATAATGATTACCAGTAGTTTTTGCGTAAAATGAATGTGACATACAGATGTATGGACAGGACAAAATTATAAGGGGTCTGTTTATGCCAATAGGGTAGTTCCCTGGGTAAAAAAATAATAATTATGTTTAGTCCGTCAGTTAGATTATCGAAAAATAATGGACACGTATTTTTTCTTTTGTCAATCGAACAAAAAATGATAAAGATAAAGCGCGGCAAAATTTTGGAGAGGGGTGTCGTGACGTCACTTGCTTGCAAAAGTGTGGCAAGCAAGTGACGTCACGCGGAACTTTAACGGGCGATATCTTCATAATTTTTTATATAATTGACAAAAGAAAAAATACGGGTCCAATATTTTTTGATAATCTAACGGACGGACTAATTAGATTTTTTTAGGAAAATAGCCTATTGTCTACAGAACCCAAAACAGTACTGCCATGTTTTGAATTCATATCTTATTATATCATAAAATGTGTAAAATAAAAAACTGTAAATAAGTTACGATCTCTTTGGCGCCACCCTTGGATGGTTCGACTTCAACTTTGACTGTACTGCCTTCCTTCTTCACTGCAGTTACTTTCGTATTTAGTTTGAACTTCATTCCCTGTTTGGCAAGGATTTTATGCAACGTTTTAGCTACTTCGCCATCAATGCCAATACCTAAAATAAATAACAATATTGTAATGTGTCTCATTTTTTAATAACACATTGTTATCACATTATAGTCCCCTTAATAATAATAATTAATAATTTATTTATTTAATTTGACAACATTGGTCCAATGGTTAGTACAACAATAACTTATCAACTAAGGGTTAGTAATATTAATTAAATTACATTAAATCAAATCAAAATAAAACAATTTCTATTCATCCTGCCGCACGAGCAAACGAACAGCGTGTCTAAGTGTTGGTGCATCGTGTTTTTCGGCTAGGGTTTTCAGTATGCTGTTGGTGCTAGCCCTCATTCTGCTTATTAAGGATGCGGTCTTTTTCCTCCGAATGGCAAGGAAGTCGTCTATTCGCGCTACAGCAAACAAGCCAGACGCGCTGCAGAATCGGGGCAACCTCAACAACACCCTGAAACCATTGTTATATATTTTTTATTTTTAAACGTTTCCCCACACTCGGAATTTCTCCTGTATCGTGGGTGCGTTTATAAACATTTAAACTCACATACACAAACAGCCAGACCCGGAACAACTACTTGTAGGCTAGAGTTGTTTTCACCTCGTTACTACGAGTGAATCTGTGAGCCAACATGTTGCATCTGGCTTCTAGTGCCACCACGTTCAATGTCTACCTGATCCCTGAGGTCTTCGGTGACATAGTGACCCAAGTATTTAAATTGAGTGACCCTCTTAAGTGGTCTTCCATTGAGGGATATTGAGGGCTCGTATTCCTAATGTGACAACAATAAAACTTCTATTTTGTCTTGTTTAGTGTAGTTTCTCTTACCTCCAATTGAGCCAAGAAATTCAATGGCAGTAACATCTGCTCCAAGCCTTTGGTACACAGATCCAAGTTCCAAGCCAATGACTCCTGCACCAATGACTAACATCTTTTTGGGACATGCGCTAAGTGAAAGAGCTCCAGTTGATGTGACAATTTGTTTCTCGTCGAACTGTCAACACAATAAACAAAACGTAATTAATGTACTATTCTTAGAACAGGTTTATAGGCAAAAAATTGTCAGTCACACAGTCAGTTACAGTCAATTCTTCTACTAACCGTAACACCTGGGAAGGGAGTCACCTCGGAACCAGTAGCAATCAAAATGTTCTTAGTGTTAATTGTTTCTACACCGCTTGCTGTCTTTACTTGTACCTTCTTTGGGTCCATAATGGTACCCACCCCACGGACAAGTTGAATCTAAAAACAGGTCTGTTTTAAAAAATCTGCACACAATTCTGTGTTATTTTTTCATTTAAATTATTTTGTTGGGTACACACAACAACCTATCGAGCTGATTGTATGGGCTTTCTGTACAATGAGAGTTCAGCTAATACTGGAAATGTATAGCTTGATATGCTGTTGTAGGCACAACAGCATATCACTGATTACTTGTATGTAGGCACATACAAGTAATCAGTTAATAGCATGGGCTGTCAGAAGAAGAAGGATAAATAATGATACTGTATAACATCCATTATAAGCACTACCTTTTATGTGTCACAATGATTCAATGACAATTATACAAACTTAACCAGGTTAATTTTATTCAACTGATAAAAATTTAACCGAATCCTTTAAACTACAAAAGAACTGAACAATACTAAAGATTTAAAAATTCTACTGGTACATTAGTGCGGATTAAATTCATACCTTATTTTTTTGGAAAAGCATGGCTATTCCACCAGTCAGGGCCTTCACAGCATTGACTTTGTATTCCATAAGTTTGGCAAAGTTGAAGGTGACTGGGCCTGTTTCAATGCCTCGATGTTTGAAGTCATGTTTAGCTAAATGGTATAAGTGAGTGTTGTGGAGCAGCGCCTTGGATGGAATACAACCAACATTCAAGCATGTTCCACCAAGAGTTGGATCTTTTTCCACAGATACTGTCTAGAAAACCATAAAAAAAAAGGAAATTTATTTTTATTTCTGCTGGATTATAAAGTCCTCCAAGGCTGCATTTTGGCCATGGTGGTTAATCTCAATGGAGACTGGTCTTCAGCGCGGGAGATATCATAGTACACAAGTGTGTGCTTACACACAGGTGCACTCCCTTTCTCTTACTCTCATAGTCTCTTGGGATGGCAATCCAACACGACTGGAGAGAGATCAGGCACAGGACCTTTCTTTCAGCTTAACGTGCTTTCCGAGGCACAGGGTATCACACCGCCAACTTAAAAACTTTGGGCTGTAACTAAGGAATTACTAATGGAAAGCTCAATAACACAAGGCAGGTAGGGCACAGGTTTATACATCCACTTCTACATATCAATACAACTACTCTGAGAAGGGACACCAAGACAAAGTGAGTGGTCACTCTATTTTGAAGTCCAGACACAATCTTGGTCAGATCATGTGAGGACCATGGAGGTTACTGTCTGAAATGGTATTTTGAGATTCCAGTCTTCATCGTCTTTAACATGAATGTTTAGTTATTTTTTTTTACATTACCTTGAAGCCTAATTGTGCAGCTTTGATGGCAGCAACATAGCCGCCAGGGCCCGAACCAATCACTACTAAGTCTGCTTCATGTGTGGTTGCGTAGCTTCTTGTTGCATTCCGTACAGGGCCGCCTTTCTATAATTGATACATTTTTTTTTGGTTATAAGAAAATCTAATTTATGTTAGTATTGTCAATGTAATTTTAGTGCAGTAAATAAGATAAACTATTGATCATGTGATATGTTTCAGCTTTGTAATGACACTACGCTAATGTCTGAAATTAGCCAATAATCTTTGCAATGCATTGATGTTTCTTCAAATGATGCATGATTGCCAAAAATGCAATAAATAGAAAGGACAATGACTAAAATTCGTACCAAAAAATCTCATGCATCAACATCAAAATAGTAATAAATTTTATGACACTACGCGTCGGGGGTTTGATTATTGAACGGGGAATTTAATTTGTAAAAAGTATTGATTTTGTTGTATTCCCTTTAAATGACGATTTGTTTCAAATAATATGATGAATATAACCTTGGATTTATACTTGTCTTTCAAAAAACATGGAAAAAAATTATACTTTGCCGATTTTATATTAATTAAAAATAACTAGAATAAAACAGAATAGAATTTTTATTTAAAAGATTATCATTTTTAGAGCAATAATAGCCATTCGTGTATGACGTCAAACAAAATAAAGTCAGGTTACTTAGATTTGTTTTAAAAAACCTGGGTTTTGTTTACAAAAAAATCTTTTAGTCTATAATAAACAAAGTTTGACTTTGATGCAGCATAGTAAGGGAGTCCATACATCCATGAGCATTGTCCTTAATGATATAATATCATTGCTAATAGTCAAATAATTAACTATTAGTTACAAAAATAACCATTAGATAAACTAAAAATCGATCAAAAAACACATTTTGCAAAAATTTAACCAAAAGTTACCATTTTTAACAATTGGTTGAGTTTAACTACAGATAAAAAAATCGGCTTTAAGAATTGGACAATATTAGTACTTATAAAATAGTGGGGAGTGTAAAGCTACAGGCTGCAAACAAAAGGATGCAGGAATGTCTTATTGAAGGAATTTCAGTAGGGGTAGATATATATATATTGCTCAAGATGCATGTTAATTTAATTAAGACACCATGATTGATTTTTTGATATGATATTTATACACTTATGTAAAGAATGAAAATCTTAAAAATGAGCAGATTTATTATGTTTTAGTGTTGTTTAATTTAGTGACCACCTTCACCAGAAGGAGTTCAGCCTCAGAGCCAACCAAATAAAATAAGGAAGCTAAATTAGTGCATTTTATCAAGGGAAAAAGCCACAAGGATGAACAGTTGCAATCAACCAGTACAGTCCTCTACTTTATTGCAAGACTACAAGTTTGATAAGAAATAAATAAATCAATCTAGATAGCCTGCAAGCTTTAAATTATATTCTTCCAGCTTGATAAAATTACAAATCAAAGTCATACAAATCGAAGATTTCCTGTTTTTAGAATTGATAAGAAAATATTGATGTGACAATCGGTCACATGTTGAAGGTCAGTGCAGGTTATTTAGGGCCAAAAAATGTCTCCTATTATTGTAGTCTTATGTTTTGGTAAGTGTAGTTTATGAATAGAATATTGCTGTCAGCATCCAAATAGTAAAAACCCCTGTCTAAATCGTGCTAAAAACCATTGCATAACATTTGCAGCTTTTTGAAACTTTAATTTCTTGACGGTATAATAAAATACAAATAATAAAAGCTTACCCTGTAGGCCGATGAGGCAATCTTAAGAAATGTGTAGCCCATTCTCAAAAGGGGAGAATACCCTAATTTATAATAGGATTGGTCGTTTTAGTAAAAATTTGGAACCCTGGCGACCGACAGACAGAATGAACAAATGTCAAACGGTCAAACGTCAATTCACTATTTCTTCTTGTTTAGCGCCAGATTTATGGTCTTGCTTACTCGCACAACACATTACGCGTCGAGAAAAAGAAATGGCATGTTCAGGATATGCTAAACATAAAGATATTTAAAATAAAAAATTGAAACGCTACTTTTCCAATCGTGTTGTCATTGAATTGTGATACCATACCTAAAAAATAGGTTTGATTTTTTTTACAGTTCTAGATTTATAATTATGATAGAAATTTTTTATTAAACTTAAAAATTTTTGGTATAAAATATTTTATGAAACATGTAACAGTTCACTTTCGTGCGACAATTTCACTTAACAGCAGTGATTTTTATTTGATCTTCATTCATTTTCTCCTGCATTTCGACTCTTTATCAAACATTAGTTATTCGTTTGTTCCACGCTTAGGAACCTAAAAAATAATAAAAAACATTGTTTCATTCAACAGGCGAAAAAAATCTCTTATGAATTTGTAGTGGTACAAAGTGTTTTGCTTGAAATTTATTTATTTTAATTCTGAGATAAATCTCAATTTTGAAAAGAAAGAAATAAATATAATAAATTAGATTTAAATTCCGCATGAATAAAATCGCTGACTTCAAATTTTTCTGGCAGTACAGCCTGCAAGAGTTTTTGGAATGATCAAACAAACCGGAGGAATTTGAATATTTTGGAATACGAAAATCGAAGAGAATATAATCCTGCATTGCAATGTTTAAATATTATTTTGTATGCCAGTCCTTGGCGAAACATGTAAGATCATATTTCTATATATGACCTTAATTATAAATATATTCTATAATGAAAAATAATACCAAATGGCTCCACAGTTTTTCAGACTAGCAATACCAAAATGCGCGCGCTGCTGGAATGCGAAGTTTGTTTATCAATCAAATCAGGCGAAGTACGGTGTCTGGTAGTGCCTCTAAACGTGCGAGCGTTTCTTACGTAAATCGATTTCAGAATACGTTTGCTATCAAATAATAATAAACTTGTTATAACCAATTAATCCGTGAACAAATAAAATATAAAAAATATTAGTGTTGTGCGATTTTTTTACTCAAGGTAAGATTTTTTTCTGCTCATTTTTGATTTCGCACGATGTACATACCTAACTGCAGCCGTTTTCAGTAACCACAAAAACCCTTAATATATGTATTTTTAATACTATTCCTTTTAAGTTAGAACCAATAAATCATATTTTAGTTGAACTAAGTACATCATACAATTTTTTGCGCCTGTTTTTTTTTCCAAAACATGATAAAGATGAATTGTTTTTCTTTTAATTTCTGTAGAGCCAAAGAAACAGATTCATTAAATAGAGGGTAGGTGCCATAACTAGGGTTACTGAACGTCCTAGCCTCATATGTAACCTTGCTTATTTTGATGCATTAATAGGTACAATGTAGGTACCTATCTAATACCTATCTAGTATATATTTTTGGATGAACGTGCCCTATGTATGATTTGGATTAAAAACATCGATATCTAAAATTCTACAGAGCAGACGGCCAATTATCTTATCGTTACATGTTTTTTTTATCTTAAATATAATGAGATTATAGTATCTTGCATGGGGCACATTATTATTCCAGAAAAGCGTAGATAATAATATAATTTTTACTTGTTATGAATATTATGCATGCTACCCTTGCGCTATCATGGTTCCAACACTATCACCTCCATGTTTGCTGGGACCTATTGATACCACAGCCTCTAAACCACGATTCTGCAATAGGTAGGTACTGAAACACGACGAATTTATTATCAAATTGTTCAGTTTAAGCGCGAAAACGAACATGGACCGTAAATAGTAAATCGTCTGTAGAGTCTCGTAGTTTCAGACCTAAAATTATATTTTTTCTGCGAATACCTACGTAGAATTGCTGCTATTCTAATGTTGCACTTTGCTTGGTGCCCACCACCAGATTCCAAGATTTGTATAGGTATAGCAGGTACTTATAGGTATACCCATTTTCTGGACGAAAACCAACGACGCGCCAAACTCTAAATTAAACTCATGTCAAGTGATTTGAACGGCTGTTGATAATTCAGTCATTGATATTTCGCTAGCTCTTTTTTTCATTCAAGGAATGTGTGTTTATTCTACCTAATGGTAGACTATTTTTAGACCCACTACCTACCTCAAGTCATGACAAGTAAAATTAATTTAGTTTACTTACCAATAATTTCAAAAATCCATAGTAGTTACCTACCAACCTACCTACTCGTACAATTAAAATGATCTGATGCACCTAGGAACCGTTACTGTTGGGACCTGATTCATCTAGCCTACTACTGTACTCACCTAGGCACCATTCTCACATTTCTTACCCGCGTTATTCATTGAGCAAAAAGGCTCAGGTTACCTAACTATATCGAATAGTAAACCTGTAGCACGAAAGTAGATCATTGAAATGTATCACAAGATACGATACATAGATACCTTAGGTACCTAAGCTACCTATGTAAGCAGTAGGTAATTTAGAAACATCAGGCGTAAAGACCACGAGATGAAGCAAGACAAATATTCGCCCCAGAGACAACGTAGTACGAGTATATGTAGGTGTCACAAAAGCCAAAGTTCAAGCACAGATTACTAGTTCAAGCTAGGTAAGTATGTATTACCTACGTTTTACGAAATACGACTAGTTGTAGAAAAGGTAGGTGCTGATTGCTCGTATCGTTAATCCTCTTAGTGAATGAACCTAATAATTGTCCGCTTTTGAATGAACTGCGACTGAGACGAAACTGGCCCAAAATCCAGTGGAAATCCATTTGAAATAGCTGATGATATACCTAGTTGTTATGCATTATAAGTAGGTAACATATAAAACATTTTGCCTAAATAAACAATATTTATGTATACCCAATGAGGTACAGCAACAAAATCCGTTGTTCTACTATACTTAATCTTGTTTAAATGTAAACGATGCTCGGCCCTGTTCAAAATCAAACCAATAGTCATAAGCCGGTTAACTTATAAGATATTGTGGACTTGTGGTTAGTACGAGTAGTTCAGTTCGTTTTACCTGCGTAGTAGTAGGGCAGGTAAGTTAATCCTGTTAGGTGGCCGTGACATGTTGCCCGGCTTCTGTATTGAGGCATTTAGTCGTCGCAGCTCGGCCCGCATCCGTCCTCGCAATGTGCGACGCCAGACCACGTAAAACTGCACCTGCCATACAAGAGAAACTCGCCATTTATGAAAACGGTATTCATATCATATCCATATCTCATCGTAGGCTCCCGATTAGGCTTTCCTCGCAATTTACGATCGAAAGTATCATACATACATAACCCTGTCCTGTTAATAATACGCCGTTGCATTCATTTGGACAAGTCACAAGGTAGTGTTTCACCACGGCTCGTTGTTATTTGGCACACGTACTAATATGCGCGGGCTAAACAAAAGCACATGTCCAGCGCTTTCACGCCGCCTGGTTGTGATATCTGACCACGCTGACATACTGCACCAGTGCTCGGTCACCTAATACCTTTTGTTCTGTCCATCTCTTCATAATAGTTAATGTTTACAACATCCAGTGCTATCATACTAGGCACCTTTCTACGCAGTTAGCATTTTCTACATTAAACTCATTATTTCATAATGCCCAATTCGTCACATTTTTTCACTGTGATAAAAGTTTAATCTCGTGAAGTTATTAGAGAGTTTATGTTGTGTGTTACTGATTAAACGGGAAATGAAATAGTGTTCTTTGTGGTTCTTAACGCTTCCAAAAGGCTGTGGCCATAGTCGGCACTGCGTCATTAATTCATGATCCTCAGCTTTATATGCCGTCAGTCATGCAGAGTACAATAACACTTTGTTAACACGTCCTCACATGAATATGAACCAGAGATTAGCTTCGCTTTGATAAAGTAACTTCAGAGGTGACCGACTGTTTTATCTTGTAACCGTTTATCATTCAAAGAACGCACGTGTTCGAGATACTTGACTATTATGATGAATATGATGATGCACCATATATTTCCATAAGTAGTACCTAAAGACTTCCATAGACCATAACACATAAGTTTTGTTTTGTGTGGAATGATGTCATGATGCGAAGATTTAACGTGTAATGATTAGAGCCACATGTGAAAAGTCATAAAGGACGCTTGAATGTTTGAATAGATAGAGCCAATTACATTTGGTAGCGTTTTAGAAAATGTCGCGGAAGTAGCAGAACTGCTACTTACATATCGTAACACTTTGATAAAACTTGCATAATGTTCAACGAAAGATAAAGACACCCATGAAATTCGTACGTGTTGTGGTGATGATATGGAATGCGGACAGTATGAACACAGTTAGATTTTTGTGCATCGCATGTTCAAGTAGGTAACTGGTAGCCGTGGTAGGTGTGTATTGTGTGGGCGGTTGCATTAACATTATGTATGCAGCAAGCGTGGGACATTTGGCACGGGAGCAGGATAAGGGGGACTGGGAATTCTGGATAAGGATCCAACGCAATGGGTGGCTTCTGTACTATCCTTATTGAAGTTGATTATAAAATGCCAGCAGTTTTATTGTGTAAGTCTGCTATAATAAATAACGAAGTGCGATCTTATTTCTTGTAGTACCCACAAGTAGGTACCTACATACCATTAGTATTGTGAATTATGCATATTATTGAATGTTATAACTTTATAAGTTATAAACTTATAATATAATAGAATAAAGCTGCGTAATAAAAACACATGCCACTCTAAAAATGAGAATGAACAAGGCATTGACATTTATTAATATAATAATATATATGAATCTAAGGTTAAACATATTCATCAGCATCAAAGTCAACACGCATCTGAAATTTTGTACACCATTAAAGTTTACTTATGTGCATAACTGTTCACAAGATAGGTACCATGGCGTGTTACAATATACGTAGGTACATACGTATGTATTCCAATATTTAAAATACCTACCTACACAAGTCTGAAATGGTCCTATTTGTGGACTGGAAAAATCCTTCGATATCAATCGTGTGTGCTGAATCAATCGATTGTGTACAGTGTGATTTCAACCCAATATCAATAACTAGTTTACATTCATAGACATTTTTGTTTACATTTCATGGCCCCAGATGTTAGTGAACAAAGTACTTGTTCGTACGAAAATAATCTGTATATGCAATTGTCCGCATGCTATATGTATCGAAATAATAAACAAAACATATTGAAACAATGAAAGAGTTGAATGTCGAAATAAATAAACTATCGCGTGATAACAATGTTTCAGTAACATTAATGGGCATGCGGTACCATATACAAGAATTAGCAGGAATTGTATATGCTAATTAATTATCCGTTTCCTTATTTTCTCCGCGCGGGATTAACAGTAGCAGATCTTTTAAATATTCCATGCTGTTTTCTTGCTTACCCCAGTACACATAACAGCGATCTTTATACATATAACAAAGATGCTGATAGCCATAATAAGCCATTTCCTCCCAGCAAATTACGCCGCCCAAACTTATTGATACATTTCCTGTTCAGTTTTACTTCGTTTCTTGAGGAAAACATGAAAAACTATGTATTTTTATTTACATTAGTTTTGTGGGTTATGATAATGAAGAAAAAATGATCAACCAGAATTCCAGAATTCCAGAATTCCAGAATTCCAGAATTCTTTGGGCAGGATTGAATCTTTTATTTAATAAAATTCTTAAATTCACTGACTGACAACCCACAGCCTAAATTGCTGGGTCTAGAAGCATACATTTTGCACAAAAGTTCCTGATATAACGAAAGTGAGCACTAAGGAATGATTTTAAAAAAAATCATCCCTGATAGGGTTAAATTGGGGATGAAAGTTTGTTTGCTTGTAAAGTGAGAAAACGTAAATATATCGACTAGTTTCTGATCCATTCCCATCCATCAATATAGTTATCGTCGAAGAGCTAAATGGCATATTTGAAAGCTAACTGCATTATATTTGTCATAGGAGACAATATCCGCAAATAGCATCTTCGTCTTCATAAGAAAGTGGCGGAATTGTCGACTTACGACACGGCCATTACGCATTTGTCGTAATTTCTTACGAGAGCGGAGCGAACCCACTATTCGAGGTAAACGCATTTTTCACTTTTAGTTTTATACTTGTGTTGCTTATGACGTTAAGTCGTTAAATTATGCAAGTAATTACATTTCGTGTTTATAGAAATAGGTAGCTGTTCACTTTTAAAAATATTTGATTGCATACGAGTGGAAATTCGTAATCTGAAAATCGTAACAGTTGATTACATCCTCACCTCATACACATTTTAGTACGTGAGTCAGCGACTCGACTTATGTTTCATTAACTAATTGGACATCCATTTGTTAATGAAAGTCAGTTAGCATTGGCATAAAACATCCCCAACCAGCGGTTACATGATGTAGTAGAATGTATCAGGTAGTGTAGAACTAGAAACGTTGACAGCGTACAGTTTGTCGCTGCCTGGTCGATGCATGGAAAGCGAAAGTGCAATCAAGTGCGGCGCTTGCCGTGCCGGTGACTCCAACTAGTGCATCACACTGCCTACGCTTAAAAGGACAAAGGAAGTCCGACGCTGCCTCTGTTTTACAGTAACAATGGAATCGCAGCTTTATAACAATGGCTCTATCATTGTGATGCAAGGTCGTTTCCGATAGGATTTTAATTTATAGACGAGTTAATTATGTGTAATAATACTAATAATGAAGAAATAAACAACACGTAACTAATTAATACAAACATCCTTTATTTTCGGTTAGCGATAATGTTTAAGAGCCTCTACATGCTTGCGTCATTGTTATTTTTTGTCTCCACTACAAAATATTCTCATAAGCATTTTTTTTTGTCATTTTTAAGTGGGTGTAACAACACTCAAACTCAAGTGTGTATTGTGCTGTGGAGTCCTTGAGCACGATTTTTTGGCAGTTCTTCACCCCCAAAAGAAACCAAAAAATATTTATATATCGGACTGACAGTTTTAACTCAGTAGGAATATGATTTCTATGGAATAATTTCGAACTTTTCTTGAAAAATACTCGCGCGTATGGGATTGTGTTGGGCGGGCGGGCAAGTAGGGCGAGACGCGAAAAGCTCCGTCTGCTTCTAGGGGTCAACGCCCTCCGAGCCCTGCCCATGAACGCAAAAGCGAGGGATGCCCTGCACTATTGTTATCGATACTATTTGCCGAATATAATTTAATCTTTTCATAATAACTTTGAATTTTAGCTCATAGGTCATTGATCTGTCTATTGGCATGCGACCCTGCTCAGAGTTATATTTTATCGAATTTTGAGTTAAATACTCTTGGAATTTAGTTTTCTAAAAAGTTTCTAATTTGCTCAGTTAAATATGTCTCAAGAAGAGATTAAAGGATTAAAGAAATAAATTAATACCATTTAATTATCATCTGAGAGCTTGATATTTCAATTTCTTAGTATATCTGTTACTTCGCAATAATAGAGCGGCCTCCAACGCATCACAGTGTGCAAATGCAAACTAAGACCGAATGAATGGATGCAGTCACAGTTAGTTTCACAACAACTGATGCTTGTAGGTTATGCAGCCTGAAAAGTAGAGGACAAAATACTATCCCCATAAAGTAGCAACTTTGTACTTGCTTTTTCAGTTTAATTTGCAAAGTGCTTTGATGGCTAGCAGTTATGGCTAGTTTACTTATATTCGGTAAATAAGTGTAAAATAACTCAATGGTTCGTATACAATCTCAAGTGTTTTTGTGTCAGAACGAAGGTCTTGATAAATAATGGTAAAGGAGCGGTCAAGGTAACTGCTTGGCGTGATAAATGCTTGAAACGGTGTATTGATAAAGCGCTTATCATGGCATGGCCAGGCCGACATAGATTTACAAGGCAGGTACTTCGTTTCTCATTACAAGTAACCCTTTTATGGTCTTATGGTTTTGTATGTTGTGTACTTTCCACTCTTGATATTTTAATACACAAACAAACATGCTGATATGTAGTTTCATATTTTTAATGTTTATAAATATTTCAAGTGACGAAAACTTTGCATCACTCGTCACCATTGCAGTCATAATATGAAATCGTTAACAAGAACAATAATAATATTTTGATGAATGATTCATCCTATTCATCCCATTCAACCTATTACAATATTTAACACCACTGCAAACTTTGAATGCTGAGAAAATTACAAAGAAGGCATTTGTGTTGACGATAGAACTGTAGGTAGGTAGGACAATTTTCAGGAGATTCTTTATTACTTTATGATAGTAGTCAGAACATCACGACCACCAAGATGTTTTAATATCTACAAATGTATGTTGAAAAATGTCTTTCTGTTTTCCTTGGTGTATCACGAACGAGTTTTTTAACGGAGATTTCATATTCGGCTTTATAAATGTAAGTTCTTCACGATCTTGAATTGCTAAAATGAACAGTGTCAATTTCAATTGAGAGTCTTGCCGCTTATGTCTTTGTTCAATATTATATCATATTATTTCATTCATGCAAGTGAATGTTTAAAACTATGACACGTATTTTTAAATTTAGCGGCGTCATATGTGGTATATCGTTATTATTCAGTAATGACTAAATAGTGTCCTTGCGATCAAACAAGGGGTCGTCCCCTAAATCGCTGTGAACCCTTTACTAGTCACACCCTACTTATTTAAAACGAACGTTAATCTGTAATGACAGGCCATCATTTGTGCCGACAAAATGGTCAGTCGTGTTATTTGCATCATGTAAAGGATTTACGCTCCTTTTAAAATATAAAGCCGAATCCATTAGACAACTTTCTATTCTTTCTAAAGTCTCCTAAAATAGTTTACAGTGGTCACCTATTAAAACAATGAAGTTCTATTAGTTTATTGGACTTATTAAGAGAATGAGCACATGTGTGCTGCATCTTCTTTGGTCGAATCAGTTAACCTCTCCCATTGAGGCACACGGGAAAATTTTGTATCGTAGTTATAACTGTCATCAACTGTAATAACCGATTCGTGTGCGCCCGCATGAGGAAGTGGCTTATTGATCGTGTCACGGAGGGATCTTTCATTCGTTGTTGATTGCTCTACGTCATCGCGACAGTTAAGTCTTTTAAATACTTCGCGTCAGCGGACCGCGTTGGTCTGCATATGGTCTGCATCATATTTGTGTTAGATCAATGTATATCGACGCGGTGAATTGTTTATTTTTACTCACCTTTATTACTTCGATCTGACGCGGACGTCAGAGCAGCGGCTGTTTTATGGATGTTTATTTATTTAGAGAGCTTGTGTATTTGATGGATCAAAAATATTTAAGCTATCGTATTTATTTGATGTATTTCACCTTGATCTTTGCGGTGTTCAATATAAATAGTTCAAACTTTAAATTAAACATTTTTAATGCCACCCTAAAATGTGCTAGCACTTTCCGTTATGGTTTATGGGTTGTAAACACGCCGCCCCACTAGTGCACGTGTCTTGGGAGTCATATATCTGAAGCAATAACATCTTCCGTACCATTACCGATGGCGAAAATAACCCTACTGCTTTATTGTGTAATGGCCACGCCTGTTTCGTGATGATTGCCCAAATCATAAACTAGATACAAGAATTCCCATTTAAAATGGCGTAATAAAACGTGCACTATGCGATTGAAGTTTGACCCCTTTTTGGATAAATTTGAATTTTTGCCAGATTCGATGTGACGGTGACGGCCGGCAATAGGAGCTATTGCTCCTATTACTCCTCCTCTCCTCCTGCTTGCATTTTTATTCAACGATGTTTGATGAGTAATTCTTCAGAAGAAATATATCTCATTTGTTCTAGCAAAAGCAATTTAGTTTTAGATTTTAGCTTTCTTTTGGACGTAGGTGACTTTGTAGGTAATATTGTCTTATTTGTTTTTTTTTTGTCATTTATTTATTTATAATCTATACTAATAATAAAGCTGAAGAGTTTGTTTGTTGAACGCGCTAATCTCTGGAGCTACCAGACGGATTGAAAAAAAAACATCTTCTTGCATTTGATAGCCCAATTCATGAGGAAGGCTATAGGCTATTTAACATCACGCTAGCTCCCTTAGGAGACGAGGAAAAATAATAAAAATCAGAAAGAAAAAAAATAAAATAAAGAAAATGAGCTTATAGCGTGGGCAGGCGATGCGACTGGGTGGTTCGGGGGAACAAGAAAGACGCGGCCGAAGAAGCTTAAAGTATCATCATCATCGTCTGCCTAGCCTTTTCCCCACTATGTTGGGGTCGGCTTCCGGTCTAACCGGATACAGCTGAGTACCAGTATTTTACACGGAGCGACTGCCTATCTGACCTCCACAACCCAGTTACTGGGTAATACGAAACCCTTTGGTAAGACTGGTAGTCAAACAACACCAAATCGCTTAGCTAAGAGCTAATTTTCCAACGTCAGATAATTTTATCCAAGGAATAATTTTAAATTTTTGACAGTTCTTCTATACAAAATCTGTCAGACGTCAATTTTATTCCACGAATAAAAATTATATATTATGTCGATTGAAAAATCAGTCCTAAATGAAAGAGAAAGAAAAAAGTTACATAACAATAAGAACAAGGAAAAAACATTGTTATGTAGGGTTGATTTTCGTAATATTTCTAGAATTCCAACGATAACATTATATTTTATGGAATCTATAACTGTAGGTAGGTATATACATAGTTAGTTGATTTTGTTCAAGTTACGTTATCTACCTGCACTTAACTGCGTTGTAGTTACATCCATTCTATTGACACAGTTAGAATGTATGCTGTGCCTATATGGGCAACATAACATTCATTAGATGGTCCGTCCGACATAAATGCGTCATGCTCATTATTGGAAATCTATTAACATCCATTATGATATAGATTGCAATGGAACTATGGAACGCATTAAAGACAATGTGAGGAAAATATAAATAAGTTTAGAGAAATTATAATTTTAACTTTCAAATGCATTAAAATCATAGATATATTTTTACATTTCTATGATTAAAATATTAAACGTTGCTCCCTTATTTGCAACGAGGTAAAACTTTTGTAACGTCACTTTTGCTGTTTGGTTCGTTACTGTAATTGCTATTAGTTAACAGTCGTTTAACTTCGCTCGACTCGGAAACGAGCTCCGCCAGAATTGCAATTTCATTAATTAGCTCTGAAATTGTATCGAAATTGGACTACGGTAAAAAAAATCGGCTCCAAAAGCCCTAAAATAAAACGTAGCTAGTACTTAATGCTTATGTACCTAGCTAGCTGTAAATGGTGTACCTATGTATGACAAAGTGTAACTTGACCTAAAAGGACGACCATATTAATTACGACTGTAAGTCGCCGTGATTTTGATTGATTTTGATGAATCATTATTGTCGCCACAATAGTACGTATGAGTTCATGCGTTATGTTTGACATCAGTTCTTTCTCTATTGCGAAGTTTTATTGTTACTACGACACGTCAGTCTGCATCGAGTTTCTTAAACTGATTGATTGGGTATTATTCTTTTGTCTATGTGTGAAATGTTCTGTCAGATGTAGCTCATGTAGGTGAGCAAGAGAATATTTAGCATAATGAATGACATGATACACATACTTAAGCCTATTGTTTCTGTCACCATCACTCATCTGTGACTGCAGTCAAACGGTCTCTAAAAATATCGGTAAAAGCTACTTTATTCAAATTAACAATAATTGTCGAATTATGAGAGAATTTTAACTCAAAACAATTCATAAACCTGAAATAATATCTACTTTCCAAAATTATAACGTTGGAATCGAAATTACATTAATTAATAGGTGAGCTACCTATTATATATACCTACTCTTAAGTATTGAACCAGGTACTCACTATCTTTCTGTGCCATAATACTATCGAATTGGAGTATGTTCTTATTACAGTTCACATTGTTTTCAATAGAACAAGCTAGCTAGACAAAAATATTTATTGTTTGCTTCGTACTACTACTTTGCTTCTTATGATGTTTTATGACGGTTTAAGTCCAAAATACACAAATAAAAGCAGGTGGGATCGGGGGTTCCAAGAAAACAAAAAATAACAATAGGTATTTTGTATAATTGAATACGTAAAAACATGCCAATAGAGAAAAGATTAACAACGGTCACAAAATACTTATATATACTATATATATATATATACCAAAACCAAGATTTTCCTTATTTAAGTACTACAAATTCCCTAGACTCATAATTCATAAACTTAGGTGTAGCTCCACAAATGTAACACTTTTGTGCCGAGGAAGTTTCAGTCATAGCGTTACACACTTTACCGTCAATCATCGTGAACAGTAGGTCGTATTTGACGGATACTTCATTACCATCTACAGTACCTATTGTTGGTACTAATTGGTTTATTTCCTCCAAAATTCTATTAGTCTCTGTTACAGTAAAATCTGTAGTTTCTTTGGAGAAAATAAACTTTATAGGCCGACAATACATAGTAGAAGATGGTCGAGGATTCTGCCAAACAACGTTACCGCTATTGTCACGTAAGTGAAGCGGTACAAATGAGAACACAAACAAAAAGTCATCTGTATTTTCACTGTTTGTGAACTTTTGTTTGTAAGTGCTATGACCGGAACTTCCATCACACCCCCATTTGCTTATAACAGTGTATGATGAGCCAGGAGTCAAAGATTTTAAAACCTTATGCTGTGCAGTAATTAGACGTTCAGTCGTTTTATTTAAAACCACCTAAAGTTTAATTTCTACACGCGTTTCGTTTACAAAAATCTGTTCCTGCGGAGGGTAACAATCAGTTCTTGCCTGCCTAATACTATAAAATGATGGGAATACCTGATGTCCCGCTTTGATGCTCCACTTTCTCGTTTGTTTATATGAGTGGCTTGCAGATTTGGCGTCCACATAGTATGCCAAAGCCTCCTCTTTTGTCAAGCATCTTGGTGCTTCGTGAAAATCCACACTTTTTTCATCACTTGACACTTTTCGGGACTTTCACTTGCTTCCTTAATCACTGAAGCCAAGTTCTGATGTCCGGACAATCGCGCCGAGATTTCAGCTGCCACTACCAACTGGTTTACATCCCGTGATTGAAGAAGGTCGTCCACGCGCGCCTCCTTTTCATTTTGTCACTAGCTTTATCGAATTCCTTTGATGGACGCCCAGGAGTCGAAGCGCGTCTTGATGTTGATGGTACTGAGTGGTGGACGGATACTTTTTACGTAAAATAACCAGCCAACCACTCAGAGTTCTTAGTCAGGAAGCGATCGCGGCGCTTCCCAGAACTTTCCCATTTTTCTGTTAACTTCGATGATAATCTTCCAATTGTCATTTTAATTTCCCTCGCAGATGCATCCGTAATACTTGTAAAATCATTTTTCATTGAAAGAAAGTCGTAAAGTCTACTATTACGGTTCTATTTGGGATGTTTCTGACATTCATCAAAAAACTCCATTTTTGAAACCGAGAATTCGGATTCTGAAAAAAAGACAAAAAACAAAGTTGTCCTCAAGTGCGCAGGCTAAAATGGGTACCAATTGAAAGACAACTGATGTGGTTATCACATACATAATTTCTAGCTCGGGTACATCAGGGTACAAGTATTTTCTAGTCCAATGAATACAGAAAACTGTCAAAAAACTACATAATTCTTTAAAATTGAGGTATTATAAAAAAATTGGGGTTAAGTAGATTTATATATTAATTATAATTAAAAAGTACATACCTTTATCTTGAAGATCCATCACTAATATTATCCAAAAACTTAAAACTCACTGACATATAATGTTACTTCGGTAATCGCAAAAATGCAACTGATTTGTAACTTTCTCACCCTTTCTTTTTACACTGCCCTAATTGCCTCATTAATGGTTGACATTAGTACGAAACAATTCTTGGAATTGGGACAATTGGGGTATTGGTTAGGGGCCCAGGTAAAAAATTCCGGCAAATTCAACAATGAATTTTGTCTAGCTAGCTTGTTCTATTGAAAACACTGTGCAGCTGTGTGATAAGCTCGAAGGAGTTGAAAGTTAATTTAATTCCAACAAAATTGCACACAATAATTGGGATGGCTCAAGATAGTCTGTGTGAGTTAAGAAGCTCGGGGGAAGCGGAATAAAAACTGCAAAAAGTAAGAAAGAACGCAGGCAAAGGCATTTTTCATATGACGAAGAACGCTGAGCATTCTAATGAAAACGTTTTCAACAACATTGCGCATACAATAGCCTTCAGCTAGTCTATCTACACATTTTTAGTACCTAATTAATTAGTCTCAAACAGCGTAGTTTCCGCGAATGTCGTATTATCTGTTTAACGAAGTAGAATGAACAATGTGGTAGCCTTCAGACATAGTGACGTCAATTGTTTCAGCAAATAAGTGCTGAAACAACCTTGTAGCAGCGTATGGCTACTTGGCTAGATGGAACTGATGGAAGGCTAAAAATAAGCAGAGGTCAGGGGTCAGTTAATGGTGTGCGAGTGACCTTTATGGTGAACGATATTGCTAACAAAATATTGATTTATGCGGATACATTTCACATTGTCAGATAGCGCCTTGACCTTGCGAAACAGCTTTAAATTAATGTTTTGATGTTAATTAAAGCTATTAGTATTCATGGACATGGCATAAGATATCATTACCATTTATTTTTATTTGTAAATAACTGTAGTCTAAGTGGCCATTATCACAGAGCCTCTCTTATCTTCTATGATATTTGACGTGTTAATCCCATTTCCAAACAGTTAATCTAATTATCTTCCAAATATTTAAGATAACGGATCATGCGCTTCATTAGAAGGAGCCTCAAAGGAGATTTTGTTCAGTTTCATGAATAACCTTGAAACATTCCCTGCGTGTAGCTTCGGCCTTCATAGACGGCTGGTTCGATACACGAACACGGGCACCGACTTTAGTCCACAGTAGATATCCTTTTCAAGGGCACTCCCTCGGGCGGTTTATTGGTACACCAATCGAACATAATTTTAACGTCCAACTTGAATGTTACGATACCGGCAACTCTTACTTTATGGTAGTAATTATTGGCTCAGCCTACAAATAGCCAATATCCAATCTAAAGCCAGTTTGTTTACGTTCAGTTCGTGCTGCACTGCGGCTGTTCGCTAAGATGCGTATAAAGTGAAAATACTTTTATTGGTGTAAATATTTAGCTTCATTGCGCTCTATGGATGGATTTTGTGTAATTATTTAGGTGGTTATTTCGTATATCCGCTGACATCCGGGTTCGCGTGGTATGACATTTCCCGGATTATTGCGTTGCGGTGCGTGCTAACGACTTCTACTTACTTTATAATGCTAATGCAACATACAAGCTAATGAGGTGTTAAATTATAACAGAGTGAAAGTATATTATTGCGTGCATTACTTTTTGAATAACTATCATCACTTAACCCTATTACAGCTTTGATAGAGCTACCGTTACCGTCGATTCGATGTTATGTATGTCTTCGGTTGATATTTATTGCCAAGCAAAATCTAAAGCCGGTTTATCGGAGAATGCTAGCCATAATGACACCTGCTGTGACAAAGACACACATACACCTCTTTTGCGTTCTCGAAGGTACCTACGAGTACACTGTCAGTAGGTAAACTGTAGAATATGTTAAATACCCGCGACTCGCGATCTTTTAAATGATGTTCAAGAAATACGAAAGATTTATAGTTGTTTATAAACGAAGGAAGCTGAATAATGACTGCCTTTCGGCTACTCTACATTTATAGCTCTTGTGAATAAGGTGCCCGGGGGCAACCTGTGAAAACGACGGTATGATAATTAATTACATTATCATTTTCAATCCATACTGATACTTTGCTGGGTTTCAGGGTATAAGGCCTCTTCTCCTTTGTGCCTTTGATCTCCGCCGTTCTTATACTGATAATAATTTAACTAAAAAAACCATACCAATAATACGCAACAAGATTTAAATTAATTCAATTGACTTTACAGTATCTGTCGAGCTATCCTGTAACAATGTCACCGTGAAAATCCAGGTGAAGTGAGCTTTAAGTGTGCTGTCAATAGTGTCAATCCCTAGCATATGGAATGATAGCTCACTTCACGTAAGTTTTCACGGTGAGCTTTTTCAGAGAATCGACCGGCTGATTAATAAAAGTTGACTGTATGTTAATACATTGTAAATACAAAATTGCTAATGACTAGAAACTGAGACTAGAAAATTAAGCAATAAATTCACGGTCTCAACGATGTAAACTTGTCACGGCTTTCATTTACGTCTGGAAGTCAAAGACGCACCTTCTAACCTGGCTAGATATTTAGACATACAAACTTAGTTACTACATTTAACTATGTAGCTTGTGGTAACTTGAGCTAATTTCCTCATACACATTAAGTATTTGTTTCGTCGCAATAAGGAAGGCGAGATATACGTGAAGTAATAAAATCAAAACTACCGCACATGTCTTTATGTTATCGAATTAAACTGCAATTATGATTACAGGACGATTTAATTTTTACTCGATATTTTGCTTGATTAGTTTGCTTGATGATGATGACACAGATTACAAGTCACATGCGGACTTGTAATCTGTCATTTTGTCATTTTGCAATCGTGCAAAATATCTTGTCGTACCTTGTTAGGTAAAATATAAAAAATATTTTTTTACTTTGGCAATTTTTTTGCGTTATACTTGGATATTCTCTTCACTTTGATATTAAACGTGAAGCTGATTCGATAATGGTTTTCTATAAGTGGCTAACGTTCATCGTTGTTGCCTCACAGTTTCCGTCCAGAATTTCGACAGAAAGTAATAATAAAAATAATTACTTAGTGGAGTTGTGCAATTGAACGCTTCTGCACTATATTATTCATGATGAGAGGTACTGGTATAATTTATTGTTTTATGCGATGCGAAAAACTCAATCTGTTTTTGTTATATTTACATAATGTGCTAATTAGCAGTCATAGTTTACTAATGGATGTGTAAGTGATCGTCCATTAGGTAATAGGATTAGTAGGCTAGTTTGAACTGGCAAAATAATAAATACAGCTTAACTACTTAGACCCAAGTTAAGACATCCAATATTTTTGTCCTATTCGTTTTATTTTCGTTGCAGATAAACCCGCTCGTCTTATATTGTAAATAAAATATAAAAAGTATTTATCTACTAATAATTGAATTACACCAATGTGCTATTATCGGGCAATCATTGCACCGATAATTCTTTCGCAGCAATTTCTTCATTGTCACGTGATTTAATTATAATCTATACACAATTATACTTACCTACATACAGAAATACAAATAGGTAAAATTAAAGTGTATAAAGTTGTAATGTCAAAATAACAGTTTTTTTTACTAAATGTATGAAAATACCTATATACGGTACTTATAACGAAAAAACATTTTTTTTGTCTGTATTTGTTTGTCCCGCTTATTTCCGAAACGGCTAGACCGGTTTTCACTGACGAATAGCCTGATGTTATAACATAGGAATTTTTGTCCCGGTAGCACGTTTTCCTGGGATAATTTCTGACATCCACGCGGGTGAAGCCGCGGACAGAAGCTAGTTTAAATTGTCGGACATTGTTCCTCTATGATATTTAGGTATTTATTATTTATATAGTTTTTTTGTATCACCTTGCAATGTGAACTTCCTACCTAATCGGCTAAATGATGCTTTGTCTGCGTAATCCTTGATAATCAGTCCGTTAATTATTATTATCATATAAAAATAGTCATCATTATACTCGTACTATTATTGTTTGACATGATTGAAAAAAATACATAAAATGGCTAATAGTTTGTTATAATAAACAGTGGTCTATTCTGTAAAAATCATACCGTGAAAACTTAAGTGAACTGAGCTTGAAGTGAGTTGTCAATATTATCAATTCCTAGTATCAGCCGGACTGACAGGTCACTTCACCTGAGTTTGATAACGTGATATTTTTACATAACAGATCGGCTGATGCTTGCGGCTTGCGGCTTGATGCTGCTAGGGGTTGACACCATTGACTCGCTTCACCATAAGTTTTTTTAGGAATAGTTCGACTGAAGTCATAATGTTGAGTTAATTGTTTTGAAACCGGAAATTAGTTTTGCAATCATTAAATTATTTTAATGTTTTATGTTTTTGTGATGTTTTCAATCGTAGGTATTCTGCAATAACACGAACTCGTAAAAAAATATTACTTACACGACCAAACCATGCCAGAACATCAATATTTTTCATGAGTTGGCATCGATGTTATATAGGACAATTCTCTTTTCATGTATCTACCAATGAATCAATACGAGAATACATACATACATTATACTTATGAAATACCATGGATATGGTAAATATCAGGATGGCTGTTTAAGAAATATTTTATCTAGCAGATTGTATTGAATTGATTGTGTTGTATTCTAATATTATTGTCAAAGTCTAGCTACAATAAAACACGTAGTAGTAGATCTTTATTGTTATCTTTGGCGGGTTATTAACTTTGAGCTGTTTATAATCTTTATTTTGTATTTCAGCTTTATTTAAAGTGCGCATAAAATATGATTAAATAATCTAAGACGTAGATTGGCGGATCTATTGGAGTTTTCACGATTTTTGCGATGGCGTTAAATATAGATAGGAAGTTGATATGTACACACGGCGACACATCAAGCTACATTTCCAGTTTTAGCTGACCTCGCATTGTATAGGTTTTTTGTACAATCAAAAGTCTGCTTATACTGGTTATGTATAGCTTGATGTATACCCGCGCGCACATTTCAATTCCATATATTTCAAAATTTTGGACTTCTGCACAGAAAATAATTCTAGAACCAAATCTTAACTCTATATTGACTAGCACTTAACTGTTAGGCGTGTATTTTCAGTTCTGTTCATTACTTGAGAGAAACCCAGCTCCGATAAATATATCGGTCTTTGGAACACAAACGTGCCCAATAACTCTACAAGTGTTCTATTTTGAACCGCCTCGTTAGAGAATGAAGGTATTTGCTTTGTACCACAATGTAGTGCTGGTAACAAGGCGTGCCTTTCAGCTTTTAATCTGAATTGAATTAAAAAACTGGCAGAATTATAAAGCAGGCGAATATATGAACTCATAAAGATAACTATACAGTTTCCGTTTGTCTAAAGTGCCTGAAATGAGGCCGTGGCGTGAGATAACGAGCAGGAACGAGAGTTGAAACGTTTTAAAAAGTCGAGTTGGGATTGCGTTCTGCAGAAAAATTCATCATGTAATGCTCTGTTATTTCCTCGGGAAGGAAGTGACGCCTCGGCACTCAGAGCTCTTATTAACCTGAGTTCAGGGATCGCAATCATACCTCAGACGGATTCACGATGTAAACCAGGTCACAACCATGAAACAATACTGCCATAGTACTTCAGATCTGCCCATAAAATTTAACAACACATGTCACGAGAATAACGATACAAAATTGCAAATATAAGTTTACTATCAAGAAGGAGAGAATTGTGACATTGAGTTTTGTATGAAATACCTACAACAAGGTACACATAGGGGTCAATCAAATGCTTCATGATGAAGATGACTTTAGTTTTTTATTTCGTTATAAACAGATGGATCCGATAATATTAGACATTCATTTAAAATAACTTACTTTTGCAATACCGCAGGAAACTTGAATTCTAATTAATTGTTTTACAACACGAATCCTGTCAGAAGCTAATGAACGACTTTTCGGAATATGCATAATGGATTATCTCGCAATGTGTGATGGAATGTTTGCCAATCTCAAAGTTTAACTCCTTTGTGAGTGCGACCGGTTTCCCAACTAGAAATATTAATAAAAAAAGTGTTATTCTTACTAACTACACAACGCATAAATTATAAAAGAACGACCTTTGAACTCTGTTAATATAGAGATACTCGTAAACACTGAGCTACGTGCATCCGTGTAATAATTATTAGGTAATGTAAAACAACATGTAGACGCGATGTGCTAATATTTTTTAACAAATTGCGCTTATGGTTACATTCCTGTATTAGTATGCTTAGTATGTAATAGTTGAATATGATGATATCATCAGTGATTCATGAGATTTGTATAGTTACCCGGCACTGACTCTTGGCTTATTATCTCGTGGAAAAACTCGTCTAATGATCTTAAGAACTGCTTGAAATTAAAAAGAAACCTGCATACACTATATGTATGTAGGTGTAGAGACATCAAGTTTCTAAAAGGACACGGAATTGCCTGCGCGTGATTCATGAGCTCTTTGTGCTACTTATTACTTTTTAATAACTCGACCTTGTTATTGACGGGAGCACGTGGCGTCAACACAGGATAAGAATGATGACGTATTTGTAAACAGTGAACTTCCTTGTTGGTCTAGTCGTCTAGTAATCAGGTTGGCCAGCTTCTGAACGTTGGGTTCTGGTTCTGGGTTATATTTCCTGCACCTTAATTGCGTAACACACTATCAATCACAATCTGAATAATTTTGAAGGGTTCTCATCCATTCGCTCATATTATGTTCGTATAATTTGTCTGCTTAACAACGTAAATAGCGCAATAAATGTTATTGAAATGTCAAAATGAAAGCCATTGCAGTGTGTTACGCCATTACCCCGCAGGTCGGGCAAGTACCTAATTGTGTTTGGCGTCTCCGCTTAGTGGTTGGTGTTTTACGGCTCATATTGAGTATGCTAGTCACACAACGAGCAAAGCCTCAAAGTAGGGTTACCATTTCGAAATTGGACAAAAATCCGGATATTAACAAAAAAGTACGGACATCTTAAATACTTTTGAATAAATTTCTTTTTTTTTTTCTTTCGAAATCATTTAACTTTATTTATTAAAAAGAAAACCCCTTTTGTCGAAAAGTCCGGACAACTGATAAGGCCGGATAGAGTCCGAACGGGTCGCCAAAAATCCGTGATGTTATGTTATGATGATGGCCTTAGGAAACAGTTTTTTTTTTGGTTATCATAAATGCCATTTGCAATTGATTGTCGCACCATAAGCGAATTCGTTCCATGCATGGCGTTGTGGTGGAGCAGCTGGAGCTGCGCCTCCCACTTATAGAAGGTGGTTCCTCTTCAGCCTTTTTACCACCGCCTGTCGGGTATAACAATTCAGTGACTAGTTAGTGGGTTTGGGTGCAAGGCGAGCCTTGTATTGTTTTTTGTTTTTTGTACTGCTCGATTTCGGAGTTTACTGATGGCATTTGTAGATAGTCGTGGATTTTGTCGTTCCTAGCAAACCAAGGTACATTTGCTATTGTTCTTAGGATACCATTTTGGACTCTTTGTGGTCAGAGTATGTTGGATTTGCTGGCAGCGTCCCACATTAGAATCGCGAAAGGAATATTGGATTGCGCACGCAAAAAATAGTTCAAAAAGTTAGAAACGCTAAAAAATTGGGAGTGGTTTGAAAAATATGAGAAGATTTAGACGATCACTGGTTTTTCGATCACTGTTTTAATTTGAATCAATTATTTAAGATACAAACAATTGTTCACCGTTTCCTCAGCTAAAAGTTCACTTTCACAATGTTTTTAGGCATAAACTAGCGTTTTACCCAAAGAGATTTAAGATAATTTAATGTCTTTGGTTTTACCAGACGAAAGTCACATAATTCTCCAACAGCGCAACTACGCATATTGACAGTTGACAGACGTTCTGTATTTTCTTTTATTAGTAAACAGTGTTTCGTTTATTTGCAGTGTTATCGGCGAGCGCGTTGAGCGCGGGCGGCGGCGTGGGCCCGGTCCCCACGCTGGTGACACAGTCTACGCTGGGTGCGGACGTGGACATGGTGCAGGAAGGCGACGGTGCGGTGGGCGAGGGACATGGCCTCATCGCGCCGCGCCGCGTGCCCAACCCCTGTCTGGAGAGCCCCCAACGAATGGACCTGCATAGGGAGCTGCTCTTCAATCAAAAGATGTAAGTTTTTTTTATTCGATCAGTTTTCCCTATTTTATGATACTCTTAGTGGTCTTCGTGCGATGGCTTCGCGAAATATCGAATATCACTAATATGGCAACCTAGTATGGCAAAAGCCAGAAGTTCCTTACACACTACATTAGTAAACGCTGTCTACGACACGGCTTTGTCGTAGACGTTGCGTCGAAGATGCGTAGCGGTGACGTAGCAGAGGCGCCTAGCGTCGCATATTCGTAGCGTAAACGTTGTCGTACCATTCGTAGCGGCAGAGGATTAGTTTTGCAATTGCGCAGCTGTTGCGTAGACACTGCTTCTTCGTTCCCTAGTAGTCGCGAAGGCTGTACATATAGTGATGATAAGTAAGCGCTAAGTATAACATTCAGATACATTATTCAAGATTTCATTTTGTTAAAATGGATTCCGTCGAGGAAATATTACTACTACCTTAGAGACAAAAACAAAATTTACTACGAACACAACAGATTTAAAAAAAGAAATGGCTTCCACGTGGACGTCGACGCTGGGCATACGTTCGATCGCTATAGGCGTTCATCGAACGTATGCGCAACGCCGAAATAGCTTAAAATAATAGCCTTGTTTATTTTATGTTTACTACGTAAGCGATTGGATTCGTTGGTCACTTCTCAAAAATGTCTTCATCGGATCTGACTCAGATGTTATTAGGAATTTGGTTCAAAGGAAGTGAAGTGCGAGTAACTAATAAATATTATAAGCCGGAGTATTTCATAATTTTAAGTGAGTCAAGAAACACCTTTCATGAAGCACTCTTTAAATTAAGTCCAGAGCTTGCTATCACATCGGCTTTCTCCAACCTTTGTCCGTTATTATAATAGAGAACGCTCTCAAAAGCACTTTGTGGAAGCGACAAGTGTCTCTTCCGATAAGGATGCCACAGGCAAATGTTGGCTACGACCTTTTCTGTGTTTTTTACCTATTCTGGTTTTAATGTATTCCTACATCAAAGGAACAACAAGAACCCTTTTTTGTTAATATTTTTCAAAGTACCTTAACCTTATCTAGTATTTGACCATTGAAACCATGTTAATTTGTAATCTACAACATTTGACAACAAGGTAATTCAATTACCTCTATAGATATATTATCAAGAATAGGAAAGACATTCCAATTGGTATGTATAGATGTGTAATTTTCTTATGAAACGATGGCGTAGATCTTATCTTCTAGATAAGATCTACGCCATCGTTTTTCAAGAACCCCATTCCACGTTCTAATTGATGACAATGTACAAGAACTGTGTTTAGCTTTAAAGTCATAAAGTGACGGCTGGTGCGCGGAACGCGGCGAGTTTAGTTTTTGCTAAGTCTAAGTTTGGTTCGTCTCCAGCGCACAGGTGCACCGCATCCTGTCCCGAGTGCGCACCCGCTATAATTATTGAACATCTGTCGCCCGAACTGCGCCGATCGCATTGTAAAGAGACGCACAAACCATCTTTGTGAAATCAACAAATGTGGAACGTCCAAGGTATTTGTTGAACAGAATAGCTTCACAGATGTTAAGACCTGTTGATTCAGTCCATTTCCCCGTCAATGTGATTGTCGGAGCAGACTCGTCCTGTTATTTCCGTGCACGGCAGCGAGTGCCGCTCGACGGAAGGAAGCAATTCCCAGCTCGCTAACGGGAATTCTATGTGCACGTATCTATAAAGTACAATGCGTAAATGCATCAATTATTTACTTACCAAGTTATCAGAAAACCTGTTTGATAAATTAAAATAAATAGTATAAAATCAGGTACATGAAACGGTGATTGTTATCAAACGTAATTAGTTTCGTATAATACTAGTACCTATTGAAGAAATTCCACGGCGATATCGTTTAACAAGCGCAATAAACATGACATTTGCCAACTGATATAGATCTGAATCAAGATGCAATTCTGGACGCCACTCCATTGCATTCCATTTACCTATTGGAGCATTTTTTTTTTTTTTTTTTTTTTTTTCAGGATGGGAAATCATCAAATGACTCCTCCCGCTCTGGGTGGAGCAGAAGGGAGTGTCAGACTCTTACTGACTAAAACCCACCCGTGTTCCTTCCTTAGCCCTTTATGTACCAGGGCAGCGGTAACCCTTTCGGACGATCCCGCTACCCACCTATTGGAGCATTAAGTATTTGTTCACAATAGAGTTCAAGATAAGATTTGATTTTGATATATGATTTGATTTAAAATTGGGCAAAGATTAGTTGGTCTGAATTTTTAATAAAATCTAACAGTAGTTTCATCTTTACTCTATGTTGTCAGCGAGTGTCGAGAGTGCTGAGAGGCAAATTACACGGCAATATCCTATGACGGCGGCAGTAATCACTTGGGATTAAATGAAGCTGACGATATCCTGGCAACGGCTTCGCAACCCGTAGTAAACTCCTCGCGGCTCGTCTGGAAACTAATCCAAAATATTAATGCTCTAGATAACTCGATGATTGCAAATGTGTTTACATTTCGCGCATAGTATTAATGAATGCATTTTGGAATATATTTCAAAATGTTATCTCCATTAGCAATCTTAGATCGAATACTGCGATAGATTTTTATGAAAAAAATAGGATTTACAAAATTGAATTCATAAATACGATCAAGATAAGAGAAGTGCACTAGAATCTAAGAGCAGACAAAAACAATACAGCCGATGTATTTCAACCCAGATGTGCAGCAAAACAAATAAAACAATGCAGTAACTTGTGACGTCATAGGGACAAAATAGTCCACACATGCAGGTATTGTGCGTGGGAAAGCCGCAAGGGAACTGTCTTAATAAACAACACAAGCTATTCAGTGTTTTACATTGTCTATTATTTTACTATGTAACGTACCTAGTTGTAGAATTTCTGTTGAAATTGCATTCAAGGATATTTCAACATTTTCAACTTTGTTAATGTGCAATATGAATTGCATTAATTTTCGGCATTTATATTTAGTTGAAATTTGATTTGATGAATAAATATGATTTTACATCATAATGCGTTGGAAATAATATTGCAGATCGAGGTCCTCTCAGAATAGTTTACAAACTGCGTAGTAGGAACATTCTCATGTATTTTATTTATATTTAAAAGTACGATTACTTTTATGGGGAAAACCATTGTTGAATAATCCTTATCGTCTGTTCATATGTAGGTATTATGTTGTAGATAGTGAAACGTTAAACCCAGCTATGGTTTGTAGTCGAATTCTTATCAATTTTTTTACATAACTTGCATATGATATTTCGCCCACCGACTACATTACCATATTTGGTCATGAATGCTTCAATTTTGTCATTCATGATAAGATTATACTATCATATACTTACGTTAAATTTATCTTATCAAACTACGCTACGCTGAATTCTTTGTCAGCGAGGCAACGACTGGGGCAAATGTTTACAATTTCCGGCTTTAACCTGCACTATATATAAAATAAACAAGTTTGTTTTGGCTAATGTATTTTTTTTTCTGTTTTAGAGGTAAAAATGTCCTGAACCAAAAAAGTGAACTGGAAAAGGCCCTGTCGAAACACAAAGAGAAGCAAATAATGAACCAAGTAAAGGAACACAAGGAGACGCCAGGTAAATACATTACAGAAGAGCTTTCGAGTTCCTTTCTTCATACAAACACATCCCTTTCCTACAAAAAGTTTACTGTAGAGCGGCCTTGTCGTAAAAGTGTGCCGAAAGTATGATGACGCGCGATTTGGTTATTATATCACAATCAGTAAGAATTCTGATACATGATAATATTTATTGATTAACACGTGTATACGTCTCCGAAGTATTAAAAGTGTTAAAACAAAAACAAGTTTTACGCCTTTACGCGACTATAGTTAGCCCAGTTAATAACAATAGTTCAAAGCTACTGGACCTTTGCGATAACATCGCTTATCAGAAACATCCGGCGAATGTTTGCTGATTAATAACCAATATTTGAATATGTATAGTTCGCGATGACCAGGCGGATTAGTGATCGCAGGTCGAGATATTAACATACAAGGAGGCTTACGTTGTAAAAGTTTGATGTACCCATTATCTAGGCAACGGTGTCAGTCGGTCAGGATACAAAAGCGCGTAGTTTTACTTATTACATCAGAGTCGCATTATCACGTATTTGATATAAACATTAGGTAACTAAATTATTAAACTTGTCAGCAAGCACGTGATGTATCCGGTGCGGTGGCCTATGGTTACGTAGCTTGATCGTTTAAATCAAATCTTACTACCGGCCTTAGGTTGCCTATTATTGGCCATAATGCGGTGTGGATCATTGAAGATCATAAAATATAACGTGCGTTATTTGCAGAGCCTACTTTTACTCTCAAAAATATTCGTCGACGATTAAATCGGAATTCCTCAAAACTTGTATGGCGTTTTTTGCTCACATATTTGGACGCGGGCTCTTTATCCGGTGCAGTTCGATATGAGGCGCAGGTGCACTCAGCGGCCGTTCACCCCGAAGGCCAATAATTGTGGATACATTCCTTGTAAGCACATAATGTAAATGAATTCTAACTCAATAGCATCGGGTTTGTGCATACTTGTGTGCATTTATGACAATTTTCTCTAATTGGTTCTGTGCGGATGTCGATGACCAAGGTTGGATGAAAGTGAAACTGCATCTGTTTATTTCCCGTCCGTCCGAACTCCGATTGGTCGATTGGTCGGACGTGGGAGAAATTACTGCAATAGATAAAAGCTGACAACGTTTGCGGTGATTTCCTTATAGACTCATTGAGTAACGTTTGTGTTGCAATTAATTAAATGTGTCATTAAGTGTGTGTGTCCAGCAAACTCGGAAATTGCTGTACCGTAATAGCCGCAGAGTACGGTTAGCTCACTCGGGCAGCTTTTGTTTTATACACTGTACACTACACATACTCACACGCTATTAAATAATCCAGTTATAAAGAACATCAGTTTCACTGATCTGAGGGATAAGACGCGGATGACAGAACGGTGGACTTTCTGGTTTACAAGAGTCGGTAATGATTGTATAAATCAGTTTGAGTTAGAGAGCATCAACGTTTAATTTTCCTGTTACCTAGTTCTGGCGGCCTTTACCTAGGTAATAGAGCTGTACCTGCCTGTTCGCAAAGACCGGTTCACCTTAACTTGCGCTTTCAATAAAATTGATGACAACATTTTTTTCCCACATACATACCTACTTAGCATAGAGTTAAGGCGGATTTTTGCCGATGAAAACCAGACGTTGGTCGTCCTCAGCAAATACGAAAGGGGCTCCGGGGTCTTCAGTGTACCTTATGACCTCTCCGATACTGCGGCACCGGTGGCTTAAAGGCAGCTATATAGGTTTCAGTCTTTATTAAAATACGGTTTTAGTGAAAAAATTGTTACTTGCCCTACAGAATTGATATTAGTATTAGGTTCCAAGCCCGTACCAAGAAGAAACTCATGTACTAGGCATGAAACTCCACGGTAAATTTTCATGCATAGGTACTCTTCTAAGTTCTACAGCTCATCCTTGTAGAAAGGGAACCTACTAACAGATTCTTGTTATCATTCCAGAGCTCGAGCGTGCGATAGCAGAGCGAGCTCGTCGTCTGGAACAAGCAGAGCAAGTGCCAGAGGAACCTGAGACTGGCGCCAACCCCACGCTCCAACAGATCCGCGCGCGCCTGCGACATGCCGCGCCCGCTCCCGCCGCCTCCGCGCACTGAACGTAACCCCATCCTCTACCAAACGTACCTTTACCACGATCAAAATTAGAACACGATTGATGTTAACGCCATATTGTGACGTTTGAACTGTCAAACTAATGTCACTTGCGTCACATGTACAGTCAGAGAAATGTACAGTTTAGCAGATTGATACACTGCATCATTTTGTCGTGGTATAGTAATTTCGAACGACTAATAAAGAATTATAGTTGTTATTTTAATATACGGACAATTTTAGTTGAAATTCAGTTAGCTAACAATCCATTTCCCGTACTGTACATATGAAGTTAGTGTGTCCTCCTTTGAGGTCAGTCCTATTCTTATTTTGATCGCATAGTACACCCCGCATCACCTCACCTGTCAAATTCAAAAATGAATATCCCGAATCCCTTTTTGTTGATACGCTCCTCTACAAACCTCATAGTTCTGCTGATGTGACATCGGCAAACAACCCGACCTCTGAGATTGGCTAGTTTTGTGCAAGAGCTGTTAATGCGTTGATATTCAATAAACCTCCTTGGTACTCGAACCAGCAAAAAAGAAAAAAAAAAAACGAAATTATTGTTAGATCAAGTAGTCGCACATCATAAATGCTGTCTGTGATTAGCGCCATCTTTGTGTATTAGTACGTAACTCTTACTAACATAGTCACACTAGTTCAGAGTGATGGAAACATTGAGGAACTTGGTCTGGGGCCTAGGTGGAACTATATTGAAGTGAAACATTTCAAGGGTTAAATATATAAAATACGGGATTGAGGAATCGGAAGTGCACTGTAATTATAAGCATTGAGCGAGTGTTGCTGATGTTGTGAGTGATACGCTTTGATTGCCAAAGCTTGATTGATTATAATAATCGGTTATTTTATGAATTAAGTCGACTAGCTATGCTTTAATCTTTTTTTTCAACGAAAAAGGTCACTTAAAGTGTCACAAAATTATGAACGGTAGCGAATTATTTGTTATTTACTATTATTAACATTATAATGAGTGTTAGTTGTACTGATACTAACCTCATGGTATTGATTCGAACATTATTATTTTTATTTATGCACACAATTATTTAATTTTACTAATACGTAATATATCGAACAACTATATGACTGAGGAATCGACTGCGTGTGTTGTAATAATAAATAGGGGTAATGTCGACTTCAAAACAAGAGATTACAAATATTTTTCTAAACTTTTTGACGTCACAAATCTTAACATTCGTAGCGTTCATTCGTAAGCATTTACTGTTCTTGTTGTACTCTATAAACTTATCTTTCGCTATAATATGATTTAGAGATAACTGTCAAAGTAATATTTGTAATAACTATTTTATGACATTAAATATTATAGAGAGTAGATAGATGTTTTCAATTTACAGATGTATGGATTAGAAATATTAAAATATATTACATATTTTATTGTCAGAGTAGAAATCTTATGAAACGTAGAGTGGATCCTAAATATAGATATTACCTACATAATATTAAAGTTGAAAAATATATTTAGATACATTACAAGCCTAATCATAAATAATTGTGAATTTAACAAATAGCTTTATGGGCACATAATATTATATAAAATGTCTAATTTTCTAAAGACCCTTGCACTTCATCGGCCTTTCTTAATAATGAAGTAATGACTCCAATTAATAGTTGACCAGTGTATTAGAATTTGAAGTGTTCATGAAAGTGATAGAAAAGTATTTTTATATATTTGAGATGCCTGGAGGTGACTGCAGGTTTTCAAAGTTTAATCGATATTCGTAGTAACCCCGAAGATACATTTAAATAATCACTACACCTAGTAGATGTTAAACAATTACAATAATAATGGCGCCGATTCCCTTTTTCACAAACTGAACTAAATTTAAGTTCAGTGCATCTTTTTCTTTCTATTTCATTAAGAAAAGGACAGAAGATAAATATTAGTTTAGTCCTGTCAAATTAAGATACCACATAGACAAGTTTAGACGTGATTAAAATATTGGCATCTAAAAATACGTTAATTTACATCAGGCGCTAATTTGACAGGACTAAACTAATATTTATCTTCTGTCCTTTTCTTAATGAAATAGAAAGAAAAAGATGCACTGAACTTAAATTTAGTTTACTTCGTGAACAAGGGACTCGGCGCCACTGAGTAACATTTACTTCGTATTTAGGATAGAGTTATTTAAAATGCCTAGAAGTTTTAGTGATTCAGTCGCCATTTGCCGAATGATTTGATGCTTGCTATTTATACATTTCGATGAATCTCTGAGTAATGTTCGACCGGTCGTTATTTTTATTGCAATTATCTTATATATCTACCAGACGTTCTATAATTTTCGCTATACGGGGTCAAGTTAAATTAGCTAGCAAAACTGCAGAGGTGATGAGTATCGATATCTAAATATTAAAAAAACAAATAAAATTATAATTTTTTAGGGGTCAACGGCCGCTGGTAGTGTTACTTGAAGTATGCTCTGAGAAAATATGTTTTATCGTGTTAAGATATCGATGCTAACCACGTCTAAGAAGTTTACACAAAAAAATGTGTTAAACTGTTATTTCAAGTGAATACTGCGGTCAATGACCCCACAAAAAAATAATCGAATTAATTTCTTCTTTGTTTTATCATGTTTAGATATACCCATCACGTCTGCAGAGTTTAGCTAATTTAATTTGACATTGTATGAAATTCATTTAACGTAATATACTTATTATGTTCTCTAGTGTGCCTATTTATATAAACTTGTTATTTACTTTCAGAGTATTCATTATTTATCGTTATAAGTTAGATTGTAGTAGGATGACGATTCTCACAAACATACCAAAATTATAAAAAAAATAAAAAAAACATGTAGTTAACTATCATTCCACTTGTTATTCTTTCACTTGCTATTAATTTCTTTGTCAAAATGTTTTCCTTTTCTATTAAGATTATTGTTAAGTTATTGTAACTTAGTACAAAGTGGCTCCTTCATGAATGAAGGCTAGTTATAGGCTTCGGAAGCTGCATCGTGGCCATCTAAAGTGCGACATTATTGACGAAAGTAGTGATTAAGTTAACTTACTCTTTGTATTGGTAGTATGACATGGAACTTGTATGAAAATGATTTGCATAGTCAAATAAAAATGTTTTAGAATATTTTTTTTGTTTTTAATTAAACCCAAAAACCAACCGTTTACCTTGCCGAGAACTATACTTGTGGGTGGCTCCCAAGTCTGGAAACTTTGGGAACTCTTGGAACATAATTCCCAAACCAAGATTACTTACCTAATAGCAATACACTCGTAGGCGGAATTGCCTAATTCATCAAGCTAGGCAAGTGCCTTTGTATTTCATCGCAGATGGGGGTTTCCATATTCATATTCATTTATGTATTCCATTCCATAAAGTAGTGTTATAGAGGTATGAGGAACAGGATGTAAAGTTCACTCATCCTTCATAGAAAAGGGAGAGAATCCTCCGACCAGACGGGTGTGGTGTCTAGTGGGCTACTGCCCGACAATTGAGGTCGGGACTGTATGCAGGATTTTGCATAACGACAGTGTGATGCGTTATTCGCATGTGGCGTTGTAGGTGCCGCTACAGCGCGTAGTTTGTCTTTTAGGCAGGATAAAGGCGGAATTCAGCTCTAGTACAAGAAAGAAAGAAAATTTGTTTATATACGCTGTTACGCGCGCTTTAGCTAGCATTCATCCTGTTAAGTTCTTCCGGCTTGATCTAAGCGTGATACACACTTGTTGGGGTGATTGATTCGGCACGATTTTTCACAGCCGGGCGGTAATATATACATACGATTAAATATATTACACAAATGCCTTACCAAGGGGTATCGTATTACCTAGTAACTGGGTTGTGGAGGGCCGATAGGCAATAGCTCCATGTAAAGTACTAGTATTTTAGCTGCATCCGGTTAGACTGGAAATTGACCCCAACATAGTTGGGAAAAGGCTAAACAGATGATGGTATTACACAAATGTGTAGCACCTCTTATCCTTTGCATGGAAGTACAGCAACTACATGAAAAATAAATCACACATTCGCAGTGAAAAAGTGACAATTCCAAATCGATTAGATATCAATTAGGTAAGACTTCCCGTTGTAATGAAGTGAGGCGCCATTAGCGTGCACAGTTATTTTGACATTAGGTAGTTAATTGTGCTATGGAACAAAGCCGAACCAACATAATTTACGTCATTATTTAGTAAATGCTTATAAGAAGCGGTCACATGGGACATCAAATTGTATTGTGTAGTTAAGTAGTATGAGAGTCCATTTCATGAGGACCGATGGCCGGTGGAGCAGACGAGTCCTGGAGTGAAGAACGCGTATTGGCAAGCGTAGCGTAGGACGCCCCCCAGCTAGATAGACCGACCACCCTAAGAAGGTATAGGACAGGGTGATGTGGCGGAGCCTTTCCTTCACCATTTTGAGAGCAATGGTTATGAAATAATTTATACAAGGTAAAGCGCCTAACTGGGTTTGAACTTAGAACCTACGACTTGCAACTCGTAAATCGTGCCCGTTACCACTAGGGTACCACTGCTCTTGTAGAACAGGCACGGGCACTCTATAGAACAACGAATAATTTATGATCTACGACTTTTCGAGATTAGTGTTAATGTTTATCATTTAGTAGAACTGATATATAGGGACTGACGGGGTCCGCTAGGGCCGATGCCTACCGGGGTCGCGGGTTGTTCGAAAGAGATACCGTGGCCCCTGGCACAAGCAACTGAAGGAACACGGGTGGGTTTTAGTCAGTAAAAGTCTGACATGCCCTCGCGCTGATGATTTCCAATCCAAAAAAAAATAATTAAAATATTTATATAGGGACCTACGAGTACTTAGATGTTTTTAGTTAGCTATAGCAACAACTAGGTTTGGGGTCACTGTCGTTTGTTTAACGAATAGACGATCACTTTGTTTGTTCACAGTTAACAGTTTCGAAAACTTGAGGAGAAAATTCAACTAGTCCATAGAAATCGAATCATATGTGACACCTTGAGAATATCAATACCATGAGGGCTCTACCTACCTACATTTATTGACCACTGTCGTGTGTTCTTGATATAGGTATGCGTTCATTATATATAGGTATGACCACGATGGTGTATTCAATGTTACGCACTACACTATTCCGTTTATTTCCGTTTTTGGGCCTAGTTGTAAGAGTATAAACGTAATTTATAGGCGTAGGTTGGATTCTCGGACATGCATTTTTGAGGATGGGCAATTATCAAATGACCCCTCCTGCTCTGGGTGGAGCAGAAGGGAGTGTCAGACTCTTACTGACTAAAACCCACCCGTGTTCCTTCCTTAGCCCTTTATGTTCCAGGGCAGCGGTAACCCTTTCGGACGATCCCGCTACCCCGGCAGGGCGCGTATCCCCCTTAGGGTGGATTCTTTGGGGTGGATAAACGAAATAACCGCATAATTCATTAGTTTATTTTAGTCCATTTATGTAAGTCTTAATCTATGTACTTTGATTTATTAAGAATTAAAATTAAATGTGAGTACATGAAAAACAACGTATAATACCTATTTGATTAATAAAAATAATAATGTTATACTATACTAATTTAACTAAAACAGTTAAGAAACTAAACTATGGCGTCGATAAACAGACATGACCTACTACATCAATAGGATGCCTTATTGATCTAGGACGTAACCAGACAATAGGTACCTACCCCTGCTGTCTGTTGCTCGTCGCCCCTTCCACGGAAACATACAGAAATTATTTTCATCGGTAAATCCTGTGATGTGTGAGATTGTGTGATAACATGATTTATGGTACCGTTAATGTGTATGCAGCTTTAAAAAATGTTGTTACCTACTATGACGGAAGACGACTTTTCAAATGACACGAGCAGCCAATTACCTGCGTTGCATTAATATCATCAGCTACCTATTAGCTATTATTGAATGCATCGAACGTATTATTAGCGAATAATTAGTTGGGGAAATTCGTAGAGTTGTTGAAGCGTAAAACGCTTTCGTTTTCTTAGGACACGGGAGACACGTCCACTGGCGGTCAGCGAGGAGACTCCAGCCCGTGGCTCGCGGCTTCATGAGCGTGCCGTAACGCGCCCTCGTTCAGTCGACAATCGAACTCCTTTCGTGTCTCACGTTCACGTACAATGTAAATAGTGCGTAGCACGTCGTTACCCGTAACAGTGATTAAAGCAATATGTTTAACAAGAAACTTTATTTTACGTTAATAGCATTATTAGTTATTAGTAATGTTGTCTGCGGAAAGAAAACTAAAAAAAATAAACGGCCCAAGGATCAAGATGAGACAACCACCATACAACCAAATGTGGTCGCATATTCAACTTTCGGATTTAACGATGTTGGTTCCTTTGATGGGTTCGTACCGACCTCACCGGATTACGCCACCTTCCTGAGTGGTGCCAATCAGAATCAAGAATCGACAACAAGATTATACGCTCCAGCGTTTCCCAGTTCCTTGGATTCATCAGGATTTGGTGGGAATTATGGTCCTCAGACGTTTGACGGTCACTCCTTCGGCGGAAACGAAGACAACATGGGGCAATCCGGTATGTTACAGTATTCATCTGGTTCAATGAACTTTTATAATAATCCCAATTTTGGTACAACTGGCGAACAAAATAAAAACATTGATTCTGAGGACACAAATGGGCAAAATCCAGAGGACTCTGATGCACCAGTGTACGGCACTAAAATAAATTCAAGACATAAGTATAGGGCCATGAGTCCTTTCAACCATACTGAATTAAATGCGTTTAATAATGGTTATTCAAATTTGGCAGATGAGAAGTATTTAAATTTCCCTGATGTAGAGTCAACTCATGAAAATAAACCTACATACAGTGAGTCCAGTGGTAATTATCAAAATACCAACAATAATGTTCAAAACTATGATCAAACTGAAAATGAGGATTTTGGAAAACCAGCTTCTTCTAGTGTACATAATAACGTACTTAAGTTTCAAAGAGTAGTGGACTCTACAAATTTAAAACCATACTATCAGACGGAATTAGATACCAGTAAGTTTTTCTCGGGAAACAATCAACAACTAAGTCCACAAAATTCCATGAAAAACAACCAAATGGAAAATGCTTTTTCTAACAACTTTAATTTTAATAACGACAATAACAAGTTTATGGATTCCTCAAAATTAGCAGATCATTACAATATGAAAAATAATGAAGAATCTAGTGATAAGTCTGTTACTAAGCCCAATTCATTTTTTGATCACGATGTAACTTACAACCATGTTAACACACGACATAAAAATAATGCAAATACTAACAAACCTTCTGAACAAAAAAAGAAAATCAAGCATAAGCCATCATGGTCGTCTGGAAATTACAGTAATGATTTTACAAATTGGAAGGATTCCTCTATAAAAGGCTACGGCTATTCCACAAATTATAGTAATATGAATTTCAAATATGATGTCAGTGAACCAAAGAAACCTTTTAATCCTGATGAAATAGTACCAGCAAGTAGCAATGTAATAGATTTGACAAATTATCAATATCCCGAAACGGATTTTTCGAATTTCAAGAAATTGCCTGAATTTAATGACGATGACGATTACAGTAGCGTTTCATTCAAAGATAAAAGTAAAGCAAGTGAATATTTGAACCAATTCAAGAATTCCTTCAGCACTGTCCCTACTACGTCTACGACATCATATTGGGGGACTAATTTCAAAGCTACAGATTATTCCTCCTTTAGAGACCATCCAAAAAAGACCCATTACGGCGAAATTAACAGCGATACCGTGGTAAATATTCCGAAAAGACCCCATAAATTAAGCTACCCAAAAGCTACAGAAAACAAATTGTCTGATTGGCCGCACACGTATCACAGCAGACCTCACAAACTGAACAAACCAACGAACGATTGGACCAAAGATTTTTTCGACACAAGATACAAATCTGAAGAGGATTTACTGGGCCTTAGAACACACGATACGTCGCACCCAACATACTTACCAACATTCAAGCCCAGTAATAATGTTTTTGACAATGATAATGAATTCAAAAACCTAGTTGAAAAATGGAAACAGTCTTACTTGAAGACGAAATATAAAGATGTACCAGTCCGAGATTATGAAAGTTACGGGTCCGAAATTAAACCAATGCATGTGCCGATACCGAAACCATACCCGGTAAGTGATACATTTTTTTTTTGTTCTAAAAATTGATGTACATGCATGTTAACAATGTGTGTTTAGCTATTTATGTGTATAATAGAGCAAAAACCTATGATATGATGGAATGCGGATCGGAAAAGCAGACAACTCACGTCGCGCACTAATTTCCTTGGCCAGTAAAATGATGCGCGCTCATGCGCCCAGGAGAAATCATGTAATATAACACTTGATTCGGATTATAAACCATACATGTGATAGAAATAGGGCTTTGTGTACAGGTTGACATATTAACTTGGAAAGTGAAGCAAAAAGAAATCAAAATATGGAAATTGTGTTAGTACACCTAGATCGATGGTTTAACGAGTAGTTGGGCGTCGATAATGAGCTCGACGACCTCCCGGAGTCACGCTACATTAGCTGCTATTGTAAGTAGTGAAAGCAATAACTGGTCAGCTTATCTTCTGTTCAATAAAGATAGGGCTCCTACGAAGTTTAAATCAAATCTTAAATGGCTCGTAGGAAAACCGTGGGAGACTTTTCTTATAAATAGAGCCAGACCAAAATAGGCAGAGTAGATTTTTCTCGATAAAAACATTGAATATGGCTATAGATAAGCATACAAAGTTAGGAATACAGAAATAAACATCAAATATTCCAACGCCATATGCTAACGTGTAAGTGGTCGTAACGAAGCTCACATGAAAGTTAAAACACTAGCTGTTAATCTACGTACACGCTGCACTGAACTTGGTAATGAAAAGGCAAGCAAGCGCGCATTACATTACTACCGAGGGTTTCGTAGGTACATAGCTACCAGGAAAACTGTAAAGAAAAACTACTAGGTGCTTAGGAGCTTAAAATTCATAGGTACTAACAGCAAACACGGTTTTTACGGTTTAGAAGTTTGTGAGAAATTGTTGAGGACGGACTAATATTAGGTCTAGGTATGTATTTGTGGATCCACCGTCCCCAACTTATGTAACCCTAATGAAACTGTATACACCATAGCATGTGGTCGTTCACCCATCGTACTTTACCTTGTAGCTGTTGCATGGCATGCATTATGCGTAGTACTAACAATTTCACTTTTTACCATTCCTTCGATTTCGGTGCAAGTAGAGCAGTAACAGATAGCATTGTTAGAAGGACAGAAGAAAGTGTTAGCGTTCGTGATAAATAAAATATATGCTTTTACTTTTACTGGGCAATAAGTACTAGCATAATAAATCTAAAGAATCACTTATTAGATTGGTGAATTGATAACATTGTTTTGTAGCCAGGGACTAGGAAAATATTTTTAATTGGAAATAATTTAAGTGTTCGCGTGTTGTTTTACTTTCTACTTGATCACCAAATGTCTTGAAAGCATTCAATCATTGACTTTGCAACAAGTAAAATAGACTACGCTTTGAAATTTATTAAAAAAATTAATAATGTTACCTTATATCTTAATCGAGAATCATTATTGTTCGTTTTGCTTATTAACAATATCGGGATTCGGATTTTCGATCTGAAGATGAACATATCCACTAGAATCTAGATGTTAAATAATAATAAAGTACTTATAATATTAATAAGCGGGTTGTGTAGAGCGAACATAAACTTGCAGATAGAAGTACCTCACCCGGTAATCGTTCCGGTGCCGCGTCCGTTCCCGGTGCGGGTGCCGGTGTCTAGGCCGGTCGCGGTGCCCGTGCTGCGCGAGATCACCGTGCCGGTCATCAAGCCGGTGCCCTACCCCGTCTACAAAAAGGTTCCCTACCCGGTAGAGAAGCTAGTCCCTGTGCCTGTTGAAAAGGAGGTTAGTGTCCTCGATGTTACAGGGCAGCGATGTGCACGTATCTAAGTGTACGTGTCAATGAAATAGCGCTTTAGTTTACGCAACGGTACCGCAACGATTTCGCGGTCGACAACGTTTACTTAGCATTTAGATGCAGAACTGACTACGTGGATCTGATGGTGGAAGTACATTCCTCAGTTGTTTATTAGGCAGGGTGCCTCAAAGTACTTACTTGTGTTAACTTTGCATGTTTTGCATCCATCGATCTAAAGATCTTTCACGGAAATCTATGAAAATTATTCCTTTACACGGTTAATGATTTTAATTTTCCCCACATTCAACTTGTTGCATGAAGACTGTATAATTATTTCCTTCGTAATAGTAGCGTAGAGCATGCAAATTACATGGCATTAGAGAAGCAAATTGAAATGTTTAGCACCTTGAACTGTAGTGCGTGTGACTATACAACCATTGTTTTTGTGTCTAGAATGTTATTGTTATTGTAATGTGTGGTGCAGGTGACAGTGCCTGTGGAGAAGCCCTATCCAGTGCACATTCCCTACGTAAGGCCAGTGTTCCATCACACGAAGCCAGTGCATGAGGACCCAGAGAACATAGAAGAGGATGACTATATGCGCCGGCCCGAAATAAAGAAACCTTCACAGTACAAGAAAAGACCCTACGGGTAATTTAAACATCTTTAGAAATAACTTTCCAATTTGATCTTCTTCTACAACAACAGTTTTTAATGGTTAACATTGGTACCTAACTGCTTTTTTATCTGTAGTAAACAAGAATGCTGAAGAATTCTGCATTCTGCGACTTTGGCTGGTAAATTACATTCAAGGATTTTCACGCAATGTCCTTGGTGGTCTGAGCTCCATTGGTGTGCAGGGTATAATACTTTTAGAAATCTTAGATTTTGTGCATGTGTTTAACCGATTGGGGCGGCAATTTCTACAATACTAACATACCTTTTGCGGCAATACAATCTTTACTCAAAAAATGTTGTATAAATTAACACGCGTAAAGATTAAATCATGTTTTACATAATTATGCAAACTTGTGAGCAGTTACGCGTGTCGGTAACACACGAATGGTACGACTAAAGTTCATAGACTTCTTTAGTAGACTTTTTTAAAGGGCTTGTGGCTAAATTAAAAACACCCGCGCGGCTCGATGGATCAGGTTCAGCAACGCTTGCACATACCAAAACCCCTCCGTACCTCGGAAAGCAGAAAGCCGTTGGTCCCGGCTGTCATTGGTGAATCTTTGGCAATCGTTACGGGTCGTCAGAAGCGCGAAAGTCTGACAACCAGTCTTACCAAGAGTATCGTATTACGCTCCATATAACATACTGGTATCCAGCTGCATCCGGTTAGACTGGAAGCCGACCCCAACATAGTTCCGAAAAGGCTAGGCAGATGATGACCCGTCATTTTCAATGGAACACGCACACGATTCTTTATTTCTCACGTGGCTGTCGTGTTTTTTTGTACAGAGTTCGGTAACAGTATCTAATACAGGGTGGGCAACTTGGAGGTATACAACTTTTTTTGCCGCCATTTTGTTTTGGCGGCAAATATGAAAACTGTTTCATGAAAAATATTTTGTGTAGATACGGCTGTTATGGGGCGTTTTACGACTGAACAAAGTGTTTTAATTATTAAAATATTCTACTCAACCCAATCATGTATTGCGGAAGCTCGAAGAAAATTGCGGCAAATTTTTGGTAAAAATCACTTACCTTCGTGGCTAAGTGTTTAAATTTGAGCAGCATGGCATTGAACAGATAAAGCAGTTTTCTTACATCAAGTGAATCAGTTGGGCTTAGGAAACATGTGGTTCCAACAAGACGGGGCCATATGTCATACGGCACGAGCCACAATCGAGACATGGAAAAGAACGTTTCCGGGTCGATTAATTTCGAGAAACGGTGACATTGATTGGCCCCCAAGATCCCCGTATTTAACAGCTCCTGACTTTTTTTTGTGGGGCTATCTAAAGGGACGTGTCTATGCTAACAGGCCAATGAACCTTCAAGAACTAAAACAAAATATCTCAGACACAGTCACTGAAATAACGCAGGAAATGTGTGAAAATGTCATGAAAAACGCAGTGAAAAGGGTTCACATTTGCCATGCTATTAGAGGTGGAAATTTCTGAGATTATTTTCCATACTGAATTGCCGGCCCTAAATACTATATATAAATAAAAATACTTAATAATTTTTATATTTCATAGAATACATTTTTAAAAATAAAGTGTATACCTCTTATTTGCCCACCCTGTAGATAGACCAACGGTAGACCGAGAAAAGCTATTTAATAATCCATGCAAAGATCGAAAATCCAATACGAATGTCAATTCAATTGAGACTATTTTTGGTTCCCTATAGAAACCTAATACTGACCATTTTCATAAGCACATTTCGCCACAATGAGAGACGGCGGTGTCGCGCCACGACCTGGTGAGAAATTACTTTAAATCGGAAATCTTAAATCAAAAATGTTTTGTGTTGCAGTACCCGGAACAGATCCCGAAGGCCTTCTCGCGCAAGTTACCAGGACCGCAACAGGAGGCGGTGGCCCGACCGCCGCCGACCTTCGCCCCACAACACTGAGTACAGACATCACTCCAGACCCACGGAGTTCCATTCTCCGCCACAGAGGCATCGTGACTACGAGCGCGAGGAAGACGAAGAACACAGTGATTATGCCCTTTACTGCAGGAGAACAGGAAACTGCTGATCGTCAAAACCCTCCCTAACATAGTGATGAAAGACTGCTTTAACCCCAAATTATTTTAATTAAGGCCTAACCATTGCATTTGTAGATCGTTTCATATATTTTGCGTTTTATGTTCCATATTTTAGGGAACTTATAAAGTGTCAAAGTATTTATTTTGAGCATGTGGATACTTGTTGATCAGTTAACTCTGTGTTAGATATTCGTAGAGTAAGTTTTTCGATTGGTGTTGAAAGCCACTGTGCCAAATAATCTTTTCTTACATAAGTATGTTACCTTTTTGTATTTTTATATGTTTGTACTTAGTTTAAGTCCATTGTTAGCTCGTCTTATTTTGTATAGTAGTTGTAATTATTTATCGATTAGCCAGTAAATTGATTTTGAAACAACTGTAGTTTTTATAGGTGTGTTGTCAATTACGCAAATACCATATTCTCTTCGAAAAGTATGGTTACGGATACTAATATAAATAATGATAGTCTCGAATGGCAATTATTGGTAATTATTTCAATGTATTTATGTGGAATACGTGTTTAGTTGAGGAGATCAGTCAGTTGCGCATGGGCGCCCGCTTTTACCAACGCTTCGATAAGCAGAATGCGCCTTACGCGCTAACAGAGAGTAGTAATGCGACGCCAGACGCTCCCGGCACACAGTTTATTGTCCGCGCATATCAGATATTTACTACTACTATCACCGCCGTTAACGTAGTGAGGATGAATAATCTGCTCAGGTATATTTAATGCAGACTTTCTCGCAGTATAACGTCAATCGTTGTCGTCATCCTAGCTCCAATTAAGTAATTAGGGTGCTACTTCAGGCAGAGGGGTCTCAATTTCAATATGTGAGGAACTGTCACTTAACGCTTTACAATCGATCTGTGTAGCCTTTTAATAATGCGAAAATAAAAAGTAAAGTATAATTTGATACATTTTTACGGTAAAACCTCAAAACCGATTTGATGAAATCGGAAGAGATAATCTGAAGGTCGAGGGAGAACATACATACATTTAAAAAAAGTGAAATTAGATGTTGCGTGTAGTTTGGAAAAACCGAAATTCACGAGGAGGAAGTTGTTCTATCAGTTTTTTGCGTAATTGATGTAGCCATGACGACATATCAAGCTATACTTTTCCATTATAATCTGAGTTCTCATTCAACGAAAAGCCTTTACAATTCTAGGTCAGCTAAAACTGGAAATGTACCTATAGCTTGGTATCAGCGTGTGAACCTACATTTATTTCTAGAAGTGGGATTTTCCTTATTTAAGGTGAGTATATAAAGCTCTCAAGGACTTCAAACGTTATGTAAGTATCACTTGTTACCTTGAGCAGAAATCGCTGTTCATTTTAGTTTTATTTAGTGTCTATACCGTCATGAAAAGAAGAAGACCCATGACGCAATGTGGAGCAATTTAGGAGAAGGTAGGGTGGCGGATTTGATAACGATTACCTACCTCCTAAATTATCAGCACAAAACATAAAGAAAATGAAAAACTTGAAAGATAATCGTGAGCTGATGGTACTACTCCACTTAATAATATATTACAATTTACCGACAGATAATTTAAATAGTTTGATCTAGAAGCATGAACAAGAGATATATTACATAACAAAGGCGAGACCCCTCCGTGCCTCGGAAAGCATGATAACCCATTGGTCCCGCTTGTAATTCGTAGATCTTTGACAGTCGTTACGAGCAGTCGGAATCCCAAAAGTCTGACAATCAGTCTTACCAAGGGGTACCTATCGTGTTACCCAGTAACTGGGTTGTGGAGATCAGATCGGCAGTCCTTCCATGTAAAATAATGGTTTTCAGCTGGATCCAGCTAGACTGGAAGCCGACCCCAACATAGTTGCGAAAAGGCTGGGCAGATTGATAGATGCAACCATAGCCGCGGTTTCCTTAACTAATAAATTCTCAATACGCTCAGTGTGGTTATTAATGAGTCTGGAATCTTAATAAAAATAAATATGGATGCGCTTATGTGTTTCTTATGTTTGTTTTGTAAAAGTTGTCAATTTATAGGTTCCGTTCTGATAGCTGGATGAGGAGTAGCAATTACCTACCTAGAGGTATGCCTAGGTACTAAAAGCAATAACATTGAACTTGGAACTAGAACCAACTCTTACTAACATACATATATTGTCACAATCACTATTTCATTCTGCGGATCACCACAAACGCCAGGAAAAAAAAATAAACGGTTTTCTTATGGGAAATAAAACCCTCAACATTCACACGACTTATGGACCAGCCGTACCGTGAGGGTCCACGTTCCGGCTCCGTAAATCATAGCAGGCAGGACGCACTGATTGAAGATTTTAGGTTTCGTAGAATACCTTTAGGTTCTGTAGAATACGAGATGAGAAGCTTCCCAAGCGCTGCGCAGGACCAAATACTGTCGTGCTAGCGGAACGAAGAAGAAGATATTATAAAGATAAAATAATCTTTATTATTTATACTATACTAGCGGACCCGGCAGACATCGTCCTGCCCGGGTGAGTCATCATATACCGACAGCAGCGCTACCTAGCGGGTCCAATTGTGATTTCAAACCATCCAGGAACCCATTGAACATTGAACATACATATACACACAAAATGTCATCCAAATCTGTCCAGCCGTTTAGGAGGAGTTAGGTGACAAACACACGTACAGAAGAAGAATTATATATATTAAGAAGATAAATTACTGATAATATTGTAGAAATTTTATAAAGGGTGACACAATGGGCGGTCATATCTAAGAGCAGTCTTTTAAAGACAACTTTTGGATGGATTAAAAAGGGGAAGAAGAGACAATACTGTAGGTAGTCTGAGGTGCACCATTCATATAATACAATAAATACATACATACATAAAGCTATTATACTAAATTTATTATACCTTATACTCATGTCCATTTTTACAATGGGGTAACAGGCTTAGACCTGAAATCCAGCGAATAACTGTTTATATAATAGTTTCTACTTTAAACAAATGTCCAATTATTTTTTATTGGCATGATATGATTTTTGGTACTGTCAAACTTAATTACCAGCCAGGGGGTTAACTGTAGACTCTCTTTGTAATATAAAAAAATGTCCAAGATGTTATTTTTCATAAGAAAATAGTTTTTTTTCTGGCCAGCACTTTAATTTTTGGTGTAGGCAGGTTCGAAATTAATGATGTCCTTTGAAAACCTGTTGATACATGCTAATTGTGACCATAAAGGTAAAAAAGGAAGGTAAAATTAAGATGCCTAATGGGTTCTGTGGCTAAACAAAGAAAAAAGAAACATTATCTAAACGGTTTTGTCGTCCTGCCTTTATGTACTGCACATACCTACATACAAATAAATATCTACCTACAGAGGGATGTAAATCTGTGTAGACTCTCGAAGATTCATCTTCCCATGGTTCTCACATTTCCACGGATCATTTCACAACAGATAAACGTACTTATTGCGAACCGGAGTTCGCAATATGTATTTACATTTGATCTCGGCTGCTCCTAGCCCTACTGACTAACAAGTAGGGAGATATGGAAAAAAATATCATACCTAGTCAAGTATAGCAAAAGCGTGAAAAGAAAGCATCAAAAAGCAATCCTATGTTTAGTTACTATAACAATATAACTTCAAGTCTGTGGATGAGGATAGGTATGAAGGCGGTAAATTACTTTCTGAAAATATAATATCCCTTCATCATGAATGAAAATCAGGATTGGGTGGAAGTTAAGTATGTGGCCTTGGAGTTTGCCGCTTGCCTACCGTTAGAGGTAATCTTATGAGACAAATATCCTAAAAGTTCAGTAATAGGTACGAACCAAGTTTAGATTTTTTGTTAAAATTCCCTGAAAAAGTAGTACATCCCCACCTTTCAGCGGCTGCAGCTGTCTATAATCTGAGTCCTGTGAGATCTAAGTAAGTAAAATTATCATCTACATTTGTCATGTAGTTTTAGTTAATTTAGGATATTATTTTGTTATTTTAGTGTTATTTCAGCTAAATAAATAAAATTTCTATCTAGGTAGGTTTATGTGTAATTTAAAAGAAGCATATACTTTTTGCTCATTTGTCATGTTGTAAAACTATTGGACCAAGAAGACAGCCAAGACAGATACTGCGTGGTTTCCGTACTTTGCCACTATTACCTAGACAGCATACAGTGTAACTTTTTGCATGACAATATGGCGGCAATTCGTGGCCGAAGCAGGTCAAAGTTTTAGGAAAGTAGATGCTTTGAGTTTTTTCTCCAAGTACTTCTTGAGTTCAAAGGTTCGTGTTTCTAAAACCAATTCAAAATATACCATATATTTCAAGAGTACGTAGACGAGTGTTACGCGTGAGAAAATTTGTTTACGCTGCCTTTTCTGCTAATAGTTACGGCGTTAAGGTGTAATTGCTCTCATAATTATGGCAGGGGATGACGTAAAGTGCGCTTGATTTGGACAAAGCGAGTAATTTAATAACACTCAACACCGCACTATTCAGGGACAGCGGTTGGTGGTCACGACTAAACTAGAACGGTCGCGATTTTAGTGCACAATGCTTTTATTATAAGGATGCACTTTTCTAAGAAACTTCGCCACAGCGGTAGGTAACAATGGTAGGTACACAATTACATTCAATTATGTTTGAACTCTGACTTCGATTTGCAACCACGCATTGTTTACTGGTAAAGACAAATTACAAAATCTTTTTGTACTAACTAATCAAAGGAATGAAGAGTGCTATGCCGCAAGCGATGTGATAAGTAAGATATCCAGCTGATGGGGCATGGGCTGATAACAGACTTTAAGAGGCTAGGGTGCGGTACCTGTATGTAGAGAACTTTCTGCAGAGGTGATCGTATCCACATTGCAGACCAAAAGAGCTCGGTTCGGTAAACGGATGTGGATTATGGAAAACTGAATTATCAAAAGCCTCTACTCATAGCTTTTAAAAGCTTCACCCCTCTTTTACTCGTCTTGTTATTTTAACTATAAACTATAAATGAATAGATATTTACATCAATTACCATTATGAATCTAAGTAAAAATGTAATATAAAAGCTGTATTTTAAGATGTACACAACAACACTGGGTTTATTATACCCGAACTAAACATAATAATACTACTATTATGAAACAGCTGCTGCGAGTGATGCTCATCATCATCAACATTCTCATGACCGTTATTCAAATTTTTTTGTCATCGTCTTACATACTTCTATATTAGTCGACGAAGATGACTAAGATGATCTGGCTATGATAACCAGAACACCTTTCACATAGTCCATCCATCGTTCATTTGGCACCTACTAGGTACTCTTATATTCATCCACATTCACACTTAAAACTTTCGTTTTGAGTTTTTCCTCATTCCCATACCATGACAACCGATTTCCACACAACTTTTCAGTGACCGGTGCTACTTTCAGACTTCCTCTTATACATATTGGTACGGTACTCATTTCTTAATACATCCATTCACGTAACTCCTTTCTCTAAGCAATCTTCAATCTCTTCATCTCAAATGCTAAACTATCAATTAATATTTAGGTACGTTAATCAAAATATAATTGGCAATTATTAGATAGACTAGCAAATAAATAATTAAATGGCAATTAGCAAGATGAATTTGATGAAAATTGCATGATACGTATTCTGCATTTGATATATCTACCTATATATTGGTAACTCGTATATCTGTCAGGTACGATTTCCAAGAAAATTAAAAATAAGCTAAATTATAATTAGTTGTTCTATGACGTTAATTAAATAATTTGAAATCAGTAGTCGAGTATTTCGGATAGACTTTCTAAAATTAATTTACATTCGGTATTCACCCTAATCAGATATTGTTGTTTCGGTCCAAATTTTATGTATTTTCTCCGCTCTTCCTCTTTATGGAAGCATCCACACCTTTTGGACAAAATCGATCATATTATTCGCAATATTCTTACATCCATTTCAAATGTGGCTTTGGACGATCGCAAGCCACACTACCCATTCGTTTTGGTGGGCTCGGCGTCCGCAAAATTTCTAGTGTAAGCCTACCGGCGTTCCTATCCTCGGTCCACAGTACCGAGAAGTTAACCACACGAATCTTGGTTCCTGCTCTTATGCTTTTTGCTGCTTATGTTTGTCAAATCAAATCCACACCTATTCCCCTTAGTGTCACATAAAGTAGTTCGAAATAGATGCGACAATAATAAGCTCTGTATCCCGAGATCCAGGACAACAGCTCTAATGCGTAAAAGTATATTCTGTATGGCGCCAATTCTTTATAACAGATTGCCAAAACATTGGAGGGAATTCACTACTGGAAAATTAATAAATATATTAAAGGGCCTTCTGTTAGAGAAAGTATATTATAGTACTGACGAATTTCTTAATGACAAATTAATTTGACTTGTATAATGACATCATAATTTTATTGATAAACTAATGTAAAAAGTAATTGCTTTTTTACATTAGATTTTTTATTTATTTTTTGTATAAATACTGTGATGAGCTTATGACACTATTTGATTGTATTTTATTGTACCTTTTCGTCTTAAGTTATGGTCTAATCTAAATTGAATTGCTTTACATATTTGATGTGTGTAATGGACGAAGTTAAAATCACTTGATGCTGTGTAGCGTCCTACGTTATATATTTGTACGCCGTTCAGGCAAAACATGACTGTCAGATAATTTGATGTAACATCTTGCATGCCATGTGTATGTATACTCATGTTTTGGACAAATAAAAATTATCTTATCTTATCTTGCTCAGATTGACTCTGAAGTGCCGTGTTTGAACGGTGCGGTGAACGCCTGGAAACTGGCTTGGCCGGACACGGTTCATCCTGAGAATCCGTCTTCCCAGAGACAGTGGGATGAGCCGCTCTGCAGGTTGGTACGGAATAAACTTATTAATACGTCCACCAATACTGCTGAGCGTGCCCGCCTGCTGGCTGTGGGTAAATGGGAGTCGGGCCTCTGGCTTCAGGCGCTACCGTCACCCAATATAGGCACTATGCTGGGAGACACTACATTCCGGCTCGCTACATGTTTGCGTCTGGGCGCTCCTTGCGGAGCTCCACATCGCTGTCAATGCGGTGAAGCAGTCGACTGCCTCGGACACCATGGCCTATCCTGCAGCAAGAGCGCTGGACGGATGGCACGGCACGCGAGCATTAACGACATCATCCGTCTGGCTCTTGTCTACGCCGGGGTGCCAGCTCTTTTAGAACCCAATGGCTTGGCAAGCGACGTTGGAAAGGGGCCACATGGAATGACCATAAATAATGCCTTGGAAGTGGGGTAGGCCTTTGGTGTGGGATGCAACCTGTGTCGACACCCTCGCGCCATCCCATATTCCTAGCACGGTGGGCTGTGCTGGGGCGGCTGCTGCAGGAGCAGAAAACCTCAAACAGCGCAAATGTAACAACCTTATTGGTAGCTATATGTTTGTGCCGTTTGGGGTTGAAAGACTAGGGCCTTGGGATCCGAGTGCTCATCGAATTTTTCGGGACATCGCCAAACGTTTGATTGACTCTTTAAGTAACCACAGGGCTGGCCTTTTTTTAGCCCAAAGAATCAGCATTGCCATCCTACGTGGTAATGCTGCCAGCCTTTTGGGCACTTATCCCATTGACAGCGATGCGTACGAATTTTTTGATGCCCAATGAGCTCCTGCCTTTTTCTTTATACTTTATATTATTATATACCTGTATATAATATATATATTTTAGTGTTAGCTTGTAAAAATAGTATTTAATGTATATTTATATCGAATTAAAAAACATTTTCAGGAAAAAAAGCTGTAATTGTAAGATATGAAGGTTGGGGGAAAAGGGTATATGATTACTACATATATTGATCGACTATATATTTATCATCGTGGTTAATCCGGCACCTGAACGTTCGAAAACTGAGTTTTCCTTTATGGAGTTTAGAGAGCAAGCAGGCTATTTGATGCTACAGCTGTTGTTATACTACTGAAGCCTGCCGGTCTATTCTGTAAGAATCTCACCGTGAAAAGTTAGGTGAAGTGAGCTTAGAGTGAGCTGTCAATAGTGTCAATCCCTTAGCATTATTTGGAATGACCGCTCACTCCACGCTCACTTCACCTAAGTTTTCACGTTGAGATGGTTACAGAATCGCACTGCTGTACCTATTGGTGTTTTTATACTTTTTAAACTACTTATAATGTTAAGCTGATTATTATGATTGTGAGTAGTACCTAAACGCTGTCATTATGCTGTCGAGCAGTGTCATGTCATACGTGTAATAATACGAACCCGAGTAATATTCAATTCAGTGTGCCATTTTTGTCTTTTTGAAAATTAGTGCAGCTGTCAGTCAGTCAGTCATGGGTACAAATGTAATCGGTGTGTCTGAATAGTCAGCGGATGTGCTGGTCACGGGGATGGGCCTTGAATTACCTATCCGAATCAAATTCACAACATTGCGCTCGCGCAATCGTTTAGTGTGTAAACATGACATGGTAATAGGTGCTGTACATATAGCAATCGCAAAGCGTAAACACGCGTTTAAATCTTTTTTTGGTTGAAGTTAACCGTGATTTGGCCAAATTATTTTAATCAAAAGCTTTGATTCAAAGCTATTACTTCTAACTATCCCTGCCGCAGTAGTAAAATCAAAATGGTTTATGTATGAAAAGAAGCCATTGTATCGAGAACTTGTTATGAACATATAAAGGCTTGCGAGACCTCGAACTGTTTAGTCTGTCTACGCGGTCCCGTTGAACCGGTCGCGGCCTGATTGACCCCCACTACCTTTGGCCGTTTTACTTCACTACTTCTCAACTTTGTCACACGTAAGTTTATCAACATTATAATATATTTAGTGCAGGCTCCAGATCCATTGTACCCAAGTTTTTATTAACTTAATTACCCGCTTATTAAAGCTTGCAGATTCTCACACAATTTTGAGAACATTTTCTTTCTCTGTATTTTTTTACCAGTGATATTATGCGGGTAAGTAATATATGATATAATTACAAAATCTCTAATATTTACAAGATATAACTACTGAATCTATAATTTTATTTGATATAATAATCAGTTAGTATAATAAACGATTGATATAATTTTAAACTAACTAATTTTTATAAGCATAACATACATTGAATATAAAATCGTTTAATATACCACTCAAGAGACATAAAACCTATTTAGTCTAATATGATACAACGCCTAGTAAAAAACACAAAGATTGTGAACATTTATGTGGTTTTTATTTCCCTGCAAAAAACATGCAAACAAGCATACACCATGCATGCAGCAGGCATGCAAAGAAACATACACCATACATGCAGCATGCAAGCAAACATGCAGCATGCAAGCAAGCATGCAGCAAGCATGCACCAAGCAGCAGGCATGGTTTCTGTCACGGTTCGAACGCTTGTGAACGTTATTGAAATGAAAATATACCAAATAACTTTGTATGGTATGAGACGCACCCATCCCCACCCTCCTTATTTTGGATTTGAGCAATATTTTAATTAAAACTACAACAGATGCTTTTTAAAAATAAGCCAAACTAGGTATACTAAGATCCTCCTACCGACGGTTTGTTTATGTCCTATCTTTTATGCATTTAGCCTCGATTTCTTTATTGTACCAAAAAATAACCAGTTTTTTTTATAAAAAAAAAAAAACATCTGCTGTCAGAAAGTGTAACCTGTCGTGGGCAAAATGTTAATCCATCCTGTAGGTAGGTATACAAATCTGCGCGACGTCATACAAGAAAAAGAAAAATACATGTTTATTCATATTATTTTATATACAGATTTTTCCCACAGTTCGTCTTGAAGTTCAGTAAGTATATAAACCAATTAACTACTGTTTATGCTTAGAGATCAAGAGTTTTAATTTTCCACTCAATCACAAAAAAGTTGAAAAGGTTGTTGAAAGTTTAAACAAACATTGCCTAGGTAGATGTCTAGGAGACAGAAACAGTGCCTAGGAGATTATGTTGTTGACATTGCTTTTGAAAACTTTTGCCTTAGAAAGCAGTAGCTTTCGTCACATAGAATTAAGGAAAGTAGGTTCATGTCATTATTTGACATGTTTATCGATAGGTTAACGAATGTTTGCCATCTTTAAGAGGTACCAGGTACTGTTAACAAAAAAAACCTGCTTCAGACGTGACGTACATAATAACAAGCTGTATTTTTTTACCCCTTATTCTTCGTAAAATTGTCGTGACACTTAGTTTGCGGTTTTATTAACTATTCGGGTTTTTCGGGGTATTTGAACGAATAGGTATGTAATATGTAAGTAGGTATGTAAAAATTATGAGCTAATTACCTATAATTTCCCGTTCTTAAAATGATATAAACATTGGTAACGGTGACTCTACATCAAAGTTTAGTTGATACGGATTAGGGTGGTACATTGTGTTATAAATATTAATTTTAACCACAGTCGTAGTTCTTTCGTCCATGGCCTATCCCACGTGTCGCGTATTAGAAAAACTATAGCTTTTCCGAAAAAAAAAGTGTTATGGGATAACTCTATAAATGTTTATTGTGACAATTTCTGTTCATATACCTAGATCACTACTTACCGTATTTTAAGTAGGTATGTAGTACTTACCTACTTTAAATACGGTAGTTATCTAAAAATACAGTTATTCTCAGTTCAATTTTAACTCCATTGTACAGGAAGTGCCTCACAACAATGGAAGTATTATGCAAAATAAAGTAAACTAAGTTACCAGGCATTTAGCGTCTAGATACCGAGATTTATTACACTTTGCGCAATTATACAGGTATCATTAAATACGATCACAAGCTTGTTTACATTTGATGAACCTTTTAATGTGGTTTCTTGCGATCGTGAATCGTTGTATTAATCCATTACAGCTACTAGAGAGCCTTGAGCGAGCAGTCGCAAAAACTAGTGACTCGCCACATTCTCTTATACCTTATGACTTGTTCCTGTATGAGTACGTCTCACTATCGGAAGTGAACATACCTGTACGTTCAATGTAAGGTATATTAAAATGTACGTTCGTGTTCACACTCGACAAAACCACCGGCACAATTTGTATCGCTTTATTAACAACGTGATGTTCCTTTTATTTAGTTTGCGTAACAACGTCACAGTTCCCAAGCTATCAGCATACATAACAAGCTCGATCTACTCGATAAGGAAGAATACAGCTAACTTGTCGTTTCTCAATAATAAGATCAAGTCATCTGCAAAAACGTGAGCCGACAGTTATGATGGAGTTTGAGAGATGCTCCGCTTCACAATACTGTCATTACCAAGTTACAACATCACGCTGGGATGAATACAATTGTCACCATTCAAAAATACCAGACGCGAGATTTAATTACGAAAATTTTACTCTATGACATGAATTATGTAATTTCGCAAATTGTCCAGCTATAATTGGCTCGTTTATGAATGCCAAAGGGAAGTTTTTGACATTTATTGCAACTTTCATAACTGCTTTTAATCGTTTATGCTTCAATCAAACCCTTTACCTAGCTTAATAGCTGCAGTTAAAACTGTCATAACTCTTGCAAAAGCTAAATAATAAATCACAATTATTTTAATTGTCCGTCATGAATTTAAACAAGCAATGTGTAACCGGAAATCCTCGTATACCTATTACATAGAAGTTGCATTAAATACTGCATGTCATTTATAAGCTGTGTTTTTTACAGATCAAATATGAGGGCAGTCGGGTTTGTCGTAGCCCTTGCGGTCGTGACGGTGTGCCAAGCTGCAACACCACAACTGCGGTTTGCATGGAAACAGATGGATTATACTTGGGAGACGCCTGAAAGCAGAGCAAATGCTATCAAAGATAAAATGTTTATACCTGAGAATAACCTTCCATTAGGATTAGCGCGTTGGAAAAACAAAATGTTCGTTACCATTCCAAGATGGAAGGCGGGCGTCGCTTCTACATTGAACTACGTTGACCTGGATGGGCCACAAGATCAACTACTGAAGCCATACCCATCTTTCAAAGACAACTTTGTACCTGACACAGCAAAGGAGCTACCTTCAAACAGCTCAATGATCTCGGTGTTCCGAGTGTTTGTTGACGAATGCGACCGGCTTTGGGTCATTGATTCGGGAATGGCTGACATTTTTGGTGAGTTCTATAAATATAATTCACAAGTGTAAAAAGGAGCGGTTTAACGCCCCAGTTCTACCTGCGAAGGTTTTTTAATCATGCGAGTTTTATAGATATTGACACAATACAGATTTAGATAACAAGCTCGACAGAGTTTGCACAAAAGTTCACATTGCACTATCTAGTCACAATGAATCCAAGTAGGTGTATTTCTTTGCTTTAACATGTAGGTGATATGTATCAATCAAGTCTTTTTTGCTTGGTTTGAATAATTTGCCAGTAGTTGACATAGATTTAAACGCATTTGAGTGCTTTATCCTTCGTTTTACCTTGGATAGAGGAACAGTAACAAATTCAAACAAAAATTTTATAATAAACAACTAAGAGGAGACAGACATACAAATAGGTAAGGATCTAAATTCAAGGCGTTAACAAACAACTGGGCTTCCTCCTGATAAAGCCACACAAATTATTTACATTTTATGTATTTCTGTCTTGTGTAGACTGATGTGATGACACATTTAAAAGTACACCAACTCGTACGTCTGTAGTTTTTAACTCCCGACGCTAAAACGACGGGGCGTTATAAGTTTCACGTGTCAGGGTGTGTTGTGTGTGTATGTCTGGCTGTGGCATCGTAGCTCCCAAACGGATGAGCCGGTTTTGATTTTGTTTCTTTGTTTTAATTTTTTATGAGCAAAAATAAAGTCGTTTTTACAACATAATTTACGACGTTAAAATTTTTCGTCTATTATTTAAAAAATAAGGTGTTCAGTACATATTGACCGCGTAGGTATTTGCACTTTTTTGTGAAACAGCAGATTTTTTTTATTACTGACGAAATCTTTTTACGTTCTTTTTTACGCTTGTCTTTTACATGACAATTTGCGCGTCGATGTCCCTAAGCTGCCAGCTGGCACCCTCACCGTGTGCATCGTGTACCGGAATTAGGTTAAAAACGTACAATTAATTAATTCATTCGTAACCTAAAGTTGTTTTGTTATGGAATTTGCTACAATTTTAAGTTAGCCTCAATTCCAGACTCAACAGCTGCTCACAATTTCAATTAAGGCACGTTTTTTCAACAACTTCTAGAATTATTAAAAAACCAGCTTCTGGCCGCGACTTCGTCCACGTGTTTTAACATAAAACATCTATCCTATGGCACTCGGCAATAGCGTAGCTTTCTATAAGAGAAATCTTTTTTTAAATCCGTTGAGTAGTTTCGGAGATTATATCCTGCAAAGGCACAAACTTTACCTCTTTATAAATGTTGTATTAGTATCAGTATACATCCTGCCGGGGTAGCGGGATCGTCCGAAAGGGTTACCGCTGCCCTGGTACATAAAGGGCTAAGGAAGAAACACGGGTGGGTTTTAGTCAGTAAGAGTCTGACACTCCCTTCTGCTCCACCCAGAGCGGGAGAGGTCATTTAATGATTTCCCATCCTCAAAAAAAAAAAAGTATCAGTATACATATTTATTTAAGATAGAAACGTTTTTTATCCTGATAATCCGATAGGATTAGGTTGTTTTTTTATGGCGATTTGTTACAATCCTCTGAGAAATCCTCAATGCCAGACTGAAGAGCCACTAACAATTTAAATTAAGTACCTAACAGTTTTTGTAGCAACAACCTCTAGAAATATTAAATAATAAAAACGTTTATGTAATAAGAATTTGCAAAAACGAAATAATTATACGAATCCTTCACAGTAGTAGGTACCTAAGTTGTTTTCTTACAGGGTAAATACGTAGATAGTTTATTTACGGACAAAATCAAGCAAAATGAAACGTTATCGATTCATAAAATAATCAAATAATAAATAAATTATACAATAATCTAGATCAAGTCGTGATCGCCTACCGTGGTTACAAAACAACATTCAATTATCTACATATTAATAACTCACTTACAAAATAGGCAAATATATTCCACTTATTACCAGTTAACTAACTGGTAACCTAGGTTTAATAAGATAATTATACTTTTCCTGACATTTTATATAATCGAACGTTGAACCAGCGCGGCTGTCAATCATGTCCCTACCTTACAGATTAACTTCCCTTATATTGAGTGACTTAATTCCCATATACTGAGTGTACAAAATATCATATTTCGAGAAAATCATGTTTTGGGAAAACTATATTTTGAGATTATGCTTTGATTATGATTTTGCTATTATGGGAACGAAGGAGTACCTAGTATGTACTGTAGGCTCAGAGTTCATTTGTTTATTCCATTGTTACAGGGGCTGGCAATCAAGTCAACGGGCCCTCGATCGTGATCTTCGACTTGAAGACTGATCAGCTGATCCATCGCTACCAATGTAAGGCTGCCGATATGAAGGAAGACTCTTTCTTCGCTAACATTGTAAGTTAACAAATATCTTGCCTGTCTGTTTACTAATTTTTTTTTTAGACTTGACCACAGCTTACGGATGCATTGACTTCTGTTAAACAACTTGTAATAGCCTTGCAGAATATTCAATATTGTCTCTGCATGATACCATACCAGTTTAACTAGTTTCTAAGAAGAATATAACTATTAATTGTTTTGCGGTGTCGATATTTCATTAAATTTTTTATACCTATTTCAGATTGTTGACGTAAACAAAGATACTTGTGATGACGCATACGCGTATATCCCTGACTTGGGTGGTTACGGAGTGGTGGTGTACAGTCTCAAACAAGACGACTCTTGGAGGATTTCCCATCATTACTTCCACTTTGAACCTCTTGCTGGTTCTTACAACGTTAGTGGTATCGAGTTCCAATGGACCGATGGTGTGTTTGGATTGGCTCTTTCGGAACCTAGAGAGGATGGGTAAAGTCACTTTTATAATATATTTTAGGACGTTTTTCGATTTTAGTAGCGACGGCGTAGACGCTCTACGAAAAGTAATGGCAGATGAGCAAAGGTCACTAGATTGCTCTGCCAGTTGAGAGATCTTAATTACTGACCAGTCATTTTTATATCAACATGTTATCCTTGTTGTATCGTGTCATGTATTCAACAAAGTGGAAAAGCACCTATCTAATAATTCCAATTTGCTACACTACATTATCTCCGTTTGTAAAAAATTTAGTATCCGCTAAATTGTCCTCAATTATCATAAGTCATAATTATCGTAAAAACTAATACCAATAATAACATAAGTAACTCACAATATGTTGCATTCGACACTGACCCCAAAATATATAAAAGCTCTTGAATCCAAGGTCGAGAGAAGGTACTCTGTTATCTAGAGCCTAATTATGATTTTTAGCATTGTGTGTCGAAGTTGCGAAAATTTAGTTCACAATATTGTTTTAATTACAGGTATAGGACAATGTTCTTCCACGCATTCTCGAGCACCAAGGAGTTCTGTGTGTCCACTGAGTTGCTACGCAATTACAAGAGTATCGACAAGATCGAAGCGTTCCACGACTTCAAGGTTTGAATGCTAACTTTACTGTGCGTCCCAAGCTTACGTTGAATTATTTATTAGTAACAACGAAGCAATTGAATCACGTTGGATCTACTGTTTTTGTACGCTAGTATCATCATAGAAAGTTTATTCACATCTTGCATTGCTTTGGATCTACATAGATGTTCTATATAATATCCCAACCTATCCAAGCCCAATATTATTTAAAAATCTATATAATTTCGCTAAATGTTTTAAATATCTCATCGAAAAATCGATTACAGAAAGATCCAATTCAAGCCTTTTCATCTGGGTTTTACAGCTCTTGGGTGATAGAGGTGAACGTACACAATCGGCTGCCAGTGCCTACGACCCCAAGACACATGTGCTGTTCTATACACAGGTAAAGAAAAATTTTTACTAACGAAACTATAGGTAAGCAACAAGGTAGTATGTAACAACAAATTTTAAAACTGAGGCATTGAAAGTGGACGTAGGAATTCGTTTGCATATGCGAAGATAACTCGCCTCTTACTACCGCAATAAGCGCATTCAATAATAACCTTCGTAACAACAATAATACCGAATGGCGAACCTTCACCACGGACCACGGTTGACATTCTTTCTATATTTACTTTATCTTGCTATACAATAAGGCACGCAGCCCACAACCTTCGTCCAACGTACACAACAACAATGGAATCTATTGATAAATAACTGTACAGAAAAACTAAAGTAACTTTTATTCTTATCACGCATGTCCATTCATCGACTTAAAATGTATTTAAAAGACAAAGTACATAACAGCCTCCACGAACGCCCGGCGCGGCGCACCTTTGTCAGTCAGATCAAATCAGCTGCCTTGCTGCTAACTGTCTAATATTTTTACCACGGCATGAATTTCATTATTCTCATAATAGTTCGTGCCGATACGAGAGAAGTAGAAGACTATTCCACTATTCGTAGGCTTAAACTAATGAATTTATGGTTTTTACTTTATAAAGCTTTATTGTTTATTCTCTCAGGTGAACCGCGACGGAGTGGCATGTTGGAACTCAAACAAGCCCTATACTCCTGACAATAACCCGCTTATCGTCAGCGACCCAGAACTTTTTGAGTTCCCCAACGACATGAAGGTAAGATGAACACCTATTTACTCATAAATTCTTCGCTTACATTATTTTGAGTAGATAGAAAGACGGGTAACCAGAGACTATGTTATTGGTTATTGTACAGAATAGTGTATTTATTTCTTTATGGAGTATTTACTGGGCGATTGGTGTTATTTCCATCCTAGGTTTAGGATAAATGAAGTTCTACGAGTTTTAGTTTAGTTTTTTTTTCCACATTGAGGCAGATCCCGTTGCATTAGCATTTGTGTCCCTGGAAACTTGCTTCAAGACCTTTCTAACAGTTTGTTGCAACTAACTTCACATTTCCTCATTTGAATTTCAGGTGGACGATGAAGGCATCATGTGGGTGCTCACAGACAAGCTGGCTCGCTTCCTCTACAGAACGATAGACCCCAATGTGGTCAACTACAGGATATTCAGCCTTGACACTGCGCAGGCGATTGAAGGAACTACTTGTCAATAACTTTAACTTTACGAGCTTAACATTATTGTTTGCAAAATATATTTTATTGTTCAGTATTTAGGCAACTTCATGGCCTAAAATATTTATATACATCTTATCATCACCAGCCTACGACAATCCACTGCTGGACATAGACCTCTCCTATTGCACGCCCCCGTACCTTAAAATAGGTTGTTGGAGATTGTTATCACAATGTTATAGTACATAATATTGTATTTACCTACCGTAATGTACTTCATATTATGTTACTAACTACATCGTTTGTTTATAATGTTACTGATAATTAAGATAATATTATACATGTTCAAACACTTCCTTTTCTATCAAACGAACAATTTATGAGATCGATAAACACTTTATGGTAGAGTTATGACTAGCTTCTGCCCGCGGTTTCGCCCTCGTGGATGTCAGAAATTATCCTACGGGAACGTGCTACCGGGACAAAAGTAGCCTATGTCCTTTATCAGGATGCCATCTATCTCCATGCCAAATTTGATCGCAATTCGTTCTGTGGTTTAGGCGTGAAAACATATATTGGGTTTTATGTTTTTTTTGTGCGGAACCCTAATTCTGTTTCGAAAGTAAAAGTAGCCTAAGTTACAGTTATCAGCAAGTGAAAGTCCTGTCAAAATCGGTCCAGCCGTTTCGGAGGTTACCCGGAACAGAGAGACAGTCAGAAAAAAAAAAGTTTTTTTTTTGTATGAGTACCGTATATACTTTCATATGCATTTAGTAAGACGCTATTATTTTGACATTACAAACAGACACTTCAATTTTATTTGTTTGCATAGATTATGCAATACGGATAACATAAATTGTGACTGCAACCTCTGTTGACTCAATACCTACTTATTTTTTATTTGCACTAAGATAAAATCGATCAACAATATGTGCCTTTATTAAGCGTATGTTCGCGTTTTGATCTCAGGCAGTAATAAAAGTGAAAAAAATAAAAACAATCCGTTTTGCTGTCTCTAACTGAAACTTTATTTATGTAGCACCAATTTTTACGAGTCATTTATCTCGTGATCTATATGTATAGGGTGTTTTATTTGAATCCAAGGAAGACTTCGATTGTTTTATCGGATTACACGGATTTATCCTTTCCTGATCACCATACAAGAAAAAGTTTTTTTAGTTTAGAACTAAACCTTTTACTAAAGTATGACTTGCATATTGTGGGGGTTACCACCTCAGAATTGAGAGTATGTCTAGCCTAGCCTTTACAGATAAAATTGCGTAATTCAGCCTAGGAGGCTGTCATCTGCTTAACCGGACTTGCCTAACATAAAAACACATTTTCTGCAATTTTATTTGTAACGTCTATCTTTAATTAAAATAAACACCTTATATCTGATATGTATTATCGAAAGTTTGGCATTGTTTTTATTATTAGTTGTAGTACGAATAGTACGATAAGAGTACAAATTATATAACTCCTAAGGTCATTAGCAATAAAGTAATTAAAACTTTAAATTATGAACGGGTCTTATTTAATAATGAGTGTCGATTTGCCTTTTCAGGTTAACCGAGCGAACATAAAATGTTTCACGTATTTCACGCTTCGGCCTTTGTGGATGTGATTAATCACAGTTCTTGTGATTAACTACATCCACGCAATTACTACGATCACACTGGTTACTGCCTTTTTTGGGTCGAGTTCTCTAATTATTTATTTGGTGTACTATCATCATCAGCTGCCTATAGCAGTCCACTGCTGTGTAAATTGTATAACTTTTAGCTGTCCGTCCATTTGCAGTGTAAATTGATGGGAAAAAAACGTGGCATTGAGTTACAGTGTTACTAATCGGTAATATTTTTCCTAGTGGGTAACAGTGTAATACAAAATGGTGTAACTCAACGGGAACAAAGGGACATAGGCCTCTCCTATTGAACGCAATTCAACGATTTACGGCAACTCTGATCCAGCTGCTACCAGCCATCCTGCAAAGATCGTCGCTCCACCTAGCCCGAAGGCGTCCTACCTTACGTTTACCGATTCGCGGTCTCCACTCAAGAACACGTCTACCCCGACGGGCATCGGTTCTACGGCTGATATGGTGAACTATACCACTGTCTACACCTATGGGACAGCCGTGATTTTATGTTATGTTCTCTGATTTATTGCAAAAACTAGCATGACTTATAGACAAATCTAAACTACCTAGGTACTTTGCTATCCTTGATGGTATTATACGGTTATTCGTAGTAGGACAAAAAAAGAGAGAATAGAAATCAAAAACAAAACGAACTGATGTGCATAGCAAAATTGATACGATTTGTCCAATTACCAATTGAGATCAATGGTTCGTTCATTGATGCACATGTGTGAAAGTACGGTATATAATCGACAAAACATATAATATTTATCAGTTACAGTAGAATCATAATCAGCCTCTAATATTCCCACTGCTGGGACACAGGCCTTCGCTCCGTGAGAGGGAGTGGGCTATAATCAACCACGCGGGCCCAGTGCGGGTTGGTAGATGCCACATGTCTTCGAATTTTTGGTTATAGGAAATGCCGGTTTCCTCACGATGTTTTCCTTCACCGTTTTGAGAGCAGTGGTGATGAAGCATACGACTACTGCTCATGGCAGCTTCGCCGGTCAAGAAATACACAATAAAGTAAAGTGCCTGCCTGAGTTCGAACTCGAGACCTACGTCTCGTAAGTCGGGCCGAAACCATTGAGCCACCACTGCTCTAAAATAATTCCAAATGTCTACCAATTGAGATCAATGGTTCATTCATCGATGCTTATGTATGAAAGTAAGGTGTAATAATCAACAAAGCATTCAATATCTATCAGTTAAAGTAGAAGAATAACCATCAAATGCGTTTGAATCTTGTTCATATCGAAAGACTATACCAGATGCCAAATTGAGTCAACAGACTGAAAGAACAAAATAAATGTAGATATCATAAGGATTATTTTTAAAATCTATAAGTACCTACTTACTGTGAATTAATACTTAGGTACTGTGGTACGTATATGATAAAATAGATTATGTATCATCGAACTGAGTTCAGTAGTTAATAAGGACATTCAATTTGCCTCATTTTACTCATTAATGCAAATGACACCAGTACCGAAATAACAATAGACCTATACATGATAATGGTTTTATAATGAATAATAAATTGAATGATCAATATATTTTTTTTAAATTACATAAGTCATTTTACTGAGTTAATAACTAGCTGTTTTCCTCATATAGAAGGTAATAGTCCCGGTCTGCTATTTTTATAAATTCGTCATTCCAACACGATCCCATTCCCATCCCATTGTCATTTTGCTTAAAGTTCGTAATCTGCTAAATTCTCGATCATTGGTCGGTCAATGGTCTCGTAATAGAATTGTGTCATAATGACATTGTCGAATTGCCTTTATTATAAAACCCATTAGTAGAAATGATTTTCGAAAAACCCACTACTTTACACTACCACCACTTTATTTATGCCAGATTTCATTTATATATATTTTTACATATTATTTATTAGTGTTTTATACAAGTCAATTGTTTTATGTAAGTCAGTCATTCATTTATCATTATGTACGAGATTACCATTCTATGCAATTTCTTTCAATGGAGTGTCAGTGGTTGACCACTGGAATGTCATAATGACGCCATTATATTAGTAGATTACCAAACTTGTCAAAATCAACAATTATGAAATCAATAATAGACCATTCTGACACTATTGTAATAGCAGACTTGAGGCCCTGTAGGTACGTAGGTACTGCATCAATGTCTTGGAATATTTTCGATGGTTTCATATTTAATTATTTGTTTATCAATTATTTGAGCCTTTTAGATATCTAGAGAGAAAATCCAAAAAATATTAAACCGTGATTTTGAAGTCACCGCGGACTGATTGGATAGGGTTGTCAAAAATGTTTATTTCTAAAGTTCGTTTTTTAATCCCAGATACTAATCTGACACTTAAGTCTTTTGTGTTTGCGTTTTTTAGTATAGAACAGCTGTCAAATTAGTACCCAGATACTAAGTTAAACGAACTTTAAAAATCAATTAATCTGCCTAGCCTTTTTCCAACTATGTTGTGGTCGGCTTCCAGTCTAACCGGATGCAGCTGAATACCAGTATTAATTTCTAATGATTTTATTTCTAAGTAGCCCTGTCATTGCAATACCTACCTACTTATGTCCTTCTTCTAATATTATTATAAAAGAACTGCCAAGCTGGAGCATGCGCACATTGCGCAGCAGCGGACCTCACACTTCGCATAGTTACGTCAATTGAAAGAGGTGGAGTAAAGTTTAGCAGATGGTCGTACCACTTACTACTAAAACAGCGGTGTTCGCGTTATAGTAATAAAATTACCTAACTCTAAGCTCATTATTATTCATAAGAAGACAGGCCCGATAGCGGTCTATAGGCATCATTCTTGTGACGCGGAAAGTTTAGAGTCAACCTTGTAGCAGCGGTGCTAACTAGTTTATTTAGCTGTGGTGGTTTTAAGCCCCGCGCGTCGCTTGTCCGTGTCATTCACCAGTCGTGTATCGGTCGTGTTGCAACAGTACCAGCGCTATGGCCTCCGTCAAAACTGAAAAAGTCGGCATTGTTGGCAGGTAATTAATCAAACACTTTGTATTCTTTATGATGTTTTGATCTAGATAATTTTCTTGTTACGTTGTTTAGATTTCGTGAATATAGTGCTAAATAAATCTGCTTTATTACAATAATCTGAACGAAATTCGTATTTACTCTAAAATCGTATGTATCCGAACTAATTTCGTATTTTGTCTAAAATAATAACCAAAGTCAATTTAATGGTACGTCTTAATTATGTAATTAAGTAGTTAAAACTTTAATGCTTCTTAAGTGTCGTAACTAGAGATACCTATAAAATTAAGTAGCAATAGCCTTTTACTTTCATTCTGTATATAACCTTTAAATAACACTTTAATAGCAATATCTATATTGATATTAGCTGAATTCTATTATATAGCGTTAATTTACTATACTCATTTCATTGAAAGCTTTTACAAACCCATATTCTTATTTGATTAGCAGTAAAGGAACGTACAAAAATTTGTAAATAATAATAATTAATAATATAATTTTATAAACGTATAAAGTTAGATACATCAAGCCTACCCCGGCTTGATATTGTTAAGTAATTCTATACGTTATCTAACTTTATACGTTTATAATTTTTGTTTGATAATAATTATTATTCATCATTACGTACGGTATTGTATATTAGTATGGACTGTAGTTTTAACAAGTCGTATTAGAATTATAGACTTTTCGGTAGGTACAACAAGTGGCTACATAACGAGTTTGTAACTTGTTCAGATGAACTGAAAGTTATACAGTATTAGATCTATATTATGTGGCCCAATTCATAGATTTCAAATCATTATGAACTCAATGAATGTAATTGATTGATTCTGAAAGGCCAGTGTTAGTTGTTTGAATCTTATGATGTTAAATATATAGTGAGAACTATCGACGTACTTGGAGTACCAACAAGCGTCAAAGATTCCATCACGATAGGTTTATTATTCAAGAAGATAAGGAACGCTATCATAAAGTTCACAAGGGTTAATTATTGCTTTAGATAAATTATTACAGTCGTTTTCATAAACAAAACGTTGACGTGTTTTTGTCAACAGAAAAAAGTAATTCTGGATAAGATTACTGGAATGTTGAGTGAAATGATAATAAGTGTCTAATCAAAATGTTGGTTACCTAGTTACCTACATTTATCTTATACTCTATTTTCATGCAAATTGAAAATCATGTGTATAACTCCAGCTTCCTCATATGTGATAGAATAATTCTACCTATGCCAATATTTAAAGCATAATAGCTGCAATCAAAGTTCCCAGTCTTAATTTAGCTGCCACAAAAACTTCGTTAATATGAGTCGTCTAGTGTGTGTTAGCTGGAGTGACATCACCCCAGCTTCCTCATTCAATACAGACAAATCAGTGAGATTAGTGTTTTGGACTATAGTAAGAAAAATAAGGCATAATAGCTGCACAAGGAAGGAGAAATCTGATCGATAATACTTAAAAAGTGTTGAAACCACGATCAAAAACGTGTGTAAGCTGGAGTGACGTCACCCCAGTTGCTCATGTCATATCTTCCAAACGAAAGAAGATGTGATTATGTATTATAGCTTAAAAATTTAGGCATAGTACCTGCCATAAGCAGTAAAATTTTCAAATCTCTAGGCCTTGTAGTTTCCACGTAATAAACAAAAAAACTGTTTTCGCGCCAAAACATCAAATTATTTCTACGGAGAAGGTAAGGAGCGGCGTTGCCGTTCCACAAGGCCTAGAGATTTGAAAATTTGCTGCCTATGCCAGCTATTATGCCTTATTTTTTGAGCTATAATACATAATCATATCTTCTTTCGTTTGGAAGATATGACATGAGCAGCTGGGGTGACGTCACTCCAACTTACATACACGTTTTTGATCGTAGTTTCAACACTTTTTAAGTATTATCGTTCAGTTTTTTCCTTCTTTGTGCAGCTATTATGCCTTATTTTTCTGACTATAGTCCAAAACCCTAACCTCACTGGTTTGTCTGTATTGAATGAGGAAGCTGGGGTGACATCACTCCAGCTAACACACACTAAACGACTCATATTAACGAAGTTTTTGTGGTAGCTAAATTAAGACTGGGAACTTTGATTGCAGCTATTATGCCATAAATATTGGCATAGGTAGAATTATTCTATCACATATGAGGATGCTGGAGTTATACACACATGAAAATCGGGAGCTAATACTACCGAAAAGTAGGTAGGACCTGCAAAGTAACTTGATTAATTTTTAAAACTACGTTTAATTAAATGTGTTTAAGGAAGTAATTGTTTACATCGATTCCATGCCAATTTACTATCGACGAGTTCTTACATATCTACTACTATACTTGTCGACATTGAAAGTTTTGATTGCAAAACATTTCGCGCCAGCTCTCGGGCATTTTGATCTAAGTACCTCCATACCTAAATGTTACGTAGTCATTTCTACGTGTATATTATTTTGTCCTAATTCAATTCAATTATCTATCATTTTCCAGTGGCCTTATTGGGCGATCATGGGCCATGCTGTTCGCGTCTGTGGGCTACCAAGTGACGATCTTCGACATCGTCCCACAGCAGGTCACCGATGCCCTTGCTGACATCAAGGTGCAGCTGAAGACCCTCGAGAAGGATGGTCTGCTGCGCGGCAAGCTGAATGCGGAACAGCAGTTCAAGTGTATCAAGGGTAAGTTTTGTTTTTGATAAATGTTTTAACTTAACTATACAATCAGAACATAAAAGCGATAGTTAGATGATGAATAGAATCCACGGGAATCGCGCAGCGCGTTTTGAAAGTGCTTGTAAATATGCAAAAAAGAAAAGTACTTACAAATAAGTTAAATAGGAACCTCTAAATTGCGTAGTTCAACTAAAGGCCTAGCCCGCTGTCTTTAAATCTTTATTAGGTGAGTACATCTTTTTATGGCATCCAATAGATATGGTGATAACAATGGTCGACCATTCAGTTCACATTTTATTCAAGCTACACTTTTTGTCCATTCACAGCGGTGTTTTTGCGGATCGAAATATCGGATTTTGGATTCAAAAGACAGGAAAATATTACCAAAACTTAATTTTCTGTATCGAAATAGGCGGTAAATACAGAAAAACAAAAACATTAGCTTCAAGGTTTTTATTTGCAAATTAACTGATAAAAAACTTATCTACCATTCAAGAAACAAATAAGTGAAAATTTTCGGTAGTTAGGCACTGAAATTTCACCAGAAACGTTTAGATACCTACTTACAAGAAAAATAGAAGGAAAATCAAAATCATTATGGTTGAATTCGTATTCATATCATTATTATAATCCACTAGCTGCGCCCCGAGGTTTCACCCGCATAAGTTTGCCGCATATGGATGGCCTTACGAACTTTCGCATTTATAATATTACATAGTAGGATATGTGTAATGTTTACGGGGCATTATTTTTTTTACTTCTGCTAAATTCAATACCGAAAACTTAAAAGTTACTAAGTACTTAGTAACAACAAAACTTTTGCTGATAATTGATTAACAAGATTGGAGTTTAATAGATGTAAAATATTATTTTATGAGTGGCATGACTTGCTATGTAATGCTTGTTTTAATAAAAAAAATGAAGTGGTATTCTTATCTTCGAAATGTATAATTATTTGTTCGTTATGTAGGTAACCTACCCTAACACTCTTACCAGCGCTATTACAATAACTTGTATGTATTGTAAGGCGTTCACACCGCGTATGCGCCTACGCGGCGTTAGCTACGCAGTGCCTACGATGTTTGCTACGCAACAACACTTGCTACGCAGCGTCTTGTGCGGTGCGCTTACGCGGCGTCTACTAAGACGTCTAGGCGAGGTTTAGTTAGCTAACGCATATTATACGCCTGATAAACGCCTAGAGCGAAGACATTATCTTAAGTCTCTAACAAATAGGCAAACAACTAAATATTAATTTTATATCAATCCTCTGTTAGTTCAGCAGACAACTCACATTGCAGATACGCAATCAAATTATGTAACCAACTCTTGATAGATAACATCTATTTGAGAGCTTTGTTTATATTATAAAACTATGGGACTGTTTTACATTAGTACCAGGAAATAAACATATTTACCTAATTAAGACAATCGATATTAATGAGTATTGTACTATTTGATCGATTATCTTTTTCCTGTTCCATGTTTCATGCTGGAGTGCCAGGATAACGAAACAAGGGAACGATTATCGATTCCAGAATGCTTAAAATTATCATTTTGATTCGGATTGCTTATCATAAAGATAGGGACGTTATTGTAGTACTTGAATAATTTGAAGAGGCTGTACACTTTAGATAGGTTTAGTGGTTTCAACAACATAAATATTTTGAAATGTTACTGATCGTCGACAAATAGATAATTATAGTACCTAACATATAATGCAATTATTTCAGCATTTTTAGGAATTTAACTACCTACGAGACTCAACAAAAGCGAGTTAATAATAGTTTAGTATAGGCTTCAGAAGTGAAAAACATGACCGGGATATAAATAAAAAAGTGAAATCTGATAATATAATGGAGTTTAACATTTCATTATTTGTACTTCAGGAACCTCGGATTTGGCAACTGTCGTCAAAGGCGCCATTTTCGTACAGGAATGTGTCCCGGAAAGCCTTGAATTGAAAAAGAAGGTTTACTCAGACCTCGACAAAGTGGTGGATGACAAAACTATTTTGTCCAGTTCTACGAGCACCACTTTACCATCAAAGTTCTCTGAGCAAATGAAGCACAAGGCACAGGTAATTGAACTTTCGTAATCGTCATAATAATCTTATTGGTTCTCGAGTATAAGTGCAAGCAAACTATGTAATTCCATACTTGTAGAGCCAGAACTGACAGAAGATAGTGAAATAGGGTTTTAGTGTGCAGTAGGAATTAGAATGTAGTAAATCAGGGTCAAGTAGGGTGTTGGAACTGATGAAAGTTAGGGTTCTATAGTTCCGTACCAGAATAGGGAGAATATACAGATGCAGATTATTCACAATTTTTACAATAGTTTAGGTAGGTATTATGGTAATGAATGTTCTCATTTGTATGCCAGACAGTCAGACAACGAATAGGTGCGAATAGGTAGTTCGCTCGGATAACGTAAGCGCGCGGTACTGAGGCGTCGGAGTTGTAAGCACACAGGTTGCAAAAAAAAAACACGTTGAGGAAAATACCTGTTGTAACCAACATCCATTATATGTTTTCCTTATGCTAAGAAACAACTACTTTTTGTTTTTGTTATTCAACTTTCATATTAGGTACTTACAAATACACATTTTTTTCCTTATTGGAAGGCTTATTACTTACAGATTTTTACTAAGAAAACAATCCAAAACTATTACAACACTTGATAAAGCCCACTGTAATATCTACTGTATGTGATGACATTATTTGATGGTATAATCTAAATTATTTCTCAGGTTATCGTCTCCCACCCAGTTAACCCACCGTACTACGTGCCTCTCGTGGAGATCGTTCCCGCTCCTTGGACCAGGAAGGACGTGTGTGAGAAGACGAGGGAGATCATGCTGGAGATCGGTCAGGAGCCAGTCTCTCTGAGCCGCGAGATCGACGGATTTGTGCTCAATCGTATTCAGTGAGTATAGTGTACACTTTGACACTTTGACTATTAAATGTCGTATTCTGTCTATGGAAGTTCTAAATTGCAACGAGAAGTTAAGTCTGGATCTCTGTTAGTGTTAGTGACAAAAGTCTCGCCTTATATTACATGTATCCTTTACGTAACTGTTGAGATGTGGGTGTAGGTACGAAGTGTACACCTTGTACATAGATGCCTATCCTTTCGGGACCTACCTACCGGTGTGATTTTGATGATTCGATACATTAGGGTACGAGTAGGATTGGTACCCAATATAATTGCCTGGGACGAATGCGTGTAGTCAAAAGTTCAAAACAATGGTGTATTGTGTGAGCCAGGCACAGTTAGAGTAGTTGTGTGTGATGAAGGATTGAAGTTTGATTATGCAACTTACAAAAAATATGAAATTATTAAAAAGCCTGCATGCGATGGAGAGGCCCATGTCCAGTAATGGACTGCTAGACAATGATTACAAACCAATGGCATGGTTTTTTTTTATTGAATATCTTCCTTAATCATTCCTTGTATACTCTTAGGTACGCGATTCTGGATGAAGTTTGGCGCCTGGTCGACAACAAAATCGTAAATGTAGAAGACATCGACAAAGTCATGTCAGAAGGTCTTGGAATGAGATATGCCTTCCTGGGATCTCTGGAAACTGCGCACTTGAACGCGGAAGGCATGAAGTCTTATATCGAGAGGTTAGTTAAAAGTCAACTGAAGCCATAACTGTGAAACAATCAATTTTTTTTTTTAACCTTGCCCCGCACTAGGAATTTGTCCTGTGTCGTGGGTGCGTTTACAAACATTTAAACATAAACAAACAGCCAGACCCGGAACAACTACTTGTAGGCCATACAAATATTTGTTCCGTGCGGGAATCGAACCCGCGACACGCAGCGCAGCAGTCAATTGCTTAACCACTGCGCCAACCGTGCAATTAATGAGTATGGTAGTGGTTTAAGTGTTTTATTTTACTTGGTAGAAAAATCATGATTATGATATCTGAATATGATCTTTACATTTCTATGATTGAGTTTTTTGAATAATTCCTCTCGTCAGTCAGAAAGTTTACCTAGACATAAAACCTAAAACATTTTTTAATTAATTAGATACGGAGATACCATTTACAACGTTAGCAACACGATGGGAGATATTCCACGCATGACTACAAGCAAAAGTGCCGACACGATCTGCGCACAACTAAACAAGATGGTGCCTTTGGACCGACTGCCGGAGAGACGAGCCTGGCGTGACGCCTGCCTCACTCGTCTCGCTCTACTCAAGAAAGAGATGAATGAACAAAAAGTTAAATACTAGAACTGAAATATGATAATTTCTAATGATGATGCATAATCACGATAATCATGCAATTTACCTAAAATGTCAAAAATCATGATTAGCATCCGATCATGTTATACCTAAGGAATATGACTTTATATCTTTGTTATTTATTATGTACCAAATAATAATTATATTCTTTGATGTGTTTACACAATTTACCTACCCAAAATTTGTTTTCATTTCTGATTCGTAAAACAGGATCTCAATATCACTGTAACATTGTCTTAAAACATTTCACGGGTTCCAGAAAATGCTGACGAGCACTGTTAGTCCTAAACTACAATCACCACACACGTCCCAATATTAATAAAACATCCCAAATAATACTGACATTCAAAACGATTTGAAGTTACCGCGTTGTCACTGCGAATAGTATCTTTTTCCGGAAGTGGGCAAATATGTTTAGATTGACGCCCAAGGTTTTGAGCACTCAAGATTTCTTCGTTGGAATTGTTTTTATTTTAATTTTAAATATGATTATATTGGTGATTAATACACACTTTACCTTGTAGGTAGAACAAATTGTTTTTTAATTTTTCTAAGTAGACGGTGGACGGTATTAAGGGCTGATTTTTCAATCATCTGACAACTTTTTCGAGGAATAATTTTGAAATTTTGACTGTTATTTCATACAAAAACGATGTCGATTGAAAAATCAGCCCTAACTGTGTAAATGCAAAGTTGTAATTTAATCCTTTAAATAAAGTGGGCTCCCCTTGTGTAACTCCGCATCGCTGCCAATGCGGTGAAGGTGTCGACTGCCTCGGACACCATGGCTTATCCTGCAGTAAAAGCGCAGGCCGGATAGTACGGCACGCCAGCCTCAATGATATCATCCGTCGTGCTCTTGTCACCGCCGGGGTGCCAGCTGTTTTAGAATCCAATGACTTGGCACGCGACGATGGGAAGAGTCCAGACGGAATGACCATAATGCCTTGGAAGGTAGGTAGACCTTTGGTGTGGGATGCAAAGTGTCGACACCCTTGCACCATGCCATCTTCCAAGCACGGTGGGCTGTGCTGGGGTGGCTGCTGCAGGTGAGGAAAACTTCAAACGGCGGAAATACTCCAATCTCTTTGGAACTTATAATGTTCGAGCCGTTTGGGGTTGAAACACCCTAGTGTTTCAACCCCAAACGTGTGCACTCAGATCCCCTGGCCCTAGCCAGGGGATCCGAGTGCACACTTAGTATTTCGAGACATCGTCAAGCGGTTGGTCGACTCTTCACGTGACCAGAGGGTTGGCCTATTTTTTGGCCAAGAATCAGCATTGCCATACAACGTGGCAATGCTGCCAGCCTTTTGGGCACGTTTCCTATTGACAGCGATGCGGGCGAATTTTTTTCATGCCCTTTGATTATTACCCCTCCTTTATAAATACCTACTTGTACAGACGCCAGCAGGTCATGCTACCCGAAACCCTCAAATTTTCCCAATCAACTTTGAACGTTAATGCTTTAGCGAAAAAGTTGAAAATCTACTAAAGAAATTTGACAGATTGTAGTAGCTTGATGTGCTGGCGTTTATACATATTATTATATAAATAAAGTGAATTGTAGTTACAAATGGAAAATACAGTGCATACCTTTATAACTAAAAGAGGTGGAAAGAAAATGATAGTAAATAATATTGGATGTGTGAATTGCGACGGAATAACAATTATTATAAATGTAACTCTCGACTTATTACCAAACTGAACGACGACGAAGAACATGAAATATTATTAGAACATGCTAAATCACAATTATGAACCAAATGCACTTAGAGAAAAGGTAAGTTTTGTTTTGTAATGTATGTACCTATGTAAAACATATTGGCGGCTTAGGGGGAGCCCGCCGCACCTTGAACTATTGATACAATACATTACACATCATTCTTTATTTTATTGTATTTTCGTGGTTTACAATGTGTGTATGGTGCAGACGTTGGAGTTACAGAGGTCACGGGCGAGTATTCCTGCCTCTTCGTCTCTCGTCTGGTTGAGTGCAGCCACTTTAAGGTTGAGGTCCCCAATGGATTAATATTATTTTAGTTTATAGGAGAATCGCCTGGCCAGACCGTACTTTTTTTTTTTTTACTTTTTTTGCAATTTGGTTAGTCAGGTTGTATATAGATAAAATTATGGTTCGTGGTTATAACAAATATGCCGGCCAATCAGTCAACAACGAGTCTAGGTCATCGCGCCAGTGATTATTAGACCTGCTGAGGTGACGGCGCCCGTCTTCTGGCACCCACTGCGTGATAGCCTGGCCCATCTGTCCAGATGCCCAGACTCATTTCAGCCTCGTTCTATTATCACCATCATCGGCGATGCCTGTCTTCAACCGAATTTATAGAATTAGAATCATCAATACAACTTATTCTTTTATACTATTCAAGGTATTAAACAAACTTAGTCGATTTGTAAAATGTTGGTAACACCCAACATGAACACCAAATTCCATAGACAATTTTGTACAAATATTTTTGTAATCTGTGGTTCGTGTCTAATGGAGCATTTGCGCGATCGTTCATAATTTTATTTACCATCATATTGTAATACAATACAAACAAAAAGAGTATAATTTTTATATGGTTATTTGTCCACATCAATGGTGTAAATTTTGAGATATGTGTAATTTAAATAAGTAAATTTATTTTGATATAGCCTTCATGATCTCATGACAAAAGGCCTTGCAGTACGCATAGATTTACAAATGTGTTGTTTTGATAGATAATGGATCCAAGAATGTGTAGAAAAATCAGTAGTAGTGAAAGTCTTCCAGATGCGGATAATGTGGAATATGAGGTATCAAACATCATTGCACCGCAGGAGAGCGACGATAATTTCATGTTGGACGGTAGTCCCGAGCCTCACTCCGTGACATGGTTAGACAACGATCAAATAGATGAATTAGATCTTAATTTAGACCAAACTAATCTATGTTTTCATAGAGTCGATAGCGCAGATATAATTTATAGAAGCAAGAAGAAAAAATGCAAAATGGTAGGAAAGTATGTGATGGGAGATGTTCTGGGGGAGGGCTCGTACGGTAAAGTTAAAGAGATGCTGGACTCAGAGTCACTGTGCAGAAGAGCTGTGAAAATATTGAAAAAGAGAAAACTAAGAAGAATACCCAATGGTGAACAGAACGTACAGAGGGAGATACAATTGCTGCGAATTCTAAGACACAAAAATGTGATAGAACTAGTCGATGTTATGTATAATGATGAGAAACAGAAGATGTACCTAGTGATGGAGTTCTGTGTTGGTGTGCTCCAGGTATGTGTTGCACCTACTAAAACATTAAATTGCTATATTTTTTTCAATATGTTTTATGTTTTTTGTATTAATGGTTAGCCTACTCCAAGCTCCAATCCAAGCTAGTCATGTTGAAAAATACATTAGGGTTAATGATGTGGAAAGGACACGATACTTTAGAGTACTCTAGACATAAATGTATTCAAACAACATAGTTGCATTGCACTACTTATGTTAATTCTATTTGACAGTAATCTCTACTAGACTAGATAATTTAGCGAGATTACTGCGTGACCTTTCAAGGTTTAGAGCGTTTAGCTAATTTATAGTATAGTGACACACTTTGTTGCTTAGAACAGGTTACAAGGATGAACATTGTAGAACAGAACAAATTTCTGTAAATTATAACCAATTCAGCAGTAGTAAATAACATGGAATTACTCTGCACCTGCTACTTTGGCTTCCAGTCTACCGGATGCAGCTGAATACCAGTGTTGTACATAGACCGACTGCTTATCTAACCTCCACAACCCAGTTACTGGGTGACACAATAGCCCTTGGCAAGACTGTATTATAAATATTAATTTATAATATTCTTAATAAATAATTATGCTAATATTGTCTGTCTAGGACATGTTGGAAGGGAGTCCTGGCAAGAAGTTCCCTCAGCGACAAGCACATGACTACTTCACTCAACTCCTGGATGGGCTAGAGTACTTGCACGGCCAGGGTGTGGTGCACAAGGATATCAAGCCTGGGAATTTGTTACTGACACTTGATCAGACACTTAAAATTACTGATTTTGGTGTTGCTGAGGTAAAAAATAAAACATTACTTGGAGTAAGCATATCTATAATTTTAATTTTAGCCTCAAATTTTTTGAAAATAAGGTGCTTTTTGCAGTAGCGTCTATCTAATTAAGACAGGCTACACAAAATTGCATTAACACTCGAACATCTAATTAGCTCAGTCTACTGTTAATCTAGCTAGTTAAATGAATTTAAGTGACAGCACTACATGTTTTTAATAGGCTAGATTCCTAAAAAATTCTAATTAGTCCGTCAGTTAGATTATCAAAAAATATTGAACCTGAATTTTTTTCTTTTGTCAATTATATAAAAAATGATGAAGATATCGCCCGTTAAAGTTCCGCGTGACGTCACTTGCTTGCGACACTTTTTCAAGCAAGTGACGTCACGACCCCCACTCCCAAATTTTAACGCGCTATATCTTTGTCATTTTTTGTTTGATTGACAAAAGAAAAAATATGTGTCCATTATTTTTCGATAATCTAACTGACGGACTAAATATTACAATAATTTTTTTACCCAGCCAACTACCCTATTGAATTGAAAGTTCTTAACTTGCTGAAGGATGAAAGAATCAAACCAGGTTATCATTACCTACAGAAATTCATTTTAAATATAAATTTCTTTTAAAATTAAAACAAATTTCTTTTTTAAAGAAAAATACATTTTAAACAGGATTCTGATAACAATCATTCATAAACTAGCCTTGCAGACAACTCTGCAGTTTCTAAACTATTTCATTTTGTCTTGCTCAATATTACTAGTCTTTCATAAAGTTAGCCTTGATAATTAGGCAAGATGTTTTTACAAGCTTTTATTTTATTAAGTAACTTTATATGCCCTACTGTGGGGCAAAGGCTCCTCACAAATCTTTCCAAAGAGTACAAGGACTTTTTAGGTACTTACTATAATTTATTTATTTGAGATATACAACATAACATATTTTATTACTATACTCGGTGTTGCTACATAGAACAAGTTATTAACAAACTTGACAAATGAAGAAACAAAGAAACTCAAAGCATTAGGTATTTCAAATAAACCAATTACAGGCACTTTTGAATTGTCAAGTGGTCAGTTAGTCAGAAAGATGAAGCTAGTTGATGTTAATGTAAAGATAAAAATGCAATCAAGAGAACAGTGCATTTATTTACTTATCTTTCATTCGTCATCTCACAGAATCTTAAACATAATGTGTTAATAATTGTTATTTTCAGGCTTTAGACATGTTTTCTCCTGAAGACACATGTTACACTGGGCAGGGTTCCCCCGCGTTTCAGCCGCCAGAGATCGCAAACGGTGCTGAACAGTTCTCAGGCGTCAAAGTCGATATCTGGAGCAGCGGAGTTACATTGTAAGTGAACGAAAATAGAACATTACCCACTAACACTGACCTTTCGTTATAGCATTGTTTCCTTCACAAAGGTCACATTTATCTTTGTGACTTTACATTCAGGATTGTTTGATTGTCATTTTGTTTTATGAGCAAAAGTCAATTGTCAATCTTTTTGCACATTCTTTTGTTGACAATCATTTTTAATGCCTATTTTGAGGTCAGACTGCAGTCAGTGTCTGTAAAATAGACTCGATTAGCGTGCATACACATGACCGACATGAGTCAACGGCAGAGGCAACTGCAGCCGTCGACACCCGTCGACGGCAACCGCCGACACTTGTTGACGCGTGTTATTCGTGTGTATGAGCACTTGGACAAATAATATGAGATTCTAATAATATAACATCGCGCCTGTGTATCAGGCTTTAAATTCTAACATTCCTTCTCTTTCAATATTGGCAAGAAAAATGTTGAAAAAATTTACCTTATCACTGTTCAGAGTTCAGTTAAACACCTCTTGCACATTATTTTGTTAGTAAACATTATGATTCATGATTAATTAAAACGTATTAATCATCATCGCCCCACTATTCATGACTTACTTGTTTGTCACTTTGCATACATATAAAACTTACATAAATTAGCATATCATTGTAAAACAGTGTAGGATTTGCTTCCAGTTTATTTCTATAATCATGTGGTTACGATAAAATTACCCAGATTTACCTGTTTTACCAGCATAATAAATTGTTTTGTTGTTTAATAGTCTTATTTATTTAATAAACCTTATATAAATAGGGTTTATTGAATGGTACACTATCGTTAGTGAACTACAATTGGGAATATTTTATGAAACAAACCTAATAGCGATCGCATGGATAGCATGGCAGGCAGTACACTGTACGATGATATACTTCAAAGGCTAGCACACATTACAGCCGGAGCAGGCCGCACCGCATCGTATTCCAGTACAAAAAAGCGCGATGCGGCAAGCTTATAGTTTGCGATAGTTCATAAAAAATGTAAGAAAATGATGCAGGAGCTTTTGGCAAATGTGCGCTGCGCTTAATTCACCCCTACTCATTACTCAAATTGTTCAGATACAACATGACGACGGGTCGGTACCCGTTCGAGGGCGACAACGTGTACCGACTGCTGGAGTCGATCGGCCGCGGCGAGCCGGCGCCGCCGCCGCCGTCCCTGGGGCCCACGCTCGGCCTGCTGCTCACCAACATGCTGAAGCGTGACCCCGACCTCAGGCCCACCGTGCACGAGATTAGGAGGCACTCGTATGTTTTATACTTTTATTTATATTGTTGAAGCACCCCCCCAATGAACGCTACGGCGCGGCAGACCATGGCAAAGATACGAGGACGAGGATGTTTTAAAAAAAAATAAAAATAAATAAAGATGGCGGGAAAGACAGGATAATTGGAAAAATTTAATATTTGCGAAAATCCTGCGATTTTTTCAAAACACGGTCGAAAAAGTTGTGATTATCATGATTGTTATATTCATAAAAATTGCAAATCTCCTGATATTAGCTCGTATTATTATGGAAATCTTTCTTAGTTTCCAATAATCTGGCCTTTTTTCAATTATCAAACGACATAGGCAAAAGAGAGGTGCCCTGCAGTGGGACAAAACAGGCTACTTAAAAATATTGAAAACTGACCTTTAAAAAGGTCAAGTTTATTATCGACCTATGAATACCTTGACCATACTTAGAACCGTGTCATTTACGATGCAAATGTTATCGTCAGAAATGACACATCGGTATTTCATAAGAATAAAATCGATTACAACAATCGACAAGTAGAATGTGACAAAGTCCAAAAGTGAACAACGTTTTTGTAAGGTGTTTGTGCTCGCAACTTGGTAACCAGCGCGCCTTTATAACGCGATGTTTGAACATGGTAGAACTGATCATTCCGATCCAGCCTGTCCCTTGCTGCCCTCTCCCAGCGACGGCGACGTCCTAAGCCGAGGTCCGTACCCCACAAGGGGTGCCCTGAGCGTGTAGTCGCTTAGTTTTTAAGTTTTTTAAGCCCTGGCTGGAGGCCTATATTTATTGAGGCATCCACAGGCAAGCCCGGTTAAGCAGACGTGATACACAAAAAAAAAAAAATGGGAGAAGCAAAAATTTAATTAAAAAACTGTAGCACATTCTATAGTGTGTGCCTGCCCTCGTTAGAAACGGCTTAAGTTTATGTATGAATATCAAATTGAAAAGTATGGTCACTGCATTTCGCAATTTGATCTTTGAATTTACAAATAACTGTAATAATTATCCCGCGTGGTGGATTTAGCCTACTCCCTAACGAAGAGTGCAGGCCTGTGTCCCAGCAGTGGAAACATTATAGACTGAATGCTGTAATAATTACTCTGGCTGGCGACATTGGTATGTGCTCGTTATCACTAAATAGGCACTGGCTGTAGAGTGTGCAAGGCTCTTGAAGATCTATATATAGTACAAATTATAGTCGCATTTCGTGTTTTTTGTGTGACCGTTTTGTTCTTCGAAGTCCGCCATTAGATTTTGATGCGGTTCACACTATCAGTTTCAATCTGAATAATTTTAAAGGATATTGCTAATCCATTGCTTCATAATGTTCGAAAAATTTGTCTGCTCAACAACGTAAATAACGCAATGAATGTTGTTGGACTGTCAAAATGAAAGAAATTCCTACTGTTAGTGTGTTACGCAATTACCCCGCTGTTTTCCACTAACTAGCCATTGTCTTGTGTAAGCCAAGAGGGCGCGCACACCAACGTCCCTTAGTCCGACGTGACAGGAGACATGAAAACAAACCCGAACTAAAATTAGATTTGGAACGTTCTAAAAAAACCTTACATTTTACCTGACCTTATAATACAAAATAAACGCTTTACAATAAAAATAAAACACGACATTATTGCAGTGGGTTGACTTTATTGCACCATTTGTGTGTTGCAAAAAGTATTGGCACAAAATACAGTGACTAAACGAATTAATTGGCACAACAGACACTCCTTATGCAATTAAACGCACATTATTTGTAACAATAACTGCATGGGGTTCACCAAATAATAAATTTTGAAATGTATTTCTTCTTAAAATACCTATTTTGTTTACAAAATATGGAGCATGTTAAACGTCTTTAACGGAGGTTACGTTAGAGGTGAACATTTTAATAGTACCCACTTATTGATTGTCGAGATTAGGTTGTTTACGCATATATAGCCATTCTATTTATTCGACTTAGCACTTGGGTGAAGAAAATGTTTATATCAAGGATAATGTGCGAAACTGTAAATAATATTTATTGGAACTTAAGTGTGCTTGTGGTACTTGTCGTTTAAATGGGTCATTGAAAGTATTTTTCAAAACTCTATAACTTTAAGGAAATTACCGTTAGCCGTTCTTATTTATTTCAGATCTATCAGAAATTATCCCACGAGAACGTTCTACCAAGACAAAACGCCTATTTTATCCCTTATAAGATCAGCTATCTACCAGTGAAAGTTCCGTCAAAATCGGTCCGTTTCGGAGATTAACCGGAACAAACAGACAGACAGACACAATTTTTTTTAAAAGTTTTTTTTGTTGTAAGTGCCGTATATACTTTCATATGCATTTAGTAAAAGCTGTTATTTTGACATTACAAACAGACACTTAAATTTTATTTGTTTGTATAGAGTATAGATAATTTCTTTCATAACTTTATCTTTGCCTAGATAGGTAGGTTTACTTGTCAATCAGTCTGCCCTGGTACCATTACCAATCAAATTGTTAGCCTCTTTGTTATGTGGTTTCCAAACCACAACTGTGTACACTTCCCCTATCCCGATAATTATTTAGTACCGTCATTTATTATGACTATCCCTGTGACGTATTGTAATTAAATCCAGCTTATACTGGTATGCAACAGGAAAATGGCCTTGTATGTTGCTACCAACAAAGGAAAGAAATAAGTACTTTGTTTATTCAACAATATAATAAGTTGCTGATAGCCCTGTTATCATCGGAATGTTTATTTATAACTAACATATATACTACCCACGTCTGTAGTTCTGAAGGGCACAACCACTCTTCACCAGAAAAAAATATATCTGCCTCGTAGCTATTACTGTTTATCATCCATACTCATGTGGAGAGGCAGAGGATGAGGGGCTTGTAAAGTGGCTAAGTAATAACAGCCGCAAGGGTCGATCGATCAGGTTAAGCTATACTTGCCGCGGTTGGTCCGTGGATGGGTGACCATCTTTACATACCAAGACTTTCCGTGCCTCGGAAAGCATGTTAAGCCGTTGGTCCCGGCTATCATTCGTGGATCTTTGAAAGTCATTACAGGTCGTCAGAAGCCCGCAAGTCTGACACCCAGTCTTAGCAAGGGGTTTCGTATTACCCATTGACTGGGTTGTGGAGGTCAGATAGGCAGTCGCTCCATGTAAAATACTGGTACTCAGCTGCATCCGGTTAGACTGGAAGCCGACCCCAACATAATTGGGAAAAGGCTCGGCAGATGATGACTCATGTGAAGAGGCAAGCATAAGCCATTCATGAAACATGTTTTGCCGATCGAACTGGGACTGATCTAACTTCAAATCTTGTCTGTGAGGGATTTCTTTCCTCCGTAGATTGGCAAAAGCACTAGAAAATTTGTGTTAGTTGGTCCCCAATATACACTACTAAGATAGCTAATAGGCATATTTAACGAATTGTTATTTTTATCAAAACCAAAAACTATTTATTCAAATAGAGCTGAGTACGAACAATTTTTGGACGTGATTCAAAAGACAGACCCCAGACAGACCTAAAATGTGGTCAAAAGTGAGCGCACCTTTGACCACATTTTAGGTCCGCTTGCACTACAAATCAGTAAATAGCGCTAAGCATATTTAAAACATCATTCTGTCTCTATCATCTCTCATCTCTATCATTGATTGAAACCGAACGGTATTTAAATTGGTCAAGCGCTAAATGTATTTAGTGATGTGTTGTGCAAGTAGGCCTTAGTGATTTTTAATATTAAAAAAGTCAAAACCACCTTTTACTGTTACAGTTGGGTCCAAGCCCGGCCGCCGCTTGAAGCCGGCGAGCGCATGGTGACGCCGCGTTCTCGCCGCTCGGACGAACTGCACACTTCCACCGTCATCCCGTACTTAGTGGAGCGACACTACCCTTCGGCGCAGGAGTACTTCACCGAGCGAGACTACAGACACGGTCAGTCTGATTCTGATGATGAACTTTTTTATGATGTAACAGACTTTGGTTACAGGCAGTGAATCACAGTTTTAGTGCACAGTCGCAGAATGAAAAGATATAGCATTTCGTTTCTTATTGTCAACATTATGAATGAAAATGACAGTTCGAATTCGAATTGGTGCAAGTCACATAGGAAAGGAATATATTACTATGTATTTGTCACCTAGTTGTAGGAGACAAATTGCTAATCTTTAAGCATACAATATACTCAGTGACACTGGTACTTGTAGTGTACCATCGATTACTGTTAGTACTGATACTAACACTACTTTTGATACGCCTTGTAGTTTCAACTATTAGGTGCGACAACGGGTCAGCCGCATATGTTGAATGTTGTACATCAAAATATGCAGGGTCTGTCCAGCAAAGAGCTAGAATTAAGTTTATTTATGGAGAATTATGATGTTCAGGTGTTATGTTTGACTGAACACTGGTTGAAGGAACATGAAGTGGTGTTTATCAATTATGAAAACTTCACCGTACAGAGTGCATTTGTGAGAAAAAGTGCTATTCGGGGTGGCTCTTTAGTTCTTGTTTCAAACAGGTTGAAATGTAAACAACGTTTAGATTTAGTTAATCTTTCAATCGAGCGCACTGTAGAGTTGTCTTGTGTTGAACTTGAGCGATATGTTATAATTTGCGTTTGTCGGCCCCCTTGTGGGGATTTTATTCGTTTCGAATCGGTAATGGAGGATTCTCTGAATAGGTTGAAATCAAGTAACAAAAGTATTATTTTATGTGGAGATTTCAATATTAATATTTTACTCCATTAAGTATTAGACTTCTCAATCTTTTTAGGTCTTATAATTAAATTAACTTGTTTTTTGAACCTACTAGGATCACAGCATCTTCGTCAACTGGTCTTGATAATAATTATTTAGTGATTGTGATGCCAAAAATAAATTAGTGTTAACAACTTAACGTCCGATCACTGTGGTTTATTAGCTAGGTTCCCCATGCCATTACATAAAAAGCCGCATAAACTTGAATACAGGCTTATCCAGCTAGTCGTTGTAAAATGAATAACAATTCAAACGATATAAACGACAAACAAATTAAACGATACAATTAAAAATTCTAATAATAAAGTAAAAACCACTTGGAAAATTATTAACAATGAAACGGGTAAATCGGTTAAACAAGAAAAACAACTTGAGATTATTGTCGACAACAAATTAATTAATAAAGCATCTGACGTAACTGAGGCATTTAATTATTTTTTTCCCAACATACCGATAACTACGACTCGCTCCTTAAATTCCCACTCTAAAGCTGAAAACCTTTTGCATAGTAGTGTACCTAAATGTAGTCCTTTATTTAGTTTTGAACATGTAAACCCGCGTGATGTAGTTAATGTTTTTATTACACTTAAGTCTAAAAACACCGGTGATTATTGGGGCATCTCCATTAAACTTTTAAGTAATATAATAGACATCGTAGCCCCCTATTTAACTGTTACTTTTAATAAATGTGTTGATTTAGGAACGTTTCCTGACCTCATGAGGAGTAGTTAAGTCATACCATTATTTAAATCAGGTAATAAGAATGACGTTGGCAATTTCAGACCTATTTCTATCTCACCTGCATTTAGCAAAATATTTTAAAAGTTAATACTCAAGCAGTTGCTAAGACATTTTAATTTAAATAGCCTCCTCCATAATAAGCAATATGGCTTTACAAAAGGTCGTTCAACTACAAATGCGGGTGTTGCTTTGCTGAGACACATATTTGACGCATGGGAGAACTCGCGAAATGCTATTGGAGTTTTCTGTGATCTCTCCAAAGCCTTTGATTGCGTGCACCATGACACGCTTTTGCGTAAGGTACGTCATTACGGTTTCAAAAACGAAGCTCTCGACGTAATAATTTCTTATTTACATAATAGGGTCCAATGTGTAGATGTTAATGGTGTGAAAACTTCCGGGCTACCAGTTCAGTTAGGTGTTCCGCAAGCCTCGATACTGGGTCCATTCTTGTTCTTAGTATATATCAATTATTTACCATTCCATTTGAAGGGCATCTGTGACGTTGTACTGTTTGCAGATGATACCTCTCTTATTTTTAAGGTAGACAGGAATAGACAAGATTTTGACGACATAAACAGTGCACTCTCAATAGTTACAGATTGGTTTACGTCAAATAACCTAGTTCTCAATGCCAAGAAAACGAAATGTGTAAAGTTCGCCTTACCGAATGTTAGAAATCTAGGACCCAACATCGTCTTAGATAAAAAGGTGCTTGAAACTGTAGGCTCGGCAATTTTTCTAGGACTAATAGTACATGCCAAACTTCAGTGGGGACCTCACATATCAAGTCTAGCAGGAAGGCTCAGCTTGGCTGCCTACGCCGTCAGGAAAGTAAGAACATACACTGACGTTGATACAGCTCGTTTAGTCTATTTTAGTTATTTTCACCGCGTTATGTCCTACGGCATTCTGCTATGGGGCAAAGCCGCTGATGTACAAAAATAAAAAAAAATATATATTTGTCCTTCAAAAAACGAGCTGTTCGAGCAATTTCTCATCTAGGTGCCAGAAATCTCTAAGAGATTTTTTTTAAAGATATTGGTATTCTCGCGGTTGCATCACAATTCATCTTCGCTAACATCTTATATACTAGGTAAAATTTACACTTGTACACTAAACACAGTGATATTCACAGTGTTAACACTAGAAATAAGGACAAACTACGTGCCCCCTTTCACCGGCTTCATAAGGTTCATAAATAATTTGTTGGGCTTGGTATAACCTTTTATAACAAGATACCCTCTTCTTTGCTAGACTTGTCTTTTAATGCGTTTAAATCTCCAGTAAAATCAAACCTTTGTTCAAAGGCATACTATAAACTATTCCATCAACGACTACTTACATATACGATAAGAATAGTTGGTCGCCCTAATTAACTCAAGACAATGTTTATGTTCTTTCTCCAGTATTACCTTACTGACAAGTTATTGTTATAAGTATTAACTTATTTATTTATTTTACTTCGATGGTCCTAGTTTATAATTTGTGACTTCAAGTGACAGCTATGTGAACAGAACCCAGCAATGCATAAATATGTAAGCTGTCACGCCCTTTATGCCTGGAGGCTTTTATTTAGGTATTAGGTTTTTATTAACATTTTAATTAATTAGTTTTTAACTTGAGTACGTATAATTTTTATTATATTGGTTGGTATATTGGCGTGGCTAGCTGACATAATTATGTCAAATAATTTAATTTTATGTTTTGTGTCTTGTAATGTTAATTACTTAACATAGGTACCTAGCATTGTATACAATCAAGTATTTTTTAACTGAACAGACAGCTGTGCTGCTGGGGAGTTTGTTGCGCCACTTCTTCCCAGCGATAGCACTAGGAAGTGGTGAAGGGCGGGCGTTTTTGGGGGACTGTCTTTGTAATTTTGACGTTCGAAAAGTGCCGTTTCTCAGCCTACTTTGAATTAATGACTTTTAATTTTGATTTGATTGGAAATTTACTTAATATCTTCATTCAGTGCGTGTACATATACGTTCAACGAATCTGTATAATGCGGACAGTTCAGGCAGTCGTTATGTTGACCGCCACGAATAAAGATTGAAACCGTCGCCTGCCCGGGGTCTGGATTTGCGTCCGGTCGATTGTAATATACTCATCTCCTATTACATGGGAATTAAACATAACTGGCTAAATGTGGGTGTACTGTAGGTACACCCCTGCCTAACCCTTCAGGAAATACAGGCGTGATGTTTTGTTACGTTATAAATATAATGTTATATAACATGCTACACATTGCGAATGTAACATTCACAATGTGTAGCATTTAGTTTTTTGAACTTGTGGCAAGGCTGTGAAGGTGCCAGGATAATATTTGTACTTGTAATTTGTAAATATTTGGATTTGTAAGCAATTACATGACTGTTTAACGTGCGCTGTCATATAGTCATTTGCCACTTCATATCTTTGAATGGCCGTCTTAGTGATATCAGTAGTTACATAATAATTATGTTACTATATTTCTCATTAGTCACACTGCATTGTAAACTTCACATAATTTTTTTTGCTATGCTGGTTTTAACGGAATTTATTTGAATATTTTCTGAGGTTTTGATTCACTGACGCTTGTAGCGTCTAAACGAATCCAATCTTAATCTGTCCTATGTTAATTCACAGAAGCCTTTTATCTATGTAAATGTACAAGGGGTAAAAACAGTCGTACAATTTTCAGAACCTGAAGAAGTGCGCATAGCCGGTCTTGTGCGCGCTCGCGTTTGTTCCTTGAGTTAGGTTCGTTGCATGCGAGTGACGGAGCACCAATCTAGCTTCCAGGCTTATATACCACCGACCTTATTATCTATATCTATATGAACAGCCATATACCTACATGTACCCGCTATAAAAATATCAGGCTTATTATATTATATGATGACTAATTTATGTCCCAAAATAAAACGTATTTATGATGCGAGTAAATATAATATATAAGTGCAGTAAAATATATTTTTAAATATACGTACTGTATGTTTGAGTGTACCTAGTACTTCACTAATGACATAGTCTTGAATGATATTGGTATTGCATATGAGAATGAGGAATTTGTAGCGAGACATAGATTACATACTATACAGATACTTGACACTCATTGGCGATCGCTTCTCCAATATTGATCATCCCAACCAAAGGACAATGCCCATGGAGGTATGGAATCCCATACCATTCCATACCATGCTGCATCAAAGTTAAACTTTTTATAGACCACACTTATCATATTAACTTCAACAAAAGTTCATTATGTAAACAAAACCCGGGTATCGGAGATTTTCAAAAAAATCGAAATAACCTAAACACTGGGTACTTTATTTTGTTTCATAAGCGAACGGCCATTATTGCTTTAAATAAAATGATAATCGTTTAAGTAAAAATTCTATTCTATTATATTCCAGTTATTTTTAATTAATGCAGAATAAAAAAAAATATGACGACACGGTTGGCGCAGTGGCTGAGCGATCGACTGCTGCGCTGCGTGTCGCGGGTTCGATTCCCGCACGGAACAAATATTTGTATTGCCTACAGGTAGTTGTTCCGGGTCTGTCTGTTTGTGTATGTGAGTTTAAATGTTTGTAAACGCACCCACGATACAGGAGTAATCCCTAGTGTGGGGTAACGTTTAAAAAAAAAAAATCGAAAAGTATAATTTTTTTACATGTTTTTTTAAAAGACATGATCATGACACTTTTACAATTCAAGGTTATATTAATCATATCATTTGAAATGGAACGTCATGTAAAGGGAATAATACAAAATCAACACTTTTTTACTTTACATTAAATTCCCTGTTCAAAAACCAAATCCCCGACGCGTAATGTCGTTTAAAATTATGAAAATGATTACTACTCGTATAATATTTTGATCTTGATGCATGAGACTTTTTGGTACGACTTTTGGTCGTTCTCCTTTAATTAATTGCGGCATAACGCTTGTTCTTATGGGACTCAAACACGAATGTAAAGTCAGGGAACTTCGTTGATAAGCAAATTGACTATCAACCGTAAATTTAAATCAAAACTGTCATTCTCAACCGTATGAAATAGCTATAACACGGTAAATTGACGTAGTCTGTCTGTTCAATCAATTCAAGAATAAAGTTCCATGACTCGACATTTAGAATTTCGTAAAACTATGAAAATAGTATCTGAATAGTATGTCGAGCCCTAGTCGCCGACTTATAGTGAGTGATATTTTTACGAAAGTGAGATTTTTATCCTGAAGGATGTTTAAAACGATATCGTTTACAAAAAACGCTTTTTATTCGTAAAAATATCTCGGACGATAAGTCAGCGGTCAGGGCTCGGTGTAATCCTGGATCGCTCGATGTGAGTGACGTGACGTATAACCTCGCGTGCGTGTTGCAGAGCTGGGCGACGGCGGGTCGCGCACGCTGTCGACGGCGGAGCTGTCGGACGCGGACTCGCGGCGCAAGCGGCGCTGGCACTCGTCGTGCGGCCGCCTGCCCTCCTGCCGCCTCACGTGATGCCACTCGCACGTCTGATGACCATCAGCTCGTCACTCCCATACATGTTCCAATTCCCTGTTACTTGTTTCTCCACTTAGTAGTCAACTTTGCCACCACTGCTGTTGCCGGATAGTATGCCTAAAACTCCACGTCTCACCCGTTTTGTCGTTAAATGAAACAGCACCTAGACCTCGTTTTCGATCGATGTTTGATCAGCATTCGCTCTGAATAAATTCGGCTTTGGTATACTTAATGTTGCTATTTATTTGTTTGTGTATGGTTGTTACATGTAGTTTTCTATATACTCCTGTAAATAGTAAAACAATTTATAGCTTCAATAGAAATATGTGTCTGAATTGATTATTGAGAGACCAATTATATTTAGTAAATTTTCTGATATGACATTCGATCACATACGTCTGTTAAAGCTAATATTACCATAGACGTGTATGTATATTTAATTAGATATCAAGGAGTTCATACAATGACAAAAATATCATAAATGTAAAATGGTACCTGTTTTATTTGTCCTTCAAGATGTATGATATAAAGTGAACATGTATTTAGTGTAGTTATTAGTAGATCTCAAATTTTAACGTGGCAATAAAAAGATAATATTTTTATAAAAAAAATATCGCTATAAAACCAAATTATAATAGAGTTCTTGCCAAGAGGGAAGCACCGACTATATTATCAATTTTAGTTAACTTGATGTTCATTTTGGTTTGTGCAACGTGGTGCATATTAATGTCGATCAGTAGATATGTATTTCTCATTTGAATGATTGAATCCCACGCTTTCTCACTAGTTGATTGACGGACAAATGTGTTGCTGACTGTGACGACTTACTGTCAGCACGAAATGTTTGTTTGAATGGTTTAGGGTATGATCGATTTTCTTATTTTAGTTGTTAGATGTAAAGTACAAGTTATTATGGCGATTATTATACATTAAATTGTTGTGTAATATCGTTAACTGTCATCGATTGGAATTTATTAAAAGAAGAATGTTAAAGGATGCGAAAAAATTATTGCATGGTTTGGATATTCTAAAAGGACACGGCTTGTACACATTTCAGCATTCTGTGTTCTTATTTCCTAATAATCTCTTTCCCATCTCAACACTTCTGACGGACCTCACTTTTTATAACTTATTTATATTGAAATAAATTTACGTTAGTATTCAGGGTCTGTCCCAGTAGTCCCAATGACCCAGTCCCATGTTGGGACAATTGGGATTATATATCCCAATAGTCCCATGGGACAACTGATACTAACATATTTTTTAAATCGTGTCCCACTAGTTCCATGGGACAACTGATACTAATATATTTTTTAAATTATGTCCCACAAGTCCCATGGGATAGCGAGTACTGATTATATGATTACGACGGTGAATCAACCAGCAGGGTAGGTTGCATGTGAAAATGACAATTTAACTTCATACTGCAAGAACCGATTAATGAAGGAGAAAGGAAGAGTTTAAGTAAAACTTAAATGCGTATTTGCTTTAATTTTCTTACACTATTTAAAATTAAAATAAAAACACTTTTCAGACAAAAATAAACAGGAGTTTTCAATAAAATGCTCTACTGAGATGTCGCCAGCTATGAGTTCCGTCTGAATTTTTTGTATCAAAGTATCGTTATCAATATTTTTAGGGTAACGTTTACGCGATGAAATTACTTCATCATTTCGTACAGTATTTACTGTAGCATCGTCTATTAATATAGGCAAAAAAAAAACTAGCCTTTGTAACCTTCTTATTAATTTTGCGGTGCCAACCTTCCATGTAATTTGGCGTACGGTGTCTCTCTGCGTACACACACCATTTTCTTTGCTTGTCAAGCTATTGTTTAGACATATATTTCTGAAATTGTATTATGTTTTTAACATTAGATGGCATTTCGCGTACAACCATCGATTATCATGTCATTTGGTAAGAGAGGCGATGCACAACATAAGCCAACGATCCGATTGGTCAGCTTAGATTTGTTCAAACCCAACGCTCTTGCTTTCCTTCTCAAACATCTAGTAGAAATAAAAAAAAAAAAACTTTTCACTGTTGTATTAGGAAATATCTTGAATAAGGCTTGAATCACAGCCTCTTCGAAATCCATAGTTACTTTAACTGGTTGCCACTTTGGCAGCTGTGATTTAATTATTTCCATCAAAATTGAATATGATTTTATATCTTCATGCGACATAAACTCATATAGCAGTGGTACAACGTTAGTGCTATTGGTATCACTACCTAGATTATCTAAAACGATTTTTTAAAACTAAAAATTAAAAACTCCTGTTTATTTTTGCCTGAAAAGTGTTTTTATTTTAATTTTAAATAGTATAAGAAAATTAAAACAAATACGCCTTTAAGTTTTACTTAAACTCTTCCTTTCTACTTCATTAATCAGTTCTTGCACTGTGAAGTCAAATTGACATTTTCACTTGCACCTGGTTTACCTACCCTGCTGGCTGATTCACCGTCGCAATCATATAATCAGTACAAGCTGGCCCATGGGGCTAGTGGGACATAATTTAAAAAATATATTAGTATCAGTTGTCCTATGGGACTAGTGGGACATGATCCCACTTATCCCGTCATAGGACTGGGTCGGTGGGACTAATGGGACAGACCCAGTATTTAGGTATAATTAGGTAAACAACGCATGATTTTCTGTATTTTCTATTTGGATTGTTGTTGCTGTGTCATCTGTATTGCTGGACCGACGAGCAATGTTAACGTTAGGTCTTGATCTAATACAAACCCTTTGTCACTTTACTTCTGCGCTAAATTGTTTGTTCACATGATTGTAATGTTTCTTAGTTGTGCAATAACTGTTACAACTTGATGAAATGCTGTTCTAGTACGTAGTTTAGGTTAAAGCTTACTTAAGCCATATTGTAATGAGATTATTGCGCAGGTGATCTCTGTACGCCAAAGGCGGTTTTTGCTAAAAGTATTTAATTTAACTGTAATAGTTTGTGTCCACTTATGTTGCACTTCTATTTGAAAAGTGAGGTCTTACATATAACTGTTAAAACGTGTGTTTACGCTTAAATAAAATGAAAGGATGTATGTTTAGTGCCTGAAACGAAAATTAACGTAAAAAACTGAAAAAAATTAAAGAGAATATTAATATATTGTAAATAAAAAGTCAAAGTAATGTGCATTATGTTTTTCATTTATACAGAACATCATAAGCCTACAATAAATAACCCTTTATATTACAGAAACAATAGTTCAAAACAAACTTTGACAACTTACTTGGTTTTATTGCTCTTAAATACGAAGTTTATGAACATCCTCTACTTAGATTGAAAGACAAGGAATAACATAAAATAGAATACAATTATAAATTACAATACACAAAGGACATAGCTCTGCGCCCATACATTGTTCGCCCTGCAACCAAGAGCATCGGAAAATTATGTGTTGTATTGTCGATCATTAGTAAACTCCTATAAGATCTTATTTGTATAGCGGCTGCAGAATAGATATCAAAAAAAGTGACCGATTTTGAGGTTATAATCGAACCATAACAACGAATATTAGGTATAGTTTTTCATAGCTCCGAGTGATTTTTAAGAAACTAAAAAACAATAACAATACATTTAGCTATTTTTTGTACCTACCTAGATAATTACATAGGTACCTATATCTATGCAGCTTTTTTCTAAAGCCTAAGTGTATGTAATTGCAACGTTTAAATGCATAGAATCTAATTAACATAGGTACCTGTATTCTTAGCATTGGTTTTGGAATGAGATAAAATGTTTGTGTGTAATAATGTAAAAATAATGATGTAGCGAGGTAGATAGATGGCGTTAGTGTGCATTGATAAATGGCTGAGCTCTTTTGAGTGAATCTTCTAGTGATTCAGATTAAAAAACATGCAACAATTCATTAAAAATTCGATCGATCGATTGCAATCGATTGGGTATCCCTAATCTTTTTCGGTACGACTTGACGTTTGGCGAAGATGGCGGCGATTAATGTTATTATTAGTCGCGTAAAATACTTTAAAATGTTCATTTTGGCATGCAGCTAGCCTACTAATATAATAAAATAGGCAATTAATTTATTATCGTGTATGTCCGATATTTCTTGTGCACAGGGCGATTCTGGACAATGTCCTTTGTAAATTTTTCCAAGTCCGTGTATCACAAAACTTTAAGCCACACAATTGTAACGGAATAACTTTACAAATGTAAATTGTAACGGAATAACTTTACAAATGTAAATTGTAACGGAATAACTTTACAAATGTAAATTGTAACGGAATAACTTTACAAATGTAAATTGTAACGGAATAACTTTACAAATGTAAATTGTAACGGAATAACTTTACAAATGTAAATTGTAACGGAATAACTTTACAAATGTAAATTGTAACGGAATAACTTTACAAATGTAAATTGTAACGGAATAACTTTACAAATGTAAATTGTAACGGAATAACTTTACAAATGTAAATTGTAACGGAATAACTTTACAAATGTAAATTGTAACGGAATAACTTTCCAAATGTAAATTGTAACGGAATAACTTTACAAATGTAAATTGTAACGGAATAACTTTACAAATGTAAATTGTAACGGAATAACTTTACAAATGTAAATTGTAACTCGTACACAAGCATAATCAGCCTATAATGTGCCCACTGCGGAGATAGGCCTCTCTTCAAGAGGGAGTGGGCTGTAATCTATGTCTGTAACTCATACATATTTGTAATTTCTGTCTTACACAATTTTGTCTACAATTTACAAATTTATTAGAATTTTAATCTCGTTTTCTGGTATAGGGCCCAGGCTGTTAGAGTTAGAGCTGGCTGACGAATACAGACTCGCGATTTCTCGCATAGGTGACGCTACCTATCGCTGATCAGGGGCCAAGTTAAGTAGCTAAGGGCTTGATCGCCGGGTTACCCGGGTATTTATCAACTCAGTCTATTGCAGTCCACTGGACGTAGGCCGGGTAGCTATACTTGAAAATTCAAAATACTTTATTTCACATAACCCTACATGGGCTCTTATGAAACGTCAGAAGCTAGGTGCACCGTTTCAAGTGGTCGTTTCCTATGGAGAAGAGCCGGCAAGAAACTCGGCGTTCCGCTTAAAAATAATTGTCTTTTACAATGATTTCACATTACACTGTTAATAAGTATGGGAGGACAGTATGGGCTTGTCAACAAGTACCAGCACCCTAATTGCGAAACACACTGTCGATCTCAACCTGAATCATTTTGAAGCATACCTATTGCTAATCCATTGCTTCATATGTTCGAAAAACGTATTTGCTCAAACGTTAAAAACGCAATGAACGTTGTTGAACCTTCAAAATGAAACCCATTGCTACTGATAGTCTGTTACGCAACTACTACGCAGGTACTTAACACTAAGTGGGTATACAGTCGAATAAGCCGTCTGGTATATTACCAAAAATATTTACCTTTACACTGCCAGTACGTATTTATTTTTACTGTGCGTAATACCTTTTAAGCTTATGAGAGTGATGTAAAAGAATTGCTCCTACCTACTACTCAGCATTTTAAAAGTAGTTGCCAGTTAGTTGCTTGTAGGCACTTAAATCAAATGGCTTGTTCGACTGGCCAACAGAGTCTGATACCTGGGTTGATTATGTCTCATATGTCTGTATAGCAATTTAAAGTCAAAAGACGATTTACATTTTCGATCGTAGGTAATAAGTAGATTGGTAAACAAAATGTGAACTAATTAGTTTTACAATCTAATCACCGAAGCTAATGTGGGCGTTTAGATTAGGTACCAACATATCATTACACCTCAATTCTGTGACATGGGAACCTATGAGACTAATCTGTTATTCATTATTATTACTTATCGTGTAAATTATCCTTCTCATTCATTCAAACTTGATGATATAGGCTAATAAAGTTTTTTTGCCAGAACTTTGCGCAATACGAAATTATTTGCGGACAAGCGAAGCTAATCAGTTTGACACCTTTATACCTATAGATCTGAGGGGAAAACTTAGATAGGTAGTTACATTGCAATTGGGTGTAATTTATCTATAATATTTATGTATTTAGAAATATATAAGTATGTTTATCAGTTGTCTAGTACCCACAACACAAGCTCTGCTTAGCTTGGGACTAGATGGCGTTGTGTGATAGTTGTGGAATATTTATTTATTATTTATTATTATTTAATTTACCTATCGAATCTATCTATCTTTTAATAGCTAGGTACTGTGAAGGGTTGATGAGCTCTTCTAAGAAACCATACAACGTTACGATTTCTTCACTTTTATTTTGACTGAACGTCTTAATTCTTTACACATTGCCAACTAGCACTCTTTTCCTAAACAAAAAAACCTAATAAAATATTTGACACCCCGTTCTAAACTTGCTTAACTGTTCGAATGCAACCCGCGCTAAGTTATAGCCAGCCTGTACTACATAATAAGGTTGACTTTAGCGGACCACCTTTACAGTACCTACTTAGAAATAAATAAGTCAATTAAACTAGCTTGACCAATATCGCCTACGGTGCAACTAAGGTAAGGTGTAGACAAACCACAGTAAGCCCTTTAGTCGCTACTCTGGTTTATTTGTGGTTGAGGTAGTGACCGCAGCCAGACACGAACATTATAAACAACACCATTATTTTGGTAATGGTTTTGGTGGCTACTGGTTTCGGGAAATTAAAATGTTTCAGGGCAGATGCGCTTGCATCTTCTTTAATCCAGAGGTAAAACCACCGACGAAACGGCTACAGGGTGCGGTTATGTTATGGCAGTGATTCCCAGGCATTGTCTCACCTCGTGTCCTGTCGTTGGGGTCTGCAGTCCGAGTAGCCTCTGTATTGCCACTGAAAACGCTGGACTGTTTGTAGCTTGCCAATTTTAGGTGGCACTATCGACACGAAAAAGGAATCAAATGCCGTCTATCAATGATCAGGTACCTGCCTACTATACCTAAATGTTACTTGATCCATACTTTAAAACGAACTGTACCATCCGCGTAACATAATCGGGCTTCTACCTACCATCAAACGATTACCGCTCAAAGAGCTGCTCACTCATGGGTAGTGCGTTATCTGTATGGTGTGAATTGCTATGTCGTAAGCAGGGGGGCCATGCGCCCGCACCGGCTTGCGACCCGATTCGCAGCCACAATGCGCGGAAGTGCCCGGTGCGTTGCCCCAACGCCGCACCGCCTTCCGCCATATCAGGTCCTGATATAATTAGAGCACTGGGCTACACTAAATATGTATGTTGAACAGCTAGGTTATGGTTATCCAATGGTATGCATCGGTTGACCGTAACTTTATTTCTAGCGAGTAGGTACCTTGCTAGTTGCTACACTAGGTACGTGGGATGTGGGATTACAAACCTATTTAGTTTTACTGAGTGGTCTTGGATTCAGTTCGCAGTTCAGTACCTGTTCAATTCAACCGCGAACCGTATCCAGAGCATCTAAAAAAGAAAAATATAGGTAGTTTCTACTTTTATCTACCTTTTTATAAACCCACTTGTCTCCTGAATTGATCAATAAATTAATAATAATCATATTTGTTTCGGTTAACTTACAAACTTCTACAATATAATGTTACTAGAGGCCTCCTTTTAAGTAATAAAGATACCTGTGCTAGGAGAAATTCATTCGAAATTCATGTCAAATAACTTCACTTTTGTTTGCCGTCCCTACCTGCTTGATGATACGTTGAGGAGCAATATTTATTTCGTTTCCAAAGTAAGAACCCAGTAGGTATTTCCAAACCGATGTTCCTGGAGTATGTTTCTAAACTTAAGCAAAGGAATGTTAGGTATCACTCTTTACGGCAGTTTAATCAAGTTTCCAGAAGTGGCGTCGAGAAATTCTTAAGTAATCCATGAGTCCAGATTACTAAGGTAGATAAATTGTTGAGGATAGTTATTTCCCAAGTGTTTTGTACCTATCTACCTAAGCACGCTAAAAGTTTAAGTAACATAGGACTCGTCTCTTAGGTACCTACATCACCTCCAAAACAGAATCCCGGAACACCCCAAACGAACAGCACTTTCCCGAATAACTTCCGCCCAAAATAAACATCGTCATCATAATTTCAGCACGGAATCACCCATGATTTTGTTTCTTCCTTCATTCTTCATGGTTTCGTGTGTCAAGACCGTTCAGCTGCAACTTTGACGATGTTATCAATCCAACATGCTTCGGACATCCCGAATTTCTTTGACCTGACCTTGCATGAAAAATAATGTTTTATTTAAGAATTATTTTTACCCAGAATTATTTTAGGACTATGCAATATTGATTAATCAGTAACTACTAAGCACTTTAAAACCTAGATTCCTTATTATTTGGAAGGAATGAAACTCCGTTTTGCGTGGATGTGACGCATATTTTCCCCCAACTTGTTCTTTTTTCTGTTTGTGTTCTTTCTCTGCGCCATGTTTAATACAAATAAACATATTTTATTTCTTTCTTTCATCGCTTTTACGGTGATTGTCACCATTTTTTGTTTGTTTATAAGTAAGCAATAGGTTGGCAAAGTTGGTAGGTACCTTTAGGTAGGGCAGTATTTTACACAACGGGTCAAACAACGAAGTCGTAGGTATGTAGGTAATCGTTGCGTACAGAGGAATGGTGTCATCAACACTTCATTACACGCGAAGTGAAGGGTTGCCGAAGATGGTCATTATCGTTTTTCTCATTGTCAGTGCATAAAGTTCAAGGTGCATTTTTTGTAGGTTAATCGAATCAAACTTCCTAACAACATGGTCTTAACATGTTTCACAGTGTCACAGATGGTTGCCGATAGGTCGATGAGTTACCTATTTTGCGCTTAGGTACCTACATACTTTGAATCTTATCTTAAGTATGTACCTAAGCGCAAAATAGCTTTGTAGAAGACTCTTCAATCTAAAGACTTTGACAAACCTGAAAGAAGATAATAGTAGAGTCTACACATAATATTCCTTTGCAGTATGTGATCCTTATCAGTAATACAGGATGCTTTTAAACAAAAGAGATCGGGTTCGATTCCTGGCTCAGAAATAAGCTTTTTCAATAAACAAAAAAAATGCTGCTTAATATTTCAAAATCGAGGTCATCTTTCTTTTTACCACGTTGCCCTACCCACAGTTTCGAATGCAGCCCTGATGTGCCATCGCAAAATCATGTTCATTTACGCGGCTAACATTTCTATTCCCCTCACTTTCATGTAGTTGACAATTTTTTTTGGGTTGAAGAATATCCCAAAAATTGCACCGGATCAAGTATGAAATTAGTTTTTTAAAAGAGATTTTTAAAAACTTTGACATGCTGTAATTTTGGACTCCTTTACTACTGGAGCCGCTGACGCTCAGACCTCTTATGCACTAACGCCAAACTATTATTGTTATGATTTACATCCGGTATAAAATAACTAATGCCACCGCCCGTACATAGCTTCCCGTGCATAGCCGCCCGTAGCTTCGATGGCTTTTCTTATAGTTTAAAAGAAGCTTCAAGAGCACTCGATGCCCTAAATCAGATATACTTAAGTACCTAGTCCTAGCAACTACCGACCTAACCATCTACCCTTTAAACAATGAGATACGGTAGTCGACTATCTATTATACTAGGTACCTTATTATAAGCAGACGATGTTGAATGCGATCGAACAGCACTCTAGCAAGAATCTTTTGTATTAAATAAACTAGCTATGAGGTGAGTAGGCAATCGCTTGTTTAAGCGTCCATTCATAAATGCCTTATTCTAGGTCGTGAAAGGATGTGCCGAGGATGCCAGCTCGCTTTAGTCCTTGGAATAGTGTACGGACCATACGGACATTGTCATAGGACTATTACTAAAGTGAGAAAATATTGAAATAGGTAATGTTTCTCGCACTTAGGCTGTTTAAGATTTTAAGTTTTGAAACTTGAATGAAACTGTCAGATTGTCACAAAATATGACCGAGGAATTAATATTTCAATGCAACACAGAGCGATATTTCATAATCTCATTTAATAATATTGATTAATTAGTCAAATCCAGCATCTGCCTAGCCAATTCCCAACAATGTTGGGGTCGGCTTCTAGTCTAACCAGATGCAGGTGAAACTGAATACCAGTATTTTACATGGAGCGACTGCCTATCTAACCTCCACGACACAGTTACTGGGCAAGACGATCCCTTTACCTTAGCCTGGTTGTCAGCCTTTCGGGCTTCACACTATCCGTAACGACTGTTCAAGATCGACAAATGACAGCCGGGTCCAACGGCTTAGCGTGCTTTCCGAGGCACGGAGGGGTCTCGATATGTACCTAATGGATGGGCACCCATCTCGGACTAAGCGTAGCTTAACCTTGGATCGTCCCGTGCGGCTGTTATTATTTAGCTACGAGAATCAATCAAAACATTAACCAATAGGTACTGACAGCTATTTACGACGTGCCAACTTTCAGAATGCACAAGTGTGCACTGTCGACGAACAGCAATGTGAGCGACTTTTAGGATAGATACCTACTGACATTTAACATTGACACTATTTTCACATCACATTTAAGACGATAATCATTTGCGTTGCTGACCTTCTGTGCAATAAACACGGGAAAATGCGAGTACATTCAGAAACAATTTAAAAGAATAACAGAGCAGTCTCATAGTCTCAATTCGGACCTTGTCCCTAATAGAGTAATTGTTTTTATTTAGATCAGTTTTTATAAAACTTGCTGAAAGTTTTACAAACATTTTTGAATAAATAAAAATATACACTAGAAACCTAAGCTACCAAGTTACCAAGTTATAGTGATACGGATATTTCCGGCTTTAATTAGGAACTAAACTATGAATGGCCTTCTTGTTCTCACATGCCTTTAACAAATAAATGTAATGATTAAAAAAATACCTACCTACTCATGTCAATCTTATGTGAATGACCTTTTATATAACACTAGCTGAGCCCCGCGGTTTCACCCACATAAGTCTCGATCCCGTGGGGATATCGAGATAAAAATTATCCTATGTCCTAATCCAGGCCATGGTCTACTCATGAGCCAAATGACATCCAAATCCGTTCTACCGTTTTACCGTGAAACCGTAACAAACAAACGTAAAGAACTTTCCTCTCTCTAATATTAGTTTAGAAAAATCACTTGGCAAACTAAGAAGACGCAAGCCACTTCTTAGGTATGTACCATTGAATATTTTTGTATATGTAGGTACTTAAGTGGTACAACCTGTTGCTTGTAGCAGGTACCCATAGGATTGTGTCATCTTTCAAATGGTACTTATTTCCCAGCCGTTTTGACTGCAGAGGTCAGATAAATGCCAGCGGCGAAGCATGCGGAACTTGCTACGGTACAATAATGGGAAAATTGATTTCATGACAGCTTCTCTAAGGGCAATAAATTGGAAATTATACTCGTAATAGTATCTACTTATACATATATGTATATATCGTAGCCTGAAGTTGTTTGGTTCAATTTATCATAGTCATGCACATCACAGGAAATAATTAATAGAGGTATTGTGTAGCGCCTGACATTAAGTTTGATTTTAGCATCGAGATCATGAAAACCAGTCAACACGATAGATAGGAATGGGAGCTAGACAGCAAAGGTGATGCATTCATGTGATGTCATCCCATTAGATCATTATATCGACTGACTGACAATTCAAAAGGCCATGAGAAAATCGGTTCATCCGCTTTATTCATGAGGTTCTAATAAAATATGTAGTTTCGTTATATCACTTCACACTGGTTCAACAACAATACCAGTCTCGCACGGTTAAATTGATGGGGTCAAAATCACAGACAAATGACGATCAAGAGGTGAGGAGGCGCGGGCGCAGTGAAAGTGCTCGCGCAATTCTATTGTGACTCTGATTGATTTGCAAGATAGACGATAAGTTGCGCTATCATAGATGCACTATTGTTCTTCCGACTTGAGCAATTAAATACCATAAACTAACGCTTGTAGATAGCAATCAAAATTGAACCTGTTTCTTTTAAAGTTCTGGTGATTATGGTTCTTGAGACGTTGTTAAAATTGTGTTCCTCTGTAGGTATATCTCATGTTTTCATGGTACTTTTATAAATAGTTTTGTTTATTGGAATCGGTAAAATGACTAAGAGGATCATTCGTAGGTAGGGGTTATATTAAAAAAAAGGCAGAACACATGGGTGAGGTAAATAGAAGATAAGTTGCGCTATCTTAGATGCGCTTTTGTTCTTCTGGCTTTAGCAATTAGCAATTAAATACAATAAAATAACGCTTTCTGATACCAACCAAACTCAAACCTTTTACTTTAAAAGCTCTGGTGACTGTGGTTCCTGGCTCTTTGTTAACATTTTGTAACACTACACACAAATAGGTAAGTACTACTTCCGTGATTTTTCCCATTTAAGGCAACACTTTGAAAATATCCTACCTTTGTTATGGAAACCGTACCTGAAACATTAATGATGACTTTTACGGGTCCTTTTACACCTGGGTGAGCTAGAAAGTGAAGATGATCGCAATATTGACGGAAAATTCAGCCTAAGCTACATAACGCCATATTTGTTAATTAGTGCCTATTGTGGGTGGGGATTGAGTAAGCCAATCAACATCTGTGACCCTTTGGATGCCATCTTAAGATGTTTTCACATGTTGTTTGGGTCAAATCCATAAACTTTATGGTAGGTTACTAATTATTGCATGCACGGAGGGAAGAGGTAATGTGATGGCATTTAGCTTTATTATGGGGTATCCTTTAAAGGTTTGCCATAAATGATAAATGATTTAAGTATATTTTGTAAGTTGGTGAAAAATAACACTTTTCCACGTCTTTTTTTGGAACTAGGTGACTCTGAAAAGAAACACTAAAAGAAATTTAGATGTATATTTCGCATGCTTCGTTGTTCTTAAGTACATTTTGAAACTCCAAATTACTGGATCTCACCTACCGTCATGTTACCACCGTCTCCGCATCACATCTCAGGCACGACTTCATGAGTAACGAACCAAAGGTATGACGCTCTATCTACATTATTAAATTAAAGTATCCATTCACATCCGTTCCTCATTACGCAAGCAGCATATAGAAGTCAACAGAGTCATCATAAGTCTGTGAGAATGTAGTACTTCGTGTTCTATCGGAATCGGTATCGGTTTCGAACGTTACACTAACACATTGGTTTACTTTAGTATTGCAATCGGTTTAAATGTTTGTGTAATATGTACAGACGCCAGCAGGTCACCCTACCCGAAACTGTCAAATTTTCCCAATCAACCTTAAACCTTAATGCTTTAGCGATAAAGTTGAAAATCTATTAAAGAATTTGACAGATTGTAGTAGCTTGATGAGCTGACGTATGTACAATCAGCGACAGAAGTTGATTAACTGCAGTTTCTGTTTTTTTTATCATTATTTATCATCATCATCATCTGCCTAGCCTTAAATATTTAATTACAATCGGAACAGAAGTAAAGTGAAAAGAATACAACCCTTTATGCCTACAGGGTGGCAGGGACATCGACGCGCAAACTGTAACCATGAATTCAGTCGAAATTTCGTCGGTATCGTCGGTTATCACAAAGAAATCAGCTGTTTCATAGGAAAGTGTAATACCTACGAGGTGAAAATATATGGAACAGCAATTTTTTTTAAAATAACGGAGTAAAAATTTAAGGTTCAGAATCATGTACTGAATCCATTGTAACACGTTGCGCGTCGATATCCTCGCCATACTGTAAATCAATCAACTCAGCCTATCACAATCCACTGCCAGATATAGGCCTCTCCCAGGTTGCGCCACAACACCCTGTTCTCCGCCTTCCGCAACCAGTCTGTCCCAACCATCTTTACATATAAAATGCTGAAATACAGTGAATCGAATAATTTTGTGTCCATTTAGGTGATGTGTAAAAGTGGCAGTGTTAATCGACTTTTGCCGCTGACCGTACAAGTTATGAGATATCCGATGGCTAGGATTCCGTCACCAGTCTCAGATTGATGCAGTTCATGCAAATATGGATGTAACGGAAACGAACAGTTATGTGCGGATCGCCGTACATAATTGGGTGTTTAAATTATTGGCGTTGCTCAATCTGTAGATGTTGCTAAATGGTGCAGCTTCAATTTCATACCCTAAATTGTATATGGGCGTCGTAAAAATTAATGGTGGTGAGTTGAGTCATGGAATAAAATCTTATCATTAGACGAAATATTTTGGAAGATCTGCTTATGAACACATCTTCATTAACGAGTCTGAATAAACCAATTAATGATTTACCTGATGGAACAGACAATTGATTAAAAAGTGTCAGTCATTTCACACCATTGTGGATAATGCTATGCCTTTCTTGTTAGGCATATAATGTGGCGTTAACATCTTTATTAAATAATCCGTATATGTACTTTTTAAAGTTGCATTGTATTACATAAACTATATGTAAAGGGTAGCGATTTAGTCACCTCCTCCTATGAAAATCTTGGGTGTGTAATGTATGATATAATAACAAATGCTCTAATTTCACTTGAAATAACGTTCATATAATATAATTTTCATATGCTATAAAATCATATAACCTAATTTCATATGACCTAATGTTTCATATGATATAATTTTCATTTAACATAAAACATTTAGTATAACGTTCATTTTATATAATTTTCAATATGTATAATATTCTTTTTATATAACATTCATTTAACCTAATGTTCTTTTGACCTAATTTTCATGTTTGATGGTCACAGTTCTAACCTAACTCAAATGGCACCTAACCAAATCTTAAAATATTCAATGCATGGTCGAGGGTGGACTTGGTCGACGGAGCCCCGCTTCGCGGGGCTCCTACTTCTGGATGGTTTAAAAAAAAATAACCACGAAGGGGATGGCGGGGTCTATTCGCTCGCTTCGCTCGCTCACACGACCCCGCCATCCCCTTCTAACCTAACCTGTCCGAGTCGGGGTGCCCTAAAGTCGAATTTCTAAATTATATTAAAAGTTATTAGAGATTATGAATATTATAGTAAATGAATAATATACTACATGGATATTGTCAAATGTGCATTATAGGAAATGTTTATTATATCATAAGAAATTAGATAAAATGAAATTATATCAACAATTCATTATCTCAACTGATCGTTATATTAAACAAAAGTATATTAACTGAAATTAGGTCAAGTGAACGTTAGATTTTTTGTTATTATATCAACCGTTACACACCCGAAAATCTTATCCAATTCGTGAAAAAAAAATCTAATTCCTATACAACAGTAGGCAAACTATTTCGATGCATGTACGAGTATGATAAGATTTTTTTTTACAATTCGGGCTTGAGTTTCATAGTGATCACGAATATCGATAGTGATAGTTATTTAGAATGACAGAATCACCTCCTTGAAGAATGAAAAAAGATCGAAATCAAAGTTGAAGTCGAAGAGTCGAGTCGAAGTCGAGAAAGTGCATTTTTTGTCTCATGTAAGTTGTAACGACAGAGGTAATGAGATACTTTAATACCGGTACAGCTCCTTTTATGTTAATCGTAATTATCATTTATTTACGTGTGACGCTACATGAATTAATTCGAATAACTGTACTTAATATAAGCGTTAAAAGGTTGGATATTCATATCTATTGGATACTTCTTATTACACTCAAGATACGTCCCAAGAATGTGCCCATCTTAAAGCAAATATTTATCTTTAAAGTGAACAGGGAAGTCGTCGTCTTTAGTCGGTAATGCAATGCATACCAATCTAGCGTGCGTGTTATTAACACAATAGCACGCAGAGTCCCCGATGCAACTACCGAAGAAATTGTTATCTTTTTATCATCGCAGGAAATTGAAGACATTTCACATCAGACTGGTAAATACACCGACTGCCGTGGAATGTGTTCTTGTATTGCCTGTAATATGTATGCAGATTGCAGAGTTCGTGTACAATTTAATGATTTTGTACTGAAGGTCAGTGAGGTTGCATTCAAGCCGATAGTTGGATGGTGTCCAATTGCTGCTGCAGATATCAATGTATGCATAAAGCTCCCGCAATGTATGCAAATAACAAGATTATACAGTACCCACACTTACGAGTATATGCCTCCTTTGCTTTTCTTCTGAAAGAAAATAAGGACTTAACAGCATTTAGAGCATTACAATCATTCAAATCATCAATACAACCCTCTAAGTTCATATAATCCTATTGAAAGACTATTTCAATAAATTTACATTTATTATAATGCTGTAAATACATACTTGTTACGGTCGCGAATCATATTTTGTTCAACATACGACCTGACACTAACCTGCAAATTGCAAAAAACTTAAGAAAATTTGTATTTCGCGGGTTACCCTGACGCTTCCCGCTTAAGTTTTAGTAGACTAAAGTGTGTCGGTATAGCCGTTCATGTGAATTTCAAAACACCCAATTAGAGAGCGCCTGGTCTGTCACATGCACTTACAATTTGCAGCTTAGCTCCGTAACCTTAATTAACGACAGCTGAAGTGTCTGGGTAGTGTCTTAGACGCTAATGTTTCACACGCCACGCCACGTTTTGCCGTCGAAGTCTCATATAGCTACATTGCGTTGCACCAATAAAAATGTCGACCTCAATTGGAGGTACATAAAAGAGCGAAGACTATTACCACATTGTTGGAATTGAACGCATTTTCGACATTATTTGCGTGTCGAGTACTTCGTTTGACATTTTGAGAGATAGCGTCTCTAACCTATGGACCTTCAATATCGAAATTACTTTTTGGATTATCGGATCTTGTTGGGAAACCTCTATCATGACATGGGTAGCGTAAGCAGAACCAGCCTATAATATTATTCCCACTGCTGAAGCCTCCTGTCTTCAAGAGGGAGTGGGCTATAATCTACTTCGAATTTTTGGTTCTAGGACATGTCGGTTTCCTCAAGATGTTTTCCTTTACCATTTTGAGAGCAGTGGTGATGAAATTATTTACAGAAAGTAAAGCGTCAACCTGGGTTCGACCCCACGACTGTAAGTCGCAGCCGTTATCGCTCTTCATGGTATGACACGGGTAGGTATGCTTATTTTCAGCTTCATCCCAGATAAAATATGAGTTCTTTGGGCATTTTAATATTGAATGACTGTTTGCGCCACTTGTAGGTTACTAAACAATTCCATTGTTTATTCAAACAGTTCATCCATAGAGACCTCGAAGCCGCAGATGTCTCTAAATGGAAATGTCGGGTACACTATTCTCTTTTTGGGTTGCCCTTTTCGTCATCTCTCATCGACATAGCAATATAAACTTTCGGTGACTTTATTTGATACTACATAAATCTTCATTAGAAATACTATTTTGACGTTGAAGGAATCGTGAATTTGTGAGAAGTTTCGAGAAGATTCCTTTCCTTTCGAGACTTTAATTTACTCTTACTTTGAAAGTCCCTTGGAATTTATAATGCAGGTACTGAAGAAATCTTGCACATTAAAGTTGTGACATTATAAACATTAATGCATTTAAACATTGAAATCGATTTGTAAATAATATGCCGCTTGAGCTTTCTACAAGATCTTGCATTTAAAATGTTAATTTTTATCTTGATCAAAATTGCAAAATACTGCATTACGGTGATTTCATTTAAAATAGTGTGCTTGGATTTATCGAAGATGAAATGAAACTTAAGGAAATTGAATTAGATAACATTGGCTTCGCGTGGCGCCAGCGACATGATATACCTTAGGCAGGTAGGGTTGAAACATTTACAGGAACTTTTATGAATTGTCCAGAAGTTTAATTAAACCATCAGGAAACTGTATAACTAAAAAGCTGTGTCCGAACTCTAATCAGCTGCTATTAAAAACTTGATATGTGAAGCGCGTGAAATGAGGTAACGTTGTTTTAAATGGCTGTGATGCAATATTTTCAAACATATAATTAAATAAAAGAGATGCGACCGCTTTATGAGTTAGAACTATCTTCCGGCCAATGAAATACTGGACTGGAGCTTTTCTATTCCTGGCAGCCCTATTAGGAGGTCAGGTGCGGGTCGCGATGCGCCCTCGTAGCTCGAGGTCTGAGGCTCACGGAAGCGGGCGACACGGTGGTGGGAGGGAGGGGAGCAGGTCGCTGGCTCGTGATATACCGTAGGTGAAAGCGCAGAACACAGCGGTTATCTAACCTCTCCTTAAGGGTCTACTGGGAAAATTTCTGGTAGGTACATTTGGAGTAGTATTAGTTTGACCTTAAATACATGGTAATACCCACGGTTACATTAATAAAGATGTATCGCCACTTTCTATCTTACGTCTTGTAGACGCAGAACCGGCTACTTTTATTCTATAAATTGTCCGATTCGTTGAAATAAAAAAATCGACTTTTTGTTTGATCAAATGTGGGTTCTGTCTATTCTTTTCTGCCGCTGAAACGATGCAATTAGAAAGCAATACCGGTAACAAAGCTCAATTAGAAATCCTACCATATCAGTAGCTAATAGCGTACCAATCAATCAATCAAACTCTCATTAACTCTCACAGATGATCACAATATTGACAACATTGAATGGAGCCAATCGGCAGCTGTAATTAATACTAATCGACGTCAGTTGTTCAGATCAAGTGGCATGTAGATGTAGCAATACGCTACGAGGATATTAGATAAGTAGGTGATTATGGTCTCTCCTACATATTTATAATATAAATATGGGTTATATAATTATGAGCATATTAGATTAGATGATTGTTACCAACTTCTTTTTCCTACTTTTCAACTTGGCGTGCCAGATAATTGGTGTCTTTAATAACGTTATGGCTTTTAGAGAGGTCAAAGAATTGACCACATCATATACCAGAGTGCTTTGTGCTTTGTTTTTAAGAATCCCGAAAACACCAAAGCCTCGATTACTTACTGGGAGTACGTACATACTTACTTGCGTGCCTTCAATAGGTCATTATTTTGAAGGTACGTTTCTCATCGAAAGTATGTCTAGTCTGGGCGGAAAAAAATGTATGGAAAAAGGATATGATCAACTTCTGGAACCCTTGAATTCAACATAGTAGGCACTTAATAGCACCTGAGAGCAGTTTTGGCCCAGTGGTAACGTTCGCGATTTACGAGTTGTAGGTCGTAAGTTCGAACCTAGACAGGCGCTTTACTTTGTGTCAATTATTTCATCACCACTGCTCTCACAACGGTGAAGGAAAACATCGTGAGCAAACCGGCATGTCCTAGAACCAAAAATTCGAAGACATGTGACATCTACCAACCCGCACTGGGCCCGCGTGCTAGATTATAGCCCACTCCCTCTCAAAGAGAGGAGGCCTGTGTCCCAGCAGTGGGAACAATATAGGCTAATTATGAGGCACTTAATAGATCTCTCACTTCATTTAGGACAAAGAATTCTTCTTGATGCGATGAGGACATTACTAAACTGCTAGGGCGTGAGATGCGTGACTCAATTCATCGCATTTAAATTACCTATTTAGTTAGATAGTCCACCTACGCCGCAATAAGATACAACTAAGCCTACCATTACCGAAAGGAAACCGAGCCATTTTTCAAACGAGCTGTTAGTTTAAGTTCACACTGCAACATTCAGGAATCTTATGATACGTTTGCAGAATTTTATGTAACTGTTTTTAGATATTTGTTTTTAGAGAAATATCTAAATCGCTGTTGTTTATACGATACCCACGGGAAGTGACTGTTTGGTGGTAGAGACTGGTTGGACCCTTTGGTTGTCGAAGTGGAGAACCATCTATTTCTGGACTGTGATAGGCCGACTTGATTACTACTCATATGATTCGGGCCTGAATAACACTAAAATCGAAATTATCGGTTTCAAATCAACTACCATGTTCTATAATGTTCTTACCTATTTAACTTGCAGAATCTATTGGCAACCACGCAGTATTACGGTGATCTAACGGGAAGTGATTATTAGTTAAGAAATCTAGGAGGACATTCCTCGCAATTGACAACATGCCATAACATGTTAACACGTATGAGTTTACGCTAGAATTTCAGCAATTATTCATCCAGTCAGGTGCTTGCTGCACAGACTACGAACAAGTTTGCAAAAGTTGCGAAAGGGTATTAATGTATGGTACATGACTAATCGATTCGCCGTGAGTTTACACTTTACATTCTGGCTAAATGTAACGAATTGGTCATACCGCGAGTGTTTACACTATGGCCTATCGTTTAGGGGCACACATCGGAGCGCCAAAAATTATGAAATCAAATAATTTAAAGCGTGTTGTAAGAACGGAGTTATCCGCGACCTTCGGCACTCGTGAGAAGCATCGGCGCGGTGCGCGTGCGACTCGGCATTGTTTCTCGTTAAATAATCGACAACAACCGCCGCGTGTTGCAACTGACACTAACAATCATAGTTTTTGATAGTCGCGTGCATCAATACGTCGTAAATATAACAAAAACATTTATGTCCGCTGCCTAAAGAGTTGGGAAGGAAACTTATAGGCCAGTTGGTTAAAGTTAGGTAACACGCTGACTTCAGCAGGGAAACGTGTTGCCGACTTCACGCACTTTGTACGGCTGTACAAGAAATAGGTGATATTCCAAACCAATTATATTCAATGTGTGTGAGCCACTAAAACAGAAACAGTTATTTATCTCGGCGATCGAATGGAGCAAATTGTGGGAAATCTCTAAGAATAGACGAGCGGAACGAAAGTAAGATGGCTGTCGGTCCTCGCCTCCGGGTGCAATCACAGAGACGTAATACTGTGCGACGACTTATTTGCATTCAATTAACGATTGTTCAACCAATTATCAGCTTCATTCGAAAGAAAGATTCTGCTGGTTTGATTTCTTTTCTTGTCTCTATAAGGCATGATTCATGAACAGTCTCTTTGATTACTGGAAAGCTTTAGCATGACCATAATCATATAAGTATGCGCTGTAACTGGATAATTTTTATCAGTTTCAATTATTGTAAACCAGTGCTGGTGGGTAATTTTCAGTTAATTAAACATTCACACTGGTATTTCACCTTCAAATAATTGGAAAGAATTGTCGAAAATGCGGAACACTTTAGACCCATTTTTACCAGTGTGGAATAATAACTTTAATAATGAGATCCTGTACGATTAAGATCTCTGAGCAACTCTAGTTCCGTGTAAAGGTCGTCAGTATAATAAGGATGCTTCTTCAACAATAACTTCCTGACCATTACCCACAAAATTGTCCGTTTAGTTATAAAGTATTGCTGAGTCATAACAATTTGGAGCAAAACAATACAAAAGATGAACTTCAAGGATATGATGTCACGGTTAAAACAAATGCGTGATAGATCGTTTATTGGTAATTTGAATAAGTGATGCAATTAAGCTTCTCGGTACTGTAATTTAAAACCGTTTTCGTTTTATTACTCGTCAGTCCTAAATCGCCGAATACATGTAATAAAACATTTTTTTTTATATAGCTAGTGGCAATGTTTTAGATTACAGGCTTAGTTAATTAATGGCAGTCATGAATGATATATGAGTGATCTCCGGTCGTGGTTCTCACGCTTGTTATCGAGCGCGCATCAGTCGCGGGCGCAGGATCCGGCGCGCACCCCGCCAAGCAACCAAGGTGACTTCGCAACGAATGCTTCAAACGTCAAAGAACATCTTTTGACAATACAATTCTATTGTTATCTGATAAAGTTGTCTGAATTCTGACTGTCATTGACAATTTAAAATTATATTCACGTCTTTATATTTTAGTAGAATAAATAAACGCTTTCAAGATTTAATGAATATAAAAATTTTAATGTTTCAGAATACCGATTCAAATGCTGATCTTGATGGTAATGAAGGCAATTTATTGTAATAATAATAAATCTTGTAATAAGGTGCTTCCTACCGCGGAATTGACATAGATTTTTATCCATCCACTTCCGAATGTGTTTACGGCTGTAGTTAGGCACCATTATGCCGCATGTTTATTGTGTGATGATCATTATCCAGCCTACTTGCGATGCTCGCAACATCTGCTTATGTAAGTAAAGTGCAATAGACTCAGAAAGCGGTAGACGGAGGAATCCTTAATTGTAGAGTAAGTATGGTCATTTCCTACAGTCTCAACGTGCAATACTGGATAAGAGACAGTTATACTTGTGAAAATAATGCCAACGGAGCGGCTGCTCAGTGCTCACCAGCTTGTTGCAAAACAAATGAGGTTTTTACACAAGTGCAGTGCATATTCATTTTAAAACAATGCGTGTTATGGGAACCTTTGGAAGACAACAATAATTTTGTCGCAGTTGTTAATCTAAATTGTAATTTCGCAACCACGTGTGTTTAGATAGATAATCTTTGTAATATTTTATATGTGTTCAACACGAGTAGCTTTGAAGATATATTGAAACGTTTTATACCAGACGTAACGCAATATGCTTCGTGAACTTTACAACTCTAAAACAAAAGTCGATACGTGTGTCGTAACTAATGAAAAAATAACAATAGATCATCAAAGATTCCTCAACAGGTTGCTTCAGTTCGCCATGGTCTGTTCGGCAGTGGGCAGTGGTGGCGATCCTCGGCCACGCAGCGTGAAGAACATTTGGTTCACGGCCACTAACTAGCGGTGGCGATGGCGAGGTGGAAGCCTCCCTGTCCGTAACACTCGTACGTGAGTGAGGGGCGATCGCTTCCACTGCGCTACGACTTTGTTACAAAATAATGAGGTTTGCAAATCCCATAATACCTGTACTTATGCAGATTAAATGAAAGTATCGGTGTTGTAAGGCGAAGAAATATGTTATGAATATATTTTGAGATTATTTTACGTGCCGATTATCGCCAGGTGCTCTGCAATTAGATACCTATAATTGGCACTATCTTACCTAATCTATGCTCTTTGGCAGTACGTTTTTTTGATGCTGAGACGATCCTAAGACCTCCTGTTTTATTCGGAAATAACCAGTGTTATTGAAATGTGTAACTTAAAAGCAGAAGTTTAAAATGTAAACGAGCCAAAACCCAAAAGTTAGTGTAGCAAGAATAATTTCCTCATCTAATTACCCAGTCTTCTCACAGTATCGAACACTTCGAAACGAAAATCCAGCCTGTATCACAACCGCCAAACAAACAAAATGTTGCAATATGAATGCAGCACGCGACTTCGCGTTTTCATAATATCCATTACCTACAATGCATTGTTTCACAAGCCTTCAACTTTTGGCCAAAATTCGGCGCGACCTTTGACATGAGCTGCGCAGACCGGCCTTCTATGACCAACTACAGGGGAGAATCTTCTAAACATGGCCACTAATCAGCCAAGGTTAGACATGTGTCGCTTAAGACACCATTTTTGGCTAAATTATTGGTATTAAGATCTGTGATTAGATGTGGTTTTGTTTAGAAGGGCAAACATTCGAAAGTTGCTGCTGTGAGGGTAACCGTTTGATAGGCAAAGGAGTACGGAACAGGTGAAAATTTGGAAAAGCCATCAGGCTGTAGAAGGCTTAGAAGGATTGTTTAGATTTTGTTAGGATTGGATTGGAAGGATTGATTGATTACAGACGGCAGCAATGACAAAATTTTAAACAAATTGAAAGTAATTTACCGCACTGGATTAACTCTGTGTAAGTAATATTTTTACACCAATCTATAAATCTTTTCCAGATCCAATGTCTTAGTTGTAGACCAACAGTAAATGTAAATTTATAGAATACTAGTTGTGCCCGAGACTTCGTTCGCGTGCATGTCGTAAAGCAAATTGTATTTCATGGGTTTTCATTTTTTTGAGCGGCACTGTAACTCTTTTTCTAAAATAAAAGCAAAGTAACCCGAGCTACTCCTTATAACATCAGCTATTTGCCAGTGCCGTCAAAATCGGTCAAGCCGTTTCAGACATTAGCAGGAACAAACAAACAGACAGACAAATAGATTAAAAAAAAGTTTTTGTTGTTGCGTTTTAAGTACCATATAATACTTTCATATGCATTGAGTGAAAAGCTGTTATTTTGACATTACAAACAGACACTTCGATTTTATTTATTTGTAAAGAAGATGTACGTTTAGGACACAGACGTTTATGTCACAGATCTAAAATCTACGTAACGTAGTAATCTTGACACGGACAAACTCATCAGTTCATCTAAAACATGTACCATACTTACAAAGTAAGTACTACTGCCACTGATAGGAAGTATAAACGAACGGAAGGAAGCCAACGGTTCTGCTTAAGTAATTTAATATGAACTATTGAACATACAATATCTGGAGTGGAACAATATTGGTTGTATAATATAACTGAGCTGCCTATAACCTGTTCGTGTGCGTGTGCTAATTGAAGTTTAATTATTTGGATTGTAATGGCTTTGTTACACGATGAGGCTGGTTATGGGAACTGTAATGTAATACGAAATAAAACTAAACTAACACTCGTTTGTTTTATAAAGGTTAATGTCTTAAATTATGACTTCGTTTAATACTTTGGTGAAATAATAATAAAGTTTTCTAGTTATAGTGGAAAGGAAGGCTGGAATTCTCAAAGTTATCAGGTCGGCGGTAGATAAAATTACTACTATACTCTGTCCACTAGGTTAACCGTGTTTTGACAGATCGAACTAGTGAGCAATTATATTTATTATGTCAAAACTGATACACGTACGGTATTAAAATATCTGTAAGAACTCATAAATAAGATAATTCAATAAGATTAGGCAGTTTATATATTTATTTTATCACGCATTTTAAAGTTAGCTTTTACTTAATCTGGAATATGTACGTTCTAAGACAGCTGTCAAAAAAAGGTTAACCTAAAGGACAGGGTATAGCTTCTACAACGTGTATCTTAGTATAGAAAGCAGATGACTTTTAAGCGACATCAGAAGGCCAATTCTTGACCTTAAAAAATGTTCAAATTCAAGTCGCACTCTTATCTCAGCGACAATCAATGTCAAAATGTATGTAAATTGAATGTATTTTTGACAGATTGAGAATGAGATTAGAAGGCGCACGTTCTAAAAAATACGAGAATTGACCCTCAGATTACTGAGAAATAAGTATATGACACCGATTCTGAAACAATGAAAGTACCTACTTAATTCAGACATTTGGTAGCCTAATCAATTTAATCATACAAAGATATGGTAGGTTATATATGTTATGTTAGGATATGTTTGAGTACTGACATTGATGTTGTTGCTTGAAACAACAGCAGGAAACTGAATCACGACTAAATATATTATTACGAGTACATAGGATTAAAAAAAAAGACTTAGACAGCTCCCTGACATAAATGTTCAGTCAATTTGTATGGCTTAAGGTCATTCCTACGCATCATCCTATTTATGTCAGAGATCATATTTAATGATTACCTACCGGCACGGCGAGGTCGTCTGAAATATATTTGATGCTTTTCCTTTTTGCTCATCGCCAAACAGATAATATAGTACAAACGTTAGGTAAATCCTTGAATATGTAGACAGTGTCTGGGTTGATCTTAATTTATAAGTCCTAGACCACATTTAAAATATGTTAATCGCAACGTAATAGTTGAAATGAAGTGCCGTTTTCACGATTTCCGAATGGTCACTACTCACCTATGTAGCAAAATATAAAAACAGAACATAATTGCAAAAATATATATAATTAAATGAAATTATCTACCAAGTTACTTAACGGGAGCTTAATCGTATGTGAAACAGACCCGGGGCTTGTGGCTAAGTAGTAACAGCCACACGAGTCTATCAGGTTAAGCTATGCTTGACGAGGTTGGTCCGTGGATGGGTGACCAGCTTTACATACCAAGAACCCTCCGTGCCTCGGAAAGCACGGTCCCGGCTGTCATTCGTGGATCTTTTACAGTCGTTACGGGTCGTCAGAAGCCCGAAAATCTGACAACCAGTCTTACCAAGGGGTATCGTATTACCCAGTAACTGGGTTGTGGAGATCAGATAGGTAGTCGCTCCATGTAAAATACTGGTATTCAGCTGCATCCGGTTAGACTGGAAGCTGACCCCAACATAGTTGGGAAAAGGCTAGGCAGATGATGATAAGTATGATATAAGATTTTCTAAGTAGTTTCTTTTCAATACACTTGACTGAATAACTAAACGATCTTATTCCTACATTGTGTTGATGTGCGTTCATCAAAGCAATTAAGATCGGAAAATAAGTTAAGATCACACGTGACCTGTGACCGTCTGTTATGTACGTTGGCATTTGAATTTTAAATGATGATGCCCCTTTGCCCCCTTCTCATCGCTATAAACATTAGTGGTTTATCTGCGTCACTTCCGGTGCCATAAATACTTTGGTCGTGCCAAAGGTAATCAGTGATTCTGCCTGATGTTATAAGTGGTCGAAATACTTTTTTATTGTTATTGCCTTCTAAGAGCATTTGTGATTTTGCACCATATCTAATTCGAATCTGAGAACGTAAATGTATATTGAAAATATGAACTGAACTGCTAAACCTAAACATTTTGTGAATGGGAAGACTATGTTTTTTTCTTGATTAATAAGAACTAACAAGTTCTAAGTAATTGATTACAATCTAGCCTAATAGACTAATGAACAATTTAACTCTAACTTAATATTTTACGAGATAGATTATGTTATAACTAAGAATAGTGTTAATTTGCACTTTTACACAGTTTCACTTGCACTTTCTTAGGCTCTAATAATTGATAAAACACTTTGTTCATGTGTTACATGTACAGCACCATTAGCACCTCACTATTATTCATTCACTATATAAATACTACACTAACTCAAATGGTTTAGTTCTCTTTAGCCTACGCACTAAGTCCGTGTTGTCTTGCAGCTGAATTGCCTCGACATTCACATGTCAGTGAAGTCTGTGTTCGTGGGCTTCAGCAAATTTTTGATGGTGGTGACGAGGTCCATTTTAAGGTCACGGTGGAGGTCGTCATTTCTAATATACCATGGAGCATTTGCAGCATCCCTGAGAACTTTATTTTGGAATTGTTGGATTATGTTAACGTTGCTTCGTTTAGTACAGCCCCAAAGTTGCATGCCATACGTCCAAATTGGCATAAGAATATGCTTGTATAATATAATTTTATTATGTATTGATATGCAGGATTTCTTTTCGAGTAACCAATACATTCTTTATAATGTATGTCGAGTTCCTGTCTTTTCTTTTTGACGTGAGATTTCCAACGCAGTTTGGCGTCAAGAGTTATGCCAAGGTATTTGGCAGTATTAGCATAAGGCACTTGCATGCCGTTTATATAGATTGGGTGGTAATCGCAATGTTTGTTAGTAAAGTCAATATGAATTGATTTTGACTCATTCAGTTTGATCTTCCACTTTTGTGTCCAGTCATAAACTTTGTTCACAGCTAGTTGAACTTTTACTATTGCGTCTTTGAAGGGAAGACTATGTGGGCCATATTTTTTGTCTTAGTTAATGTTAATCATGGTCTGGCAGTTTGAGTAATTTATGCGGCCTACCCAAATGTCCTTTCCTTGGTATTGTTCGACGAATCGTTGAGCTCCTTAAGTTCTGAGTTGAGCTGCATGGTTACTGACAATTGCGTGCACTGATTGTACAGGACAGGTTTACTTATTCTGTGTGTTTTTTCCTCAAAAGACTATTTCAGACATCAACCTATTTGGTCTTCACATGATCTGACCAAGATTATGTGTGGACATTAAAAGAGACTGTGACCTCTGAGTTTGTTTCGGCCTTTCTTCTCAGAGTAGTCGGATATGAAACACCGACCGGCTCTAGTTTTTAAAATAGGATTGACGTCTAAAAGTGTTTGTGTAAACCTACTTACAGAAATAAAATCATTTATCATACCACATTCAAGTTATCATAGATTTGCATCGAGTTTTCTCGGGCTTCGAATTAGACTCAGTGCGTAAGATGTACCTAGTAGGTACCTACGCAAGTTAAATAAGTTTCCCAATACACCTAGCCATGGCTTTAATATGCAGTTATTTGCAGTACAGGTATTACCTACATACAGGTACTATTTTAAGACTACCTTGGAAAATATGCCTTCGAGTAATAGGCAATACTTTGATGGAAGTACATTGCGTTAAGTGTTTATTTGTAATTTGAATACCTGTGACCTTTCTTGAGGAAATATTGATGTGTAAATACATACAAAAAGGAGTAACTACTAAGAATAAGGTGCATTTTTTGTTACATTTTGAAGATTCTGTATGTAATGGTTTCAGGAAGTGCATCAGAACACTTTTGTTTCATTCAAGGTTTAACTCGGTAGCTCAATTTAAAATATCCTTAAAACAATCAAGAAATTAATTAACTGATACTTTGATTTTACAAAAAAAAAAAAATTTTAACTAACCGCATCGAAACATTAAAAACTGCAATATTATAGGTAGTATTACGTATATGCATTTAAAAATTACTTTACCTATATTCTTTACTATCTTCTGCCTGCTGCGACTTTGTCCGTGTAAACCTTCTGGCTCCCCCGACCCACCGCGTCGTATCGCATCGCCTTCCCGTGCTATTACTTTGTTTTCACTTAGCGTACTTTCTGATTTATTTTATATTTGCTCGGCTCCTAAGGGTCGTAGCGTGATATTATATTAAACTTGAGGAATATTGCTATATATGCGTCTCCCTCAAGAATTGGGCTCTTAAATAAAATGAAAAAAGGATGTAGCGCGTACAAACAAACAAACTCTTCTACTTTGTTATATAAGTATAGATTTGCTACCTCTAAAAGTTGGTCGATGAAGTAGGTACGCTTGCTAAGAAGAATCATTGTATAATCATCAATGAATCATCAGTAGATACCTACGTCGAATCAATGTTAACATCGGCAGCGAGAAGACACGCCTGTTTGAATTAGTCAATTCTATGGGCGGGATGTTGCACGCTTCACATTTGCATACAATCTGCTCTTTTATCTAATATTGCTTTGCAAAAAATCTTCGAAGCACAATAGCGTGATTCCTAAGATCTTTAAATGTTATGGGAAGCTCGAAGTACGGTGTTATTTCAGTTTTTTTTTGGTGATGGTGGTTGCAAAAACTTGTATGTTGATGTTTATGTGTTAGGCATTGAAATTTCCACCATTTTCATTGCGGTTAGCAACATTTTTAGCTTGTATTTTTTAGCCACTTCACACATAAAGCATCAATCAAGAGGTATATTCACAATTATCCCGTCTTTGTCTGTCACAGCTCTTGTGTACATACTAACAAAGCGCATTGTTTTAACAATTAGAGAATAGCCCGATAGATAATATTAAACACTTTTTGTTTGTCCTAATGAGAGGTACAATGGATGTGTTTGATCACAAATGCAGAGGCTACAGTTATAACGAATAAACACTTAATAAACATACCCTTCCAATCACAAGCGTGGCCTTAGAGATGTAATTAAGTTTGGTAGCGATGCAACCACTAAATTACTATTGGTAACTTACTAATTATATTCTCAATTGATTTATGTTTGTCTGTATGTTTCTTGAGCTTTGAAGTAAATAACATAATAACAAAAATATTCATTGGTAACTGCTTGACAGGTGGTTTCCTCTGTATAAATTATTTCATCACCACTGCTCTCAAAACGATGAAGGAAAACGTTGTGAAGAAACCGGCATGTCCTGGAACCAAAAACTAGAAGACATGTGACATCTGTTAATCCGTATTGGGCCCACGCGGTGGGTTCCGGCCCGTTCACTCTCACAGAGAGGTCTGTGTCCCAGCAGTGGGAAAATTATAGGCTGATTAGGCTTATGCTATGTTTGCATATGTGTCTCTTAGATATGTGGAAACAGGAAGGAATTCGACCTTTTAGTACGTTTGATATCCGAGAGACAGGTACAACACGCAGATTAGGTACCTGTTTTATTATTATTGCGCTACTTAACACAAAATTTGATAATCAACGCATAATTTCGCACTTCATTAACGTTCATTACGATTCATCTAGGAATAGCAAACGGACTAGTAATAAGGTGCGAGCAAAACCGTATGAAATTGATGGTGAACAATAAATTCGGTTGTAGTACATCCCTAGACATAACAATAGTGAGCGGAGGCTAGAGCCTTGCGCGGACGCAGCACGACGCGACGCTGCGAACGTCCGGATGCTGCGATTAATTCCCGAACAGCGTGATTAATGATGGCCGCTAATTATCTGCTCGTCTGTAGGGGCGTGAGAATGATTCTTGCACCACATACGAGCCTTTTTCATGTGGAACTGTATGTAATTACTTCATTATCTCGTTAGCCTTTATGGTGATTTAAGGCTTGAGTCGTTTCGAGTTGGATTTTAGCTTTTGAAATAAGTACTTAAACGCAAGTCTATATACGTAGTATAGGCGCCGCGAACAACACCTGCTGCATAGAGCAATGCAGTACAAGGCCAAATCCAAGAAGATCGGCCAACGTATTCACACATGGAACGACAACTTAAAATAGGACATGAGATACTTCGACAAGGGAATTATTTTTTGTAGGGATACGGCGGAACACAGAAATAAGATCAAAAAACCTGCTAGTGAGATTTACGAAAACACTGGCAGTAAAACGCTGACAAGCAAGACCGCAAGACCTACGACGAAGACATTAAAAACAGCAACATTTAACACAGCAGAAACCCCGCCAAAAGATTTACAGGTGAAGTTCGACCTGAAGCACCTGGCCGCGACGTCGTTAAAAGATGCCCATCCATAGACAAATATCACCCATCTCTCCACTAGTCCAATGCTCTAGGATACATATCCGGTAGGCTCTTAAATCCTACCCTTTCCTACGGGCACGTCTTCTCTACAATTACCGCGCCCCCTGGTCTACTCCTTGATATGCAATGGTCGCTGTAGCACCATGAACATGAGCCTACAGGACCTAGTGCGAATCTTGGGGTTCATTCGATTAATCGAGTCTGGTTTAACCACGCTGGGATCGGTGCATTTCATTCATTCATAAACGCAAGTCTATATACCTATACTTAGTAATTATATTAGTATTGGCCAGGAATCAAATGATTGACGACCTTGGACTAACTTTTTTGGGTTATTTGGAACCGCAGATAATGCCATGAATTTAGGTATTTCCTAGATCCATATGTCTATTTATATCATAATATATTGTGTAGTAGGCATATTTATAACGTAGTCATTAGTGATAGGTACTCTTTTGAATATTTTGTCATGTGACTAATTCAATTAATTATATAATCAAGCGAGTTTAACATCAAAGGTTAGAAAAGTATTCCATATTACGAGAAAAGCAATTTTAGTATCTACTATAGTTACCACATCATAGACAATACTACACGATATGCAATATTTTATAAACAAAAACCAAAATTGACACACAGATCGATAATAACCAGTTTCCCAATTCACGTATACAATATAGTATCGTTACGTATTTATAATAATAGTTTTTATATAAAGAACGAAACAATGGCTAAGTTTCCACATAAATATACCCTTTGAACGCTGCCGGGTCGGAATGTGAGCATCCTCTAAGCTAAAGGTCACCGCGAGGTCACCGCTCGTAATGAAGATACTGGAACGTACTTCAAACTGAACACAATAGGAACGTTACAATTTTGTAGAAGGTGAACCACGGAATTTAACTTAATTATTTTAATTTGATCCAATTTTACAATTATTTGTAAACAGGTAATGATGTAGGTAAATTGTACAATTATTACACATATTATAACGTCATAATCAGTCTTCAAAGTTCCCACTGCTGGGATTCAGGCCTCCTCTTTTATCAATTCTAATTTAATTACTACTATAAGTAAAACGGAATAAAGAAATATTAAATCAAACAGATATTATGGTATTTAAAGAAACTGCTTAGATATTAAAATACCTACTCATCTGGATTGATGTCGAGAGGTAAGGTGCACGAAAAGCTGGCAGCACTACGACCATAGCTTTCTTATATCTGTGACTACGACGTAGTCGGAGCCAATGTTGAATCTTTGCCCAATGAACCGACAAAAATAATTGAGATAAATAATTCCAAACAATTCACGTTTTCATCTCAATAATCTGCAAGTAATCCGACGAAGGCATAAATATTCTAAATGCATTTCTTAATGCCAAAATTTTTCGAAATATGACTGTGACTAATATAAGTAATCTGCATGTACTAAGTTCTGCCTCTTACGTGATAATTTACAAAACGAGTCGGCCTCGAAAATACTCTAAATAAAGGATATTTGTTAACATGCAATATTAACGAAGATTCTGAGGAATCTCGATGTGTTGGCAACTAGCCACACGATACACGTAGGTATGACCAATTTCCTGTGTAGTAACGATTAGGATCAACATATAATGTTACATGGGTGAAGTAAGAGATGACTACAGCGTTACACCACCACCATAGGGTCACCATAAACATAAATCCTTGTTACTCATTATTATACCGCGTAGGTATGTGGCAATACCATGGAATTCGGAAAGCCAATTTAACATCTAAAAGCTCGCACTTTAAGATCCTGATTAAAATTTTATTTAAAAACATTTGTCAAAATCTAAATACAATGGAACCGGACCTAACAGATGCCCCTAACGTTCTAGACATCTATAAAGGTCATAATAACTACACCATTTATCTTCGAAGTCTAATAGCACTGCAGGTTGAATTAAATTAAAATCAGGCAAGTGTGTCAAGCCTAGGCACATGCTCCTTGACATAACTACCTAATAAAATCAAATTTTGCTGTTAAACGCACCTTAAAATGTTGTCACAAAACATCAAATGACTTAAGTACTTACTGTTTGGCATTCTTCACTAATGGCTCGTACAATAAAAGACGTTACAACAGTGAGGTTATCTTGATAAAGCGTGTGTCGCTCATTCCGCTATCATCGCGACCTCGGGCTGATGGTACGGTGCGGCGGTAGATCGCGGACGCTCGTGAGATGACCCCAGGCGCTGCCCGCGGCGATCTGATGCAACCATAACGTCGTAAGGCCCATCTTTGTCAGAAGAACTCGCGGTAATGCAAGAGCGTTGAACACTTACAGGTACTGTAATACAGGTGTATTTCTCGCATATGGAATGCAATGGTTCTTAAAATCCACACAAAAACCCCAACAGAGCAGTTTAACTCCAGAGCAACATACACACAAACAGAGGAGTGTTCATGCCCATTAAAAAAATATGTATGTTAACATCAGAGTTATTACGCAATTACGAATATTTTGTAAAACTTGTCAACCTCACTCTTTAGTGGGATTGACAAGTCCGGTATACTTTTATACTGGCCTTCAAGAGACAGGATTTTTCTAATTTGAAGAGCAGGGGCTTACTCATCCGTAATAGCCATACCCGTTCCTTATTGAAACAACACTGATGTTACCTAGGCTGTATTTTGGTAAATAAATCATTACTTACTTATTTTCGTTTTCATCATGTCGATGACGTCGACCGTTCGTGTTGACTCATTGTGGTGGATAGCAGCAGGATTATTGATCATACATTGTGTTTTGTAGTGATCAATATGGAATGTTCGACGTCGGTCGACCGCAATCTATGTAGTTACACCTTTACATAGTTTTGAACCAATTCGTGATTAAACATACATTTGTTTACGATTGCAAATATTTGTTTACATAAGTATTCACAATAATTACTGAAGGCGAGGTATGAACCTCACTGGCGTGTTTACGTGAAGAATTATATGGAAGAGGAAGTGCTGAGATTGCAGCCATTGGCACTCCGCTTTCTGTTGTATTTACTAGCATTCAATGATTCAACGGATAATTAAAAATCCACCCATCATACTCGGACATAATTGCTGTTCTAGTGAAAGTATTTATTACTTGTTTCAGCTTTCTTACCATCTTATTTGTTCAGTATTATTTTGATACATTTTTGCATGAGAAAGCAGGGATATTAAACCCAGTGTCAGTAGATGAAGCGAATGTTTGACATTGTCCTATTGCGACGACGTTCATGTCCTACGTGACATTTCATTGCGTACTGCTATTCTCAGGGCATTACCTACTCACGTTAGAATGCATTATGAAAACTGTTCTCACTGAATGTGATTCACGACTGCAGCCTTGTCACACCCACGGCATCTAATTAAATAATACGATGCGCAAAATTTCAAACCAACATTGAATTTATATAACAGCAAATTATGAAATGCTGTATTTAATTTTTTTTTATGGAAATACTGTATCGTAATATTCCAATAAAATGTTGATAAACATTTTCTGTGATAGTAAGCTTAACTTATTTTTAAATCAGAGGGGCAATTCTCGTAATTTTAAGAACGTTCACAGTCTCAATCTGTCAAAAATACCTCAAAGTGCCCTACATTTTGACAAGTTTTTGACATTTGTTTGTCACCGAGATGACACTGCGACTAGATTTAGAACGTTTTAAATTACGAGAATTGGCCTTCTGATAAATTACACCAAGTCCTCCGTCATTACCGCGAGCGCACACGCATGTTGGCCAGCTCGGTCATCTCTCGCGAGTTAACTGGCCGGTTCTTATTCACGCCGCACCAACCCGCACCGGCCTGCACCCGCATTCTACGCGCGTTTCGCAACCACGCGTTTAGTGTAATATCCCCTTTTACAGACGTGTGGCTTGTTTTATTACTCCCATTTTGTACAATTATTCATGAATATCTGTTGCTTCAAACAATTATTATGCAGATGTATGACACAGATAATTTGAATTCAATTTATTTAGATGTGTACAGTTTTAAAGGGCCTGCTGTTTATAGTTTAACTAATTTGTTAAACATGATCGTTAGTGAGCAGATTGCATGCTCATATTTCTGATTTTAAGTTCATCGTACTATTAACTATATATTCATTCAATACATCGTATTATATTCATGGAAAGCCAGAAAATTTCAAAATAAACTTTGTTAGGAATAACATTATAATTATCTTGTCAACTGCCTAGTTTAAAAGGTCGGAAGGGTGATAAAAACAGCACTTTATGTACGTGGGAAACGTAATTAAAGATAAGTGAATGGTTAATAAAGCAACGACCTTCGATTATTTGACAAATCTTAATTGTAATAATAAAAAAATAACACTTTTTTGAAAATAATATGGGATATTTCGCTTTTACCTGACTCTCCCAAATGTCACCTTTTTTTTGCGAAACGTTTATCATATAATTATAACATAAAAATAATTATTAAAAGGTAAACTAAAATAACATTACACCAAAATTCTACAAATAAGTTTTTGGCTACGAAAAAGCCGTAGCCCTCGTAGCTCTATGAAAAAGCCGTAGCCCTCGTAGCTCTATGAAAAGACATCAACGCGCGTAACACACGTGTAAACCCCATATACCTTATGATTTTGATGCTTACAATCAATCAATCACGTCAAAGTCATGGCAAATAAAATTCAATTGATTGATAGAAATAATTAAAATAGGTACCTAACAACTATAATGTTAGCCTTTACATAATATTAGAAGGTTCGAATTTGGTACTGCTCGAAAATAAGGCAATATTGATAGGTGCATGTTTACTTAAGAAAACGAAAGTTGGCAGCTGATCCTGAGGCAAACTCGTATATGTGCACAGCCTCTTCGTATGCAGGTCGTCTAACAGAGCTATGGAAATGTAATACGGGTCAGATGCTCAGCTGTTTGCGACATTAGGCGGCAGACGATTGCGTCCTTAAACGATGCCGCGTAAACCCGTTTGATGCACGCCTATCCGGCGCATAGGCATAACATTCTTTGATCTTACTAGAATCCGATTATTTATTACGTTCATTATGCAACTAGGTCAGAATCGTTTCCATGTTGTTTAATTTTTTAATTAGTCCCTACAAAAATGTTAATGAAGATATGGTTATGTACTCGTATTATGCCCATATTTAGAGATGAACTGTTCCTGATGTTAGCACATATAAAACATGGTTATGACATTATTAACTGTGGTAATATTTCATGTATGCATGTTAAATTAGTCACAGATGAAAGTGATAGTTAGAAAAAGTAAGTACGTGTAAGTATAACAGGAACATTTCTCTTCAGAGATTTCTTTCGCGAAATGTTATGAATATGCAAAAATAAACATTAATTTGCTGCCTCGTGTTCGCTTTGCCGTTTATCTCGTTTTGTTTAACACGAAGTTACAGATAACTTGACGAGCGAGAGAGATAAGTATCATTGACTTTTTAATTTCCTTGTGCAAGATTTAAGTCTTGGAAACTTGTCTTCTCACAACCACTACATTTTATATTAACATACGTGAGAAGCGTAGGCCACCCGAACAGGCACTTATTTTCCTACTTATGCACACTAAGCTACAAATGTCACACTTCTTTACGCATTCTGAGTAATCTAGTAGGCAACGAAGGAACTCTAAACGAAGCAGCTAAACGCATCACACATGTACAAGTACTTACAGACTAGAATTTATTTCTCTTTGCCTCCTCTCCTCACTCCATTGTCTTGATTGTTATAGCACCAGACAGCCGGCCGACAAGACAATACACACTCATGAAGCAATCTGGTGACAAGTTGAAACTCTTATTACAATGACATAAAGTTCAATATGTTGTAATGTCATCGTCATCAGCGGTCGGTGAACAAAAGACGGTGTAGTGATAAATGGGTAGTAAACGTGACCGATGGAGTTTTGAAGCTTGAAAGTTGACCTCTGAGCTTTGAGCTTAATTATTGTTTTTAACTGGACAGTGTGTTATATATAAGTAGATACTTACCACCAGAATTTTCCTTAACCAGATGGTTAAGGAAAATTGAAGAACAGGAATTCATGTATTCAGGTTTTCATATGTGTATGTGGGTTTTTATAGTAAATAAATAAAATAACGCAATTGCTAACAATCTTAAAAGTATTCGAAGATGCTGGAATGCAAATTAAATTTCAAATTGCATTGCAATCGCATTTACTTCTTGAGATAATGACCGATTCTGTGATTCAAATATCTTCAGCAAGCATTGACATCAATTCTAATTTATTTCATTTAATATAGCGATTCTAAATACATATTTTAATATTTCGTTTACTTCAGGATATGTCATAACATTCTTGAAAACACATCCAGGAAGTACCATTAAGACAAAAAAGTAAATTTCCTCGTAAATATCTTGCGCGAAAACATAAACGACGTCCGTTGCATCGCCTAAACAAAGAGGTATTAAAAGTATTATTTATGTCATCGTTAAAGCTACGAAGCTGAAAAGAATAGAACCATAAAGTTTTATATTTCCGTACTTAATATTACTTAGGTATTTTGTTAGAGTTCCGTAGTAAAGAAATCCCTTATTATGAAACTGCTGACCGTAAAATTTTCCTTACAATCAAAATAATATAGGAAGGTAGATAGACATTAGGCTGTTTCGTTTGTTTGGTGATTGAAAGCGTAACTGGTGACCATGGTGTCTTGGATTTGATTTGCAGGTGAGGCAAAGTGTTATAGACGTCTTGCTTTAGGAATTTCTCTGTAGCAGCCTGGCGCCTGGATTAAAGCTCGATTTCGGCAATTGGCTAGCCTTTACTCCAAGGGGTTACACATAAGACGGGAAATGTGGGTATGTCAAACACCTCGACCTATCCCTTCGTGGAATAAAACCGTGATATCACATTGATAGACCTTTGGACTGTGGATATACACATCTGTATAGAGACTAGAAACTAGATTATGTAGTAGCAATCCTTTACCGTAATCTGAGTTCAATATAGGCGAGTATAAGTGAGGTAATTAGAATTTAGAAACGACTTGCGACAGTTTATCAGAAGCAGGGCGTTGCGTCGCGCCGTGGCGTCGTGTCGTGTCGTGGTGGGTGCCTCGTTACCATGGGAACCGTCCTCAATCTCGATTTAACACATCAGTCTTCTGTTGACCTTTTATGTAATCAACTGGGTTTACTCAGGGTTCATGATACTGGGAAGCATTTGCTGAAATATTGTGGTTTTGTAAATTAGGTTCAGGAGTGTAAGCGAAGATTACTGTTAAATTGTAGTACAACTTACTACCGCTTTCCAGCTTGTGTAAATTTTGATAAACATATTATATCTACTTACCAAAAAAAAAAAAAAAACCTCAAAAAAAGTTAAGTAGTAAGAAACGGAATATTTTCAGTAATACGAATATTCGTGCTGATAATAAATAATGATGCAGTTTGCTTACCCGATCGCTTCACAATACAAACACATAAAATAAATCACACAGTTTAAAGAGAAACGACTACATTACCGTCTAACCGTGATGAGTGAGTGCACGATGGTAGGTGCCTCGCGTGAACACGGAACGAGGCACAAGTGAGGCAACACGGGACACCTCATGGGAATCTTTCACGACTTAGCGCCGCGCCACGTCGGCTCGTGCTACTATCAAATGTACACTCTAGTTTATGCGTGCACTGACTTTTGCAATCAATTTAATATTATTTCCATTTCTTCGACGCCGGAACGAAGAACTACGCAAGATGCAATAGCATTTGTATTATTTCTATGATTTTGGCAAACAAGAAGTTCACGCAGTTTAATTGTGTCTGAATTTATTCCAAACACATTAAGGAAATAAAAAAGGGAAATAGTTAAAAAAAAAAAAAAACACCAATTTTTACGAGAAATCTGAAACATTTCGTCAAAAAGAAAAGTTTGTTATACGTACGTACCCTACGTAGAAGTAATTAACACACTTTTGAAAAAAATACAATACGTGGTTATTTTACAAACAAATACCTAAGTATACATGCTGTTGTTTTGCATCCTCGTCAAATTCCAGGAAGCTATTATGAAAGACATAAATAATCAAATAAAATTACGATCCCTGGTAAAATATGAATACATACTTGTTTTTTTAGTTATTTAAGTTTGAACGTATTTCAGAATACACCACTTTCAAAGATCAGAATCGCGTTATGGTATCGTATAAGCGGCCGCGGTTTTTATGTGTGTGTAAAAGGGCAGTTACAAAGGCCGCGTTTTAAAATGCGTATCCCACACAGGCCGTTTTCCGAAAATTTGAAAAAAAAAATACCAACTTATTTTATTATTGATTCGTGTCGAGAATCAGTAGCATAGTTACCTCCTTGAATTCGACGTGGATCCAAAACGACACCTTGTATACTTAAGATGTAGCTGCGCCCCGCGGTTTCACCCGCATAAGTCTCGATCCCTTAAGAATATCGGAATAAAAAGTATCTTATGTCCTAATCCTAGCCATGGTCTACGCAGGTGCCAAATGTCATCTAAATCTGTTTAGGAATTTTAGCGTAAAAGCGTTTCAAACAAAAATACAAAAAATCAAATCTCTTCTCTTTATTACTATAATAATAAATATAAGAGTATAGATTAACCCGTCAAACGTTCGCCTACTAGAAACCATGCATGTAACCGCTAAATGGTTTTCACGATTATAATTATTGTCATTTCCTTTATTATTTAACCGGTGGGGTTCATCCGACATATAAGAGGTTAAACAGTTTGCCTAGTAGGTACCAACGTAAAGTTAAGTAGGAAGGTTTAATTAAATAGATATAATGTGAATATGTTAACAGATAATCAGCATCCTTGTGACTATCTCAATACTTATTGTGTTCCTAAAACATACGCCTCCTTAGATAATCAGCATCCTTGTGACTATCTCAATACTTATTGTGTTCCTAAAACATACGCCTCCTTAGATAATCAGCATCCTTGTGACTATCTCAATACTTATTGTGTTCCTAAAACATACGCCTCCTTAGATAATCAGCATCCTTGTGACTATCTCAATACTTATTGTGTTCCTAAAACATACGCCTCCTTAGATAAATCACTGAGGCGATGTTTGTTTATCTCAATGGCAACTTTTAGCCGTGAATCATCAAAACAATATGCTGTTGTTTAATTACATCTGTTTGTATCTATACAGTGGGCTGTGAGGAATTGAGTGTAGGCACAATTGGTATGGTGTCCCACGCCGCTGATATGCATCTTTAGGCTTTGTATTAGGGAAAGAATTAAAAATAAAATACTGTAGTACATATTATCACACATTGTAAGTATGATGGATAACTGTGACACAAGCCCATTCTTGTTAACACTGTAATTTGAAAACATTGTAAAAGCCAATTATTTTTAAAAGAGTAACCGTGGAGGTTCTTGCCGGCTCTTCTCTATAGGAAACCACCAATTAGATCGTGCACCCATGTAGGTTTATGTGAAACAAAATATTTTGATTTTGAAAGCGATAGATATGGTAATACTCAATACTCAAAACAACGTACTAAAATAATAATAATACTCAAAATTAACGTCAGTCGCTTTAAAACATCATGTGACGGAAAGATTTGCCAGGCAGCGAGGTTGGTAACACTCAGGTTACCTCAAACGTATTTAAACATACTTAGTCATCGAGGCTCTTTGAATGCACCTCAAATAAGGAATTATTGTTTCTTTGACATCTTTCATTGGTCCATAACTTTACACGAAAGGAATTTCCCTCGCCACAACACGTTCCGCTTCTTAGTATTTCCACGACTCGCGTTTAACTACATTGCTTAATCAGTCGTCCGCCTCTTCACAAATTGCTTCACTCACATACTTCTGAGCTAACAGGATGCAACTGCCTGCATGACCCATTAATACCAGATTCTGTAGCATATGTAAGGAAAGGGTAGTGCGAGAACAGTGGTGGCCCAGTGGTAACGACCGCGGCTTACGAATTGTAGGTCGTAGGTGCTTTACCTACTTTGTGTAAATTATTTCATCACCACTGCTCTCAAAACGGTGAAGGAAAACATCGTGAGGAAAGCGGAATGTTCTAGAACAATAAAATCGGAGACATGTGACATCTACCAACACGCACTGGGCCCGCGTGGTGGATAACGGACCACTCCCTCTCACCGAGAGAAGGCCTGTGTCCCAGCAGTGGGAATATTATAGGTTGATTATGCATGCTCTTAATAAGTATTTAAGACAATTTAGCTGATTTATAGCATTTTATAAGCTGTCGATCACCCATTGAGTGTTTTCAATCATTTTCTTACAAATACGGAAGAAAATCAAGCAATATGTAACATTCAAACTGCATCATTAATAAATGAATGTACTGCATTTCTATTAGCCAACTTAACAACCATTCAATAGTTTTCAACTCAATAAAGTCGTTTGGTTCTCCAGTTTATACAAATAAGCACTTCCCTCTTGCAACTGTGTATGGAGTGTTCAGTTCACAGAAGTGAACAGTAATCACACTGTTATGCTTTTATTATATGTACTTATTTACATAATGTCAAGTTATGAGCGCGTGAGTGCGTCTGTATCATAATCATTCCTATCTAATACGCATGTGGCAGATGCAGTTTTTTTTTCTTAGACACTTTATGTGCCCATTCGAAAGTAAAAGTAACATAATGGACACGTAAATTCCTGGTGGGGACAGTACTCTATTGTCATATTACATTCTTCTTTAGATATGCACAAGTTACATCAATCATTTATTGCATTTTTGAACTCCGCTTTCATCCGCTGTAATTGAGACTAACAACATTTTGAGTTTGTAAAAAGCGCTTTATTGCTACATTCACTTTATTGATTAAAATCAAGACACTAAACAAATGACTGTAGCAAATCGTTCCAGAAATAAAAAGTAAAGTATCTCACGCCTATTATACGCAACATGGGCATTATTTAATCAGATTCAAGTAAGTGAATATTATCTTGTATAATATAAAATTGTATGTAATTAAGGACCAGTGGAGTCACATAATTGACGATTTTCTCAATAGATCGGCACGCTAGTGTAATGGATTCTATGGTGTCGTTGCTCAGTCGTGACGTAATGCAATAAAACATATGACTAATGAGCTCACAAAACAATAGTTCATCGAGATAGACATCGCTTATGTCTAATAAATCACGCGTCTGTTTCACTGGCGAGCGCCACAGTGCAAAAAAGGTGAGAGCGACCATTCATGAACATCAATTTGTATGTACTTATTTTGAAATAAACAATGTATACGATATTTTGGTATGATCATTAGCATTGTTTTGTAATATTCCATACCATAATTAGTCTGTAATGTGCCCACTGCTGGGACACAGGCCTTCTCTCTTCGACAGGGAGTGGGATGTAATCTACTCCGTGGGCCCAGTGCGAGCTGTTAGATGTCACATGTCTTCGAATTTTTGGTTCTAGGAAATGCCGATTCCCTCACGATGTTTTCCTTCACCGTTTTGAGAGCAGTGGTGATGAAATTTATCCACAAAGTAACACGCCTGCTGGGTTTGATTTGAACCCATGACCTACAAGTCGTAAGTCAGGGCCTTTACCACAGGGCCATCACTGCTCCTCAGTCACATTCAAATCAAGATTAATGAAATTATCAATCAACCAAAACAGAGGTTACCTATGTAATACTTAATCATTTTTACATTCCGATATAAAAATACTGTTATCCCGACAAAAAACCATATAAAAAATCGAAGACTAAAACTTCCGCTACTTGAAAAATATGATTTCCTGTTTTCGAGAACTGAAAATCCAAATTGCTAGGCAGTCATTAACTACGTGACCTTTGAAGCAGAAACAGGCATAAACGACGTCCGCCGGTAGCCACTGCTAAGTATTAATAAACGTTAACAAAACATTGGATTTATCAACATCAACAAACATTGAATTGATAAACTGCTATTGTACTACACTGTGTCAACGAAGTGACCGGCTACGGGGCGGGCGGGCGAGCTTTCAGATCTCCCCTCCTTAGGCCGGGCGGGCGGCGCGCGCGCAACCGCCACCAGTCCCTTCGCGACGCACCTCGCGACAACATGTCCCCTCTGTGGATCTTGCTTACATTGCTCCCCGTCCTGGGTAAGTCGACGACCACACCGCGTGTGCACCTGCTGCCAAACAAATACACTGTGACATATCGGAAGTGACCGGATTTTTTCCCGTGTAAATTTTCTTTTGAGGTGCCTCGATTTGGTAATGTCGAAGAATGATTACGTGATTTTCTTTACAGTCAATTGTGTGATTTTCTTTACAGTCAATTGTGTGATTTTCTTTACAGTTTGTACTTTGATGTGATTTGATGCTGCGCTTGAGCAGTGAGGAAATAATGGTGTTAGTGCAGCCCGATGCGCGTGCGCATCTCTGTGAAAGTATTTGTTATTAGTGTGCTCCTAATGTGCAGGACGTCCGGGCGCGTGGGAAGTTGACATTACCGGTTTTTTATTGGGAAATGCCATTTAATAGTATTTATTGCACTAAAACCAAAGCACTGTTCTGAAATTAATAAGTTTCAAGCCTAATTAAACAATAATAAATAGGCTCTGCTTATGTGAAAAAATATTATAAATTGGAAAACTACATCTTCACGACTACATTTTATTAAAATGCTCTGTAGTTGTTATTATAAAACATATGAGTTGCTTACAATTTAGGCATACAGCGCGATAACCTAAATTGAAAATATTCGCGCATAAACTTTGTCACCGCAGTAAACTCAATATTTTGTAACACCTCTCAGTACAAACAGCAGGTTGCACATTAGAGATGTTCCCCGTGTGACGGTGAGGTATGAGCGCATGTACGTCATTGCGCAACCGATGCACTTTCCATTTGCGCAGCGCCCGCGCCGATCGCGCATCGCCACGATAATCGATTCCCCGGATTTGCATAAGTGATTTTCCCACGCTCCGCTCTCCGTAAGAACTAGGGCGGCGTGACGGCCAGCGAACGGATGGGTAGCCTCAAGGTTCATGTGTTTGGGCATTTACTTGAGAGTAGACTGCCTCCGCTTATGTGTATTGTGGTTGAAGGGTCGCTTGCAGTTCACCTACAAACGCAGTTAGGCAATTGGCCCGGTTTGTGGTTAGACATTTGTGTTTGACATATAATCCCTTCCTTTCGAGAACGCAAAACCAGGCTTATTAGTAACAAGGAGTTGATATTTCGTGCTTAGAGCGTCCTTAAGACTCTTCGCACGACGCCGATGTCGCATTTGCGAAAACTCATAATTAAAATAAAATTCATTGCATATTTAAGTTTTGGTAACTCCACATTTCAATTGTAGATTCCATGGTTATTAACGCATTTAATACTAACGTTGCTAGAATATGTTGCAACAATGTGAACCAATAACGTTTTTGCCTCATAACATTATTATTGTGTGGAAAATCTAATGTATTGAACCGTAACAATCAAAGCGTGAGAAAAATAACGTTTACCTTGTGTTGGCATGAATGAAAGCGAAAGTAGATACATGTATCGGTTTTATTTGTATGTTCGGTGCATAGTTCATTGAGCGGTAATGAATGGGCGATCACCTGTCGATATTTCACTGATTCATCACAACAATGTGCTACATCATTGCATACATTAACACAAATAGCTGAGTGAACCACTCATAGATTGCATTTGATAGAAAATAAACAAATGAATTTCCGGTGTTGTAATGTGTTTGCATATTATTGTGACATTGATAGCATCTGCTGTGGCAATCAAAGTTGATACGTAATTACGCCACTTAATTTCACGGTACATCAACTAACAGCCTATGTCATATGTTTGCGAAAGTTAAAAGATTAGTGATCTCACAGTTGCTAGCCTCCATCCATAATAACATTTCATATAGGTATTGTAACTGGGACCATCGGTAAGACCGCCCAATCTGATCGCAATCTGCCTAATTGAGGCGTTAATTAACAGGAAAGAAAGTCAGATTTTCTCAAGCATTGCTGCATTGTCTCGATTTTTAGTCAGTTAGCCTGTTGTAGCACCATCATCCTCTATGTGAGAGGAAGAGGGAGAAGGGGGAGGGAGTTAGCCGATAAACCACCACGCGGGCTCAGTGCGGGTTGGTGGATGTCACATGTCTTTGATTTTTTAGGCATTAGACTCATCTAATTTCAGAATTAAGAAAAAGGAAGTAACCCAAAGAAATAACAATTCACGTACACGACAACATGACCTTTTGATTGTTCAAAAGAAAAAAAAAAAAAATTTTATAGTGAGCGTACCTCAGTTAGAAGTTATTACACTTACATAAAGCATACGGTGACCTTTCGCGGAGGATGCTATGGCACCTCACGGCGCGCGCGGTTGCGCAGACGCTCGCGATCTTATCGCTCACCCCGCTGCCCTCCCGCGGCTTGCACATACACCACACGCAGGGGAATTTAGCGTTGTTATATGATCTTTACTGGACTGTAGCAACTTAACACTAATTTTATGTAAGCGGTCGTTAGTTATAGTAGATAAAAATGTGTCCGTGGAGTTTCTTGCCCGATCTTCTCCATAGGAACCTACTACGCTTTGGCATGGGCTAGCTTCATTCAGCATTTGACTGACCGACTTCTTGAAAATTCAAAAGTGCCTGTAATTGGTTTATTTGATACTACAAGATTCTGCCCGTCGTAAGATACCACAATATGCAACAATTAGCCCGCATACGTTTCGATTCCGTAAGAATATAGGCATAAAAAGTATCCTATTATATCCTAATCTAGGTCATGGTCTACCACTGTGCCAAATTTCATCCAAATCCGTTCAGCCGTTTTAGCGTGAATGCGTAACAAACAAACATACAAAAAATCAAAAATATTCCTTTTTAAATAATTATATACGTATATTATTAGTTTAGTTACATGCTTTGAGTTCGAGTTTATGGCATCGTCTTTTAGAAAAAGTTCGTCTATGTAGAACGCGGTCACTATCAATCATACCTGTGTGTCTCCTCCTAAAATTCGATGTTAACGCCCGGGTATTGGACCTATTTACATATTTCAGGATTTCAAAGTAGACGTAAGGTGTCAGCAGGGTAGGGAAACTCTTTTAAAGGGGTAGAGGGAAAATATAATAACCTTATTAATAATTATATTTTCGAGCCGTTTGGGGTTGAAACCCTCGGGCCGTGGGGTCCGAGTGCGCATAGTCTTTTTAAGGAAATTTCGAAAAGACTGGTTGACACTTCCCATGACCCAAGGGCTGGCTTTTACTTTGGCCAGAGGATAAGCATTGCCATTCAACGTGGCAATGCCGCCAGTGTCTTGGGTACATTACCAGTCGACAGCGATGTGGATGAATTTTTCGACGCTATTTTTTAGTTTGTAAATAGTTTTAGTTAATTTAGGATATTATTTTGTTATTTTAGTGTTATCTTATAAAGTAGAGGGATGTGTAACCATAATATTTGCTAATATCCCATTTTTTTCTGTTTCTTATTCCTTCATTCGTATTTCTCATTTTTAAGTACTATGCTTAGCAGAACGGTTTATAAACTATGTTTTATAAATTGCATTTATCATCATTCAATTTGGTCATCTTAGTTAAAACGCACACATAAGACACATTCGAGATTATCGTCCATTACGAATCGGTTGTAACGCGTTTTACCTAAAGCGAGGTTCAAAACAATGTGCCGGAACCTTACTGTCCCCAATACGTAGAACAAAGCTAAGGCTTTAAGTACAGCGGATACGATAGAAGCGAGATCTACGCCGTAGACAAAGATTAAACTAAACTTAGGTGAAACGCCTGCGCCTGTAATCTGTAAAAGGCTTGAAATACTTGGAGTGAAATTAATAAATGTAAAGTCAGGGACATTCATTGCTAATCAAATTGGCTTCCAACTTAATAACAAATTATTATAGAAATATTTACATACTTTAAAAAGCTAACAGTCTTAAAATAATAATATGTACAAGTATTTAAAAAGGAGAGGAAATATTTAAAGGACATCAAAAAATTCGTCCGCATCATTCATCATCATAATCATATGTTCCAAATTAAATTACCCGTATCAGTAATCAAATCACAACTGTCATTCTTTGACAGCTGTTTGAAGCAGCTATTATTATTATTTTACGTCTCTTGACATTTCTCGGGACGCTGGGGTCCCGGACCTTTGGCAGGCGTTCGAGGGAAAAATCAACTCGTAGAGGACCATTAGTTAGACGTTTTTAATTAAATGGGGCACCGACCGACGATTATCCCTGTTCGCACTATGCAAGTGCATATTATTTCTTATTTATTCCTTAGTTAAAATAAACATAACAATCATACATTTCATATTGAATCCCACAAAAACAGCAAAAAGAACTCAATTTTAATAAACGTAAGATGGTATTATTCTATTCATCATCAATATAATATAATTGATTCATTAATTAGATAAAATAATTGAAGTTCATCACTACTCATATAATATAATCCATTTATTATTACTAACGACATAAAAATTAATTACCTAGGTTAATTACATTATTAACTCAATTCAATTATTTTTTCAATCATATTTTTACGTCTTTAAAATGTTTACTACTTGTGCAATTTAATCTAATTTAAATTTTTATTCGTTTTAAACGTAGATTTAATTTACATGCCTTGAAAATAAAACTATCTATAATTATAGACCTTTTCACGAGTAAAAGTCTTCCGCCAAGTCCTAAGTCAATTGCTTGGCAACTAATTTCCCTGACTGTACCTGAAAATTTCCACAAATATTTCAGATAATCGTAACTTTGGCCAACATGAGAATTTAACATAGGGGAAGTTAAAAAGTAACGCTTCCGAACGATTAGTTACACCAGTTAATGAGGCAGCTGGACGATTTTTTCACCTGTCATAACCAGCTCATCGATTAATATCCGTTACACATAAATATTCTACATCGTCTTTCGAAACTAAATAATAAAACGGATTCGATTCATTGACACATGAATACTTTATATTGCTGTAATCGACGGATATTAATATAATTTAATTAAGACTTAGACGGTTAAATAATATTTTATGAGAACATTAATGGTGAAGTCAATGCAGTTTAGGTCACCGCTCTTTCGCAGATCTAAAGTGGCAACATTCAACATTCGCCGGGATTAGCGTGCTTCGAGTTGCCATGTCGCAATATACTCGACTCATTAGACATGTTTACCTCTCCACCTAGTTATTGCACGTTTTGCTTCAAGTGTCGCTTAGTACAATAGTTGCCTTGGACAGTGAGAAATCTCTATCATTGCCATCAAACGTCGACCAAAGTTAACTTGACACGGCAACTCATTGTTATCAGAAATCTGGCTGATGAATAAAGACTGTGTTTTTCAGGTTTTAACGACTACCTACCTACATTATTCAGACGAAATCTTATACATTTGTTACTAACTACCGTCTGGTCGGGTGTTCGCGTTTCATAAACCGCATAATACAACCGTTGGGTAATAATTAGAGACAAAACGGTGAAATAATGGCCATTTATAGCATAATACGTACATGTACGTAATATTTAAACTCAAAAACATGATTTATAACTCTTTATGTAACGATTTACCAAACTTTTTCTCGTAAATCATGGGTAATTACTCGTAGAAATCAGTAGTGTTTTGCAGAAGCCACAGTAATCATAATGTTAAAACCGTGTCAGTTATTACACTTGCTAGTTGAATAACTAATGTGGTTTCGTTTTAGCAATCACAAATCAATTAAAGATACAAGATTTATCTCCCGTAGGTCGTCGTCGTTAATTATGCACAATGTAAAAAAAAGTTACTGATGCATATTATGATGTCATATATATCGATAGAGTACATTTTTATGTAATTTTGTAGCCAGCCTAAAAATATGACGACATTCAATAATGAGCTGTCATAATATCCTCACGCGGAAAGTAGTGTCACTGATCCGGTTACAACGATGCTCGTCAATTAGCTCCGTACACTGAAAGCTAAAAAAATATCAATCAAGTTAAAATGCGATTGACAATACACAAAAAAAAAGGCTTTCAGTATGCGGAGGAGGGCTGTAATGCTAATACAATCTAACTTTATTCCACACAGGGAGCGCCGAAAGGTTCAACTGTAAAAGTCGAATCTTAGGCGCATACTATGCAGACGCGAAGTCAGGATGCAAGGCCTTCCACGTGTGTGTGAGGGTTGCAGGTGGAGGCGTCCGAGACTTCAGGTTCTTCTGTCCCCCTGGCACGCTGTTCCACCAGGAGGCACAGACCTGTACTGATTGGGGTGACGACGACCCCTTGGCTTGCCCTGCAGATATCTACGACGGTCAGTTTGATCTCTACAGGATCGGATCCGGTGAGCCAGCTTTGCAACTAACAAAACGCTCACAAGTATCTTATTAATACCAGACTTAAAGTATGATGAATGTGATGTTTTAGTAAGGATTGCTTTCAAAAGCACTGAACACGTAGAAGCCAGGAGCGGGTCTGGCCTTGACTATTTAAAACTTCCCGTTCCCTTCTGGCCTTCTGTGTTCAGCGCTTAATATTTGATGAAATGATGCATAGGTACAAACATACAGGGCGGTAGGGACACCGACGCGCAACCTGTTACCATGGATTCAGTACACGATTTTTAACCCCTATTATTTCTACGCTAAGGGAGAATCATGATTGTGCTGAATTCATAGTTACAGTTTGCGCGTCGATGTCCCTGCCACCCTGTATAGTGTTCTGGTTCCTGTAACGTAAACCGTGGATCAGACATGACAGAGATGTGTATTTAGCCTTTTTCTGATTTCAATAATGAATAAGATAAAATCGATTAGGTAGAAATCAATAAGAGATGAACGGTATTTGTGAGTGCTGCTAGATAATTAATTATAGCTATATAACTTACGTGTAATTAAAACACGCTTAGAGCAGTCAATCTTTGACTAAAAGTAGGCAGTTGTTAATGTATGGATGTAATTTGAAAGACGATTTCATCTCATCAAATAGTTTGTATAGATAAACAATTATGTGTACCAGGTAGTGGGCGGTAATCAGTTATAATAACTCATGTTATTAATATTTGCGCAACTTCTTTGGAAATTACAGTAGAAGTAATAAGCTATACAAGGTCAACATGCAGTGATGACTAATTATACCTAATGAAAATTATTGGTATAATAAAACACCAGTGACCAACAGCCAGGTACATGATTGCGACTCCTGCAGTAGGAGTCTTATTGGTAATAAATTGCAAAACATTAAGCTTCAGCCGAACGCTTGCAACTTAAAGCTTTTAGAAAAGTAGAATTTGTTTTACAAGGCAATGCAAATTAAATAACGCCTGTTTCAGAAAATATTGTGCAAACTGAAGCTTCATAATCCACTGTAAGCATAGTTATACTCTTCTTTGTAAATTGAGATATATTTTAAAGTATTGTTGCACTTCCACAACAGGATTTGACACCAAGAAGTTGTCGACTAATGGAAATCGCGATGATGAAGCTGAATTCGGTCTCCAGCGCGCTGAGACCGGTGATCGTCGACTATCGCAGAACAACGTCGCCCCCAATCGACCTGACTCCGACCTTCGTGCAGCACACTCGTCTGACTTCTTCAGTGGGCAGCGAGACCGTGGCCGTGACGAGCAGTCCCTTCCCGCATCCTCTCCAACCCCTGTCTCCTCCCAACAGCCTTATCAACGACAATCTTTCCGTAGAGCTTCTACCCAACGCCCATATCCTACTACCCAACGTACATTCCCGACCACCCAACGCACATTCCTCACAACACAGTACACTACACCCGCACCACCCCCGAACACTCAGCCTCCCGGCCCACAACAACAGTATGACGCACCGTCTAAACGCAAGCTTGTTAGAAAACGTCCCATATATGTGTCCACGAAAGCACCTCCCACCACATTCCAACCCAATACTCAGACCCAACAACAATATTCTGAGCCTCCTCAGCAAAACTTTAACCGTCGCTTTAACGCTCAAAATAAACAATCTTTCTCTCCATCTCCTAACGTACCTCCTCAATACAAACAATACAAGGATGAATACGTTGAAGTTCCCCGAGTCACTCCCAAACAGAACAATAGGTTCTACCCCAGCAGCGCACCTTCCACTTTCCCCCAGTCCCAGTCGACTGCAGCCCCACGGTTCAACAAAAAGGATGGTCTCGTGGAGTTGTACAATTACGATGCACAGTCAACTCCAGGACTTAATGTACAGAACGACAATCGACCCTTCAAAGTTAGAAATAGTTTCAATGTAGCTGATGTTCCTAGAGACCCCGAATTCGTGCGTGCCAAGAACTTCAATAATTACAACAATAGAGTGGAGAATAACAACAGGGAGACTTTCAGAGACACTCCAACAACTATTGACTACAGCATCTCCGCAAGAACTTTTCCCACTACTACGCCCGCTTATAAAAATTTCAACAGCGTCTCATATGAACCAGAAAAGAACAACTTTGTACCTTACTCGAAACAAGCTTATTTTAACAATCCTACGACCACTATCGCTCCGGCCACTACGATCTACTCGACCTCGCGCCCCGAACCTCCGCTCAACTTAAACACGGTAGCGTATAACACTAACCTCGCCTTTAATACTCAATCTGAAAACTTTGCTGAAGACAATGACGAAGATGACGGCCAATATCATCCTCCCCAGGGCGAAGACGATGGACAGTACCGCCCCGAAATATACGGTGACCGCGAACTGCTGGCCGGTGCTCATTCCCTCAATATAGCTGCTAGCGGCAACAGGCTGCCAGAAGATCGCAAGAAATATGCAAAAACACAACCTCCTCTTAAACCTTCGGGTCATACTTCAGCTCCAAGGCCATTCAGACCTGCTCCCTCACCCACTGCACCTCCGACCACGAGAGCTCCGGAAACAACTTACACGACGACGCCTCAGCCGCAGACAGTAAATACTCAGCGCACTTTTGATTATTTCCAAACTTACACCACAACATCGAGGCCAGTTGACTACCAAGCAATAAATCAAAACTTCCAACCTCCTAATGACGCACCTGCTGCTTCGACGACGACAGTTGCTCCCAGAGTGCCAGAGACCCGGCCGCCGCGCCCGCCGAGCCGCGTGCCCGTGCCACCGAGCCCGCCGACGTCACCGCCTACCCCAGCGGCGAGACCCACCACTCGTCCCCCGCACTTCGCGAACCCTCCCCACAACAAAGAAGACAACAGTTATGACTACGCGTACTACGACTCCGACCCAGGGTTCGCAGAGTATGACCATATAGAAGAATTTGGTAGAACTAAAACAAGAGCGTAATTATTACTGTGTAAATGTTAAATCACTGCCATTAAATTAGTCGCCTCTTTAGAACAAATAACTAATTGAACAGTAGCCTTGCGATGTTGGATTTGTTTGACTACCTGATTGGCACTAAGACGTACATAATTTCGTCTAGTTTATACGCAGGGATATAGTTTTAAGACTGTTAATTCGTAAATGCTTCAAGACAATGGAAAAATTGTTTAAAATCAGCCAAAATACTCAACGACGACCATCAAAGTACAACTTTTGTGAATAAAACTTGAAGATATTTATTGAATAGTCCCAGATTCGTCAGATTGAATGTAACAATACCAGTTATATTTATATCTAAAGAGGCTTATCCGTAGTTACCCTAAATTATTTGTGATATTATTATTGATGTTTCTATTGGTATAAGTCGTTTGTTACTGTGTAAGAATTTACAAACAATCGATTACGTATTTGTGCAAGTAGAAGTTGTACTCCCACTTGCTGACATTGGTGTTTACCGATATAGATGTATGTATTATCTATGTACAATAGAAAGTAAGTTATGAGGATAGATTGTAAAATATTTCATTGTAAATAAAGTTTTCTTGATAAACAATGGCTTGTGTAATTTGTGTCACTTCTCAAAGCACGTGAGAACCAGTGAACAATTTAGACGTTTAGCCGAGCACTGCACATATGCAGACAAACAAAAGAACGCTTTCGACACTATCCTGTGACGCAGATAACTATCTGCATACTTACCGGTGTTAAGTCGCATTACAATATAACAACTATTTAAAGAGTTGCTAAAAGTGAAATGTGCGAAAATGCTTTTCCACAAGAGAAGTGTAAGCGTACCTATAAAAAAACCATATTTCAAGATTAGTATTCATTACTTTCTTTTCTTCGCTAAACGTTGCGTGGAATGGTAGATTGGTAAAATTATTATGAGCCAATATCCTAGAACCTACTTCTTCGGTTAATAATGCCCCAAAATGTTGCACATGCTTAGGTCTCAAATATTATAATATCAAATAGTTGAATCAAACTAATGTAAAAACTCAATAAAACTCAAGCACAGGTTTAAATCTTGATTAGTAGTTAAATTTTGAAGGTCAATTTGATTATTCAAAAGTAGGTACTTAGGTAGGTATGCCCTTGGTAAAACATCCCGTCGCAATGCTATATGCTAATTATGCCCTTTGAAAAATAAAAGTTGAAGAACTAAACTAACTCCTTCCTAAAATTGACTGTGTATTCAAGTTCATAGGGTTGCAGGATATTAAATATAACATAAATGAGTCTCTCCTAAGTGCTGCCACAACCTCAACACCTGCTGCTCCGTCTTTCGCATCATCTTTAACCAAGACGTCTTCTTCTAGGTCGCCGCCACCGGTTCATCGGGGCATATTACTACGGAAAACTTTCGAACAAGATTATATCACAAGGTTATCCTTGTGATATAATCTTGTTCGAAAATTTCCATAGATTCCATTAGAATTCTACTAGATAATCACGGTTCACTATGTCATGCGTGGTTACATCTTCCGTTAAGATTAAATTGGAATATTCATGTTTATTAAACCGAGAACATTCAAAAGCTTACAACCAGCGATGCTGGATTTGCACTTTGAGCTATATATATATTTTTGAAGCACCCAAGTCCCCAACCGAGAGAGTTCTAGTACCCGAGTACTAGTATTAGTGTTACTAAGTCTATATTTTGCTACATGTTATTCTAAAAGAGCAGAAAGCATGTTAAGAATTAATAAGAAACGGTATTAGAATAGGTAGAGATCACAGAATAGGTAGCCCAGAGATCTGTAAACGAAAAAGGTAAAGCAACGCCACCTATAGGTTAAACAAAGACTGCCCAGTAAAGCCTCGATAGCAAAGCGGGCTGACAGCATTTGAAGATTTTCTCTTCAGATTGAGAGGCCACTCAGTGTTAATTATTTGCGAACACTGCCATCTGTTATCGAGTAGCAGAAGTATGAACAAAATATTAATTTCCCTCAACAAATTAAAAATATTTGTTGAAATAAATAATTATTATATTCGGTAGGCCACTATAGATAAAATTCAAGTGGCAAGTAGTTTTCATTCAACGACGGAAAATAATTGCATTATGTTCATCTGTTCAAACTACAGATGTCACTAGTAGTCTTTTGTTGCCTATTTATAAATTAAATTAAAATTACTGGAATCATAAATCTTAGTATAATTCCGAACGAACAATAATTATTACTCATACGGATTCCAGAAAGACTAATGGCACACAATAAAAAAAGCAGAAGGAACCCGGGTGCGATGATTTCTTAAAGGTTTTGATAAAGTATCGAACAACAGATTTTTGTACAAACTATTTAATTTTGACGGGCTTGTAGCTTTTTTCCCGGGTTGACGACCTATTTAATAGATCATCCATCCATCCATATAAACGTGGATTATCACAATTTAAAAGCGCACTTTTAAAATGTAATATTCCACGTTTCTCCCAATAAATTATGGAGTGCCCAAAGGGCCAGACCTTGGACCCTTGCTTTGAATAACTATTTTGATATAAATAGTTATTGAAAACAAGGATGTGATACAATAGATAGAATAAGTTTTTTTTTTAATGTGAGTAATCTCAGGTAGGTTACTGTTACCGTTTTAATAAATGGAAATGAATATATGTAGATACAGTGATTGTTTACACTCTAATAAAAAGGCAAACATGTCTTCCAACGGCTTAGTAACCCGTTTCCTCGCAGGTACCTTTTGGTCATTAAACTTTGACTTAATTATGATGTAATTAAATATCAGAACTGATAGGCAGTCTCTCATTAATTCTAATTATAGGTGCTTGAACTATAATATTTACATTCACACCTTCATAATAGGTAGAAGTTTTTTAACAAACATGATCTACAAGTACATTCTTAATAGGTTTCGAAAACGGCAAGTCATTTGGGGAAAATCCGCTATAATATTATTCATCTTCCAAGTGTATCTATACACTTAGAAGATATAGAAATAAAGTAATAAAAAATAAAAAAAAGAACTACTATCCTTATAAAAACCTCATATCCTATAATTATATGCGGCAAAAGCCAAATCATTGTTGGTGCACCTAAAAGCCAAAGGTCGTCAGTTCGTCGTGATTAAATTTAGGTATTTTTGTGACGATTTTGAATTTGTTAGTCATCTATGAGAAAACCGCAATTGCCGTAGGTAATAGTTGATATCTTTACATGGATATACACTTACATTCAGCGTAGTTCGACGTCTGAGATTACCTTAGTACACATTTGTTTGAGTTCTGATCTAAATTATGAAACAGATGCGACAGTTTGTTATTCAAACAATAACTGTCGCAAAAAGTGGTGAAATATAAAGTAAAGTAAATAAGGTGAATATCGTGTTATGTATCCCCTTTAGTGAGTGATTGCGTAACAATTTCACCTGAACAGAGTTTATTTATCCTTTCATCAGATAGTTTTGGAACAGACTATACATGTTTTTTGAAACCTTGATCCCAATGATCACTGATCAAAATGTTGATTGTATTGTTTGAAATATTTGGTGTGATAGCCATATAAAAGTGAGGTAAAAATAGGAGGGTAAAAAAACAAGCTTATATGTATATTAAATTCTTTTTTATTAACTTAAGTATCACAAAGTATAAATGTACGATGACCCTTTAACATATTTACAGAATGTCGTTGTAAGGTACCTATATATAAATACATAATGTGAATAGCCTTGATTCCTGAATACTGCAATAACTGAATCTTGAAAATCATCAAACGTGTCGAATGACTTGAAACTTTGATAGAGTCAAAATTTATTTGTCAGACATTTAAGATATTTTCTGAAAAAATCAGAGGGCAGAAAAAAGCTATATAAAATTATACATTTTTGGTTATATAATCTAGAAGATGAAGAAAACGAAAGTTTGACAAAGACGGTTGATGATTCGCAAGGTACTTTGCAAGTAAACACACATAAATCAGACTTCGTTTAATCCATAAGTTTCTAAACGTTTCATGGTGACTTTTGACAAGAACTAAGTACATTATCCCATCACGTCGTAAAAAAATATTAAGTAACTAGATACGTTTTAATTCCACAGTGTAGTCTCTTCGCAAACAATGAAAATTTGTGAAGGTAGTAAACTTCCTTATAGCATCGATTATCATAACAATAGTTATATCGACATTGGTATCATTACGATTGCCTCAGTGTAGTTGAATTGATGCATGCATATTACCTCACATTTGCTTACCTACATTTTTACTAAGATTTTCTTTTGACTTTACGGGGCTATGAAAATAGAGCATCTATAAAAACCTACTTGGATATTGAGCAAATAAATAAAGTCATAGTTTGAACTGATATCTAATTTTATAGAGAGAGGATCGATTTCACAACGATTTTCATCTTTGCTATAGAATTCACATGAGCATCCAAACACTCTCCTTGTTTGCAAGCTCTTTGTATCTAGTGTATATTTACTCAGTAACACCATCTCATGACAGATCGTGCCGACATAATACGTCTCAGTTCTTACACCAACTATGTACATCGTTTTATGGCGTAACCTAGGCAAAAGTATCCTCAGCGTATTTATCTATTAAGCTAGACCGCTTTGTACTTGAAATTATGTACTCAATCTATTTGGACGAAATGCTCAAACATAACATAGGCAGGTAGCCTACCATGGCCATACTTCTTATATTGGCAACCAGTGGTAATATAAAAGTCCTAGTAATAACTTACAGATTAAAACACTGGCTCTATCTTAGTCCTCTACCATATCCACGTAAGAATAAATAGTCAAGAATCATTATTGTTAAGAATCCTATGGACTAACAGTATTCGGTTTCAATAAATTAAAACTACTATCACTACTAAGCTACGTATACAATTAACTTAAAAATAATTGAGCTTATAGTCTCTTAGAGTACCGCGGCTGCATGCGGGCAATTTTTGAGCTTCCCATTTTGTACTTTAACAAATTTATTGATACTCTTATTCCTCTAGGATGATACTAACAATTATTATGACACCGGACACGACAGTGTATATCGCGCATAATGACTGACTCACGGATAGTAAGTATCAACAATGACAAGTAATTTATGATCAATATAATGTACGTTCCGTGCCAATTGCAATTTGTAAGGGCTTTGTGGCAGAACTGACGCGTCACCCGTAACAAGGTTAGCCTGTACTCTGTAATTAAAGGAAATTATGTGAGTACACATAGTGTATTCACTCGGTGCGATGAGATTATTTATTCTAAGGGTAAGGAGTATGCGATCATTGCGAGGCGACGGCGCCCGCCATTCTTTGCCGAACATCGCCGAGGGCGGATCCGTTCCCGAATCCGTTCAGTAGCGGCAGCATCCTGTCTTTCGTCTCCGACTCTTTCATCTCGGATTCTTTCGGCTCCTTCAAGGCCTCCGCCTCCACGTTCACTTTGGCTTTTTCTCTCTGTAAGTAAAGAATTCGTTACAGTCAATGCATTCCAGTTGATGGAAGGATTATGTAAATTGATTTTATTGACTCCAGTTAAGACTATATTAATCATTGTGAAACATAGAGACGTGATTAATTGATTCAGAAAATGTAATGTGTAGTTGTTTTACTTGTTTAGAGCGATAGAGTACACTTTGTAATTTTACAAAGGCCTACTACTTCTCAATTTGAAAATATTGTATTTATTTAGGCTATATAAATGAGTGTTCAAGCAGCTTTGACTATTTGACAATCTGCTGCATTCAAGCCAAAATAAGTTAAGATGACGAATGAGTAAACTTACTCTAGCAGCTTGCTTGCGGTAGGCCTGTTTATAGAAGTCCGAGAATAGATGGTAGAAGAGTACGGCGTGCATGCCAATCCACCAGACGAAGGCGCGCGGGTAGTCGCAATCGATGAATAACAGCTGGAACGCGTGCAGGAAGACCAGCACGAACTGAACCTGTGGACAAATTACCTCATATTACATACTATTCAGTAGACCAGTTTTGAAAATGGTATTTGACCTAATCATTTCTGCTATTGCGATATGATCTATAGGTACTGCTTAAAATACTACTTCTAAGCGTCAAGTTCTGTCCATCTAGCTAGAGTATTGCTTCTGTAATTATCCCTTATGGATAGGAATTATTGCTTAGGGAAACGCAGTATGTCATAAATTCGTTATAATCAACAAGGAAGAAGCTGCCAATCCTCTAATCAGAATCCGTTAGCTGTATCCTACGTCACCAACAGGAAGACAAGGGTGACGTTTATGTCCTATTCATTGGACCTGCTTGGAACGTGTGACGTCATGTAATGGGCCATCCGTGCCAACGGCGTCGCTCAAGGATAGGCGCTCGCCCAGTTAAACTGATTGCAAAACATTGACATTGGTGTACAACGTAATATCATACCTGAGGCTATTCGACCATCACCGACTTGTCAAAATTGTATTATAATTTATAAATCAACATTTATTAGGTATTATCTTATTTATGTAAGGCGGTTATAAACTTACAATTATCATGTCAAGGAGGATCTGTCTCTTGCTAAATTTCCGAATTCACATTGCAAATATAAGATAAGCAGCTTTTACAAATTCCAATGAAAGATAGAATTACGTTTGTATAATTCATTTGGATTTGTGTTTGTTTGCTTATTTGCTATAAAATCAATTTAAAGCTACTAACGTTATTGGCTTGTCCTTACTATAACTAGTCAGTGCCACCCACCCACTACTCCTACAATATCTTGAACCTTGTCTGTACTCTTTCCCTGACGTGTCGAAACTTTTACATTTTAAGTGATGCCAAAAAGTTTAATTTCCTAATGAAACTTACCATCTGTAGCGCTGTGAGGTATTTCTTCCACCAAAGGTACCTCTGGACCTTAGGACCAAGGGCAGCCAGCAAGTAGTATGAATACATGACAATGTGTACGAAGGTATTCAACATTCCGAAGAAAGTTGAGTGGCCACCTGTGAAGAAATAAACACAAACATGAAGTTTTTATACTGAATACTGACCCAGATAATATACGTTTTTGGTACTAAACCAATCGTTAAAACTCGAATCAGATTAGTAGTACATAGTTTATAAATAGGTTTTGCTGCATCTTATTTCACTCAAAGATTATGACGATAAACTTTTCGACAGTTTTTCCTATCTTTTGTCAAGGCGTTACACCCAGCTTTCCTGGACCTTAACCAGCACCCTACATAATTGCGTAAAACACTATCAATCTTAATCTGAATTATTTTGAAGGATATTGCTAATCTATTGCTTCATATGTTCGAAACATTTGTCTGCTTCACAACTTAAATAACGCAATGAATTTTGTTGAATTGTCAAAATGAAAGCCATTACTACTGATAGTGTGCTACAATTACCCCGCTGGACTTGATAAGATAAGTTCTTTTAATAAATTTTGACTTAGAAGATTAGCATTAAGTCCACCTCTGTACATGTATGTGCTTGAAGTATTAAATAAATAAAATCTATTTTGATTTTTTCAACGGAAATGTCATCAACCTTCATGTGGTTTATGAAGAAAGTATTATTAAGGTCAGTAATTAATATATTTGTATAAGTAAGCAGCCTAACAACCACTAATTGATTAACAATGTTAGATTGCTAGTCAAATAACTATTAAAATAATGGTCGAAACTGGTATTCAGTTTCGTCCATATTCAGTTGTTAGAAAACAAATTGTAATAGTGACCGGTTGGTAGCGGTACAGTGGTACAGCGACCTAAAATAGTTTGCTTACATAGAGGTACCCAAAGATTTGCTAAATTTTAACACAGCATATCGACTGACAATAACGGACTTCCCGTTATTGTCAGTCGATATGCTGTGTTTATCACTAAGATCTTTTGGCATTGTTGTTTACACATTTACTCGATTTTGTTTGATCACACGTATCGATCGTCAAAAATCTAGGATACCTGTAGGCACCTTTACGCAACCGGCCTAATGAATATTTTATGGTTCTACAAAAATCCTAGTTATGGATTTGACAGACGAACAAACACACCTTGTGCGTGTTGAGCATCTTTATGTCACTTTATAAACATTACTTAATCTTCATGGAACGCGGTTTTTATAGTCATTTGTCCGAGCAATTGATACTGGCTCTGTATTCATAAGTGCGAAATTACGAACGAATGAGGAAAAAAAAAGTGTGATTAAAAGTGTATCTTGACTCGTTAGTTGTTAGGTAAGTACGTCAGTCACGGTAAACAAATTAAAGACAATTTTCTATTCAATGTACAAACTCTTCTGAACAATTATTTAAAAAGTATAATTATACTAATATAATAAGCAAATAGTGCGCTATGATGTGCATATTAAGTCAGCTTGTGTTTATATTCGATCAGCAGTAAGTAAAGATCACGTTTACTGAACTTTTCAGCATAGTTAGCGGGGAAAATGTAAAGTTACGTGCTAAACATTTTAACGAAGATGTAATAAAGTATATAAGCAGTTGTAATTGGAAAACACCACATAAGAATTTGCTTTACCTCTACCTAACATGTGCCACCTAATTCTTATTAAATGAATCAATATATTGTAATCGCGTCGTGCTTTTCCGTTTGCCTTTGTGTTCGGTATAAATTAGACTTAATGAGCCGAATGTTATGGTATTTCGTGTCGCGAAACCAAATCTTTTGAGGAAGATTTTTGAGGAAATAAAAATGTGAGGCTGGAAAGTCCCTCCGACGAAAGTTAATTAAATTTTAAATTCCTGAGTGTTCGTCTTGCAAGACCTATGTAAATTAACTTATGATACATAGCAGTATTAGGTTGCGGAAAATATACATGTGATAATTTCCCACATTAAGTCTACTGCGATAAAAACTCATACCTACATTTATAGTTTTTTTCCGACAGATCATGTGAACATTTGTAACAAATAACCAACAATTTCTGCAGTAAAAAATAATCACTACTTATACGGGTCTAGGCAGTTATTACTGCTAGCCATATCGGTATTCCCAACAATTTACTTCACAAACTTCGCAACAAACATATCTACCTACCTACTATTAGATAAAAAAGATCTACGTCGTTTTTCTTCTCAGAGGAGTGGGCGAAGTATGATTTAATAATTCATTTCATGAACAAGTTGTATCTACAAGCTAGAATCTTTGTTTTTCACTCCTCAATAATCTCTTTGCATCATCGAAATGTAAGTCTATTGAAAAGGATTATTTACTTCTATACTAACATTAGAACTGATTTCGATACAAATATTGAGACGTAGCGGAGATATTTATTTCAAATAAATAGATTATAGATAGATATGATTAGAACTAAGTACCTGCTATTTAATCTATTATAATAATAATAAAAATTAAATGCTGTTCGTTGGTAAGCACATCACTTGAGAACGGCTGGACCGATTTGGGAATTGTTTGTTTAAAAATGTTCGTGATTTCCAATTAAGTTTTTAAGAAAAAAAAAATTGGGAAGTTTCCCGGAAAATTTTCAACGTCGGGAAAAACTGAACGTTCTTTTTTCTATTTGAATTTTGTATGAGTTCGAGGCCACAGAAAAACGTCTGTTGGATCGGCTAGTAGAATATAATAATAGGAATATGGACAAAAAACAATCGCATAACTTTAAAAAGCTGAAGTTAAATGGTAACTTCTGCATATATTGTGAATCGTGGCGATACACCTGACCACCTTATTTACAATTAATAGTTGTTTGCCTTGACATTTTTTTATAACAGCTGATTTTATATTAACGTATATAAAATGCATATCTAAATTATTTTGATTGCTTAAACATTGCAATGCCTATGCAGTTTAATTAATCAAGCAATATAAATAATATGATTTTCTTACGAGCTGATTTTTCAATCATCTGATAACTTTATTCGAGGAATAATTTTGAAATTTTGACAGTCAGTAATTTCATATAAAACTGTCAAACGTCAATTTTATTCCTCGAAATAAACGTTATCTGCCTGCTATCTATCTGACTTTATTAGTTTACCTAAAAAGTAAAAGCTAATAAGAACTTTGGAATTAGTACGTCTGTTAGTTGAACAAATATTACGATAACAGTAGTTTGAACATGCTGACCTGGTGTGAACTTGACTCCGAACCACACCGACATGGGCATGATGCCGTGGTGGATGACATGCAACTTCGACACGTGGTCAAACTTCTTACGCATCACGAAGAAGATCTGAAAATAAAGTAAACACGTGTTATTGATAGGTAGGTATTTGCACTGCCAATAGATGAATGAAGGCTGCTGAGACAGATGACTTTCAGCGGGGTAATTGCGTAACATACTGTTAGTAGCAATGGCTTTCATTTTGACAGTTCAACAACATTCATTGCGTTATCTACGTTGTTGAGCAAACTAATTTTTCAAACATATAAAGTAATGGATTAGCAATATCCTTCAAAATGATTCAGATTGTGTTTGATATTGTGTTACGCACTTAAGGTGCTGGTTAAACCAAGGACTAATTCTCAAAGAGAAAAGTCCTATTAACTAATTCCACTTAAGGACAATTCTGACGCGACTGTAGTCACAATCCAATAGGATATAAGTAATTCTGATAAAAGTATCTCTACCTATACCAAATTAAACTGAAAATTTCGCCATCGCGAACCTGCCAATATGATTCCGAAGTTGAGAATGTAATTAGAATCTGGAATCCTATTTTATCCATTCAAGTTTGATTGTAGTTTCTAAGAACCTGTACCGCGCCTTAAAAATGCGCGGCGAGGCGGGGGGCGGGACGCCGTGAGCGATTACGAATGAGCGGCCTGCACTGGCCCCCCCCGCCCTCCCCTCCTCGCCGCGCACATACCGAAGGCGCGGTACAGCGGTTTTGGTCAAACTATAACTCTTAATAATATAATAACAATAATTAAATTCATAGTCATTACAGGCACTTTTAAATTGTGAAGGGGTCGGTTAATTAGCCTGTATTATCCCAACTGCAGGGCAAAGGCTTCCCTCTCCTTTTTCCACTCAAGAGCCAATATGGACCAATACCTCATATATTCGACTATTAATTTTATTAAATTGACTTGTAATATTATTAAATACAGATAGATAGACCCTATATTTCAATTGATAGATACAAAATGATATGTCACATTATGGAATACGTAGTTGAATAAAACAAATCGTTAGGTAGATTTTCTTGAAACCACATAGATAAGAGCTAAGTATGTCAGGTATTCACATTAGATCACTGGAGTGGTTTTAGAGATATTTGTTTAATACCAACTACTCAGGTGAATAAATTCAATGAGACTTGACTAGACTTGACTAGACTGAGAACTAATTTATAATAGTCATCATCAAAAACAACTGATGAATGATGGCAATAAGTACAAAGTTTTTTTATGAATGAAACTTGCTAATGTTAATGTAATCTTGCTAAAGTTAAAATATGTATATGATTTGGAACTCTATTCATCAACTTTTTAGAAGTTTATAAATAGTATTAAGTTGTGTGTATTGCGTGTCCAGAAGATGGCATAACAGGAACCAATACCTACTTACCTAGTATATCTTAAGTTGTATCTATTATTATTATTGTTCCTTATTTGTTTATGTCTTAGGGCTGATTTTTCAATCGACCGATAATGTTTATTCGTGGAATAAAATTGACGTCTGACAGTTTTTGTATGGTAGAACTACCAACAATTCAAAATTATTCCTTCGATAAAGTTATCTGGCGTTGGATAAATCAGGCCTTAGTTAATTATACTGACAAAGTATGTAATACTTTCAAAGTTATAAGTAATGTGCCTGAATTAAAGATAAATAAATAAGTTACTACGTACCTAATTCTTTTAAAAATAAGATTTGACTAACCATTCTTCTTCTTAGCGAATCGATGGCATTCAAACGTGTTTGGCCCAAAATTAATTAGCCATTTATCCTTCTCATATTTTTTTTGCAAATTCTCTACATAACATCAACCGTCCATAACATTTTGGAACCTGTTTATTATAAGTACATAAAAAACAGGATCGTCAAATCTAGATCCGGTTAGGACCTAAAACTATTTGATACTCATCTTCACCTGGTATTAATTGCGTAACTGGAATATTAATTCACGGATATGATTTTCAAAAGGCTTGGTCCTAGTAAATTCTTTGAGACTAGTCATTATGAATAAGTGAAAGTAATTCAATAAGCGCCATAATAGGTCTATTAGGCATGATATGCGTGTATATTAATTTTTATAATTTTGATTTATCTTTTAATTATACTCTTTTATATTTTGTGAATGTGAGAACATTGTAAACCTTGTAGACCATTTTCTATTTTGTTATTCCTTGTTGACAAGGGGGCCTACACTGTCGTCCCATACCTATTAATTCAATCAGTCAATTATTTTTAAAAGAGTTACCGTGGAGTTTCTTGCCGGTTCTTCTCCAAAGGAAAGGATCAATTTGAACCGTGCACCTAGCTTCTGACGTTTTATAAGTACCCATGTAGGTTTATAAAATTAAAATATTTTAATTTTGAAAACGAATTTCCAATCAGATCAAGATTCAACCTTTGTCAAGATCGAGAAACTTCCCAAAATAGCCATCAACGCCACTTTATTATATAAGCAAACAAATAAATCTAAGCATATTGTATGTACGTAAGCGTTGCGTAAACACGTCCACCTGGTTGTAAGTACCTGCTCCGGAAGTTAACAGCGCAAGTGTCCAGCCGCGGCCTTGACAGTGAGAAATTAATAACTTAACGAGATTATAGACTTGTTAGATATTCAAGTGGTTAAGTTGGTGAAGGTGGGCTAGTATTTGAGCTAAGGCTTCGGGCATAGTGCCCATGACTTTTAGAGCGGGCTACAATTTTGAAATCATGACTTGGGGCAATAGATTGCACAAAAATAATTTTCAAAATACCAATTTTTATTTATTAGACATTAAAACCACGAGTCAGCCGTTAAATAAATTGTAGTATTCGACTATTCAATTCGTTCAAATGAAGATCAATACGATGAATAACCAATAAGATAAATACTTTCCACATAATATACGAAGTAGATATTAAAACAACAAAAAAAACTAGGTATCTACTTATTCGATCTTGAAATGACAAAACATGCTACTTAAAATGTCAAGTTTTAGCGAAACCAAAAAAATAAATAACTTTAAAAGACAACAGGTTTCTTCGATTTTAGAAATGTAACTCATTATGTTCATTCATTCAATGTCAATAAAATACATATAAAAACGAATTAATGAAAAATGATATTCCTATGATCATCATTGAAAAATGTAGTTTGGATATAAAAGAAAAAAAAAGAAATATAGTTTGGGTTTTTTTTTTTTTTTAATAAAATGTGGTGAATTAAGGAAGTTTTATCAACTTACCGTATCGAAGAATTCTGTGAATTTCGAGAAATAGTACCACCAGCAGCCATGTACTGTCTGTAAAAGAATAAAAAAAATATTTATAAACACGATTCAAATTATAATAATGCAGTTTACATAACTCCTACTAAAATAAGAAGGGACACATGTTTCTTGCCTAAACCTAGGAATTAAGCTAGGAATTAATCCAGTTATAAAGGTTTCATCTTAGTTTTAAAAAACATAAAAAATGTTCAGCTCTGTGTTTAAATTTATCGCTAACTAGCTTCTGTCCTCGACTCCGTCCGCGTGGAAGCCAACTATATTTTATTATTATTATAAACCTGTGTTGCCCTACTGCAGGGAAGAGGCCTCCCTTCCCTCTTTTCACTTTTATCGGCTTACAGCGATTGCCACAATACAACTATACCATAAAATATATCCTTTGGCACTCGGCAACAGTGTAGCTTAGCTACTATCAGTGATAGATTTTTTGGAATAGGATGACTAGTCTTTTACGATGACGATGACACTATTTGTCTGTTGTCTTTCAACTTTTTTTTTTGTGATTTCGTGGACAATGTTGTGGGTTACATGTGAAGTAACATAAATATGGAATAGATTGTGTATAATATATTGTGCTAATTTAAGAATCTCTAGTTAAGCTTGGCATGTAACTGTTTTTTGTCCCTAACAACTTAAATAAAAACTACCTAGTTTCGAAGATTACCTTCTACATACAAACTTTACCTCTTTGTAGATTTCTATTAAACAATACACTGACTTAAAGCATACATAACGCAGCGTGTGTGTGATCATATGTTGACGCATTCGACATAAGTAATAAAACACAGAAGAATACCAATCACGTAGATGTAAGGTAATAAGGAATACTACGGCTTTATTAGCAATCATTTAGCTTAATTTATTAGTTCCTATAGCAAATTTATTATATTGAACCTAATCAAATACATACATTGTGGCTGGGACATCGGTGCGCAAAGTGTAACCATGAATTCAGCACATGATTCTATGTAGACCCCCTACTAGCCTATTATTTTTTGTCGGTTATCAAAAATAAATCAGCTGTTTTATGGGAAGGTGCAATACCTGCGTGTTCAAAATTTAAAGAACAGCTATTTTTTTATCATCAAAAATTTAAACGCTGGGGCATTCAGAATCATGTGCTGGTGTCAAGTACAGGTTGCGCGTGGATTTTATAGTATTAAGGAATCTATGGAACAGAACAATTAAAAATTTGTATATTTATTAAAATATTAAAAATATAAATTAATAAATTGAATAGTGAATAATTGCATGGTAATAGTATATAATAGTAATGTAATAAGAATGTATGTAGACTTAATAAAAATTTGCACGCTTGCTTGCAGGCAGAATACAATATCACTTAGGAGCATTAGGATTAAGTTATTAATGTCATAGTTTGTTGTGTAGACTCAATTTTTTTTATGGTTTATTCGAAACCAAAAATATGTTGTTTTGTACGCCATAAATGGCAAAACATGCAGATCTACCTGTTATTTTAAGACCTCGCACATATTATTTCATGTAAACTCATGTTTTACAATAAATATATTCTATTCTATTCTATTCTAAGATCTTACCTTAAATACCAAAACAATGTATTTCTAGCAAATAAACGTTTGATTTGATTTGATTTGATGTCTCTGCCACCCCGTATATGACTTAGATACAATCATAACCAGTGATCGGATAATCGGATGCATATTTACCTAAAGTTCATTTTTGGTTAGGAAATTATGGAAGCGGCTTCTTAAAACATATTTTTTTAAATATAAATGCCGGGATTTTTTCGATCCAAAAGTGCATTCCATAATATTATCCAACACCTTAAACTAAGTAAATATTCCTACACCCGATTTGATTCTAACGTAAAAAAAATAAATTTGTCGATTCCGAAATCCCGGGATTTTTTCGATACAAAGTGCATTCCATAATAAACAACACCTACACTTTAGGTAAATATGCATCCGATTATCCGATCACTGATCATAACTGTTGTAATGCTTTTTAGGTATTTTCTATTTGGAATTCAGGAAAGTATTTTCACTTTACCTATTTGTCTTATTAGGAACAACCATGGCATACTTGTATATCCCCCCTTCTTTGTTTATTGTGATTTTGAGTAAACTTATGTGTTGCAATGGTTTATCGAATAAGACTTTTAATATATGTATGTAATTCATGTCGTATGTGTTTCTTGTAAAATCTAAACGTACGAACCGAACTGTGTTTGATGCGAAACAAAATTATTTATTTACCATATATAAGGGTATTTGTTTACCAAATAAGACAAGTAAGGAAATATAAACTATAGTTAGTGTTTATTTAAATAGTTTTAGAGGAAATATATTTCCTCAAAAACTATTTAAAAAACCGTGATGATGTAGGTACATACATAAGCTCTCATTATTTTATTATACCTAATATGTGATAACACATAAAAATTGCTGGCGGTACTAATCAGTACGGTAATAACAGGCCAATGCGAATGAACTTGAAGGCAAACTACTTCGGCTCTCCTAACACAACATATACAATCTATGGACAACTTGCCATCATAAAATGCAAGTACAGGCAACAAAATAGTTTGGTATAGGTAGGCGAAATATTAAAAAAAAAACTTATAGTATCGGATTTTGCTTAGCTATCTTAGTAATATAATCTGCCTGCTTACACTTATCACTGCTGTTGGTTGTACCTACGTAAGCAATACAATTCTTATGTTCGGTGTCATTATAGGGTTTATTATTGCAAATGAGTTGCAAGAAAAATATTCCATAATTAATGACATGAGGTAAACGAGCCTAGTGCCTGAACTACCTCCCCTGACAAAGTACGGCTAATGTAATCACATGACTATTCAAATCGGCTGATTAGAACAAAGGATTAATGATTCATACGATGTAATGACAGTTTAAATTGCATATAATCACCATATGATTGCAATACATTTTTTCACAGCCTTAACGGGTTAATTCCCTTCTTGTGACGTCTCATTTAGACACAAATGTAATTATGAAACAAGTTGTTTAAATGGTCCGAATCATAAACATTTAGTATAAAAAAATTAAACTCTAATAGAGCTCGACTGGTAGATGAGGTTTTACGGTTAGATAAATCTTGTTAAGTAATTAACTAAACAATCTGTAATTACTGTTTTTTATCCTAACAAATTGCCGGAACTACGAGTAACATACCAATTGTTAGCTTTTAATTAACGTAGCTTTTGCATTTTATTTAGAACGAGAGCGCATAAAAAGTAGTTTACAAGTGAAGATGCATAGAGCGTCCATGGACACAAACTGGTTTAGGAAAGTATGAAGGTTCTCTTACCCGTATTGCGTCAGGAGAATTCGAGTAGTCGACGGGTTGACACCGAAAACTGTACGTTGTGAACCAGCCGCTCTTCAAACTCTAAAAAGAAACACATAAACTTACATTAGAACCCACAAAATCAAAGTTGATAATTTAGATTTTCAAGAATTTACTAATAAATAATAAACATTTCCATCCGTTACCTCATGGAACAGCCAGATACTGAACAAAACTTGAAATAAGTTATAGAATATCAGTATTCTCTTTAGCTCGAACGGTTTTCTGTTTTCCATAAACCACGGCCCCAGTACCTGTCAAAAAAAAGATTGAAGTCAAACAATAAAAAACACAAAATGTCAAAAAAATTGACAGTCACATCAAATGTTTGTGTGTGTGTGTGACACATTAAAATGTCATGTTCTTTAATTGAACGATAATGTTTTACGCAACTGCCTACTAAGAACGGTGGGAAGTTCCAGTGGAAAACATTCTGGAAAAGATTCCTAATGATATTTAATTTGTTTGACGTGATATCAATTGTTAATCGAATCAAGTGACGTCATTATACTGACATAATACTGTATAATTACTTACTTTGACTGTGAAGACGTATGTGAGACATATCGCCAGTGTGGGGAAGGGTGACGACATCAGGAACCAGTCTTTCACCCTCTGGTCACTTTTGTTGTCCATCAGGTCATGGTAGCCCTCCACAAGGCTACTAAGCGCCTCCATTATCACTGCAACAATCACAACAACTAAGTTAAAACATGCACAAATTAAACACGATCACTTTTTACATTTGTTTGTATTACATTAATTTTAAAGATGTGAGCACACCGTATCGCGATTGCAGAATGAGTGGTTTTGGGTATAATAGTAACTTTAGCCGGTTACAGTCGAGCGTCAAGTTTATCGAATGTCAGGGTGGACCGGGTGCGGAGCCGATTCGCCAATAGTCTCAGTTACACATGTCGGGCCCGAATTAAATAAAATATTAGTAGCAGGCACTAAACAAATGGACTAGAATTAACAGGCTCAGTGTCTCGGAATGCTAGTCAATAACGAGTAACGAATTATCCTCAATTAGGTCACAATAATTAATAGTTTATTTGATCATTAGCATACTGCATAGGCGGGTTTTGGTAATATTTTAACTAATAAGATCCGATTTGTGATCTCCGGAAATAATGTAGGGTTTTCCAGATATTTAGGTTGGTACTTGTAGGTATGATTTGATTGATATGTATAGGAAGTTATTCTACAGGGTGACTTATAATTTGACGTATTCCTTCCTAGACGTGATACTTTGACCTCTTTACCTTTTGCTTAGCCGATTTTGCTGAAACTTAAGAAGTAATTACAGCTTGTATAATATGTAAACACATTTTAACAACAAGTGATATGTGAATGCCGTGCCGTCATATAGGTATATTTAAGGGTGTTAATGCACAGGGCATTTGTCCAGCTTAGGCTATAGACGCGATTGTTGTTTGGATTTGTATGAACAACGATCGCGACGATCACTTGTAATTTCACCACTAAATCGGCACACGGGTGCAATATACTGATGTGGCGATATGTCAAAACATCAAGATATCTAAGCTATAACGATTGTAAAAGACACTTAACGAAGCGGAAACTAACTTGTGATCATTGTTTTATTGTCCTGGGAACCGGAATTACGGAGACATTGAAGGTCCCACTTTTTTATATATTTTATCGAAACGACAACAAGGTTTGATTGTTATTAACATTGTGCTTTCGGTTGTATGGCGCGCGTAAACAGTGATGTTTCACATCAAAAGTTGTTTCCCAGCAATAATTTTTGCTTAATGTTATTTAATTAGATGTAGAATGTACAATTACTTAATTAATTACAATCCAATGCGTAGATAACTGCAATTGGATGGGTCATTTTACACGCCGTATTTAAGTTAAATATGAATTTACTTATTATAAGGTAGGTAACCTTCCGAAATACATTGTATAAAATGATGGTGAAATCCATTATGGCCACAGCTCACACCGACAGACACGACAAAAGAGAATTTGTTTTATATTGTTTTTGTTGTGTATTGTGTTGGTTTTCTTTTTTTATAAATTTTGTAAATAGTATGAATTATTATAAATAATCTTTAAATAAAAATACCCCTTGAAATAAAGACTTTCAATACAAGATCTCAAAGTTTCACCAAATTGGCCGGATGTCTTATCTACTACGCGAACTGTGTGAAAATATGTATTATGTTTTTAAACCAGAAAATATGAATTGAATCTTGTTGTGATTGATTTTAATGCTTTTTGTTTATTTAAGACCATATTTCTGACTTCAACATAAAAATGCCTATATCTCTAAAACTGGCCATTATGTTTTATTGACTTTCAACATGTTACCGGCTATATTGTACCAAAATTTCAGCCAAAATCAGCGGCTTTTTCCTAACATTTTGTGCGAGTCCTTTCCCAAATTTCAACATAAAATATAATTTTTCTCTAAAAGCTCACGTGAATGAATGGTCATCAATTATTTGGTAGTTAATACCTTTGAAGTAAACAAGTATTCAAAAATATCAAACACGTTTGACTGATTGTAGATGTTGGAGACAAAATTATCACCTGCAAAGGTAGTCCATATTTGTAGTGGTAATGTAAATATAAACATAAAATATTAAATTACATGTTTTCATTTATTTGTAAGAAACAAATACATAAATGAAAACAAGAATTTTTTTTTTTTTTGTCTCAAAGGTTACCATTTATTTTTATTAAAATAAAGATTGGCAAATTATTATAATTATTAAAAATCATGACCATTTTTCAAAAACCGCAACGTATCTAAATATCAAGGCTTAAAGATTTTGAAAGGCGATTCACGCGTACAATCGTAGCTAAATGAAATTTGTATGATGACGTAGTTTTATATAAGTTCGTCTGATTCATTTCCGACCGTTCCCACCCAAATTTTACTACATCCGTTTTGCAATATTTTAATTTAATCTTGTCTTGTCTGACAACTTTGCCCCTCCATAGAGTAGGTATCCTTCAAAACGCCGGAGGAAAGTTGACAGTATTTGTTGTGAAATTATATGGCATTTTATTTACTTAATTAAGTAATGGCGTGTGCACAAGTTACATGTGTAGCTGTGTACTTGACAAGGTCGATAAAGAAATGAATAACATAATTGTACTTCAAATGAAAGAAGAATTACTTCAATTAGGTTGTAGTGAACTCACTGTTAATTTAAATGGAATCGTGATTTAGGCCGTAACTCATTAATAGCTCTTTTTCAAACGACTGAGATGTTGTAATAGCAATCTACTGTAAACAATATTTTGATGATCACTACAACAAACTTGGACGAGAATATAAATTGTACTTAATTAATTACAAACATAAATCTACAAACATTTCAAGGATACGTATTTAGATATATATTTCTATTAAACATCAAAATTCCGCGTTGGTGAATTATTTTAAGCAATAACATGATTCAAAAATAATGCCTACCTGATGCATGGTGACCTTTTCTTCTTACTTATAAAGCATTAACGGTCATTAATTCTAAAAATGTGGTACTCAAGGTAATGTTGCTATTTTAAATTTCCCAATACCACCATATGCATCGCGTGAATACGTACTAAATTGATTTGTTTGAGGTGAAATTAAATTAAAGACGCTTATTCAAATGGATGATGTTTGTAATTGAAAGTTTGACTTTAAATGTCACATCCATGAAATTAAATAAGTTTAACATTTTTTTTTTGTTTGCTTATGTCCCACTGATGGACAAAGGCCTCCCCCAAATCCTAATGGGATCCTTCAAATCCTTTTCCCCCAGAATTATTAACCTTTTATTATTGATTATGTTCCCTTTCATTCACACATCTTCGGTGACGACCTTCACATGCTCACGAAATAAAAACAATCTCAGTTGCGTTTGTATAAACCCGCGTTTAAACAAATGATCATTGAAATGGTGTCTCAATATTAATAACTACAAATAAACTTAATCTATATTAAAACAACCTATATCACACCTAGAGTTTGTTTGACAAAAATATTGCTTGTTCATTCATATTTATGATTATGACGGCCATCTACATAATATCTTGAACTCGGCATATAACTAAGCATTACATTAAACCTACTTAAGTATTGTAACTGAACAATATGACGTAAATGTCAAAAGTAGGATATTGAAAACATATCAACAAAGAATCAAAACATCTGATCTCGATTGTTTATCGATTTATAAACATCTGAAAACCCATTCACACGAGCAACCCAAGGCTAATTGCTTGTACGTGGATTCACTTACAAAAATGCCGTATATTATGCGTGCGTCTGTTGTCGCCTTGATAACAGACAATATGCGATATTTTTTAGGGCATAAATAAATAAATATTTTCACCTTTACCATAGGACTATGACCTACTTGTTAAACCCGTTGATAAATCATTGCGGACTACAGCGAAATTTGCAAGGTTCACAATTTCACTGAGCCATACAAAATGAATGAATGCTAAGAATAGTCATAATAATTAAGTGGCGGGTGAAACTGACGTAAAACAGTGTCAATGTGACTTAAGAAGGATGGTCATAAGTATAAACGGAGGAAGAATCTGTGTTAATTTGCCAGAGAATGCACTTGTATGCAGATAAGATATGATAAATTCTTACGAAACAAAACAAAATGTAATACTAGTTTCATTTGAACTGCTGTACTTACTATTTTTGAATAAAGCGTCTGTGTTCTGGGAATTGCATGAAACTGGATTCCTAGAGGCCAAAAAGGCCCATAAAAAATACGAATCTACATGTTTCAACACGTGCCTAATCTTTTTATCCATACAAGTTTTTGCTCAAGTTCATCAGGAAAAAACCATAGTTAGCTTAATGAATAGACAAAGGATAAAAAAGGCAATTATAACATGTTTTATTTTGTAACTGGAATCAATGAACTCCTTTTGATTTTCCTTTGATTTTGTAAAATGTAAATCAATAATCTATAATAATAACAAAGCTGAAGAGTTTGTTTGTTTGAACGGGCTAATCTCTGGAACTACTCGTCGGATTTGAATAAATATTTTTGTCTTTGATAGCCCAATTTTTGAGGAAGGTTATAGGCTATTTAACATCACGCTACGGCCCTTAAAAGCAGAGCAAAAAGAAGAACTGACAGTACCTAATAACGTTATGCGAAAACGAAGTAATAGCGCAAGCGGGCGGTGGGATGCGACGCGACGCGGTGGATCGAGGGTCGAAATTTCACGCAGATGAAATAGCGGATAAGAGATAGTTTATTTATGTTAATGTTACATGTCAATGTAGCTAAGCTTTAATGTTCAATATTGACTGGTTCTACGATGCTTATCAAAGTCCGACAGTAGGCTAGGTAGATGACTCAAGTAGATAAATCATTAAAATGATTAACTTAGTAACTTAAAGCTAAGCTAGGTACTCACGTTCCTACAACTAGGTAGGTAGGTAAGTAGTAGTTAAGTATTTAGCGTAGAACTAAATGGCAAAACGAGAATGAAAATGCGTGTATTGGATTTTATTTCAGACATTTAAGTATAGCATTTGAATTAAGGCGTATGATTATAATTCAATAGAATATTCATTTATTTTTAGTGACATCCAGTACCTACCTAGTAAAAAAGTGTGCATGGTCACAAAAAATTCACTGGCAAATCCATTCAGAAATGCTACCATTTAATTTAATTGTACTTTTCATTAGTACGGAACCTATAATAATAAGTGCTAGCGACCGTTTTCGGTTTTTTTTTTATAAGTTGATCAGGTGTGTTTAGAATCATGTGCTAAATCCATGGTAACAGGTTGTGTGTCGATATCCCTGCCACCCTGTATTGGTGCAGAGGTATTCTAATCATCGACCGCCCTCGGAGACCAATTCACTTACGCAGCTCAACTTTAAATCGCCGAATCACATGCTGTCTCTATAACGTTAAGGTGTGTCGTAGCGACAGACAGTCTTTTAAGAACATCTTAAAGCTATACAGAGTGGATTTTTGAGACATGGCTGTAAGGTCGGGTACCCTTAAAAGGGGTCACGGGACCAAACCTGAAATCGTGAAAAAAAAATCAGTTGATCCTTAGATTTATGGTCGCATAACTCGACATAATGTATGGATCAACTGATTTTTTTTTCACAATTTTAGGGTTGGGTCCGTAGTAAAAGTTGTTCATAATGTGAGTACAATGACCCCTTTTAAGGATTAAGACGATCAAAACTTAACGGTGTATATCTGTTAAAGTATACATATTAACGATTAGCCAACCTTATGTTCTTAGAAGATATTATATTTTTATAGGTTTCCAACCTAAAATACCAGATGCACAATAGAACAATAATAGACCTAGACTCACGCATGCCATGAGTACGTGGTTATAATATTAATTGAAATCATTAATTTTAATTACATGATGAATGTAATTCATTTATTCTTTACAGAAACAAAGAATGATGAATAAGTTAATAATACAAACGACATTCTTGAACACTGATCCAAAAATCTTATTGTATAATGATATTATATTGTTGCTATACACAAACTAGTTTAAACAGTTTATTTAGTATATTAGCTAAAATAATAATATATAAAATCATTCATCTGCAAAATATCATAGGTATGCTAAAAATAATCAGCAAATTTTGTAGAAACCAGTCGCGATTCCCCAATCATGTTGAATACTTATTTTTTATCAGTATTAAAGGTGCTAAATAGCTATAGAAACATTCACCTCCGGCCCTCACATAACGAAGGTGACAGATGTGCTGAAACCGCAATAAAGAAGTTACAACAAGGATGTTCTAAAACATAACAGGTTTTGTTATAACAATGTGGATCGTATATCCGCAAATACTTGTTTCCGCGATCCATTTTTAAAAACGATCAAGGTGAACCTATTCGTACAACCACTTTCGAGATTTTCAAAAATGAAAAGTATCTATAACATCATTGGCCGATACGATGTAGCCTTGGGATATGCCACTCGTGAGTGCTCGTGCCTCGTCACATATCAGAGAACCACCTCGACTTTATTGTAACAATCCCATCAACGTCCATACTGCGTTATTTTTGTCTGTGATCTGGTTTTTGGACTTGTCTACAGTAAATACTTAATACACAAACAGATTTTAATTAACTCTCGTTATGCCATATTGGTTAATAAGAACAAGATGACTATTGTATTAACAGCTCTATGCACGTTTACTTTCTGAATGAAAATTAGATCGCGTAGAATTTCTAACGATTAAAATTATGATTGTATTAAATAATTGATCAAGTGGTACAATGTATAAATTATAAATATGAGTAAAGCAAAGAAATACACGTTGTTTATCTATATAAATCACGCACGTAATGTCATGCGAACACATGGAGTATCGTAGTACTTGTTTGATACAATGTAAGAAACGATCGACAGATTACCTACTTACACGCATTTCATAATGCACTTCCGTTTAACTCGTTCCGACTACTTAGGTTAACCATGCAATTACCTATTCCAATTAAGGTGCTATTGAATTAATGGAATATATTAAGCACTGCAAGGAAATAAACCATTTGATACAGCACGGATGGGTACTTCAGAAGTACTGACGACTGGGCACAATTACTTAGCGTTATGTAAGTACATCCTTAGTAATTGTTCAACGGTAATTGTAAATCCCGAGTTGCCGTTATTGTTTCGCAGTCTTTTGTTTTGTCATTGAAGCAATTAATCATTGATGTAGTATCAATGATGTTAGTCATCTTCTATAGAAACAAGATGGTTAACCGTGACCGTAGTTCTTTGTTAGTCGCGTGGAAATTGCGCAAATATTTTTACGTCGATAGGCTTGCTATGGATAATGTCACGGTCAAAACGACAGTGTCCGGTCGACGCAGGACTGCCGAATTCTTAATTTTTTTGTAGCCTTCTATGTAGTACCTGAAAATGTCTACTTCACCAACTTTATGAAAAGTGGAAGTGTAGGTCGTAAAAATTGTACTCCACGACACAGAATTCTAAGTCTACCAAAAGGTAGAGACACCAAACAATCAATAAGTTTTACTCAGCGGTTTGTACACGATATATTTTTTATATAACCGGCATTATTGCATAGGAAATACCATCACGTCAAGGTTTGTAAATAATGCTTGCAGCCCTATGAGGACTGTTGGAGGCGCTGCATCAACGACGTCGTGTGTATGCTGTGCCCGCGCCGACGCTTTTGTCAATGCGTAATAAAGTCCGTGCGCATAGACGGCCGTGGCATGCGCCGTCCTAGCACCTCGTATACACTTCACAGTTCGCACCTACGCGTAACGTTACCTACGTATGCGTTTCAGAAAATGAACGTAAATAAATTGCCAAAATTGTTCTAGAATATTAAACGGCATCTATTTCTGTTCACGCCAAGTATGGAAATAACTTTATATTATAAAATAAATTTAGATATTATTGCTAAAGGAATGGTGAATATAGAATTTAAATTATCTGAAGGCCAATTCTCGTAATTTAAAACGTTCAAAATTTAGTCACAATCTCATCTCGGCGATAAAAAAATGACAAAAACTTGTCAAAAATGTAGTTTAGTGGCAGTTAGAGTTATTTTTGACAGATTGAGACTTAGATCAGACTGTGAACGTTCTTAAAATTACGAGAATCTCTATATTCTACCTACCTACTTCTCTTTTCTTAAGAGTCACATTTCGTTGCTCGTAACGGATTCCGTTTTATAATTTGTAACAAATCTATTACTAGGCTATACTTTGTGTTCTTGCACTGCTATTTTTATGGAGATGGTGATATTTAAGACTTAATTAGCAAGAAAATATGAATCCTACATAAAATTATGGTGGTATTCCTTCAATTTTAATTTAAAAGAGATTTCAGGTCAGTGACTGAATTCGCTGTAAAAAAGAGTTAATTTCACAAATATACAAAACAATCATACATTCGTAATGTTTCTCTTCAAAGAATAAGAAATCTTAACGACCCGTTATTTCAATTTTCGTACTGTACACACTGACTCAGTAATTCCGCCTCCTTTTTTATGCCAGTAGGAATTATATACTTACTTCACAAATGTATTTTCGGAAATATAATTTGAATGTGATTGTAATGGCATTGCCGTATTTTAATTCAACAGTGATTTAATAAATACTGAAAGGAAGATGGAAACAATATTCGTTTATAATTTAATGATCACATTCTTTTTTGTTCCTAATAGTTCAACCGAAACGGAATGGAAACTTTGTAACTTTTTATTATAAGTTGTATTGAATACAGAAGACATATTAAACAATCATTAATAAGGTAAACCAGTACATAGACTGGAGTTATTTATTTATACATATATATACTTTATTGTACACCAAAAAATACTATGTTTAATACAAAACATACAATGTTATCATCGCTTTTAAAGCGATATGGTTTATATTTAGTGCAGACTGTTCACTTAATTTATGTATACAATAAAATAGTCGAAGTTTTGTTAATGTTAGAAATTTTTATCAATTGTCTGGATGTATGTTCCAGTTTGGCGTAAAAACGGCTGGACGGATTTAGATAAAATTTGGCACACAGATAGTTTATAACCTGGATTAACACATAAAGTACTTTTCATTTCGATAGTACGTTTCCGTGAGATTGTTTCCGACATCCACGCGGGCAAAGCCGTGGGCAAAAGGTAGTACGATAATAATAACAGAATTTTTAATAAGCTGTAAAAAGTTGTTTATATCTTACTTTAGGTTTTATTAGGCCTGACGATATCGCCTCTTTTTTAGGCATACTAATCTATGTGAACTACATATTTATTTATTTATTTATCACATGAAATGTTTCCTTTGCTATTACAGATAAATCTAATGTGACAAAGTAACTTAAAATATACTTAACTAAACCTTACATGCTACACGGTACGTGGCCCTCATGAACTCACCCAGTGTACAGGTAAATAAGTCTATGGCATCCGCCACCGTATTGAGAGTGCGCAGCGCACGAGTCAACGGTGCGCGCTAAAACAGGTTAGTGCGCGCACTTGGCACCACCAGCAGCTGCGGCTTGCGTATATATTTATTATTTATATAATTATATACTTATTTTTTTTTTTTTTCGCGATTTCGCTTTTTGTCCCATGTAGAAAGTTGTTTAGTTTGATGGTCTGTACCACATCCTTAAATTTGGCTGGTCTTTGAAAAATAACCCTGTATAAACGCTTATAATTATTATTAATGACATTAGGGGGCCTAAAAAGGCAATACCTCTAAAAGCCATTAATTTCCTGAATTCCCAGCAGATCATTAACAATTCCTCTAATTTTCGTAAAATTTCATTTCATATTTGGTGTAAACATTGCTGCATGAAAAAAATAAAAACCGTAATTTTATCGGTACATTTTTCATTACAGTTTTTATTAATCAAATTGGTTTTTATTTTTTATTTCTACAGTTTAAATGTTATTTCATTGTGATATAAATTGCACACAGATCATATTATGAATTGTTAGTTTGTGACCATTTTACGATTTTTAATATGCTTCATATTGTTATCCTATTATGATTCTGCCAAAGTAGCCTTTGATGCCCCAAGGTTGAATGACATTAAGAAAAGATCCTATCAAAATAATATTTATAGTATATATTATAACATAATTTTTATAGTATTAATGACTTTTTGAAATTTAAATAATTAATTGTATTCTATGTCAAATTGTAGTATTATAGTTGTAAGTAAGTTTGCATGATTTATCATTAAGCAAAACATGCTGATCTAAAATGTTTAATAACAACCTGTATACCGTGTTTTATGCAAATAAAATATCTTATCTTATCTTATCTTAAAAAGTCAAACAAAATAATTCCGAGCAAAATTAAGCGACAGGCTGTGAGGTTATCAACCTCACCTACCCAGAGACAACCCAACTTGCAAAATTTAAAAGGGTTTAGTATCCTCATCAGAACATTTTTTTTTGTTTCCTTCATATAATTATACGACATTAAATATGAAAATGTAAGCGTTCAGAAACGGTAAAAAACACACATTAAATTGTAGAAATATTTATAGATTCCAATTCGTCAAAACAATTTGAAATAAGTAGTAAAATCGTTTCAAACATAGATAGAAAAACTAAAGTGATTTATGGACACGACAAAAGCTTCTGATTTTGTTGACCAACGAATTCTTCTTACAAAACTAAACTCGTAAGGCAATTGGGGCATATGAGAGTGAGGAAGTTTCAAAATACAAATCATAATGATAATATATCTAAATAGGAAAACAAAAGAAAACTTTATATCGAAATAACAACAAATAGTATGGAATACCGCAAGGGCAAATGCTGGGCCCGTTGTTAGCCAGTACTACATGTACTAACTTGGTATAACTAAATACCTACTGCAAAAAAACAAATAACTCAGCGATGAACTTCCTTCCTAAAATTTTATTTAGGTATGCATACACACGTCATGTTGCAGTGTAAAACTGATTTACATCCGTCACACATCAGGTTCAGTTGAAAACCAGCATCACTAGTTGTCTGGCATTTTTGCTGAACTGGGCCTTTTTGGTGCAGCCGTGAGGCACACTTTCCTGCTATTTTCTTACATCGGTCTTTATACTTTCTATTTGTTTTTTATTTGTTGCTATCTGATTTATGTATATGGTGTATTGTGTGTCTTTAATCTGTGCTAAATAAATGTATTTTCTTTCTTTCATTCTTTCTAAAGGGATGATTACCGCGATAGGAATAGAAAAGATGAAAAGCAAATAGATAGAACGACAAATGCAGTCTTAGAACTTTAAAAGAATATATTAATCGTCGCGGCAGAATGTACTGAAACATGTTCTCGTATTTTTGAAGCACAAAGGTAAGGAGATCGAATCTTCTAAGCTATGACTGAATGATGCAAAATCACACTCGACCCGTAACGCAGAAAAGCAAACACACCCCGTACCAGTCAAACTGTCAAAATATGAACGATATAATTTTCTTACATATCTTTGCATAAAATAACGACTGGTCTTACCATCGCGTAATGTGTTTGAGTCATTGTCCCTATATTTTTAGAACCATAGACACGCAGAATATAAAGCACTCTTAATGCGCCGCCCGGTCTTTGTTGTTTACTGTGAATATATTATAACTTCATGGTTGAATACACTTTTTATAATGGTGTAATAAGCATTACAATAATCCACGAAAATTATGTTGAACTTCATAATGAGCACTCGTAATATAAGAAGGTTGTTGTTAACATTGTTAATATATGTACGAATAATATTGTTTTAGTCGTTCGGACTATAAAACCACAGAAAGTATAGTGTCAGTGCCACAGTGGTAGTTAACAAGTTGAATCCTAGTAACCTTAGACTTGGACCCTAGATGTTGATTTAGTTAAGTCACAAGGCATTGTAATTTTAATCCTCTTCTCTTATATCGGCACAAACTTCTACTTATACTCGTTAAATTGTTATTAAAATTTAAATGTCATCAATATCCCTATAATTGAATTCGAAATAGTTATGTTTGTGACCGCTGATCGTATAACGACAACAAAAGACGAAGACGCTATCCAATGCGCAGTCATGCAAAATAACAACTTAATTAATTAACCGTTCAATTTCACTTTTGTTGTATCAACGATTTGCACTTGCAATTTCACTTAGCCGTGAGAACTGAAAATGTATCTCCGGATCACGGTGTGAGGAGTGCGCGGGAGGTTTCCAGTTGCAACAGCGGTAATAGCTGCGCCCGCGCGGTTGTGTTGCGAGACGCGAGGACTTGCCGGCGCTTGCGACACTTCCACGGCACTTGACACAGACAGGCACGCATTCAGCCTGCTCCCGTCACCCGCAACAAGTTCAATATCGCCATAGTCAATGGTCATTATCCCCTCATCGAGCTGATTATTACGCACTGTGTCTATCTGCTGTGACTATCAATCAAGAGTTCAGTTTAAAAAAGGCAAGATTAAGTTTTTTTGTAGTTTTATAGCTGGTAGTGTATAAACACGATCATTTATAATTTGAGATGGTCATTAGTTAAAGCTTTACAATCTATTTTTATTAGGACAAAAAACATTGCAATATTAGTAAAAATATATTAGAAAGAATAGGTAAACACTGCAGACAGGCATAAAATATTGCAACCACATACAAACATACAGCAGCATCCATATGTAAATCAGGTGATACGAGAAGATCGCTCACGTTCTAAACCTTCACGTTTTTTTCTATCAATCAGCTCTGCTTAAGTTACTCTAGCCCAACTGCCCAACTGCCCAATACGCCACGCATTATAATCTACCGTGACATAATATTTATATCTTCCAGGATGTACTGAGCTAATTTACTATCTTGCTGTTGATTTAGAACAGAACCATCTATTTTCAAAAAGAATCTCAAACACTTACGTGTTGATATAATAGTCCAGCTAACAACATAAGCACGCTAAGTTTAATGTAATCACAATGTATGTGTCTATGTCAATATAACCTTCGGACTTGTAAAATGTTTTCCCCAAGATTCCGTCTGTTCGCCATAAAACGACATAATAATTTCAATCAGTAATTATATATCTTTAGCAATGTAGTGACTAATGATTCCATTAAAATCCAGCAAGGTCTAGATTATTCAAACAATCTTGTTAATGATTCAAGTTGTCTTACCATTTCAATTATTTAATCAAACAAATCAAATCAACACCCATAAACCGCAAATTAACAATAATTTGTGATTCTCATTACATACATTGTAGTTTTAGCGCGGAGCTGATTGTTTTATTATTCTGATCGACCAAACCACAAGTAAAATAAAATGATAGGAAATCACCAAATCTGAATTTCCACTAAAAATACTTACTGAACGCGAAACCACTAACTAACTACTAATCATTAAAAAAAAGTAATGGCATGGCAATCAGAGGTCACTAAATCACTAGGCTAATCATTGACCAATAAACTGATGATTTCCATTTAGTTTAGATGACGTTACTGTAATACAATTGGTGTGTTCATGTGGTACTTGTACTTGATGACTTGAGTCATTATTGTAACGGTTAGCCTGTATCATCCCACCACAGGATCCTATAATTTTTATAATCAATAAATTTTCTATTCTTTTCACATAAAGGTGCTGATGATAGACAGAGCAAACCCTTAACAAAGAGCTAGTTGAACATAATTAAGTATGTATGTGAGTACAAATACTTCAAGCTAGCCACATTCCGCGTGGTTTGATCAATGTAAGTGCGTCTGTTTATAATGTCTACAACTTTATTCATTCTTTGTTTACATTCTTAGTTCCTTATAAATAAGGTTGAAAATAATCAAAGTTATTTTAAATATTTCCTTACCTACTTACGTCAGTATGAACAGTAAACACACGCTTTTCGCGCTTTATAGGACGCGGACGGTGCGCTTAATTTGATCCACATTAGCATACTGAAGATATATATGTATCTTGCAAAGGCTCACGAAACTCGGAACCAACAAAATCGTATGTACACATGTAACTACAAAAAAATTAAGTATAGGCATCTAATTAAAGTTATTTTTTGTATTCTCGTCTTGTGACAAAGATGCTAAACAATGTAAACATCATTATAATTTTACTTAAATCCAGGATATTATGAGGATTTTTGTTTACAAACATACAACCATGTATGAATTCATTGACATAATTATATAAGCTAATTTACACTGACCCAGAGTAGTAGTAACCTTGAGCTATTAAAAAGTGGTATTTTTCATTCAATAATTATAATTATGAATTACAGACATCGTTTACCGTGACCTTAGTCTTTTTGCAAAAAATGATTCTTTTAGTGTTGATCCATCAATTAAATACTACTCTTACCTTTTAGTAGGTAGGTAGGTATGTAGATATACTTTTGGAAAGATCTAACTTCTATTGCTGTCGCACGCACTGTGTTCTGGTCATATTTTTTCCCTAGGAGGATTTATTGTTTTATTATAATAATAAATAGTTACACAAAAAAGAGGACCTTCATAGATGTAAATAGAATAAATAGCATTATTATAATTCTTTTAAATATACTTGAAACTACTGAACAATGAATTTAACGATGTGAACTACATGAAGTTTAATTAATATATTTTTTAATTTAATATAGTTTTAATTAAAAATATATTAAATAGGTAATATTAGGTAAATTATTTACCTAATATTATAATTGGTTGGTGCCGCATATCGTCAAAATTTCCTAAGGGGCCTCTGCGAGTTGGCTTTGGCCCTTGTACGCCTTCCAAAATTATGTCAAAACATAAAAATAAATAATATATCTAATCTATCTATCTGGGCCCGTGTGGTGGAATACGGCCCACTCCATCTCACCGAGAGGAGGCCTGTGTCCCAGCAGTGGGAACGTTATAGGCTGGATGATCTAATAAGTATCTTAATTATTAAAAGTAAATAATCGAGAATCAAAGTATATAAAAAGAAAGGTATGTTCGAACTGAGTAATTCGTAAACCTTTTAAATTGGCAAAGAAAATTGTTATACAGTTTTACTTAGAATTATGTACAAAAAGTGCGAAGTATAATCAGGCTATAGTATTCCCACTGCTGGGACATAGCCTCCTCTCTTCGAGGCAGAGTGAGTTATAATACCAGGTGGCCCCAGTGCCGGTTAGTAGATATCACATGTCTTCGCTTTTTTGGCTCTAGGAAATGCCGGACGATGTTTTCCTTCACCGTTTTGAGAGCAATGGTGATGAAATTATTTACACAAAGTAAAGCGCCTGCCTGGGTTTGAACCCACGACCTACAACTTAAAAGTGCGAATTGGTTCTTATTATTGCTCAACGTATGTACGAGTATTATCTCTGTCTGCGAGTACACCTGAGAAAGAGCTTTATCACTGTGGGATGAAAACATTCGCATGTGTTACAGATTGCCTGTTGTTCACCCATAAAAGAAGATGTGAATATTTGTAAGGGTTATCATCCGATCCAGCCTGTCTCTTGCTGCCTTACCCCTGCGACGCCCTAAAACGAGTTCCATAATCCACAAGCCGTTAGCGTGTAATCGCTTGATTTTTAAGTTTTTTTAAGCCCTGGCTGGAGGCCTTATTTTATTGAGGCACCCACAGGCAAGATCGGTTAAGCAGACGATAACCTCCTGTGCTGACCTGCGAGATGCCATTAAAAAAATATATTCAAAAGGGTTTTTTCAAGAATTACACATTAAAGATCTTTCATTTTGTATGTTTCTTTTTCTTTATGGGTAAATCCTCGTAGGTACCTCCTAAAGTGGCCAATTATACCTAATAATAAACCTACCTACTTCTAATGTTCTGACAGTGTTGAGTAAAAAATATAGGTATTTCAATGGAATACGTGTTAGGTACGGAATCAATCAGTCATAGCAGGTTTGTGAAACTCGCCCACACTATAATTTTTTTTAAGCCGTGTACAATTCATCGCGTAAGTTAGTTTTTTCACTTCACATATACCTACTTGGTAACTTAAGTTAAGAAATGGTTGCGATTGATGATCAATTGTCCAAATAAAAATACTGTGGGGCGTCATAAGTGTTAATTGAATATTCTTTAGTTAGTGTTATGAAGTCGTTAGATGCAGACACTCCTCCAGTTTATGCTTCATAAAAAAATCAAGATCAATTAAATCAATAAAGACGGCAGAAGGCTCGTAGCCATCTATTAGGTACGATCACCAAAGGGGTTAAGTAACCAGGGTCGTCGGATATAGTTGAAGTTTAGTAAGAAACCGAAAGATATTTTCGAATGAAATTTAATCTTATGAATAGAAAACAAATAGTTTATTTATCAAATTAAATTTCATTTGAAAACATCCTTTGGATTCTTACTAAACTTCAACTATATCCGACGACCCAGTTACTTATCTCTTTTGGTGACTGTAAGTATCATCCGAATTGATCATAACGTATTATTAGTTATTCTGTGTCATAACAAAGATTACCATAATTATTTTGATTAAAACCGTCATATCTAAAAGTAAATACTATGAGATAAAAATTCAAAGATCACGAATGAAAGGTGAAGGCCCAACTAACCTTTGAGAAATTTGTAATCTTTGCATCGATCGATAAAAGAATAGATTTAAATATTTCTTTAAATATCAGTATTGATTCGATTCAGTAGTTGTTTTAACTAAAGTTAATATTTGTTTTATTAACATGATATTTCCTTAACACTTGTTTCCTTTGTACACAAAATGCGCAAAGTCATCGGTAAATAATGCTCAGTTCGAAAGGAAGCTCTCGATGATCATGTCAATACATTAAGAGGGCTGTGACTGAAGAAGCGTGACAAATGGTAATGGTGCTAGTACTAAGAAAAGCATAAGAAGGTGAAACTTTCACATGGAAACCCTAAGATTAGATACGGTCCTATTGACCTAGAAGATTCCTAAAGATCCGACGACCGAAGTACCCACTTATCTTTTCCAACATTAACGTAAATATGGAAAGTGTTATTTATACAATTTTCATGTTGTGAAGGAAAGTTCTGATTTTTGCAACCATTCAAGGTGGTGTAAACCTGAATGAATATGGGTTCACAAATAAATTCAAAGCCAGCCTTAGGGTTTCAAATGGTCTTGCAACAACAGTGTGGCAATGATATGGGAAAAGATTATTCGGTCTAGATAACTTTTTGGAAACAATCCATTTTGGCGGAGGTTCGAAACTGAGAAACTGGAGCTGTAGCAAGTGCGGCAAGGTCATGTGATTGTAGCAAGGTACTTTATAGGATTATTGAAAATATATGCTTACACATTCTTGAAATTTATAAGTTCATTAAAATAACTGCGACACCCATTAGAATAAAAGTAAATCAAGTGTTCGCAGTAAGCAAGACAACTATCATTCTGCAACTCGAACGGCGCAAATCTTTGTTCTATGCTTCCTATACTTATAATGAGTAGTTTATCGCAAACAAAGCCTGTGAGTAAACACGTCCTGTAATGCAAATACCATGAAACAATACGATCTTGATTACCTTTGGAAATTTTCCTTATTTTTATCTGAAAAAAGGATTTCCTCGTGATTTTTTCGCGAAACATTGTAACTGAATGGAGCTAAGTGGAATTGAACCAGTGCCTCGACCTCACGCTAGCGGCTCGCTACCTTGATCGCTCTTGACCAGGACTATAACACTTTAATGCTGCAATAAATTATAATGGCTATCATAAAACAAAACATGTGTCAACTAGGTGTTTTCATAACAATATTCCTCACATTTTTGTGGTAATTTATCTACAGTTTAAATGCATCAAGTCATTAAAACAAAATATTTGTAACATTTTAATTACGTCATCAACTTGATTGATAATTTCTTATAGAAGCCTTCGTTTAATTAATTCAAGTCTCGTCAAATATAAATCTAGTTTGCATAATGCCGTAAAGTTTAAATATTTTCGCAATATCAACGTTAAGAGCGCATTTGATTTTTATTGTTAAGGTGATCTTGCTTACATATATTTTAGTCCGTTTAACGACGACCGGATTGTTAAGAAGTTGGTCTAGACTATCCGTACCAAAAATAGTTTGATTAATTATCTTAAGCTTAAGTAAAGTCTTTCTTACGTATATGATGTACGAATTGCAACTTCTAAAGCGCTGTTCAAGTACAATGTACCAATGTGTGTATGTATGTATGCACTTTGACTACGGAAAACCACTTGAGGTTGTTATTTACAAAATATATCGATAAATTCTAGCGATGACACTGAACTTGATAATAGATTACGTCAAGAAAGATTACGCTTTGGTATATGCAAACTATTTTTCTTAGCACAGAACAGTTGTGCGGAAAATCGCAACCATCCTTCTGTTCTGTAGATTATGTTTTTAGGAAGAAAACTTTTAACTTTGTTTAGACACACAAAAAAGTATGTATAACTTCATGTAATTATCAACTAAATATTATAATTTCCCTCCGACATGAAACATTTTTGGAAAACTCCTATACCTAGCACTTTTTCATGGTAAATATTATATCTAAGAAAATAAAAACAAATCACAACTTACAGGCTTAGCAAACGCTCCAACACAAGTATTCACTAAAGACACTAGTTCGAAGCAATGCTGTATCGCTATAGTAAAGTAGCGAGCGTAAGTCTGGCGGACTGCGCGTGGGCAACACGGGGCACTTTAACACTAGTAATGTTCGCGCGCGATCAATCCGCCCGTATATAACACTGCGCTATTCGACGTCACAACAACGACCTGACTCCAAGATAAGGACTACGAACCATCAATGTCTGCACCATGCGTGCTCTATCTGTAATCGTTCAATTACTATGGTTTTGATAAGACAGTTTAACAGAATCTGCAAAAATCACAATATTTACGTGATCTTTTATGAAGCGATCGACGTTGTCGGTCTTTGACATTGACGTTTTAATTTTTTTTTTTTCAATTTATCGACAATCACTATTTGATTTTTTTTATGAGGCTCGTTGTTTCAACTTTAAACATGGAGTTTTTGGTTTTTATTTTTAAATTTTTTAAATTACTGCGAACCCTGTGTGAGTTAATGAATATAAAAAATAAATTTGAATCCGTTTACTTTGCTACTAGATGGATAGTGGATATTGGCGCCGATTCCCTTATTCACAAACTAAACTAAATTTAAGTTCTGTGCATCTTTTGCTTTGTATTTCATTAAGAAAAGGACAGAAGATAAATATTAGTTTAGTCTTGTCAAATTAAGATACTCCATATATATAGACAAATTAGACGTGATTAAAAACATGCCTACTAAAAATACGGTAATTTACGTCAGGCGCTGACTAATTTGACAGGACTAAACTAATATTTATCTTCTGTCCTTTTCTTATTAAAATATAAAGAAAAAGATGCACTAAACTTAAATTTAGTTTAGTTTGTGAACAAGGGAATTGGCGCTATTGTTAGCGCATTACCTACCCATACAGAAGAGTAACAAATCAGGATACCTCACCTACACTTTCACAATTTTACCTCCTGGAGTTTAACAGCAGCAAACCAATAGCAACCTAATTATAACCAAAATAAAAAACACAGTGATGTTGACAGTGCTACAAAATCAAAGATAAACCAACTTTGAAAGGGCTATAAATACTTAGCTAACCAACCTTCGATGTCACCCTATTCTGGTTTCTCAAGGGTTCAGTTGCTCTTCACAAAGGTTTCTATTGTGAGCCTAGAACTTCTAATTTAAGCAAAAGAGGCTCTCGTAAAAGTTTTCAACCTTTACGAGAGCCTCTTTTGCTTAAATTAGAATCAAGCCTTGAATTCTCACATACGAACACCTGTATCAGCATGTTGAGAAAAAAACACTGTAGGCATTTTTAATGTTTTAAAATACAAAAGTAGTTCTTACTGGTTTTTAGGGTTCCGTAGTCAACAAGGAACCCTTATAGTTTCACCATATCTGTCTGTCCGTCGGCACCATAGCTCAGAGACTTAGTTCTAGAAAGCTATAATTTGGCATAGATATACATATTTATCATGAAGTTATTTTAGGGTACCTCCTCTACACGTAAAGTGGGGTAAAACATGATTTTCAACTACAATGTTAAGTTTGTTCTTGGGATAAATTCATTCCAATTACGGAACCCTTCATTGTGCGTGGTCCAACCCGCACTTAGCGCGTTTTTCTAACAAGTTTTTACGTAAATAATTTAATCCCGAACTTGTTTTCCAAAAAAAAATTCGTCCATCATCCTAGCATCGCGCCTATCGAGATATACCTAACAGCTTCTTAAGAACATGTTATTGGGGATTTGGACTGAGAGCTTGATGCAGGAAGCAGTAGTACTTGATTCGGTACGCATAGTGAGGAGGTTCCTCACACTAGATCCCATACCATTGTTATCTTGAACCTTGCTGGCGACGCTTTTGGACTTTTAAAATAAAATTAGTAGAAAAAATAAAATTAGTGGTAAAATATTACATTAATTTAAAATGATTATATTAATTATTCTTCTTCGTGTCGATGGCACGAATGAATTTTAAATCTTTTTGGCCCAAAACTTTGCCACTTCCACAGCGTCGTCAGTGGCAGCGCAGAGGTCACTTTGACTGCATGTTTTGGGACAAAGAGGGCAGGATAGGAGGTGGAGCATGGTTTGCGACATAGCTCCACAATCACACCCTACTGCCGTTCCGTCAAGGTAGCCCCACTTTACCAGGTTGGACTTACTTCTTTCCACTTGTGTCCGGAGACGGTTCAGGGACTTCCAAGTGGACCATGGAAGGTTACACCCTGCAGGGAGATGCTCCTTTGGTGGTAGATAGTAACTAGGAGGGGGAAGAGTATCCTGCCATAGTTTGCAACGGGCGTCGGCCGGGTTTCCTGACAGACGCTGTCGATTTCAAGAAGCTGTGCCTGCTGTTTACCTGTTGCGTTGGTACCTGTGCGCCAGATAGTGAAATATAGTAGAGTTCGTCTGTAATATTTTTAAAATTTAACTTAATGAAAACGAACAAACCCGCATAGCGCCCGCGTGGTGGATTACGTCCCATTCCCTCTCACTGAGAGAAGGCCTGTGTCCCGGCAGTGGGAGCGTTATAGGCTGATGTGTATGTAGTGTAATGAAAACATACTCGTATATAAAAAAACAATAAATTAAGCTTAGATTTGGTTGAGCTGCTAGCATTTATGCCGCACCCGAAAAAAGTAACAGAAGAATGTATAAAACACATTGCTTACTAAATGTGGCACCGAATCGAAAATGAAAAACGTAGAATAAAATAATTTTGAGTAAACAAGTTGTAAATGAATTCACCCTATAAACCACTTCTGACCACCGGCCTCCTAATGATAGTCCGTCCCGGTCATTGTGAATGGTCATGGTATGTAATTGCCATAATTATCACGCTCCGCGAACATATTGCAGCCTGTCGTGATTAGCATTGAGAAGGTTGCTGATAATCTGCATATTACATCCCTAAGGCCGCATTTCCACTTGCCAGCTTCTGCGGGAAACGTTCAAAATCCAGTGAGATATTGACTTACAGATTATAAACACACACACACACACAGTTCTTCATCTTCTTCTTCGTGTCGCTTGCACGACTGTATTTTAGATCTTGTTGGCCCAAAACTTCGTCACCTCCACGAAGTCGTCGGTGGCAGCGCAAAGGCTACTTTGACTGGCATTTTTGGGACACAGAGGGCAGGATAGCAAGTGTAGCATGGTTTACGACATAGCTCCAAAACCAAACCCTACTGCCGGTAAGTCGATCTATTTACCAGGTTGTACATAGTTACATCATCCCATTTGTGTGCGGAGACGGTTCAGGGAGTTCCAAGGACTTCTACGCAGTTTGCAAACTGCTACCGGACAGGCACTCTGACAATCCTCAAGGAATTTTGTTGCATGCGGGTTCCACATTTTACGAAAATTCCTTGTAGAGATCAGAAGGAAAATTCTCGTAATTCAAAACGATCAAAATCTAGTCGCAGTGTCATCTCAGCGACATACAAATGTCAAGAACTTGTCAAAATGTAGGGAAATTAGACGTATTTTTGACAGATTGAGACTGAGATCAGACTGTGAACGTTCTTAAAATTACGAGAATTGCCCCTCTGGTATTGTCCAATGACGGCTATGATAGTTTTTTGTTGTTAGATTTTAACTTGGAGAGGGAGTGGGTTGTAATCTACCACACAGGGCTCAGTCCGATTGGTAGTTGTCACATGTCTTTGAAGTTTTGGTTCTAGGACATGCATTTTCGTTCACCGTTTTGTAAGCAGACGTGGTGCAGGTATGAGAAGAATTCACCTAAAAAACCTTCCATAATTAATCATATTCGTCGATCTTGGGCTATTTTTACTAATTTAATTTCGTAACTGAATTAAGAACGTTGAGCTAGACATAATTTGAATATACACGTGTAGCATATTTTAATTACATATATCTAGTTCGAAAATGCTTCATACGTATTTTCATCATTTGTACACAATCGGGACGTCTGCGTTACCCGCGCAATGAGCGTGTAGATAATTAATATGTACAGAATCGTTAATTAACGAGTCCTTTCACGCTTAGCCTTTAGAAAAAATATTTCAAAATGAATATTTCTCTAAATGAATAACTTCACAGTTTCATCTTTAACACTAAGAATAGGAAGGTTACCTGTGAGCGTACTTTCAATTTAATTTCCACTGACGTAGAAAATGCATATTCAGGGGTTTATTTATAAGTGTTGCATAAAATTAGAGACGTTTAAACGTCAAAAATGTATGGTTAAACAGTCGCTAATCATTACTTAATTTTAAGCAATATTTATAAATAAACTCCTTAATGCTATGTTTTTCTTGTCATGGCATTTATCTACTATAAAGTAATTAAAAATTGCGTAAGTAATAAATCATAGTTTTAGTCTATTTACGCTCTTTTAGTACCTATTAAAGTAATTTATAATACCTACATATTCTCAATACAATAAGTGCATTGGACAACACGAATTTAGTTACATTCAAATAAAAGTAAACAGTCACACTTTTGCTTTTATATAATTAGCTGTTGCCCGCGACTTCGTCTGCGATCTAGGATTAAAAGTAGCCTATGTCCTTTTCCAGGTCATGGTCTACCTATGTGCCAAATTTCATACAAATCCGTTGAGTCGTTTTAGCGCGAAAGCGGGTGTCCCCTTGTTTCGCAGACAGAAATTTCATAGATTTCCCAGAAAATGTTTCATATAATATTTGGTCCTTGTATCTTTATTTTGAATATTATTATTTCAAAGACTCTTTACTTGAATGAAAAATATTTCATAGAAACAATTCAATGAATTTTTAATCACATTTGTTTGTTTTGCAAACTTATCAAACAGTAGAATTATTTTTTAACGAATATTGTTTGTTCGGTGTATTTTCCATGGTATTTTATTTCAACGAAAGTGTATAAAAATAGAAGTTATGCTATCCATAATTTTAATTAAAATATTGTCTTATTGGCTTGCATGCTGCATGCTCGCTAGCAGCATGCAAGCGGTAGGTTTGGTTAGAACTGAGACCCCCAACAGAAATTACCTCAGCCAGAGTATATAATATCTATATATATACATTTTATCAACGGTATGAATTGAAACGCTTAGAAACTGTCACTTGATAAAATATATTGTTATTCTTGGTAATAAGTTTTATATTAAATAAACAATATAAGGATAAAGAATATTTGATTTGTTATTCTATGATATGACTATTCTAACATTAAACTTTTTGAGAAACCAAAAATCAATTATTTAAAAATCTTCAAAAAGTAAGTGTTCTGTGTATTGATTATTCTATGAAACGAAAATATGAGAAAAAAATTATGTTAAACGAAATTCTATAAAACTATTAGCTATAAAACAACTTACAACCGTGAAAGCGTAACAAACAAACAAACTTACTTTCGCATTTATAATAGTTTAGTTAGAATGTAGTTAAGTACAGAATTTCTTGATATTGGCATCGTTGCTGTACGTCCTTATAAATATAGGAAAAATTATAATTAACATAACGAAAAAAATTTTATAATACTCGTATTTGCGTCAATTGACTTCAACAAATACTTGTTACAACACCAGTATTAAATTGTTACAATTTCTATTAGTCGTAAATGTCAACAATTTTCCCCAATGCCCGTGGGCATGAACAGAACAAGCAACCCAAGTTATACCCCTATTAGTCTTTGCCATGAAGGAAGTTAGCAACCTACTTTAAATGTCAAAGAAGAAAAAAGCAAACCATTCAATGGTAACTATGTAGTAAGCGAATGATTATGGTATTAATATCTAATCAGTCTAGCTCGATATTATTGTAACTATCAGATAAATAGAAATTGATTTCAATTTCACCTTATGCTATAAAGATAGCGGCTCTGTATTAAAAACATTATATTCACACTTTCCCTTACTCTGTCTCTTTCTATTATATACGAGTGTGTGCGCGTGCGAGTATTGCGTATGATACTTGGCTCCTGATGGGGGTCCGTCGTCAGCACACGTTATTTTCTTGTCGTTTTTCATAAATGTCATCGAAAAATAATTAATCCCAAAAATATCATGATGCAATACTAGATGTGGGACTGGCCCAGGTACCCCCCCCCCCCCCCCCCCGCCGCCCCCAGAAATAAATCCTGGATTTGGCCTTGGGCTTAAGAGGCTTAGGTATTTCCAGCAGTGCCTATAAGCCGATGATAATGATGGTATATAACTAGGTTTTCTCTAAGTTAATTGTGCGTGATCTTTACTTTAAAAAATGTTATTATAAGAGAGGCAACTCCTGTAATTTTAAAGACGTTTACAGTGTGATCTCAATCGCAATATGTCAAAAATACCTCTAATTTCCCTACATTTTTGACAAGTTTTTGACATTGATGGCCGCTTAGATGAGATTGCGACTAGATTTTGAACGTTAAGCTATAAAACTGACATAAAGAGACAAGATAAAGAGAGAGAAGTAGAGACATTATTTATGAATGTATTACAGAACTTCCCATTGAAGACGCGCTCTTCAGATTCCTAAAAACACAATCGCAAAAGCTTTCATTGCAATTAGAGCGTTTGCAAGACCACAAGGATACATTTGCAATTAAAGAGGTTTTATAATTAAGTTTAATATGTTGGCATTATAAAAAATGGCAATAAAGAAATTAGCAGCCAACAAAAATGTTATTCAATTTAGTTCAATGTGTGTAACAAAATTCTAAATAACTAATTGCATAGATACTTACTTACTCAACCTTTTAATGATAATTTTTTAAAAAGCTTTTTTTGGAATAACTAATAATGACAATCAAAAAGAATCATCATTTCAACCAAAAGACTTCAACTGGGGATACGACCAAAAAGTGTGTAACGTGTTTAAAAAATTGAAACGTTATGATTATTTCCAACCCAATTTTGAGATATATAAAAAATAAAATCTATAACTGAGCCTAATCTAATCTAGCTGAGCCCGCGAATCTATTCGAGTGGAACGTGGACGTACATTAGATCGTAAGTGATGTCAGATAAAACCGGTAAAATCAAGGTTCCACAAATCAAAAGTGTCCTTAATAAATATTGCTCAGGCATAATAAACTTTCACGATGCCAAGTTTCATTAGTAGTTTTGAAGTACCCGATTAAAGGCAATAGGTTATTACATGGGACTCAATCATAATTGGCAAAATGTGAGTGTACTATAGGTAAACAGGGAGGGAGAGCAGTGGTAGCCCAGTGAGAACGGCCCTGACTAACGAGTTGTAGGTTGTGGATTCAAAACCCAGTCAGGTGCTTTGCGTTGTATAAATAATTTCATCACCACTGCTTTCAAAACGGTGAAGGAAAACATCGTGAGGAAACTGGCATGTTCTAGAACCAAAAATTCTAAGACATCTACCAACCCGCCCTGGGCCCGCGGATGCGGGTGGATTACACACCACTTCCTCTCGAAGAGAGGAGGCCTGTGTCCCAGCTGTGGGAACATTAAGTATAGGCTGATTATGCTATAAGTACACGTCTGCCTAACCCTTCGAGGAATATAGGCGTAATGTTATGTTATGTACATATGTGTTTTGAATGGATGCGTGCACTGTCAAACAAACAAACAAGATTAAAATTAATTACTGTTTCTCTCCTCGCCGACTTTTAGAGATAGCTTTAATATGCTTGAAACCATATATATATATATACTCCTATATAATATGTAGATATACTATGATACGGACTCGAACTTAAAAAATTCCGATTCTCGTAAAGTCCGAGTTGGCTCATAAATATCTGCATATTATGTGGCAACTTTTTCGCGATCAAATATCTAATTGTTTAAAACAATTCAATTGAAACCAATTCATAAATTAAAATAGATTTGCAAGTATTTACATTAAGTCTCCACTCATTTGATCTTGACCAGATTTCTAGATATTTTTACAAATAAATTGTTGTAAAGGCAGGGGGAAATGATGAATTATACTACTGCCGTGAATTTTTTAAATTATTCAAAAACAACCATTTAGCGGGCAGGAGGGGGACGCTAGACTTAAACGAAAATCAGCACTTTAAAGCTTAATGTTTTGCAAACGGATCCCTGAATCGAAATATAGATAGACTAGAAAAAAAAACATCCCCACTTGCCGTGTAGTGGTACACAAAAAAAAAAAAACATTTTCAATATAGTTCAGTCAACGAATGGCCCAAAAAGGGTGTAGAGTGCGTGAGGAGCGACCTAAGCGATTCCTTCAGAAACTTGTTCAGGGTGCTTAGAAAGTGGACATACTAAATGTCCTAACATCTAGAAGGTGAGCCGGAGTAGGGGAGTGGGGGAGGGAGCCACAATGTTCCCACTTTTTTTTGGCGACACGGTTGGCGCAGTGGCTGAGCGATCGACTGCTGCGCTGCGTGTCGCAGGTTCGATTCCCGCACGGAACAAATATTTGTATTGCCTACAGGTAGTTGTTCCGGGTCTGACTGTTTGTGTATGTGAGTTTAATTGTTTGTAAACGCACCCACGATACAGGAGAAATTCCTAGTGTGGTGCAACGTTTTTTTTAAAAAAATAATACGTTTGGGTGTTTCGCTAATATCTCAAAAACGGTGTGGGGAAAAAAAATCTATAGCAAATGAAAGCTCATCAAATTAACTACAACTTTTATTCATACATACATACACTTTTTCTGTTGAATGCTGTTTAACGCTGTATAATTTTTATTTTCATTTTTCCGGAGTGTGTAGCTCAAAAATGGTTCGGAATTTGGATTAAATAAATAAAAATGTCTAATTAGAATATATTCGTGCTAGTGAGTAGGTAAATTTATTTAAAAAAGCATTATAAAAATGAAGTCAAGCTTAAAGTTCTCTAACAAATAAAACACACAACACAAATGCGAACAACGGTAAAGAGACAACGGTAGTTGTGTTGGTAGTAGGAATTGTAATAAAGAATTTAAAAAAATCCGGAAATATTTAATCCGCAAGGAAAAATCTTTACTATACCTACTTGTTAGTTAGCTTTATTCAAGAAAAAACATTATAAACAACGTAACTATTAAAGTAGGATATGTCTTTTTTTATATCTTCTCGGCTACGATCACAAGTAGTGATAATTTTTTTTCCCTAATGTCAAGTTGAATGACCGGATTTCAGTACATTTCATGAATTAAGTTTGAGTTTCGCACATAGTTTTGCAGCAGCTGTGCGAATGTTTTGGCGAATAAACTACTTCTGTAAAGTTACCAGCTGATACTCGAAAATAAGAACTACACCCTAATTGCGTAACATACACTATCGATTTTCTTTGCCATATATGTATATATATTCGAAAAATTTGTCCGTTCAACAACATAAATAACGCAATGTATGTTGTTGAACTGTCAAAATGAAAGCGATTGCCACTGACAGTGTCTTACGAAATTACTCCGCGGGTATGTCAGTCGTTAATGACTTTCAAACATAGTCGAAAAAGGGCTAGGCTGGTAAACTACAAGAAAAAACCACAGATGAGATGGAAACTTGCGTATTATTTTCATCAAGTCAACATGTTTTACTGAAAAACTAAAGGCTCGATAGTACCGGAGTACAATAGCAAGCTGCCATTAAAAACACAAAAACATACGACTATACACTACGCGACACGCTATATAGCACGCTACACAACCAGTTCGGTACACGACACACTACGCAACGTGCTACGCACTTCGCTACGCGGTGCGCTACGCAACATGCCACGCAGCTTGCTACGCGGCACGCTATGAAGTTCACTACGCACTGGGACACGCCCTACGGTACGTTGAGTCGTAAACACAATTATAATAACTTTGTTGCTATAAAAAACTGTATTCTTTTGAAGTTTATTAAAAGTAAAAAATCGTTTATTTCAACATTAAATTGACAATAATATAAAGTTATGATTGGCGACGGTTAAAATAAATTTGCCTCTTCGACACTGCAAAACTACAGATACAAAATAAAATAATTAAGGATCATTTCAGTAATGGTGTAAGATTGTTCCAAAATCCATAATTTAACTGTGTTTTACTTGGCGGTAAGAGGTTATGGATCTTGAGTACCCCTTTTTGTAGATGAGAAACTAAAACTACCTGAACTAAAATACCTTGGAGTGACAGTAGCCACTCCAAGGTATTTTACGTGATCAACTCTTTCGATCTCTTTACACGGACACATAGAAATAGAGCTACCATCTGTGATTTTTATCTTCCATCCAGTCAGTTTAATAGCATTCGTTTTTTCTAAATATTATATATATATATTTTTCTTTTCGTTGAACGTCAGTAAATTTAAACCCAAGCAGTTAGCTATTTTACTCATTCCAGACTCGGTTTTTTCGTGTATTTCTTTCCAGGCGTTAAAATGATAACTGTACCGTGGTCGTCGTCGTCGTAGCGTAAGAATTTAATTTCTTAAAATGGCATCCATGTAAATTGTGAATAACGTCGGGCCCAGTAGACTACCCTGAGGTACACCAAGAGAAACACTTAGTTCATTGCGCATCTGATTTTCGACTCTAACACGTTACCGGAGATCGGTTAAGTACCTGCGGAACCAGTTTCGGGGAGTGCCCCCAAACTGGTTCCGCAAGTACCTAACCGATCTACAAAACATATATATATAAATTGGAGTCATTTGGAGTCGTTTGGTTTGGTATAAAAGGAGTGCCTCTTATACCAAATGGAATGGGTTGGCGGCGAGTATGTCAATGTTTAAGTCTCCCTTGATTACCAGCACCGTTATCGACTTAACTTGATTTAAGTTTTCGTCTAGTGTTGATAAGAAGAATGTTAAGCTACTCAAAGAAGGGCCGAATAAATTAATAGAGCGATCCAGACGAACCATTATGCACTTGGCATCGTCTATCTCAAGCTCAGTAGTTACGACTCCATGGCATCCTTTTACGTAAATTATGACACCTACAGGTCTATTCACATATTTCGCTGTCCAATATAAATTATATCCCTCAAGAATTCTTATAAAAGAGTTTTTGTGCAGCCAGCATTCTGTGAGAACCATTGCGTCATATTCGATATTTAGACATTTTAAAGTTACAACGAAATGGTCAAAGTTTTTTTGCATACTGATGTTTATTGAAATTTATCTGATATTTATTGTAATAAAATTAAAATTATAAGCTTTTGTTATAAGGTCTCTATAGTTTTCCAGTTCGCTCAATAAATTACAGTTGATACATAGAGATGTTTCTATATTCTCATGAACTTCAAGGTTAACCACAGAGGAAGATAAAAAAGTAAAAGGAATGTATGAACGATGATTAGGTTTGCTTCTGTCACATATTCTATAAAACCGTTGGGAACTGTGTAGTGTTTGGAATTAGCACATTTTGTTTTGTGTGTAGTGTATTATAATGTAGTTTAATAAATGTGTGCAAAATTGTGTAACTAAATAATAAATGTGAAGATAAAAGTAATAACGGAATAGCAATATATTTACAAGAGATAAAATTGATTCGATAACCAGAAAGAGACTTAAAATTAAGGAACTAAACATATAAATTAAGGGGAAAGTAGCATCAGAACACATTTTACAAAACATAACATCTGCGAGTATAAGCAAGATTCCATGACTACATATTTGTTGGTTGTGCTTCTTGTGCTGAGTGAACTTTTTGATTTGAGATGGTGCTCGAAGTCGGCTGCATTGTGAAGTCGAATAGCTAGCTGGTGCACCTTCCTTTTTCAGAATGTTAATTTGTTCATTCTTAACCCAGTAGAACTTGTAATCGCTTTCAAAATCTTTGGACCTGGCTTCACTAAAAAGAAGACGGTTCTGCTGGGTGTGGTGTTCGTTGATGTAAACTTTGCTAGTGTTTCTTCCTATGTTTAAATCAGTTCTGTTTAGCTTACGTCTGGATTTTGAGGCTTTGATAAGTTCGCTCTGCTTTTTTAGGATAAGTTTTACATGTAATTTAGCATAGATAGATTTTGTTATTTAGTATTTAATAGAAATTAATTCTGTTACATAAGTGTAATTTTGGGCCAAAATAACCACCGCGTGGAGCCCTGACACAACTAGAAAGCGTCGCGGCCGACCCCGTAGAAGATGGCGGGACGAGCTGGATAAAACAAACGACCAGTGGTCCACTTTAGCCCTGGATCGAAAGAACTGGATGTCATGGGGAGAGGCCTTTGCCCAGCAGTGGGATGATGCAGGGTAACAGTTACAGTAAGTGTAATTTAACAAACCTACTTTATTTATAATTATACGCCGTCAACGGTAAAACATAGTATAATGATACATATTTTAATTACAACACCTTGATTTTACTCCCACGTATGTTTTACAAATAAAAGCTTTGTTTTGACTTTGGACGGCGGGACCGACGCACAATTATTGGTTGTGGCAATTTAGGGGTATGGTCACTATCTGCGCTAATTCGACGTTTACCGGCGCGGGTCACCCAGTCAATATCCGTGTCTTTGAGCTCCACTCCGATCTTAGTGGCTGCCAATAAGGCGATGTGCTGTAAGTTTTCATTCGCGGACTTGACTATTCCCTTTATTTCAATCTCATAGGATAAAGCACCCTGTGCTAGTGAATTTATTTCGTCTTTATGGTGGGAAACAGAGCTTTCAAGCTCTAGTATTGTTTTCCTTTGTTTCTCATCGATCTCGACATTGACATATTATTGCTGTGATTATAAATCCTGTAACTGTTTCAAGTGGCAAATTACTCCAAAATGCCGAAATTATTTGCCACTTGCAGAAACAGCTTGCAGAAACAGTTGAAAAAAATGTTTACCTGCTTATTGTAGCAGGTAAACATTTTTTTGAACAAATGTAGGTATGAAAAACACTTAAAATATTCCCAATGTAATTTTGTCGATCTTTTTTGCACTCATTAGTAATTATAAAAAGATGTGGTATCTAATTTTAGTAACAAGCAGAAAAGCCTATTTTTTACTTGTTACTACGGCCTCTCTGTGCGAGCCAGTTTTGGAACACTACCATTAATAAACAAGTTTGAAAAGAATCTACTTTTTGATATTTTTAGACTATACTGGTTTACAGGGAAGTATCATTTAAATTGAAATTCAAATTAAATGGCATTCTTATAAATGCCATAGATTGAAGTATTTATACACATGAAGTATACACATGAAGATTTTTTTCTTTTTACCCGACTACGACGGAAAGGTAGAGTTATAAAGCTTACTAGCCGTGTAGGTATGTAAGCATGTGAGTCAGTTTGTTAGCTCGTCGGTCTTAACTACTGAACCTATTTAAGACGTCGACGAGCCGAGATGTTATAGTGATGTATAACACTCGCGTTGTCGACGTCTTACCAATGAACTAGAATGATTGATAACTGAGAAATCAAAAAAGTCGCAAAAAATATATCTCTGATGCTCAAGAATGACGTCTGCATGTAAAACGGTTAGGAGAACCTATGCCGCCATTAAGAAAATTCCTTCCGCCAAGAAAGGCTCTGGATAATTACAGAATTCATGATCACGCCACTTTTAAAAATAATACTAGTATTTGATTTTCAAATATAGCCGCTTCTTCAAGGCAATGGTTGTGGACTTATTTACATACGGAACCGGCGATCTTACATCAATTTAGATAGCGGCATTACGCGACCCGGTATGAATTTAAAGTTTCTAAGTCAGTGTCGTCTTCGGCTGTTTGCTTGTGACGAGTTTTTCTAGAATTATGAAGCATTAAACTTTAAAGTAAACGCCACATTTAAAGTTGTTGTTTACTCCTTTCGAAACTTGAAGGCCATAATAGTTTCACTAAGGGGATAAAGCAGTGTCTTAAGTTATGGTCGCCATTTTCCATCCCGAACGAAACGAAGGATTCTAGTGTTAACTCCTGAGTGTAGCGAGGGAGTTAAGACTAGAATCCTGAGTGCAGCAAGAGCAAGCGCGCCCAAGACAAAGACACCTTTATCCCCGAGGAGAATACTCTACTTTTAGCGCCTACTACGAGATAACAAAAACCAATTCGATTTCCATTAGTAGTTTATGAAACTTAAGTATAATTAATTGCGGATTACCTAGTTATGTGCAGTTTCATACACTATTTTATCTGTGTAGAGTTCCAATAAATTTAATTGTTTAAGACTAATATATACTATATACAATTATTTGTATATAGTATATTATTATTTTTATTATTATTATTTTTTATATTATATTAATTACTATTTTATCTAAACTCATGCAATTTCATGAAAAACACAATAATATAAATGCTTTAGGTTAGGTTTTCATGACAGATAATTTGACATTTGCGAGCAGGTGATGTGAAAAATATACCTGTTTTAATTATTTATGACGATAACATAATTTTCGATTTGGGTTTAATTAAGAATCCACTCGATGTGAATCACAGGAATCTCACAGGACCAGTCGTTTTGACGACGCTTAGGGGAGGCCTAAGTCCAGCTTTCGACTGGAATGATGATGAATGGTTCCAACACAAAGTTATCGATAACGGAACTAAAGAGAACGATGGAGGGGGTCTATTGATGTCCCATACTAACATAATATATTCGCTTTATTTGGTTTGTAACTAGACACACACCATTATAACAGGTGAGATTCACGTCATTACGAACAAATATAGCTTTTTACTGTAAATAGAACTGGCATTTAAGTACCTATTTAATTTCGTAGACAGCAAAATAATAATCACGTGGAGATCCCAATTGTTAATTTTATTCTTTTTCGGCCCCATTACAAAACAAGGTTTGAACTATAATCCGACAAAGTTAAAGTTTTTATTACAAAAACTGACGTTAAACCCGAGTTAAAGTTGTCAGTTTTGCACAAGAACTTCTTCAGAAAAAAGTTGTAAATACAGTAACTGGCTCAAAGAAAGAAGAACTCGTTTTTTTTTAATAAGACGAAGCCGTCTTATTGTGTTTATTGTGCAGACACGAGGTGCTCACTATGAATGAGGCACACTGTCTCACACAAACACGTAGTGACGCATTCGTGATGATGCGCTGTTTGAATGTGCCTTTACATAAAGCGGGAAATCCAAAGCTGCACTATAGTTTTTGCCGGTGGTCACTTTGTTGGACTAATGACCTTTTGTTTTGCTGTTATAAATATTGTTTGCCATTCATCTTGTACAACCAAATAAATAAAAAAAGATTCATAATCTTCAGCTTTTACATACTTAGCTTGAAAAAGTTTAACAAGATCTTTATCTAAATTAAATTAAATTTTACACACATGACGTTGGCCCACCTGCTCAAAAATGCGTAACTAAAATATACTCCTTAGTATACCTACAGTAATTATTAAAAACAAAAAAACGTAATTATTTATTCATTAATACGGTACATGAAAAGTTGTTTTAAATTCCAATCAATAAAGCCTACCGCAAAAAGTACGAGGTTTTGGTCCTTGCACGTACCTTTGGTAGTACACCTAGGTATGTACAGACGACAGCACATCGAGCTACTACAATCTGTCAAATTTCTTTAATAGATTTTCAACTTTATCGCTAAAGCATTAAGGTTCAAGATTGATTGGGAAAATTTGACAGTTTCGGGTAGCTTGACCTGCTGGCATCTGTATTAAATATATCATTTATTTTTATCTACATCTTATGCAAGTTCCGACATCTCCATAAAAGTATTGCGCCTTTTCTACAGCGCTTTAACAATATGCTTATGGAATAATTATATTATGGGGTACTTACCCTATTATTAGACCCATAGAACCACATGGTCAGTAAGAAGACCCAGAGTACTCCGGCCGGAACGCTAGGTGGATGAAAATAACAAAAACATGGATGGTCAAAGACCAGGGAAACCTGCAGAAAATTGAAGGAGGCCTTGAACCGAAAAGAGGCCACATAACAACCTAGTTCAAAATATGTTTTTTGGTTATGGAAATAAGGCTATATTATTATAATGGTTTCTGCCCGAGACTTTGTACGCGTAGAAGTTGTACATCAGCATGTACTATAATAACAGCCAAATTTTTTGTAAAACTTTCCTGTAAGTATACCTACTGCGTTTGTATTTTTAGTCTCAGCAGCCAAAATATGAAGAGTCAGAACTGGTGACGCGAGAGCAAGCGACGTACATTTCTGTGTGAGAAGCAGCTCGTCCTGTGATTGAAACCCGCAGCCTTCAGTAGCAAGCCTAGCATTCAGACAAACAGATAAAAATTCTAAAAACTATATTTTTGGCATTAGAATCGTTCCCTGACCTCGTTGCAATTACTTTTTTATAAAAGTATTCAATGTACAATTTGACTTCACTACAATTTAATAATACATGTATAGATTACTACCCTATAATTACTGTCTGACTCTGTACATAGTGATAATGGATTTGGAGATGTTACGAGTGAATCAGACCATCAATTAAGTCATAATCTTGACCCGAAAGATTCGTGTCGATTTGTTGATAGACTCGAATATTTTGGGTCAAGATTATGAGCACAGGTTGTTTGGTGAATGGAGTTCGAATAATTAAAGTTAAAAAAATATATCTCTAGTTTTGCTTTACCCCTGTGTATAGAACAGTAGACTATGGTTGGCTAAGCTAACAGTTGAGTACTGCTGCATGCTCGATTGGCATCCCCTGAATAAGATACGATTACCATCGAGCACCTAAAATTACTTTTAGTTCTTCTTAGCGTGTCGATGGGAAAAATATAGTTTTTTTTTTAATTTGTTTGGCCCAAAACTTCGATCAATAATAGTACTAGATTAAGGATCAGGAACAAAAATCAGTCGCTCAAGTGGCCACGTTTGCACACACGTAAACATCTACATTTCTTAGAAAAAAGTTTAATATTATAATATTAACAACTTCAGTTTATTATAAACCTTAATATTTAAACATAAAGTTTCATTACCATTGCAAAATATGTAACATAATGTACATACTCACAGTTATCTTCATTCATTCCTCCAGGTCAGAACAAGCATTCTGTTACCGTTAGGCGCTGATCTGATTATTTATTACGACACGTTTCATCCACAATCAGTACACAGACACAGCTCCATCTTTAAGATGACACTACGATGATTTAGTGACATCCAAGGGTTGGTAATTACGCCCACATTGATGGATATCATTTTTCCTATAATCACTATACTTCTAATACAAAATAACTATAGATTTTATCGTATTTTATTAATAATATATTTTATTATGACAGCTTTGACAACGACGTTTAATACGTCGCCATGGCAACCTTTCTTTCAAATTCTTACCTGCCTGTATCTTTTTAGCTAATTAGACATGAATACTTATTATATTTAATTACTGGCCATCTTCGTAACTCAAATTCATATTTTCTACATGATATTATTCTACGAGCTGACATTATAGATCCACGCAATCCAAGGATCAGTTCGGGTTTCGCCTCTAAAGCGAATACAACTAAGAGCCTGATACTCCAGGGCTACCTATTTATTACCCAGCGTACCTCTCCGCTCCGGTACCTGTCGGACCCTACCTACGCCTCCGTCCTCCGTCCTCCGTGAAGGGCTCCTGTTACTATTGGGCCGCGCCTCATCCGAGGGCCGCCTCACCTGGCGGGCTGACAGCGTCTCAGTCCTGCCTTGCTGCGTGGACCCTCCTACGAGTGTCCTCCGCCTGCACTCATCTATACCTGTACCTGCGCCGGCTCCTGCTGCCGTGCTGCAGCCTGCCCTGCTGCGTGGGCCCTCCTACGAGTGTCCTCCGTGCCGCACACGCACCAGCGTCTCATCTGTACCTGCATCTGTCGCCGGCACCTGCCTCGCGTCTACCTCCCTCCATCTGGATCTCCACCTCAGCCTCCTCAGCCCACCTATCACGCATCGTCATCCACACACCCCACCTCCACAAACTACACACCTCTCTGTCCATCTCCATCTTAAAGTTATAAATATACCTTTAATTGCTTCCTACCTCCCTTTCTTTAATTTCATTTTTCCTTTGGTTTTTATAAGTTTAGTTTCTTGTCGCTACACGACATTTTGGCGCCCAACGTAAATTAGTTCTTTCTCTCTCTCTCTTTCCCTAATTCTTTTAATTCTCTTAGTTCTCTTTCTTTCATTTTTAAGTTTCGTCCTTCTTTGTCTTCTTATATAATTTTCATACATCCATTCCTTTCACACTTTCCTAAATTCTAAAACAACACTTCCTCTAGTGTTCATTTAAACTCTGGCTAAATTTTTTTTCATCCAAACATCACTTGAGCACACTGTACTACCTTGAATATTTCTAAACATCTATACTCTTTACATATAACTTTATTTTTTCTCAACAGGAAAACTAAGGAATACTTTTCACGTAACTTCATTTATTAACTTTTCAATTTATAAATATGTCTCATCCAATCAGGTTTGAATTTTTAAACAAATCTGAACTGGAATATGAAGTGAAAATTAGACTAGGGGAACCAGCAAGTACAGTTTTATTGTTAAAAAAACAAATTCTTCACTTAGCTTCAGCTACCCCATCGGAGGAAATCCTGATTTCTCCGCTACCTATTGAGGACGACTTGTCTCAAATTGATTATACTTTGAAATACTTGGATAGTAAAATAGAGAAACTATCACAGGGTGGTTTAAAATATTCTCGCTTAATTGATTCATATCTTAACCATTTATTTCACAGGTTGGAACGCATAGACATAGACTTGAACCCTGACTATAAACCTATACTCGACTCTTTAAAAGAAAAATTTGAGACGTTTTGCTCGCTTTTTTCGCTTTCAGATCCGACCTCAAAGCATCCTCTTCAAATAACTCCTCCTTCCCCTCTCCTCCTCTTAAATCCTCCTGAATCCTCTCCTCCTCCTCCTCTCATTACTCTCCCTCCTCTTACTACTCCTCCTCTTATTCCGACTGCTCCAAATCTTAATTTATTCAAGGATCTGAAACGATATACCTATAATGGAAAATCTTGTCCTAGATCTTTTCTTCAAAAACTTGACGAATACTGCCTAGCTCGGAGTGTACCTAAAAATTTATTAACCACTCAAGCTTACGAAATTTTTACTGAAAATGCCCTCCATTGGTTCAGATTCAAATTAAACCAAAATCCAAACTTAACATGGGAAGAGATTTCTTTATTACTAATTAAAGACTTTGGTGGTTTTGACTATGATTATAAACTATTAGAAGCCATTAAAAGTCATACCCAAGGTCGCGAAGAACCAATTATAATTTATATCTCAATTATGTCGGGAATGTTCTCTCGTCTTTCCAAAAAACTTTCTGAAATTATTTTGAGAAATATAAGGCCATGCTACTCAGTATTCGTTGCTTTAAAGGATATCGACTCTATCGATTCTCTTTTGGCTACTTGCCAAAATTATGAAAGATTCTTGGACCGAGATAAACTATTTAAAGAACCAAATTCTCAACAAAACCCCCTTACTGCGGAATTTAACTACAAAGAAGTATACTCAACTTCTTCTTCTGAGCCCTCTACATCCATTTCTAATCCAAGACCTTCTCCATATACAAATAAATTTAATACTCCTTACAAAAACCCTCCCAGACAAGTTAACAGCCTACACCAAGCTAATAACTCGCAAGAAAATACTTTTTGCGTTCGCTGTCGTAAGCATGGGCATACTTTAAATACTTGTACTCAACCTCACTTTGTTATTTGTTTCAAATGTGGTCTTAAAGGTTTTAAAACCTCAGTTTGTCCTAATTGCTCATCTAAACCCAACTCTAGCTCAAAAAACTAATAACTGACTTGAAAAGTAAAACAAACTTTGATGCCAATGATTGGAACGTTTGGATTAAAACTCTTAAAAATTTCTTTTCATGCTACAAAATTTCTTCAACTCTATACTCAAATGAAAAGGAGTATAAACGAACTTTCGTTAACATCAAAGTTTACAATTTATCCATGTCTGGATTACTCGACTCTGGTAGTTCACTTACTATTCTTGGTAATAACTCCCACTTAGAAATTCTCAAAATAGGCTGTAAACTTTTCAAGTCGGACTATGTTACCATCTCTACAGCAAGTAACCAAAAAATTAAATCTATAGGTTACTTTGATCTTCCAATTTACTTTAACAAACAGACTCACTTGATTAAGGCTTATATTTTTCCAGAAATTTCACCGTCTTTAATATTAGGCATAGACTTTTGGAAAAAATATAACCTTTTACCTAACATTCTGTCTTCAACTAGCTTTACACAACTTGAATGCTCAACTATCCAGACAACAAGTGTCAAAGTATTACCTTATGAACATTTATCTGCAAATCAGAAAAATATTGCTGATGATATTATTCAACGCTTCAAGACTATCTCTTTCGAAGAAAAGGGTGTTCTGGGAAACACTCATCTCATCACTCACAAGATTGACACCGGAGATTCGCTGCCCATCAAACAAAGATGTTACAGACTGTCTCCTGAAAAACAAAAAGCATTAGCTAATGAGGTTGATAAAATGCTGGGTTGGAATGTTATTGAGCAATGTGAAAGCCCTTGGTTATCTCCAGTACTTATTACTCCAAAGAAGAATGGTGAATGGCGTTTTTGCGTAGATAGCAGAAAGCTGAACGCAGTTACGAAACGTGATGCTTATAGTCTACCACTTATAAGCGAAATTCTGGACAACCTCAGGAATGCTAAATACCTATCAAGTATAGATATTGCGAAAGCCTTCTGGGAAATTCCTCTGAACCCTGCTGATAAGGACAAGACTGCCTTTTATGTACCTGGAAGAGGTATGTTCAGATTCAAAGTAATGCCCTTTGGACTTACCAATTCACCAGCTACTCAACAAAGACTGATGGACATGCTGTTTACTCCAGAATTCGAAAACAAGGTCTTCTGCTATTTAGACGATATTGTCATTATTAGCGAATCTTTTGATGAACATATATCGCTTCTCATGAAAGTTCATGAAAAACTTTCTTTCGCTAATTTAACTATTAACTTTGAAAAAAGTAAATTCTTCAGGAAAGAATTGAAATACCTTGGCTTCGTTGTGGACGAACATGGCTTGCGAGCTGACCCTGATAAAATCAAGGCTATTCTTGACTACCCAATACCTACCTGCAGAAAAGAAGTACGAAGATTCATCGGCACCTGCAGCTGGTTTCGAAGATTTATTCCAAACTTCAGCACTATCGCTACTCCACTCAACAAACTAACCTGCTCTGGAAAGAATGCTCCGAAATTCTTATGGAACACAGAAGCGGACGCAGCCTGTCAAAAGCTTAAGGAAGCCTTGATAACCACTCCTGTCCTTGCCTGCCCAGACTTTGATCTTCCCTTTTCAGTACATTGTGATGCATCTAACTACGGTATTGGCGCTATGCTCACTCAACATCATGATGATAAAGAAGTTGTGATTGCCTACATGAGCAAGGCCCTCAATAAGAATCAACAAAACTACTCAACTACTGAAAGAGAAACACTTGCCGTAATAACTGCCTTAGAACACTGGCGTTGTTATCTTGATAATGGCAAAGAATTCACAATTTACACTGACCACGCTGCACTCAAATGGTTCCAGAATTTATCCAATCCTTCTGGAAGACTCGCACGTTGGACTTTACGCTTATCCTGCTTCAACTTCGTTCTAAATCATAAGAAAGGAAAAGATAATGTAGTTCCAGACCTTCTATCAAGAGCCAAACCTCAAGAACTTCCTAAGGTACAAGAAAATACACCACTAGGTGTACATCCAATCTCAACGGATGATCCTAATAGAGAACTTGAACACTACAATAAAATATTTCTGGGCTGTTCAAATAACCCTGACTCCTACCCAAATTATACCATCAGAGAGAACAAACTTTATCGTTGCATTCACACGCCTGATCGTCTGAATGATGATTTCATATGGAAAGAAGTTCCACTACCTCGAGAAAGACGTACATTAATCGAAGCAAATCATGGCTCTAGCCAAGAACCTCATCTGGGAATTTTTAAAACATATAAAAAAATATCGTTATTATACTATTGGCCTGGCATGTTTAAAGATGTTGCTAACATAATTTCACACTGTGAAACCTGCCTTGCTTACAAACATCCTAATCATTCTCCTTATGGCCTCATGGGCAAACCTAAGATTTGTTCTAGACCTTTTCAAACTATATCTCTAGACCTAATGGGTCCACTTCCTATGACTAGAAAACGTAATAGATTCATATTAGTAATTAACTGCATCTTTACTAAATATACTTTAATTTTCCCTCTCAAACAGGCAACAGCATCTAATATAATTAATGTTCTGGAAAATTCTGTTTTTCTAGTTCATGGAGTTCCACAGACTTGTATAATGGATAATGGCCCACAGTTCCAATCTCGCGAATTTCACTCTTTCCTCAATAGATACAAAGTCCCTTTCATATTCCACTCGGCCTACTATTGTCCGCAATTCAACCCAACAGAAATTTATAATAAAACAATAATTACGGCTTTAGCTTCGCTAGTAGAAGACGACCAAAGATCTTGGGACAAACATCTCTCTAAAATTCAATTCTCTATGAACAGTACTACTAACGTTGTAACAGGATATACTCCATCCTTTCTAGTCTTTGGAAGGGAAACAATTCCTTGCGGTTCGCTATACTCTCCCAGTCAGAACCTCGAAGAATTGATCTTTATGCCTCGCGATATTTATGCGACTAATGCGGGTTTCCTCACGTCTATTTTTCACAAAGTTCAGACTAATTTACACATAGCTCACCTTAATAACAGTGCTCGCTATAATCTACGGCGGTCTTTCAAAGAATTTAATGTCGGTGATACGGTATGGCGTAAGAATTATGCATTAAGCAATGCTGGTTCTTACTTTAGCGCTAAACTAGCCCCTAAATTTATTAAATGCAAAGTTTTAACTAAACTTTCACCATTAGTATACATACTTGAAGATTCTGATGGTATCACAGGCAAATGGCACATTAAAGATATAAAATGCTAAATTCTTTGAAAACACCTAATTATGTATATATTGTATATAAACATCACTCACTACATTATCATATCTTTATTCTATTATGTTAGTAAACACTTATTTAACTCGTGCTCTTAAGCACAACTGCAACTATTTGGTAAATCCAAACGGTTTTAAAAGATGATGGCCTACTCCATCCATCTTTTACTCTTCTATAACTACGGGCTCTACAGCCATAGTTATAATGATCATGATGCTCTACTGCATTGATCACTGGATAGGCTTTATCAATTGGCTCTAAACCATTGGTAATCTAAGCTTTCCAATCTAAAGTTATCTAACTATTGTATATATTCACATATGTATATGTATTCTTAAGAGCGGTTGCAACTCTATAAATAAGCCCTTGCAGGAGCGGTTGGTTACTCACTAAATAAGCCTAAACTAAATGTACAAATGTATCTATCTACTACTACTTAACTCTATCGCTCTTATATGAGCTTAATTTCCTATACTTAATTTGTATAAGGTAATATCTTTTCTTTTTTTTTTCCATGTCTGGAGCGGCCGACAACTCCTTAAATAAGCCTTAACGTCATTTATAAAACACCCTTCTAGAGTGGCAGTCATTGAATGTGAACTCCACCCTTACCGGAATGCAGGAGATTGCTTAAAAGAGATAGTATGATTGGGTGAATGGAGAGTTATGAATCTGCGAAGTTGTGTTTTACAGTTTCCTTCGGAAAGCTTCATCAAAATTTTCTCTGAGTCGAAAATTTTCTAGGGTCGGGGGGAAAATGTAACATAATGTACATACTCACAGTTATCTTCATTCATTCCTCCAGGTCAGAACAAGCATTCTGTTACCGTTAGGCGCTGATCTGATTATTTATTACGACACGTTTCATCCACAATCAGTACACAGACACAGCTCCATCTTTAAGATGACACTACGATGATTTAGTGACATCCAAGGGTTGGTAATTACGCCCACATTGATGGATATCATTTTTCCTATAATCACTATACTTCTAATACAAAATAACTATAGATTTTATCGTATTTTATTAATAATATATTTTGTTATGACAGCTTTGACAACGACGTTTAATACGTCGCCATGGCAACCTTTCTTTCAAATTCTTACCTGCCTGTATCTTTTTAGCTAATTAGACATGAATACTTATTATATTTAATTACTGGCCATCTTCGTAACTCAAATTCATATTTTCTACATGATATTATTCTACGAGCTGACATTATAGATCCACGCAATCCAAGGATCAGTTCGGGTTTCGCCTCTAAAGCGAATACAACTAAGAGCCTGATACTCCAGGGCTACCTATTTATTACCCAGCGTACCTCTCCGCTCCGGTACCTGTCGGACCCTACCTACGCCTCCGTCCTCCGTCCTCCGTGAAGGGCTCCTGTTACTATTGGGCCGCGCCTCATCCGAGGGCCGCCTCACCTGGCGGGCTGACAGCGTCTCAGTCCTGCCTTGCTGCGTGGACCCTCCTACGAGTGTCCTCCGCCTGCACTCATCTATACCTGTACCTGCGCCGGCTCCTGCTGCCGTGCTGCAGCCTGCCCTGCTGCGTGGGCCCTCCTACGAGTGTCCTCCGTGCCGCACACGCACCAGCGTCTCATCTGTACCTGCATCTGTCGCCGGCACCTGCCTCGCGTCTACCTCCCTTCATCTGGATCTCCACCTCAGCCTCCTCAGCCCACCTATCACGCATCGTCATCCACACACCCCACCTCCACAAACTACACACCTCTCTGTCCATCTCCATCTTAAAGTTATAAATATACCTTTAATTGCTTCCTACCTCCCTTTCTTTAATTTCATTTTTCCTTTGGTTTTTATAAGTTTAGTTTCTTGTCGCTACACGACAAATATATTTAAAATGTCGCTTGAAAATAAAAAGTCATTCTATTTTCAAATTTTCAGTCATTTATTCTAAAATGGAACTTAATGGCGCCGATTCCCTTGTTTACCAACTAAACTAAATTTAAGTTCAGTGCATCTTTTTCTTTCTATTTCATTAAGAAAAGGACAGAAGATAAATATTAGTTTATTCCTGTCAAATTAGTCAGCGCCTGACGTAAATTGACGTATTTTTAGTAGCCATATTTTTAATCACGTCTAAATTGTCTATGGAGTATCTTAATTTGACAGGACTAAACTAATATTTATCTTCTATCCTTTTCTTAATGAAATAGAAAGAAAAAGATGCACTGAACTTAAATTTAGTTTTATTTGTGAACAAGGGAATCGGCGCCAATGTCTAAGTAATAAGGTTAAAAACATTTTGTTTGAAATAAGACCACAAAAGTACCTATTCGTGGTCTTATTTTTCGGGCCGTGTTTGAAGCGCTTATCAGGAATCCAGTACTATTATTGATCGAAGGCCCAAAATTCAGCAACGCGGATAGCATTCGCCGACTTTTAGTTGAGAGACTATATTTTCTTAGGTATTTTTATTGTTTTAAGTTCAGGATGTGACAAACCAGCATAATTTGCGCGCTCAAGACCGGCTCGCTGCTCCGGTGTATTTTTACTCATGAATGTATGTTTGTATGTTTTAATCATATTGTTTAACTAGCTTTTACCCGCGGCTTTGCCCGCTTGGATGTCGGAAAATATCCCAAAGGACTGTACTACCGGGAAGAAAAGTACCTACCCTATGCGTTAATCCCGCATCCTAATTGCGTAACACACGATCAATCGTAATCGGTTTCATTTTGACAGTTCAACAACATTCATTGCGTTATTTGCGTGTTGAGCAGACAAATTTTTCGAACTTATGAAGCAATGGATTAGCAATTTGCTTCAAAATGATTCAGATTCCGATTGATCATGTGTTACGCAACTATGGTGCTGGTTAACTATGCGTGTAAACTATCTGTGTGCCAAATTACGTCCAAATCTGTTCTGCTTTTTTGCGCTAATCTGGTACAAAAATACAGACAAAAATTTTAAAACTATATTTGCGGCATCAGACTCATTCCACATCGACCCGTTTAAGTTTGACTTTTTTTCAAAAATAATAAATGTACAGTTTGTCTTCTTTACTATTTTATTATAACAGATCAAGTTCTACGTTTTTTTTATACCTATTAAGAACTTTTTGTCTAATTTTTTTACGTCTTATTAATTCCGCTAGTTTTTAACGAAGACACGTTTAACTTTGAATTCCGGGTTTCTTATTTCACGATATAATATGTTGAGGCTGACTGAATGCAAAATGTTGTGATCGATTGAACAACTAGCCATGAAGTTTAGTTCGACTTTCGATATCGAAGCTTTTTACAGTTTTATATGTAGTACCTAGGTGGAAATTAGTTCACAATAAGGTACCTATGTATTTTTTATTGGGTAACTACAGCTTTGAGCCGTTTGGAGTCGAACGCTCGGGTCATGGGGCCCGAGTATGAAATTTTTTGATTAAATGTTGTCCCGTCGGGGGACCGCTACTATTTTAAACTTTAACAGAACGTTAGGCTAATAATTAGAGCGGTCCCCCGATGTGACAACATTTAATCAAAAAATTTCACACGTACTTACGTAGGGTCATAATTTCAAGGTTATTTTTTTCTTTTTATAGGGTTTCACGTTTAAGTATACCTTTTTTGTTCTATTTCTGGCTATTTTTTCAATAGGTTTTTTTAAATTGTTTTAGTCTTTTTACATTCATAGATACTATTTTTATTATTATTTTGTGTCGGGGGTTTTTTAAATTTTTAATTTTTAAGGACATTTCTCGCTGGTTGGTCTGGTATTGTTTTTGTTTATTATTGATATACGTAGTTAGTTAGTTAGTCATTTAATTTAGTATCTAGTGTAAATTGTAAGTTATCTACAAATACAATAACAAAGTTACCTACCTATGATTTTTGCAGAAGGTAACATTTAAGTTATGGCAGAAGTTGAACTGCACTGCTTTTTTGTACTTCAAATAAGCTGTGCAGTTCAACTTCTGCCCTGCTATAAGAGCTGGTGGGAAGCCCCCAGGAACTTTCCTACATGTTACAATCTGATTTAAGCTTTATGGTGGCTCGGAACATGAGGTGATTCGCTGGGGTAAGTAATAGATGATATAACAACAAAATCTCTAATATTAACAACATACAGGGTTATTTTTCAAAGACCAGCCAAATTTAAGAATGTGGTACAGACCATTAAACTGAACAACTTTCTCCATGGGACAAATAGCGTAATCGCGAAAATTTTATCAACTGTCCCCCCATAGAAAACTTCAATACCTATTCGACCTAAATGTATGGGACGGCTGAATTTTTATTCGCGATTAAGATGTTGGTCCCACGGAGAAAGTTGTTCAGTTTGATGGTCTGTACCACATCCTTAAATTTGGCTGGTCTTTGAAAAATAACCCTGTATAACAACGGAACCTATAATTTTATTTAACATAGCGATTAGTTAATATAATGAACGATTGATATAATTTTAAAATAACTAATTTTTATAAGCATAACATATGTACATTAAATATAACATCGTTTGATATAGCATACATTAAATATAAAATCGTTTGACATACCACTCAAAAGATATATAACTTATTTGGTCTAATATGATGAAGATAGGTCGACGGAGCCCCGCTTCGCGGTGCTCCTATTTCTGGGTGGTTTAAAAAAAAAATAACCACGAAGGCTAAGGTGGGAGCGAAGCGGAGCGAAGCTCCCGCCTTAGCCTTCTAACCTAACCTATCCGAGTCGGGGTACTCTGAGTCGGGGTCTTAACCATAATGACGTTCTTTTATATATATTAAACGTTAGACCTAATGATTTTCGATTAAATAAACAATATACATATTAAACGTTAGACCAAATGATTTTCGATTACATAAACGTTATATCAAACAACGTTATACTAATTAAGTTTTAGAATAAATAAATGTTATATGTAAAGAAATTATATCAACAGTTGGTATATCTGACGTTGATTATATCTTATGAACGATAATAAAATGAAATTAGACCAAATGAGTTTATACGTTATATGGGAAGCACCCGATTCGCTGCGCAGTAACAAATTCACGTGTCAGCGGGGGTGAGGGGAGAGGTACTGCGCAGCGAGTAGCGCACTTCACAGCCGCCATAAAGTTTGAATCGGGCTGTATCTGTATCTGAGTAGTTACTAATGATTGTCGGAGCCGCAAAGCTTAAACATGAAAATGTCAAAACTTAAACGAAGCCTGTCCAGCCGTCACAGTCGAACAATGACTGACTGCAATGATAGATTGGTTTGTAGTTCTTACGAAACTGTTTGCTTTACTTTAACCCATTAATCCAGATTTTTTTATCTTCACATTGTAACAGATCACTTTTATCAACATTAGTGATAAGCCATGTATTTTAATAGGTAGGTATAGTCTATGTAGGTACCTACTTGAAATCAGTTCGTGAGACGTGCTGAATCATCTCGTCTGACGTTAATACATACGTATTCTAAGACTGATAAAGTACCGATTAATCAATATTATAGAAGAGTAGGTACACAATTAGGAGCAAAGTTCTAAAAGTCATGACGATGATGATTTGTTTGGAGGGCCAAAGGTTATTATAAAGCGTAACGGCGGTGGTTGACCTTTTGCAGTTTTTGGATGTCACTTAACAATAATTCATTCAAGGTGATTTATTCATGCTTGTTACCTAGAACTTCGAAAAGTAAGTACCTAATACCTACCTACAGTAGATCACACACACGACACGCTCCAGATGGCGGGACACGCGGCGCGACGCGTGATTTCTACACACAGATTCAATAATAACCGTTTCCGCGCGGGGTCATTTTGCTCCGTTCCCCGCGCCCCGTCACGTTGTGCGTTGTAGTGAGATCCGCCTTAGTGGAAACCTATATAAAGCTTACTGCGCAAAAAGAATAAGAAAAAAAGCTTGTTACATTTTGATGGAACATTAAAGAACATTTAGAACACAATGTAACACGCTTTTATTTATTTCTTATCAGGTTTAAATTATTTTTAACTGGTTAGTCCTTTTTATTAACAAGTAATAAACGCTTGTTTTTAAAACGTTTTTTTTTTTTCTTCTTTTAAAAATTATTTTCAACTTTTTAGTATTTTTGATGCGAGATTGACTACGGCGTAGTTCGTAGCGCGTAGCAGTGTTTTTCCGTTATATGCATTTACTGCACTTACCTGTTCATCTTTAGTCCCTGATTACCATCTAGCACCAAAGTACTCGTCAAGACGAATCAAACGAGCCCAAACTTGATGGGGTTATGTCGTTTAATTACCGAGTTCCTATGGCCATCTTCCAGCTCCATCATCAGACCCTGGTTACAATCAAGCACCAAAGTACTCGTCAAGACGAATCATAGTAGCACAAACTCGATGGGGTTGTGTCGTTTAATTATCGAGTTCCTATGGCAATATTCCAGCTCCATCATCAGACCCTGGTTACCATCTAGCATCAAAGTACTCATCAAGACGAATCATACGAGCCCAAACTCGATGGGGTTGTGTCGTCGTTTAATTACCGAGTTCCTATGGCCATCTTCCAGCCCCATCGTCATACCCTGATTACCATCTAGCACCAAAGTTCTTGTCAAGGCGGATAAAACGAGTCCAAACTCGATGGGGTTGTGTCGTTTCTACCGAGTTCCTATGGCCACATTCCGGTTCCATCATCAGATCAGTCATAATAATTTTGCATTGTCATAAGATTTACACATGCATGCAAAATTTCAGCTCAATCGGTTGAAGATATCTGCTTCAAAATTGAGTTGCAAGAGTCCACCCGAACAAACATAGATACATACATCGCAAGTTAAATAAAAGCTTGTAATAATAAAATACCTCTAAGTACCCTTTGTACCTACTTATTTAAATTCTATTAATTTTGTTTATAAAGCACTGATGTTTTTGCGTGTGCTTTTGAATTCTATTGCTTATGTTAATCAAACACAATGATGTAATCCATATTCATAGGTTATCAATATTTTTTCCTTATACCCAAGATGTATTTGTTCAGTAGGTATGTACCTACCTGCCTTCCTATTGTTATGTATTATTATTACAACTTGTACAGCCAGAAACTGGCTAACTACAATGTAAGTAACAAAGTAGTAAGATGCTTCAAGACTGACAAATCAGGTATATTAATTATTAGGATTAATTATTAATTATTAGGACTTGTCTTACTGGAAAAGTAAGTAAGTAGGTACTTATAGCTTATTTTGCGATTAGTTCTAAACGATTTTATCACGTGTAATAAAAGCATTTGCTCTGGTTTTTATTGCATCACTTGTGAAACCTCAATAGGAATAACAGCCAAGTGCGTGTCATATTCGCTGACTGATAGTTTCGTACCATGCTCTAACTAAAAGCCAAACATGACTACCTACCTAATTTGACTTCCTATTCAAATCCTCACCTGGATCCATAGTAAAAGCAAACTCCGACAATTTTGCACGGAAAGTTTTAATTTTTTTTTTTGAGGTTTGCATAAGACTTGTCATAGCCGGTGTAGCACCTGTTTTTTTTTTATAAAACTTATTTAGGAATGAAACAATAGCGCCATAGAACTGACGCTTAGCGCCATCTATCGACATTTCTATGGAATTGTTCGAAATTTTCGAGTCTAATACAATTGGTCGACTATTACTCGTAAACTGTAAAGCCCACTTGAGTGTGATAGTTTTCCTTTAAACTTCGTTATATATAGGTACTACTGCCGTGACATTTGAATTTCTAACTACAACCGTTTAGTTGGTAGAGGGGGGGGGGACACTTGACTCTAACGAAAATTGGTACTTTAAGGCTTGATAAGTCACGAACGGTTTACTTAATCAAAAAATGGTCTTCCAAACCCCTAATATTTTTGAAAGACCTATATCCAACGATATCCCACACTATGGAAAGAACGAAAAAAAAAATTATCATCCCCACTTTAGATGTAGGGGACCTCTCCCCTACATCTAAAGAGGGATGATAATTTTTTTTTATATATTTTTTTATAAAATTTTGAAAAAAACAATTATTGAGGGTACCTACCCTAAATAATTGTTTTTTTCAAAACTTTATTTTACCACTTTTTCGGCGTCAATAACGTGAATACTCATGCCAAATTACAACTTTCTAGTACCAATAGTTTTTGAGCTAAACCGCGGGCAGACAGACAGACAGACGACATGGCGAAACTATAAGGGTTCCTTGTTGACTACGGAACCGTAAAAAACGGAACCCTTGATCACTTCGTTGTCCGTCCGTCTGTCTGTCAAGACCCTTTTATCTCGCGCGTGGAGGTATCAAGGTGAAATTAATATCAAATATTTAGGTCTGCGGTCCCTTGGAGCTCCATAGAGTACTTCCCGTTGACCTAGAATCATGAAATTTGGCAAAAATCCAGGTCTCACACATAAAAACCTAAGGGAAAAAGTCCAATCAACTCAGCCTATCGCACTGTCGAACATAGGCCTCTCGCAGGCTGCGCCCCAACACCCTGTCCTCCGCCTTCCGCATCCAGTCCGTCCCAGCTACCTTCTTAAGGTCGTCGGTCCATATAGCGGAGGTGTCCCACACTACGCTTGCCGATACGCGGTCTCCATGCTTGCGTACTCCAAGTCGCTTCTCGAAGTTGTAAAAGAGTATGTCTACCTAGGGCAAGTCATTCAGCTCGGTAGACACAACTTTGAGAAAGAAGCCGACAGAAGGATCCAGTTCGGTTGGGCAGCTTTTGGAAAACTTCGTCAAGTCTTTTCGTCACCTGTCCCGCAATGTTTGGAAAACTAAGGTGTTGAACGAGTGCGTCCTGCCCGCTATGACTTATGTACGGTGCTGAAACGTGGACACTGATAGTCAGTCGGCCTGGTCCACAAATTCTTGGAGATAATTTGATGGATATAATCAGGAAAAAAAGTCGGAAAATCATTCATTTGTAGATTGCCAATTTTTTTTTTTTTTGTGATCGCCAACTGCAAATGTAAGCTACAAGTTTACATCGAGAAATTGATATTGTGTTATTCAACCACAATGTTTAGTTTGTTTTTGGGATAACCTCACCCCAATTACGGAACCTTTCATTGTGCGTGGTCCAATACGCGCTTGGCCGGTTTTTTTTTTAAATATTCGTTATAGTCCGAATTTGGTTTTTATGGACGGTAAAAATGGGAAAAATTCCAGGAATAATTTGAAATTCGGGAAACTGAACATCCTTTATTTAATAATAAATTAATACAATTATATAAGGACAGGACGACGTCTGTCGGGTCAGCGAGTTTGTCAATAGGTAATAAATACAGCGTCAAAATTTTCGAACTTTGCTATTCTTTTAAAGCGGATGCTCCAAGGTAGCCCGCGAAATTCAAATTTTCTTATCTTTTTTGTAATTTGCTGGTCAGTACTAAGTTGTACGTTGATTAAAATATGATTCGCGGCCGTAACAAATATGTATTTACAGAATTTTAATCATTAGAATCAGTACTAATACAACTTGTTAATGTTAGCGTAGTCCTAAAATGTCAAGATTTCATGAAATAGTCATTCAGTAGGATTACTTGATCTTAGAGAGTTGTGTTGATGACTTTAATGATCATAATTCTGTAAATACATATTTGTTACGGCCACGAATCATATTTTAATCAACGTACAACTTAGTACTGACCAGCAAATTGCAAAAAAAGGAAGAAAATTTGAATTTCGCGGGCTACCTTGGAGCATCCACCTTATTTTTTTAGGGAGTGTCAGACTCTTACTGACTAAAACCCACCCGTGTTCCTTCCTTAGCCCTTTATGTTCCAGGGCAGCGGTAACCCTTTCGGACGATCCCGCTACCCCGGCAGGTGGAGCATCCACCTTAAGGGCTGATTTTTCCAGCGCCAGATAATTTTTGTTCGTGGAATAAAATTTACGTCTGACAGTGTTTGCATAGAACTGTCAAAAATTCAAAATTATTTCTCCGAGATAATTATCTGTCGTGGGAAAAATCCGTCATAAAAATAATAATAAATAAACGATACCTATGTTTTGGGAAAAGTGAGTTTTCTTATTGGGAGACTAAAAGAGACGTACAGAGCCATCTATTAGGTAATAGTAGCACTACGAAAAATTTACAAACTTGGAAAAGCGCCATCTTCTATAAAAGCAAAGCTACTGCAAACTTACTTGACAGCGAATATCTATTCGACAATAGATGGTAGTATGCGTACAATTTACCCACAAAATCAAAAATGTTTAATTAGAATATCAATTTGGCAGTTGTGTTTTTTTCAACCCAATTTTTCAATTTCACATCTAGCACTGCCAGTGTAATCAATATCGGCATTGCTCAGTAGTACACCAAGCCAGATATTTTACATAGAAGTATTGATATTATGCGTTTTCTTGTCACTTCTAGCATTAACTCGACTATTTTTAATGTTATGCATATTTGAATAACCAATCAAAGTAGCAAGCCCAAATTCTCAAAGCCCCACCAAAGAGCGCCTGAATTTTTTCGCCAACAGATTTTCTATTAATAACTAAAGCATAGTTATGTAAAGCCCTCATTGTAAGTTAGCAAGTTAAAACCAATAATTAGTGTATAGTCTAGGTTTAGTCTGATTAAATAGCTCTCAGTAGTTGTAGTGTGAATGGCTTTTATTTTAGGTCCCACTTTGGAGCCCGGCGCTATGTAGAAGTGGGCTGACCACAAAGACATTAAATTATTTACTTGACAAGCTGACCATAAGCCACGGGCTGTCTGGAGTGTCTGGGCTGACACAGGTCAGTGGTCATTTGACAGTTCTCTTTCCCCGTCAAAGTTATAGTTACCAATTATCTTAACACCAAAAAAATGGAGTACAAAAAATATTTATTACCAAAAAGTACTCGACAAGACGCCGTGTTGAAAAGTTCTTAAAATTCCATCCAATGACAACTGTCTAGTGACGTGAAAATCGACTAATCCTGACTGACAGTGATTGCTAATCGAAGTTGCTAACTAGAAGTGAAACTAGAATAATGGAAGGAGACGGAGTAGTGAGTACACACATCACTACGAGGGTGGTGCCGAGTGGGTTGGATTGTACATAATTATGTATTATTTTTTAATTTGTTTAATTTTCTAATTAAGTTTGCCTTCTATTATTTTTATTAATAAGGATGAAGTTAATAACTTAATACTCTATCAATAAAATACCTTATTGAATACCAATTTTGGCGTCAGCTATTTTTATAACCTATTACTGAAGTAGATTGAAGCTGTATGAGTAACCGACAGTGCCTACAATTACTGTTGCTTCTTGGTCGAGATCTTCTGTTACCTAATTGTTGTTTCAACATTTCGTCGCTCTCTTTGGAAATAGTGTAAATAATGGTAAGTGTCATTTTGATAATTTTTAACGTTATTTGTACACGCCCACTGTTTGCTATCTCTTTTTACACACTGGGAAATGTTTTTATCGTTTTTAATTCAAAGTTTCAAACTAGTAAAAAATCCCGGTGCATTCATTCTAATGAACTTTCCACAGTGTGTTTAAGTAGTTCACGAATAGCCACTTACAGTAACAGCTTGATGACCCTATTTATTTGTATTCCAAAAGTGATATGAAAACTACTGTCGTATTATTACTTTTATCTACTGTTAAAATATATGGAAAAACACCAACAATACTAGCATAGACTGATTTGAAAACACTTAAGTTATTATTAGAGTCAGTCATAGTTCATAGCACTGTTTAGCTAGCAAATCAATGCAGATTTTTATTTCTATTGTCTTTATTTATTCACAGAAACATGACTGTCCCCCAACTTCTTTTGTTTTTATTAAGTTATTACTTGCAATACCATATTATGTATATCTCTATGCAATAGCAAGGAAACCAAACCAAATATGTTGAATACCAGATACCAGTGAGTACGCATATTTTTTATTCAAACTCAAACTCTAAGCATATATTTCAAATAAACCAATTACAGGCACTTTTTAACTGTCAAGGGGTCGGTCAGTCAGAAAGGTGAAATTTGGACTCCCAACTGAATGATTGCATATGGCTATCTGGAGAGAAAATTGATAATGCAGTGTACACTTGGAACTTATAAACTGTATGCAAATAGAACAAATTATCATGAATGCATTTGCACGGAAAGTAAGCAAGTAATGTGAAACCAAAATGATTAATTTCTCTATACTTAATTGACTAAATGATGAAGATCATTAGCTTATGTAGAATGGTATTAGTGATAATATGAAATTGCTTACAATTTATTTATTCATCCTGAATGAAGACAGTGATGTCCTGGCTTGTTAGACCACTTTTCCTATTCCTCAAACTTTAAGTTTTTATTTGTAGTCTTACTTGTTTACAATTTATTCGTTCCGGGCTGAATCCGCAAGATAGTTTTTTTTCTATGGTTTATACCATGACTTGTTAAACTACTTTCCCTATTCCTCATAGTTTATGTTCTTATTTTTAGTCTTGTTTTATACAGCAAAAAAACATAATGTTTTTTTTTTCTTTTTAATTATTAATTAAAGAACAAAAAATAAACAGAAACATCACAAAAACCTTAATAGGTTATGGTCTTTATTATTATATATCAATATTGAAACACTTTTAAGCAATCTTAATACTAACCTAATATCATTACTTACTTATGTTTAACACATAATTTAGACAATTAGTACAAAATACCAAAAAAAAGTACGAAATTGATGATGGTACGGGTCAGGCAGCCCGTCGTTGCTAATTACTAATTGAATGAAATTTAAACAGGATGATGCATTTTCAAAGAGAATCAATCAATTTTTTGTATTTATTTTTATAATTACTAATTATTTGTTGTTTCCCATTGAATTTTATCCGTACTTACATTATAAATAAGATGCAAAAGTAAGTATGTAGGTCTGCATGTCTGTTACTCTGTGACTGAACGGATTTTGGTGTAATTTAGCACACAGATAAACCATGACCTGACCACGACTTTTGACCTGGTAGTATGTTCCCATGAGATAATGTCTCACCTCCACGTGGGCAAACCTGCAGGCAAAAGCTTATTTAAATATTTAAAAAAATGACATTTTATTGGAACGAAGTTCCTTATCGAGCGTTGTGAAAGGGGGCTAGACGGAAAAAATTCTTACGAAAAGTTGTCACGACACTTTTTGCTATAGTAAGCTATTGTAAGCTGTGCGGCGTCGCATTTTTCTCTGTCTGTCTGTCTGTCTCTCTCTCTCAACTTCGTTCCATCCGGGTGTCCCTTGACACCTCGCAAGTTTTATTTTCTTAAAATTCCATTTTATGTAACTACTATGTATTATATATTATACTATGTATTAACTATGTATTATAAATCTAAATAATATAATATAATTTAATATTTAAACTTTTGCTTTTTGTAGGAAATAGTAGGAATACTAGCCATTGCCTGCATAAGTATTTATTATCATTTATATTAACAAATCAATTAAAATTATTGTATACCTAATTTACATTGATTTGAACTTTAAACACAATCTTAAGGTTTTAAGTAATTAAAGTTCATTTACCTGTGATAAACTCAAAATCCATACTTATACATACTAAATGCAAAAGTAATTGTGTCTGTCTATGTGTAACCTTTTCACAGCTGAACAGATTTTCATGAAATTTGACACACAGATATACCATGACCTGGGTTAAGACAGGATATTACAATCATATACTTTTTATCCCGGTAGTACGTTTTGGTGAGATAAATTCGGTCATCCAGACGGGAGAAACCGCTGCCAAGAGTTAGTACTTTATATTATAATTCTGTGTAAAATACCTAGTTACCATTTATAAAACTACTTATAAACAACTTACTGACCATGTTTTTTATTTTATTTTTAGTACCTAAGTACCTCCCTATCAACAATTTTGTCTACCTTTTGCCAAGGTTACCTCTTTTATTGTTATTACGTGTAATATGTTTTGTGGTATAATGTGGAATTAACCAAATAACGAAAAAATATGTAAATTTATGACCGTTGCGTATAGTGAAGTACCGTCCTACCCGCTTAAGTATCTGGTGCACAACATTTTGCGTCAAACGAATTCATCGACAACAGTGTAAGTACATAAAATTATTTCCGCCGTCGAGATAAAAACCTGTTTTAAATTGTACTTAATCGTTTATTTTTCTAGACCTTAGGTTAACCACACAAATAAATCAAATTGACATTAAATAAATATTAACGGGCAATTAAACTGTAATCAGTTAATCGTAACATCAACAAATCGTCATTATTGCTGATAAATAACTATTGTCGTGCTCTATTTCGATCATCGATCATCGTAATAGGTACATTATTTTATTCATTTCGGATGACGGTAATAATGGGTCATTATCGTAATGATTCATAAATCATAAATAAGGTATTTATTTTTTGTGGGTGTGACTGTCTCATGTCTGTATCACGCATGACACAGTACCATACTAACCTACATCAAAATAATGATAACTAGGTATCTGATTAAAATAGAATGATTAATTTTTGTATAGTATGCATACACATGAGCGGCACGCGTCAACGCCAGAGGGAACTACAGCCGTCGACAGTTCGCCATCCGTCGACGCGTCGGCGCCGGCTGACATCGCCAACGTGCTGCTCGTGTATTTGAGTACGGTGCTCAAATACACGAGCGGCATGTTGTCGACGGCTGCCGCTGACACGCGTTGACGGCAGCCGTCGTTACTCGTCGACGACTGCAGTTGCCTCTACGCTTGACACGTGTCGCTCGTGTGTAATGAGTACTTGGTAATATCTATCGACTACCTTCTATCTAATGATGAGCTTCTGTTCACTTAATAATGTTACAACCATGCCTACTTACCTACTTACATCTCTTTCCACTAATACGGGGGTATTGTTTATAATTAAAACGGATGACGTCGTCGTCGTAAATTGAATATCTATAGGACGTAATTTATCTACTTAATTTTAACTTTTGAATACTTACCTAGATAATTATAATATTTTTATCTCACGAAGCGGCGCGCGCTTTACTTGTGGTGACCAAGTATACAAACACGCTGTAAATGTGTGCGTGAAGACGAGTAGTAGAGTTTGTCTATTAAAATTAATAAAGGCTGAAGCAAAATAACTTATTGCAATATATATATTTCACAAATAATGTCTAACTTACATAGCGTAAAAAAATTAAACACAGCACCTAGGTAGTTAATTTTTTCTTTTAATATCGACAGATTACCCTGGCCTTAACCAGAGTATAATCAATACTGTACCTTAACCGATAAGGGAATTAGGTCTCAACCGATAAGGTACTTAGGTATTATGATTATGACGCTGATGAATCACACTATCCAATTACTCTACCAACTATCCAATTAATTAATCTACGTTAAAATGAGATAAAAATAATTAGGTGCAGATAATTATTATTTTCATCTCATTTTCACCGGAACGTATTACAAAAAACATTAAAAAACCGACCAAGTGCGAGTCGGACTCGCGCACGAAGGGTACCGTACCATTTATCACGTAAAAAAAAATTAATATTACCCTTACATATTTATTTTATTTGAATTTAATTATGTATTTTTAAAGTTAATATACAACTAAATATTCTGTGAATATTTCAAGCGTCTACCTGTTGCCGGTATTAATATCGAGCAATAAACGGCAAAAAAATCACGTTTGTTGGATGGGAACCCCACTTAAATATTTATTTATTCTGTTTTAGTATTTGTCATAACGGCAACAAAAATACATCATCTGTGAAAATTTCAACTGTGGCTATCACGGTTCATGAGATACAGCCTGATGACAGACAGACAGACGGACAATGGAGTCTTAGTAATAGAGTCCCTGGAAGACGTGCTGATGTTAAACCCAGAAAATAGAAAAAACAAAATAACTGTTTTTTCTATTTTCTGGGTTTAACATCAGCACATCTTCCAGGGCAAATACAAAAGTAAGTTAAGAGACGTTTAAACGTCAAAATATGACTGTGCTTTCTCAATATATTTATGAAAATCTTTTATATGCCCATAAAAATATAAAATTGTTTAAAAGATACAGTGATCCATGATATAAATACTAGAAATAAACATAAATTTGTTGTACCTACAACAAGGCTCAAGAAAATAGGTGGCTCGTTCAGATGCCAATGTATACGCTTTTATAATAAAGTTCCAAGCCCCGTTCAAGATCTAAGCCTTAATAAATTCAAATCATCCATTAAACGTAAGTTGTGCCAGAAAGCCTTTTATACCGCTAAGGATTATATCGAGGACAAAAAGGCTTGGGATTGAGCTGCTTCCAATTTTTGTGAATGTGAAGACTATGTGGGTCATTTTATTAGGGTTCCGTAGTCAACAAGGAACCCTTATAGTTTCGCCATGTCGTCTGTCTGCGGTTTAGCTAAAAACTATTGGTACTAGAAAGTTGTAATTTGGCATGAGTATTCACGTTATTGACGCCGAAAAAGTGGTAAAATAAAATTTTGAAAAAAACAATTATTTAGGGTACCTCCCCTACATCTAAAGTGAGGATGATAATTTTTTTTTTCGTCCTTCTCATAGTGTGGGATATCGTTGGATAGGTCTTTCAAAAATATTAGGGGTTTCCGTTCGTGACTTATCAAGCTTTAAAGTCCCAATTTTCGTTAGAGTCCAAGTGTGTCCCCCCGCCCCCCCACTACCAACTAAACGGTTGTAGTTAGAAATTCAAATGTCACGGCAGTAGTACTTACCTATAATAACGAAGTTTAAAGGAAAACTATCACACTCAAGTGGGCTTTACAAGTTTACGAGTAATAGTCGACCAATTGTATTAGACTCGAAAATTTCGAACAACTCCATAGAAATGTCGATAGATGGCGCTAAGCGTCAGTTGTATCGCGCTATTGTTTCATTCCTAAACAAGTTTTATAAAAAAAAAACAGTTGCTACACCGGCTCTGACAATTCTTATACAAATCTTAAAAAAATAAATTAAAGCTTTCCATGCCAAATTGTCGGATCAGGTGAGGATTTGTATAGGAAGTCAAATTAGGTAGGTAGTCATATTTGGCTTTTAGTTAGAGCATGGTACGAAACTATCAGTCAGCGAATACGACCCGCACTTGGCTGTTATAAAAACATCGGAACCCTACACTGCGCGTGGCTCGGGCCACGCGCAGTGTAGGGTTCCGATGTTTTCACGCACTTGACCGGTTTTTTATATTATTTTTCTCTCTGTTCTCTTAGTTTTTGTCATGGTCTGGCAGTTTGAGTAATTAATGTGGCCTACCCAAATGTCCTTTCTTTGGTATTGTTCGTCGAATCGTTGAGCTCCTTAAGTTTTGAGTTGAGCTGCACGATTTCTGACAAATGCACTGACTGGACAGGTCCTCTCAATCTGTGTGGTTCTTTCCTCAAAAGACCATCTCAGACATCGACCTACATGGTCTTCATATGATTTGACCAAGATTATGTCTGGACTTTAAAAGAGACTGTGACCTCTGAGTTTGTTTCGGCCTTTCTTCTCAGACTAGTCAGATAGGAAACGCCGACCTCAACTAGTTTTAAAATATGATTGACGTGGAAAATGTTTGTACAAACCTACTTACAAAAAATAAAATCATTTATCAAAAAAGTACCTATAACTAAGTACCTACACAATAATCATTATTCCTTAACTTTAAACAACGTTTATAAATAACTCAAGTAAATTTGAATCGCGTCATATTCGCCAAAAATGTGAACAAATATGAGTTTATGGAAAAATAACTTTAATTCCTACACAATAAAGTTCAGTTTACGCTACAACTTCAAACATTTTTATAACTTTTTCAATAGTGCTAGTCACTCTGAAATCAACTTAAATAGCATTAATATAAAGTTGATATTTGTTTAACTTGAAATAACGTCAATTTGAAACATGAATAAAATTTGAATATAGATGCTGTCTTTAATAGTAGCCCCCTGTTTACATTAACCACGGGCGGTACATTAACCTATGTTTACGTATTGCCCGGGCAACCACAGATTGGTTGCCCGGGCAATACGTAGTAGTCTAGTCTTCACATATTGAATGTGTTTAGTTTACCTAGGCTTTGTGTAATTTTAGCCGGGTACCTAGGCTATTAAACACCATGTTTGACCTTTGGCCAGTTAGGCTCAATTTACACTGCCGCGGAACGGAGTGGAAGCGATTTTTTTTGTACAAAGCCTAATGAACTTTATATCAAAAGTGTAACGTACATATTAGATACACAAATACGCACAGGTCGCGCATAATAAGCTCGTAGCTAGTTTGTACGTTAGACAATTGACATAAAGTTCATTTTGCTATGTACGAAAACTCGCTTCCACTCCGTTCCGCAGCAGTGTAAATTGAGCCTTATTGTCATTGCATAAGATGTCGGTTTACTATAATAATGCTACCTTTATTATTTACCTACGAAACGACCATACCTGTCATACAGGTTACTTAGTGAATTGTAGCAGGTAAATACATGTACGTATCTAAGTCTATGATTTCATATAATTAAAAGTGGGATACCGGTTTTGACTGTAACTCCTTTGAGCTTGACACGAGTTTATATAACCTGTAATAGAAGTTGCAAATGCTATGGAAAACTTCCACAACTATTCTAGTGGTTTATAGGGCATCTATCGATGTACCAATATGCGCACATTTTTTATTGTAATAAATACATCAAAATTAAATTGCACGGCTGGTGGCATCTGAAAAATGACAGAGACTAAAAAGACAAGAGTACTAAATTATATTTTACAGTCGACCCGGGTTCGCATTATCTGGGTTCTGTGGACACCAAACAAAAGTACCTCAGGTAACTTGCTCACCACACAAAACAGAAATCATGCGGATTTATCGAATTATTATTATGTATTAATAGCCTGCCCGCTGCTTCAGTCGTATGTCCTAACCCAGGTCATGGTCTATCCGTGTGCCAAAATCCGTTCAGTTCAGTCGTTAAAAGGAATCAGACAGACAGAGTTGCTTTCGCATTTATTATATACATATAATATTAGCTGCGCCCCGCGGTTTCACCCGAATAAGTTTCGATCCCGTGGGAATAGCGGGATAAAAACTATCCTATATGTTAATCCTGGTTTTAACCATCGCTGTACCAAATTTCATCCAAATCCGATCAGTTTCGTTGTTGCATGTCCATCCATCTATCCATCCATCCATCCATCCATCCATCCATCCATCCATCCATCCATCCATCCATCCATCCATCCATCCATCCATCCATCCATCCATCCATCCATCCATCCATCCATCCATCCATCCATCCATCCATCCATCCATCCATCCATCCATCCATCCATCCATCCATCCATCCATCCATCCATCCATCCATCCATCCATCCATCCATCCATCCATCCATCCATCCATCCATCCATCCATCCATCCATCCATCCATCCATCCATCCATCCATCCATCCATCCATCCATCCATCCATCCATCCATCCATCCATCCATCCATCCATCCATCCATCCATCCATCCATCCATCCATCCATCCATCCATCCATCCATCCATCCATCCATCCATCCATCCATCCATCCATCCATCCATCCATCCATCCATCCATCCATCCATCCATCCATCCATCCATCCATTCATTCATTCATTCATTCATCCATCCATCCATCCATCCATTAAATACGTCTCGAATGACTTCTTTCTATATCGAATGCAAGTTAGCCACGAAAAATATAATATGTTACATCCCTAAAAAAAATATTACATTATTAAGTGCTTCCTGGAGTACCACCAATCCTCGACTGTACGACTTCCCCAAACGATAACCTCCCTTGCACGCAATGCGGACTACTGCAGATGCAGACCGACAAGGCTTTTGCTAAGTAGTTTAGCGACCTAGTAAATAAGTGACGTCTGATAGACCTTGGGGTAGCTTATGAAATTTGCCAGTCTCAATATCCGAGGCCCTTGACCGAGCGTCTGTGAGAAAGGTCTGCAAGTTTTGCTGACTCCCCCTAAGTACCCACTTCAATCTCTTACCCTGAGGATACCAATATTAAAGCTCTTTCATTTAATGAATACAAACCTATTGCTCTTGAATTATTAACCTAAATGTTCAGGTTCTCTGAAATCTGCGATTGCTTCGGAATGTGCCGTGCCTACAATTTAATTGGATGTATTGTACCATACCCTATCACAATTATAAAAATAACTAGAATACCAAGCGAGATAGAGCTAAGTAGTTACCTAATCGTACCAATGTTGCCAATGTCAAATGTTTAAATCGGGCCAAGTCCACAAATTAATCATCAATGCGGACTGTGCCGCACGTAAAGAATGCTTCCCATATTCGTAAAAACACTCACATTGGTAAGCTTTTTGCGTGGTCGAATGTTCGCTGTAATTGTACATGCAAAAAGTATTGTGTAAGTAATATACACTGCAATACTATCATGCATACACACGTATTTCGAAAGCATCGTTAAATACTACAGTTTATATTTTATAATCTATTATATCGATTTCGCACAACCATGTATTCTATGTCATTGGTTTTTTTATATAATCGAAGCATTATTATGAAATACTAAATTATGCTCATCCGTGAGTAGGTAGAATAAACCGTCAAAATGTAGGTCCAATTTTGCTAACACGAATTTATGCTAATCCGAAAGTAACTGTTAGCATTGGACTTCGATCATAGCTGTGACTTCATTTTTTTTTTATGATTACAAAGTCTTGCAAAATGAGGAAAATAAGGGAAAAAATATACTATAATACTTATTGTATTTATTTTTCAATTATGTTTTGTGCTATATTCATGCAAGTCATTGTATTTCCTTAGCTGGTTTTGACCAAAGCGGCAATTGTCGTAATTTTAAGAACGTTCACAGTCTGATCTAACTCTCAATCTGTCAAAAGAACCTCTATCAGAATACCAGCGCTGCGACATTTATTTTTTAAATGTCGAAGCATCATGCTGAGATAGGACCCTTTTGGCCTCGTATGGGACTTTCTGTTTCATTTTTCCTTTTGTTACTTTTTTATATAATTTGTTCTATTTTTAAATGTGTTTAGTTTAGTTTAAGATCCTGTACGAGTCGCAATAAATACTTTTTCTTTCTTTCTTTCTAATTCCCTACATTTTGACACGTTTTCGACATTTGTTTGTCGCTGAGATGAGACTGCGACTAGATTTTGAACGTTTTACATTACGAGAATTGGCCTTCTGGTTTCTTCTGAGTTACAAACTAGTGAGCATAAAGCACTCAAATGATACACAGGTTACACTCATCAAAAATGTATTGCACCACTATGGACATAACACAGTTTCATAAATAACTATAAAAGGAAATCGATAATCGATTTAGTTTTATTTATTTGAATTTTTTACGGCTTTTGTATTTGTGATAATGTCATAAAATATTTACAGCTTATAGTGCTGGAAATTTTTTTTTGTCAAATAAAAATACCTGAATAAAAATGAAGAATTTCTTTAAAGACTGGAATGGACTTGGAATCAACAGTTTAAGAAAATGTTAGATATATATATTTCTTAGAATTCTCGATTCTATTAAATGTCCAATAACTAGACATATGAAACAAACTTGGAGATTTACCAATCATTCCTTTCGGGTTTTCGAGTGGCAGATAAAAAATAAAAACTGCTAGATAATTTCATAATAAGAAATTAGGTTAGTTGTGTAAACGAGTTAAGTAGGAACTACTGAGATTAATAATTGGCATTTAACTGTAATCTCGTCAGGACATTACACCCGAGTGACGTGCAACCAATGATAATAACCGACGCAACTAGCGTAAGAACTATTTAACCGATTAAAAAAAAAGGAGGAGGTTCTCAATTAAACATAACACAGTTTCATAAATAACTATAAAAGGAAATCGATAATCGATTTAGTTTTATTTATTTGAATTTTTTACGGCTTTTGTATTTGTGATAATGTCATAAAATATTTACAGCTTATAGTGCTGGAAATTTTTTTTTGTCAAATAAAAATACCTGAATAAAAATGAAGAATTTCTTTAAAGACTGGAATGGACTTGGAATCAACAGTTTAAGAAAATGTTAGATATATATATTTCTTAGAATTCTCGATTCTATTAAATGTCCAATAACTAGACATATGAAACAAACTTGGAGATTTACCAATCATTCCTTTCGGGTTTTCGAGTGGCAGATAAAAAATAAAAACTGCTAGATAATTTCATAATAAGAAATTAGGTTAGTTGTGTAAACGAGTTAAGTAGGAACTACTGAGATTAATAATTGGCATTTAACTGTAATCTCGTCAGGACATTACACCCGAGTGACGTGCAACCAATGATAATAACCGACGCAACTAGCGTAAGAACTATTTAACCGATTAAAAAAAAAGGAGGAGGTTCTCAATTCGGACGTTTACATTTTTTTTTGTGTATTTTCGATAGACTTTTTTATAGAATGCCAAATACTTTTTATCTTTTAGCCGTGTATTTTATGTTTCTGTTATTTTTAACCGACTTCAAAAAAAGGAGGAGGTTCTCAATTCGGATGTTTATATTTTTTTTATGTATGTTAATTATAATTCCGTCATATATAAACAGATTTGCAAAATTATTTTTTGTTCGAAAGAGGTTTATTCCGAAATGGTCCCATTTAAATTTCGTAAAGATCTGATGATGAGTTCCAGAGACAGACAACGGAACTATTCAATAAATGCCAGCAAATTAACCGCGATTGCTGCTATCGCTTATGTATGCATTGTTTATGCAATCACACAACACAACATCACGCCTGTACCCGCTGAAGGGATACGCAGATGTGTTCAGTATACCACGGTACACCCTCATTTCTGTCAAAGTTGTTATTGGGGTACCGGTAATCTTGCAAGTATATTGTGAATTTGTGTGGGGTAGGTACAACTAAAAAGTGAAAAATAAAAACCTTTTTACAAAATAAAAAAAAGGACCGACTTCCAAAAAAAAAACTTGAAAGCGAAAAATAACTTTAATTTCGGAAGTCGGTGTCAAAAAACGAAAATGCGGATAATGTTATTTTTATTATTAAAGTTTGTTTATTTGTTTTCGCTATAAATCCGTCATTTTCTTCCAATACGAGGCTATTAAGACCATTACAAATCACTTAAAGCCTCATATACTCTTGATCACTATAAATACAAATTTAAACATCATTATAGCCGATTGACGATTCAAAAGATTTTTTCTTAAAATTTCCGGCGTACCTTTCCATTTGTTTTATTTTTAAGCCGTACTTATTTTGTTGTTGTTTTTCAGATATCACTTTACTAGCGGAAATTCGGCTGAGTCCAGACCACCGTCTCTCTGTGATAAAACCAGTTTATGTGGTAAGTAGATTCATTCAACATCTTACGTGGGTTTTTTTTTTTGCGGTTTTCCCGATGCTTCAAACGCTAGAAAGGAATGTGATTACCGACGTACGGAGTCACATACAACATCTGAGATGTAAAACACCAGCCAAGACTCGCGAACTAAGGATTCCGTACCAATCATTTAAAAAATCGCATTAGTTTTATTTTTTCTGATTGCTGATCGATTACCAAATTATATGAACCTGGAGTCTTAGAAAACAGTTAAGTTAACATAACTGCGTATTAGTAAATTAGTCCGGGTTCAATATTATTTTGGGGATCTTTAAAAAATAGAAGAAACCCAGGTAACGCACTAAATATACCCTAGGGGTGAGATGAGCGAGAGACCCACGCGTAAAAAATAGCAAAAGCAAAACAAGTCCCGGAAAAAACCTCTTAACCTTGACTGATCAGCAAGCTTGGTATCTCAGCCGGTACTTAACCTATTCTTGATGAACATATTCTTTTATATTATTTCTGAGCCCGGTATAAAAAGCCTATAGAGTAACTTGCCAGAATTTACGTAAAACACGAGTGCGAGTCGGACTCGCGCACGAAGGGTTCCGTACCATTATCTATAAAAATCACGTCTGTTGTATGGGAGCCCCCCTTAAATATTTATTTTATTTAAATTTTATTATTAAAGTAAAAATACAACTGAGTATTTTGTTAATATTTCAAGTGCCTACCTGTTGCCATTATTGATATCGAGCAAAAAAGGGCAAAATAATCGCGTTTATAGTATGGGAGCCCCCCTTAAATATTTATTTCGTTTTTAGTATTTGTTGTGAAAAGTAGTTTGTGAAAATTTCAACTGTCTAGCTATCGCGGTTCTTAAGATACAGCCTGGTGACAGACAGACGGACAGACAGCGAAGTCTTAGTAATAGGTCCCGTTTTTACACTTCGGGTACGGAACCCTAAAAACCGTCAAGTGTAAGTCATTCTTGCCCAATTAGTGTTCCGTATTCTAGTCTAAACTATAATATGAAAAAGACAAAAGATTTTTTTTGTATGTTTGTTTTATTACGCTTTCACGCTTGAACGGACTGAAAACTGCTAAACGATTTTGATGAAAGGACAATGACCAAAAGTCGTACCAAAAAGTCTCATGCATCAAGATCAAAATATTATAGTAATTATTTTCATAATTCATTACATTACAGACATTACGCGTCGGGTATTTGATTTTTTAACAGGGAATTTAATTTAAAGTAAAAAAGTGTTGATGTTCTTTTATTCCCTTTACATGACGTTCCGTTTCAAATGATATGATTGATATAACCTTGAATTTTGAAAGTGTCATGATCACGTCTGTCAAAAGACATTAAAACAAAATACTTTGCCGATTCTAAATTAATTAAAAATAACTAGAATAAAATAGAATATAATTTTTATTTAACGATTATAATTTTTTCGTGTATACGTACAAACAAAATAAAGTATAGGTACTTTATGAAAATCTCCGAAACCCGGGTTTTGTTTACAAAAAGAACTTTTGTAGGAGTTAATATGATAAGTGTAGTCTATAAAACACAAAGTTTGACTTTGATGCAGCATGGTACGGGGGCGCAGCTACATAAAATGCAAAGTTCCTAGAGCATTTTTTAATAAAAAATACTATGTGTCTTATAGACTGTTACTATGCTTAATCCGGCACAATGTATACCTTAATCCACAAGTTTTCCAGAATTCCGAGCTACATTTCAGTATTTTTGCCAGGGTTCGGAAAAATCCGATATTTGAAATACATATATTGGATATTTTATCGTGTACACACGGCTACACATCAAGGTATACGTTTCCAGTTTTAGCTGACCTCGCATTGTATAGGTTTTTCGCACAATCAGAAGTCAGCTTATACTGGTTATGTATAGCTGGATGTGTAGCCGTGTGTATCTATAAAAAAAATTGTGTTTTTGAGTTAGAGCTATAAATTCTAAGAATGTCACGTGGTGGTAATTTGCATAGTACAATATGAACAGGCCACAAAAAACCTTAATGTGTTTTTTAAAGCTTTTGAACGTCAAATATCTATATATGTATATGTAACGTCAAATGTGTAAGCTGTCACGCCCTTTATGCCTGGAGGCTTTTATTTGGGTAGTAAGTTTTTATTTACATTTTAATTTTATTTAATTATTTTTTAGCTTAAGTAGGTACTTACGTATAGTTTTTATTATATTTGTTGGTGTATTGGCGTGGCTAGCTGACATATGGCAAATAATTTAATTTTATGTTCTGGTCTTGTAATAATTATGAACATAGGTTCCTAGTATTGTATACAATCAATTATTTTCTAATTGAACAGACAGCTGTGCTGCTGGGGAGTTTGTTGCGCCACTTCTTCTTCCCAGCGATAGCACTAGGAAGTGGTGAACGGCGGGCATTTTTGGGGGACTGTCTTTTGTAATGTTGACGTTCGAAAAGTGCTGATTCTCAGCCTAATTTGAATAAATGACTTTTGATTTTGGTACGCGAGGGTGGATTCCCATAAAATCAAAAATGATGAAATACAAGGAAATACGTTATCCTAACGTAACCTACTATAAACCTTATGTTATGGATATAAGGTTTGAATTTCAATAAAAAGCTAACCGTATTTGGTGAATCCCCGAAACATAATCCAAATTGTAGATTTTTGTCAAATGTTGCTAGTGTAAACTTTGAATCTGTTAAGTTTGTAGTTTTGACATGTATATCAGCGAACCCTGATTTTTACATTTTCATTTTCAGTTGGTAATTTGTACTTTAAAAAAAATTATTGCAGAGTTACACGCCCCAGAATTATTATGGAAACAAACAATAAAAGCGTTATTTTGGTTTAATAGGTTTTTCTTAATCGAAATACAAGTGTTTGATTTGCGTTCTGTGTGTCCGTCACCGAGATGTACGCCGGAATTCAAACTCCCTAAGTTGCAATAGATCTCTAGAAAAACCTCTGTGACAAACGGACAAGAATCTTACAAAGATTCCGTTTTCTTTTTTTAAGATCGGAACCCTAAAAAGGATGATTATGCGAATAGCATACCTAAACTGGTTGGTACCGGTTGGTGAGTTTCCCTAGATCAAGGTAAACAGGCCCTAAGTAAAAATAAATAAATTATTTTTGGATTTATTTGTAACTTGACAGCCGGTAAGTTGACACTTATTTATTTAAACTTCGCACAAAAAGGTACAAAGGCAGACTTAACCTTGGCATTCTCTACCAGTCAACCAAGGATGGTGAAGAGATTAGATGGCAGGTGCTTTGGTTGAGAGGGACATTCAAAACCTTACAATGTTTTTTAAAATTTACTTCTACATACAAAGTCAAGCGAAAGCCTTTCCGCATATTGAGCATGTCCGATACCAATATTGGCGACATCCAAATAGGAAGGGATATCCTCGGAAGTTTTATAAAAAAATATTATAAAATATTATTGGCTTAAGGTAACTTTAATACATCAAAAGGAACTTACAAACTTGGATTGACTATTATACATAAATAGCGAAATGTTTGTTCATATATAAAAATGGTGTTATACATTTTTTTTTAAAGGAAACAATGAAGGAATGAAATTCGTCAAAAATAAAGCTTAAAACGATAGACAAAAGTAAACTGATGAAGTAATTTAGTGCACAGCTTCTTTGTAATAAGTTAACACAAAGGTACAATTAAGCCAAGTATTGTTACGTCCGGAACTAAATTAAGAACGTAGTTTGTAGTTTACTCGACAAATCCTCATGACAATAGGTCGAGGGTCAGATACATATAATTGGTGCTCAAATACAATGACGTCTGTGTGACGCGACATTGTGACGCAGATAGTTTGTAAAGACGATGGCGCGATGGTAGGCCGCGGCAGCGCGAGCGCGTGTCAGTCAGTGTCCGCCGCGCCGGTGGACGCCAACACCTGCGCGTGCACATACATCAACAACGCGAAAGTCGACCTGCTTGCTTTTTATTATTGGTATTCACACGGTGTACATAACAGACACGCTCCTATAGAAAGGACAGTACTTATCGTCCTTTCGTTGTTCCAAGCCCGTTTTACTGAACATCCCGTACACGTAAGTGCTATCAATAATTTGTAATTTATTAATTAGTTCGACAAAAATATATACTTGAAAAAAAAAATACTACGACAGCAAGTTTGTGTTATAATCTCTTGCTCAGGAATGTAATAATGATATAGGTACCACTCTTTTCTCGTTATTTTCCTTTAAATACCACACGTTATTGATGACTTAATCTTTCTTGTTTTCTAAACTGAACAATGCAGTAGATATCGCTGAAATGCAATTGTGAAAATATTATCGTGAAACTTGTTTGTAAATTGTTTAAGTTTTTCCTTAACAGTGCTACAAATTCCACCAAAAATTAAGAACTAAAACGCAAGTATTATGACAATTTAAATACTTATTCATTTATACTTTATAGAAAATACATAGCTAAAAATACAATGAACACTAATAAACATACAATATACGGCCTTATCGCATTCTGCGATCTCTTCCGATTTCTTCCTTTGTTTTAAATTATTTTTGTTTACCGGCTAATTAATATCTCATTGCTACCTTAGCATTTAGCATCCAGTTTCGCGTAACAATCTTTTGTTTCAAGTAAAATCTCAGACTTGATACAAGATGATGCAATTAATATTAGCTTCCTTGTTTGATGCAAGTGGAGTAATGCATGTATTTGTGTTACACATCTGACTACTGACCATATTGTTGTAACTTTAACTGCAGCAATACCTACATAGTAAGTGCTCAAGTAATCAGTCTTCTCAATTAAAATGGTTTGTGCAAAAAGGCGAACAAAGTGTGTTACTCGGTCATGCCGGTAAATTACAACATTTGATGTAGTAAGTGACCTTTCGTGTAAGTCATTATAGAACCAATTTTTAATTCAAAAAACCTATGTTTAATTAGCTTAATTGTACCCCAAAGTGTTAAATGGGGCTGTTATTGTTCCATCATAGGTTACATAAGCGACTGACAAACATTTCACGAGGTTCCTATCTAATTGATCATCGCTGCATATCGATGAATTTACGCAACGCTGCGTTTGCGCCGTGTCGCTGTCGTCTGCGAGGTTCCACATCGCTTCATGGACGAGAATTGCGATACTAACACTGTTCGAATGTCATTATCTTTTGTAACGATAATGACTCATTCCAAATTCATTTGATTTTCCCATGTTTAATCATGTTTATAGATTTTTGTTATCACATCACCTTATTTTGATGTTAAGATTAAGTTTTTATTTCTTTCTGACAATGATTTTATTTGGTCTACTTACCTAAGAAGAATGAGCAAATCTGCCCTGAAGCCCAATAGCGTTAAGGCACATACCAATGGAAAGATCTCACCAAGGAGAGTATTTCTTGACGATTTCTCTCGATTGTTAGTACGTAAGGAGCTACAGAGCTCTATGTGAGTAATTAAGTACTGTTGTAATTCTGGTATTTCGTCAATTAATTAACTTTAATTAATTCTGTGTGTTGCAAATATCATATTTTAAGCCTATAAATGGACAATCGGCATCTTAAAACGGCATCTAGGAGGTCAATGTTTTAAACATTGACCTCCTAGATGCCGTTTTAAGAACGATGTTTTTAAGAGTCGGTCGGCCGGACAGAACGTTAATCATGCTGCATCGCCTGCATCCCCCAATAGCGTTAAGATATATGCCATTGGAAAGAGCTTTCAAGTAGAACCTTTGCAACTAACACGACTTGCCAATTGTACGAAGTAAATGACCTAAAAAGGTGACAACTTTGGTACCGAAATTAAAGAATTCTTAGCGCCCAATAGCCATAAGATATACACCATTGAAAAATGCTTTTCAAGGGAAATTTTGCTACTAACACTACATTTGTTGACAAGAAGATCGCCAAGACCATTCCTAAACTTCGATGCCCAAGCAGTCATATATTTAGGTCACTAACTCCGAACTGACTAACAATTGCCAAAGACGTGTTAGTAACAAAGGCTCTTTTTGAAAATCTATTTTCGTTGACGTATATCTTATGTCTATTGGGCGCCAAGAATTCCTTAAGGTATTGACTGCGACCGCGGTCACCGGTGACCGCCAACAATAGATTTCCTACAAGCAAATGTTCTTTCTACTTAAAATGGTCTTTCTTATGGCTATTGGGTTTCAAGGCAGAAACCCATAGTACGGTGCCCATTCTCCTTTGAATTTGACATTACACATGAGGAAATCTGTTGTATCTCAATGTAAACAAATTATCATTCTAGTTGCTTGCTGATCTTGCGAAGTTCAGAAAGAGTTCAGGGAACAGCCAAGTACCATGAATAACTTAATGATACCTACTGTTGCAGTGCTGACATTTAAGTATGTTAAGTTAAAACAATGTTAAAAAACATTAATAACCGTATGTAAGAAAAGAAACACACAGAACTGATATTTTTGTTTATTTATTAAGAACTTGCTTTTTGTTCGGATTCTCTCGCGTTTTGTTACCAATTAATTGCAAATAGAAAGGTCGTTTTTAGCGAGTACGTATCTACGTAAGTATTTTCAATGTATGGGCAAGGGCATTGATAAATTAATAGTACAATCATGTACTTATTCAATAGTTAAAAAATAACCCTACGCGAGTACTTAACTTACTTCAAATATAAAAGCCACATAGATCGAAACTAAAAATAACCGTGTGAAGGTCATGGCTTACTTGATTTATACGAGTAGGTAATTATAATGTTATTAATAAAAATGTGACATTTTGTCTTCCACAGTCAAGTTGTGTTATGTTCATATGCCTTCAAGATTATGATTATTAATAAAGTGTAAGCAGTGGTCTATAATTCTTGATAAGTGGTAAATATACGACCATACAATTTATGTACAACGGGTGAGAACGATCGCGTTTACAGGTAGCCATTTTTAGATTTGTAGGTTTATTCTGTACAAATCTCACCGTGTAAACTTAGTTGAAGTGAGCTTGAACTGCTTGAAGTGAGTTTTCAAGTCAGTTTCTATCTGAGATTTGGTGACAGCTCACTTCACCTAAGTTTTCACGGTCAGATTTTTACAGAATGGACCGCTGGAATATCGCGTGATAGGTGCATAATGATCAACCGAAGCTATAGAACTATCAAAATAATAATCATATAATAATGACCGTTTTTGTTTTCTTTCTAAGTAGAGCATCTCGGTATTTCTTTTTGTTTAGGATTTAAATGTTTAGATGTCATTATTGCTTATTTGTCTCCAACAAGGCATTGTAAAATATTTTTTTAACACATTGAACATTAAGATTGTTAGCATATTTGCATCCATTTAAGAACGTTTATTGGCTTAATGGAGGTACTTAGACATTCATCCAGTAATTATCATGTTTACTTATATTACCGTCAGCCATTTTTTCTGACTTTTGACGCACACGGCACATACCTTGTTGTAAAACAATGTAATTTACACGTACTAGTTTTTTTCGAAATTGGCCACCGAGGTGGAACTTCTATTTTCATGGTCAGTAAAAATGCAAACGTTGCATTAAAATTTCTCAATGCAACAAAAAATATTTTTAACATTTGCCAAATTTTTAAAGTGCGACTTAGTATGTTCGATATTTCCATAAATAAATATAACGCAATGTTCAGAGCTGACGGGATGGTTGTCGAATAGTGGTGTGTGGTGCGTACGAGTCTGTGGCAGTGGGTCAGTGGTACCGCAGGGCGCGGGCGCGGACGTCTGGCGCAACACCCTTACGTAAAGCCAGCGGACTACGGACCGCGGCCCGGTGAAAGTTGTGACTGCTTCATAGAACACTCGAGACGAAAACATTTACGGTCCCCGGTAAACGGTTTTTCCTTGGACAAGGATAAATAATTAATTTGGTATTTGCTCTTAGCGATTAGTGATAGACTTGAAATTGAATGCTATCAGGTAAAAGATATTTCTGCATCTTTCAGAATGTTACTTACCTACTTAGTTTTATTCAATAATGAACCTATAGCGACACGAAGCGTTGCCTATGGCGACCGCGACGTAAGGAATAAAATGAATGAGTTCATCTGTTCTTGGCACATCTATGTCACACGAATACCAATACCTTAGTCGGAAACCGGAAAGCTGGGGCATCTTGTCCGACCATAGTGGCTAGAAACAGTTTTTTCCTTCTTCAAGTGGTGACCTATTGCAGTTTTGTTAGTCGGTAGATAAACTTTGAAAAACCCAGTTCCAAACTTCCAAAAAATAATTCTCAGGAATGTAGCAAGACAAAACAATAATATTAAGCAAATTAGACATGAAATTATAATAATATTTTATCAAAGCATGTATAAAATCAAAAACCTAAAATTATGTAATCGTTATACTTGCAAATGGGTAATCGGGCTCAAGTGTAGGCGAGTGTAAGTGAATTTTGCCGTGAAGAGCAGGTCAAGGTCGGTTACAATAGGCGGTTGTGCAACAGCCGCCTGCAGCCCGCGCCGTGTCGTGTCATCTCGTTCGCTTCAACCACTACCGGCTCGCACAAGCGTAGCCGCCACAAAGTCCGCATCAAGCGATTTATTTATTTCACGGTCATGATGTATAATGATCATCAACTAACCTTGCCACCTCTCCTACCCGATTATTAAGTATACAAGTACGCGCTACGAAGTAATTGACTTCTTTTGCATCTAATTTCCCTTGGTTGTTTGCTTTAATAGGAAACTTAACCGACCAAGTTGACAAAACTGGCGCTTTGATTCATAGCGTTGGCGATTTTGTATCAACATGATCTAGAATTTCGATGCCGTAACAAAGGGTATCGATTCACGGAACGTGATAATAGTCCAAAAACATATGAAGACGTGACGTTTAGAAACAAACCTACGTGCCGACCGGCCGTGAGCCTCTACTGACTCGCTGATTAAAATCATATTTAAAAGATTTTTAAATTGATAAATGGAAATGTTAGTGCATGATGTTTAATGATTGAAAAATAAGGTGTCTCTTATTTGAGCCTAATATTATTGGGCAAATTATTAGATCAGCTGTCAGGTGCGATTTGATCGACAACGACGTAAACGGGTCTTGTGATCGCTCCATTCGCCCCCCTTCTACTTGGCTTAGTAGCGAATAGTAATGTATAATGTGATGCAACTGCGGAATAATCAGTCATTCCATATGTGATATCTCCAGTTTGAATGGCTAGATTGTAAGGACTATGCCGCAATGTTTTACCTACCTGACTTTCGCCGTTCCGCTTCCATTACCAAATTTTAGGTAATATGATTAAAAACCATTTCATGAAAATAAGGGTGTTTTGTGTAAAAAACGTTGATAAAATGTTCAAAAACCCGCAAAATTGCGATTGCAAGCTTCCGGTAAAAATTTGTTTACACAATTTTTAAGTTTGTATAAGTACAGATGCCAGCACATCAAGCTACTACAATCTGTCTTTCTTTAATAGATTTTCAACATTATCGCTGAAGTTTTTCCAATCAACCTTGAACCTTGATAGGTTCAAGGTTGATTGGAAAAATTTGACAGTTTCGGGTAGCTTGACCTGCTGGCGTACCTATGTATAATAATACCTGTATAGCAGGTACATTTCTGTGCAGGTTTTTCCAGTTTAATATAAAGCATTTAACATACATAAGTCACTACCACGTGTTACGCTCTAAAAAGCTTAAATGGTCAGCAGTAGGTTATGGTCCATTAGACAAACAGTAACACGTCAAGGTCCCTCATAAATGTCGTCGTGTAAACAAAGACTTTATTATATCACATCTTTTAATATTCTCACTCAGTCATCATAATAAAATATTACAGGTTCCTTTAGTTCTTATTGTAAGTACCAAAAAACCAGTTAACAATAAGTAAAAAAAGCGTAATTCCCTTTATTTGATGTGATGACTTATGCACAAGGTTGTGTGTACAAATGTAACTTTTCCATTCATATGTGCGTTCAAAGTTTAACTTGGACATCACCGACATCCGTGAAGGAAAACATCGTCAGGAAACCGCCGATTCATTCTGTAAAAATCTTACCGTGTCAATTTAGGTGAAGTGAACTGACAATAGTGTCAATCCCTAATATCAGGTGAAATGAAAGCTCACTTCAGCAATTTTTTACAGAATAAACAGGCTGGACTTATAATTAGTACAAGTGTGAAATAGCCAAATCGCCTTGAGCAAGCGTGGTGATCATTGATCAATGCTTTTTTTTTTTTTTTTTTGTGGATGGGAAATCATCAAATGACTCCTCCCGCTCTGGGTGGAGCAGAAGGGAGTGTCAGACTCTTACTGACTAAAACCCACCCGTGTTCCTTCCTTAGCCCTTTATGTACCAGGGCAGCGGTAACCCTTTCGGACGATCCCGCTACCCCGGCAGGCTTCGGCCCTGTCGGGCCCAGTCAACTACGCTGACATCTCTCTGAGGCGCACGTGGAACACATACGCGCCGTCCGGCACGGGCCTGGTCCTGATCGGACGGAGAGCTACCCATTGCTCTCCGCCCGCAGGCCCGCGCCTACGGTGGCCGGGAGTCGTCACGCGGCTCCCGACGCCCGGAGCGTCTCCCTCGGCGGCTGAGGCGTGAGGATCTCTCCCTCGCCCATCCCGCCACCTCCTTCGCTAGCATGACTGCTTCGCAGAAGGAGGTGACCGCCTCCCACTCCCTCTCGCCCCGGACCATGGCTTGCACCAGGGCCGGACGCGAGAGGTCGCCGCCGCTGCCGATCGCCTCTACGAGGACACGGCGGTGCTCTGCCCAAGCGGGGCAGACCTCCACCGTGTGCTCCACCGTGTCCTCGGGGCGATCCTCGCAGTGATGACACCCGGGCGTCTCCTCCCGCCTGATTATGTTCAGGAACCTCCCGAAACATCCGTGTCCGGAGAGGACCTGCGTCAGGCGGTAGGTGAGAGCGCCGTGACGCCTCTCTAGCCACTCCTCAAAGAGGGGTCTTACCGCCGCTATCGTGGCGTGCCCTGCGCTGGGTTGCGATAGTCGCGCCTTCCATTCCACCATGAGACCGCGCCGGAGGTCCGTCCGCTCCGCAGCGATTTGCCGCGGGTGCAGAGTTTCCCCCCGACGTAGTGCCTCCGCGCGCCAGTCATACAGGCGCGCGAGGACTATCGCCTCCAGATCCCATGGTGGCAGTCCGGCAAGGAGGCTTGCTGCCTCGCGCGAGATCGTGCGGTACCCCCGGATTAGCCTTACGGCTACCACCTTTTGGGGCGCGTTCAGGTAGTGTGCGGCTCGAAGCCGCAGTGAACGCGCCCATACCGGGGCCCCATAAAGGGCCATGGACCGAACGACCCCAGCGTAAAGCCTCCGGCAGGAGGCGTTTGGCCCCCTAAGGTTGGGCAGGAGCCGCTTTCGGAAATGCTCGACGAAGTTCCACCGGCTGTCGAGGACGAGACCCAGGTATCTCATCGTATTCTCGACGCCGATGTGAACCCCTCCTACCATCAGTTGGGATCCCGAAGGTGGCCCGTACCGAGGCCCATGAAAGGACATGGCCTCGGACTTGTGCAATGCCATTGATCAATGCTCATGCCGTCTCTGCATGAGAAGAGGCCTGCAGTGGGACAATATAGGCTTTTTCATAAATTAGGAGTAAAGTTAAACGAGTGTTAACTATTAATCACAGGTACCTCCATTTTTAGATGTTTATTAAGTTAGGCATTACCTAACACAACGTTTCTTAATAAGGGGGAAGTTTTAAGCGTTGATATTTTCAGTTAAAAAAAAAAAAAAAAAAAATTCATAACAGCCTTTTATATTATATTCGTTTTACTATATTTTTCATAACTGACAGTTGTCTTATCTTCTTGGTGGGGAGTAGTATTCCCAAACACAGGATTTAGTTAATTATCTTATTTAACTAGTAACCCCAACCATTTTTGACCTCATGAATGGTGAAAAACGAAAAAAAAAAAATATTAAAACTTAAAAACCTTAACTTAAGTCAGACATCACTTGAAGTAGAATCGTATAGAAACGAATAATGACAATTTCAGCGTGAACAAAGATACTAAGTACTGTGGTTAAATAATTCAATTAGGTAAAAATGCCAATTAGAGTCTCAACTAAGTATAACCTGCGAAAATAACGGCTATACAGGGTTATTTTTTAAAGACCAGCCAAATTTAAGGATGTGGTACAGACCATCAAACTGAACAACTTTCTCCATGGGACAAATAGCGTAATCGCGAAAATTTTATCAACTGTCCCATAGAAAACTTCAATACCTACTCGACCTAAATGTATGGGACGGCTGAATTTTTATTCACGATTACGATGTTGGTCCCATGGAGAAAGTTGTTCAGTTTGATGGTCTGTACCACATCCTTAAATTTGGCTGGTCTTTAAAAAATCACCCTGTATATCTGTTATTGTATTTAGTTAATACAAATAGTTGATGATATAAACTGTCTAAAAACCTAATATTAATAGCCAGTATAGACCTCGCACTATTACCGATTTTGGGCAAGGTTAAATGGCCGTGTTTTTTTTTATTAAGTTGGCAATGGTATAATGACCTAACTTGGGTTTTTACTTAAATAGGACTGTTTAACTGCTAAAAGATCATTCAAATATTTAATTCATTCTTTCTAGAAAATGCAACTTCAACCACATGGCACGCGGTGTTGCAAAACTTGAAGAACTTGCTCTTAGTTCGCGGGTTCACTAATGACAAAAACTCAATTTAAAATCTTTGTTGACAGCGTTGTCTCTTCGTAGCAACCAGTTATAAAGATATACGTACTATTTATATTCTGCTCTAAGCTTCTAAATAAAGAAAACGATTCAGTTACCTAGATCGCATTTTTATCTTCACATTTTTTTTTATTCCATTTTTTTTTAATGTGCGAGCCTTAGATTTATTTAAATCTGTTATATTGTTTATGTTAAGTAAATAAATCTTTATGTTAATATTTTTTTCGTTTGTTGCAGATTTAATTAGTCGTTAGAGAAACCTTCCCAAAGATGGCAACCTTATATAATTGGTACAGAGACCTATTGGACAATAGGAGTGGTAAGTTTTTTTTTTTCTTCAATTAATAATTAGTTAGGTAGGTACCGTACTAAATTAGTTTTTTTTACGAGTTATTAAGTACCTATACCCCATAAGCAAATTAACGTAACGTAACATTGATTATCTTTGTTCTTTGCACTGTAGCTTCAGGTAAGTTTAACGTATTGTTTATTAATTATCTCTAACAATACATGAAAATATTAGTATTTTGATACTTTCAAATAAATCTTAACATCGAATGCAAAAAAAAGATTTTTTTACACAAAATAAAATAGTAGTGATTGGCCTACTATGTATGGGTTTACCGATCAACCGACTAACTATAGGGACTAAACTATTGGATATATTTGATTTTTCAATTAAGACTGGGAACATCATTATATAGTACGGAGTTTAAATTATTGTGGTGTCGTCGTCTCCACATGTATAATGAACAATTTGGTATACGATTAACAATATTCATAGGATTGATTACCTTTAACCTTTCGACAATGTTGTATGTAAGTAATTTACAGACAAGTGTTCTTTTAGAATAACATTTTATGTTGAAAGTATCACAGTGATTCAAGTTGAAACACTTTATGTGAGATTATTTTATGTTTATTGAAGAGTTTTAACAAATCCCGTCCTAAGTGTGAAGACAACGCGCGCCGATAGTGTTTAGTCGGGTCTACGAGTTTGCTCAATACATTACATAAGAACTGCGGAACGATTCACACTCAGGCGCAACCCCACTCTGCCTGTATCGTTGCGCTTGCGCCTTCTCCGGCAGAAGTTATGTCAACTGCGCTATCGGCCTCGAAACCTATCAGTCTTGGTTACTGAGCTACATACAAATAATCTGGGAAATACACATAAATTGATTGCATGAGTTATTTATCTTCTTGCACCCATTGTACGTCGACTGAGTAAAATAGCCAAAGTATCAGTATTCTTGGTTTATTGTCTAGCAATTTTGTGTAATGTTCTTGTCCAGCTGTGGTCTGTCATATACATGCACAAATATACTGCACAAAATTTAATAAGCTGATTTTTTTGATAGAATTTGCAACGTCACGTAATGACTGACTTTTTGCAAATTATAAGCGCTACGTCAAACAATTAATTGATCTTATTTAGTTTGACCAGGTTTTGAAAACTTTGTAAAAATAGTAGGCCTGCGTAATGCGGAAGAGATTGTAACTATAACACTAACATTTATCAGGTTTAAAGGATTCAGCCATTTATATCATAACTTGCTGCAATCTACATACCTACTTACCTAAAGGCAAAACCAGTATTTTTTTCTTATCGTACGTTGTGTGGGACACACCTGCTGGGCAAAGGCCGCCCCTTGTTTCTTCCAAACCTCCTTGTCTTGTGCGAAAAACCATATAGGTACTTACAAAAAAATATTGACCTAAAAAAGGGTAGAAAACAATAGTATTGCCTGTGAAAAGAAAAATAAATTTGACTACTGGCTTTAAAAAATAAGTATAATACATTATACAGGGTGGCAGGGACGTCGACGCGCAAACTTTTACCATGAATACAGCACATGATTCTAAACAAAAAATCTGCTATTTCATAGAAAAGTGCAATTCCTCAAGGTTAAAATGTAATGAATAGCTCATTAAAATAAAAATCGACGTAAAAAATCAACGCAGTGGGGTTCAGACTTGCGCGTCGATGTCCTTGCCACCTTGTAGAATGACTAATATCCATGTGTAGATAATTATGAATTATCGACTGATATGAGTGTCTTTTATAATCCCAAATTTTGACTAATCTAATCAGACAAAAAGTTGTTGACACTGAATACTGTCACGACAGCAGCAATTTTTTTCAGGAATATCTGTAGCTTTCGAACAAAAAGTTTGTTATACATATTTCGATACAAAATGCCGTTGCTAAAAGAGGGCAGCACGAAAACTCATAAATTTTAAATATACAAGGAAAATTTTACTCTGTGTCTGTGTGTCTTGTAATATGTATTTATATGGTTAATAAACAAAGTACACGTTTTCTTGAGCAAATGTATGTATGTTATATTACTATATTGACACTCTATTTTGCATGAATAATTTATTAGGTCTACTGGGAATAAATGCTCTACAATTTCCTGACTAATGGTATTTTCCCAAACAGCTCGTACTTATTTTTAAACATTTTACTTAAGATACTCGTTATCACTTATTCCTTTCTTACTAAATGAAATACTAAATGTTCACTATAATTATGGTAATACCACCCATGGACTCCACGAGACAGGCTCGACCTAGTGTAAACTGTTTTTGGCCAATAAACATTATTATTATCTCCTTTATTTTAATGTAATCATATAAATTATATTTTTAAATATTAGAATATAAAAAATATAAAAATATAAAAAATAGTAGCCCATCGGTATCAGGAACAGGGTCCAAGCTACCGGTGGTCAGGGCTCCAGAAAGAGGAACCTCCTGACAATGCGAGCCGTGCCCAGAAATACCGCTTTCTGAATCAAGCCCTTGATCCAGCTGCCCAACGAGAGTGATTGTTATTATTATAAATGTACGAACTTGTGAGGTAGGCACTTAACTTATAGCAAGCTATAATAAGATCAAGAATTCTTTCTGTGTAATTACCTCTCGTGCATCGCACACAATCGCGTGCTTTAATTGCAAAGAAAAGAAACAACTAGGAACAACACTTCTACAGGTTTTATTAAATGCAACATGCATTTAATAAAACCTGTAGAAGTGTTGTAGTTACTTGCTTTACCATATTATGAGTCCAATCTCACCGATGTTAATCTTTACTTCTGGCTTACTTTTATATTTTAATCAGTTTGTTCATTTTTATCAATTTCTAGATCCCCGTGTAAAGGACTGGCCGATGATGTCATCGCTATGGCCCACAATGGCCGCGTGTGTCTGCTACGCGTACTGCTCGCGGGTGCTTGGCCCTCGATTTATGGCAAATCGCAAGCCCTTCGAACTACGCAGCGTGCTAGTCATCTATAACCTTGCACAAACACTATTCAGTGCCTGGATATTCTATGAGGTAAGGGTCTTTGCCACTTAGAGGGTAAATAGCCTCGTACTGTGGTAGAACACGCACGCAGGCCACTGAACTTACAAACCACTTGATATTAGTAACTAGCAATAACTTGGTCACGCAAGCTATATTTATATTTCTTGTGAAATTATTAAGATCGTCATCAACACTTGATAGATAAAAGTCGATTTAAGTCTTTTAATCTCTGGAATTTCTAAATTCGTTGGGCTAGCTCAACGACCTGGGAACCTTTGATACGTTTTAGTTTTATTACACAAATTAAATTACTCCCTTAAATAGAATCATAGTGGAAAAAACCTTTGAGTTCGTTTATTAATTAATGTTTTTTATTTTATTTTCACAGTACTTGATGAGCGGCTGGTGGGGTCAATATAACTTTACGTGTCAGCTTGTCGACTATTCAAGGAGTCCGATGGCAATGAGGGTAAGATTCTGAATTCGATACTTTATAATCAAAAGGGGAACTTGTGAATGGCCTTCAAATGCATATTATTTAAGAACACTGTTTATATTAGCTGTAAGTTTTCCGAATAGAATAAAATAAAACAGAATAGTTCTAAAGGGGGTGAAAATATATTTAAAAAAGGAAACGCTGCTCATCGGTTAGTGCACTTTAGAACGGCTGGAACGATTTGGCAAATTTTTGTTTTAAAATGTTTGTTATAGTCCGGATCAGGTTTTTAATGATACAAAAAAAAAAAAAAAAAGTTTCTGGAAAAAGTGGGAAATTCGGGAAATCTGAAAGTGTATTTTCTATGGGAATGTATGAATTATTGTAATTTAGACATGACGTCTGTCGGGTCAGCTAGTTTGAAATAAATGTCTGACACTAATACTTTTCGTTCCCAGCATGAGAGTGTAAAGGGGGAGCACTCATCTATCTTATTTCCTTAAATCTACATAGTGTCTGTTTGCGTTACAACGCGACCCTGACCGACGACATTTAAGTAGACGACCGGTAAAACTAAATACATAGTATAACAACCATAGGAATGTAACCGCTAGCCGTTTGCTTAATTGTTGAAACTAAACTTTGATTTTTTATTTGCTAGACTAAAATTACAGCTTATTGAGTATACTAAATAAGCTGTAATTTTAGCAGCTTGTAGCTGCAGTTAATATATATATATATTAACTGTCATTTTGGTCTACCAAATTAAAAATCAGAGTTTAAGTATATTTTAAATACAATTCAGAATGCAAATGAACATTTTTTAAAGTTAAACGAAAAGTTGTGTATATTTTAGTACGTACCTATTTTAGTTTAAATAATAGATGGATGTGAAACTGATAACAAACAAAGAACAGCTAAGAATTCAACAATAATCACATTTAAAATATCTGGACTTATTTACAGGGAAATATAGGTACCCATACAGAATTTATAAATTGTAACAATCCACACTAATACGAGGGCGGAGTGATAAGTCTGGTAAAAATTAAACAAGGAGTCAATTTAATTTAATTATTATTATTTATTTTTCAACGTAGTTTCCTTTTAACTCAATGAAGCTTGTAGCTGATCCCTTCCATAAAGTACGACTTAGGTAACCCTTCGAAATAGGCATTGGTTTCGTGCATGATCTCTTCGTTGGAGCCAAATCTTTACCCACCAAGCCATTTTTTTAAATTCGGAAACAGAAAATAGTCGCAAGGGGCTAAATCTGGCGAATACGGTGGGTGAGAAAGCAACTCATAGCGCAACTCATGAACTTTGGCCATGGCAATCGCGCAGGTGTGCACTCGTGCGTTGTCTTGGTGGAAGAGGATTTTCTTCTTAGCCAAATGCGGTCGTTTTTCACGTAAAATATTTGTCAAATTGATCCAATAAATTGGCATAATATGCTCCATTAATCGTTTTACCCTTCTCTAGGTCGTCGATATGGATTATCCCACGTGCATCCCAAAAAACTAGCCATCACTTTAGTGACCGATAAAACTGCTTTGGCCTTCTTTGGAGCTGGTTCGCCGGTAGCAATCCGCTGCGTCGATTGTTGCTTGGTTTCTGGGGTATGGTGGTGGATTCATGTTTCCTCTACTGTTATAAAACGATGCAAAAATTCGGTTTTATCTCGTTGAAACAACGCCAAACCTCCGAAGTGGTCACACGCATGCGTTTTTGATCAACAGGCAGTAAACGCGGCACCCATCGCGCGGATCGCTTCTTCATATCTAAATGATGGTGTAAGATATTGCGAACACGTTCGTCTTAGATGCTTACTATCTCGACTATCTCCCTCACTTTTACTCTTCGGTCGTTCAACACTATATCGTGGATTTTAGCGATCATCTCTGGAGTAGTGACCTCAAGTGGGCGTCCTGGACGCACAGCATCACTTGTGCTTGTACGACCACACCGAAAATCGTTGAACCAGTTATGAATAATTTGAAACGCCGAAGAAGAGTCCTCATAATATTTATCAAGTTTTTGTTTCGTTTCCGTTATAGTTTTTTTGCGCAAAAAAAAAATTTTTATCACGACACGAAATTCACTTTTCTCCATCTTTGCAAAAACGTGTTCAGTTGTTTTTCTTTAATGGCTGTAAAAAAAACCTAACCGGCAGTACTGGCTGAAAATTTTAATTTAGTCCTTCAAAAGAGTTGTGAACAAGGAGCTTCCATGCAATTTGCGATCATTTTATTCCAAAATAGATTTTTACCAGACTTATCACTCCGGGCACTCCGGCCCCATAATAAAAACTCGAAAGTAACTCTGTCTTTATTTTACCTTTTCACGCCTAAAACACTGAACGGATTTGGATAAAATTTGACAAGGAGATAGATAGCATCCTAGGGAAGGAAACAGACTTTTTGTCCCGGTAGCACGTTAATAGTTTCCGATATCCACGCGGGCGAAGCCACGGGTTAAAGAAGCCTGTTAAACATAAACACGACGTGCAACATTCGTTTTCGTTTTTGACGTTCAAAAGTGCCTTTTATGTACCTATTTGAAATAAATGATTTGACTTTGACTTAGCATTTTTAGTCTTTAATAGGTAACTATGGAAGATAACATAGTTTGTCATTACATAATATTCGCACATAATAATCTGGAAACTATGTTTTATCTTTTTATTTTTGGTGAGGTTAGCGATGTCAGCTACCCAAGTTGTTACTTCTGCCAAAATTTAAATTCATTGCTATAATGAACAACAGAACAATCAAGGTTGCAAAACTTCCGCCTTTAACTTGCTAATTAATAAAAAACATAGCGACACACAGACACACACAAATAATATTATTAAAATGTCAACAATCGTTTTACGACTTTGACGCTAATACCGTAAGAAGGACACCTTCATTAGCGATTCCCTAGACCTTTGCTTATTTAATCAATAAAAATGTGTAAAAATACTACATTATTAATTTATGAATGTTTAAACAGGTACTTAGGTATCTAAGCGATGTGTAGGTATCGGTGACTATGTGATTAACCTTTACCTACGCACGTGTCCCTTCATGAAATAATTTACTAATGACATTATTGATCGCCAGTTTTGCACACGAAAAAGCATACATAATGACTTTAATTAATTAATTATAGTAATTTTTGGTAGATTGGAACATGATAGGAATTACAAACAGTTAATTAATGTTACATAATTAAAATTAAACGCGGTCATGTACTATGTACATACCTACTGCCATATTAAGCATTTCACTAATTCGTTTTTGCCTGAAATAGCTTTATACTTAGAATGCACGAAAAATATTGCACGTTTTGAGTTTCCGCAATCGAATGGGAGTCCGAAAAAGGTCTTTATCGGATAACCCAATTTCAATGCCTTTTAAAAGCGATAATTTGGATAAAATTAATCGTTATTTCCAATGTCACAAAATCTATAAAAAATCCAAAAATATGCTATTTTCCTAAAAAAATCTAATTAGTGCGTCAGTTAGATTATCAAAAAATATTGAACCCGTATTTTTTCTTTTGTCAATTATATTTATAACTAGCTTCTGCCCGCGGCTTCGTCCGCGTGGATATCGGCAATTATCCCACGGGAACATGCTACCAGGATAAAAAGTATGTCCTTCCCCAGGATGCCATCTATCTCTTTGCGAAATCAGAAGTTCAGTGGTTTAGGTGTGAAAATGTAACATACAGTTTCAAGTTCAAATCCTCCCCTTAAAAATCGAATTACCCCTTTTCAGCCCGTCAGCGGTAATTTTCGAAAAAACCCTGATGCACATTATTCTTTACTGTCGATCCTAGGTATAAATAGTGAGTTTCGAGATAATCAGACCGCGCGCTAAAATTCTTCCATACAAACTTTGAAACCCCCCAATCCCCTTTTAGGGGGTAGTTTAGAAAAACATAAAATGGCAGACTTCATAATTTACTTAGATTAGTTTTGGTGCCAAGTTTCAAGTTTATTATCTCAAGGAATAAGATTTTCCAAACAAACAAAATCCCCCCATTTCACCCTCTTAGGGGTGGAATTTCGAAAAACCCTTTCTTAGTGGATACCTAATCTTCACTAAGAACACACCCTCCAAATTACATCTCTAGGACCAGCGGTTTAGGATGTGCGTTGATATATCAGTCAGTCAGAACTCTGAATTTTATATATATATAGAGGATGAAGATATCGCCCGTTAAAGTTCCACGTGACGTCACTTGCTTTTTTTTTTTTTTTTTTTTTCAGGATGGGAAATCATCAAATGACTCCTCCCGCTCTGGGTGGAGCAGAAGGGAGTGTCAGACTCTTACTGACTAAAACCCACCCGTGTTCCTTCCTTAGCCCTTTATGTACCAGGGCAGCGGTAACCCTTTCGGACGATCCCGCTACCCCGGCAGGCTTCGGCCCTGTCGGGCCCCGTCAACTACGCTGACATCTCTTTGAGGCGCGCGTGGAACACAAACACGCCGTCCGGCACGGGCCTGGTCCTGATCGGACGGAGAGCTACCCATTGCTCTCCGCCCGCAGGCCCGCGCCTACGGTGGCCGGGAGTCGTCACGCGGCTCCCGACGCCCGGAGCGTCTCCCTCGGCGGCTGAGGCGTGAGGATCTCTCCCTCGCCCATCCCGCCACCTCCTTCGCTAGCATGACTGCTTCGCAGAAGGAGGTGACCGCCTCCCACTCCCTCTCGCCCCGGACCATGGCTTGCACCAGGGCCGGGCGCGAGAGGTCGCCGCCGCTGCCGATCGCCTCTACGAGGACACGGCGGTGCTCTGCCCAAGCGGGGCAGACCTCCACCGTATGCTCCACCGTGTCCTCTGGGCGATCCTCGCAGTGGTGACACCCGGGCGTCTCCTCCCGCCTGATTATGTGCAGGAACCTCCCGAAACATCCGTGTCCGGAGAGGACCTGCGTCAGGCGGTAGGTGAGAGCGCCGTGACGCCTCCCTAGCCACTCCTCAAAGAGGGGTCTTACCGCCGCTATCGTGGCGTGCCCTGCGCTGGGTTGCGATAGTCGCGCCTTCCATTCCACCATGAGACCGCGCCGGAGGTCCGTCCGCTCCGCAGCGATTTGCCGCGGGTGCGGAGTTTCCCCCCGACGTAGTGCCTCAGCGCGCCAGTCATACAGGCGTGCGAGGACTATCGCCTCCAGATCCCATGGTGGCAGTCCGGCAAGGAGGCTTGCTGCCTCGCCCGAGATCGTGCGGTATCCCCGGATAAGCCTTATGGCTACCACCTTTTGGGGCGCGTTCAGGTAGTGTGCGGCTCTCAGCCGCAATGAACGCGCCCATACCGGGGCCCCATAAAGGGCCATGGACCGCACGACCCCTGCGTAAAGCCTCCGGCAGGAGGCGTTTGGCCCCCTCAGGTTGGGCAGGAGCCGCTTTAAGGCGGCCCCGGCCCGTTCCAGTTTGGGGGCCAAACGTCGAAAGTGTTCGACGAAGTTCCACCGGCTGTCGAGGACGAGACCCAGGTATCTCATCGTATTCTCGACGCCGATGTGAACCCCTCCTACCATCAGTTGGGATCCCGAAGGTGGCCCGTACCGAGGCCCATGAAAGGACATGGCCTCGGACTTGTGCAATGCCACCTCGAGACCCAACTGCCGGATCCTTTCCACGACTATCGCAACCCCGCGTGTCATCGCGTCGGCCGCCGCCTGATGCGACCTCCCCTGCGCCAGGACCAGCGTGTCGTCAGCGTAGCAAACTACGCTGACGCCATCAGGGAGGTCGGCCCGCAGCACCCAGTCGTAACCGATGTCCCACAGGAGCGGCCCCAGAACCGATCCCTGTGGGTGACGTCACTTGCACTTGAAAAATATTGGACCCGTATTTTTTCTTTTGTCAATTATATACAAAATGATGAAGATATCGCCCGTTAAAGTTCCGCGTGACGTCACTTGCTTACGACACTTTTGCAAACAAGTGACGTCACGACCCCCCCACTCCCAAAATTTGACGCGCTTTATCTGAGTCATTTTTTGTTTGATTGACAAAAGAAAAAATACGTGTCCATTATTTTTCGATAATCTGAGTGACGGACTAAATATAATAATTATTTTTTTACCCAGGTAACTACCCTATACTATATTGTGTCTATATAAGCAGTTGCTGAACAACTGACTTAACATTGATTTGACGACAGATTTAATCGTGAGGCCTGAGTTCCCGAGTTCGTCCTACGCTGATAAGAGTCGTGTATTCATGGGAGATCTGTCGTCAGTAAAAAAGAAAACGTCAGCATCTCAGAGTGGTGCTTTATCAGTGTCAGGAATTCAAGCCTAAGAGTCTGTCTTATTTAGACCTTTTCGTAATAATGCTGTACTGTTAAGTCTTCTATAAATACGATTTTGATGCTGTGTTTCTAATGTAACCAATGTTATTGGCTCAGATGGCGAATACATGCTGGTGGTACTACTTCAGCAAATTCACGGAGTTCATGGACACACTTTTCTTCGTGCTGCGCAAGAAAAACGAGCATGTGTCCACGCTGCATGTGATACACCACGGCATCATGCCCATGTCGGTGTGGTTCGGACTCAAGTTTGCACCAGGTACAGTCAATTCTACCATTCCCAACATCCAGGCTTATCAAAATCGATTTTTTCCACAGTAGCCTTGTTCGCGAAAATCATTTGATTAATTAATTAATTAATTTAGTTCTGTTTCTACCCATAGTTAGTTAGTTCCTTGTTCAAATAAGTTTTTTTTTTGTGTGTTCCATGTATATCAGAAATTACCACGTTGACCTCGTAGCTCAAGTACGGATAGCAAGAAATTAAAGATACAAAGTAGCCAAAGTATCAAAATTTTCCGACAGCTGGTAATGACTGTCTGAAATCACGATGTTGATGTAGTAGTGCGTAGGTTTCAGGGGCACGGAGAGGTCGTATTTTAAAGAACGATGACCCGTCCGATATTGAAATTGGTCGATCTACATGTTAGCTATTTAGTCTAGAAACATTATAGTCATGATAAGCCCTGACCAAGCCACAAGGCACATTAATAATTGCCCTCTACATTATTAAAACACAATTAAAACTAAGTACCTACATTTAATAACTATCCGAGAATGTAATAACAAAAGGAAAAGTATCGACATAATTTCTAAAAACTGTTGTTGTTATTTATATTTTACGCCCAATAGATGATGTATGGCCCTGACACACAATTTTAATACATGTACCTAATTGCCATGGGATCGACAGACAAAATTAATTATTGGTGCATATTAAATATTCGTAGCTACCTGACTTACACGTGGTGTATAAAAGGTTTATAAGTAATAAGTTGTGGGTCGCTGAAATAATAACAGCCGCAATCACAACAGATAAAATTCAAAGACTTCAAAGGTTTTAAAGGTATTACTACACTATAGAGCGAGCTTTAATCGATTACCAGTTGACTACCGGACTACCAGCCGTACTGCAGCGTACCATCCACACTTGGAATCAGTCTTACTCAGCGCTTCTCCACATTTATAATGCGCACAGCCAAAGTGTGGAACTCTCTGCCGGCGTTTGTGTTCCCTTCCACATTTTACCAGTCTGCCTTCAAAGTAAAAATGAACAGGCATCTTCGGGCACGCTTGTTCCATCATAGACCTCATTCATTGCTTTCCATAATGCGTGATCGAGGTCAAGCGCAGGCCCACTCGGCAAAAGAAAAAAAAATGTTAAGCTATTGAAACATCAAAAGGCTGCTATTGTAGATGATGATATTATTAACACATGGTAGCCTAGTTGTCAAAAAGATACGAAATATAACTGGGTCAGTGCGTGGTGAGCACACATTATTGTTTACGACATGCATTCCGGACACGCATTTCGTGGCTATTGAGCTAAAAGTTATAACATTGTATACAAATACACGGCGAGGGTTTACTATACTACAGTTTTTAATTTCATAGAGTGCTGGAGGTGACCAAAGCTTTGTTTTGATTCTAATCATATTCATAAGCGTGAAATTAAAATAAAAGTTAATTTGAGTGCTTGCTTGGCTTGAAGTGGGCTTAAAGGATATTCGAAACAGGTAGCATTTTTATCTTCCATATTATGTTGGTTATACCAACCTACATAGCAGATTAAACGCCATCCCTCAAACATCGAAACAGAAACCACTGTTATTATTAATGTCAAATATATAATAAATATTAATAATGTCAATCAATAAGCTTAGTTAAAACCTGAATATTGTAATCCTTAACGCTGGCCTTGTCTAAACATTAAAACAGTATATCTATTAGAGGTTATACAATGAAAATGTATGTGGGATAAATAAGAATCATAAATACATACCTAAACAGAACATTCGAAGGTTTGTAACTAACAAATAATGTAAATAGGGTATATTTGCACATCGAGACCTCGTTAGCAACTATAAACTCATAAATGTAAGTTTTACTATCATCCTTGCTTAGTGACTAGTTTCCGATTCTTTGATATTACAATTCATCACACCTCAACATTTTAACCAAATACCTAATACAGATTCAAGGCATGATTTATGACGACAAAAAAAAACCTTGTTTGGGAATTTTGGGAAGTTAAAACAATTAAATAAAAAAAAATAACTTAAAACTGAAGTGAGCTCGATAATGAGTTTTTACTAAAAAAGCACCGCTGATCGTTAAGTGTCTTTTAATTACGTAACAGCCTCAGATCCCAACTAGTTAGCCTCGACATTACCTAATTAAATGATTATCTTTTTGGATTTCGGCGCCAAATTCAGCGAAAATGGCAATAGTTGATTATTATGCAATCACTTCCGAATCCAACAATCGCGTGGTTTTATTTGGATACCGTTAAAGGACGGATGTGGAAATCCTAAAGTAGATTTATGAGTATTAAACTTCGTGGATATATTCGTAATCCCAAGGTACGCAATACCAATACCTACTATTTTGGATATCATTCTTGGTCTTTGATATCTAAAATTGTAGTTTTAAGGTAAACCTTGAAACTATTAGGTGTAGTGTAGCTAGCACCCATAGCCATGTAAAGCGATTCGAATGCTGAACAAAATACGTTGGCGTTATAAGTCTCATCAGCCCTTAATATTTTTAAACTACTTTATATTAACCTCACTTTAACATCGTTATAATCGCAGTTACCATAATTTATTCGATGTTGAATAAATCATAAGGTTGGTAATTTTTTTTATTGAAGTAATGTAGTTAGCAATAGTATTTTATTTTCATTGAGTGACTTTATTGAAAAATATACAATGAACTCAAGCTATAATTAGCAAGCTATATTAAGTTGCTATTATTATGATAATAAGCGGAAACCATTTTTGTTTGGTTTTTTAAGCGAATTGTTTTTTATTGTACTTATGTATAATTTTTTTGTCTCCTTTACTCTTTCACACGCTGTCTACATCTCTGTATCTATTGTCCTGTCTCGGGTTTGCTGGAAGCGATTTCTTGTGAAATTAGCATCACTTCTGTACCGATTTTTTCTGTTCTGTTTTTCTTGTCTGTTTATACTATATGTGTACTGTACATAAATGGTAAAATAAATAAATTAACATCCGTAAAAAGTTATAAAGAAGTAAAGTGATAATTTATTCGAAATAATATTGCTAAGTATGTAGTAAGTATGCTGACGATATTCAGATCCGTGTTTCGTTTATTTAACTAATTGTCTATACTCTATTAGGATACTCTATTAGATCACGTACGAATGTGAAAATAACGTATTGTGCTAAGTGAGCATGGCAATTTTTAATGTTTATACAGTGCTGTCGTCGTGTGAATTGCGTCTTTCATACATTTGAAGCGCTACGTAGGTACCTTCACTAGATTCACGCTAAGATTTAGTATTATTGAAGGTAGTAAAAAGTAGGAGGACATAATTATAAGGACCTTATTGGTAATGGTCTTCAGAACGGACGTGCGTGTATGATCAGATGTATGAACTTAAACGTGGGAAAAGGAGTATGTAAGGGTCGTAGCTGGTGGCGTTCTGTAGTTTCCCCCCATGGAAAGAAGGGGTGAGTTTATGCATGTATGTAGAAGGATATTAACGATAGTTGCGCTTGCGCCCATCCCAAATAAATTGGAATAATACTGCAGAATCCCTTCGGTTATGAAACAGCCTGGGAAAGGCAGTGTATTTTTTAACCCCTGACACAAAAACGACGGGGTGATATAAGTTTGACGTGTCTGTGTGTGTGTGTATGTCTGTCTGTGGCATCGTAGCTTCCGAACGGATGAACCGATTTTGATTTTGTTTTTTTTTTTTTTTTTTGTTTGAAAGGTGAATTTGTCGGGAGTGTTCTTAGCTATGTTTGACGAAAATCGGTCCGATATGGCCGCCGCCACAAAATGGCGGATTACATATTTTTTCACAACTCCCTCAATATGGGTATCAAATGAAAGGGATTGACTAGTAGAATACCTACACTATGATAAATTTCAAATCCAAGATGGCCACCACCACAAAATGGTGAATTACAAAAAACCTGATTAAACACCAAATTACCTGAATCTTAATACGCAAGAAAATAAAACAAATTAAATAATAAGGATTCCCTACAAAAAGCATGAAATAAAAAATTAAATTTTAAATTAAAAAAAACCCTGATACAAAATAATAATAAAAATAGTATGAATGTAAAAAGCCTAAAACAATTTAAAAAAACTATTGAGAAAATAGCCAAAAATAGAACAAAAAAGGTATTAACGTGAAACCCTACAAAAAGAAAAAAATAACCTTGAAATTATGATCCTGCGTAAGTACGTATGAATTTTTTTGATTAAATTTTGTCCCGTCGGGGGACCGCTACTATTTTAAACTTTAACAGAACGTTAGGCTAATAATTACCCACGAAATAATGTCCACAAAACACAATATATACTCCTAATGTCAACCCGTACATGCAAAGTTGCCACATGATTTAATTGTGTTACAGGTTATTAAAACTTTAAATAATTTATTATGTAGTTTTAAATTATCTATGGATAAAAACACAATTATTTTCGAACTCCTCTATTTTTTCGACGATTGGTGCACGTGTACCTCGAGGTACATGTTTGGGCAAAGTTGTATGGGCTTTTGCTGACCTCCTTTGGCACACAAATAGATCTAAAAAAGGATAAAAAGTATCATCTGTCCTAACCCATGTAGCTACCGTGGGATATTTTTCAACCTCCACGCGGGTGAAGCCGTGGGCACAAACTAGTCATTTATTAAATATTTTGTTGTTCAACAGGTGGTCACAGCACATTCTTCGCCCTCCTCAATACCTTCGTCCACATTGTGATGTACTTCTACTACATGGTGGCTGCTATGGGCCCCAAGTACCAGAAGTACATCTGGTGGAAGAAGTACCTCACCGCTTTCCAGATGGTAAGTGCAAAATGTGCTGATAAATCTTATTTTAGTTGTGCTACGTAAAATAAAATATATTTTTCTTATTTTTACTATATTTTTGCGAACAGGTATTATGAAGGACTATAATATAATGGAAAAAAATAATAATAATCCGTGTATTCAAGAAAGTGTAGCTTTTTTATAAATAAGTTATACTTAACATCATAACTAATTAAGAAAAAAAAAAACATACTTGACCATGTCGAATAAGATAATTGTTTGAAAAACAAGTTTTCTTACTTATAAAATTTATAATTGAATACATTTACATCTTCGACAGCAAAAACAGTCCTGAGATTTACTAACGACTATTTTTGCTGTCGAAGATGTAAATGTCCGATAAACACGGGGTAATGAAAAAAAAACTTCTATTAAAATTAATGTTTTTCAATACTTCTTGTATTGAAAAACATTAATTTTTATCGTTGAGCTCCTTAAGTTCTGAGTTGAGCTGCGCGATTACTGACAAATGAGTGCACTGTCAGGACAAGTCCACTCAATCTATGTGGTTCTTTCCTTAAAATAGCGTTTCAGACACTAATCCACATGGTCTTCACATGGTCTGGCCAAGATTAGGTCTGGACTTTAAAAGAGCCTGTGGCCTTTAAGTTTGGTTGAACCTTTCTTATGAGAGTAGTCAGATAGGAAACGCCGACCTCATCTGTGAAATGCAAAACAGCATTAATGAAAAAAAGTATTCTTGGTATGGCACCTCGTATCTTTAATAACATTCCAGATAGTTTTAAGGAAATGACTTATGTAAAATTAAAAAAAAACCTGACTAATTTACTGATCGAAAAATGTTATTATACTGTTGACGAATTTCTAAATGACTTAACAATTTGATCTGACTTTATAAATTTATTGTATTTTTTATGTACCCACTTATATTACTTTTTATGACATTTCGTATTTTTTTTATAATTTCTCAAAACCTAATTTAATTTTATATTACTAATTATTCTGTAATTAAATTGAGTATGATTGTTATTTTAAACAATCGTTATGTTAAATTATTTGTATGCTGTAATGGCAAAACATGGCGACCTATATAAATATGTATTGCAAGAACCCAATGTACCTATGTTTGACAAATAAAATTCTGATTCTGATTCTGATCTAGTTTTCAAAATATGATTGACGTGCAAAAGTTTTTGTACAAGCCTACTTACAGAAATAAAATTATTTATTATTTAACTAGTTCCGGGTAAATCTGAAATAGCTTTGCTAATATTGAGAGTTGGTTGTGGCAAAAAAGTGCCTATGAAAACATTACGTACAGAGACGAACGTCCAAAAATAAACAAGCAAAAAACAGCAGTGTTGTTATGATTTGATATGTTGATGTTCGTTGCGGTATCATCGTAATTTGTAGCTATAAATATAGGTACTGCTATAGGTTGTTGTTATTGTATTTCATTAACACGCGCCAAACATTAGAATTGAAAACTTACCTAGATGTCAATGACATAAAAAAGTCACATGACGCGCGCTCGTGTATTGCTTTGACCATACTCAATATACCTGTATATGCCGATTTTTCAATACTCAGGCACTTCTTTCCTATATCTATGCTCAAACACGTTTATCCAAAGAATAAATATGACAGTAAAACATATTTCCTATACAAAACCTGTCAAACCGCCATTTATATTCCTAAGATAAAAGTTATCTGACAGTTCAACAGTTAAACTTGGTTACTTTTTATAACTCGATTACCACGCGAGGCCAACCCTCAGTTGATGTGACCCGCGGGCCCGCCATTTCCTGTTACAAATGAGACAAGATTATTTCATTATTCAGGATTATTCTTCTTCTTAGCGTGTCGATCACAATGTAAATTCAGTCAACCCAGAAGGCTACGACTCTGGCACCTTCCGGAGCATCCATGCTCTGTGTACTTGAGGATCTTATAACTGCAGCAGCAAACGGAGTTCGCATGGCTGAATTTTGGGCCAAACATGGTATTAATTTGAGCTTTCCCAACAACTTTCTTATTTGCCATCGATACGCTAAGAAATAGAACTAGCAGCAGTCGGTTCTTGTAAAGTGCAGAAAACAAGACACCGTTATCGCTACTGAGCTATACTTATACAGAGTAATCTAATGCCCCCAGGTCCAGTTCGTGCTGATCTTCAGCCACCAGCTACAAGTGTTGTTCCGGCCTTCGTGCCAATACCCGCGCGTCTTCGTCTACTGGATCGCGATGCACGGCTTCCTCTTCCTGTTCCTGTTCAGCGACTTCTACAAGGCGCGCTACTCCAAGTCCGACAGGAAAGCAAGGACTAATGGACTATGCATGGTATTTACCACCCATTATTATTAGTTTTAAATCTTTATAGCATAAGTTTTGGACTATTTTTATTTGTTATTTGTAGGGAAACGACATAACTAATATGTACTTATAAGTGATGTTGTTTCCCTAAATGAATAATAATGCTATTGTTTACTATACACCGTGTTCTTCACGTTATCCATAAACTTTGGTAAACGCTTCTATAGCTTTTACAAATCAAATCTAACAAAGGAAGTAGTCCTTAAAAAGGCTTCCTTACAAAGATATTTGTAATTTCATTTAATGAAATTTAATTGAGCTATGCAGTAAGAAAGGGTCTTAATTTGGCCTATGTTGTCGCTTAGTGCAATTAAAATGATAAATCTATCAAATGCTTCGGATAAAGAGATAAAGAGGCATGCATATCGGGTGATTTACGTCAAGGTATTTAGTTTGTATGAAAATTATTAAAAAATAGGAATTCATTAAATGTGTCCATAATGAAAAATGCTTATTTCCATGGTCTGAACTGGTGTGGTCGAAGCTTATATATATCGTCCGGAACACGGTGTTATACCCAATAACTTTGCACTACATAGTACCTGTCTAATACCACAAATTATGGGTTGTATCGATTTCACAATTTGATGTTACCAGGAAAGTCAAATAGCGCATTACGCGGTACTGCCCCACACGCTTCCGTGTCTAGCAGGAAAAGTACGTGTTTGCTTATGAAATTTTAACTTTTCAAGATTATGTTAACCTTGAGTGTGTTCAAGAACGTGGTAAACAACAGTCCATACATTTTCTGATTTCCTGGTTGCGATTGTATAAGTTGTTTAATTGACCATGAATAAAGTAACCATCTTCATTGGCATAAGAATATTGACAGTGATACATTTATTTGATTAATAAGTTCAAGTAGACTTTGCAAATAGCCCTGAAAGCCATCATAAGTATAAACAATAATAAGGTGGTAGTTTTGAGTATATTCATCGTCCTAGGCATACTACAGACGCGCTGTAAATACAGCTTTAGTGATAAATGCTAACACCACTTTTTTGTGTTAGATGTCAATTTGTTATTGTAACCCGACATAAGTAAAACAGTCACAAATTCTTATGTGCAATTGCCGCATCAGGATTATTTGCTGAGCACTTCAGGGCAACGTGTGATCTCAGCAACCTTGTTGAGTCATGTGCGTCACATGAGCGCGTATTGACATGGACTATGAGTTGTGTATATTGTATAATAATATTATTGGCCCACGGCAGGGCAAAGGCCTCGTCTCATGCAGAGGAGGCATGAATGAGCACTGATCACCACGCTTGCTCAAGACAGTTTGACGATTTCACACTAATAGGTTTCCTCACGATGTTTTCCTTCACCATCATCTACCTAGCCTTTTCCCAACCATGTCGGGGTCGGCTTCCAGTCTAACCGAATGCAGCTGAGTACCAGTGCTTTACATGGAGCTACTGCCTATCTAACCGCCACAACCCAATTAATGGGTAATACGAAACCCCTTGGTAAGACTGTTTGTCAGACTTTCGGGCTTCTAACAACCCGTAACGACTGTCAAAGATACACGGATGACAGCCGGGACCAACGGCTTAACGTTTCCAAAGCACGGAGGGGTCTTGGTATGAGAAGATGGTCAAACATCCACGGACCAACCGCGGCTAGTGTAGCTTAACTTGATCGATCGACCCGTGCGGCTGTTATTACTTAGCCACAAGCCCCTTCACCATTGTCAGTAATGTCCAAGATAAACTCAGAAAGTGTATAAACTTATGTAAATGTTTGCAGACCGTCATGGACGACAGCAGCAGTTCGCTGAACGGCAAGAACGGCTACAAGCAAGAGGCGGAGGCGCAGGTGCCGAGCTCGTACGCGTCGTCGGGCGCCGACGCCTTCGTGCGGCGCCGCCCCGTGTCATAGTGCTCGCTAGTGAACTGTGCTCTAATGTATAAGGAATAAAGACCATCTCGAACCTTCCACGTTAGTGTCCATCCGCCGTCCCCGAGACTGATGTTTGCACTACGAGACTGTGTATGCCTCGTGGAACGTGCGACGCGAGTGCTTAGTGCGCTGACCGGGCGAATAATGTTTCAGACTATATTTCTACAATGAATTTAGATATAAACATTATTACTTCTATAAAGTTTGTTGATGCACAAAGTCACTATTTTGGATCTTGCTTGGATTGTCTAACTGCCTTGTAATTTTTTTAAGTACAAACTATGTTATTGAAAGTTTCTATGAACTGTTGAAAATCAAAGTCTCGATTGATGTGAAATCTAGTCGCGTTTTGGCGATATATTGTTTTCCTATAGTTAACTGAAAGCAAGGATCTATTATTGCAATCAATAAATTATGACAACAATTGATCAGGTTATTTTTGTCACAATAAATATTGGTATATTCTCGATAGGCGAAAGTGAGATGGGCATTTTGTATTATGTATATATTTTTATTATTTTAAAATTAAACTTAGTTATGGATGGTATCATGTGTAACGAGGTGTATTAAAGGTTAACGGATTTTTGTAAATATATTTTTATTATTAGATGCTAAATAAATCAAGAATAATTATGTTACCATACATTTGTTAGATATCGAGTGTAGTTTTACTAACAGCAGTTCATTTTTCCCTTCTATGCCCTGTGCTCAAGTACCTCATACTTCCGCATGAAACCTTATTAACATATTAAATTGGTTATATCTACATATTTTTTGATGAATGAATAATGTTAACAAATTCATCATAAATTGTGGTTATGCACAATGCATTTTTTTGATTATTTTTGTTGTTTATAAAAAAGAATCCTGTAACGGTGTGAGGCTGTGCACATTGCAGAGCAATTACAGTAGAATTTACCAGAACAAGGAAACAAGCATTCTGTGTTAGATAATAATTACAGTACCTACTCTGTGTGAAAATGTTCAAGGTTTGAGAAGTAGAGTTTCAGTGTAGCTAATTAGGTAAATAGCGAATGTGCACAGTCTCCGACCGCGCCGAGTCATCACGATAATAGTTAAGTATTATTTTATATAATGTTCTGGTATTACGATGCTTTAAGTGTTGTGCAATGTGGAGTGCCGGTTGCTTCGATCGCAGGAGGACAAGTTCGACACAACAGTCCTGCTCAAGTAATTGCTGCGAGTACACTCTTTTGCAAGTTTATTTATTACTTTAATAAAGGATTTTACAATTGATGCAGATTTTTATTTCCTTACCTTGCAAAATTGTCCCTAAATTAATGTGGCAAATTGTTAAGCGCGCATAAACTGCTGCGATTGACTGTCGATAAATCCTTTAACCAATCACTGCAACTGCATGAAGTTTAAGTATGTGACCGTCGGAATAATCTAAACTAGAAATGACATACCTATTAATTTTGAAATAGGCGATATTAAAGTTTATCTCTTAGAAGTGCACTAATGTAGATCGTAGTCTAGACACAGAAACAACTCGGTGTATTTCTGAGTAATTGTTTATGTCAAGTCGTTCAAAATATTGCAAAATCAGAACCCTTTAACGCCAAATACCAGTGTATTTAACGTTGCATGCTTATCTTGCTTTAAATCCGATGAGTAGGCGACAGATTATAAGCACACAACCGGTTTGTCCAGATGTAGGCACGTGGCATCAATCAATGAGAATAGTTAATTATATGGTACACATTGTAGATGCACCTAGTCTTAAGAAGTATTGCCTCTATGCCTTTTTTCAAACCTTTGCTAAGAAATGCAGTACCTATACAGAATCCTGTAAAAACCTACAGATTTACCTAGGTACTTATCCTGTACAAAATCTACAGGATAAAGAGTAACAGCGAGGTAATTACTAACCTGTGGGGGTAACTGCATAACACACTAACGGCACTAGCAGTATCCCTAAATATCATTCAGGTTGTGATTAAAAGTGTGTTACTCAATTAGGGTACTGAAAATACCAAGTATCTAGTTAGGTATAATAAATAAATGTTGGTGCGGATTCGCTTGTTCACAAACTAAACTAAATTTAAGTTCAGTGCATCTTGGGTAGCGGGATCGTTCGGGTAGCGGGATCGTCCGAAAGGTTTACCGCTGCCCTGGTACATAGCGGGAGGGGTCATTTGATGATTTCCCATCCTAAAAAAAAAAAAAAAAAGTTCAGTGCATCTTTTTCTTGCTATTTCATTAAGAAAAGGACAGAAGAGAAATATTATTAGTCTAGTCCTGTGAAATTAGTCAGCGCCTGGCGTAAATTGACGTATTTTTAGTAGCCATGTATTTAATCACGTCTAATTTGTCTAAGGAGTACCTACCTGTCTTAATTTGACAGGACTAAACTAATATTTATCTTCTGTCCTTTTCTTCATTAAATAGAAAGAAAAAGAGGCACTGAACTTAAATTTAGTTTAGTTTGTGAACAAGGAAATCGGTGCCATATTTATGTAGATATACATGATGAAATTCCTGTTAAGCAATGTCCGTCTTCGCATGCATTCGACGATATCCCTCTCCCGTAAAGTAGTATCAAATTGATCTCTAACGTAGGAAACGGGTTGTCATTAGTTGAAAACTATAAACTTGTTTGTTAAAGTGGTCTTACCTGCTCTGGTATTCCTAAACAGGCTCCGTCAGATACTTGGCCGATGACTCCGAAGGGCTAACAACAATGTAGATAGGTACTTATATTTATGTGCTTACCTTGTTACAAGTGCAACAGGCCAATCTTAGATTATTTTGATGTAATTAGGTAGCATTAAGCAGGCTAGGGGTGGCGCGGCGACCATTTACCATCAGGTAGGGCCTGACGGTGCATACCTCAGTAGCCACCGCGCATTCTGTAAAAATCTCACCGTGAAATATTAGGCGAAATAAACTGTCAATACTGTCGTCCACCCCCAGCATCAGATGGAATGACAGCTCACTTCACCTAAATTTTTACGGTAAGATTTTTACAAGAATAGACCGGGTGAGATAGTAAAGCACCTGCAATGCTAATACAGTGACAACGCTGAAATGTCTCATGTACCTGTTATTTTACCAACGCCTAAAACTGAAACAGTAACGCTGCTTGGGAGCAAAAATAGGTAAGTGATGAATTGGTGATTAACATGGCTTTCATTGTGACCACATGCTGCGACTGTTCACACACATTTTCGTTTAAGTACTTCATCCGACTGAAACTGAAACTTGGACTGGAAAATGTTCCTACTCGAACTCCGTTGGTTTTTCCATAGACATAGAGAATGAACTGAACGATCCGTATTCAGTTACATATGCAGTGAATACCGACTGAAAAGTACGAGAGAGAAATCAAATGTGCGGCCAGTAGTTGTCAGTAGTAAGTGGTGTTGTTAGTAGTAAGTACCTACTAAAGGTATTGGCCGCACAGTCATTTCTAGAGTGGTTACTTTTATTAGGCTAACCCTCAGTCCAATCTCTATGTCTATGGTTTTTTCTAGCTCGGAGCTATACTGCTATATCTATGTAGGTATAGGCCACGCAGTGTCTCATCATCATCATCATTTCAGCCGAAAGACGTCCACTGCTGGATATAGGCCTCCCCCAAGCACCTTCGACCGGTTCCGTGCTTCTCGCATCCAACGGGTTCCTGCGGCTGCGCTGCGACGCAGTATCTAGATCTGACTAATCCACTCAACAATTGGGTTTGGCACTTTAGATTACCTATAACAGTCATTTGTTTGATTGATTGATTCAAATGAACCTATAAAGTAGATAGGTACCTACCTAAGACTGGAGGTTTACAGTACAAATTCCAACACCTGTTTATCGTTAAGTACCTACCCATAATGATGGTGTCCAACGACAACTCTAGGTAAATGGCTATGTTTATGTACCTGTGTTGCCCAATGGAGCAATCATTTACAAATAATATTATTATGCTGATTTTAGTGGACCCATTTTACGAATAGTAACATTGCGCCATAGGAAAATTAGTGACTATTACTGACCCAGCGTTATTTGTAAGTACCACTGTTTCAGCGTAAAGGTGTTTTACCTAATCACGAGCCGCTGTGATGAAGCACTATGGGCCTAGGTGGCTAGGCAGTCTTGAGATAGGTGACCTATTAGGTATCAGACAAATATATTGTCCGTACTCACGGCGCGGCGGCGTTCTGGCAGCACAAAGGTAAATCTGTATTACTTATCTCAGTGCCTACTTCATTAAGATACTAGCTGGGCCAGCAACTTCCTTCGCGTGCATGTTGGAAAACAAACTGGCTATAATTTTTTTTTGCGCGGATCCCTAATTGTTTTTCTTATTCTAAAATAAAAGTAAGCCAACTACTCCTTATAACATCAGCTGTCTGCTAGTGAAAATCCCGTCGAAATCGGCCCAGCCGTTTCGGAGATTCGGTCGGAACAAACAGACAAAAAATGAAAAATTGAGTTTTTGTTGTAAGTACCGTATATTACATTTTGTTCGTTTTAATCCTTAAAAGGGGTCATTGTACTCATCATTATGAACAACTTTTACTATGGAACCAACCCTGAAATCGTGGAAAAAAATCAGCTGATCGATATAATGTAATGGTAATGTAGAGTACAATGACCTCTTTTAAGGAATAAAACGATCAAAATGTAAGGGTGTAAATGTGTATGCATATGCATTTAGTAAAAAACTTTTATTTTGACATTACAAACATACCTACACTTCAATTTTATTTATTTGTATGTATTGTATAGATATGCATGTTATATTGCCCTACGTCTGGAGATAAGGTACCTACTAGTCGTAGTAGTTACAGTGACGGTTCTAAAGAATCTAAGCAATCAAGCAAGTATCATACCTGCTTGATTGCTTAGAAGTTATATCATTGCTGTAAAATACGACATTCTTAGCATTATCACATTTATCACAGATTACCAATATCGTAATCTAAAAAGGGTATTAAAATAACGAGTACCTAAGTAGATCGCAAAGTAGCTATAGACTTATGGCCTACTAGCTTCTGCCAGGGACTTCGTCTGCGTATAATTCTTGAAGGCCAATTCTCGTATTTTAAAATATTCAAAATCTAGTCACAGTCAGTCTAATCTCGGTGACAAACTAATGTCAAAAACTTGTCAAAATGTAGGGCAATTTAGAGGTATTTTTGACAGATTGAGACTGACATCAGACTGTGTACGTTCTTAAAATTACGAGAATTGCCCCTCTGTTCTCCCGACCCACCCGTCGCATCGCATCTCCTGCCCGAGCTATTACGCGCTTAGCGTTTTTTCTGACTTTGTGTGTAGTAGTTAGATTAGCGCGTTCAAAAATTGCGCATTGGTTCAAAATAATACCGATCTGTTTGAGGCCAATTTGATATTAGAATTCCACAGGTTTGTTTAGGTTAGGTTACAAGGTACAAGCCTATGAAGTCGTCAACCAAGCTACAAACTCAGAGTGGTGGAATGAACAACTCACACATAAACCTTTATAAACAGTAGATAATGAATAAAACAAGTAGACAGCTGTACTATTTATACTTGTGGTGGTTTTGACCCTTAATACTAAAATCTTAAAAATCTAATAATCTCTTAAAAACAGAGCTAGGTGTAGGTAATATTTACGTCTATCTTAATTAAACAGTTGACCAACTTTGTACCTACTTAAGGATCGTAATTAGCAGAGTTTGATCGTTTGATGTAATACCGACAAAATAACTAAGCGAGACCTACTGCTACATGGTAAGTTATTTATAGTATGTTAGGTAAGTACAGTCCGCGACCAAAGTTCCTGATTATTTCAGAATTTTTATAATTATATACCTATAAAGTTCTACCTGAGAGCAGTAGTCGCCCAGTGGTAACAACCCCGACTTACGAATCGTATATATCGTAGGTTGGAACCCAGACAGGCGCCGTACTTTGTGTAAAATTTCATCACCACTGCTCTCAAAACGGTGAATGAAAACATTGTGAGGAAACTGGCATGTCCTAGAACCAAAAATTCGAAGACATGTGACATCTACCAACCCGCACTAGGCCCGCGGCCCGCTATAACCCACTCCCTCTCGAGGAGAGGAGGCCTGTGTCCCAGCAGTGGGAACAATATGGGATGATTAAGACATGGTACCTGCATAGATCAGTCTTCAAAGTATGTATTTCCTACTCATCTGTGTGTTTGCGAAGCGCTTGAAAATAAGAGACAATTATTACCTATATTCAAATTTTATTTATGTTTCAAATTGACGTTATTTCAAGTTAAACAAATATCAACTTTATTTATGTTAATTAATTAATTGATTTCAGAGTGACTAGCACTATTGTTGTTGTGTTAAATTGAATAGAGAAAGGTTGAATTTGCTTAAACAATTAGATATGTATTCTTTTAATTTGGAGCGAAGTACTAGGAAGTACAACATTGACACAGAAACCTTGCAATCTGAACTTGACCATCTACAGGAGAAACTTTGTTCAATGACCAACAAATATAATACCTCTGAAGACCTAATGAGGGAATATGTGTTGGCAATGAATGAGCTGGTAAACTCACAAAAAAACAACTGCGATCATTGTCTAACACCATCCAAATCAATGTGCTTACACCGGACTATTCATTGTCAACATGCAATACCTCCTTAATGCAACCCTATGTTGATTTGATCATTCCTTCTACTAATAGTTCCAATAAACCTTGTAAACAAACTTTAAATAATGATATTGTATTATTTTGTGATGAGATTGGTAAGGACTTAGGTCGCTTGTTAACAGATGAATATCCGGGACACTCAATATTAAATTACTGTATGCCTGGTTGTTCTTTGTTTCATATTATGAAAAAAATTATTAAATGTAACTTTACCCAGGATACGACTTTATTAATTTTTGTGGGTAATAGGGGAAATGTAAACAAAGGACAACTGCTCCAGTATCATAAAACATTATGAAATCTTAGTTTAAGAAAAGTTGTGTTGTTTACATTCCCTTATAGTAACAGTTTGCCACAGGAAGAAAATAGCTTAAGATTTGAATTAAATATGTCAATGCATAACTTGACATTTAATAATAACTTGTTCCATTTGATTGATATTAACAATTATGTTAGTAATAATTTCTATTTGACAAAGGATAGATATAACATTGTTATGTACTATCTGTCTAACTATTATAAAAGACAGATAGCTGTGTCGCTATCATATTTTTTTTCAATTACAGCCAAAAGTTTGGCTAAGCAACTTGCTTCTTTTGAGCAATGCAATGACATTATAAATAATTCTGCCACTAATTTGGTCACAATTAATGACATTGCTAATAATTTAAATTAGAAAGTAAGACAATAGAGGCAACCTCTAGCTATATTGTACAGAATTGCAAAAGCAACTCGAAAAGGCTTTAAAATCAGTAAATAGTATCAACCTGGTGCATCAAAATATTCAAGGATTTATGAACAAAGATTTAGAAGTAGAATTATTTATGAATTTTAATAGTATTGATATTCTTTGTATAACAGAACATTGGCTGAAAAGCCACCAGTTCTTGTTCAATTTTAATAATCACCAGGTTGGTACTTCGTTCAGCAGAATAAATGCTATACATGGTGGCTCATTAATTTTAGTAAGTAACCAGCTAAATTTAAAGATCGTAACGATATTGTGAGCCTATCTGTTGAGCGTACAGTTGAAATTGCCTGTATAGAATTGGAGCATTTTGTTGTATTAAGTGTGTACAGACCCCCATCAGAATTGTTATGACTGCTTTGAAAAGGTAATGGATGAAGTGTTAGACAGGATTTGTAACTCAAACAAGTCCGTAATCATTTGCGGTGATTTTAATGTCAATTTATTAGAAAACTCAAGTTCTTGTAGTAAAATTATAAGTCTGTTTCAGTCCTACAATCTTGTAAACCTATTTTTGGAGCCCACAAGAATAACCCCTACTAGTGCCACATGCCTAGATAATATTTATACAGATATTATACCAAGCCACAAAGAAATTATAAATTTACTAGATTCTGATAATTGCGGGCAAAGGATTACTATTCAAAATCAAAACAAAATAGTGGTTAAAAAAAATATCACTGTTAACCCCAAAACTGCAAGTTGTTTGGAGGCTTTCAAAAGTAAACTCACTGATAAATTACCAGTTTTGTCAATTCATGCGGATCCTAATCATCTATGTGATATTTTTTTTAATATATACTGTGTGTTTTTAATATATACTGTAAACAATTTAATTCAACCTTTATTTCCAAGACTATCTCGGTTAATAGTAACACATGTTTCAGTGATTGGGCTACCATCGGTATTCATAAAAGTAGAACGCGGCTTTATGAACTGTACAATGAAAGGACTTACGTAAACACTGATGAATTTAATTTGTATGTTATTATTTAAAAAAGTTTGTTATATGACCAAGTCACATTATTTGGGTTCAAAGATTAAAAACAGCAGTAATGTAATTAAAACGATTTGGAATATTATTAATAGTAAAACGGGAAGGTCTAGTAATCGAAATACTGACTACAGCCTGTCGATTAATGACAACATAATAAAATCAGACTCACAAGTCGCCGAGGCATTTGAAAATTTCTTTTCAGATATTCCCGTTTCAACTACTAACTCCCTAAACTCATCACCTTCTGTTGCTGAGTCTTTGCATATGGAAAATGTTAATGGTTGCGATTCGGAATTTCATTTTGAACATGTTACCTGTAGAGATATAATTAAAACCTTTCACACTTTAAATGTAAAAAAGACTGCAGATCTGTGGGGTAACTCTGTAGAAGTTGCTAAGTCTGTTATTGACATTGTAGCACCTACTCTAGCGCTTATCTTTAATAGTTGTATTGAAGGTGGGGAGTTTCCTGACCTCATGAAAAATAGTAAAATAATACCTTTGTTTAAATCGGGTAGTACATCAGACTCTACAAATTATAGACCTATTTCTGTACTACCTACCTTTAGTAAAATTTTTGAGAAATTAAACGTTAGAACAAATGCAAAGATTTTTTAATAAACACAAATTATTACATAGCAAACAGTTCGGTTTTACAAGGGGTCGTTCAACTACTGATGCCGGTGTTGAACTTATAGGACATATTTATAATGCATGGGAAGACAAATGCGATGCCTTGGGCATCTTTTGTGATTTGTCCAAGGCATTCGATTGCGTTCTTCACGAAACTTTAATCAGGAAACTCCGCCACTACGGGATCCGGAACGCTGCTGTGGATCTTCTCACTTCATACTTGAGTAAGAGGATTCAGAGCGTTGATGTTAATGGAAAAAGATCTTCCGGATCTATAGTAACAATGGGAGTCCCACAGGGCTCAATTCTTGGTCCTTTCTTGTTTCTTATTTATATTAATGAATTGCCGTACCTCATAAAGGATAATCATGATATAGTGTTGTTTGCAGATGACACTTCACTTTTGTTGAAACTTAAACATCAGCAGCCGGTTACTGACGATGTAAATAGCGCGATCTCTAAAGTAGTCCACTGGTTCAATGTTAATAATTTACTTCTAAACAAGAAAAAAACCAAATGCATTAAGTTTACGTTACCTCACGATAGACAGATGAAGACTAATGTGTTGATAAAGGGCGAAGAATTGAATCCTGAAGACAGCACAGTATTCTTGGTCATAACTTTGGATGCTAAGCTTCAGTGTGGTCCACAGTTAGACAAATTGTCCAAAAAGCTAAGTTCCGCAGCATACGCTGTTAGAAAAATTCGTAATTTAACTGATATAGAGACAGCCCGTTTAGTGTACTTTAGCTATTTTCATAGTGTAATGTCGTACGGTATTCTATTGTGGGGAAATGCCGCTGATATTCAGACTATCTTTGTTTTGCAGAAGCGAGCTGTTCGATCAATTTATAAATTGTCCGAGACACTCGCTCAGAGACAAATTTAAAGAAATTAATGTTATGACTTTGCCTTCTCAGTATATTTATGAAAATCTTTTATATGCCCATAAAAATATAAAATTGTTTAAAAAATACAATGATATAACCATGATATAAATACTAGGAACAAACACAAATTTGTTGTACCTACAACAAGGCTCAAGAAAATAGGTAGCTCGTTCAGATGCCAATGTATACGCTTCTACAATAAAGTTCCAAGCCCCGTTCAAGATCCAAGCCTTAATAAATTGAAATCATTCATTAAACGTAAGTTGTGCCAGAAAGCCTTTTATACCGTTAAGGCTTATATCGAAGACAAAAAGGCTTGGGATTAAGCTGCTTCCAATTTTTACATATTGAATGTTTTTATTTTTTTGTTTTGTTGTTGTTTTTTTTTTATATACACTTTGACATCAATGAATTTGATATATACAATGACATTTGCTTACTTTGTAAAGTATTCTATTATTTTAATTATTGTGAATGTGAAGACTATGTGGGTCATTTTATTTTTATTTTTCTCTCTATTCTGTTAGTTTTTAACATGGTCTGGCAGTTTGAGTAATTAATCTGGCCTACCCAAATGTCCTTTCTTTGGTATTGTTCGTCGAATCGTCGAGCTCTTTAAGTGTTGTATTGAGCTGCACGATTTCTGACAAATGCGTGCACTGACTGGACAGGTCCTCTCAAACTGTTTGGTTCTTTCTTTAAAAAACCATCTCAGACATCAATCTACATGGTCTTCATATGATCTGACCAAGATTATGTCTGGACTTTAAAAGAGACTGTGACCTCCTGAGTTTGTTTCGGCCTTTCTTCTCAGATAGGAAACACCGACCTTATCTAGTTTTAAAATATGATTGACGTGTAAAAGTGTTTGTACAAACCTACTTCCAAAATAAAATCATTTATTGAAAAAGTTATAAAAATGTTTGAAGTTGTAGCGTAAACTGCACTTTTTTGTGTAGGAATTAAAGTTCCATAAACTCATATTTGTTTACATTTTTAGCGAATATGTCGCGATTCAAATTTACATCCTACTATGTTTATTATACGGAAGCCATGAAAGGAAGAGGGTGTGACAACAAAGCAATAATTTGACTTTTGACACTTAAGGCTCATACACACTTAATCTTTTAAGGCTCACTCAGACAAGATGCAAAACATCCTACTAATATTATAAACGCGAAAGTTTGTATGGATAGATGGATAGATAGATGGATGAATGGATGTTTGTTATTCTTTCACGCAAAAACTACTGAACGATTTGAATGAAATTTGGCACACAAATAGTTTATAGCCAGGATTAACAGATAGGATACTTTTTATTCCGATATTCCCACAGGATCGAAACTGAAGCGGGTGAAACCGCGGCATCTGTCATTAAAAAAACTCTTCTGAAACCTTAGACTAAATAACTTAAATGTCGCTGACTACATGCATAACACACTAAATAAATATTTAAATGAAAATGCACAGTTAATGCGATTAGCTGGTATACTAGCCTATTATTATTTTATTATAATGTCCAACAACCATTTCAACTTACAATAAATTTCTTAGTACGGCTATAAATTATTTATTATTGTTATTAATTCACAAATAATGATCGGAAAGTCCTAATAATTCTTATGCTTCATTATTTAAGATTGAATTGCTTAGTTATTAAACTTTTTGCTGGTATGACGTCTGTATGGACTCTATTATAAACCGTGGCGAACATTTAATGGCTTTGCAAATACCAATCCATATTTTAAAGTATCTTTTAGTTTTGTGACCACTTAAATAACTATATCCACAGAGTACCAATCAGTAGGTAGGTATAGGTACCTACCTACTTATCTGCCCCGTTGGTCTCGTGGTGGTTTGCGCGACTGCTGAGCGTGGGATTCCCAGGTCGAGTAAAGTGTTAATGGGTTCTCCATTAGGAATTTCTCAGCAACAGCTCAGAGTTTGGAAGGTGGCGGAATGAAACCCTCTTGCCTCGGAAAGTACGTTTAGCTGTTAGTCCTGCGCCTGATCTCTCTCTGGTCGTGTCGGATTGCCGTCCCAAGTGACTATGAGAGTGAGGGAAGACATGTGTCTGCGCACAAATTTGTGCACTACAATATCTCTCGCATAAATGGTTAGTCTCCGTTGAGATTGGCTGCCATGGCCGAAATTCGGTCTGGAGGACTATTAGTATATCTACCTACCTACTTAAGAACTTGAAAACATAAGTTAGGTGTACCGAATGTTTAGATAATAAGACAAATTAAGGTGGATAATTCTATTATCAAAAGCTTTATGAAAAAGCTTTTACGGGCCCACTTAACGACCCTAGTCGGCAACTTATTTCTCACGCTATCAAAAATATTTAGGTAGGAAATAAATAATAATAATAATCGGTATACCTACTCGATTATAAGTAGGTATACCGATACCGCTAATACCATACATACCGTAGGGCTCCAATTCGTACTCCCTAGTACCTAGGTACTAGGACGTATTGGAGCCCTACGGTATCGGCACTATAGGGCTGCCAATCAGAAGGCTCTGTTGAATTTTACCTATTTATTTTCAACAAGACGTGGTGAACACGTCTTGTTGAAAATAAATAGGTGAAAAAAGGTGGTAAAGTGAATTTAGCTCGACTAAAACAACTCTGTATAACATCAAACAATCGTCTCGATCTATAATTTTGTAATTATTTTAAATTTGCTTGATTGATCGAATCCAACCAGAATGATTTCCCCGCCACCCGTATGATGTTTGGCTTTTATTTTATAACTACCTAGGCTACCGCTATACTCTGTCTAGATATCTAGGTAGAAATATAATATCCTAAATCCTAAAATCCTAAATCGGGCTGAAAAATTTAGAAGTCAGAAAACAGTAACGGACTTTTAACCTTAAATAATTAAATCAAATCAATATCAAAAGTAATTTATTCAAATTAGGTTGAGAAGCAGCACTTTTCGAACGTCAAAATTACAAAAGACAATCCCCCAAAAACGCCCGCCCTTCACTTCATTAGCAAGAATGATCACTTATTTACTTCACCATAAAAGTATCAGGGGTTTTTGAATTGACATCAGAACGGAACGTAACCAATTTACAAGTCGATGATAAACTAATTTGCACATAGTGATGTGAAGGGCCAACAAAGTGGATTTACTTACTAATTGACACCTTTGCCTGTAAACAATCGATGTAATGAATATCAAATGAACTTTGAAACATTGAATAATGTATGCTGATAATTAACATGTTTCAAAAGGTAAAGCACCTCCTAATTATATCTTTGAGGATGACGGTGATTTCATGAGAGGCATTTGCAGTCTTATATTCGTTGCAAGAGTAATCCGGTGTAGACACCATAAATCATACAGTATTTTCGTCTCACGAAGCGACGCACGCTTTACTTGTGGTAACCAAGTGTACAAACACGCTGTGAATGTGTGCGTGAAGACTAGTAGCGCGTCAGCACATAAAACACACACACAAACGTTTCCGACTTTGCCATTGTCTCTGCGTACCGTACAGAGAGCTCCTGCGATTATTGTACACACACATTCACAGAGTGTTTGTACACTTGGTAACCACAAGCAAAGCGTGCGTCGCTTTATGAGATAAAAATACTATACCATACTTTCCTACATATATAGGTCCCTATCAGTTTTTGCACCATCAAACACCTCTGATTGTATGGATTCATTAATTTATAAGAGGAAATCTGTTTCATAAATTATATAATAGGCTGACACTTAAATCAAAAATTGACATTCAGTAAGCAATTGATGTCTGTAAATAAATACTTGTGTGTCTATCACCATCGTCAGCTAACCACTTCGCCATGCTAAAGTAAGCAAACAGGAGGTAATAATAAGTATATTGACAAAATGTACGTAGCCTACTACTTGTTCTTCTACGACGCAAAAAATATCGAATAAACGAGTATGATTTTTTATATCTTTACATAGAGAATATACGAACACGGAACTTGCAACAACGACATTTATTTAAAAAATATTAAAAATATGCAACTGAAATGGCAATAACAAGGTGCAACTAGATTGCGGTCGATGGCCATCGATACTTAAGTATGGGCGATTCGCGGCGAGGCGAGGCGGCGTTTTGAGGTGATCAATCTACATATCAGCTGGCCAACGTCCATCGGAACCTAACTGGTGCGACGGGGAAAAACTATAAAAATAACGAAAATAAACATCCCCGGTAAAAAACCAAAATCCCTGGAAATTATCTTTTATACACAAAAAAAAATATAATAGGAAAAAGCGGGAATAAAATAATTAAAATTATATTTTGGGACGAAGGAAGGGGGGGGGGGGGGTTTGGGTTTTTGGTTTGGGACGTTGGGATGACGCAGGATTTTTTTATCTAGGACAAAACTCAGTAGACCAGACGAAGAATAAATCAACTAGTATCTTAATCTAAAGATACAATCCTCCATAGAAGAAAGTACTTACGAGAAATGTTCATGAGGAGGTTGCCTGGACTCCGCTGTATGAAACGTTTAGTTCAAAAGATAAGTAGGTACGTACGTACGTATTCGTTGAACGGTGAAATACTGCAGAAGGTTAACACAATTCGAGATCTTGGTGTCTGCCTCGACAGTCAGCTTACTTTCACTTCACACATAGACAATACTGTCAAAAAGGCAACTAAAATGCTAGGATTTCTGAAGCGTATCTGCCGCGACTTGACATCTATTCGCACCCTCAAACTCCTCTACTTCACCCTCGTCAGGAGTGTAATCAATTATACATCGCAGGTGTGGAATCCTATCTACCGGGTTCATATCGATCGAGTCGAACGCGTCCAAAAAGGCTTCACTAGGTACCTGCGATATAAATCTATCAGCTGCCCCATCAACACATCTAATTACCCTGAAAGATTGAGTCACTTCAACCTTACATCCCTCGAAAACCGCAGGAAACTGATGGATCAAATTATGCTCTTCAAAATTATTAATGGTCTGATACATGCCCCAAAACTACTAGAAGACATTAATGTATCTGTTCCCCGTAGTAGTCAACCCGGGACCAAACGCAAATTAGATGTGTTCACACCATCTACAGTTCGAACCAACCTCGGGCGATCAGCACCACTGAACCGTTTGATGAGGACGTATAATGAGAGCCACTCTTGCACTGATACCATTGATATCTGGTCCAACACCCTGGCTCAATTTCGCAAAAATGTTTTACGACAACTTACAGATTGCTGACAGTTGATTCTTGTTTGAATTCCGTCGCTCATGTTTTGTTCTGTATTTCTTGTTACAGTTTTAACTTTTTTAATCAATGTAATTATATTATGTTATACATTTGATTTCTATTGTATTATTATTGATTTATTTGATTTTATTATTTTAACTTATTTAATTCATTATTGTAACTTAATTGATTTTATTATTGCAACTTATTTGACTTTATAACTAATAAATTATTCGATTTTATTATTATTAACTTACTTGATCATATTGTTATTTTTATCACTATAATTACCTAGTAAATCAATTAGGCAAACTATGTAAGTGCTGTGCACACCTTTAATTGATAAGTTCACTGTAGTACTTTATATAATAAAACTAAGCTCTCTGTTAATGTTTATGTGAATTAATCGTTGGAGTGCCATAATAATAAATAAATAAATTATAACGTAATAGCTAAGATCTTCACAAAGAGATACATAATCAGCCTATAATGTTCCCACTGCTGGGATACAGGCCTCCTCTCGGTGAGAGGGAGTGGGCTATACTCCACCACGCGAGCCCAGTGCGGGTTGGTAGATATCACATGTATTTTGGTTCTAGGACATGCCGATTTCCTCACGATGTTTTCCTTTACCGTTGTGAGAGCAGTGGTGATGAAATAATTTACACTTGAAAGTAAAGCGCCTGTCTGGGTTTGAACATACGACGTACAACTCTTAAGTCGCGACTGTTACTGGGCCACCATTGTTGTCTAAGAGATGCCTGCTCCTGTAATGACGTGATTCACCTGCGAAGTTTTCACCAAAAGTTTAATATCTGTTCTCGATAAAGGTGGGCTTAAAAAATGACTAGCTGCGTAACATATAAACCTGCGTCATAAATTACCTATGTGTACATAAAGGTAAATAAAATAATTAAATAATCAATTCCTACCTACTATTGACACTTAACTTTGACTAAGCGTCATCTTACTTGAGAAATGCGTCACATGTGCGATTTTCCTATGTATGTATAAATCTATTCTACGAGTATTCTACAGATACTAACCAATATGTCCTTGGAGCACTCATCAGTCCTTTCACAGTTATTTTACCTCTAATTTTGCATCACTATCCAAATCACAGTGATCTTTATTCTCATACAAATAAGGTTGCTGTTGGGTTGCTGTATGTATGTATAAATATCTATTTTATTCTTTATATACTAATCATAAAGCTAAAGAGTTTGTTTGCACGCGCTAAACGCTAAAACTACCTGTCGGATTTGAAAAATTCTATTTGCATTTGATAGCCCAATAGGGTAGTTTCCTGGGTAAAAAAATAATTATTATACATATTTAGTCCGTCAGATTATCGAAAAATAATGGACACGTATTTTTTCTTTTGTCAATTATATATAAAACTAAAAATAAAATGAGGAAGAACGCTAAGCGAAAACGAAGTTTTAGCGCGGCAATGCGATGCGGAGAACAAAAATAGTAATTATTATAAAACCATTTATTTCAATCAATCTTTTTGTTTTGTATTGTGTCCACGTTCTTGAGATTCCTTATTACAAAAATGTATAAATATCTGACTAACTAAGCCTAAGCCAGTTAGGGCCTGCAGACATCTCTGAAGTGGAACCTATTTATAAAGCACTGCCTCTGCGGTCAATGACCCGCTGATTTCAGGTTTCCCACGTGCTGACGTAAGAGGAACCGACTTGCTGTGATGACCGGAGTATGAATAAATGGGCAATCTATAAGCCTGCCAGCTAAGTAAGCGCATTACTTAAGAAAGGCAGAACAGATTTTCATATTTTTATTAAATAAATATTTGTAAGCATCTGAATAAGGTTCTTAGATAAAGAAAAATTGGAAAAGTTGCCCAGAAAATTCAGAAAGAACTGGAAGTGTTTTTTTATTTTATCATTTATGTACATACACACATATGTAGACAATCCAAAACAGAACAGAAAAATAGGTACAGGAAGTGATGCTGATTCCATAAGAAATCTCTTCCAGCATACCTACGATTGTTCGTTGTTCTAGTGGTCGCAAGCGCTACTGCTGAGCATGAGGTCCTGGGTTCGATTTCCAGGTCGGGCAAAGTGTTATTGGGTTTTTTCCATCAGGAAGCCCCAATAGCAGCCCGCAGCTTGGAATTCTGCTCGGTTGATGACAATAGGCTCGCCCCCTATTAACGTGGTCACAAAATAAAAGGCCCGTTTTGACATTAACAGTTCTAGTAGTTAATAAAGATCTAATTCGCAAAACACGTATTCGTTTGTATGAAACTGCCAGGTGTCAAGAACGCATTCTCAAATGTCAAAAGGGGCCTTTTATATTTTGACAACTTTACATGGTTCTTAAACATAATTGGCGAAATGTGAGTGTACAGTAGGTACACATCTGCCATACCCTTGGGGGAACACAAGCAAAATGCGAAAAACTAAGTAAATTATACTTATAAAACAATGATATGAGAGAACGCTCTAGAGTCCAGACCAAACACTTCTTGAGACCACGGCGTCCACAACTCTGTGCTTGCTGAAACGTTGGGAATAGAAAGGAATTAGTAAATAGATATGTCTAAAATATCTAATTGTCTTATTTTACTATGTTTGCGAAACGTGAAAGTTCAAATACAATATACCTACCTACAAATAAGTCTTTGGGAGTAGTTAGGCACTTATACACTGACGCACGGTGCAATTTTACTAGTTACGTGATACTTAACTTGTGATGGCTCGGATTAAATTTAAATTTTTTAACCACATTTGAACCATATTTGTACATAAATAGATGTAGGATGGTTCGTAATATAGTTTCTTTAACACTAGTTTGGTTATTTTTCATATTTTATAACGGTCGTTTCTAAATCTATTGTTCCAGTCCTAAGCCATCATAATAGAACAAAGATAAGAAAATATTTACTTAATTTAATAAAGTTGAAGAGTTTATTAGTTTGAACCAGGGATGTTGCGAATATTCGCATCCGCATCCGCATATGCGGAACATCCGCATCGATTTAGACATCCGCATCTGCATCCGCATCCGCATAAATCGATGCGGAGCTGATGCGGATGCGGATGTGTAGCAGCTCGCGACAAGAAAGAAAGGGGCGCCCGGCGAGTGGCGCGTGTCGACCGCGCTGATTGACCAATAAGAAAGCGATCATTTTGTTTTGGACTTCGGTGAATCGGTGACGGTGACGCGTCTCGCTATTGTTTGTGTTGTGACAAGATCCGACGCGCACGTTTGTTGTTTTGTCGTAAATAGTCAAAATCAAAATCAAATCATTTATTTGCATAATACATGTTAAAAAGGTGTTACAGGTATAAAAGGTATATTGTATTATATATAATCCATTGAGGTGTGCAAATAATATATTAGGTAACATAAATGTTAAATTGATTTACATTAATAAATAGAATGTCAAAAATTATTATACACAAGTCAGATCAAAATTTCAATAATAATTATATTTGTGGTACCATTTCAGATAAAATCTCATCTTTCATTTAAATAACCATTAATTGAATAGTAACATTTTGCAACTAAGAATTCATGCAAACATAATTTGAATTGGTTCATTTTGTGTAGGTCTGTGATACTTTTTGGCAACTTATTGTATACTTTTGGTGCCATGCCCAAAATGTTTTTATTAAAGACTGCTTTTTTATGACGTCTTACGCATATTTTATTTTTGTGTCGTGCACTTCTTAGACGGGTATAAAGATGTAGGTTCGCTTTGACAAAGATCGCCATTTCATATATATAAAGACACGGGAATGTTAGTAACTGGAACTCTTGAAAATGTGGCTTACAGCTTTCTGTGCTTTGTATGACACACATTGCCCTTATGCATTGTTTCTGGGCTTTGAACGCCATTTCTCTGTCTGGCGAGTTCCCCCAAAATATAAGTCCGCAGCGCAAAGTAGAAGTAACATAGGTACCCGTGATACGCCATTAATAAGGTTGCACGATTTGACACCTTTCTTAAGTTATGGAGAGCATAAGCATACTGGCTAAGCTTTTTGCATGTGTTTTCAACATGTGTTTTCCAGCTCATATTTTTATTTATCCAAATACCTAAGAATTTAGTGTGTTCTGCTTCATTGATAATTTTGCTACCGTAACGTATATCCGGTTTTTTATTGTGTGTTTGTTGTTCAAATAAAATGTTAAATGTTTTTTCAAGATTTATTTTTAAGTTGTTTTTAGTTAGCCAAGTTATTATATCATTTAAGTGGTCGTTTATTTCTTTTTCGAATGTCACATCATCTTTACTTTTGATTAGCATTGTGCTGTCGTCAGCGAATAAAATCATTGGATTATTAATAGTTTTAGGCATGTCATTAATGAATAATAACGGAGCAAGAACACTGCCCTGCGGCACACCAAATATGCATTGTCTATGTGTAGAGACATAAGTCTTTTCAGTTTTTGTATAGGGGCAGATTTTATTTATGTATGTAATTTGTTCTCGATTATACAGATATGATTTGATAAGTTCAAGGATATTGCCTCTAATTCCATATTTCTCCAGCTTGTTTATCAGTATTTTATGGTTAATATAGTTAAATGCCTTTGACATGTCCATAAATAATGCAACTACAGGAGTTCTATTGTCAATGTTAGTTAGAACGTGTTCTACAAGTTTGTAAATAGCAGAGTCAATGTTTTTATTTTGTCTGAAACCATTTTGTTCGCTAACCAAGATTTTGTTAGTTTCTAGAAATGAATATATGCTGTTTTGTATTACTTTTTCAAAAAATTTAGAGAATACCGGAATGAGCGCGATTGGTCTGTAGTTGTTAGGATCTTGCTTATCGCCTTTTTTATGTATTGGTTTAATAATAATAATAAATAATAATAATAATAAATTGTTTTATTGGGAACAACATAGGAACCACTTTTTGTTAGTACACACCTTAGAAACTACAGCTTAAAACACTAGGGTTAGTAACAAATTTAAACATTTTAATTACAGAGATTTTCATTTTTTCCGGGAAGATACCTGTCTCAATGCTACCATTGATAATGTGGCTGAGTATTGGTGCAATGATAGGAGATGTGGCTTTTATTACCTCGGGTCGTCATATCCAGCGCTTTTAGTATTTTTCAGGGAATTAATAATTTCAAATATGTCAAGGGGTACTGTGGGTGTCATAAATATTGAATTAGGATGAGAGTTCATTGTTGGATTACTATTAAGATTAATGTCATTTTGAGATTCAATTTGGTCTATAAAATAATTATTTAATGATTCCGCTATTTGTTCAGGGTTATTTATAATTTTGCTGTCAATTTTTATGCTATCAATACCATGTTTAGGGTAGTTTGATTTCTGCTTATTAATTATGCTCCATGTAGCTTTGCTTTTGTTTTCAGCAGTATTTATAAAATTATTGTTTTGTGCTTTTTGTGTCTGTTTAATTATGTGTTTTAGTCTTTTAGTATACGTTTTAAGTTTATTTTATTGTCTAGGTTTGGTGACTTTCTATACTGCCATAGCATGTTTCTTGTACGTTCCGAACATTTTTTCAGTCCCGTTGTGATCCACTTTGGTTTTTTAATTACCGAAATTTTTATTTTGTTAATCTAGAAACAAATGTCATAGAATAATTTAAATATGTGGTGGAACTCATTAAATGCTTCATTTGGATCTGAGCATTTATAGACATCATGAAATGATAAATTTTGCAGGCATTCCCTGAACTTGCTAATATTTTCATCACTATAGTCACGTTTGTAGATAAACCAATGAGAGAATGTGCAGGTTTTTTTGACACGACATTTCAGCAGTTGTGCTGTATGGTCTGATATTGCTAATTCTTTGACCTCGCAGCTACTTCCTCTAATATTATAAATGATGTTGTCAATGCAGGTCCCGCTACTCAGACGTGTTGGAGATCGCGTGCCCAGAAACAGATTATAGCTATGCAGTATATTTTGAAAAGTAACAGACATTTTACTCTTTTTGCAAATATCTATATTAAAATCTCCACATAGTATAATCCTGCTATAAAGTTTTAAGCATATTTCGTTTAATAACATATCTACATAAACTATTAAAAAACAATGATACTTTATCTTTACTATGATTTAGCGGTCTATAGATACAAATAATGATGTTGGGATGGGAAGTAAGTTTTTTCGCACAGCATTCAATTTGCTTAATTATGTCCCATTTACTTACATTAATGGTTTCAAATTGATGTGTGTTTTTTACTAGAATGCACGAGTCCCCGTTTCTATCTTGCCTAGCGTAGAAAACTGCTAATGTGTAGTTAGAAATATGTAGGTGTTCCTGGTCATCTTTTTTCATGTTGTGTTCGGTTATGCATAAGATATTTATTGATTTACCTACATCTGCGAGTTCAATCAGAAGCGTACTTAATAGATCTGACTTATTAATTAGGCCATTGACATTTTGATGCATTATAAAGAAATGATTATACACGAAAAAAATGTGTGTTACTGTCTTGATTTATTATGGATTGCAAGTTTGGTGATTGTGAGTCTGTAGGTATTTCTATTTTTTCCGACTAGGAACACACTGCTTTAAAATTGACATTGTTTGGGCTGTATATTGTTTTCATAAGATCTTGCAAATCTGATACTACAAATCTTATGCCATAGCTATTCAGTGTGCCTGAGCGGTGATTATACATGTCATAGTTATAAGAAAGATTTAGGTTGGAGTCCAGTAGATACGCGTAGTTATATGCCTGTGTATCCATATATAGAAAATGATTAAAAGCTTCTATTCTACTATTGTACAGAGTATTGCTATAATTTAGTTGTTTTACATAATAAATATTATTATATTGAAATTTAAATTTATATGTCGGTAAACAAATAATAATATTAGTGTGAGTTAGTGTTATAAGTTTTTCTCGAATAAACATGGTTAGTTCTAGATAGTTTTGAGTTTTTCGGAAGTCTTCTTCGCCAATGTAAATAATACAATAGTCTTTCCTTGTAAAGTTTTGAACTTTTACATCAATTGTCTCTAATACTTGCTTCAGTCCACATTTAGGTTTCCGATAATGGCAAATGTCGTAGTTTCGTAGCGTAGTTTCTTCTGCGACGGTGTACAATTTATTTGATGTTTCACTACTTAATAAACAAATTTTTGGTTTAGCTCTAGTAGTAGTTTGCTTGCTGTAGGTTGTGCATGGTGGACCTCGAGGCGAAAGTACTCGCGTCATTGTATCGGTGGCGTGAGGAAGCGAGGGCGCGGGGTGAGCGACCGATGCAGCAACACATGGAGCTGCGTCGGTCTCAGCTTCGCGAGGTCCTGGTGGCGGAATGGCGGGACAGGCTTACACGCCCTACCGCTGGCCTCGTCACCGCCGCATTAACAGGGAGCCGGACGCCCGGTGTCACCACTGCGTCGACTGCCGGGAGGACACGGCGCGGCATACGCTGGCAGAGTGTGCCGCCTGGGAGGAGCCGCGCCGTGCCCTCATCTCAGATGTAGGCAGTGACCTGTCGCTGCCGGCCGTGATCGAGACGATGGTCGGCAGCGAAGAGTCCTGGGACGCGGTGGTTTCCTTCTGCGAAACAGTCGTCTCGCAGAAGGAGGCTGCGGAAAGGGAGAGGGAGATCTCGTCCACTCACCCAGCCCGCAGCAGGCGCACCGGGCGTCGGCGGAGGGCGAACAACGCCCTCTTCCAGCCCCCCTAAATGGGTCCAGGGGCGACGAACTCGGGGACGTCCGTTGCCCCCCACACATCAGGACCCGACGTGGCGGCGCGTAGTGTTCCACGCGCGCCCCTCTTAGACGTCGTGGGGGGAGTCTAACACCTCACTCCCCCCCCCCTGACCCAAAGAGGCCCGCGGTGGCGGGCCGGCACCAGTCGGGGGTCGCGGAAGGATCGTACGTTCCCGCGACCCCCGGCGTAGGTGTGAGATGGAACACCGGGGTGGTTTTTAGCCGTTAAGAGTCCGGCATGCCCCTCTGCCTTCCCCAGGGCGGAACTCGGGCAGTATTATTAGCAGCCTGAGCAGGACATAATTTTATCGGTGAATCCAAGAACTCAACTTCCCTTTGCTTGCTATCCAAAAATTTTTGTTTCTGCTGGTCATTAGAAGCACGGCGAGGTGTTATCAATTTTTTGCTTTTCTTAGGTGTACTCAATTCGCTCATTAGTTTTTTCGTCGCTTAATTTATTCGCGTTAATAGTTTTTTTGCGTTCCGTGTTCTCTATAGATAAATTGTTTATTTCTTCGTGGGCTGTACATAGTTCTGACCGTAATTCCTCTATTTGTTGCTTCAACTTTCATATTTCGTCGTTGTCTTCGATTGATATATTAGGTAAGCTGTTGGTGCTGCCATCTATTGTTGAATTGCCAGATTCAACCTCTGTTAATGTTTCTGACACTGTGCGAGTGCGATTCCTTCGAAATGTTATATTCTCAAAGAAGCTCATGTTCATTATTAGTAGTAACTATCAACCCACTCTATTCGTAATGTTGGATACTGTGGTACTGGATACTGTAATCAAACATATAGGTTGATAATAAAATTATGCAGCTAATAGTAGTTTTTAAAATCAACAAACATTCCCAAAAAGACAAATCCGTGTGCGGGATTCGAACTCGAGCTATACGCAGACGCACGAAATTAGGCGCGTCGCTTAACCAATTAGCCACATTGACAGTTATGTACATGTAGTGTTGTTTTTTATCATTAGGCTCATCCGAAAAAAAAGATCGTTACAAAGCCGGTTGGATTTTAAACGATTTGAATATTTTTTCACTAAGTATCACTTTCACATTTTAAAGTTTTTTCGCTGTTTATTTTATATTTACGAATGTCACATTAAGTAGCAGTGTTTTTTGTAGCCTAAGAATGAGTTTTGAACTTATTGTCGGAGAAATTACAAGTTTTGATATGAGACGTAATCAAAACTTTCGAATAGTTCACTTTTAATGTTATTATTCACAGTTTTTTCCACAAACGTTTTGTAGTAACTATTGTTCTTTACACACACCTTACACATAATTTTAGCCACTTTTAGACGATATTTCTATTTTTATAATTTTTTTATTATGGAGCTATTGTTTACACTGCTAGTGTTGCCAGTTCTTCAATCACAAATTTATTACTTTTTTATTGTGATTTTTGTTAAAAAGTGTCATCGCATACATGATACATGTAACTGTATTGTTTACGTATGTAAGTAATACGTGTGAGTGCTGCCTTTTTAATTCAAATTAACTTTTGTTAACCATTAAATAAAGAAAGGATAAACATAATTACTGTCTTATTTTTTACTCACACTTAAGTTTTTTGTACAAATCGCATCCGCATTCACATCCGCGGATGTGAGCCTCTTAAAATCCGGATCCGCATCCGCATCCGCGGATGTGAAATAATCTGCATCCGCAACATCCCTGGTTTGAACTTCCACTCTACCAGTGAGATTAAAAAATATATTTTTGCGTTTTATAGCCCAATCCTTAAGGAAGCTTTATAGGCTATTTAACATCACATGGCGATCCTTAGGAGCCGACAAAAGAAAAAAAAGATGGAAAAGACGCTAAACGAAAACAAAGTAACGGGGTAGGGCTATAGGGTATATTCAAATCACGCGGATGGAGTCGCGGGTAGAAACTAGTATTACTTACATATTCATTCGAAGGGACACCTGATTCACATTCATTATGGAACGCGTGTCGCCCGCTATTTTATAAACTAGTTTCCCGTAAACTAGTTATGTTAAATACACACACTTACCTGTGTGAATACTTCCCATTATCCGTTGTTAGTTATTCTTAATCTGTGAGACTACTACCATATTTAATTATAATAACTACCTTTAATTTATAGGGGTGAATTCGATTCATCATGGAGTAAACACTTTTAGTTTTTATTTATTTTATTATTTACTAGCTGCGTCCCGCGGTTTCACCCGCATTTGTTTCGATCCCGTGCGAATATCGGGATAAAAAGTCGTATCCTATGTGTTAATCCTGGTTATAAATGTATGCCAAATTTCATCAAAATCCGTTCAGTAGTTTTTGCGTGAAAGAGTAACAAACATCCATCCATACATACAAACTTGTAGGATGTACACACAGTAAAATGGATACAGATACGATATGTGAGTACAAAGGTACTGCTTATTTTTTCAGAACGTCTTAGTTTTTATTTGTAGGGCGTTTTATTCTACTTGAATATAAGGTTCTGGATTCCAGAGTATATAGAAAAGCTAAAAATATTACCCTCTTTTTGGATTCCGCCGTAGTCGGGTAAAAATCACCGATGACAAACACGGAGTGGCTGCATTTTTGCTTCATTGCAAGTAAGAGTACCATTATCCGGTCACTAAGGCTACATAGCTACGTTAGTTCTAACGTCATACACACTCAGTGGACAGCTCATGTGTTTAGAGCCACGGAGGGGGGCTACATGTTGTGTAAACTTTGGTCACCCATCCAAGGGCAAGGCAAGGCGTTGTTGCTTAACTCTGGCGATCTATACATCTACGCGGCAGACATTTAACGATCCCCTCGTGTCCAAGCATGCGTTGGTATGTAAATTATATATGTAGTAGGTACAGATATAATGGGGCGCTGTGATAACGAGATTGTTAAGTCTGTACTTAGGTACCTACATATATAAGCAGCGGTTGACTTACATAGCACCATAGGCGTATTATTGTGTGAAATCAAAATTCATCAAATCAAAAGTCATTTATTCAAATTAGGCTGAGTATCAGCACTTTTCGAACGTCAAAATTACAAAAGACAGACCCCAAAAACGCCCGCCTTTCACCACTTCCTAGTGCTATCGCTGGGAAGTAGAAGTGGCGCAACAAAGTCCCCAGCAGCACAGCTGTCTGTTCAGTTACAAAACACTTGATTGTAAACAATACTAGGTACCTTTGTTCAGTAATTAACATTACATTAGACCAAAATATAAAATTAAATTATTTGCCATATGTCAGCTAGCCACGCCAATATACCAACAAATATAATAAAAACTATTCGTACTCCAGCTAAAAAATAATTAATAAAAAAAAATATATACATAACAAAAAATAATAATATATATAATATTAATATATATATATATATATATATATTAATTAAAATTTAAATTCAAATAAAAACTTACTTCCCAAATAAAAGCCTCCAGGCATAAAGGGCGTGACAGCTTACATATTTATGCATTGCTGGGTGTGAAATAACTTAGATAGAGTCAAATATTAAGATTTATTTGTAAGGTACTATGATGATTACAGAATACATCAAATCTTCATTAATGCAATTAAATGTTAGTACTTTAAACATCAAAAATGTAGAGATCCGCAGGAGAACTAAGGTAACCGACATAGCCCGAAGAATTGCCAAACTTAAGTGGAAGTGGGCAGATTGCTCACAGAACAGATGGCCGATGGGGCCGAAATTCTGGAGTGACGACCCCGTTCCGAAAGACGTAGCGTTGGAAGGCCTCCCACAAGGTGGACCGATGACCTTGTGAGGGCCGCAGAAATCCGCTGGATGCGGAAAGCACAGAACCGGTCGAAGTACCTGTGCTTGGGAGAGGCCTTATGTCCAGCAGTAGACGTCTTTCAGCTGAAATGATGATGATGATGACTTAAGACATACATAATGAGGACTACCATTAAATACTTTAACTTGCGACGACATGAGGTTTCTCTAAATAGGTATAGAGTATCTATTCGGGTAGCTTTCAGTTAAATAAATAAAACATCAAACACATCATGTATGAAAATAATAAACGTTTTGCTTTACGATATAAGAAACATGTATGGATGATGCGATTGTTTTATGAGCTTCAAATGGTAACAAATTAACTTTGTTATTTTATTTCGCCATATAACATTAACTAAAAGAACCTTAAAGGTATAATGGTTTTACAGAAATGGTCATTTTACTATGTTTATAGGTTTAACCTATACCTAGCACTCATAATTTACGGATCATTAAATTAATGTTGTGTTAACGACTATGATAAACAACCGCACGAGTACCTACCTACGTAAAAATAAGCAAACAAATTGCAGTCTATTCTCATCGTCTTCAAAGAATAGTTGATTATTCACAGGAGCAATAAACTTGACAACTGAAATCTCAGTTTTACGTCGAAATTTCAGTTTAAAGTCTAATACCATCAGATCTAATTACTATATAACCTTTAATGAGATTGCTTCATACTAGCCATGACTTTGGCTTCAACTCTTCAACTTGACATTCCGTCTCCGACTGAGCAAATATGGAATCACTTAAAAAATTACTGGCAATGAAGATCACGACCTTTGAGTGCGTATCTGTGCAAATAAAGATGGACAAATGTTTGTAATACTATTATTATCATAAATATGTACAAGTACATATGTCATCAAGGGGATTCAACTGAATTGCGGACGTAGCATTCAACACTCAACACGTCAGCACTCGTGTAACTAAAAATGACAAACTATATGTAATTTACGACAGTTTTTATATGTCTTTACATTGAATTCGCGTACAGTTGAATGGGATTGTTTATTTAAAGCGTCATTGTTTTCTTCTTCGGAGTAGGTAACGCTTCAAATGGATCTTTTGTTAATAAATTATTTTATTTATTTATTAACTTTTTTACATAATAATCTAATAATTTCATCATCATCATCTGCCTAGCCTTTTCCCAACTATGTTGGGGTCGGCTTCCAGTCTAACCGGATGCTGCTGAGTACCAGTATTTTACATGGAGCGACTGCCTATCTGACCTCCACAACCCAGTTACTGGGTAATACGAAACCCCTTAGTAAGCTTGGTTGTCAGACTTTTGGGCTTCTGACGACCTGTAACGACTGTCAAAGATCCACGAATGACAGCCGGGACCAACGTCTTGGTATGTAAAGATGGTCGCTGGTCACCCATCCACGGACCAACCGCGGCAAGTGTAGCTTAACCTGATCAATCGAACCGTGCGGCTGTTATTACTTAGCCACAAGCCCCTCAACAATCTAACAATGTGCACATTATTAATGAAACCGTTTTATCACATCTTGCTTATAGAGCCTGAAAGTTTTACCAACATTCTTGATAGCTTGAGTCATTAAACATAACAAGATAATCAACTCGTATTTAAGCAAGGGTGAAAAGACTAGGTAATTATATACGTGCATAAGTTTCTGGTCCCGGTCCCGGACTTTTAAAAGTGAAAGTATGATAGTCATTACAAAACCAACCATTTTAAAATTACTACCTTAGGTACTTTTCCACCGATGACAAAGAAATAATAACTTTTTCGTGTCAGAAATTCTCAAAGTGAAGGTCGATTTATCGATAAGATTTCGCTACGATTTTATTATATGTATAGATAATATATTATACACTTCTTATACTAAGGGCTGATTTTTCTAACGCCAGTTAACTTTATCGGAGGAATAATTTTGAATTTTTGACAGTTCTTCCATACAAACCTGTCAGACATCAATTTTATTCCATGAATAAAAATTATCGATCGATTGAAAAATCATCCCTAAATTAAATAACCAAGTATAATATGTATAACTAAAACTATTAACTAACTAAAATATGACGTCGAGAAATAGGAATTTCTTGACGTCATATTTTATCATACAATCTTATCGAACGTGGAGGACCACGTTCGATAAGATTGTATAATATTCATTATTATTTTTAATACTTTATTCTATTAATTTAAAATATTTAAATAATACGTGAGTACCATGTTTTGCTTTGTATTTCCTTGTATTTATTTTGGTTTTAGAGAATAATCGGGAAAAGGACCGAGGTTAAGCAAGAAAGACCCTATTTATTCAACCTATTTAGATTGGAAATACTGGCAGATACTGCAGCGGAAAAATTGCGTAGCAGAGTATCAGTAGAAATGGCTTTCATTTTAACAGTTCAACAACATTCATTGCGTTATTTAGGTACTCTGTTGAGAAGACAATTTTTTCGAAGATATGTAGCAATGGATTATCAATATCGTTCAATATGATTCAGATTGAGATTAATAGTGTGTTACGCAATTATCCCTCGACTGAGTGCACATATGATTCAAAAATCTTTTATGACTTGGGCGGACATGGAAATAACCCGAAGGACAAAATCCAAAAAAAAATTAAAAGTAAAGGTCGATGCCTCGTTGTTTACGATGTCGTTGACGCGAACAGTTCTGGATTCAATCTTATACGTCATAAATCACCATGTCAGGTCACAGAGCGTGGAAGAGTGATATAATTTATTATGTGGAAACAAGTTACCTACGAGGTGACGACAGTAAAGACTACAATATTTCCCCATAGGGACTAACCACACTTATTCAGCTCTGTTCAGCTTTTGTCCATAGAAAACAACAAACAAACGACAAAAGCTGAACAGAGCTGAATAATGTGGTTAGTCCCTACAACTAAGTGGAGTAGTTATGAGTATTTTACGTTATATAGATTTTCTACTATATATAATATGTACAAGTTGTGCCGAGTTTACACGTGTTTGATATTATGTAAAAACGCTTGAACAAACCAATCAAGTTACTGGTTCTTATCTTTTGTCTTTATCTAACGATAGCGCTATAGCTATGCGCTATGGTATAGAAATAAAGGCTAACAAGAATCAACACTAACACCAACGAATCATCTGTGAAAGCAGCACTTAGTTATAATTTTAATACATAACAAACTTTACGCCTGTAATTCGCGGAAGGTTAGGCAAAGGTATACCCACATTTCGCCAAATAAAATAAGTAGATCATAATAATGTTTAATTCATAAAATTTAATTAATAACTTGTTAGACGACAAATAACAAACTTGCACTGCAACATAATCAAGTTCAAAAAGTCATCATGACTTAAAAAATATCTAAATAATAATCGTACCAATTAAAACGTTTAGGTCATCACTCTCCCGCCCCTATCCCGATTTATCTGGGGTCGGCGCAACATGTCTTTTTCTTCCATACTCCTCTATTAGCCGCCATCTCGACGGTCACCCTCTTTCTAACCATATCATCATTCACACAGTCCATCCATCGTTTCTTTGGTCTTCCCCTACTCTAAGGCCTCATCCTCGAATCTTGCGGGCAGCGGGGCGGCGGCGGCGGCGGCGGCGCGGGAGCGGAGCGGGCAACGCAGACCCGTTCTCGAAACCAGCGGGCAGATCGCGCGGCACTATAGCGGCGTAGTGTGGTGTTCGTGGTTATGTCGTCGAGATATTTGTTTTTATTCGCGAACGGAATGTCTGAACAACGGTGACAACATCTTTTTGATTCTAATTTATTCCTAATGCTCGATTTATTGTGGGCAAAAGACTGCAATGCAGACGCGCGGGCGGTCTCCGCTTGACTGGAGTGCACCGCTCGTTGCCCGCCCCCGCGCCGCTGCCGCGCCGCTGTTTTCGAGGGCCGGTCCATTTGATTTTTCGCATTAGATCCTGCCGCTCCTGCGCCGCCGCCGCCGCCTCGAATCTTGCGGGCAGAGGGGTGGCGCGCCGCCCCGCTGCCCGCAAGATTCGAGGCAGAGGCCTTATAGCCATCGACATTCATACTTAAAATTTTCCTCACGACATTTTCCTCATTCCTCCGTAACACATGCCCATACCATGACACCCGGTTTCCACACAACTTTTCAGTTACCGGTGCCACTTTCAGACATCCTCTTATACACATATACTCATTCTTATTCTATCCATTCGTGTAACATTACACATCCCTCTTAGCATTCTCATCTCAGTTGCATGCAATTGCCTTTCATTTATCCCTTTTGTGGCCCAACATTCTGATCCATACAAGACAGCAGGTCTAACCATGGTTTTGTATATCTTCCTCTTAAGTTTAAGGGGAATGCGGGAGTCGCAGATTGTTCCCGTGTCCTGCCGCCATTTCATCCATCCAGTGTTAATTCTGTGCTTAACCGTCCGATCTACTTCGCCATCGCTTTGCACGAGTGAACCGAGATACCGAAAGTCGGAGCAGACTGGGAGAAGCGCGCCATCAAGCGCTATGCTCTAGAACTGGAGAGACAGCCAGAATCGCAAAACATATGTTCATTTTTGGTTCTGCTGATTTTCAAGCCAACATCCTTCAGCTTCTGTTGCCATTTCTCCAATCTGCTCTAGATCTCAGATCCATCTTCACCGACAAGAACAATGTTATCGGCAAACAGCATGCCAGGGTGCCTCCTCCTGTATGTCCGCCGTCAGTCCATAATCAACAGTAAGAGGTAAGCCTACAGCCACACTGAGCTTATCGGTATTGCCAGCAGCCGATCGGACGTAGGTACGAGATCGACTTCATATAGCACGAATTAACTCTACATACAAGTTTCCGGGCAAACGTTTCTCTTTCAAGGCCCACCATAGCACATCCCGAGGTACCCTATCATATGCTTTCTCCAGATCAATGAACATCATCTGCAAGTTCTTATGTGCACGTCTGTAATTCTCGCACTATTGGCGGAGTGCAAAAGTGGCATCCATTGTTCCTTGACCTGCCATAAACCCAAACTGGTTTGGGGTAATCTGACTTTCCTCTCGCAGTCTTTTCTTTATTACTTTCTCCCATACCTTCATAATATGTGACATGAGCTATATCCGTCGATAGTTGTTGCAGTCCTGTACATCACCTTTATTCTTGAACTATTGCACCATTCTTGTGGGACCCCTCCTTCATGCAACAACTTATTGAAGAATAAAGTTAGCCACATACATCCATCTTCTTTTAAACACTTCCATACTTCTACTGGTATATCATCTGGGCCCATAGCCTTCCCATTTTTCATACCTTAAACTGCCTTTCTTACTTCATCCATGCTAATTTCACTCACCAAACCCATATTTACTTGTACATACCTCTTTAAGCACACCATTCCGTTTATTCTCTTCGTTCATTAGCTTTTCAAAATAAAACTTCCATCGTTCTTTTATTTCGTCATCTTTGTACAGAACCTTACCGGCGTCGTCTTTCATACATCTAATGTGAAGAATATCTCTCATTCTCCTTTCTCTTGCTTTTGTAATCCGGTAGAGCTCCTTCTGGCCTCTAGGGCTGTCCAGTGAGTCTCACTTCTCCTGCGCCTTAGCCCTTGAAACTGCTACCGCCTTATTTGCCTTTCTCTTACATTCTTTATAAATCTTCTTCTTATCTTCTTCCAAACTATCATTCCCGTTTTCTACACCCTGCCATTCTTTAAACGCACTTTTCTTTTCTTTGAGCATCTTTTGCACATCTTCGTTCCACCACCATGTATCCTTTTCTATCATACCTTTCCCTTTCGATTCTCCAAACGCATCTTTTGCTTCTCTCCTTATACAATCCGCCATCTCTTTCCAACATTCATTCACAGATTTTCCTTCCATATCCTTCATGTCAATCATTTTCTTTACCACTTGATTTTTAAACATACTGCCATATTCCTCTTTTTCTATCATTCGTTATCTAGTTTTGGGTGGGGACCGTTCCTTGTTCCTACTGGACGAGACACTGACTTTAACCTCCATTATCATCAGTCTATGCTGTGAGACTAGGTCTTCACTTGGGAGCACTTTACAATTTTTTACAGTTTTAAGACTGTTTCGTCTTACTAGGAAGTAGTCGATTTGAGTTGCGTGGCGGCCACTTTTATAACTTATTAGATGCCCATTTTGTTTCTCGAACCACGTATTTGTTATTGCCGTCAAAGGCCGAGGCAGCTTGCAGCAGTACCTCGCCATCAGTGTTACGGTCTCCATACCCCCAACCGCCATACAATCTCTCATACCCATCCTTCTGTCTTCCTACATGCCCGTTAAAATCACCCCCCACATACAGTTCTTCACTATCTTGCACATCCATCATCACACAATCGAAGTCTTTCCAGAACTTCTCTTTTACACTATCCTTACACCCTGACTGGGGTGCATACACACTAATTATATTAACCACCAAACTCTCCACAATCACTTTAACAGCTATCACTCTATCACTCTCTATTTTAACATCCACTACACATTCTATCAACTGACTATCCAAAACTATACCCACACCATTCCGCTTGCCATCGCTTCCACAGTAATAAAACTTATATCCTTCTCCTATCTCTCTAGCCTTTGCACCCTTCCACTTCGTCTCTTGCAGACACGCAATGTTCAGTCGTCGCCTTTTTAAAACATCTGCTAGTTCCCTTCATCTTCCAGTCATAGTACCTACATTCCAGCTCGCACACCTCAATCTAACTTCTCTCACACTCCGAGCTTGCGTGTTACGTCGCACCCGCCCGTCCTGGTGCAACAACCCTTGTCCATTTCCCACAGAAGCCGGGTTCTACCCCTGCGCGTCGCCTGTCGGGTACGCCCTAGTCCTATCGCGCATCATATCTTTTCTAGTCATGTTGCTATAGGTTTTGGCAAAGTTTAACAGTCGGCCGCCAGCCGGACACCTACCCAAGGAGGGTTGGTGTAAGGTTGCTGGAATGCTTTTGTTGGTAGTTTACCAGCCACCGCGCGGAATTAAATGGATATCCCACCATTTGTTGGTCGTCAGAGCCTCGTTGGTAAACAGCAGGGTGCACCGCGTGCAGGTGAGGTTGACGTTTGGGGAGTCTGGTTGTTGTGCGCTCCCCCTTACCCCCCAATTTATTTCATTCATTAATCCTTCATTTAGGTACAACACCGACATGAAGGATTAATAACAAAACGAAGGAGTAGTTATTTTATTATTAATAATCAATAGCACGTTTCACCTAAGACGTTTAAATAAGATTATAAATAGCTAAGTTTAATTACCTCGATACTGTGATCCATAATTCGCATACCTAGTCGCTCCAAACGTATTCGCGATACTTATACTCATAGTCTATTTGCCCCCAAGCCGTGCAGGACTCACACAGGCGAACGAGCTCCTTTACGGCGTATTATGAAAAGTTACAACGATAATTTTTCTGATATTGACTTGTTTATAAATAATAAATAAAAATATAATCTGACGGCTCCTCACATCGTTCAGCGATCGGGTATAACTTTTGAATATGTTTAAAAATAGCTATAAATAAGTATAAGTTAACAACAACAACAACCAGTACAATTGAACCTCAACCGGTTCCATGAGCTACCTACGTCAGTCAGTCGTAGGTTGAAAATAAATGCGTGTAGCCGGATGAATATTTTAAGTTAACATGTTAATTTACAACTTTGCAAGGTCGGAACTAGTGCTCCCGTCTTGTTTTTTCCATACCAGTGAAAATGTTTACCAGCAACACTCCCCTGTTAAGTCATTGAAGCGCCATAAGATCCTTGGGTCTCTAGGTACACAGGGTGGCAGGGACATCGATGCGCAGACTGTAACCATCGATTTGAATTATACCTTCTTTGACGTTTTAATTATACCCTGTTCATTAGGTATCTAATCTCTTTAATCAAAACTGATTTGAATGACTCAAATATTTAATTGGTAAAACTTAGCAAGCCCTAATTTCAGTGTTAGGTCACACAAGCAAAGAGAGTGAAAAAAATCACCTGTCTATGGAAAATTGGATAATCATTTATGTTCTTACAAATATTTATTTACACATGAATGACGTCATCGACCACCATGACTCAATGAAAAAATCTATTTGCAATTGAGTGTATTGTAAGCACTCATAAACACACCAGTTCTTATATAACTTTAAAACGTTTAAGTAAATATTTTTGACTTGATATTCTCAGTTTTTCCTTTATTACAAGTGTTACAACTGGCGGTTGAGATCATATCGAGTACATTACATATAATTATTAATTCGGTAACGTCCGGTGTGACACTTGCCCGAACTATCGCTCGTCGCTCTCCTTGCCTTCACAAGGTGACAGCCGCCACACACACCGTGGCGACCTTCCGCGCCCCTTTGATTACGACCTTCGAACAATTTGCTGAACCTAGCGACATGTCAACGCCCTCACAAGTGACATCCTGAGTGTTTTGGTAACTTATACAAATATTACTTTAATTACTTACCTAGTACAGCTTGACCATGTTAAATGTTTGAGGTAACTACAAGTGCGCAGAAAATATTATTATGTGTATATAGGCACTTAAATAATATTTATTTCATAATACGTTGTTTACTTATCTATTTTGTAAGTAAATAATGATTGACCTTTCGAGTTTCAAAGTTGACCATTATTGGTTCTTGTTTGTGCTTCTAGATACAAAGGTACGTCGATCTGTTTAGTAGGGGATTTGGGTTCCAAAATATTGTTCAGGCAAGTACATACAACGACGACTCTGTGAAGGCCGCAGGAACCCGTTGGATGCAAAAAGCACAGAACCGGTCGAAGTGGAAGTGCTTGAGGGAGGCCTAGGTCCAGCAGTGGACGTCTTTCGGCTGAAATGATGATGATGTGATTATGAAGTACATACTGTCATGGTAATTGGATGTCATATTGGGTGGCGACCGCGACACAAGGAAATGTGTCCATGTATACCAATACCATTCCACTAATCAATCACAGATAATTTTTTACTACACATTGATCAACCATTGATTAATTTTATTCAGGTAGCCCCTTTAACAGAAAACCATAGTGAATTATTATAACGCACCTTATAAATTCAAATAAAACTACTCGTTCCTATTTTTCGAACGAAAGACATCAACGAACGATCCTGTAGTGAAAGGTGAACCTATAAAAAATAACAATTACAAAACAACCTAAATAAATAGTAGTAAACTAACATTGTATAAAAAACTCAATTACAAAACAACCTAAATAAATAGTAAACTGACATTGTATAAAAATGACAATTACAAAACAACCTAAATAAATAGTAAACTGACATTGTATATATTTTAAGAAACATTGATTTTTAGATTTTGTAGAATATTCCATTGCAATATGTAAGTACGTAACGGAAAATTTTAATTTTAGAGTTGTCTTTTTTAACCCTTGCATCTTTTTATTAAATATTCTCCAGCCATGACTATGATTGGCTTAAAAATAAAGTCTAATGGAACTTCTCTAAATAATCATAATATAAATTAATCAATATTATAATAATAGGGGTTAAAGTATGAAATTGCCGTTTCATTGTAATTGGTACTTCGAATGGACATAGAACCTTCATGGTTTGATATTTTTGAGTGAAACTTTTTTCACATGGTACCTATGAAGTTCTTCTTTTAAAAAATGTGCAACATTCGATTATCGACTTTCAGTTGCTTTTTTTATTCGGCTTAGACAAGAAAGATGGATACTTCGAAAATTCGAGTTAATTTTGAATACGAGTTCCGACGCGGAACTAACGCAGCAGAAACAGCTCGCAATATCAATGTTGCGTTTGGAGAGGGGACTGCTAATGAACGCACCGTGCGATTTTGGTTTAAAAGCTTTCGTGATGGAAAAGCAAAGCTTACCAATAAAAAGGTAATGGTGGTCTCAGCATTTATTGACTATAACTTTCTCCGATCTGGTCAAGCAATAACGGCAAATGTCTACTGTGCCGAACTCCGAAAAATGATAGCAAAACTAGCAGTGAAACAGCCCCGACTCATGAATCGATCTTCACCATTATTGCATGGAGCAATAATGGTGAACGCGAGACCTCATACCGCACGAGAAACCGTTTTAACTCTAGAGGAACTACAATTAGAAACCATTCGTCACCCTCCGTATTCGCCAGACCTTGCTCCAACGGACTACCATTTTTTTCGTGATTTGGACAATTTTCTACGTGATAAAAAGTTTTCTTCTCAGGAGGCAGTACAAAATGCTTTCACACAGTTTGTCGAATCTAGATCACGAGAGTTCTATCGCAAAGGCATAAATGACCTTCCTATTAGATGGCGCAATGTATAGATAATAATGGTAATTATTTTGATTAAATAAATATGTTTAATTTAAAAAAAAAACGAATTTCAATTTTCAGTACAAATCGGCAATTTCATACTTTAACCTCTAATACTAATCTGAACATCATAAACCCACCTGCTTAAAGTAATAAAATGAGTATAATTTACGTGTTACTCCACGCAAATGGTAGGTTATCCTATATGACAGATTTCCTTGACTAGCTTTGGCAATGACCAATTGTCGATTTACCCGACTTTGCACGTAGGGAGGATAATGATGGTATTCGTGACGTATCGAATAGTTGCCACTACATGTGACTTTTCGTAGCGCAGCGGTTTCTTGTCCCTAGGTATAGTATACGTAAAAGAACGCGATGTAAATACATAAAAAGCAACCTTCACACTTTATTTATATTCAATCATTTTAATTGGTATAATGATGATAGACAATTTAAAAAGAAATAAACAAAATATCTAAATTCACCATGAATTAAAAAAAATTGTTACTAAGCTAAGCTGTATATTGTTTATTAGGTTTTAGGCAAGGACATTACTGAGTCATGAGACTTAACTTTTTCTTATCACAAGGTATCTATAGTATATCTATATCGTAAGATGTCATGGTTTTTGGTACTTACTAGTTTTTGTAGAACAAGTAACTTTAGTCTAGTCCTAACGGGGTAGGTGTAAAATCATGAGTAGTTTAAAGAATATTTATCTAAACTTATATATGTATGCAAAATTATTAAGAGAAAAGATTACATTTTGTTGTATGTTTGTTTGTAAAGCTTTCACGAAAAAACGACTGCACGGATTTGGACAAAATTTAGCACATAGGTAGACCAGGGCCTGGATTAGGACATTAAATACTTTTTATCCCAATATTCCCACAGGAGGTGGAGACTTATGCAGGTAAAACTGCGGGGCGCAGCTAGTCTCTTCATAAATCCACCACCACAGAATTACAAACTGACTCTTGTATTCAATAAACCTCAAAAAAGTAAACAACATAAACTCATTCTAAAGATAGATCATTCACAACAAACCTATTAACTTCTTAAGATATTAATTGACAGTCATATTTTCTCATTTTTGTCTTATTTTATTTTATCGCGGTAAGCTACCTATCCCTATAGGCAACCAGCCCCGATCTCCCCTACATTGTATGAAGTCGAAGTCTTCAGTGTTGTGGTGTATTTTTGTTAAACAGGTTAGCATTGACGTCAGTTACATTCAATTAATAACATTATTGTATTCCTTTTTTAGTCATTAAATTAATCTTCCTCTTCTTTCCGTGTCGATGGTACTGTTCCTCGTTGTTTTTTATTTAAATATAGTTTAAGCCCAGTAGGTAGCCACGTTGACTGCGGCTATTCGTTTTTTTTCGGGTATTATTCGAATATTCGTTTCTTTTTTGTATATTATTCGATATTTTAAAAAAATAAGCTTTTATTAATCATGTCTTTATTTGCCTATGTATTAGATAAATTAAGGGATATAGTATCAACAAGTAACTGGGTTGTGGAGGTCATATAGGCAGTCGCTCCATGTAAAATACTCGTATTCAGCTGCATCCGGTTAGACTGGAAGCCGACCCCAACATAGTTGGGAAAAGGCTAGGCAGGTGGTGATGATTAGATAAATTAAGCTGATAATAAAAGACTGCTTTATAAAAGCACTACACTAAGTCTTAAGACTTTTAGATGCAAAGGCGGTCACACACACAACCAACCACAATACAACACAGTCTTATAAATCGAAATCTGAATATTGTTATAAGTAATATCTTTAATAAAAAATCAAACAATTAATAACAAGTAACACAACAAAATCTTCAATGTAACGTAGCACTATAAGCACCCACTTATTCTAGTATCATTTTTAGTCACAGTACCGAATTACAAAAATGAAGAGATACGAGTATAGGTAATCGAACAGATTACAGAGAGTGGTAAAAACAATATAATGGGAAAGAATGATTAATCATTATGAGATCAGCAGATAAAAGTAACACACATAGTAAAAAATTCAATGCTTTTTATATCCTAACATCTACTTTTGGCTCATTCTTCAAAATTTTCCTTGGAAGTGAGACCTAAGTAAACTTAGAGCGCTTAAAAATATATTTTGTGCATATCAGAGTTCAGTCTGGTGTTATGAAAATTGGCCGAATATTCGAATATCGCAATTTTTGTATTCGTAATAGTTTATTATTCGAATGCAAGCACAAATTGCGGCGTCAGTGCCATTTTTAGGTCATCCAAGGTGTAGGTGAACCACTTAGGAGTCCAGCAAGACATAAATAAAATAAAATAAATTCCGATGCACATTAATTGCGGCTTTATTGACGTCTAGACTGCAAAGGGGCTTATGAACCTTTTCTAGATGAGTTGAGATCTCCGGCGTTGCGAAGCCATAGATTTTTTGTATACATTTGAAAAGTTAAACCTAATGTTACCTATATTCTCTAGTTAGTAATGACTGCACCTACATTTAAATTGTATTTATTTAAGTGTAAAACGCACTGATAAAGAGACAGTACCCTAAATAAAAACAAAACAATAAGTCAGCAATTAAAAAAACAATTACCGATTTTGTATGCAGTCATCCTAGAAGTTTTCTTATATTTTTATTTACATAATTCTATTATATCTTAAGCGATTGTGAAAAAAGAACGAATTAAATTGTTATGATGATCAAAAACATTTTTTGTTGATGATTTCATTAGAAAAATCCTGTTACAATTGTTTGTGTCTTTTGAAATCAAGTTCGGCGTTTTAAGAAGTTAAAAGCAGCTTATCTATGGATTAATGATATTGATTTTTATTTATAGGGATTGTTATTCATAAATATTGTTTAAACTTAAGAGACGTTTAAACGCCAAACATGTATTATAAAACAGTCGCTAATCATTACTTAAGGTTGAGCAATGTTTATAAATAGACCCCCTAATATCTTGTTTACTGTTGGTTCATTTCGTAGTAGATACATAAATATTTTTTTTAACATCGTCCTTGTGGTATAAATAGCATAGTTTTTATAAACATCTACTCATTAAAACAGCGTTTCCCACAACTAATTATATCTACTTACATACAGGTTACCTTTATCTACACAAATATTATAAAGAGGAAAAATTTGTGTGTCCGTATATGTCTAAGGGGTAATCTTGGGAGCTACTGATCTGATCCAAATCCAAAAATTCTTTCATTAGTGGGAAGCTAAAGTATTGCCGAGTGCCAAAGGATATATTTAATGTTAAAACAAAAAAGGTAAAGAAGAAAAGGAAACCATACCCATGGCGGACAGAAGCAAAAAAATATAGCTGAATGAAAAATATAGCATAAAATATATGGCTCTGAAGCTCTGATTTACTATGGCATTTAATCCCATCAATGTGAGTCACGGGAATCTCGAACAAAATATAAAATTATCGTATATACAATTTTAGTGTGTACCAACGTATAAGTCTTTTTAAACGTTATAAGTGTATGGGATTAAAGTGTTTAAGTGTGTGTGGCATAAGTGTTCAGGTTTTATAAAGTGATATAGGGAAGATGAATAAAAACTAATTCATTATAATATTTTTATTCTTCAACTTGATCCAAATCAATCATTAGATCATTTAAGAAGGCAGCGGATGCATACGTTGCTTCTTGGTGTGTCCAATTCCTTTCATGCCATTATAAGATGAAATAAAATCCTCTGAAACCGTTAGTTTTTAATTTTTTTTTTAATTATTCGGTACATTTTTCTCCATCGATTTTTTATTAAATAATTATATGTACATTGAAAGGTCACATTATTCTCTCTAGTTTAAAACTATTTTGGTTAATGTCCGCCACTCTTCGCAAAGCGGGTCAGATATATGCTCAATGACATTTCACGCGGCTGAAGTCGCGAGCAAAAGCTAGTACTTTTCAATTTTCTATATAGCGAAAGCCGCACGTCATCGCTTTCACGTCACAGGCCACCACGAGTTCAGTAAACGCACACTCACCTCTACTTAAAAATTCATTTGTCGATCAACACCTAAGTAGTGATATTCGATACCGTTGCATAAAGTTCGTCCATCGTACTTAGATAATTTGCATTGAATAGACATTCCTTTCTTTATTTTAAAGTCGGTAATTGTCTTTTATGTAGTACTAGCTTCTGCCCGCGGCTTCGCCCGCGTGGATGTCGGAAAATATCCCACGGGAACGTGCTACTAGTATAAAAAGTATGTCCTTCCCCAGGATGCGATCTATCTCTTTGCCAAATTTTATCGAAATCCGTTCAGTGGTTTAGGTGTGAAAATGTAAAATAAGACAGAATTTATAATTTTATATATTTTAGCACTTTGCCTTCTTCGTTCGCGTGTACTTTACTCGAAAAATTTCGAAGATGTATGTTTACGATCTTTAAAATTTATTTATTTAATTCGGGTTAATTTTAAAGTTATAGGCCAAATGAATAAGATTTTTGAAATAAACCTTGACGTCCCCTTTTAACACTACAAGCTTTGTTTTTAAAAAAGCGTTTGGTACATACGTTCCTATTGTATGACTTCAAGATTATTTATACCCATTTTCGAGTTAATGGAAGCAAACAGTAAAATCCACCCCTTAAACTTTATTACCCTTTTCCACCCCGCTAAAAGACGATTTTTCAAAAACCCTTAAAACGCATACTATTTGTTTTATGTATTAGTACCGAGTTTCGAGTTAACCGTCTGAGCGGTTTAATGTTTCTCTTACCTATTAACTTTTTCACCCCCTTAATCCTATGCGAGGATTTTTTTTTTAACTAAAAGTGACCATTTGTATTAATTACTGAGGCAAATATTGCCAAGTATCAAGTTTATTAACCAAAGGAAAAAGATTTTTCATATTAACTGTATCCCGTCTTTTCACCCCACTCTAAAAAATATATTAGTATGTTTCCATAATTTGACTCAAAGATGATGTATACCAATTTTTGAGTTAATCCTTAAAAAAATAATTACCCCCTTTTGCCCCGTCAGGGGTCGACTTTCGAAAAACCCAAAAACTTATCATCGTTTCTTTCTTGTCAAAAGTAATAATAACTTAATAGTAATAACTTAATACTTAATTAAAGTATTAAGTTTCGAGTTAATCGGATCGCGCATTCACGTTCTTCCACACAAACTTTAACACCCCTATATCCCCCTTCGAGGGGTAGTTTTGAAAAACTTAGAATGATAAACTTTAGTATTTACTTAGGCAAGTATTTATGCCAAGTTTCAAGTTTATTAACTGAATGAATAAGATTTTTCATATAAACTGTATCCCCGCTTTTCACTCCCACAAGGATGGAATTTTGAAAACTCGTTTGGGATGTATTCATAACTTGACTCAAAGATTATTTATATCAATTTTCGAGTTAATCAAGCCACGCATTATAATCCTCTCCTGTAAAATTAACTACCCCTTTTCACCCCATTAGGAGTACATTTTCGAAAAACATACATGTTATTCTTTATTTTTGGTCTTAAGTATAAACACTGAGTTTCGAGTTAATCGGACCGCGCGTTCAAATTCTTCTACACAAACTTTAACACCCCTATATCCCCTTTGAAGGATAGTTTTGAAAAACTTATAATGATAAACTTTATTACTTACTTAGGCGAGTATTATTGGCAATTTTCAAGTTTATTGACCTAATAAATAAGATTTTTCATATAAACTGTATCCCCGATTTTCACATCCACGTGGGTGGAATTTTGAAAAATCATTCGGGATGTGTTCATAACTTGACTCAATGATTATTCATACCAATTTTCGAGTTAATCAAGCCACGCTGTAAAATCCTCCCCTGTAAAATTGACTACCCCTTTTCAGCCCGTCAGGGGTAGATTTTCGAAGAACCCTGATACACATTATTCTTTACTTTCAATCCTAGGTATAAATACTGAGTTTCGAGTAAATCGGACCGTCCGCTAAAATTCTTCCATACAAACTTTAAAACCCCTCCAATCCCTTTTTAGAAGGTATTTTATAAAACTAAAAAATGGCAAACTTCATAATTTACTTAAATAAGTATTCGTGCAAAGTTTCAAGTTTATTAACTCAAGGAATAAGATTTTTCATACAAACAAAATCACCCCATTTCACCCTCTTAGGGGTGAAATTTCGAAAAACCCTTTCTTATTGGATACCTACTCTTCACAAAGAATACACCCTCCAAGCTCCAAATGTCATGTTTCTAGGACTAGCGGTTTAGACTGTGCGTTGATGTATCAGTCAGTAAGTCAGGACTTTGAATTGTATATATATAGGTAAATGTAGATTTGTCCTTAACAGCAATTTCATTAGTAGTGCTTATAAGTTACTTATGGAATAATATACACTAAACGTGTCGTTGGGGAATACAACGGCCCAAAGTGCATAATCAAAACGAACATGGTACGATCTTTACTTTGATTATTACGAGCACATTCAAGTTGCAGTGTAAGATATTAATATTTTTTTAAGCCATGTAAACGGACAAAACATATTGCTTCCTCAATTGATTTGGGTGTTAATATAAAAACAATAAGTCACGTTCAAACATAGAGTTGAGTATTTTAATCATGTTTTAAATTATTTCCTTTATTTTCTAGTTTGAATTACTCATAGGTACGGGTTCAGTGGTAATATAATACAAAGGTTTGTTTTCCACAAACTATTTATATTACTTTTCCCGAAAAAATATTAGAGTTCAATAATACTTCTTCCAGTAAACTGGTTTGCAGTTTATCGTAGGAAGGATTATTGAACTCTACTATTTTTTTCAGTTTCACGATAAGACAACACGTAAGAATCATATTCTAGTCAGGGCACATACAAAAAAATATTTTTCGGTTAGGTTGTTCTCGAGTTATAAGCGCACAAACGGACAGACACACATAAAAACGTTTATAACAAAATCACAAAATCTATTAGTAACAAAACATGGCTCACTAAAAGTAAAACTAAATAAATAAATTATTCATGTTCGTCGAAACACGAGAATTTAACATTCTTTAATCTCCATTATTGCAAATTTTGGCAAAGTTCAACATTTCAAGGCTGTATCCTATCCAGGTCACGGGTACTCTAACGTTACTGTCCGAAACTAGTCTAAAACATGTTTAGAACACTTGTTTTAGGTTGAATATTTGTCATTAATCATTTTAACATGTTATACCTTGTGCCTAATGGTCGTCGAAGAAACGATATTCTGCTACTATTTGACACAGGAAATCGTGTCGATTATTTCATTGTTTATAAAAGTTGCCAGTACCTAATAGGTAGCCTACCGAAAGTCAGAGGACAAAGCTTGTAGAAGATATATTGAGCTTTCAGTTTTTACGCTTTGAGAAAAGATCCTATTACTTTCATAACTATCGTAGCGTTTTTTGTTTACTTTGAGGAAATTATATAATTACTAGCTGACCCGGCAAACGTTGTGATGCCATATAAATTATTTCTAGCTGCCCGGCGCTACTTCATTCGCGTGGTGTTCTACATCCTACCCTACTCCTACCCTACTCCTACACTACTCCTGCCCTACTCCTACCCTACTCCTACCCTACTCCTACACTACTCCTACCCTACTCCTACCCTACTCCTACCCTACTTCTACCCTACTCCTAACCTACTCCTACCCTATTCCTACCCCACTCCTACCCTACTCCTACCCTATTCCTAACCTACTCCTAAGTAAAACGCAGATTGATTGATAGAACTATACATGAATATTCGATTGCCATCTTGCGGGTCTGTGCATGGATCAGAATAATATAAATAATTGCGATTAAAAAACAGGGGTTGATCGTATAAGGAAATAAAAATCATGAAAAAATAAAAATTTTGTCCAAAAAAAAGTTAGGGGTGGACAACCTTTATCACTTAGGGGTATGAAAAATGGATAGTAGCCGATTCTCAGACCTACTGAATATGCATATAAAATTTCATAAAAATCGGCTAAGCCGTTTCGGAGGAGTATGGTAACTAATGTTATATATAATATTATTGTTTATTTGTGAATAGCAAATGACGATCTTATTTTTACATACTTTTCAGGCGCTCAATCTTTAATTTGTGGCTCGAAGCGACCGACATCTGCCCAGAGAAGAAGAAGTTTTCAGCGAAAGTTGGGGCCGTAACCGCTGGCCGTCAACACTGCTCTCTTTATAAAGCAACATTATTTAAATAATTCAAAAACTAAGTCTTAAAAACTAGACTGCCTTACCTTGAAAATCAAAACATAAAAATGCAAGACGGAAAATTAAAACCAAAATTTTCAACGTACTTAAAGTTACATTTAAAATAAACTAAAGTAGCTTCTTTGTGTCCAAGTATGCGTACTTAATGCAATTTGTCTATTACATTTAAATAATAATGTATTTAAACGCAGGAATATTGCATTCCTACATAATATATTATAGGTACTCAAGATCCATTTGTGGTTTACGAGATTTTAAGATAATTTCCGTGCAGCCGTCACAAGATAATGTGGTTTTTTGTTTAGAAATAGGGGAAATACAAATGAATATGACCACAAAGAAATCCAATACCAACCTGTATGTATGGCTATGACCATATAAAACACTCGATTTGTGGTCAGGAAGTACTTAAATGTTTTGAATGTTCTATTTATTCTCTTACCTATGTATACTGCACCTATAACTACTAGGTTGTGCACTACAACTACAGCTTTATTAAGTCTATCTTTAGCTGCATTGACCATAGGCCTCTCCATGATATTAGAAACTAAAAAAAAACTAAACTCCTGAAATACCCTGATGACCTAACGAAAAAACTTGTCTTCGATGTAACTCTGTGCCCACGCAAGGGATGGGACCCTTGTCCTTACAGCTGCCGTCAGACTAGCGACGAGATATTTGAATACGTAAATGCAAAATTGAATTAATCTAGATAACACCTCCGAGACACATACCTATGGGTACGCGGTATGTGCTTAGTCACAACCTATCTGCAATCTCTACTTACACGGACAGACAACACGTACGAGTACATGTTATGGTTAATTGTTCACAATTATAACATTATTAAAATTTATATGTCTTGGCGATAATCGGGCTTAAGCGGAAGACGACACTTATGGAACTGTAAAACTTAGTAATTAATCGAGCATATTATTATTATAATTATGCGATGAATGAGAAGAGGGAATCAAACATCAAGGATGGCAGGAAACATTTCCAAATCCATTATTTTATTATGGCGTTTTTCCATATAAGACCGACGTTGTACCTCACCTATTACCTTCGTACATCAACATGGTTTTACTATATATAATAACAGGAAGTACATTGGAAAATATCAATGATCCCATAAACCTAAACAGATATTAGCGCCGATTCCCTCGTTCACAAACTAAACTAAATTTAAGTCAGTGCATCTTTTTCTTTCTATTTCACTAAGAAAAGGACAGAAAATAAATATTAGTTTAGTCCTGTCAAATTAAGATACTCCATAGACAAATTAGACGTGATTAAAAACATGGCTACTAAAAATACGTCAATTTACGACAGGCGCTGACTAATTTGACAGGACTAAACTAATACTTATCTTTTATCCTTTTCTTTATGAAATAGAAAGAAAAAGAAGCACTGAACTAAAATTTAGTTTAGTTTGTGGACAAGGGAATCGGCGCCAATAGCATCCATTCTAATATACTTAATCTCTAGTTTCATGATATTATAATCTATTTAACTATCTTCTATGTAAATCAAACTGGACCCTTGGTTATATTTATTTTAAAATGTTTGTTATTTCAAGTTTTGTACGTTTCAAGTTTTTTATGGAAAGAACAATTGGAAAAGTTTCCCGGAAAGTTTTCTAATTCGGGAAAAACTGAACGTCAAGGACTTTCAGTTTTCTATGGGATTTAGGTATGATCTATTGAAATGGAAAAATATTGGACAAGACATTGTCTGTCGGGTCAGCTAGTTTTGAATAGTTGTTGTTGAATTAGCTTAGATATCATGCCGTTTCCATATACCTAATTTTCAATTTTATTGCGCTTTGTGTTCTTTTTGTTGCAATTAAAAAGGTCCGACTCAGTGCACACTAGGTTATATATAGGTTATAATAATTATATGTATGCAGAAAAAAAGAATAACCAAATATGCTTCCTTAAAATTATTTTCTTAAAGACCAAATTATCATGTGGATTACTTAAGTGAATAAAACCTAATTTTAATAAAAAAAACTTAGTTTTTATTCACATTATCCGCAGCGTTTAACGTTCATAGTTTTAAGTACTTGACTCATTAATGCTGGACAACTCAGTTGAAATATGGAAATACAACCACAACAAAATCAAACATCATCATCATCATCTCTTGCTTCCCAATCTATTCGTAGCGCAAAATGTGTTTTTCTTTCATACTTCTGTATTCTTCTGCATTTATTTTAAGAGTACTTAATCTCGGTAGTCAGTTAGTAAAACAACGAAATCATACCTACCTGTATATTTTAATCGATCGCACTTATAGGCACGTGTTAACCTTAAAGCAATCGTATATAATTAGCATAAATATTTATCTAGTTCTATTCGATTCGCAATAATGGTAAAATAATAATCGAAATGATCGAGTGATATTGGCGTGCCGGCTCCTTACAGAATATTTAGAATATTCTGTTAAGTTTTCTTTAAAAACTATTTAATGGTCCGTGTTTATATGTTCATGTATTTAGCGCCTTACACGATTAAGTAGTATTAATATGTATTTATTGGCATACAGTCAATGTAGCGAATATATTAAGTAAGTTGCATCGGTTGCGCGTGGCATTTAAAATGTTTGAAAATAATAGTCTTCGCGTAGCACTATGTCTGTTTGGCCCTTTAGCATAAACTAACAAGTACTGATGTGAATTTGTATGTAGTTACTGACTTGCGTCAAAGGAAAACACCGCAAGGGAACTTAGATATGATGGTCTGAAAATCACCAACATGCAGTTTAGTGACATGCGGTGGCCAATGATAGTTGTTTCTCTGTTATTAAAGAGAAAAATAACGTAATAACGAACTGCGAGGAAGAAGAAAGTTAAATTATTTGCCATATGTCAGCTAGCCACGCCAATATACCAACAAATATAAAAAAAACTATACGTACTCAAGCTAAAAAATAATTAATTAAAATGTAAATAAAAACTTCCTACCCAAATAAAGCCTCCAGGCATAAAGGGCGTGACAGCTTACATATTTATGCATTGCTGGGTTCTGTTCACATAGCTGTCACTTGAAGTCACAAATGGTAAACTAAGAACATCGAAGTAAAATAAATAAATAAGTTAATAACAATATCCTGTCAGTAAGCTAATTCTGGAGAAAGAACGTAAACATTGTCTTGCGTTAAATTAGGGCGACCAAGTATTCTTATCGTGTAAGTAGTTGTTGATGGAATAGGATGCCTTTGAATAAAGATTGGATTTTACTGGAGCTTTAAACGCATTAAAAGGCAAGTCTAGCAAAGAAGAGGGTACCTATCTTGTTATAAAAGGTTATAGCAAGCTCAACAAATGAGTTATGAACCTTATGAAGCCGGTAGGTATACAAAGTGCTTTGCATATTAATGATAATTACCTACTTTTGAACCAGCTATACCGGCCACTAGCTACATACGTCATGACTGTACTATGATCAGGTTCACACATATTTTAATCTGCATTATTTTTAACTCGGCTCAATGTGCGTCAAGGAGTTTCTTTTTTAACTTTGGACAGCAAAAATGTGAAAGGAGACACTTAGAATTTGAATGCGAAGTGGTCGATGGACCAATAGCGATACGGTTTTGATATTTGTGTAGGGGTTCATCTATACCCTTGTGCGAGCGGTCCTCAAAATCTGACCCGACGGATTTTGAGCAAAAAAAACGCATTTAGAATTCACAGGAGTCAGCAAGAAAATGGGCATTTTACAAAAAAAAATTGGGACAGGACAGGACTCTGTATATTATAAAAATGCAATTTTCTCAAAATTGGGCAGATTTTAATGCAACTTTGCACAAAGGTAAAGATAAGGTATCTTTACACAAATACCACAACCATATCGCTATTGGTCCATATACCACTTTCGCTCAGTCCCCTTTACGTCAATAAAGAACATGGATTCTGAACAGTTCGCGGTTTACCTTTTGTATAAATAGCAGCCACCTGTCAGTCCAGAAAATAAAAAGGCAAACATATTTTACTTGTAAATGGCGTCCGTTGGTCTGCCTGTCTATGTCTACCTACCTTCTCAGCCGATTTTCGCACTGCTAGCTTAAAATATTATTTAAATATTTGAACCGACTTTCAGAAGGTTTTCTTTACCGCCATAAATATGCGGTAGTTTTCTGTAAAATTACTTATTAACAAAAAAGTTATGTTCTATAATGACTCTATATGACATGTAAAATATTTTCTTCAAGTCAACATGTAGGTAGGTAACCAGAATCTACTTTGAACTAAAGGCAACAATTAAGTAGGTATCCGATATACTTAACCTGGAGATTCTTGAAATAATTTCTAATTACTGTTAAATACTAATTAATTTTACTATCTTTAACCGACTTCAAAAAAGAAGTTCTCAATTCGTATTAATATATATTTGATATATGTTTAATTGTTCATCGATTTTTTCATCAATTGTGAACCGATTTTGAAAATTCTTCATTTGGTAGAGTGAGTTTGCGCGGTAGTCCCTTATAGAATTATGTTTTTTTTTTTAACTTTGCTTTGGTAGTTTTTGAGTCGGCTTCAATAATACGTATTTCATCCACTTGGTGTATGTTGATGAACGAAGGAACAAACAATGTGGAAAAAGGTAGAATACAAAACTAATTTGAAACAAATAAGTAATCAATGTTTTTAAAAAAATGTAAACGTACTAACATAAAGTCGTTAACCTTTCTAGATATTCAACGTTTGATTGTTTTCCAATTCTAATGTGACCCAGGTTCTTACATTTTGAACCATTATATCCCTCAATTTTCTTGCTGAAGCAGGTACCCACTGAGGATATACTACAATCAAAAGTCAGTTAGACAGTGGACGGTTCTGAGGGCCTAGACAAATAACGATCGCTTTCAAAGCGTTTCGTGTTTCCACAACGACTTTCAATAGACTAGACCTAATAGACGTAATAGATAGCTTTTCGGTAGCTTACGTCAGCCCCATAAGTACAGACGCCAACACATCAAGCTACTACAATCTGTAAAATTTCTTTAATAGATTTTCAACGTTATCGCTAAAGCCGCTAAAGTTAGTGAGCAGTTCAAGGTTGATTGGAAAAAATTGACAGTTTCGGGTAGCTTGACCTGCTGGCGTCTGTACATTTTTGAGTTTTCCATCGTCGTCATCTTTTAAGAGTCACGATGAGCGGCCTATTCTTTACTGAAAAACTTGTAAATAAGTATAAAATGTGCAGAAATTCATTTTATTAAATTAATACTATGTATTAATAAGTATTATTAATACATAGTAGTATCTAGTTCTAAAGTTCAAAAAGTCACCTGAAGTAAGAATATTGGTGGGTAGAGAACCTATGTGTATAACTTAAATATTAAAATTGGTTTTATGTAAGTGTAGTTAGTACGCACGGCGACACATCAAGCCGCTCATTCTAGCGTCGCACCTCATTTCCAGTAAGTATAAGCTGACATATCTTTGTATGAAAAACCTATACAATGTGAGGTCAGCTAAAGTTAGAAATATATAGTTTGATGTGTAGCTGTGTGTACCAATGTCAATATTTAATTAATCCATTAAATTAATCCATAAAACGATGCGGACGATTTTTTTAATGCCCTATGATTCTTTGGCTCATTTTTTCACATGTACATATTAATATTTTAAATGTTAGCTTAGATAATGTAAATCTCATGTTATGAATAAATCCATTAAAGCATAGGTAGGTACTTCTAAAATCAAATGATAAATTATTTATTCTGTAAACGTTTTGGGACTAAATAAACTTCTGTGACTGAGCCATTTTCATACATTTGCACGATAATTAATATTGAAATTAAATTCCCTGTGATTTTTTAAATACTTTTTAAACATTATTAAACATATATTATATCTATATTTAATATATTTTTCGGTTTTATCCGAATGTACTTTCTGAGTTTATCTAAGTTTTTCTGGATTTTTCTGAGTTAATATAAGTCTGAAATTGCAAACCTGTCTTGAGCAAGCATGGTGATCAATCGTGATGTTCTATCGAAATTAACGATTAAAAATACAGTAATATGAAATTTGATTGATCAAAAAAATGTATATACTACGAGGTAATTGCACTTTAAACTACTTAGCACTAATTAGTTTTAGTGCCAAGTTTATTATGATAAGGTTTTTTTTTTTACTGGGTCCAGAACTTTTTAATTTACTATTTCTTGGACGAATATTTGTTTAGTTTTAATTCTGCAAATAAATGTAGCTTATATTTACTTCATAAAAATAAATCGCCTTTTTTTTTTTTTTTTTTTTTCAGGATGGGAAATCATCAAATGACTCCTCCCGCTCTGGGTGGAGCAGAAGGGAGTGTCAGACTCTTACTGACTAAAACCCACCCGTGTTCCTTCCTTAGCCCTTTACATACCAGGGCAGCGGTAACCCTTTCGGACAATCCCGCTACCCCGGCAGGCTTCGGCCCTGTCGGGCCCCGTCAACTACGCTGACATCTCTTTGAGGCGCGCGTGGAACACATACACGCCGTCCGGCACGGGCCTGGTCCTGATCGGACGGAGAGCTACCCATTGCTCTCCGCCCGCAGGCCCGCGCCTACGGTGGCCGGGAGTCGTCACGCGGCTCCCGACGCCCGGAGCGTCTCCCTCGGCGGCTGAGGCGTGAGGATCTTTCCCTCGCCCATCCCGCCACCTCCTTCGCTAGCATGACTGCTTCGCAGAAGGAGGTGACCGCCTCCCACTCCCTCTCGCCCCGGACCATGGCTTGCACCAGGGCCGGGCGCGAGAGGTCGCCGCCGCTGCCGATCGCCTCTACGAGGACACGGCGGTGCTCTGCCCAAGCGGGGCAGACCTCCACCGTATGCTCCACCGTGTCCTCTGGGCGATCCTCGCAGTGGTGACACCCGGGCGTCTCCTCCCGCCTGATGATGTGCAGGAACCTCCCGAAACATCCGTGTCCGGAGAGGACCTGCGTCAGGCGGTAGGTGAGAGCGCCGTGACGCCTCCCTAGCCACTCCTCAAAGAGGGGTCTTACCGCCGCTATCGTGGCGTGCCCTGCGCTGGGTTGCGATAGTCGCGCCTTCCATTCCACCATGAGACCGCGCCGGAGGTCCGTCCGCTCCGCAGCGATTTGCCGCGGGTGCAGAGTTTCCCCCCGACGTAGTGCCTCCGCGCGCCAGTCATACAGGCGCGCGAGGACTATCGCCTCCAGATCCCATGGTGGCAGTCCGGCAAGGAGGCTTGCTGCCTCGCCCGAGATCGTGCGGTATCCCCGGATAAGCCTTATGGCTACCACCTTTTGGGGCGCGTTCAGGTAGTGTGCGGCTCGAAGCCGCAGTGAACGCGCCCATACCGGGGCCCCATAAAGGGCCATGGACCGCACGACCCCCGCGTAAAGCCTCCGGCAGGAGGCGTTTGGCCCCCTAAGGTTGGGCAGGAGCCGCTTTAAGGCGGCCCCGGCCCGTTCCAGTTTGGGGGCCAAACGTCGGAAATGCTCGACGAAGTTCCACCGGCTGTCGAGGACGAGACCCAGGTATCTCATCGTTGTCTCGACGCCGATGTGAACCCCTCCTACCATCAGTTGGGATCCCGAAGGTGGCCCGTACCGGGGCCCATGAAAGGACATGGCCTCGGACTTGTGCAATGCCACCTCGAGACCCAACTGCCGGATCCTTTCCACGACTATCGCAACCCCGCGTGTCATCGCGTCGGCCGCCGCCTGATGCGACCTCCCCTGCGCCAGGACCAGCGTGTCGTCAGCGTAGCAAACTACGCTGACGCCATCAGGGAGGTCGGCCCGCAGCACCCAGTCGTAACCGATGTCCCACAGGAGCGGCCCCAGAACCGATCCCTGCGGGACACCGCACGACATCTCTCGCCGGTTCCAATTCCCGTCGCGACCGGGGTAGATGACGGCTCTGTCCGTCAAATACGCCCCGACTATTCGACGGAGGTAAGTCGGCACCCGGTGATACCGGAGTGCCTCCCCTATGCAGCTCCAGGGCAGGGTGTTGAACGCGTTGGCGATGTCGAGTGACACCGCCACGACCACCCCACCCCGGGACACCGCGTCCCCCGTCGTGAGGGCTCTCACGCGCATGATGGCGTCCACCGTCGAGCGCCCCTTGCGGAAGCCAAACTGGCACTCCGCAAGATCCGGCCCCGTCCTCACCAGGTGCCCGACGAGGCGGCCCGCAATCACTCTCTCAAAGAGCTTGCCGACCTCGTCGAGCAGCACTATGGGCCGGTATGCGGACGGAGAGTCCGCAGGGCGCCCTGGCTTCTGAATGAGGACCAGCTTCCCCGTCTTCCAACGGAGTGGAAACTGGCCTCTCTCCATGCATGCGCTTAAGAGCGCCTCCAGTCGAGGCCCGAGAGCCCTCGAGGCCAGGACCCAGGCTTTACCCGGCAAGCCGTCGGGTCCCGGGGCGGTATTTTTGGCCTTCAGCCGGCCTACCGCCGCTCTCAGATCTACCCCGGTCACTACAGGGGTGTCGTCGTCGTCATCCGCGTGGTCCGCTTCGGGCACCGCAAGTGGCGGAGCCATAGGCGGGGGAGTATGCTCCCCCCGTGAAGGGAACAGAGCGCTCACCACCTCCTCCACCAGCTGTGGGCGGAGACTCTGCGTCAGCGGGGGGGCCCATGTGCGGAGTTTATTCCGCACCATTCTGTAGGGGCGCCCCCATGGATCTCTGTTCAGAGTCTCCAGCATCTCCTCGCGGGCCATATCCTTGGCCCGCTGAACAGCCTGTTGGAGGGCGGTCTTCGCCGCTCTGTACCCCTCGTATAGCTCCACCTCCGTGGCTTCCGCATCCGGAGGGCGGATGCGGAGCCTGCGGTGCCTGGTGTACCGGTGTCGCGCGTCGACGCACGCCTTGCGTAGCGCCCCAACCTCCTGCGACCACCAGTACACCTGACGTCGGGCGCATCCTGGCCGGACTCGGGGCATTGCCACGTCACAGATCTCGGACATGGCCTCCCGGAACCACTCCACCTCATCGTCAATATCAGCAGGCCTGTCCGGTGAAAACACCCAGGCCTGCACGATCGAGGCTTCCAGGAGAAGCTCCCGGTCCAGCTGCTTCAGCGCCCACCGCGGACCACTCGGGGCCTGTTGGACCAGCGCACTAGAGGGCTGGGTGGAGACCTCAAACCGGATATACCGATGATCGGAGTAGGTCTCCACCTCCTCCATGACGCGCCAGTCAATGACACGCTGTGACAGAGCGGGGCTGGCGAACGAGATGTCCACCACCGACTCGCCCCGCATCCGCACACACGTAGGAACAGAACCCCGATTTAGGACGACCAGGCCTGTTTCCAGAGCCCAGTCCTCCACCATCCTGCCCCGCACATCCGTGCAACGGGAACCCCAGGCCAAATTCTTGGCGTTGAAGTCCCCGAGCACTAGCACGGAGAAGGCGTGGTTTCTGGCGACGACGACACTCAACTCTGTTAAAGAGTTCTGGAACTCGGCGAGAGTTCGGCTCGGAGAGAAGTATACTCCCACTACTACAATCTCTCCGAACCGTGCTGCTACGCACCCCTGTCCCCTCGTGACACCTTCGAGGGACGGGGTACCGGCGGCGGCCGACGAAATTATGGCCACTGAGCCGTTTAGGTCCTCCACCCAGTCATCCCTGGGCGGGACAAAGTACGGCTCAGCGACCACGGCGACGTTAATCGACCACTGCGCCATGCTCTGGAGCAACAGGTCCTGAGCGCAGGCGCAGTGGTTGATGTTCGCCTGGAGAAGGCGTAGTGGAGGAGTTATTACTCCTCCATTTCAGCCCCCTCCCGGGCCCTATCGGCAGTGGTGGCGGCGGCGGCGGCGGCGGCGGCGGCGGCGGCGGTGGTGGCGGCGGCGGCGGCGGCGGCGGCGGTGGCGGTGGCGGCGACAGTGGCGGCGACGGTGGTGGTGGCGACGACGGCGGAGGGCCTGCCCTTCCTCCTGGCTTCGGCGGGTGGAGCGCAGGACTTGCTCCCCGCCCGGTGATCGGCCGGCTTGCCAGCAGCCGCACATACGACGCAGTGCGGCGCGGCGTTGCACGAGCCGGCCGTATGTCCGGGCTTGCCGCAGCGGAAGCACAGAGTGCTGCGGTCCTCTAAGGTGCACTGGACGCCCACGTGGTGCCCCACGAGGCATCGATAGCACCTTAGAGGTCTGGGCTCCATCAGCTTGACCTGCGCTGACACCCAGCCCACCAGGAGCCTTCCACCCTCCACAATTTTCCTCGCCGCCGTCACGGGACAGCTTACCGTTATGGTTCGCATACCCGTGAAGTCAGGACGTAGGGCCGTAGCGCCTTCACCTGGTCGGCCAGACACCCGCCCGTCCTGACGACGGCGGCTACCACCTCTGCCCCCGTCACCGAGTCATCCAGGCCCACAATGCGGATATCCGCGCACTTGACGGGCCTGGAGACTCGAGCCTCGTCCGCATTGAGGGACGCCCTTAGCTTTTCAGCCAGGGCGTCTGCGGTGGGGCCACTCGTCGCACCGGGGACCTCCAGCATGCGGGCACCAGTGGCGGTCACCCTATGCCGGAGGCCTCCGGTGATCCCCAGCTCTTGGAGATCCACTGTCGCTCTCGCTTTGGCGAGCACGTCGCCGTAGGTCACCCCCCTCTTGACCGCGTCCGGCTGTAGTGTGATGACTACAGCCGCGGTCTTGGGGGAGCGAAGCCTAGCCGCAACGGCTCGCTCCTTGCGGCGCCTCCTCTGCGCCTTTTTTCTGGCCGCCTTGGCCGCCTTCTTTTTCTCCCCGACCACCTGCCACTCGGTGTTGGTCGTGGGAGATTTGTTCTGGGGAGGCGTAGGCTCTGGGGCCTTCCCCTCCCCAGCCGTTCTGCCCTTTTTCCGGGCTGGCACCGCGGGTTTGGCGGCAGGCGCCGATTTCGCCGGCGCCGAGGCTCCACCAGCCGACGTCGGTTTCGCCGGCGCCGGGGCTCCTCTTGCCGACGCCGGTTTGGCCGGCGCCTGGGCCCGGCCAGACGGCCCGGGTTTAGGGGCGGCAGCGGCCGCGTACGAGGCCGCCTTAGGCCCTGGGGCCGTCCTACCCGCCAAGGGAGGGCGCAGAACGATACCCTCCAGGACGGCGAACCGCGCCTGGAAGGTCGCCAGCTCCTGCCGAACCAGGTTCAGGACCTGGTTCTCCACCGGCACGGGCTGGCTTGGTGGTGGGATTGTCTGCGCTCTGGCGGCCGCTCGCATCCCGGCCAGGTCCGCTCGGAGCTCCTCATTCTCCTTTCGGAGGAGCTCCATGGCAGCCGTCAAGCGGGCCACCTCCGCCCGCATATCGGACGTTACGTCCGGCGGGGGCCCGATGTGGATGGCTTCCGCCGCCGCCATGATGGAGGCCTTGGCCGAGACTATGGCCCTGTTTTTAGAAGTCTGTAACTTCTTCAGGGCCACGTCCCGGATCGCGGCCTCCACGACCTCCGCGAACCTCTTTTTGCGGTCCGCATCAGGGCCGCCAACCTCCGCCGCCTCGTCACTAGAGGTCTCTGATGCGGACGCGCGATCAGACCCCCCCTCCTTCTTTGCGGGCTCCTCCGCCTTCTCTGCGGCCTCCCGAGCAGTGAGCCCCCTCCCTACGCCCCGCTCTCGGGCTCCTCCCCGCCTACTGGTGGGGATCTTTCTGGCCGAAGCCAGCTCCCAGTCAGAGGACGACCCCTGGCCGTCCACTGACCTTGGCCGCTTGCCCTGTGCCTTTCTCTTGGCAGCGGCCGTCTTCTGGTCACGGCGAGAGCTCACTGAGCCTCCCGTGCTCCCTCCTCCAGATGCGGCGTCGGACTCCGACCCCGCATCACTCCTCACTACGTCCTTTGGGTGTTTGGGTGTTTTTTAAAAATTTTCCATATTGTTCCCACGAGTAAAAACTTTGTGTACCTGCTCAAATTATGTGGTTCGCACTAGTGACTAAATCAAGCTACCCATTAGCCAAGCTTACTACCTCCCTCACGGTGCGCCGCCGCTTGGAGGTTTGGGGAATTTTTTATAGAGGTTAATCTTCCTCGCGGTCCGGGCGGTTAAGCCAAGACCCTCGACCCCCGTCAAAAGTCAGAGACATGACCTTGACAATCTTCGGGGCTACGATATTAACGGTGGCAGGAGGGGGGGGTTATCCCCTCCTGCCTGCCCGGCGGCAGGGTAAGTGCACACCAGGCCCGCTCTTACTCCACACAGTAGCCGCTCTGCTCCTCATAGCGGCTTGTGTGGAGCGTTCCTCTTGGCAGAACATTAGCATGCGGGCAGCGAGATCTCATTGGGAAAAAATCCCACTGAGAAATAGCTGCCCGCACCCCAGGATGCACCGGCCCGAAAACTGGTCTTCCCCCCGGACGTATCCAGAAGGGAACTCCAGTCCCCAGGCACACGTGGAGGTTTTCTGCCCTGGCACCCCGCCTCCTCAGACCTTGATAAATCATTTATGAAAATGTTGTGTATTGGATAAATCCGCTATTTTTATTTATATTATATATAATAAACGGAAGTCCTGATAGTAGTTTGTTCATAATTGACTACTGAATAGATTTCAGTAACTTTTAATATCAGTATTTTTTCATACTGACCGCTGATTGAGTCAAAGAAAATTAAACCTTATTTCAAAGTAATAAGACTCCATTTTAAATGCAAAAAGTAATGCTAGGGTTAACACGATTTTCTTAATAACAATAGTTAGCTTTAAAGAATTTAAGTTTTGGTCATTGTATTATGCTTTTAACTCAATACTCTAATTGGGGTGTATGAGGTCTTGCGTTTATTATGTTACATATTGTATATCCCTATAAAAGAGCATATATTGATTAAAATCTGATATAACAAAAATGCCATATGTTATAAAATCAATACAAAACCAATAAGCTTCACTAAAAAACTTGAAAACAATGCTTCTATGACAAATAATTTCCAGCCAAAACCTATGGTATGGATTCGGACCTTAATATTTAGCACAAAAGCAAATAAAAAAAAATACACAGACATATATACAATTGAAGCATCTATGTGTCTACATGACCTACAACGTTCTCACATTCACAAAATAGAAAATAATCTATGTAAAGGAAACCGCGTTAAGCCATTGGTCCCTGCTGTCATTCTTGGATCTTTGACAGTCGTTACGGGTCATCAGAAGCCCGAAAGTCTGACAACCAGTCTTACCAAGGGGTATCGTATTACCCAGCAACTGGGTTGTGGTGGTCAGATAGGCAGTCGCTTCATGTAAAATACTGCTATTCAGCTGCATCTGGTTAGACTGGAAGCCGATAGTTGGGACAAGGCTAAGTAGATGATTTTTTTTTTAATTCTAATTTTGTTTAGGGGCTTTTATCAAAGAGGCAGATGATGAAAGGAAAATAAATGAAAACGACATGATTTTCATTACAACTGTAACAAATCTAAATACAATAAAAGTTATCTAATATTTCTAGATGGCACATTACCTGCAGTGCCTACCGTAAACCATTCAGAATATAAGAACAGCACCCTAATTGCGTAACACGCGATAAATCGGAATCTGAATCATTTTGAAGCAAATTGCTATTCCATTGCTTCATAAGTTTGAAAAATTTGTCTGCTCAACACGTAAATAACGCAATGAATGTTGTTGAACTGTCAAAATGAAACCGATTCCGATTGATCATGTGTTACGCAATTAGGGTGCAGATCAATACTTGACAGTAGATCTCTCGCAAAAAATCCTCTCCGAAAATCTCTCAATTTCCGTAGCAATAGAGATTTTCGGATGCGGGTAAACATACCATGTTCTCGTGAAGTGAAGCGGTCAGGGCCCTAATTCATTATGACCACTTAACGATTCCTTACTTCGAAACCACGCCAATTCGTTAGCTAATCACATCAATGCCGCGTTCATTTCGCGCGGTTACGTTCATTGTGTCATAGAGATTAAGGCCCCAGTGGTCTGTCGGTATCACACATTTTTGCAAAAATGCGGGTATTTTTTGAACAGGCCATTACATTTTCCTTGTGGTTATTGTACTCTATTGTCTGTACCAGCAGAGGTACATAATTGGAACCTTTCCAATTTTATGTTGCACGCAGTAGGTACTTACTTTCATTTTTAAGGAGAACCTCCATGTTTTTGAAATAGGTTAAAAATTAAAGTAAAATCGTCCTGTTTAGCAACTTAGTGTTTTCAAAAGTATCTCAATGTGTGCTTTTATAATTTCTAAAGTGACGATATAATCGTGCACGTCCACGTATAAGTCCATAAAATGTATGGAAATGTATGGTTTTCTGTTCTGTTTTTCATTGTCTGTTTATATATGTGTGTACATAAATGGTTAAATAAATAAATACGTGCACGTTATAACGTTATCATGGACGGTAAAAGCGTCTTCATATATTTCTACACATTTTACTTCTCTGTGTTATCGTGATGCCGTGACGTGGGCGTGGACGTCCACGATAATAATTATCGTCACGTTAGAAATGATAAAATTGCACATTAGGTGAAAAAGCCTGACGAGGGACTTGAGACATAAATACCGAATGAAACTCTTTAATCGATAACATCAAATTACCAGTGATTACAGCAGCATTCGCTTGTTCATTGTTTATAAAAAAATAAATAAACTTTCAGAAATCTGTGCCTCTGATTTGATTAATTTGTCAAGGTAGGAGTCGACTTCCGGATTTATTTCACATAATTATAAAATTGTTTCTTGTAGAAGGCGGTTTTTACGTTACGTTTTTACGTTTACGTTTTTAATTTGTTCAAGACGATTCAGATGAAATTTCTCAGCATTTTCAAATTTATTTATTTTGGTAAATTTTATTGTGCTTTTGTGACATTCCCTGTTGGTGTGCCTACAAAACAAGTTCAAATACGTGCAACGTCCAAATCATTCTAAAGATACAAAAGTATTTCCAATCTATCGTCGCTAATTAGGGTAGTTTTTTTTCTTAGATACGTTGGTAGATAATAAAAATAAATATGTCAATTTTAATTTGCTTGTTTTATTATAAATAACTAAACACTATTTACAACGAGTCGCGTTCGATACGAACTCCTGGGCTACGTTTCGCTAGGACTAGAGATGCACTCAGTGGTGGTGAGCGAGCAGGACGGGGGCGTGTGCGGCGTGCACGGGCGCTTGGTGAGCGGGCGCTGAGTTGGACACCACCGCGTTAAAGCCGTTGTGGTCGTCAGCGGTGTACTGCACATGGCGCACGGCGGTATGATAAGGTTTTTTTTTTTACTGGGTCTAGAACTTTTTAATTTACTATTTCTTGGACGAATATTTGTTTAGTTTTAATTCTGCAAATAAATGTAGCTTATATTTACTTCATAAAAATAAATCGCCTTTGTCTTTATTCAACTCATACTCCCATTTTAAAATACTTCGTGACTTTCCTGAGCAAGGAGAAAAAGGGTCAGTATCCATTGTGTTGTAAAAACAGCATCATTACCTGTTATGTTTTCAGAATGTTGTTTATCAATAACTTTTTCATACCTACTGTTAAAAAACTAAAAGTAGTGCATACCCACCAAGTGATCAAGGCTATTGGGCTATAATGTAAGGCTATTGGGCTATAATGTAAGGCTATTGGGCTATAATGTATGGCATTTGTTGATGTCTGTCTTAAAAATACATTTAACAGCACAGGTTTTTTACTGCCGCGGGAATACCCTTTAACTAGAAGATACGACTGGTTTACCAGATAAGATACGTCAGCAGTGGACTCATTTTATTGTTGCTTATTTAAAAGTGAATGTAGTTAAAACTTGATTATTTGTAGCGGAAAGAATGAGGACTAAAAAAAAAATCAGTTGATCCATACATTATGTCGAGATAAACGAACATAAATGTATGGAACAACTGATTTTTTTTTCAAAATTTCAGGGTTGGTCCCGTAGTAAAAGTTGTTCATAATTATGAGTACCCATTTTAAGCATTAAAACGATCAAAATTTAACGGTGTATATTATATACAAGTATAAAATTAAAAAAACAAGAAAAAGGGAGGAGCTCATTGAGCAGAGGAGGGCACAAAAAATTCGACCGCATCGCTGTCAATGGGATAAGTGCCCAAAAGGCTGGCAGCATTACCACGTTGGGTGGCAATGTTTAGAGTATGTAGCAGTATTTGTCTCTCCTTAATTTTAATCCACCCAAAGGTAAAAGATCGCTCTCAGCGCCGACCGCCCATTGTGTCACCCTTTGTAAAATTTACATATTTAGTTCTGTAATCTATATGGTGTACATAATAAAGAGTAATCTATTCTATTCTTGGTCCCCCTAGAAGCAGACGGGTATATTTTGTGTGTATACGTACGTGTGTGTGTTAAAGTTTGTAAGAGTTATTTCGAATAAGACTCACTAAGGTGATTCTACGTTTTATACCATAGTTCATGTAGTTATACGTTTGTTTCTTGTTGCCAAGTGGTGTTGATTTGTAAGGTTTTCTTGTAATTTTCCACGGGTTCGTTATACCGCTAATATTTCGGGTTTCTGCTACAGTGTTAATAAAACATTCAAATTGAAATAATGCCTTAACAAATTGAAAGACAAATGCGTAAGGGCTGGGTAGACAACGTAAGCAACTCAAATATTTGTCTTTGAACGCAAATGGATTATGTTAAAATTGCTTCCGTTTAGTGTTCTTGGTACCTACTGTTTATGCCTACGCTAATAATCACATAAAAGGGGAAAACCTCACTGTCATCATAATAATGTGACTGAGGCTTATAACCAATTGATACTTACATACGTGAGAGTAAGGCTCTTTGTACACGGTACGGTTTCTTTACGGTACAGCGTATAAACCGCGCCGTAGAAAAAATGTGCCCGTCAACAAGCTTCCATAGTGCTCTGTCGTGTAGCGACAAGAAAAGCTAAACTTTAAAGTCAAGGGTAAAATTAAATTAAAGAAAGGGAGGTAGAAAACAATTAAAGAGATATTTACAAGCAATTAAAAGATGGAGATGGACTGAAGAGTGGTGTGTAGTATGTGGAGGTGGGGTGTATGGATGACGATGCGTGATAGGTGGGTTGAGGAGGCTGAGGTGGAGAACCAGTTGGAGCTGAAGAGGTAGACCAACGCGAGGCAGGTGCCAGCGACAGGTGCAGGTACAGGTGCAGGTGCAGGTGAGGGCAGGTGCTGGTGCGTGTGCGGCACGGAGGACACCCGTAGGAGGGCCCACGCAGCAGGACAGGACGCAGTACGGCAGCAGGAGAGAGAGGCACGGCGGGGACGCTGTCAGCCCGCCAGGTGAGGCGGCCCTCGGATGAGGCGCGGCCCAATAGATACAGGCGGATCTTCGGAGTGCTCCGGCAAGGCACGGCCTAGTTGGTACAGGAGTGTCTTCTCAGGCTGCCCTCGGATGAGGCGCGGCCCAATAGGTACCTACAGGAGGCCTTCACGAAGGACGGAGGACGGAAGCGTAGGCAGGGTCCGTCAGGTACCGGAATAGAGAGTACGCTGGGTGTTCCCGGGATAGGTGACCCTGGAGCATCAGGCTTTTTGTTGTATTTGCTTTAGAAGCGACACCCGAACTGATCCTTGCATTGCGTGGATCTATTATGTCAACTCGTAGAATAACATCATGTAGAAAATATGAATTTGAGATATGATGGTGGCCATGATTAATTTTGCAGAAGTTTCAATGTAAAATCAGCTAAAAAGATACAGGCCGGTAAGGATTTCAAAGGAAAGTCGCAATTTGTCACCAAGCTACAGATTCAGTCGGTGTGTAATTAAAAAGATATTAAAGAATTCAATTTCCCCATACAGTGGTGCAAGATGGTCGATCTAGCTCTTCGACTATACCTTACTAATTGAACTTATTATATCTCCTAAACTAAGACCCGATTAGATCTGTGACTTGGTGAAAAATTGCGACTAATTAGCGACAAAATATAGGAGAAAACACATCTTCGCTAAGTGCCCTAGTTTTTGAGATATAAATGTGGCCCTGCTGGGGAGACTCTCTCCAGATCGGCCACCTATAAACCCTTATATCTTTTGAACCAGTGACCGACAAATTCTGATATTTGGCGACAAATTTCGACTAATTAGCGACTAATTTTTTGTGTTATCAAAATTAAAATCCCTGATGGTGGCCCTGCCAGAGTCAGTGACATGTGTCTGTGTACTGATTGTGGATAAAACGTGCCGTGAAGAATAATCAGATCAGCGCCTAACGGTAACAGAATGCTTGTTCTTACCTGGAGGAATGAATGAAGATAACTGTGAGTATGTACATTATGTTACAGCTCCTTCATAATCCATAAAACATTGATGACCTACACACGGCGAGTAAACCTTAGTTTTTCGTTGCAAGAAAAGCGTGTGTCTACAAAGGGCCTAATACCACTTTGTTCGTATGGGGAAAGAGAATTGTTATATTTATTATAGACCACAATGTATGATAAACTGCTAACACTCATCGCAGTTCAACGTCAATGCTATGTCACTATTACCTACTATTGATTAAGTAAACAAGTATCGTAGTAAAACATCGCATTTTATCAAATAGCTCTGAAAATGCTACAGGCCACTGCAGGGCAAAGGCCTTCGAGTTCGATCCCTTTCTCCGTCCAAACCTTTCTGTTATGTGCGATTTCCGCAAATTTTGTTTCCGAATATCTACTACCTACTAGTCAAATAATTCACAGCTAACACGAGCCAGTAAAGCTGACTGCGCAGGGTTGGGCCCTGCCAAAATCCCGTTATGATTTATGGTTTTATTTTACTAAGACTTTTGTATTATAGTAGTATTCAAAGTTTCTTTAAGTCCTTCAAAATAGTAAAATAAAGATTAGTGGCAGAGGATTGTTACAAGATAAAATAAATACATTTTCGAGACTTCGACCAAATTAATAAATGTAGATTGGCTTTAACTATTATAGTTATTAGTATTTTCAGGGTTAACATTTTAATACTAGTTGATCATTAACCAGGATTGATCGGGATAATTTAGATTCATCTTTATAAAATAATATTCATTTCAAAGTTTACGTAATTTAGTAGTCACGTTCCTAAAACCGAGTGCTAGCAATTCCCTAGTTCGGAAACCAAATGCGAAACAAAGATTTTCCATCCGATGTACCTTATGTTTTCTCGTATTCTTTTTTCATTAAGGCCAAATTATCTCAAACGGAACTATTTAATTATATTTAATTATAGCTTGTTATATCTTAACATTTTGAGAAAATTAAAAAAAAATACAATTATTAATAAATTATTATACGTGTTAAAGTGGCAAATTTTCATTTTTATTTTGCTACAACACGCAAAAATTATGTTTGTTTGGTTTTTTGCTATAATCATAACATAACTACTAACACACAAGGGCACACATTTCTAGCAATGAAATAAATCAAAAGTTCTTTTCAAATATTTTTTAAAATAAATACCGACATTAATTGCAGTTATTAATAATTTGACTATCAAGGTTCTTCAGATTCTTTTTCTTAACATTGATTAATGTAGGCCTAATTACACTGGTTCGTTCACTGGATTTTGTATACCTATAGAATTCTGACTAACTGAACTAGCTATAGCTGTGGGTTGCATTATACCCTTTTGAAGCAGGGTGCAAACATTTTGTTTTTATCTTTTTATCACATTTTAATGTCCATGAGCAAACATATTTAACGTAAAGTCTATTTAAATGCAAAAGCAGAGAGTACTTCGACAACATAAGAAAACATTTTTAAATAAACTTTTTATTTAATTTCGATAGGGCAAAATTTTAAAATTTTTTATTACCATTATCCGTGGACACTTTTCTTGACCTTCATCGCCGGTTATTAATAACATAGGTACATACATAATTACATAATGTGGATTACTCGTGTAAGTAAAATAAGTCGGCAAGTGATCAGTCCGTCATTTTGCTGAGAGTTTTAAGAAATAACATGTTAACTTTGTTTGGGTCTGCTATGCATGGAATATTTATGATTATTCAGAGTCAATGTTTGTTTTATTGAGTGATGTTTACTGTAAGCCTTAAAAAAAGGGCGAGACATAATAAACAAAACCTTTTAGTTTATTTAATAATTTTTTTATAATATAAGTTATGCTATGTTGTTTCGTTCGTTCTACCAATTTACATAAATAGCGTATAAAGATCCAATTATTTTTAAGAACCTTAGGCTTTTTTTTTTTGAGGATGGGAAATCATCAAATGACCCCTCCCGCTCTGGGTGGAGCAGCAGGGAGTGTCAGACTCTTACTGACTAAAACCCACCCGTGTTCCTTCCTTAGCCCTTTATGTTCCAGGGCAGCGGTAACCCTTTCGGACGATCCCGCTACCCCGGCAGGCTTTGGCCCTGTCGGGCCCCGTCAACTATGCTGACATCTCTTTGAGGCGGGCGTGGAAAACATACGCGCCGTCCGGCACGGGCCTGGTCCTGATCGGACGGAGAGCTACCCATTGCTCTCCGCCCGCAGGCCCGCGCCTACGGTGGCCGGGAGTCGTCACGCGGCTCCCGACGCCCGGAGCGTCTCCCGCGGTGGCTGAGGCGTGAGGATTTCTCCCTCACCCATCCCGCCACCTCCTTCGCTAGCATGACTGCTTCGCAGAAGGAGGTGAGCGCCTCCCACTCCCTCTCGCCCCGGACCATGGCTTGAGCCAGGGCCGGACGTGAGAGGTCACTGCCGCTGCCGATCGCCTCTACGAGGACACGGCGGTGCTCTGCCCAAGCGGGGCAGACCTCCACCGTATGCTCCACCGTGTCCTCTGGGCGATCCTCGCAGTGTGCGGCTCGCAGCCGCAGTGAACGTGCCCACACCGGGGCCCCATATAGGGCCATGGACCACACGACCCCCGCGTAAAGCCTCCGGCAGGAGGCGTTTGGCTCCCTTAGGTTGGGCAGGAGCCGCTTTAAGGCGGCCCCGGTCCGTTCCAGTTTGGGGGCCAAACGTCGGAAATGCTGTCGAGGACGAGACCCAGGTATCTCATCGTTGTCTCGACGCCGATGTGAACCTCTCCTACCATCAGTTGAGATCCCGAAGGTGGCCCGTACCGGGGCCCATGAAAGGACATGGCCTCGGACTTGTGCAATGCCACCTCGAGACCCAACTGCCGAATCCTTTCCACGACTATCGCAACCCCGCGTGTCATCGCGTCGGCCGCCGCCTGATACGACCTCCCTTGCGCCAGGACCAGCGTGTCGTCAGAGTAGCAAACTACGCTTATGCCATCAGGGAGGTCGGCCCGCAGCACCCAGTCGTAACCGATGTCCCACAGGAGCGGCCCCAGAACCGATCCCTGCGGGACACCGCACGACATCTCTCGCCGGTTCCAGTTCCCGTCGCGACCGGGGTAGATGACGGCTCTGTCCGTCAAATACGCCCCGACTACTCGACGGAGGTAAGTCGGCACCCGGTGATACGGGAGTGGGAGTGCCTCCCCTATGCAGCTCCAGGGCAGGGTGTTCAACGCGTTGGCGATGTCAAGTGACACCGCCACGACCACCCCACCCCGAAGGTTTGGAATAGTAAAAGTATATCGATGAACTTACTCGCTTATCAACCTAAAAAACTATTCATCAAGGATAAAACTACAAACTATTGTCTTACTAAAACAACAAACTAATAAAAATAACACAAACACCAACAAAAAATACCTAAAACAGTGAAAATAATAAGGAGCTATACAAATGTGCAACCAACAACGTTCTCCACAGATACCCAAAAAGTCAAAGACAAGTTGATAAAGTAAAAGTCGGAAAAAATGGATAAACATATGAAATAAAATACACATCAATTACAGCTACTTACTGGTAAAGAATACGAGAGATTTAATATTATTCACATAACTTTTTGATTGTATCAAGTAATATGTTTCCAAATTTTCCGACGGATAAATCAAATAGATCCAAGATAGAGAAAAACTTATTGAAATTGCATGTGAGGCGACGTAGAGGTGCACTCGCACTGCAGGTTGCATTCGCATAAGTAAGAGCGATGACGGAAACAGGTCGAGTGTGCACGCCCCTAAATGGGTTTTTTGAAACCATCTTCACATATTATTATATAAATAATGTATGCAAAATATTGTAAAACATTTTAAAAGAGTAACGGTGGAGTATCTTGTCCATTCTTCTCCATACGGAAACTACCTTTTGGAAGGGGCGACTAGAATCAATTTTATTTTAATTTTATTTTTGACGTTCAAAAGTGCCTTTTATGTGCCTATTTGAAATAAATGATTTGACTCTGACTTTGAAAATTCATAACAAACAACTCTCTAACATACCGCAAATGTCAACAACTCTATTCGTAGCGATTGAATTTATGCATTGATTCATCGTTTCCTACTCATCATTAGTCGTGGTAAAATTCCGTACCTACCTATCCTATAGGTACGGAATTTTTAAACCTATACGATATCCTGTTGTATTCGTGGAAAATCGTTATTCAGCCAACACGATCTTTTCCATCTAGAAACAATGCAAATGAAGTAAGAAGCACCTAGTTTGTAGTGGCCACAGCCTACCCTAACGCGCTACGCTATCCTAATGTTGATTTCATAGTTAAGTCGGTATTTTTCCGAATCATCGAATTATGTACAAAAAATAATCTCTAAAAAATAAGTCTGTATAATTATAAACTGCTGACGTAATGGAGAATTAATTTATATGAATTATTGCAAAAACCTTCGATCCCGAAATATTCCATGACAAACAAATATCTATATTCGTAGAGGTACTTGACCCAGGTTCTTTATTTCTTTTCCACAAGCGACAGGGCTATGACGTCAAAGCTTGGCAACCAGATTAAAGGACCCTTCCCATCGTGTTGGTCCCACGTCAGCGTTGATGGCAAGTCTCTCACTTACACATGTAAGTGAGAGACTTTGAGCTTGAGTTTGAGTTTGTAAATGTCTATTGTTTCAAAACGACTAAATGCGTTCGTTCAGCCTCAACGTGGCATCTACGCCACTACGCTTCATATGCGTGGAAAGCGGCTACGCCGCGCATTTGCTGCTACGCCGCGTCTACGTCTCTACGCCGCGCCTACGCCTCTACGCCGCGCCGACGCCTCTACGCCGCGCCTACGCCGCTACGCCGTGCCTTCGCTGCTACGCCGCGACTACACCGCTACGGCGCTTCTAAGCCACTACGCCGCGCCTACGCCGCTACGCCGCGCCTACCCTAGTGCTGGGGCTCTCTAGGTATCGCATAGGGTCGTAGCATTATGCTGAGCGAAGGGATATTTTCCCCCAACTTGTTCTTTTTTTTTGTTTATGTTCTTTCTCTGCGTCGTGTTTACCACAAATAAACGTATTTTCTTTCTTTCCGTGCAAATAAACTTTTAATTCACATTTCTCTAAATCTTTTATTTTGACCATTAGCTTGATGTAATTACAACTGCCTACATATAAATGCGCAGTCTATTTAATAGTCCAACAGACGTCAATGGTTCAACAGGTATCGAGCAGGTTATTTTTACAATTTCCAAGTGGCGTCGTTCCACAGACTTGACGAGTGTTTTATATCGTAACTTTATTGTAATTACGATTACTAATTCTCTTTTGTAAGTACATACATACAAAACTGTACTTTATAACACGTCAGTGTAATACATATATCAGCTTTATTTGAATCAAACATTTACCGGGTTCGAGACTCGCTATTACAAGTCATTTTAGATTTTGAACATAAATTAACTTTATGTACTGTTAGATACAATTAAAATACAAACAAAAGGAACGAGATCCAATAGTAAGCAGGTGCGTACGAAATAATTTGAATGGCCTTAGAAAAAAATGCGAAATTACACAAATTAATGCAGCTATTTAAAAAATTCACCATTTCATACTCATTAAATACAGTAACTTGGAACAGGTTGGAAAAAACACTATATATACCTATTTCAAGGTGACGTTAATTTTGGGTTTCTACAGAGCATTCTCATAACAAGCCATAAATAGATTATACGTCATAACATCTCCGATCCAGTTACCGCTGGACCTCACTTAATGATTTATTAAACCACTATTAATTTAATTACGTGTGACAAAAACAGTATGTTAAATGAAAAAAAAATGGCATATCTCATAAAATAATAATGTAATTAGAACCCAAAAACTCGCATGTATGTATAATTGAAATCTATAAATTATAGATTTTCAGGTTTTCGCCTTCACGTAGAGCAAATTGACGGCAGAAACCCAATAATGTTTTAGTTAATAAAAAAAAATCCATCATCAAGTTATTTTTATAATAATTTATTGTGTACAACATATTTATTTCTTACAACCACATTTACATAGGTAAACTAGTCGCGAGAACAAATAAGTAATTCACGCAAAGTGCCCACACACATGGATAGATCCATACATAAATCCTTGTATACATGTGTTATGAGTACATATCTATAAGTAGGTAGAGTAGGTACGGTCGCGGTCATTAATGTAGTATCACCTTAAGGATTGTATTGCTGTGAACGCGCGGTAAAGGCCGTACCTACGTCTGTGTGCATAAAGTGATGTATCAACACAAATTGCTCACCTCATAATTCGCACACTGGCTGGCGTCGAACGAAACAAAAAACATACCGTCGCTTTTGCACAAAGGCTACGTAATTACCAGTGATAGGAATAGGTAGTGCCTATTTGCCTAAACTTCGAAGAACAGAGACAAGAAACGGAGACTTCCTTAGGACTAAATTTTTCCGGGACATCTGTCCCGAAATTCGGGCAACACTTTTAAATACATTAAAAAAATATTTATGTTATTTGGAATAAGTAATTCGTCTATATTTACCTAAAGTTTGCGACTAGACATAACATTTATAATTTATAACTCCATAATAATAACTTATCCTCTATGGGCTCTAAAGGAAAAATAAAACACATAGAATATTGTTGTAACAAATATATGTATTTTATATTATTTTTCAAATATGACGTAATTGGAAAGCATGAAACAAAATGTACGTACGGAAAAAATAAACGTAAAAATTTTTGTACTAAGGAAGTCTCTGTTCTTCGAAGTTTAGGCAAATAGGCACCTATTCCTATCACTGGTAATTACGTATGATCTTGGTTGGTTCATACCATTGCTAAAATTGAACGTATTATTACATCAAGTGCCGATAGCTGGTAGTCTTACGTATTGGATTATTGAACGCATAGGTTTGGGTTCCAATCTCGGGTTGGGACTTTTTTTTCTTTTGCAACAATAATCTTTATCGGTTATTTTGTTATTTCGATTAATAAACAAGAATCATAATGTAATAATTATTTTATTTCCATTATTATATTGCTATTGTAATACGGGGTTAAAATAAAAATGTTTGATACTAATGTGTGTGGGTACTCTAAGAAATCACAACTAGCAAATCTACACACGTAAATAAAAAAAGTGAGAACTCCTTGTCACAATACAATTAAATTACTCAGTAGTACTACTTTTTGTTTACTGCCAGTGCGTTCGTTTTAACTTTAGTTGCCTATCTCAAACGTCAAAGTTAACGAATCGTATTTATTAGGACTTATTGCATTTTCATTATGAAAAGAAGATTGAAACTAAACCTCAAAATAATCCTTATTACGGATATGACACAATATTATTTTAATATTACTAAAATCAATTTGTAATTTATAACTTAATACTTTGTTTGTATAACCCCCATTAGTATCAATGCTATCAAGTAAACGCTGGCGCATGAATCCAACAATATTGAAACATAATAATAATAACCCCACCGCCATATCTCTACGTTGATCGTGGTGGGGCTTGCGCGCTCCGAACTCTAGGCCTGTGCTGGAAGAGTTTACTTTGCCGAAACAGGTCTAGGGTGAGGAGCCAGACCAAGAGAGATACAGAAACCCGAAGGGCAGCATGTGGCTAGCTGTTGGGCAGTAGCGACCCCACGGACCCTATCTCCCGGGAGAAATCCCTCACCTCCTCACCTCCATTCCTCACCTCTGGCTTGCCTTTATTGGCCGGCTGGAGTGAACAATGACGAGGAACAGAGCTCCCACCTCATTCTTGCCTTTACTGGCCGGCTTGAGTGGAGACTCGCAAGAGCAAACGTGCTCGGAGAAGGAAGTATTCCAGTAAGTGCGCGTAGGGATCTTGACCATCTTCCGGGCTCTGGGATTGTTCTGAAAGCCGTGGAATACCTCTCCACTCCTCATAAGCACCTCAGGACATGTTCCCCCTTGTTGCTACGTCACTATGTGCTAGCGACAGTTTCCGGGGGCCCATTATTGAGTGTGCAAGTCACCCCCTGCCATTTTATCCGTGTATATATAAAACATTGATCAGGCAGGGGTCATAGTTCTTCCATAGTTATTGGTAACCAGTCCACTTTAGCCACCCAAACCCATAGCCCAAATTTGTTTTTTTTCATATCCTGCAATAGTCCTACATTAACCGGGGGTTATCCTTGGGTGCACTTGCATAGTGCATACAGGGATAATCGTCGAGTGGTGCCACATTTCAATGAAATTTCCTAAGGGGCCTCTGCGAGTTGGCTTCGGCCCCTCGTACTCCTTCCAAAGGACCTCTCGACCCCGTGGTCCCGAGATATGTTAAAATAAAATAATAATAATAATATTTATTGCAATTAAAGGGTATTTGTGGTATGTACATATTAAAATTATTAGGTAAGCGTAGAACTTATACTAACAAATATTTGAAGGGGTGAACTATTGTTCTCCTAGCTAGGTAGCTGTGCAGCCTGTATTAAGGAGAAACAGTTTGCCTCCCTTGATAAAGATAATAAAAAATAAATTGAGCATAGTGCTACGTGTTGTCTCCCAAATCAAGTCCCTAATTAACTTACATACATTATTATCAATGTTGTTTAATGGAATAAATCTATATAAAATTAATACTTACTAAACATATATCTGTTCCTCTTAAATGTTCCCATATTTCCATGCAATGCAACTTCAACTGCTCATCAGATCTCTCATTCCGTACTTCCCATCGCTGTATCGCAAAATGTAAACGTTCTTGTTTATGTTTTTTCAATCAAATATAGGCGAAATGAAAACCAGCTCAAAAAGCTGGTTTTCTTTTGTTTTCGTTTGCACGGCGAACGGTTTGTAAAGATGTGTCGAATAATTCGACAAAATATCTCGTTGGTATGAAACCACTAGTTTCATTATTCGCTGACTAGCTGGGGCCATCTTTTGACCCTCCGACTCACAGTAAATATTTCTCTAAAACAAAAAAAGAGTACTGTTAGGCTACTAGCAAAATACGAATATTATCAATTTGAAACAAAATTATTTTGAAAATAGAAATGTTACATATTATATTATTATTATACTTAATGTTATATTTTATATTCATCATTATTTTTTTTTTCCTTTAATTTAGGCTTTATGATAAATATAAAACGTTTAAAAAAATAACTAAAAGGATCGGATCGGAAGGATCGGATTTTTTTTAATTATAAAAAAAATCGATAAAATAATTAAATCATAATACTCACACTCAGTCCGGTTTCATCAAATATCTGTGATATAATATTAAGTCCACTTTTACGCAGCGCGATAATATCTGCTTTCATCTCAATATTTAAATTTCCTTGCATTTAAAAATGAACTACAACACCACTAATAGATTGAACACACGTCACTAATCTACAATAACCACCAACCAAAAACAAATAACGTTCTATTTAGTGGCGGTGAATGAGTCGTAAGTTAACTGCATCTGTCTAAGTTATAATTTATTTATTTAGTTTTCTGTGGATATAATCATAAAGTTTAACGAATTATGTGAACAAGGCGAACATGATACGGAACTATATGCAATAGCGTGATTATTCGAGTAGGTAGTTAAACACATTAAACATTTTAAAAAATTATCACCGCACGTGAGATTCTTACCTACGGCTCGCTACGCACAAACGTGCTTACCGACGGATGATAACCGCTAGGCTATCATGCCATTTAACCTAATGGTTGAATTTATGAACTACAATCATTTGCAAACGAATGTGAGAGTGTGTGTCTATAGTATAGAAATTACTCATTAGAAGAAGGTCGTAAGTTAAACGAAGAAGTGTCAATCTATTGCTTCGTGACACTGTCACTCCACTTTTGACCCTTACTGTAAATACAGTGTCGACCAAAAGTCCATAGGCAATCTCACAAAGCAATAGCTTGACGTTTAATTTGACTTACGTCCTTTTAGTTTTAAGAAAATAAATACATTGTCGTCAACAAGTGATTGTAGTTCATAATTTCAACGTTATAATGAGTCAAGATGACCTAGCGGTTAAGCGCGTGCAGTGAATCAGTGAGCCGTGTGTTCAAATCTCACGCAGTACATCGACTTTTTGTAAGTTTTTACTCGATTGGAAGCCATTGCTTCCAATCGAGTAAAAACTTACAAAAAGTCGAATATAATTATTCTTTATCTTGTTCACTTGGACAGAAATATAATTATTCTTTATCTTGTTCGCTTTGTTCACGCATTTCGTAAAGTTAGAAAGGTAGATCATAGAAAACTAAATAAAGAATTTAGATTTCTGTGAGGTAGACATGAGTTTTATGAATAGTTAACTTGATCGGAATGAATGTTGTCGTTTGGTTGTATTTGTTGGTTAGTGACGTGTGATTTAATAGATAGCGGTATTGTATTTATTCTCAAAATGCAGGCAAATATTAATATTTAGGCGAGAGCGACTATTATTGCGCTGCATAAAAGGGGTCTTAATAGAACAGAAATATCTGATGAAACCGGACTGAATGTGAATTTTATATTTATGAATTGTAACTAGAACTTTAACTTTAAAAATTTATTTGAAATTTTACCTAAGATTATTTGGTTGGTGGAATGGAAGGTTGGTGGAATGGAAGGCGCGACTATCGCAACCCAGCGCAGGGCACGCCACGATAGCGGCGGTAAGACCCCTCTTTGAGGAGTGGCTAGAGAGGCGTCACGGCGTTCTCACCTACCGCCTGACGCAGGTCCTCTCCGGACACGGTTGTTTCGGGAGGTTCCTGCACATCATCAGGCGGGAGGAGACGCCCGGGTGTCATCACTGCGAGGATCGCCCAGAGGACACGGTGGAGCATACGGTGGAGCTCTGCCCCGCTTGGGCAGAGCACTGCCGTGTCCTCGTAGAGGCGATCGGCAGCGGCGACGACCTCTCGCGTCCGGCCCTGGTTCAAGCCATGGTCCGGGGCGAGAGGGAGTGGGAGGCGGTCACCTCCTTCTGCGAAGCAGTCATGCTAGCGAAGGAGGTGGCGGGATAGGCGAGGGAGAGATCCTCACGCCTCAGCCACCGAGGGAGACGCTCCGGGCGTCGGGAGCCGCGTGACGACTCCCGGCCACCGTAGGCGCGGGCCTGCGGGCGGAGAGCAATGGGTAGCTCTCCGTCCGATCAGGACCAGGCCCGTGCCGGACGGCGCGTATGTGTTCCACGCGCGCCTCAGAGAGATTTCAGCGTAGTTGACGGGGCCCGATAGGGCCGAAGCCTGCCGGGGTAGTGGGATCGTCCGAAAGGGTTACCGCTGCCCTGGTACATAACGGGCTAAGGAAGGAACACGGGTGGGTTTTAGTCAGTAAGAGTCTGACACTCCCTTCTGCTCCACCCAGAGCGGGAGGGGTCATTTGATGATTTCCCATCCTCAAAAAAATAAATATAAAAGCTATATCCTCAATACATTCATTGTGACGTTACATAAAAAAAAAACATTTCGACAACGTTCATAAAGCCTAAATCATATATTAGTTTTCAATAAACTCTGCTGAATACCGATACCTACTCGTATAATAAGTGGGTATCAATAATTATATTTGTGTTATTAGAATATCCTTTCCCAACAAAATCTTATGAACGGAAAACAACAGAACTTCTTTTATATAGGCAGGAATGTGACGTCACAAGAGGCTATTTTCCTGAAAAATCTAATTAGTCCGACAGTTAGATTATCAAAAAATATTGAACCCGTATTTTTTCTTTTGTCAATTATATAAAAAATTATGAAGATATCGCCCGTTAAAGTTCCGCGTGACGTCACTTGCTTGCGACACTTTTGCAAGGAAGTGACGTCAGGCCCCCACTCCAAAATTTTGACGCCCTTTATCTTTGTAATTTTTTGTTTGATTGGCAAAAGAAAAAATACGTGTCCATTATTTTTCGATAATCTAACTGACGGACTAAATATAATTATTATTTTTTTACCCAGGTAACTACCCTATTCTCATAAAAGTTTGTTAATTTTATAAATAAATAAAACGAATAAAGATTTTTGTTATATCATTCAGCACCACATTTTTATTCCCACCTTCCAACACCGAAAATATAGATAAAATACATAATCACATAAATAGTTAAGTAATAATACAATAACTAATATTTAACTTCTTATAAATAAATAATAAGCACGAATACATTATAAATAAACATAAATATTACCTAACAAGTTTTTGCTTAAAATATAAATATTAGAGGTTAAAGTATGAAATTGCCGATTTGTACTGAAAAATTGAAATTCGTTTTTTTTTAAATTAATTATTAATGGTAATCTATACATTGCTGCCATCTAATAGGAAGGTCATTTATGCCTTTGCGATAGAACTCTCGTGATCTAGATTCGACAAACTGTGTGAAAGCATTTTGTACTGCCTCCTGAGAACAAAACTTTTTATCACGTAGAAAATTGTCCAAATCACGAAAAACATGGTAGTCCGTTGGAGCAAGGTCTGGCGAATACGGAGGGTGACGAATGGTTTCTAATTGCAGCTCCTGTAGAGTTAAAACGGTTTCACGTGCTGTATGAGGTCTCGCGTTATCATGGAACAATAATGGTGAAGATCGATTCATGAGTCGGGGCTGTTTCACTTCTAGTTTTGCTATCATTGTTCGGAGTTCGGCACAGTAGACATCTGCCGTTATTGCTTGACCAGATCGGAGAAAGCTATAGTGAATAACACCATGCTGAGACCACCAAACAGTTACCATTACCTTTTTATTGGTAAGCTTTGCTTTAGGACACTGTTGCGGCGTTTGACCTGGGGTCAGCCATTGCATTTTTCGCTTGCGGTTATCATAAAGAATCCACTTTTCATCACATGTCACAATTCGATCCAATATTCCTTCATTTCTGTATCGATTCAACAAGGCAACACAAGTTTCAACACGCGTTTCTTTCTGCAGATCAGTCAAATCATGAGGCACCCATTTCTCATATTTTTTTATTTTATTGATTTGACGCAAATGAGTCAATATTGTAGGTAGGGTAACGTTAAACCATGCCGCTAATTCCTGGGTAGTTTGGCTCGGATCGGCTTCCACCATCTCTTTCAATTCATTGTTATTCACCTGTGTGGGCGGTCTTCCACGTGGTTCGTTCTTCAAATCAAAGTTTCCATCACCAAAGCGTTTAAACCAAAATCGCACGGTGCGTTCATTAGCAGTCCCGTCTCCAAACGCAACATTGATATTGCGAGCTGTTTCTGCCGCGTTAGTTCCGCGTCGGAACTCGTATTCAAAAATAACTCGAATTTTCGAAGTATCCATCTTTCTTGTCTAAGCTGAATAAAAAAAACAACTGAAACTCGATAATCGAATGTTGAACATTTTTTAAAAGAAGAACTTCATAGGTACCATGTGAAAAAAAGTTTCATTCAAAAAACTCAAACCATGAAGGTTCTATGTCAATTCGAAGTAGGTACCTATTACAATAAAACGGCAATTTCATACTTTAACCCCTATAATTAAGGTTTCAAAGAAACAAAAAACAGCCACACATTGTAATTAAGACTCGAACTCAGGCTTCGTTGATCGTGAATTTATTGCTTAGCCCAAACAGCTACTACCAGCACATGTTACATTTGCGAGAATTTTAGCAATGCAATGGTAAGAACAGGTCGCCACTATAACGCGTACCTATTCTAAATGCAACAGAAATATAATGTGATTTCACGTAGTGCGACGTCCGTTCATTAGTGTGTGTTATCTGTGGAATGTTGAGACATCACTCAAACACGCATACGCACAAGCACTGGCTGTATCGTGCGCGCACAGTTCACAGCAATGTAATCCTTAGCATGCCACTGGAGTTTTGAGTAATACTGTATATTTACTATGGGCAGGGCTTCTGAGAGATCCCTTGTCGACCGTGATGATAATTTCGTCCGCATATATGTCACGGCTTGTTTCTTTCAATTTATGCGTAATGACAATGATGACCTGAGGACAAAATATATCCGAAAATCTGAATTGTAACGAAAACTAGGGTTACTCTCCACGTGACCAGAAGACTGGCCTATTTTTTGGCCTAAGAATCAGCATCTGCCACACAACGTGATAACGCTGCCAGCTTATTGTTAATTTTTTTCTGTTTAAAACGGTGCGGAGGTAATTTTTGATGTCCTATGAATTTTTTTCTTCTGTCGTTTTTATTTTAAGATATTTTGCATAGTTCATTTACTTATATCTGCTGACTTTTTTACTGCTTGGTCAAAAACAGGGTATAAAAGTTGAACGGATTAGAAGCCTGTAGCACAGAAATATATTTTTTTTTCTAAGCCCTAAGTATGAAATTATACTATCAATAAATACTATTACTTAATAGAAGTAAACTTTCTCTAAAACAAAATAAAAATAACACAAAATCGACAAATATTATAAAAAATCAACTTATAGGCTATATATTCATTTCTAGAATTCATTGATAATTTTCGCGTACAGTATATACTCTACGCGAAAATTATCAATGAATTCGTAGCAATATTCAATCCTTCGATTGAAGCCATCGGCCGGCTTCAATTAAAGGATTGAATGTAAAAAAGAGGTTTTTTATTTTATTTTTTCTTCTTTTACTCCGTTCACCTTTTATACCCTGCTTTTGTCCAGACGGTAAAAAAAGGTCAGCCGGTATATAAGACTTACCGGTTTCAGTCAGTAACCATCCTTGCCTTCCGCATTTGATCATTAAACCTCCTATTCTTAAAATATCGATAAACAATCATTATAAAAAAAAAATCCAGAACCACTCTACTTTAAAAACGGGTTAGCGCGATTCCCTTCTTTAACACAATCTGCCTGCCTATAATGTTACCACTGCTGGGACACAGGCTTCCTCAGAAAAAGGAGAAGGAGTGTAGATAACAGATCTACAAAGCGGGCCCAGTGCGGGCTGCCCCTGCGGGTGGCCCTTCTTTAAAGCAATAAAAAAAAACGATACTCATTTTTTCTTAGATAGGTACATGAAAGAACTCATTTGAGTTACTCCATGTTGCGTTAGTAATTTTCCATCCTGAATAAAGTGGCACAGTATTTTAAATGATAAAGACATTATAATATTGATGTTCGGAAGTATTTGCCAAAATATGGCGACAAAACTATTATAAATTTATTATTATTTGTTTAGCAAACTTGACAGAGAATAGTAATATAGGTTTGATATAGGGTATGAAGGAAAATCTACTACTTTCTAGATAAGTTCATAGGCATCATCACCACGTGAATACAGCTTTGAGTAGACTGCGTTACTAACACATAATCACCCTATAATGCTCCCACTGCTGGGACACAGGCCTCTTCGGTAAGAGGGAGTGGGCTGTAATCCATCACGCGGACCCAGTGCTGGTTGGTTGATGTCACTTGCCTTTGAATTCTTGGTTTCACATGCCGGTTTCCCCGCGATGTTTTCCTCCACCGTTTTGAGAGCAGCGGTGATGAAATAATGTATTTAAAGTAAAACACCTGTCAGGGTTCGAACGTTACCACTGCTCTTCACATTACTAATAAATACACTATTATTATACTGTACGTATTAACATCCTACGGGTTAACCAATCGAGTTATTTCGGGTATATTGTACCACCTGAGTAACCACCGGTTATCAAACTAATTTATGTTTGCGGGTCGATGGGGAACAACTTAACATGCTCTTGGAGGCCCGGGGGCCTCGAGGTGATAACTAACCACTGATCGCCTACTTGAGATTGACCGCGACGACACCGTTTAACCTCGCCCATCGAAGTTGTTCTACTATGTGTTAGTGGCTATACCGTTAGCTACGAAAACCTTTAAACACCCCACAGTTTGCCGTGTAAAATTTAAGTATACATAGGCATCGAATTTAAAAATATTTTAACAATTCCTTTGTAAATTTTTCATATCGCTGTTACATATATTATTTAGCTAACGACTTGATTATAGAGTCAAGATGATTACCTACTTTGAAATCAAAACGAAAATAATTCGCTTTCATTTGCGGCGAGTGTTTTGATAATAATAGGGGTTAAAGTATGAAATTGCCGTTTCATTGTAATTGGTACTTCGAATGGACATAGAACCTTCATGGTTTGATATTTTTGAGTGAAACTTTTTTCACATGGTACCTATGAAGTTCTTCTTTTAAAAAATGTGCAACATTCGATTATCGACTTTCAGTTGTTTTTTTTATTCAGCTTAGACAAGAAAGATGGATACTTCGAAAATTCGAGTTAATTTTGAATACGAGTTCCCACGCGGAACTAACGCGGCAGAAACAGCTCGCAATACCAATGTTGCGTTTGGAGAGAGGACTGCTAATGAACGCACCGTGCGATTTTGGTTTAAACACTTTCGTGATGGAAAAGCAAAGCTTACCAATAAAAAGGTAATGGTAACTGTTTGGTGGTCTCAGCATGGTGTTATTCACTACAGCTTTCTCCGATCTGGTCAAGCAATAACGGCAGATGTCTACTGTGCCGAACTCCGAACAATGATAGAAAAACTAGTAGTGAAACAGCCCCGACTCATGAATCGATCGTCACCATTATTGCTCCATGATAACGCGAGACCTCATACAGCACGAGAAACCGTTTTAACTCTACAGGAACTACAATTAGAAACCATTCGTCACCCTCCGTATTCGCCAGACCTTGCTCCAACGGACTACCATTTTTTTCGTGATTTGGACAATTTTCTACGTGCTAAAAAGTTTTCTTTTTAGGAGGCAGTACAAAATGCTTTCACACAGTTTTCGAATCTAGATCACGAGAGTTCTATCGCAAAGGCACAAATGACCTTCTTATTAGATGGCAGCAATGTATAGATAATAATGGTAATTATTTTGATTAAATAAATATTTTAAATGTAAAAAAAAACGAATTTCAATTTTTCAGTACAAATCGGCAATTTCAAACTTTAACCCCTAATATTTATTGTTTGGCTAAAATGCATCATCATTATCAGCCTGTAGCAGTCCACTGCTGGACATAGGCCTCTCCTATTGCACGCCATTCAACTCGATTTTCTGCCACTCTCATCCAGCTGCTACCAGCCATCCTGCTAAAATCGTCGCTCCACCTAGCCTGAGGGCGTCCCACCTTACGTTTACCGATCCGTCTCCATTCAAGCACACGTCTACCCCAACGGTCATCGGTTCTACGGCTAATATAGCCGGCCCTTTGCCACTTCAGCTTCCTTATTCTGTGAGCTATGTCGACAACTTCGGTTCTCTGCCGGATCAACTCGTTGCGGATTCGATCCCTCAGAGAGACGCATAACGAAAACGCATACTAGAGAATAATAACAGATGTGAGCAATGTTAACTCTTTGCGAAGATTTAGTAAGGTACTAAATGTTTTAATAATAAAACATAATGATGCAATAAATACAATCTTTTCATAGCCTATACTAATATTATAAACGTGAAAGTTTGTTTGGATGGATGGGTGTTTGTTAATCTTTCATGCAAAAACTACTGATCGGATATGGATGAAATTTGGCACACAGATGGTTTATAACCAGGATTAATATATAGGATACTTATTATCCCGATATTCCCACGGAATCAAAACTTATGCGGGTGAAACCGCGGGGCGCAGCTAATCCATTATAAAACAGTTCGGATACATCAAAGACAATACTGTAAAATTTAAGTTAATTCTAGAATGTAACGCAAATGCAATTAAATATGAACTTTCCCATTAAGACATAAGAAGTATGAATAAGAAAAAAAAAATCCATAAGTATTTTGTCCAGAAAGAAACGGCACTAGTAGTTACGCACAACCTGCCATTCAAAGCTGCATATTTTGTGAGAAAGTACTCAAGTGCAAGGTCGACAATTACAATTATGAATAACTTATTCCAAGTATGTCAGATTGGCAATGCAAGCAGGGTTTACCTAATTTAAAAAGGATGTGATGGAACATTTAACTGTGTAAACCTATACATAATGTATAATATAACATCAACATATGTATAATATAACAGCAACACTGTAACTAGATAGAAACTGTAAAAAAAATTTACAGACATTGTAACTAATTTTAAGCAAGAATATTCCAAAGTATCAGTTTCTGTATTCTATGGAGTCGATTCTTTTCAAAACATTGAAACACTTATTTAAAAAAGGCAATATCAACCTACGGAAATATGACTTACGTCTAATCTTTTCCATAATTACGCATTTGCTATTTATTTAAGTTTAAGTCTGTTGGTACTAGGCACACAACTTGTATGTTAGAAATAGAAGTTAACGGCTGCCTGCGCAACTTAGACTAATGCTAATGCCAAAATATTATACAAGTTAGTAAACACCCTACTTAGTTAAGCTCAAAATTAATTCAAATAAGACAATATTTGTGATGATGTCGAGGAACCGGACTTTGAATCTCAATAAAAACTTAAAGGTCAGAATCAGAATGCGTGAACAAAGTTTATACCGCCATTTGAAGGAAAAAGCAGCCAATATGAAAAAAACTCGATAACACAAGAAGTGCTCACAACAATACACCAATACGGAAAATTTTGCACCCAAAACCTTATTGCGTTGCAAACTCGTCTCGGTCATATTCTGTGAGTTTTATACTTATACCATTTTGGGACCGCCTCGCGCCTAGACAATTACAAGGATCAAGGGAAGACATTTGGTAAAAAAATTCAACCGAGGAAAGCCTTACAAGAAAACCGTGTAAAAGACTTGCTGCGGCATCTTGAATGAATGACTCTGATCTTTCTTACATATCGAGATAATCGAGATACAACCAAGTCGGTCCAGTTAAAGTTATAAAAGTCTAAGTATTAGTCAAATATCTTATAGTCCGTTTTAATATCGCCCAGTTCTAAATTACAGCGATTAATTACTGGGTTAAAAAGGAAAAGTTTGCTTTCTCGAAGCTTATGACAGAGAGAAACAGTCTTAGGTATCTAAAACAAATACAACAACACCATACGAATCTTTGGATTTTAGTTGAGCAACCTTGCTTGAAAGAAAAACAAATATGGCTTTCCATATTTCATTTTCTGTCTAGAAATTTTTCAGCTCATTAACCTTTTCAATCAAAAACAGACGTCGTAAATATTCAATTACCCTGCTTAACATTCAAAACAATAAATACGGTACCCACTGAATAATAACCTTTCAACTAAGTAACTGTATATTAACAGTGAGCAAATGAACACGATACAAACGCTCCTGATTTGTCGCCTCTAGCTGAAGACAATGTCGTCTAAGTCAATATAAATATCGCGACGCCATGTTTCTTGTATAACTTGCATTTGGCTTTTGTGACTGCATAAGTATATCGTTGAAATTGTTTCATCAATGATGGCAATATTCCTATCAAAATGATTTGATAGGCGGCCTGATAATTATATTATCGGGCGCCTTTTTATACAGTTGTAATAAAATATCGCAGGGGGCTGAAAGGTTGTTTAGTGTTGTCATTAGTTTAATTTTAACGGCCCCCGGTAAAGATAGGACGTGATCCTGATCATATATTTTTACGAACTAGTCAATTTGAACATTATTTTTATTTCTATGAATTCTCATATTCTCTGTTATAGCAAAAAATGTGGTTTGGATAACTACATCAGACATAGCGGATAGCAGGAAATGGTTTTTAATCGAAATAGTACTACTTTGTCCCTGTTTACACGAATAATTAAAGTGTGATAATTAATAAATCTATGATGTAAACAGACAATCCGTGTATCCTAAGTTCACACCTCTGCTGTAGCAACTTTTTAGTATTTAGCACCAACATATCATCTACGAAGAATGTCAATGCAGTCAATGGTAGCCAAAGAGATGATATCAGACGACTGCACTGCCAAAGCTGGCCAAATAGTGTAGACTTAGGAATTTAAAAAGAATGATTAAACTGCCTCTTTATCAGTGTCCAATATTGATGCGATATTAGTAGATGATCAAAAGGATGACATGAGAAGTCAAGTTGAAGGCGTGTGAAGTGCGATGTGATAAAAGCGCGCGAGGGCAGCGCGCGCCACCAGTACCGAGCTCACCTGTACGCCGTGCGCAGGCGCTGATTTGCGCGCCGCGATCCGAACGCGATACTTTGGCACGCACACACGCAGCCCCGCGCCCCCACCCATACACACGTTAATCTGGACAGGACATCAGCTGTCCGCTTCTGACATATAGTGAATGTGTAGTTGGACAGTCCGGCTTGGAGGACTTACTTCCGGAAGAGGACCTCGCTGGTCTGATAGATCGATCCCTCAGGTGAGCCTAATCATATTATCTAAATGAGTTGCGTTGTCGGCTAAATCATGTGATGAACTCAAAGAAAGTTGATCACACTTAGCTGAATCTTACTTAAGTGCTCAAAAGTAAAAATCAGCTATTTGTGGACGCTATAACGTGTATTTGACTAGCCGGAGATTAATTTAAAATCGCAATCTATTCACAAACGTACTAACAAATGTGCCTGTTAAAAGTTATCTACGAATGATTTATGTTCATTAAAAACATCAATGCAAGATGAATCGATCTCATTGTGAAATTCCGATTAAACAATAACAGGAATTGCCCTCGTCCATCTGTTTCACTAGGTACCAATTAATTCCTTGACTGAACTAACGAAACATGTCAAGTTCACAATAATTCCCGCGTTTTCGTACCCATAGTATTGCATGATGGATGCTGCTGCGAGGCGCTAATTGGGCTCAGAGAGACTCATGTTCCCAATCAGGGGTCAAATCATAAAGATCAAACGAAGTCAATTTAGATGGTGAACATTTCAAAGGTAATACTGCTCGCTTAGGGACCTTACCTTTGAGTATGTGTCGATAACAGGAAAGATAACTATGGAAATAGTTTATCAACAGTGGACAACATCCGCTTCTTCGGTGCGCGTTTGTCAACATAACATGGTATGCCAATTGTATGATACCACAAACATTAACTTAACTGTGAATTGAATCGTAGAAAACATGCAACAGACGCAACAGACTACTCAGAAAGGAGCTCGGTTTTGAAGCCAAGGATCCACCAAGGCGTTCTGGTGGCGTTAGTATTCCCAACGCGTGTGGCGGCGCAAAGCGGTAGGCGCGTGATGTAAGGTCACCGCGCCTGGCCACTGACATGACACGAGATTAACATGCTCCCGGCGGGCTCACTACGCGTTCTACGATACGATACGCCTACGTAACGTAGCCACGGTGACATCGAGGGGCACCATATCCTCACGCTCTACATTATCGCGAACGTGGAAACAAACCGATAAATAGTGCACGCTTATCGCTATCGACATATACACATCTTGATAACGAACTAACACATTAATCACGTTCTAAGCATTTTTTAAAGATAAAATGACTAATAAAAGTTGCCGATACGACTCGGCCTTCCCGTAACATAATGTTTATCACGTGACCAAAATAAAAAAAATAGAAATATCGTGTTTGACTATAATGATGCTACGTGTAAAATGTGCATATAGGAATCAGTTGATTATCTAGTAGTAGAACCCGCATCAAATAAAAAAATCCCAGAATATTTCTACCAACTGTTCAGTTAAAATAATAATGGATTTTATTTAAACAACAAATGTAATTAGGTTGCAGTTATGGATTTTTTGTTACATGTACCTACGACTACAAGTAAACATGCAGTTGGAAGGTCAGTGCGCTCAAATGTCCACATGTTGAAATTGAGAAAGCAATAAAAAACAAAGCGAACAGTATCTTCATAATGATGGCATCTGAACATTCAATTACGAAGGCTATAAACGAGGAAAGCTAACATCGGAAATCTGTGAAGGTCGACAAGCCAGCTAAGCACAAATAAAGAACCGCGAATAAAACTTGTTCAATATAAATATTTCCATTGACGTCACGGACCTCTGCCGGTACCGCGATATGCTTATTAAAAACCACTTTTTTTTCTTTAAACTTTACTTGACTTGAGGTCTAAGAAGTCTGCTGAATATCATTAAACTCGAATGACCTTTGAATCAAATCAAGGTAAATTTTTTTATTTATTTCTGGATCCGTTATTTTTAGCTACTTTTACTAGATAAACCGAGAAGTGATACATAGGTAACACTACATAATGACAAAAGGATGCACTGATATTTTCTCAAAAAAAATCTAACACCTATTCAAAGATAGAGGACCAAGCTGATCAAACAGGGTCAAATTTAATTAGCTAGCGTAACATTGCAAACGTAATTGGTATCGATAACACGACAAAATATATAATACTACTGCTACTATTGTTACTTAAAATATGAGTTATGAAAATATGTTTCATCGTGTTTAGATATCGATACCAATCACGACTCTGTGAAGTTTCACTAGCTAATTTAACGTGACACTGTATATTACTTATTCAAAGAACAGTATTTAAATTATTGTATGACTGTATATCAACTATTCAATCGATAACTCCATAGTAGGAAATTGAGATCAAAACAAAGCCCTAATTGTATTCACTTTGCATTTCCTTTTCGTACATAAACATCGATCGGTGTCATTGCCAATCTGTTGCTGATCCTGAACTGAATTTATGACCTTAACCCTATCACGGAATTGTTGAACTGATAGATCAGCTTCATTAGTTTCTGACATATACCTTACTTTTTTACCGACTAGACCAAAACAGGGTATATAAAATGTGAACGGAGTAAAAGCCTATGGCACAGAAATATTTTTTTTATTCACAAAAAAATAAAATATAAAATGTCTTTTTTTCACATTCAATCCTTGGATTGAAGCCGGCTGATGGCTTAAATTAAAGAATTGAATGCCGCTACGAATTCATTGTTTTCATAATTTCGCGTAGAGGTGCCTTTGAGTTGATGTTTTATATTATTTATCGATTTATCCGTTTTTTTTTTTTTGGTATAAAAGGTGCACAGATTAGAAACTCTGTTCACCTTTTATATCATGTCTTTGCACCAGACGGAAAAAAAGTGAGCAGGTAGGTACGTCCATTATTATAATAATAAATTATTGGATTTAATACCGGTCATGCTATCAAGGCCCTGTCGAATACCTATCTACATAAAAGTCCTTAGCATAAATAAAGCTACTTGACTTTTTGTAGTCACTTCATGTTTTAAACTTTGCTACATATTCTTATTTTATGTCGGTTCCGAGTTGCTCTCCTTGTGTAAATGCACACATGCTTCTGCTTCTGTTTCCTGAAAGGAATTCATGTTTTGCATTCAACCGACCAAATGCATGTAGGAAGTATAAAATAATAGCTGACTTTATCTACTCCATTGCAATGGATAATTATCTCCTTCAATGTTTATTCATATTAGTTATTCAACGACTTCTTCACTTTGTGCTTATAAACCACCATATTTAACTGTCCTCCACAATTAAGGTATCTACTATAGTTACTAGTTACAATCTATGAACTGTCGACTCTGGAAAAATACGTATTGTGCGCTATATCCAATTAAAATATCGACGTACGTACCTAATGAACAAAAACACAGTGTTTTTACAGCTAGACAACATTATACCAGTACATTACTCATATACTGAGATTTATCATTAATCAAAGGAGTTTCCAATTTCCCACTTGTTATAAAAACAATGAAGTCAACTTAAAAGTGAAACAAAGGAAACTTTGTGGTTAGACTAGTTGGTACAGCAAGTTGCATGACGCTTGCCTCGTCGCATTTTTTACCTTGCTTGACTTACCTCCTTCGATCATTAAAAATCGCTATGATTCCTGAATAAGAATTGCTATAAAATAAAATTGGGTCAAGTTGTTTTCAAAGCTCAAACCATTACTTACTTATTGACTATGCTAATAGTCATTGTTTTTATTGCTATCATAAAATACTGTAAATAAAATCAATGTCCTTTATAAATAAGGGTCTTGTTATTTGCTTTTTATTATGTTTACAGTATCTACTACTAGGGTAACAAGAATAAATTTATTTTGCTAATTTGCATTCAAGGTCGAAGAATTCAATACTATATATAGGAATAGAGCTAATATAATATAAAGTCAACAAACAATAAAAATCGCTTTACAATCAAATCGGAGACAAGGACTAAAAATACTCGTAATACATGCTGTACATACTTAATTAAAATTCTAAAACAGCATAGTCGTATAATCATGAATACTGTACAATCAGTCGAGAAGTAGTTTGATTGTTAGTGAGAATAACGTGTTGGCTAGCTACTAGCTGGTCCTTACGATGGTTCCGCTAATGTAGGAACCGGTAATGTGAAAATAACCTGGTAATCTGCACCATAATGAGACAAATCCTGTTTGATTTGTGTGATCCTGCGGTGTTTGAACAAGATATCTTCTCCGAGAATATTACTCTCTGGGCTGCGAGATAGATTTATGACTAATTAATGATAGCGGCAGTAGCTATGCAATAAAGAACCCCTGCTTTATTTTAATTAAACATTTTAATGATTCAACGTTAATAAAGTGAGCCATACTTGGTACTTTAAATGATCATACCGAACCACACTTAAACATTTTAAAACTTTTTCCAAATTAAGGAAAGGTAAACATATTGCATATAACTTCTTCTTTTTCGCTATAAAGGTAGAAAATTAAATGTTTCTTGTAAGTTTTATTATGGTTGGTAAACCAAACACGTGCTTGGTTAATTTCTCACTCAGTCCGACCTCGAGCCAAACTCCGGAACAGCATCTACTTAATCAACATTATGGACTAATTTGAAGAGAAGATGAATGACCTAGATACGAACATTATTATTCCTTCATGTGCATATTTGACTATCACATGACCTGTTCTACAAGCAATTTAGAAACAAATTGGTAGGTGCACATGCGAAAATAATAATCTAGACTTTGATTAAAAAATGATTATATTTACATAAATTGTGTGCTTTTATTAATAAAAAGCAGCCAAGTGCGAGTCGGCCTTGCACACGAAGGGTTCCGTACCACTGTACAAAATGTAATACTACTTTTTTTTATACTTTTGTAAAAATAACACATTTTGTGTATGGTAAAAATAAAGTTAACTATTAAAGGGAGACCCCCTTTAATTGAAGAAACGTGTTTTTTGTTTTTATAGCGGCCATAGTAGTACACAAATATTTCAAATGTCTAATTACGGTTCAAAAGCCCACAGTCCTGTGACAGACGGACGGACAACGGAGCCCTAGTAGATGTTCTAAACGCCAACGCTGTCTAGCACCTATTTTTTAGGATTTTTTAATTTATTAGACGTCTACTGTCTGCCTTGTAAAAGAATTGGCCAATAATTACTCAACCAGACTTAAATCAATCGGCAAACATTCACATCACACAGATTAAAATTCAATGTCGATTTCGTGGTCTTGTCTTAATATTATATTTCACTTAAGATACCTTCCTGTAAGGTCAAATATCCGTTTCAAACTGATTACAGAGGTTGTTGGCATTGACATTCAAAAACTCTTATACTTACTCGTACGAGTACAGTGTTACTTAGCATTACGTTAAGCGTGTGACTTCTCTGCTGATGTCCCAAATCATCAAACTTTTGCTCATACATAATTCAGTGACGTTAAATACTAACTAGATAACTTTTACTTTAGTGGTGATTATGTACTTACATAAATAATATTCAAATTAATTTATACAGAATGAATCATATTACTATGTACTTAATTAAAATCAGGTCAGAGGTCAGACAGGTAGACGTTCCAGGTAAAATACTAGTATTCAGCTAGACTGGACGCTGACCCGAACATGGCTAGGAAAAGGGTAGGCAAAATCAAACGGTGAATTAGTACTGAATTTGGTCTTATTAATATATCCACATGTGTACTTACAATGGTTTGCCGATTAAGGTAGGTACCACTTAAAAATACCATTTAAATAGATTACTGAAGTAAGTAGTCGTCGGGACTGAAGATAATTTATGTTAAATACAAAGCAAGCGCCAATCAGTGCGTCAAAGAAATTATTTTGGAATGATTTTAAAACATTGGTTAATTGGTTTCGTCATATACGTATCGCGATAAAAACGGTTGTATTATATTTAATTACACCTGCTTCTCGCCAATTTTATCTAATCAACGTAAATATTAATTTTAGTTATCAATGTCTGGAAATTCCAATAAGTTCATGACATTTTCTTCATCTCGCCCCAATCCTACTAATTATCGTCTGTTACGCAACCCATCATACATTAGTGATGACTATGCTGATGTATGCGTTTTGCACCCTTAAGTCAATTGAAATTCAAACTAACGTAATGGATTATGTTCACGTTTGACGAATGGCAAGTTCGCAAGTGTTAATTGATATGACAAATACTTAAACATACAAAATCTCATCGAATAGAATCTTACGTGTATTCTCAACATTGTATCTCTGTGAACTTGATGATAATGTTCTTCTGACGATAGACACGTAGCAACAATTGTCCGTTTAAGGTTTTAAGCTGATTAATTTGAATATGGCGACGAGCGTTACGTTCGGCAAGGATAGTCATTTAATGGTGGACGAAGTGTTAGAGCACGTCCACATCGACCTCGCGTGTTCGGCTAACGCCTGCAAATGTTTACATTTGCGCCGGCGACGTCCATCGCGCCGCAGCGACCAACGATTAGTTGCAAAATGATCGCGGCCGAATTGAGTTCAGGGTCGAGAGTGTTGCCTCCGGGTGTTGCGCAAACGCATCGCAGCGTAGCCATTTCACCAACAAAGAACACATTATTTTTTTATTTTGGATAACACCCTATATGAAACTTTAAATTAGTTTTCTTTTGCGCAATTAATTATTTATGAAAAGTAGTTCAGGTGCCTTCTAGAAAGAGCCTTCACGCTATCTTCTAGCGTTAACGATGCCTCTCACCTTGACTTAGTCCAGTCCAGGGAATGTTTCGTAGCTCTTCTTAACTACTTCAGTCAGAGCTACGAATCCGAGCCAAGCCTATAATTGTATAGTAAATAGTGTCTGGCTGACGACAATGCCGTGATTGTTGTGCATGTCGCATCTAAACGATAATCACTGCACATTCACTTCCATTACGTGACTAGGATCTCATCTGTTCTGATTGTGTTTTACTTTTATCCATTTTCTTGTAAATGTTATGTTTAGAACAGACAAACAGAAGACTTGAGTAGGTACCGAATTGTACATAAAAATGACCTTTGTGTGTATCTGCCCCTTCAACATTTAAATTGATTACCCACTTGGTTATTCTAGCAGTAAGCTTTGCCAAAATTTTCCATATAATCAGTGGCGTGTAGTATTTATATTTTGCAATCTAATAATAATTATAATGTGCGTATGTACGTGCAAGTATAATACGCACGATCCCTTCTAATTTCGTCAATGGCGGTTTATTTCGCGGCGAGTGTTTTGTCACTTTTGTTGAAATAAGTTACCGCAATTGTATAACGAGTAGTACCTGTAGTGTGTAGCAGGTTAGCAGGCGCCGCGGGATTAAGCGCACATTCGCACGATCGTAAAAATATCGCGGCGGGATTTTATCGCGCACTGGATTTTCTACTCTCGGTGTTGAGCTGAGCATTGTCAAAAAAACACACTGTTGGATGTTCAACTCTTGGCGCTAAGCACTACGTTAAAAATCGTGTACGCGAATAAAAATCGACGCGGGAAAAACGCGCCCGTGTGAACCTGGGCTGACTCGGTCTCCGCTCCACTTTCTGCTCCGATCACGTGTAGCGCCAGACTTTCCACCACCTCTCAGACAATATTTTTTTGGGTTTTCGTAACGAACACCAAACATGGAAAACGTTTCGCTCGCCTTGATCATTTTTCTCAAAATATCTTATTAAAACCTTGACTCAACATCATTCATGCTGCCGACAACCTCCACGGCTATAGTGAACTATCGAATCTTGCCGAATTACGGAATCGGTCGCCGACTCTACGCGTAGTGGGACACGATGCTGTATGTAAGAGGCACAAGGCCTCATCATCGATTAAACCACAAACTTATCAATCCCTTTGATATTAGGACCTTATTTTATGACGTGCTTACTGCTGATTACTTCGATCTCATGTAAATACGTCAGTTTTGTGTACTTGACAAGTATATAAATAATTTAACCAAGTTCTATCAATATTTGTAGGTACACTGGCATAGTAGATTAGTTTTTTCCGATAACTTATAGTTGAGCTGCTCTGGTCATCTGTGATTTTCCATTCCATTTTTTATCCAAACCACAAACAAACTTAATGATCATGAATGTAATCTTTATCCTCATCATCGCTGACGTAGTATCTAAAGTGTGGTTTGTAAGACAAAAACCGAATGACTTTATAGAGTTAACCCTTATAAAAAGCTTCACATACAAATATATAATCTACGAGTACATAAGTATATACCTATATTTTTTATAAGTAATAGGAAGTAACAAAAACTGCCCTGTCATAATTATTATCTAGCCAAGCTTAACCTCGTAGTGGAAGATTTCGAGGATCATTAGCAATTTAAAAAAGATAAATAAACTAGCATGTCCAACTATGCAATTACAAGCATATACTGTCAGCTTTGCAATTTCCATTAAAATCAGAACCAATTGCTAATAGAAAAATACACAAAATGCTTCAACAAAGAATACCTACATGGTCCTATAACTTTGAAAACTCTCAGGATATCAGAACTCAAATCAGAAGGCCAATTCTCGTAATTTAAAACGTTCAAAATCTAGTTGCAGTCTCATTTCGGCGACAAACAAATGTCAAAAACTTGTCAAAATGTAGGGAAATTAGAAGTATTTTTTGACAGATTGCGACTGAGATCAGAAGGCCAATTCTGGTAATTTAAAACGTAAATCTAGTCGCAGTCTCATCTCTGCGACAAACAAATGTCAAAAACTTGTCAAAATGTACGGAAATTAGAGGTATTTTTCACAGGTTGAGACTGAGATCAGACTGTGAACGTTCTCAAAATTACGAGAATTGCCCCTCTGAAGGCCAATTCTCGTAATTTAAAAAGTTAAAAATCTAGTCGCAGTCTCATCTCGGCGACAAAAACTTGTGAAAATGTAGGGAAAATAAAAGTATTTTTTGACAGATTGAGACTGAGATCAGACTGTGAACGTTCTTAAAATTACGAGAATTGCCCCTCAGACTGTGAACTTTCTTAAAATTATGAGAATTGCCCCTCAGATTTCACCTTTTATAGTACAACGACTCAATACTCAGTGGGCGATAAAAGTGGGCGCAGAGGTTAAAGCATACCCAAAACAAAAATCAATATAAGTAATCCATTATACACTTCAAACTCGACCTTTGGAGATAATACTTCCCGATTAGCCCTACTTGTTTGTGCTGCTTACACCAGTCCGATTACAATACAGATTGGACATTATGTACACTCGAATGTGCCGCGAATGTCAAACACATTACATCCGACCATTGACAACCATCTTCAGTCGAAAACGAAAGAATGCAAAAATTCTGACACGAAACATCTGTCGGAATTCTTACAACTTCAAGGAATCTGACCGAATACGAGCAAAAATATCAAAAGTTAAGTTAAAAACTACTTTTTTGGATGACAAATGGTCACTGTCGTCGCGTCATCGTCACCCGTATACGTCCGCAGTGGAACATATGATTCAGGGTTATCAACGTTTACCGACCTTGCAAGCCGTACTGTTAACGTTGTACGCTACTGCCGCCGGAACATCATAGCCCTGCTATATTTGGCAAGTGCATGTGACTGGCTTGAACATTACCGAAGATTGATAACTGGCTGGATGATACAAGTGCACATAATATTAAATGGAAGAAGCAGAGGACATACTTAAATACTTGTTTCGACATTATTGTTGGACTGCATGATGTCATTTCTTTATTGCGAAGACGTGTAGGTCTAGATCTGGTCTAATATTAAAACTAAAGGTTTATTGTTTTATCTCATTCATTTGTATAGGTAATAGAAGTAGAAAAAAAAACTTTCTCAACTGCATATAAAAAATGTTAACGTATAAAACAATGTCTGTATCAGACCTTGACCTTTGACCTTGGACTTTATTATGTAAGGTAATGAAAAGATGCACCATCTGTCTAAGCCTTTTCCCAATTATATTGGGGTCGACTACCAGTCAAACCGGATACGGAGGCATAGGTACCAGTTTACTCGAAATGGCTGTCATCTGACCACCACAACAGTTACTTAGCAACACTGATATTCTAAAGACGGATTGGTTGTTTGGGGCTTCTGACTACTCGTAACTACCGATTAAACGCACGGATCGTGTTCAGAAAGGTCACCCATCCACAGACTGTCCCCGATCAGTGCGGTTTAACGTCGCAAATCTTACGTAGGTACCGTTATTGTCGCGAGTCTTTACTTTAGCAGGCAAACGTATAAATAAAAACCTTTTTCATTTACATACGTTATTTAATATTTGTGTAATCAACTGACAACAATGGACACACTTATTAAGCAATCATTTACAATGTTCAATAAGATGTAAACTTAAGTGCGAACAAAGAAAATTACCATTTTCAGTAGTTGACCAATAATTTCCAAGGTTATTTAATTTACCATAGGTAATGTCATACTTACAACAGGCTTATTACACTTATTGAATATAACTTAATCAAATGATGATGAATGATTTATAAATGCAAGCATTAGTGCGTTTGTTATGTAAAAAAACAATTGAGTTTTTATGATATTTTTGTAAGACTAGCCATTAAAATAGATACATTGATTAAATTCCTTGATTAATTAAAAATATAACTAACTTGCTTCTCTTCCTATTCGTGTAGACTTCCTCGTTTTAGAGCGAACTAAAACACTGCCTCTTTACTAAAAAAAAATTTGAACTACATAAGTACATATTTCCTCTGCACGTAAATGTACTCGGGCCAGCAACAGCCTTCACGCTTTCCGTGGCCCAAACTGGTGCTAAACTGCTCATATCGACACGTGCTTTCGACCACTGCTACGACCTCGCGCCCTTTAGGGCCCCGCAACGCTTGCTAAAATTTCCAAGCCGCGTAGCGTTCGCGTAGCACCCTTGAGTTCGCGTGGTACTGTAACCGGAGCGTTAAATGTCCGACAGTACCCATCATGTCAGGAGAGAATAGAACGCATACTTAATAGATCAGTACAATACGCGTTCGTGATCAATTCATTGCCGCGGTTAGCATACCTTCAATTAAGAGTTCATACTGCGCATAAAGAGTGGATTTTAGCGTATGATATTTTTTCTAGTACTCTTAAACTGCAACTGCGAACATGATTCCTCCTACCGCTCTAAAAATCAACAATATGACACAACATATCATAGTTTTGATACAATGTTCATGGCCCTAGCGCCTTCGTAGACTCGTAGCACCGTTCTAAAAGATTTTCCTAATTCTTCCCCTACATCCATGTCGTACCTAAATAGCGGAAATAAAATGGCTCAATATAATTGATGGCTATAATATTATAATGCCTACATACGCGATGCGCTTATATGAATATAATTATTAATTAGGTATGTATCAGCTTCATACGGAAGCATGATCTTTTCCTCGGGGAATAATAACATCTACGATTCTACGTTTGTTGTTGTATGGCATTGACTCAAAGCGTGTGGCACATATAGAATCATAATAATACATTTATCAAAATATTGAAGCACGTGAATGTAACATATTTATATCTAAGGATCTCAAATGTGGGCACGCCACAATAGCGGCGATAAGTCCCCTCTTTGAGGAGTGGGTAGAGAGGCGCCACGGCGCCCTCACCTTTCGCCTGACGCAGGTCTTCACCGGACACGGTTGTTTCAGGAGACTCCTGTACAGGATAAGGCGGGAGGAAACGCCAGGGTGTCACCACTGTGTGGATCGCCCGGAGGACACGGTGGAGCATACGGTGGAGGTCTGCCCGGCTTGGGCTGAGCACCGCCGTGTCCTCGTGGCGGCGATCGGCGGCGGCGATCTCTCGCGTCCGACCCTGGTCCAGGCCACGGTACGGAGCGAGAGTGAATGGGAGGCCGTCACCTCCTTCTGCGAAGCAGTAATGCTCGCGAAGAAGGAGGCGGAGCGCGTGAGGGAGAGGCAATCTCGCCACCCTCACACGCTTAACCACCGCAGGAGACGCCCTGGACGGGAGTCAACAGCCGACTCCCGGCCACCGCAGGCGCGGGCTTGCGGGCGGCGAGCAATGGGCAGCTCGCCACCCGGTAAGGACCAGGCCCGGGTCGACGGCGTGTTGTGTTCCACGCGCGCCTCAAAGAGATGTCAGCACGAACTGACGGGGTCCGCTAGGGCCGATGCCGCCAGGGCCGCGGGTTGTTCGAAAGAGATACCGTGGCCCCTGGCATAGGCAACTGAAGGAACACGGGTGGGTTTTAGTCAGTAAAATAAATTCTGACACGCCCTTCCGCTCAGCTCAGAGCGGGAGAGGTCAATTGATGATTTCCAACCCAAAAAAAAAAAAAAAAGGATCTCAAATGTAGAAAATTATGTAGGTATGTTAATTTGATGACCCACAACGTGCCTGGTTTTTGTGAAGCTACAAAATCACGGAACGAGACGTTTTGCGCATGCAGATTAATTTATTATTTAATGCCGTTATATTTATAGCATATTCATAAAATATTCTCTGTTGCAAATGTTGAACAAGAAGAACATCAACATGCGAAAATAATTTCCTTTAATAAATGGGTTGGTACTGATTAAACTATTTCACACTAAGCACTTAAAAATTAATCCCCTACGATAAGACACAACATTGCGGTCGCGAACCGCGCACTTGCGAGGCGAACTGTCGCGGCTCTCGTGCTCCGCTCCGAGTACCCAATATATCTTGATCTTCGGCAGAATAAGGCATTAAACTCAAATCTACTGCATCTGACATACCTTTGCTCTTTATTTTCGCAATCAGCACCACCACAAGCTCCCAAGTTACACCGGACGCACTAGAGTGCTTTCACGTTTCTCGACTCAAGCGCTGCATCGATACATTTCAATGAAAGTTATTTTCATTTACAAAGCGGAATTTCGTCGGCGGCTAGCGTGCAGACGCGCCGCCAATGTCAATGTCGACCGATCGCTACTAATACAGCAACCAGCAGCGCAACTATTTGAATACAATTGCTGCAGATTAAAACATCACACATTACCTATTCTGTCAACGTTACAACATATTATGTGTATTGCAACTAACAGCTGGGTTTTATTACTTAGATTTTATTGAGCATTCACAGAATTCTCCTGCAGACTTTAGAGACAAATGTACAATTTACAATGTAACAATAAATGCTGTGTAGATATTTTATAAATTTAAGTACCTGTTTAGAAACCATTAACCCATAGGTACCATAATGTGCCCGCGAATTATGGACATTATAGACACGCCCCTCACGAAAAGCGATTGAAAAGGAAACCAAAGAGCACATTGGCATTTAAAAATTGTTGTCTTTTGTTATTTTTCGAATTGAATGCACCTGAATGCAACTGAATGCAACTGAAACGATTTACATTGTATTTACACGGGTTGCAGAAATAATTATTTCATTTGAATGTATCTAGTGGTACCTAGTAATATATTCAATTGTACCTGGATAATCATGTAGTTTAATTGACATCGGTAATATTGACTCTTACATTAGACAGGTACGTGTACCTACGTAGGTAGTACCTGCAGGTGCAAGCCTCATACCGTAATCTCAGAATCAACTACCAACAACTATAATTAATACAGAGATAATAATAACGTCACTAGATCAATACTGACTTATGTACCCCATGGTTTTAATTATTACTTGCACAAATCGTAATCTAAAGTTCAGTAGAATAGTTTATTTTAGTACGCACACCTATTGTACAACATTAACTAACAATGACCAATGTCTGGTACAGACGCCAGCGGTCAAGCTATACCCGAAACTGTCAAAATTTTCAAATCAACCTTGAACCTTAATGTTTCAGCGATAAAATTGAAAATTTATTAAAAGATTGTAGTAGCTTGGTGTGCTGGCCTCTGTAACTCTGTACCATGACGGTGACAAATAGTTACCTAGATACCTACTGATAACGGTAACGTCACGTCACGTGTAACTGAGCGAATTGGAAAGAACAAAGAATGCATACGGTCATTCAGATTCGATACTCGATCATGGATTTTATTGACAATGGTACAGTGCAGGAAATTACTACATGCACAGTATAATAGATACATACATAAACTAAAACCTTCTTTCCATAGGGGTAGGCAGAAACTACAGAATGCCACCTGACGCTACGATCCTTACATAATCCTTTTACTTTGTTTGGTCAACATTACATACATACATACATTGGGTCAACGCCGGATGCGATGGATAAAGTTATATATGGATGCTTGCATTCAATAAAAATTATTATCTATTCGGCACATAAACACTGCATTGAGGTGTGAAAACAAATAAGAATCCGAGACCCATAAGAGACAGTTCCCAAAAGAGGATGTTGTGGATTGTTGTATGGAGTGACATGGATGAAACTTGGCACACGGATAGATCAAGTTCTGAATTAAAACTAAGGATAATTTGATGCCGTACTGGACTTGACATCTGCTATCGTTAAAAACTTGGACAGTAAAAATAAATGCTTATGTATATTTCTTGATCTCTCTAAAGCATTTGACACAGTCTCTGTCCTCATCCTTCTGGCTAAATTGGAGAACCTAGGCAAACGAGGAAATGCATACAAAATCGTACAGGACTACCTAGCCAATAGGAAACAACAAGTCAGAGTAGGCAATACCGATAGCGACGAGGTTACAGTGTCATACGGCGTTCCGCAAGGGGGTATTGTAAGCCCGACCCTTTTTCAGCTCTATATAAATGATCTTTGTCAAATCTCCCTCCAAAACACGAACATCTTCACCTATGCAGATGATACGGCAATTCTTGTCTGGGGACCAGACTGGAGTTCAGTTAAGGAAAGAGCTGAGTACTCCCTATCAAAAATAATGTATTGGCTTACGGAAAACTTGCTGACGTTAAACCTCTCCAAAACACACTATGTTGCCTTTTCGATCAGAAAAACTAGCTCTCCACCACAAAATTTCTCTATCACAGCCCATAGTTGCCTTTCCCAGAACGCCTGCACATGCCAGCAAATCAACCGTGCTGAACATGTTAAGTACCTGGGAGTATACATCGATAGTGGACTGAGGTGGGACAGGCAGATAGACACAGCCACCTCCCGAGTGAGGAGACTAATACACATCTTTAAGCCACTAAGAGACTGTGCTCCACCAGAAAAACTAAAACTCGTCTACCTAGCCCTATGTCAGTCCATCATCCAGTATTGCATCCCCGCTTGGGGTGGCGCCGGCAGGACACTAATTATAGGTCTCGAAAGAGCACAAAGAGCTGTGCTCAAAGTAATGACTAAGAAGCCTTATAGATACCCCACTGAAAAACTATACGCGGATTGCAAAGTACTATCAGTCCGACAGCTCTTTGTGCTCAAGTCCACCATGAGAAGACATCGAAGTGTCCCTCTCCCCGATCCAGGCAGACGTAGCGGGATGCCCGTATGCCCACGCATTCCCTGTAAGACTTCCTTCGCCAGAAGACAATTTAACGTCTTAAGCATAAAACTATACAACGATCTACACAAGAAACTTAACATCGCAGGACTAAACAGCCACAAACTTAAATCCACTCTTACAGACTGGCTTCTAAATATGGACTACAACAAAACTGAAGAACTACTGACATACATCGTGTAACCACACAGACATCACCATCTTCATGCACATAACACAAATACGAAAACACACAAAATCCCACTCACAATACACAATCACAATCAGTATACACTCACTCATACACATACTCATCTACATACTCGTACACACACCCCCACTCACCCCAACAACATCCGGTCCACCTAAGTTAAAATTATAATATAATCATTCACCCATTGTAAACAGCAGCAACGATCACTCGCACGCGCAAAAATTGTAACTGTAAATAAAGTCACTTACACGACTGAACACTGCCACCCAAAATACAAGTTTTCGCTTAGTTTGGGAGACAGTATCAGTACCTAAAGCACAATACATTTACCTGTGTCTAATTATAAGTCACCTTGTGAACTGTATAATTTGCGACAATAAAGATTATTATTATTATTTGTTGGTATACATTTTTGTATCTCGGCACTGATCTGCCGGTTTTTTTGGGTAACACGGGCCAAAGCCAAGTGCTACCCCTGAGAGTACTAACCTAATTGATAATTGATGATATGATATGACGTGGTGATGTAATGTGTTCACTTTGTGTTGCGGTGGTGAATGATGTTTGTGGGTGTGCATCATTGTCATTCTGCAGGAATTTCCGAACAATTCTGCAAGTGTTCAGGATTGCAGCTTTCTGTAGGGTTTGGTAGGTGGAGGGAGCTACGTCCAGCGTTTTTAAAGACTGATGCAGTTGTTTGGGAATGACCCCTGTGGTTGAAAGTACTACAGGAATAATGGCAACGCTACCTAATCGCCACATTCGACTTATTTCTATTTTTAAGTCTGTATATTTTGACAGCTTTTCTGCTATACTGTTTTGTAGGTTGTGTGTGTTTGGTACTGCTATATCAATAATTTGCGCAGTTTTATTAATTTTATCTAGTAAAGTTATATCTGGTCTATTATAATGTGTTGTTCTGTCTGTGAGGATGGCTCGATCAAAGTATAGCTTGTGTGTTGTGTTTTCAAGAACCGTTTCTGGAGTATATTTGTAGTAAGGTACTGGAGAAGTAGTAATTAATTTATATTTAATGGCAAGTTTTTGATGAATTATGTTGGCTATTTGATCATGCCTGTGTTTATAGTCAGTCTGAACTATTGCTTTGCATGCTCCAGTAATGTGTTGAATAGTTTCAGAAGAACTATGACATCGCCTACAGATGTCTGTTGAAATAGGGATTCGCATGATGTGCTTTTGATAGTTACGGGTTTCAATAATTTGGTCTTGAATTGCTGCCATGAATCCTTCAGTCTCAGGGAATAAATCTCCGCGCCTATTATTATTATAATTTTATCTGGTTGCACCTAATGTTCTATGCCTATCTATCTAAAGTGGGTAGCGACTTAATACCACAGAACAGATAAAACCTCTTTTATCTGTTGTGCTTAATACTATATATTTCTGTAATAATTAATTCATTAATCTCATAAACATGGCCGGCTGTCAATCGTACGCATAGGCACATCACTAGAATGTCAATAGTACGGTATTCCCCACAACCGTCTACGCACAATATTTTCCAGCTTCGTGAGTAATTGTGAAGTACGCTCACTTTATTGGCCATTGTGTCCAAACCGATCTGAATTCAGATGATAGGTAGATCAACTGATTAATATGGGTGATGGCCGGCTGGAAACAAATGACTCACGATTCTTAAATCTGGCTGGACTTTACTCGCAGGGAAACACTATTGCCAAAATTATTGTGTGCATATTTAGCGAGACATTTACTTATTTATTTTAACGATGCATACCTTCATAAAATCCTAAGTGAAATCTCGCAAATAGTACGGGTTTATTGCTGTATTTCTATATAGAGCCGTCTATTGGACTCAGTTACAAATAGTGCAGTCATTAGTTTCAACACTGGCACTTAACTTCGTCGCCAGTCTTGTAATCTTAACGTAAGTGAGCACAATCCATTTTCCTTGTGAATACAATCGACCGATAACGTTCATTGTATTGATGTCATCTTCGCTTCTTTCACAGAACTCCTATTATGCTATCGCTTCTTTGTTGTTCGAAGGCACTTTACACCACAATAACTGCATTAAACGCTGAACACAGTAAGAATGTAAATATAATTATAATTCCAAGTACGTGTATTCCCACGCGACGACCATGAGTACGATGACAGCAACGGCCTGCAAGGTACACTCTCAGGGCTTCTCAAGTATTTAGTCACTAGTCAGTCCTACGTAGACCCAGACATCAGGTTTGACTAAATATATACAAATAGTTGGGTACATTACAGATTAATAGTTGGGTACATACGACAAACTTTTTATGACTAAGAATTACTGCTTTAACAACTTAGCCATCTAGCTTCAGTTGCAAAATGTCATTCAAAGAATTGCAATTTACGATTAACTAGGCGTATTTGAGAAGACGTTGTGTAAAATTGTGCAAAGATGGATCATCAACTAAACATAAAAATCGATCGTTAAGTCTAGAATAGATTGCATATAAAATAACGTCACCGAAATGCCATTGAAATGCAAAAACAGTTATTCAAAGTTGTCGCTGCTGCTGCTGGAACTCGGCCTTAGTTCCAATGGTTCCAGCAGTGTGTTCCTATCTCTAAGAGGGAATAAAAAAAGGCGAAAGAAACTTGAAAGGTGCCGCAAAATTATAGTTCTTAATATCGAAACCAGTTTAATATAAAATATGATTAAACTAACAATTGTCCTCATGATAAGGAGAGGTTTGTCGCACAGTGCACTTGCGAGCACCTCACCGAGCCACTGCTCAGGATTACATAACTCGACGTGCAGCCAATGACCCACTTAGACACGAGGCGATTGCTCCGTCTAATGACAACAACAAATTATATTACCGCTATAGTCTATTCTAAAAAGACATAGAGCCTCTACGACACTTCAATCTGAAGATGACTTAATAACAATTTCAAAAATAGAATGTTATTCTTTATTTGTTTAGTTTATGCAGGCCAGTTAGTTGAAATCTGGCTCAAAAAGCCATTCACTGTTAGATGTTACAATCGTTCATTCATAGACACAGCCTTGAATTTGGATGCGCGACCTTCACCGACAAAAGTGTTGAGTAGGTACTTAGTTATTTTGATTACAACTCACACCGGATAAAAAAAACATAACAACACAATTAATGCGATCTGAAGATTGTTAACTAAGGACATTTAACTTATGTTTGACATACCTACGTATAAACATTCCTGAAAGTAGATTAGATTAGTGAAAAAAATATCAAAATTTATTCAGTAGTTTTTGACAATATTTTATACACACACACTATTATCTCAGACACACATTTACATACAAGCAATAACAACACATGGGTTTACTACTGAACCTTATTTTGCAGGCAACCTAAAAAGAAGACGGATTTGAAAAATTTAAGCAATGCCTTTAAAACATTTAGGAACCCCTAATTATATACATACATATACCCCTATTCATAAAAAATGATATTAAGTGACGTTTAAGTGTCAAAAATGTATGGTTAAACAGTCGCTAATCAAGCAACGAGTATGAATAAAGGGGTCAATCATAATATCCCGCACAATAGGCAACAACTAGTTGGTACATAAACAAACAGCTTCGGTCGTCATCGGCGATCTGCTGCAACGCGTTCTGTTAGCTGCGGAGCGTCGCGAGTGTTGCAACGAACGCATTCTTCTTACAAAACCTCCACCTACTTACACAATACCTATAATATCGCCCTATCATAACATCATATTGCCTATATAATGAGATTATCCATTAATTAAATAATAACAAAGTGTATTGGAGGATTATTATCATAATTACTTAGTAATGTCCATTGATAAAATGATCAAGCACAATTAATTATGTATCATCAGATGTATTGGAGATTTATTGGAATAGTTCTGTGCTAATTAATTTGATTGATGTTTAATTACTTGTAATACGCGTGATGAAAGATATCTCGAACTGGTATTAAATGTACCTACTGTTGTTCTAAGCTAAGGCTGTAAGGATTAGTTCAGACAGTAATATTACTTTCGACATCCTATAAAATGTTAATTATCAATAAGTTTAGCAGCAGTTTTTTAGGCAACGGCGTTCTAGAATTTTTCTGACCTATTTTCATGTTATCGTCTCTGATAACATGGCTGTTGATAAAGTAGGAATCGTACGATCCCTTACGTTTACTATCTCTCCGATAACCGGCGGGGTCATTGCGTAACACAATCAGTAGCAATAGCTTTCATTTTGACAGTTCAACAACATCCATTGCGTTATTTACATTGTTGAGCAGGCAATTTTTTCGAACATACGAAGCAATGGATTCTAATATCCTTCAAAATGATTCAGATTCTGCGGGGTGATTGCGTAACACACTAACAGTAGCATTCGTTTTCAATTTGACGGTTCAACCACATTCATTGCGTTATTTACTTTGTTGAGATGACAAATTTTTCGAACATATGAAGCAATGGATTATAATATCCTTCAAAATTATTCAGATTCTGATTGATAGTGTGGTACGCAATTAGGGTGCTGTATTATGAATGAACCATCGGCAAAGTTAATTTGTTATATTTACTTAGAGATAGCTGTTTCTATCAAGTAAAACAGAGACGTATCTAGAGTAAAGTCGAGTTATCCACCAGATTATAAAACTTCTGTAGCCAATCAGTCAGATAACTTATAGTACCTACAGTTACATCACATTAGTCACAGGAAACTAGATCAGGCCCAGAAATGCTTACGACGATACTGTACATACTTGCTCTATTGGAAAACTAGCACATTCCCGCGACTTTGTCCTCATGTTCAGCCGAATTTTTGATCCAACATCATAGGGTGTAGAAGATTTTATGTTGTGTTCAACCATTTAGGGATTTATTTAAGAAAAAATGTGCCTACCTCTGACATGACATGTATAAACACACCCGGGTGCATAAATTTGTTTCAGCGGTTTACCCAGGTGATAACGTAGGTACCTAGCTAACAGACGAACAGGACAGACAGTCAGATTTCGCATGTATCTATAATATTAGAACACATTAAAAATGTATTTATAAAGCTGCTATAAATAGACAAACGAACAAAAAAGGTAACGAGTTCAATGTCGTGATTAACCGAATCGTTGAATAACACGGAAGTTAGAGGCTTGCTTGTTTTACTATCCACAAAATAACAGTACATAAGTAGTATACATTGGTATAAATATCTAACAGCTGCAAGAGGTGCCTCGTTGATCTAGTACTGCTTAGAATGAGAGCCTGAAATTTACAACTGTAGGTACAGACGCCAGCCTGCACATCAAGCTACTACAATCTGTCAAATTTCTTTAATAGATTTTCAACTTTATTGTTAAAGCTTTAAGGTTCAAGGTTGATTGGGGAAATTTGACAGTTTCGGGTAGCTTGACCTGCTGGCGTCTGTACTACTTAATTCCTAATATTCTTTATATCAATTGTTCTAACTCCCATTCGGCATTTGGTATTCAATAAAATCAGTCCCATTTAAAACGACCGCCTCTTTGGTCTACTTGCCTAGTGATCGCAAGCAATGTGGTCCTGGGTTCGATTCCCTGGTCGGGAAGGTTATTGGGTTTTTCCATTTGGAATTTCTCAATAGCAGCCCGATGTCTGAATTTCTCAATAGCAGCCCGATGTCTGAATTTCTCAATAGCAGCCCGATGTCTGAATTCCTCAATAGCAGCCCGATGTCTGAATTTCTTAATAGCAGCCCGATGTCTGAATTTCTCAATAGCAGCCCGATTTCTGAATTAGTGCCCGGTTGACAGCAATAGCCTGGCCCCCTCTTACATGGGACTTAAACATAACTGGCGAAAATATGTGAATGTAGGTACTAATTTTTTAATTTATTTATTTATTTCAGGCAACGCAGGCCCTTGGGGGATTACAGGCGTGATATTTTGTTATGTTAGATATCTAACAGGTGTCTCTAGGTGACTTAAATGTATGTATTCAACTAAGTTCTGCGATTAATGTCATGCACACTTGTTACGACACGCGGCATATTTTATTTCTATTATAATATTTACTCTACCGTAGATAATTATCTACGTGTCTGTCATTCACTTGCAGAAGGTGTCATTAAACAAACTGCCAATTTGAGCAATTTAGGCCGTTCTTATTTGGTTTCTTACAACACACTTTTAGGCTGTGTAATCTAGTCAATCTATGTACCAACGTATTGAGAATAATATTCTGTGGTTGAATATGTAGAGCCTATTTGTGAGTGCATCGGTATACCTTATATCCAGATGAAGCGAGTCAAACTTATACTAAACGTATGTAGTGAATACATTATGTATCCATGTAGATGTACCTGATAGATAGCAACATACACAGGTAGCAACACTGAAACTGAATGTGCATTTACGGTTTGTCGCGCTCTGGTGTGAAAGCAGGTCTTTCAGGTAATCGCAGGTAATGTGCCTTGTATAATTGTTAATGCTATATTTTATAAAAATATTGTTGTGTACCCAACTATTTGTCTATGACAAAAAAAATATCTCTGAAAACCATCATTTCAACCGCTTAGGCATCGTTCGATAAGTGTCATTTCTAGCATTCTCATTTTGAATTTTCCTAAACAAAAATAAGTAACTACCTATTACTATTAATAGCGGCCTTAAAAGAATTCCAATTAAAATAAAAAATAAATATTCCACTACTATCACACAACGCCATCTAGTCCCAAGGTAAGCAGATCTTGTGTTATGGGAACTAGACAACTGATAAACATACTTATATATTTCTAAATACATAAATATTATAGATAAATTACACCCAGGCACAGAACAAATGATCGTGCTCATTACACAAACATTTGTCCTGGGTGGGAATCGAACCCACGACCTCCGGCATAGCAGTCAGGGTCAGGGTAAAATAACCACTACCCGCCTATGTAGTCTGAAACTTACTCAACAACGCCAAAGTAACCTACCACATAAATAAACCACAAAAAATACGCTTTTAATCAAAACTAGTTGGTTAACAGTCAAATTTTTTAATGTTATCTTACATTTATTGTGAAATGTTCAAGTATTCGTATACAAATAATACGTTATCGCAATAAAGTGACTCTGTATGACGACTATCTCACGATTTCACGACACAGCGTGGCTACACCTCCCGCCAATGCATCGTCGTTCTAAACTCTACATTATTATCTTATCAGCATCATGTAGACAGACTAACTGGGTCATGAAAAATATCACTTGAATATTACAAGTCCACGTAATGTGCAACGAAATCTCAACTAAAACGAAACGACTACCACATGACTATCATAATATGAAGGTCGTAACACAGTGATTTGGAATACTTAGAAGCATTACGTTTTCGAACTAAACTTGAACACGGCATAGAGACTGTAACTGCTAACAATGTGTAGGTAACCGTTAATTACCCGATATTGACCATCGAGATTCCTTGAAACAATGAATAACGTCATTCATCGACATTGCAGTGAACATAACCATGTAAATTGACTGACTCATTATTACTTTCATGATTTTAAAAGAATTTGTTTGAATCTCCGGTAAGTCTCCGGTTTGTCCATGTGCCATATTATTTATAGTAAAACACCTAGTAAAATCACATTTTTATTATCCTGTTTAACTAGCTTAGATATACCGTTAGGTGGGTAAATAAAATGATCATTTATTTGAATATTAATGTTACATAAGCAGAGGACGAAAGACATCTGATAAATGTAATTTTATCAGGGCTCCAGCCCTGTAGAGGATTATCGAGAAAAACTGGTTGGCTACTATGTTGTCTGCAGGCAATTGGCATAGCAACCACCATCAACGGTGCTATCTGTAAAGATATGAACTGTTTAGTGTTGTATTTAATTTTGTAGCTTCAAGAAATACTGACGACAGTTTCATATATTCTTATGGTTTACCTTTTTATTTGAACCTATTTGACGGCCTATATCTGTAAAAAAAAACTACGTTGGTACGTTATATTCAAAACATTTGTTTCTCTTTTTTCTGATAAGCTCAGCGAAGAGAAGACAAAATTGCCTCGAAAAATTGTAGTTTAAAGTGAGTGAGTTACCTAATTCTAATTATTTTAAAGTTGCGCAGTATTCAGAAAATTGTGTTTCATAGTCGTAATGACTTAGGTATTACGAATATTGTAATGATGATTTTCCTGCAATACTACCTGCAGGTAAAGCCTGTAGAACGCGAGGCCAGTAAAGGAACTTGTTGCTCGCTTCGCATAACATTAATTTCGAAGACAGTTCAGTTTGATGATAAGCCAGTAATAAGCACGCTGAAAAAAATATTTTGTACGAGGAACAGTGATGAGCCCATCGCTGAATATCTCAATATTTTTTATATCTTTGATAAGAGTTTTACACAGATAGGTAACTAAATAAAATTAGGCCACCGATATTTTATAAAATTTGGAAAATTCTCAAAATATAGTTGAGGTTTTCAGTGTGTAAAATAATTGTGATTCGCGAATTAATAAAATGTGTGAAAAATTTGTTTATCAATGACCCGAGTTGTTGGCATCTTTCTATAGTATCGAAAACCTACTCAGGTAGATACCTACTTTAATTTCATTCATAGTGTTACGTAAGATGCTTAACGGTCTATTGTACTGGTTAACTGTTTCACGTCACGTCGTAGGTAACCTTAGTATAGATAATGGTGAAATTACGAATTTTGCCGAAACTAACGAGAGCTTAGGCCACAAGCATCACCTACGGCTACTTACATGAATCATTTTAAATGTGTAGCTTGACCTTGACCTTGACCTTGACCCTGCAAATGTATTAGGACTTTCTGTATAATCGACCAATTAACCTGAAGAATGCCAATTGGTCAATACTTTACAAACATAGGCATGTCACTTGCAATACCTAAGAAGGTATATACCTAGGTAGATAATAAGTCGGTATAGTAGGTAGCTACCTATCTACCTTTTTTACAACACAATACCTTTTTTTTTTCTCTAAGTAATCTTTTTAGTAGGTAGTTTTGCTTTCGTATTTTTAATATAGGAACCCTACCTATTTATTTTCTATTATTTTAATAAAAATAAAGAGTTACCCTATAATAAGCTGTTAGCAGATTACGTAGCTGTAGGTCAATCTACCATCTCCACTGACTAGATCCATACCTATAACACCTATTGTAATACTTTAGGCCACGAAGGGACACAACAAGATTGACTGGACTGAATAGCATCTTCCTCATGTCTGCGGTCGTCAATCGCCGCGCCGTACACTCTGGCGGTTATTGGAACTTTCTTTTTAATAAGTCATCAGTATTAAGGTGGATTATGCAGTCAGCACGTCTGTTTTATGACAGATTTTGGTGTGGGTAGGTAGATGCCTACTGTGGGTAGAAAACAAGACCTAGAACTAGCTTTAGCTATGGTAGACTGATTATGATTATTGATCAAGAAATCATCAAAAGTTAAATTATTATGCCATCTACATATTATGCACATTACATACAAACCGATTTTCAGTACGTAGGTAAGATACTGTACAAAACTCAGTCAGTCCCCAAAATAGAGCAAAATTATTTGGTCACACTTGTTACAATATGTCACACGTTGCCACAGATTACTAACTTCTATTTGTGTCACATGAACAAAAATGTAATCTGGATCCCGGATTCGCAGAGCATGTCGTCAACCAAATGAATGTCAAACTTAAAACAGTTGCGTTCCTTTATTAGTTACATTGTGAGTTTTTTAAACAGACCAGAGGGGTAGTTTAGATTTCCTATTCGAATACTTGGAGATAGCGTGAATTTTTTTACGTTTTCGTAAAGAATATAGGTAAGTATATGATATTTCTCTGCAATGGTATATCGGTAATGTAACTGTAGTGCGCTTTGGTCGGGGCAACCAGCTTCATCTTTGTGACTAACTGATTTTCTGACATAAATGCATAGGCAATACATATCAGTAATACAAATAAGTTAGGTACTTAAGTAAATGTGTACCTGTTGCTAATTACAGGACTTAAAAAAAATATTCTTTTACTTTGTTTCAAAACCAAATAAAATATTAAAAACGTTCAAATCTGCCGATCTTTTTGTTTTTTTTTTTTCGTCAGTATTTATTTTGCTTTTTAGCAGTTCCTAGTTCCTACTGTCACTCTAAGCGACAGTTGCGCCATCTTTCGTGTTTATTTTAGGCAGTTTTCCCAGTTCCCTTTTCCTGCTTCGCTGCTGTCAGTGCACTAAAGCCTGGTTAACCTATTTTCGTTCTGATGAATCAAAAAAATATTCTATTGTGAACTACTTGATATATAATATATAAAATATTGTAAATAATGTTTTGAACGGCGTGTAGTGTTTATAATTACACGGTCAGTGTTAATTTCTTACTAAACTCCTGGCATAATCGCGGAACTCTATCTGTCTTGACATCTAGTGGTTATTTCAATTGTTTTAATTATATTCGTATTTAATTTTCAGAAATCAACACAATGGCGCTAATACAACAGTATATTAGCGATTTTCAATATTATATGGACAAATTCGGAGGTAAGTCTTATTGGGATCATGCAACTTTTATTTAGAATTGTATCTGATAACTATCCATGTACTCACGTCTTCCTGGTGCAATATACCTCTGAATGTGCCGATTAGGGCAGAATATTACGAAACATTTTATTTAAATTATACTTCATATTTTTCTAAATAAAACTTCTAACATAAAAATACATCTTTTTTATCTTTAAAACAAGAATAAATATTCAAAAAGCAGTTAAAAATCAGCTGTTTTACTCAATCATATAAACAGATGTCTTCTATTAATATAAACAATTTTATAGTGAATAGATAAACAAATTGGATGTTTATAAGATTCTCATATCTGTAGGGATGACTAGTGAGACAAATTTATCTCATGATACTGATCATATCTCACGACACTGCCAACACATTTCCAGTTATAACATAGGAGTATTTTTAGATGACCCACTAAACAGCTGGGCATTTCCTCTATGCAGCTCATTTGTCCAATCACAGCAATCACATATTATCTATAATCAGATTGAATGCTGTGGAAATTCTACTTTGTGTTGAGAAACACTATATTTTTTTTTTATATTCTAATGTCTATAATTTGTACATACTCTAAATCCAACTAGTGACATAAGAGGCATTTTATGAATTTACTAATTCAGTTTATATTTTTTCTTTTCAGATCCTAGGACGAATCCATGGTTCCTGATGAGTTCACCTTTTCCTACATTATTAATATGTCTAAGCTATGTCTATCTAGTCAAGGTATGTGACATATATTTTCTATCAAACATGCATGGCTATGTTTCTCAGGAACCAAAACTAATTGTTTTTTTTTTCTTTTTTCAGGTCTTAGGACCACGAATTATGGAGAATAGAAAACCATATGAACTAAAGAATGTTCTAATATTATATAACTTTTTACAAGTAGTATTCAGCGCATGGCTGTTTTATGAGGTAACATTTTAACATTTACATAAAATACTTTTTAGATGATAAACTGTTTGCTGCATTGAATGCACTGTTGTTTTGTGTCTTCACCATTCTTTTGAGTCTAGTAAAAAAGTAAAGAGCAAGTAGGTGTAATAGACATTTTATAAAAACAACAAGAAGAATGTGTTCTGTTATACTAGTCTAGTTGCTAATTTCTAAAACTTTTGCTTTATTTCAATAATTTATTACACTAAGGGCAGATTTTTCAATCAACAGATATTTTTTATTCGTGGAATAAAATTGACGTCTGGCAGTTTTTGTATGGAAGAACTGTCAAAAATTAAAAACTATTCCTCGGATTAAGTTATCTGGCGTTGGAAAAATCAGCCCTAGGGGCTGATTGTTCCATCGCCAGTTAACTTTTATTTGAGGAATAAAATTGACATTTGACAGTTTTTGTATGAAATGACTGTCAAAATTTTAAAATTATTCTTTAAATAAAGTTATCAGATGATTGAAAAATCAGCCCATAATAATAATTTTTACAATCCATATTAGTGTCATATCTTGATGCACCAATTTACTGCCTTCCTAAAGTAATGACAAAGGTGCCTTTAAAATAAAAGTTAACTTTGCTGACTAATGACTGTTTATTTCAGCCAGATGCATGGTAATTATTTTATGTGTACTTTTTTGACTAATTTACTTTATAAGTTTTATATTTGACTTTAGCTTTGTTCCCACAATAGAGGCTAGTATTCCAACAGCCTGATACCAGTTGCCAGAATAAAAAAGAATTTTGAATGAACCTAGTAACTTTTTGGTTGCATAGACTTATAGTTTTAATTCCTCTGTCTGAAAATTTGAGACCAACTTACCAGCAGGCCCAAGGTAAGAGTGTCTCATAATACTACTGCTGATGAGAAAGCATAAATAAAAGGCTTAATATTATCATCAAAGAGAGAGCTCATCAGACAAACAACCTTGGCCGAGTAAATAATGATAATAATGTTTAAATAATTGATAATATATTAGTATGACAATTTTCAGACATCGCAGCCGCAAATTCTGAAAATTATCTTATTAATATATTACGAAAAATGAAGGAAAGCTACATTAGCCAGCTGGCCTAAGTAGCTTTCCTTCATCTTTCGTGCCCACACTGTGTCTTGTAACTGCTTGCTGATAGAAGTTATAACACAAACTAAACTAACTTAGTTTTGTAAATAATCTCCCAAGTAGAGTACTGCCCAAGAACATTAAGTAACAGTCATCTTGTTCCTTTTGTCCAAGTTCATTTAGATATAAAAGATTTGTGCCACTTGTTATAGCCACAAGTACCAATATTTTTCTTTTTTTGCCATGCTATGTTCAGAGTATGATGGGGGGCTGGCTGAATCATTACAGCTTTAGGTGCCAACCTGTGGACTACACAGATAATCCCAAAGCTATAAGAGTAAGTGATGTATAGGCGTCCATACACCGACGCCCGGGCATGGGGATCAGAGCATAGAAAACTAACCCATGCTCACTGTAAATATAATCATCATTATTATTATTTTTAGGAGTGCTCCAGTATGCAATATTTTAATATAGTTCCATGGTGCAGATGGTAATAGTTAGTTGTTATGCATAGATATAAGTATCCAAATGAATACGTGTCTGGATTGTATTGCTACTAACACTGTAAAGTATCAGCCTGCGCCAACATTATTACGCTAAACTTTGAATGCATTAACATTTGAAGCCGTGTAATGAACAGCGCGGCATCGGTGATGTGCGAATATTGTATATAAGGGCCTGGTGTCGGCATATTGTTTCAGATTGGAGCCGCGGGCTGGTTCACAGGCAGGTATAACTTTCAATGTCAGCCGGTCGACCACTCCAAACATCCACAAACAATGAGGGTGAATTATCACTTCCATTTATTACATTAGTCTCAATATCCCAAAGCTACACTATACGTTAATTGATTACACTACAACATAGATGTCTGTGTGAAAAGCTGCCCTTGAGCTACCATCATTCCGCCTTGTTGATTTTTTACTGAAGTCGTTTTTGGGTTCTTAATCTTGTTATCCTTTTCTCTATTCCCATTGAATCATACTTCCGGAACCATACATTTGCACTAAAACAGATGTAAGGTACTTAATCAACCATTATCACATTACATAATAATACCCATTGAACAGGTTCCGGGTATAGTACCTACCAAATGGATTTGGTACAGAAAAAAAATAATGTCCTATACATGGCTGCTATTTGTATAGGTAATGTAATATACTATTTAATTGAGTTGCGGCATTTCGGAGCAGACAAAATTAAATACCTAACTGCTAATTCTTTTAAATACAACCAGAATTCAAAAAGCTGAGATGAGATATAATATTTTTTGTTTCAGAAAAAGTATTAGTTAATTCCAATATTTGTTTTAATTCCTACCTCCCTAATATTCTTAACTTTGGTATTTAAAAAAGTTTTAAATATGTTATTGGTATTTGGGATAAAACTGACTATAATATTCCAATTTTCATAGCATAAAAGAGATCTTCCGCGTCCACCCTCGTTGTGCAAGGCATGCTTTTGCCTATACTGTAGCTGTTTTGTTTAGTACCTACTTATTGCATCACCATCATCCACGGGCCACGCCCATCAAATTAACATAATCAATAACTTTCGGAATTGATCATTATCTATCATGAATTCATGACTCATCAAGTCATCACGCATGAACATCACTAGTGATAACACTTGCCTAACACATACAATAGAATGTAGAACTATAGATAGATTGCTTGCTAATGATTTAATTGTTGAATGACCTTTTAATTTGTTTTTGCTTTAAAATGAATTACAAAAAAAAATACCTTCTACATTTTTAATTTAAATAACAATGAAATTATATTTAAAAAACCCCCCATTTCAAAATAATATATGTACTCAATTTTCAGATGGTTCACGCATGTTGGTGGTACTATTTTTCCAAGTTCACAGAATTCTTTGATACGGTGAGTTTTTTTTTTTTTTTAATACACATGTAACGTTATCATAGCGTGTTCAGTGATAACTAGTTATCGCAAAACTCAATACTATACGCCAAAAAAAGATCCGTGTCAACCTTGTTGCCGATACTTGTTTACTTTGAGCACTCACGTGGCGGCCAATGTCCAAGTTACGAGTATATGCAAATTTTAACGATAGCGAAATTATTTATAGGTACAGGTATTGTAGGAGAAATAATACTTCTTACAAAAGCGAAACTTTATCTCGAGACGTGTTTATAAAAGCGCCTCGAGCTTCTGGGCGTACGATACGCCTAGTTTCGCTTCTACAGTTCTACGCGAAGAATTTTTTTTATATGATAAAGATTTGCTTTATGCATATCATCAGCATTATAAGTATAAATTTTATTAACTTATAGCAACTACCTACATTACATTATTAAAGACCAAAGCGTAACGGTAGCCCACAAAATTCAAAAGTTCATACGTTTTTTGAAATTTGCAGGTGAATATCACGTTGTATGTTGATCAAAATATTATTCGCGGCCGTAACAAATATTTATGTTAAGAATTATAATCATAAAATTCGTCATATTAAATACCCTATTGAATGGCTATTTCAGGAAATCATGACATTTCAAGCCAATTCTATCTCAAGGAGTTGTATTGCTAGTTGTAATGATTATAATTCAGAAAGCCATATTTGTTACGGTCGTGAATCATATTTTAATCAATAAACAACCTAACAATGGCGCCAATTCCCTTGTTCACAAACTAAACTAAATTTAGTTCAGTGCATCTTTTTCTTTCTATTTCATTAAGAAAAGGACAGAAGATAAATATTAGTTTAGTCCTGTCAAATTAGTCAGCGCCTGACGTAAATTGACGTATTTTTAGTAGCCATGTTTTAATCACGTCTAAACTGTCTATGGAGTATCTTAATTTGACAGGACTAAACTAATATTTTATCTTCTATCCTTTTCTTAATGAAATAGAAAGAAAAAGATGCACTGAACTTAAATTTAGTATAGTTCTTGAACATGGGAATCGGCGCCAATGACCTGCATATTGCAAAAAACGTAAGTAAATTTGAATTTCGCGGGCTACCTCTTCACCCCTCGTATTAAATTAGCATATCTAATATTAACATCAAAATTCATCTTTTTCTCCAGATCTTCTTTGTCTTGAGAAAGAAGTTTGATCATGTGTCAACGCTTCACGTGATCCACCACGGCGTAATGCCGATGTCGGTGTGGTTCGGCGTGAAGTTCACGCCAGGCGGTCACTCGACCTTCTTCGGCTTGCTCAATACCTTCGTGCATATCATTATGTATTCGTACTACATGCTGGCAGCTATGGGCCCCCACATGAGGAGGTATCTGTGGTGGAAGAAATACCTCACTACTTTGCAAATGGTAAGAGAAACATATTTATACACAAACCGTGCCAGGTGGGATTTCCCACTGGCAAAAATGACGTACACACGACGACATATCAAGCTATACATTTCCAGTTTTAGCTGACCTCTCATTTACAAGCTGTTCGTAGAGTGAGAAGTCAGCTTATACTGGAAATGTATACTTCCCTTTTGATCCATTGATTTAAATATTCTGACGAATTTTCAAAAATCTTTTCTCATAGCATTCAGTGCAAAATTTAAAACGCTAAAACGCTGGGTATAGACCCAGCGTTTTAGGCTGTGCGTTGTCTGGCAATGACTTTAAAATATAGATAACTTATTCACAGAAATAATTTAAGATATTAGCAGGTCTTTATTTTAATGAAAGTCAAACATGTTCATTTGTGTTAAAGAATGGACATCCCATAGTGGACGGCAGTTATATTACTCAAAAGTCTGTTAGTTAAGCATGGCCATAAGCCTAAAGACTAGCTTTCAATACCTATTTCAACAGCCAGCTTAGTATTAACATCTGGATTTCAAATTGTGTCTATTAGCACCTATTAGTAATAGGCCTTTTTAATAGTACATGAAATGTCAACATGACGTGGTATGAATTATCTATCATTACCTCCTCGTTGGTCTAGTGATGGCACATGCTACTGCTGAGCATGAGGTCCCGGGTTCAATACCCAGGTTGGGCAGTCTTATTGGATTTTTCCATCAGGAATTTCTCAGTAGCAGCCAGGAGTCTCGATTTGTGGCCGGTTCACGGCCACAGGCTCGCTCCTTATTATATGGGACTTATGTCGAAATGTGGGTGTTTTATGTCTAAAGATACAACTCTGCCCAACCCTTCAGGGAAAAACAGGCGTGATGTTATGTTATTAACGCTTAAAGTTATTTTTCCAGGTGCAGTTCGTAGGTATAATGGTGCACGCGTTCCAGCTGTTGTTCATCGACTGCGACTACCCGCGCGCGTTCGTCTGGTGGATCGGCATGCACGCCGTCATGTTCTTCTTCCTCTTCAAAGACTTCTACAACCAGTCCTACTCTAGACCTAAGGTATATTTATCGCTTATTTGTTTGGTTTTACATTGAAACAAAAGACTTCCCTATCGATTTTTTATATTCATCTACTTAATAAATTAATAAAAAGAACTCTAAAAGAACGTCAACTCTCTTTAAAAGAAAGAAAGAAAATACATTTATTTGGCAAAAACTAAAAGACAATACACGAGATACATACATCAGGTAAAACAAACAATAAAATAAAAAAAAGATTAAATAAAAAGTGTGAAGTCCGAACGACAAGTTGTAAGTTTGTAAACTCGAAAAATACTTTACCAATTGCAAAAATTACTACACTAATAGGCAGCTACTCTATCCCCTAATGACATAGGATACTTTAAATGCCAGAAAAATGCACGGTTTCTGTAATAATCTCTATGCAAGAAAAAATAAATAAAATGTTTATTTTCGTCAACAGGTTCGCTCCAGGTCTCCCCAACCGGAGACGACAGAAATAAAAGACAGCACGTACAAAAACGGCTCACTGAAGAACGGCTTCAGCAACGGTCACACGAACGGGACGTTCGCGCGCGCGCGTACCGTGCTGCCGGCCGGCAACTGACGACGGTCGCGGCGCCCTCCTTAGCATTCCGTAGTACTCTGTGATTCATAGCCTGAAATTATCACGGGACGTTAACATTTCTTATTTAATGCGTGGACCTTCGGGGTAACGGTGTCGGATGTATGTGAGCGACGCGCGAGCGCAGGTCCGGCCTCTCGCCACGTCGCCTCGCCAATAATAACCCTAGAAGTAGTGGTACATGTGATTTGTCTAGTGTACATACAGTTAGGCGGTATCAATGGTGTAAATTTTATTTTATTGATGTAATTGTATAGCTAGATTTGTGATCGCATAGCGTTTTATACTTTTATTATTAGAATTAGACAATATGTTGCTTTTAGAGTTTAGAAAACCTCTAAAAGAATACAGTCATAATACTTACAGAAACATGTATGTTATACATGGTGCTTATTTAATTTAAATATATTAGTGTATGATGATGAGCTTGTAAACGTTGAAAAAATTACAGACAACAGTCACACATTTACCATGAAATTTGTTAAATGTATTTAAATATACTAATCTGGCACGTCTTTTGAATGTACATTTTTATCAACCAAGTGAATGTGTATCCAAAAAAGTATTGGTTGCTGCACATCCAGCCAAGAAGTTCTTCAAGTTAATGGCAGCTACCTTTTTTTACTTAAAAATTAAAGGGAGTTGCGGTTGAGATCGCAATAGCTAATTCTTCCTTCCTTTTCTTATTTTCTAAAAAAACGTTGCCCCACACTTGGAATTACTCCAGTATCGTGGGTGCGTTTACAAACATTTAAACTCACATACACAAACAGTCAGAGCGGGAACAACTACCTGCAGGCAATACAAATATTTGTTCCGTGCGGGAATCGAACCCGCGACACGCAGCGCAGCAGTCGATCGCTCAGCCACTGCGCCAATTGTAGTGCTATTATATAAATAATAGATCAGTATTTTTACAAGCTCATGATTATCGAGACCATTGTTCACAACATTAGATCAAAATAGGTTTTGTACCTTTCGGCAAATGCCAGTTATATAAAACATGTAAATTAATATCAACGCCGTTTGCCTTTGTGTATTTATAACACATTTATAGGTGTTAATTATTTCGATACAACTTTTTTTGTTGTAAATTGACGTGATTATCTTTCTATTTTAAGTACAACAACTGTATTTTAATTTCAACCGAATGTTCAATTTAGGTTTAGATTACTATGACACTAAAGTGGTTGTGTTGGTTATTTATTTTGTTTAATTTATCTTTTATTTATACCAAAATTATGTATATAAGATCAAATCGATAACGGGTTTAATAGCAGTAGCTTTCAAACTTCCTTTTTAGTCTTCCGTTTTGTTTTGTACTTACCAAAATTAAAGGTGCTTTTTGTACTCCGAATATTCTGCTTTTTTTAGCAGCCAAGCAGCTGAAGCTCACCATTTTGTAAATATAAATTTTGATGTTTCATTAATCATATAGAAATCAATTTATGTACCTATTGTAATTTTTATACAAAAATATGCAATTAAAATATAAGTGTAATATTACTGTAATATTTTAATTTATGTCCCTCATTTCCGTGCGATGTAAGCCAGTGGGCGAGTTTTATCCAATGTAAATGTTTAGCAAATTTCTTATGCTTTGGTCATTTTATGAACTCTTTTGGGTTAAGAGAGGTAGGCATTTATCTGCGGGAAAAAATGTGAAACATATAATAAACAAGTTTTATTTTAAAAATCTATTAAAAAAATAGTATATGGAATAGAAAATAATAAAATATAGTCGAAAACTTAACATACCTCACTGAGATTGATCACGGTTTTATAATGTGATCAATAGTAATTATAAAAAATAAACGCTTACCTTATCATTTTATTCATAGGAATTTTCCCATAGTATTTGTTCATTATATTATACGAATTCAGTAACATAGCACCCTAGCAGAGTTAAGACGTTTCAATACAAATAGTTACATCATAGTGAGAGTCAACGTGTCACTGACTCTGGCAGGGCCACCATCAGGGATTTTAATTTTGATAACACAATAAAATTGTCTAATTAGTCGAAATTTGTCGCCAAATATCAGAATTTGTCGGTCACTGGTTCAAAAGATATAAGGGTTTATAGGTGGCCGATCTGGAGAGTCTCGCCAGCGGGGCCACATTTATGTCTCAAAAACTAGGGCACCTAGCGAAGATCTGTTTTCTCTAATACTTTGTCGCTAATTAGTCGCAATTTGTCACCAAATTACAGATTCAGTCGGTGTGTAACTAAAAAGATATTAAATAATTCAATTTCCCCATACAGTGGTACAAGATGGTTGGATCTAGCTCTTGGACTATACTTTACTAATTGAACTCATTTTATCTCCTAAACTAAGACCCGATTAAATCTGTGACTTGGTGACAAATTGCGACTAATTAGCGACAAAATATGGGAGAAAACACATCTTCGCTAGGTGCCCTACTTTTTGAGATATACATATATGGCCCTGCTGGGGAGACTCTCTCCAGATCGGCCACCTATAAACCCTTATATCTTTTGAACCAGTGACCGACCAATTCTGATATTTGGCGACTAATTAGCGACTAATTTTTTGTGTTATCAAAATTTAAATCCCTGTTGGTGGCCCTGCTAGAGTCAGTGACACAGAGTCAACTTGCCAGAAGAATGGTACCTACAACCCGCAAAAGTGATCTTGAGCCCTGAGCGTCTCTTACGGGTTGTATGTGCTTAAAACCCCTCATCTTCCGTAAAAATCTCCAGAAACAGCCTCAATGTTCAAAATGTTACTTTTGGTTCGATGACATTACATTGATTGTTATTCGGTTCTTTATTATATTCCTTTAAAAATCTCTTCAGAAAAGGTCTCTGAAGAGGAGTTTTGTTATTATTCATTAAATTTAAAATTCATTATAATCTATATTTTTTCACTTTAACTTTTAGTATACTAGCAGTAAGTTCCAGATCAAGATGAATACAGACTAGATTTTGTTATGACATTGAATATTACACTTTATTAACTGTCTAACAGAGAGCTAAGTTGTATGAACATTGAAGCAGACACCAAAAAGCCTAGAAAAGCGATCAGGCTCTTTTAAGTGTATGACATTCTACTTTATACAAAATATTTTGATGATATACAATTATTTCTGATAAATATTTATCTAACTTTTGCAATACAAGTGTTCACATTAAGTGATGCTTTATTAGCATAATTCAATCATAATCTATCACATATTAAATGTATCAACTTATTTTCTAAACAATATTTCAGGAACATAGTTTATTTAACACAATAAACACAAAATGGATATGAGATTTATATGAATTACAGTAAAGTGATGTTTAGTATATTGTTCCTGTGTAGTTTTTAAGTACCATGGTTTCTGTTATACAAAAAGACATATAAGTTATTTGGCAGACATAGCACACCGGAATCCTAAATTTCCTGCAGAACTATCTTCAGTATTATGAGACCGTGAAGAGCATCTATAACGGTAGCAGTAGGACAGGTGGCACAAATATGACCCACCCTTCTTCACTTTTTCTTTAGGCTGCAAAAGAAAAGACAAAAATAAACCTTTATGACAAGCAAGAGTCAAGAGTTCTTATTTACAAAAAGTAAGAAAATGAAATATTCAATTGCTTTTAATACCTAGTACATTTGTGTGACTTAAGGATGGTGTTTAGAATTATTAGACTATGTACTTAAGTCACACGTATATACACTATTTGATAGCACGTGTGACCTAAACGCGCACTTCAGTAACGCTTTTCTGTGTAAAAATGGACAAATATGTCACAGAAAAGCGTGACTTACGTAACACAGTGCTATAAATATTGTTAAAAGGTGATTTGGAAAAAATAAATAAAGAATGATTAAATTTAAAAAAATAACAAATTTTACATTTTTTCCAGCCCAGGAGTCTTCAGTCCACTCCCACACATTGCCAGCCATGTTATGTAGACCAAAATCATTTGGAGGAAACATGTTCACTGGGGATGTACCTACATAGCCATCTTTGGCTGAATTGTGAGTAGGGAATGTGCCTTGCCAAATGTTGGCCCTGAAAAACAGAAAATAATAAGACCAGTGCTAATGATTATGGTAAGGGATTCTTTTAACATAATCTTTAGCAGGGCAGGTCAAGCTGACAGTTAGCTGTTGTTTCACAGCTACAAAATCAATCAATAAACAACCAAATTGAGAAACTCCTCCTTTTTTTAAGTTGGTTAATAAAAGCACCAACTACTAGACAAAATCGTCGTACTTGCAAAATCGAATACCAGGGCTTCCAAGTTTACATCCATCTTAAGAAACCAGGGCTCAAGATACTTTCAAGTATTTTCTATCTACATCGAAAATTGATCCATGACTTCATACAAATAAGAAGTACAATTGCGTATTGAAAAGCCCTGTTGGAAGTAAAAATACTTACATCGGAAATTGATCTGTAGACTTACTACTGGAGCATGATTGCATTTCTGAAAACGAATGCAGTTCAGTACGTACGTAGTTGAGCGAGTAGCTGTATAAAATACTTTGGGGTCTTGCATACCTTCCCTTTCAACTACATCCCTGTGGTAAATAATTGATAAAAATAACACATAATACTGACATGTATTTTCTATCAGGGAACAGCTTGTCGCCCCAAGGGTATGTGGTATCTTGATGGCCACCTCGACATGCTGCTTCCCATTCAGCCTCTGTTGGCAGTCGTGCACCTTTCCACTTACAGTATGCTTTTGCATCACTCCATGACACATGAGTTACTGGATGGTTCATTAATTCTGAGAAAAAAAAGCATATAGGCCTACTTCACAGTGTCTATATCTACCTACTAAGCAATAAATTAGGCAAACAGGTCTAATTTATGGCAAGCTAATCTGCACAAGTTAATTAAAATGAAGTAGCTCAACCAGCTTGAAACTATATACCTACCTGTTATATCAGAATCTGGTCCATATGGATGCGTCCAGTCAGCACCAAGCACCTTGTACCACCAGACAGCTTGTACAGCGCGAAAGTCTTTTAATTGTTCTCTAAATGTACTATTCAGAAATGCGGAGAACACAAAGCTATCTCCAAATTGTTCAGCTTCAGTCTTATATTTAGTTTTATTTACAAAATGAGCAAAATCCTTATTTGAAACTTCATGTTTGTCTAAATAAAAACTTTGTAGTTTCACTATTCTTTTTGGGCCTTCTTGATCACTCTCTATGGCAATATCATCTGTCCCCACCTGATACTCATTAGCAGGCACTAGTATCATTCCATCTGATCCACTTTCCTCTTCGACGATGCTGTATTTGATATTACCATCATTGCCAACAGGACATTGATCTACATCATTGTTTGGATTACTAAAAATATTTTCTTGAGTGAATTTTGCCCCTTCTGCACGATTAAGGTTACAGCCACATCCAGATTCTTTAGAAGTAATTACAGGTTGCAGAATACAGAATAATATCACAAATATCATGATTTTTATTAGTAAAAACTGCACTTATCTTTTACAATAATTCAAAACTTGCGCTAAAAGCAGGGAACGTTCATGAAACCAACAAACCAGACTATTACGAGAAAGTCTAAAATTAACCCTAAACCCAACTAAGATCGAGCACAACTTTTTTCTAATACCAAAGTCATGTAAAATATGTAAATAAATAATTTTACTTTATCAGCTAAGAAGAGAACTTTTTTTTTTTTGCTAATGGACAGTGACAGCTATGGAGCCATCTGACAGTGACAGCTGACCATGGAATTAGTATGTACTAAATAGTACACCAGCAGACGGGGGGGCTTACCATTGCCACCAGCTCTTATAGCAGGGCTTTTTTTGTTCTATGACAGTACAGAAAAGCCAGTGCAGTTCAACTTGACTTCATTGAATTCACAACCAACAAGCCCCTACACTGTCCAATCAATGCTCATAATGAGGTACATACAGCCAGCCAGCACATCTAGCTACCCGAAACTGTCCATAATTTCCCAATCAATCTTAATGTTTTAACGATAAAGTTGAAAATCTACTAAAGAAATTTGTCAGATTGTAGTAGCTTAATGTACTGGCGTCTGTACACATACGCAGCAACTTCTTCGATTATTACAGAGCAAACTATCCTCAGTGCACTAGTAGTTTGGACCTTAGACGATCAAGCTGACATTAGTCGTATACATCAGCGTGTAAAGCTTTGTACACTGATGCAGTGCATTTCATGATTGATTAACTCAATGATTTATTCAATTCGATAACTGACGACCAACTTCCTCAGACTTATGTTAGATTAGTCGTCTAAGTTTTCTTAAGGTGGAATGGTATGCGTGGTACACACGCAGCGACTTTAGACGCCACTCGCCAGCGAGTCACTAAAACTTTTTTTTTTAGTATGCCACTATAACAGCTAGGGCTTTGCAGGTAGGCTGCGCAGGCCGTTAACAATTTAGGGTAGGTAAAGAAACACATAGCCAAGTTTCTGATTAATAATTTGCCAAATAGGAACCATGAGGAATGTACCTACGTCATCAAGTCTTCACGTATCAACTCTCACAGTTGGAATATGGGGATTTGGGGAACAGAAAAATAAAATGCGGACATAAACAAGTTTATTCAAATAGGAGTATAATTATTTTTATCCAAAAAATAATCTATAAAAAAAGGAAAAGACGAGGAAATAAAACGTCCATTTCAATCCCTTTACCAGCAATACCCTGTATAATGGCGTTGGTGGAATACTGGAAACAATAAACTTTAATTTTTAAATTAAAATTTAATCTAATTCTAAATACAATGCTATGTCGGCTCCAAACGCTTGCCAAACCTCGACAAATCATCACAAATTAAAAAGTACGTAGTTTTGGCTTGGCTTGCAAGCCCAACTTGCTGCCGATCTGCAGCGCCGGCGCAATACTGATCCGATAGAGTAGCAGTTATTGTCCACAAATCAAAGGAAACCTGTGGCAAACACTTGCGATGCATCCACACGTTTGTGCTTTTGTGGAGGTTCGTAGTCTGTGGCAAGTGCCAAGCGTGTGGATTCGGCTTTGTAATGATAAAAATTTAATGCTGGACTAGTCTTTGAAATTTGAACATGTAAAGTACATTAAGGCAAGGCATGCCTAATGTCTGGATTATCACCGAGACGACAAAGCGTTTTTTTATTACAAGTATCTATAATATAATAATTGCAACTTATGCCTAGCACTAAACTTTATAACATTTTACTAGTTAAGCTCCTCACCTTCATGAACTTTCAAGTTATTATTCATATAGTACTTATTAATTGTTGATCAAACAAAAACCTATTCACTGAAAATAAAAGAAAAAATGAGTGTCGTCGTTCCCAATATTATTCTGTCTACATGTAGGTACTTAAAATGGGGTACGTATCAAAATCCCGAAAGTTCATAATACCTATGATTGAAATACCTACGTCCAAAACACCGAAATTAAAAATACCGAAAGTTTTAAATGCCGATAGTCGTTATATCGAAACACAAAATACCGATGTTCAAATGCCCGAAAGGACGAAATCCCGAATGGACGGAATCCAGAATGGACGAAATCCCGAATGGACGAAATACCGATGGATGAAATCCCAAAGAGCAGCCCCGTAGTTCCCGCGAAGCGAGCGGTGCCGCGGCAGCGGCCGGCGAGTGCCAGAAACATATTAATCGCGGGAACTACGTCGCCGTTCTTTGGGATTTCATCCATCGGTATTTCGTCCATTCGGGATTTCGTCCTTTCGGGCAAATGAACTTTCGGGATTTTAAACTTTCGACCAAACAACCATTCGGCGTTTCAATTATCGGGATTTCGTCCATCGGTATTTTAAAATTCGGGATTTTGATACGTACCCTTAAAATGTAACTGGGCGTTTTACAGAAATTAATGTTGATTGAAACATGCACTAAAAAAGAATTTAGCAAAAAAGTGGACTTATGAATGCGACGTAAGAATGGCACACTTTACACTGATACTAGGATTACGAGAGTCATAACTCGGCACATCCGTGAGGTAAAATAGAATATTATAATGATTAAGTACCTATACAGGGTTATTTTTTAAAGACCAGTCAAATTTAAGGATGTCGTACAGACCATCAAACTGAACAACTTTCTCCATGGGACAAATAGCGTAATCGCGAAAATTTTATCAACTGTCCCATAATAATAATAATAATAATAATTTATTTATTTCCAAGTATATGGTATTTTGAGATCTTACACTAATAATGTTCCACATATACTACCATTGCTGGCGTAGAAATAAAAAAAAAAAAAGTTAAGCACATTCAAATCATCACTAAATTAATTAAAATGTCAAAAAGTAAAATGAAAATTAATTTGTTATGTCCAAAATACAAGTTCTTAAGTCAAAGTAATACAGTGATATTAAGATTAATTGCAATGTCAGGAAATATAATTAAAATGTCAAAATAAACAATGTTATGTCCAAAATATAAGCTGTATAGTAAAGTAATAATTATAGATATTATGCCAAAATACTAATAACATAGAATATTCATTACAATGTCAAAAATTATGATTTAGAAATTCATTAACTGAATAAAAGCACATTTCTAATAGCCAAGCAAACATTTTACATTTAAATTTATCTATTGGTAACATTCTGAACGCAGATGGTAATTTATTATAAATTTTGATCGTCATACAACTGGCATTTCTACTATAGAGATGCAGTCTCTGAGGAGGAACCAACAGTTTGCCAGCATTTTTTTTATTCAATCTTTTCGAGACTTGTTCATTCAATGAAAATAAATGAGGGTACTTTTTAACAAATAAACAAACCTCAAAAATATACAGACACGGGAGTGGGAGAATTTTTAATTCTCTAAATAATGGTCGGCAATGGTCTAAATATTCTGCTCCACTCATGGCTCGGATACATTTTTTTTGTACTTTAAACGCTCTGTCGACGTCCACTGAATTACCCCATATAACTAGACCGTAACGTAATACTGATGAAACATAACCATGATATGCATTTAGGACTGTTTTTTTACTGGACACTAGTCTTAACTTGCGAAGAGCATATACAAACTTATCAAGCTTACTGCATACTCTTTCCACATGTTCCTTCCAATTCAGTTTGTTGTCAATTATTATACCCAAAAATAAAGCCGATGGTTCCGGTTGTAAAATTGTAGTGTCATGTCGAATTATTGTTGGTGTAGCTGACAAGTTGCTTGTTTGAAATTGTACTACTAATAGAAAACTTCAATACCTACTCGACCTAAATGTATGGGACGGCTGAATTTTTATTCGCGATTACGATGTTGGTCCCATGGAGAAAGCTGTTCAGTTTGATGGTCTGTACCACATCCTTAAATTTGGCTGGTCTTTAAAAAATCACCCTGTATAATTTTGTTCGGAAAAAAAGACACTCGACCTAGGCGCGCTACACACTTGTTTGGGTGGATACCTACATTCGGTTCGGCAATATTTTTTTTTTTTTTCATTTATTATAAGGACTTTTACACATTGTGCATACCAGTCCCATTATACCCTAACCACATCTGTCTGCCAATAGCTTATACTAAAAAAATAAAAATAAAATTTACTTCGATGCCATTAATTCAAACAGACACTTTGCTATCTTAGAATTGGGTTGGCTAAGCATCACATTGAATGTGCCAACATCCAGTCTGTTTAATTCAAAGGCATTTGCAAGACATGTTCTCCCAGATTCAAATCGGACACATTCCAGCAATAAATGATATAGATCCTCACAGACGCCACAATCTTCACAGTTTGGTGAGTCAGTCTTCCTCATCATAAAATTAAATTTATTGCATGGTATGTGTCCAGATCTGAGTCTGTGAGCTGTAACAATCAGTTTTCTATTTAAATTAGTGTTTGCGCACCAGGGGATATGAAGGGGCTGGCACTGAATGGTTTTGTACCATATTCCTTTTTCTAATGAGCGCTTATTGAAATACTCCTTCCAACTCTCAAAATCGGCAATAATTGTTGAACAACAAAACAGAGCCAAAGCGATTTCTGCATAATAAGATATTCGATTTTGCCGCCGGGCTGTGCCGATCAATGCCGACCCGAACAAGTGTGTAACACGCCTAACCAATTCCACAAAATGGGATTGGATTGTGGAATCCGATCATGAATATTCCCATTTCTGATTTAGAATATATCTACTGAATATTACCAGAAAAACGTAATAAGCGTTTCCAAGTTAATGGTCAACTTGAATGGCTAAAAGATACAGGATGTATACGTTTCTTTTAACATTGGTGTAAAACGCCCAACTAGAATTCAGTGTAAATCGAGCGTTAAGCACCCAGGTATAATCTAATTGGCTTTCTATTCAAAAAGCTATACTCACAACAGTAGCGGCACGATATCCTCTTGTTTCATTTTACCATAATATTTTACAATGCCATCTACGTGGCCCATGCCAACAACCGCGAGAACGCGTGGAGTCTGAACTATTAAAAAGAAAACTAAAGGGTCAAATTAAGTTACTTAGCGAAACTCCGCAGAGGTGATGGGTACGTATTGTTGCGCGCCACAATTAATGCCTGATGCATGGTGACATTAGTTACCACTAGCGCCATCTAGTTTCTAGTAGAAGAACTTATTAGTTCTTCACTAGCGCCATCTATTATCGATTGGCTGAACTTACTAGAACTATCGACATCTGGTCAGTCGGGGCCGGTATGTACTCGAACATTCTAGATGTGTCTACAATAGAAGGTTCTGGAATTATCTGCGGCACTATATAAGGCCGGGACTAGCCGCGACCGATCAGACTTGGTTCTGCGATAGAAGCGAATACATCGAATGCGATCTTCAAGTGCGATTTAAGAGCGATTGTGTGTTATAATTAGTGTGTTAGAGTTGTTATAAGTGTTGTTTAATTAAAGTGTAGTTTTTGGTAATTTTTAGCGGCAGTTTTTATTGTCACGAACCCGAAGCTCGTAACAATTGGTGTCAGAAGCAAGGATTAAAATCATGCCGATTTTACCCAAAGACGACACGGAGGGTATCCGTACCCGGAGTCAACGCCAACAGGAGACGGACCAGAGACGTTTTGGTGGAGGTATGCCGCAGAGGTCGTAGGGCCAGCTACCAACCACGGAGGCCGACCCGTCCGCAGTAGCCCCAGCATCAGCAGCACCAGACTTTGCTGCCCTGATGATGATGCTGCAGGAGCAGGCTCGCCGACAGGAGAAACAGGCTCGCCGACAGGAGGAACAGGCTCGTCGGTTGGAAGAACAGCTCCAGCGGGACAAGGAGGAACAGGCCCGTCGGTTGGAAGAACAGCTGCTGCGTGACAGAGAGGAACAGGCCCGCCGACAGGAGGAACAGGCTCGTCGGTTGGAACAACAGCTCCAACATGATAAGGAGGAGCAAGCGCGCCGCCAGGAGGAGCAAGCGCGCCGCCAGGAGGAGCAGATGCTCCTTATTAAGGACCTTCACGCTACTTTTGGGAAAGACATGAAGGAGGTGAAGGATAAGGTTGCTCAATATGACAACCGCCTGTCGGAAGCTGAAATCCGGATCGACCAAGTGAATAATCGGGTTGACAACGTGGTGGCTGACGTAAAGAAAACCGTGATGTCTGACGTAAAGAAAACGCTGGATTACCTTAAGCTTGGGGATGGAATCGCAGCTCCCGTAGCTACAACACCTTCGCTACTTGGATTCAAAGTGCCACCGTTCGACGGAACTTCTTCCTGGTCGGCCTACAAAATCCAGTTTGAGGCTGTCATGAAGGCGAACGGTTGGAATAAAAGTCAGGCCATGACTGCCCTCACCCTAGGCCTGCGCGACCAGGCCTTAACTGTTCTGGAAGCGCTCGGTAAGGAAGTGACTTACGAGCAGCTCCTTGAGGCATTGGAGGCTCGGTATGGCGACGCTCACCTGGAACACGTGTTTCGTGCGCAGCTCAAGGATCGCGTGCAACGCAGTAATGAAAACCTGAAGCAGTGGGCCCTTGAAGTGGAGAAGCTGGTGCGTAAAGCTTACCAGTCCGTACCTGCGCTTATTGATGGGAACCTGGTGCAGGCATTCATCGACGGCATCCGCGACCTTGAAGTTAGAGCTGCTGTGAGGCTCGGGCACCACGGGACGCTTAAGGACGCCTTGGCCCATGCACTGGAGGTGGAAGCCGTGCGACAGGATCATCGCTCCCATCGCGTCAGGGAGGTTGCAGCGGCTACAGTTCGCGACCGCAATAAAGGGTACAGCCCTAGGTGCTACGGCTGTGGGGAAAGGGGCCACCTTCGATCCAGTTGCCCCAAGCGAACTGCAGAAAGAGAAGACGGCCGATCTCCAGAGGGCAGTGCAGCTAACAGCACCGCCCAGCACCAGCAGCAGGGAAACGAGTAATAGCCAGGACTGCGGGGCGGGTGCTGGCTGATGTTCAAAGAGCCCCAAGGGTTTCGATCACACAAACCCAAGACGGGAACAGCCTAATCATCAAGGGCGAGGTCAACGGAACGCCGTGTAAGCTGACCATAGACACTGGAGCCTCTCGCACGGTTGTCAGTTCCCAACTCATAAGACGGTCCCTTGGGGACTCCGCATACAACCGGGAACACATTAATTTGGTAACAGCCACCGGTCAGCGCATACCTGTCCATGGAGAGAAGAAGATGGGGTTGAAGCTAGGCAACAGAATCTACCTGCATAATGTCATCGTGGCTGATATAATGGACGATTGCATCCTGGGCCTTGACTTTATGAGGAAGAATTGTTGCGAAATTGACGTCAAGCAAGGTGTTTTGAAATGTGGACAAGAGGAACTTTTCGTGGAAGGGGCTTTACCAGGGAACGTGTACAGCCTTAAGAAGATTGTTCTTCCGCCGAGATCGGAAACGATTGTGCCGGTTAGCCTTCCTCGGAATCCTGGGCAAATTCATCGTTGTGTACTCGTGGAAAGGGTAGACAATGACCTTCCATGGAAAGTGGCACGAACTTTGGTCAGAACCACCGACATCTCAGGGGTACGTGTGCTGAACCTTTGTGATCAGGAACAGGTTATAGAAAAAGGCACACTAGTTGGTACTTGCGAGGAAGTGGATTGGTTGCGTCGATGCCAATATCTATCGACTGGGACCCTCAGCAAGGATGCACAAACGAGAGTGACCACACTTTTAGAAGACTGCCGCAGCGCTCTGTCCCAAAATGAAATGGTCAAGGCGAAGAAAATGTTACTTAAGTATGCCGATGTTTTCTCGTCAAACGATGCTGACATCGGGAGGACTGGCTTAGTTCAACACAAAATAAACACAGGAGAAGAATTGCCTATCCGTCAGCGGCCAAGGAGATTGCCGGTAGCACGCGAAAAGGAAGTGGAAACCATGATTGAGGGAATGGTGAAGGATGGTGTTATTGAACCTTCATCTAGTCCATGGTGTTCACCTGTAGTGCTGGTAAGAAAGAAGGACGGCAGCATGAGGTTTTGTGTTGACTATCGTCGTCTGAACGACGTCACGAAGAAGGACAGCTATCCTTTGCCAAGAATTGATGACACGCTGGACATGCTTACTGGAGTAAAGTGGTTTAGCACGCTGGACCTGAAAAGTGGCTACTGGCAAGTTGAAATTGATCCTAAGGACAAGGAGAAAACTGCATTCTCGACAGGAAAGGGTCTGTGGCAATTTAAAGTTATGCCGTTTGGATTATGCAATGCTCCGGCAACGTTTGAAAGGTTAATGGAACTTGTACTTACCGGGCTTATTGGCGAAGCTTGCCTAGTCTACTTGGATGACATCATCATCGTAGGCCGTACCTTTGAAGAACATCTTCAAAACCTGGAACGCGTGCTCATGAAGATCCAGAGTGCCAACCTCAAGTTAAGTCCGAAGAAGTGTTCACTATTCAAACGACAAGTTAGCTTTTTGGGATATGTAGTGTCTGAAGAAGGTATCCGCACGGATCCAGAGAAAATCGCCGCTGTCAAGGATTGGCCAATCCCAAAAGACAAGACGCAGGTCAGAGCATTTCTGGGTTTGTGCTCCTATTATCGGCGATTTGTCAAAAACTTTGCAGATATAGCCAAACCCCTGCATAAGCTAACCGAGGAGAAGCGACATTTCTGCTGGGTTGGAAGTTGTGACATCGCATTCCAGTAGCTAAAGGACCGTCTGTGCAAAACACCTATTTTGGGGTACCCTGATGCGGGCAAGGAATTTATAGTTGACACAGACGCAAGCGACATAGGACTTGGCGGTGTGTTGTCTCAGCGGAATGGCGATCAAGAATTTGTGATAGCGTACTTCAGCAAGTCACTGTCGAAACCTGAAAGGAACTATTGTGTTACGAGACGGGAACTGCTTGCTGTGGTAAAGTCATTGCAGCATTTTAGCAAATATCTTCTGGGGCGGAAATTCCACTTACGAACTGACCATGCTGCACTGAAATGGTTATTGCAGTTCAAAAATCCAGAAGGTCAAGTTGCGAGATGGATTGAACTATTGCAGGAATACGACTTCGTGGTCGAACATCGCAGCGGAAAATCTCATGGCAACGCAGATGCATTGTCAAGAAGACCTTGTCCTGAAGACTGCAAGCATTGTACTAGGCAAGAAAGTAAAGAAGTCGTACCTGTGAGGATGCTCAAGACAGACCTCAGCAACGAGTGGAAGGAAAGCCTACAACGTGCACAGCAGGAAGATTCGGACATCAAGCCGATTCTGGAGTGGATGAAGGCCAGAGCTCCTAAGCCCAGATGGAGCGACGTCTCAGCAATGAGTTCGATCACAAAAAGCTATTGGGCCCAATGGGACAGCTTGGTGATTCAGGATGGAGTCCTGTGCCGTAAATGGGAAAATGCTCGGGGAGACAGCTGTCATTTGCAAATGGTTGTCCCTAAAGCTCAAGTACCGGATGTTCTACAGCTGTACCATAATGGTTGTTCAGGAGGTCATCTGGGAGTAAAACGGACTCTACTGAAGATACGAGAACGGTTTTACTGGGTCCACTGCCGAGACGATGTCGAGGACTGGTGTCGCAAGTGTACAAGTTGTGCAGCTGTAAAGGGACCTCAGACTCGTAGTAGAGGTGCACTGAAATTGTACAATGTTGGCGCACCATGGGAGAGGATAGCCCTTGACGTAGCGGGGCCGTTTCCGGAAAGTGAAAGTGGTAACAAGTATTTCATGGTTGTGATGGATTACTTTACTAAGTGGCCGGAAGTCTTTGCCATCCCAAATCAAGAAGCTTCGACAGTTGCAGATAAATTAGTTTATGAAGTCTTCTGTCGGTTTGGAGTACCTTTAGAGATTCACAGTGATCAAGGAAGGAATTTTGAGTCCCAAATATTCCAGGAAACTTGTCGAGTTATGGGTACTCATAAAACAAGAACAACTTCTTACCACCCACAATCGGATGGAATGGTGGAACGATTCAATCAGACATTGGAGAGGTACCTAGCAAAAGTTGTGGAAAATCGGCAACGAGATTGGGACAAGCACATACAACCGTTTTTGTTGTCATATCGAAGCGCTGTTCACGAAAGTACATCGGTGACACCAGCTTTCGCAAACTTTGGAAGAGAATTACGGCTGCCTGCAGACCTGATCACCGGAATACCACCTGATGCCCCACGCAGTATAACCGATTATGCGAATCACTTGCGGAACAAAATGAATGACATTTATGAGCACGTCAGACAATCGGGCCAGCAAATGTCTGAAAAGATGAAAACCCGTTATGACCGCAAAATTAACAGTAAAGGGTTCGACGAAGGTTCACTAGTGTGGTTGCACAATCCAGTCCGCAGCAAAGGGAAATCTCCTAAGCTTCAAGCTAAATGGGATGGACCGTACCGGATTGTGACAAAGATCAATGACGTAACCTACCGGATACAGAAAGGTGCAAGAGGTACTCCTAAGATCGTCCATGTGGATCGATTGGCGCGTTATTATGGAGCCGATAATGCTCGGGACGAGCATGTCTTAGGAGGGGGCAGTGTTGCGCGCCACAATTAATGCCTGATGCATGGTGACATTAGTTACCACTAGCGCCATCTAGTTTCTAGTAGAAGAACTTATTAGTTCTTCACTAGCGCCATCTATTATCGATTGGCTGAACTTACTAGAACTATCGACATCTGGTCAGTCGGGGCCGGTATGTACTCGAACATTCTAGATGTGTCTACAATAGAAGGTTCTGGAATTATCTGCGGCACTATATAAGGCCGGGACTAGCCGCGACCGACCGATCATAACCGACATTCCGACCCCGCCGCCGGGGTCCATCGCGACGTCCCCAAGTAAATTCACCACCAGCCCGACCCTTCATTGTTGATGAAGAGCCAGCTCGCGTTGCAGCTGAGCTATTAATTGTAAATTCACGACGACCGTAACCTCTGAGTTTGTTTCGGCCTTTCTTCTCAGTGATAGTCTTAGGAAACGCCGTGCTCATCAAAGCACTAAAAATATAAATTCGATCCAGCCTGTCCCTTTGCTGCCCTCTCCCAGCGACGCCCTAAGCCGAGGTTCGTACCCCACAGGGGGTGCCCTTAGCGTGCAGTCGCCTAGTTTTAATTAGTTTTAGCCCTGGCTGGAGGCTTTAAGATTTCTTAAGGCAACCACAGGATAGTCCGGTTAAGTAGTCACGACCTCTCAAGGTCAACTACGAGATGCCATATTCTAAAAAAAAAAAAAAAAAAAAAAAAAAAAAAAAAAAAAAAAAAAAAAAAAAAAAAAAAAAAAAAGCGACCGATCAGACTTGGTTCTGCGATAGAAGCGAATACATCGAATGCGATCTTCAAGTGCGATTTAAGAGCGATTGTGTGTTATATTTAGTGTGTTAGAGTTGTTATAAGTGTTGTTTAATTAAAGTGTAGTTTTTGGTAATTTTTATCGGCAGTTTTTATTGTCACGAACCCGAAGCTCGTAACAGTATCAATATTTAAACATGATAAATAGTATACCTACTATTATTATATTAAGGATATTATTTTATTGCTTTTAATTATCTAGTCCGGAATTTGGGTCAAGGCGCGAAGTTATAATGTTTCCATTTGATGAAATGGACCGATAGATGTATCGTTCTTACAAATTACCTACACAATACTTACCAGAACGAACACATTCTTGTAGCGAATAGGCCAGGCATTTGTCACGCTCGTCTACAAACACGTGGAATATTTTTTTAAAGGCGGGAACGTCTTTAGTTATTTCCTCAAATTGTGCTTGTACAAAGTCTCGGTCTTTATATTTTTCTAGCTGCTCTTTGCTATATAAGAAAAATGTTAGTTGTTAGTATTAGGTGGGTACCACACTTATATAAAAAGATAAGTATTATTATTGAAGACATTAGACGAAAATACCTACTCCAATGGCTTAGGATTCGTCGAGGTAAGATGGTACAGAACTTGTCCCAATTCATAAACGCTTAGAGACTGAAAAGCTCGAGCTATAGTTATTTGAATTGGCCGATCGCCTAGAAACAATTTGCAGCCAGGTATTTTTTTCATCTGAAAATTGGATCATAAAATAAATAAAGGATTAGGCAGAAGTAACGTATAGCTTCATACACAAGCTTCTGCTCGTGACGTCGTCCGAGTGAAATTATCACCCGCCAGCACTATAGTTAGCTTCGTTTTCGCTTAGCGTTCTTTCTGAGGTTGTATCTTTTTGCTCTCTTTTTTCTTCAAGAATTGGGCTATCTGTCCACTATCTATATGGACCTAAGGTCGATTTAAAGTCAGCATCATAACATTACTTTATGAGCCAGTAAAATGTTTCATGTGTAATGTTGCATATGCAAAAATATTTTTTCAAATCCGACAGGAAGATCCAGAGGTTAGCGCGTTCAAACAAACAAACTTTTCAGCTTTATTATTAGTATAGCTAAAGATATATTATATATTAAAAAGTTCGACTGACTGACCTCATGGTACGCTCGACGGAACTCTCCACCAGGTGCGACGCCCAATTCCTTCGCGATATCAGCATAGGTTTTCAAAAGCATTGCATGTAACATCCCAGACACAAAGTTTTGACCTTTTACTGCGTCTCTGTTTGAATTTAGTCAAGATTAGGATCTTTGTAGAAAAAATAAATCATGGAGAATATACCTAATTATCTAAATCATGATTCATGATGAATGACTTACGAAAACGAATGCTTATAATGTAGGTACGGAATGAATTTTGCAGTGTGCAGGCGATTGCCAAATTTGGCCATCCCACGTGCACTTGGAAAATTAGCCCAATACACCTACTTCAGGGTTCGTGACTCGTAGAGATTTTTTATGAATTATTAGATCCAACCTCATGACAGAAAAGGATCTAGATTCAGCTTATTACTATTTTTTTTTTAATATCAGTGGAATGTCGAAACCAAGCTACTCGTAACAAGGTTGTTACGAGTAGCTTGGTTGGTTGGGTCGGTAGGTAAAAACGTTACCGTATTTGACGACTACGAATTTGACCCTGGCTGTACTACGTTTTACATAATATACTCCAGAAGAAATAAGACTAACTTTAGCTTTCGGGCGTCAAATTTTTTTGCGTCTTCCAGAAATTTCTTGTCGTCCAACTCTAGGAGTGATACTCGTTGACGACATAATTCAACTAGAATAGCGTTCGGTTGCAACACTTTCACTATCTGAGGATAAATATTTTTTTTATTTCTTTCATGGTAGGTAGGTACTGGAATAGGTAGTACCCGCTTAGTCCATACCTAAGAATTAATGAGAATCGGGTCACAAGTAGCGATTATAAGTAGGTAGGTGTTTGTAACTTAGTTATTTAGAAATTACATAAAATCATCTTATTTTATTTTTATTTAAAAAAAAATCAGCCGTCGCCCCAGGTGATCATCGACGTTAAGCTAATAGTAACTTATGACATTTTAGAGTATACCTGGGAAACATCTTCCACTGATTGTTTGCTGAAATGTACGGTTCCCAAGAGCACCACGGTAGCATCTTGATTCTGTTGTAGAAGAGTTGCCGATTTGGGCAAATCAAGAGCGCTAGACGCGCAATAATTTCTCGATAATATTGAGCATACCGCTGAAGAAATCAAAGTTGAAATGAGTTTCACAAACTACATTATCCTGAATGGCACACTAACAAAAATCTAAAATTACGAATGATGGCTTACGACTGGTCTTTGGATGTTTAATTTGTAATGCAATTGGATTACATTTGACTGGCACTTCAAAGGTTTTGCTCAGAAATCGACTAAGTAGGAAGCATGTTTGGTATTTCATATTAATTTACTTAAACTATTGAATTTTGTCGCATTATTACGAATTACTTAGAATTTCACGTAAACATTATATTATTAAGTATTAAAAAATGTCCATTTTTTACTTTTTTATTCTTATTTCTTTTCTGTCCGATTAATAATGACAGTCACTTTTAATTTTTCACACAGCCAGTTACAATAATGAAATAAAATTGAGTAGAATAATCTGAATATGAAAACTTATAGATAGGTAATACTCCTTCGGTTGGAGAAAAGCAATGGATAAATATGCAATTTTTCAATAAAACTGCCTGCATACCTTTATCATTATCATCATTCAGCCGAAATTCTAAAAGGGTGTCTGCGTCTTTCGCACTAATAGTTAGGGTTTCCTCAAGCGCCATGCATAATGACTGGTCCTGGACTTCCGCAATACCGCGATGTTTACCAGATCGTCGGTACAGGGTCTTACGTGAGTAGAGATGAGCGTTGGGTAAATACCCAAAGGGAAAATATTCAGGTAAATTCCCATTTGAGTAAATACCGGGTTTCATATAATACCTAAATAGTCTTCGTCATCAACTCAGCAGTCGCAATTTGTCGCCAAGTCACAGATTTGATCGGGTCTTAGTTTAGGAGATACCTAAAATGAGTTCAATTATGTAGTAAGGTATAGTCCAAGAGCTAGATCGAAGAATTCACGAAAAATTGCCAAGAAAACATAAAATCCCTGACGGTGGCCCTGCTAGAGCCAGTGACACTGATGATGCTATGCTATGTGCTATGTATGATTTGCTTTGCATGCTTCGTTATGCCCCTAGCGCATTTCGGCCGTATCGGCACGACTATAACAGACTGAAGTATGATTAAAATAATACTGCTATAAAAGTGGGCTTCGTTGCCGCTAGTAGTTCCATGATGGAACCACTAATGTTTTTTTTTAAAATCATTATAGTTCCATTTTAAAAGAATCAGATAATAATGGAACTGACGTTGATTTTGTTATCACTAGTTCGACATTATTATTTTAGGCACAAATTTTTAAGGGTGAAAAGCACTTAGTTTTTATAATAATTTTAATCAACAAACATTTATTTTTTGCGAATGAATTACTTTACATCTTTACATGGCGATACTTGATGAGACAGCCAGTGACATCTATCGGTCGTTGATTGTAATATCGATTTGTTTTTTCCTTTTTAGGGATATATGACTGTATTGTGTTCGCAAGCAAATTGTTATGGATGAGGATTTACTTTATTTTAATAGAGATGACTTCAAAGATAAAGGGGGAAGGAAAACAATTCGCCTCCCAAGAAGGATTTGAACTGGTCCAAACGCTATCCCATCTGAGATATCAGGCATACTGGGATTTACTTTCCATCCTTCTGTACAAAGACGCTTATTTTAAATCCATACTGAATCCAAATCATACTTAAATGAAAAAATAAATATTTGTTGATTTCAACTGTTTTTACTCCCTTAAACAATTTCACAAGTGCCTAAAATAATAATGTGGAACTAGTGATAACAAAATCAACATTAGTTCCATTATTTTCTGATTCTTTTAAAATTGAACTAGTGATTTCAAAAAAACAACAGTAGTTGCATCATGAACTGTTAATGGTACTAGTGGCAACGAAGGAAAAGTGGTGGTAGGCCCCTGGTTTGCAAAGAATATGCAACGACGGGGCATATTGTTTGCCTGTACTACCTATGCGATAATATTTTGAATATTAAAAGCCTACAATGATAGGTTTTGTAGTTTGTACCTCATAAATACCAGTCGAGCCTTGTGTGAATCTCAAGACCAATAGGAAACAATCTACATGCCATATCACGTCATCTATCGACGAATAGCAAAATAATTAAATTGATTCTTTCAAGTTTACCATTTCTATGCTTTTTCCTGTATAGATATAATTTATAAATAAAATGCATATTATTCTTATTTTACGTTATTCATTTATTTATAAAGTGTTAACAATGTTTAATTTTATTACGGAGCTACAAAGCATAATTCGTGAGGTATCTAGATATTTAAAAAAAAATGCTCTATTTATTTTTACAAACACAATAAATCTTTACAGAATGTTTATATAAGTAAGTACATAAATACTTTTATTAAAACTGGCTTATACCATAAGACGGATGGAAACTTTATTAATTATTTTCTATCACAGTCCTTACAATGTTTTTTTTTTTTTTAATATTAATCGAACCAATACAACTAGTTAAAAATTGGTCAATCGCTTGTTGAACACTTTGTATTTCTTAGAAATTTCATGGCAAGGTTTCTAACCGTCTTCGTGCCTGCAACATAATATTTAATAGCAGTTTTTATAATTATTTATCACTTTATTTCTTGTATAGAAGTTTTCAGTTATGTCGACTCAAGTCACAGCTCAGAGCGGCCATAAAGTTAAGCGAAAGTTATAAAACATACAGACAATAAAACAGAAAACGACAATCCCATAATAATAGACCCAATATTAATAGCGTGGAAGTTATTTAAAAAATCTTAGAATTAAACCTAAATAATTGATAATAACAATAACTAAACAAGTCCAAAATGCATAGAGTGCTCTTAAAAAAGGTTAGGTTTGGCCAGATTTACAGCATAAGAATAATTAACAATACAAATTTATTTATTATTTACACATTTTTTTATTGAAATACAAAACGGTTAACATTTCTTGCTAATCGAATCGAGATATTTAATTTCATTTGCATGTTATTATTCTTTATGGTAATCTTAACTCCAAACCCTGCAAACTTATGAAACAAAGAAAAGAAATTACATTAAAACAAAAAAACAACATATTGAGAGAACAAACAGAGATTAAAGATTTTACAGCCCGATTCAAACTTTATGGCGGCTCGGAACATGAGGCGAGTCGCTGCGCAGGCGCAGTAACAAATTCACGCGTCAGCGGGGGTGAGGGGGGAGGTACTGCGCAGTGAGTAGCGCACTTCAGAGCCGCCGTAAAGTTTGAATCGGGCTGTACCTAAAGTAAGTCTCAACGACCATCGTCCAGTCATTCTAATAATGACGAGTTTGTTTAAAAAACTACCTTACCTTAGTAACGGTAATATTATGTGATTAATATCGCTCATTGAAATAATCGGATTGAAAAATGGGACTTCTCACTTTATTACGTGATTTTCTTCATTTATGTATCAGCTACACAAATCAACCTGCACTGGGCCCGCGTGGTGGATTACGGCCTGCTCCCTCTCGCAAAGAGGAGGCCTGTATCGCAGCAGTGGGAACATTACAAGCTGATTATGCTATGTATCAGCTTGTCTTTGAACGAAAATATATTATGTTCAAATTTTTTTAATCATTCATTCCAATTAAAATCGAATATTGATCGTAAGTATGGAGTTGTATGGACGGACGCTTAGAGTATTAGGGTAATATCGATAAAAAAAAGGGAGGCCCTTCGTTAATTAACATACTGTATATCGACAGAGTGGAGTGTAAGTTGTGTGGAAATCGGTTGTCATGGTATGGGCATGTGATACGGAGGAATGGGGAAAATGTCGTGAGGAGAGTTTTGGGTATGAATAACGATGGCTACAAGAATAGTGAAAGGCCAAAGAAATGATGATGGACTGTGTGAATGATGGTATGGTTAGAAAGGTGACTGTCGAGATGACAACTAATAGAGAAATATGGAAGTAAAAGACTTGTGGCGCCGACCCGAATAAATTGGGATAAGGGAATGATGATGATATATTGACAAAGTTACAACCTGCAAGAGTTAACTTGAGCTCGGATGACGTATTCACGCGGCACTGGTGCGTCGATGGCGAGAGCAGTAACAACGCGGCGGCGCGGCGCGGCAGTTTTACTTTGGCGACCCGCCACCTAGTTCAAGTGTCTTCTAGACACAATAAAGCTATAGTCCCATTGTCCAAGTCTGTGTTTTTAAAAGCTAGTCGAGTTTTCATATTCCTTACGTGCAAAAGGCAACAGTACACAATCCCAGGTATTGTAATTCTTATAAGGCTACATCTAGCAATGAAATGGTCTTATTTTAAGATACCTATAGCAATATTTTTACATATTCCATATATTTCTCGACCGTACTATTATTTAATAATATATTTTATTACATAGATACCATAATATGCTATATTTTTGATAAATATATGGCCAAATATGATTTATTGAGTAGCCTCAACGTTTACCCCCCTTACAACGAATTGCATTTATAAGTTTTGTTTCATTGTAAGATCTTACGCTAAAACATTCACAGAATCGAACGACAACAATCATCCTCTCGTTACTTTAGTCTTCAGATAGGAGTTGAGAAACCTGAATGAAAAAAAAACAACATCCATCAATCAAAATCACATTCAAGTCATTTATTCAAATTAGGCTGAGAATCAGCACTTTTCGAACGTCAAAATTACAAAAGACAGTCCCCCAAAAAAAAACGCCTGCCCTTCACCACTTCCTAGTGCTATCGCTGGGAAGAAGTGGCGCAACAAATTCCCCAGCAATGATCATCAATGACCTGAATGTTTACTCAAAAACGATACGAGAAAATTGCTTAAAAGCATGAATTTTGGTTGGACAGTGTACACTTGCATGAAGCAATTCATACCTCCTTTAAGGGGAAAGCGGCAGGTTAGCGCACGAAATTCAAATTTTCTTGACTATTTCATGCAATATCAATCAATAGGATTATATGAACTGAGGGGTGTATTGATGATTGTAATTGTAGCGGTATCTACAACGCCACACAACAACGAACAACGCTTCATACTGACGTCACGCAAATCCTGCATCTCGCAAGCAGAGTTTACCGCGCAATTAGTATACATACAAACTTCCCGACATCAGTCGTTGGGCAATTGCCCGCCAGACACAACACCCGTCTGGTCGGAGGATCGTCCCTATTCTTCCTTTTTTCTATTATAATTCTGTAGTCATATTTGTTACGGTCGCAAATTATATTTAATCAACATACAACTTGACACTGACCAATTGCAAAAAACGTAAGAAAATTTGAATTTCGCGAGCTACCTAGTGCATCCCCTCTAAGTTTATCGGTATTAATAACATTATGAAATAATATTTACATGAACATGGTGTGGAGATTTAGTCGTCAAGGAAACCAGCGCCGAGGCCTGAGTTTGTAACCAGCGTAGACGAGCGCGCCCACGCACGCCACGCGGATCGTGACCCGAATCACGCGCGTAGAAAGAGACGGCGGCGGCACTCTGTAGACAAGCAAGAACACATTAAACACGGTATCACAGGGAATCGAGTGATAAAGTGATAACATCGAAGGTTTTTTTTTTTTCAAGTCATCGTATCTTTTGGCGCTCGGATGAAGTGACAGGGTAGCGCTGTTGGTAAATATTTGATGCAATTGTATTGTGAAATATATTGAAAAAACAAGATGGCGCCGTTCCGATTTTGGCCAGGCGCCAAAAAATCCTTGTACAGTTATACATTATTCACAGTATGACGGGAAAAGGTGTGGTAAATCAAATACTATATATTAAGATAGGCAGCTAACTAAAACTCCTTTTTGAACCATCTTGTGCATGTAATTAGCAGTTAAATAGTGCAAGTTCATTTATTTTCTGGTTCCAATAGTTCTAAACGAGGTTATACAATATTGTTTACTTACTGAAGTAGTGGTGGTATGTCTTGGGATCTAATTTTACCCCAGTGTTCGACGATGCCAGCCACATGGCCAATTCCGACGACGCCTACAATGCGGCAAGGTTCACGACCTATATAAAGCAAAGTATTAAAACAACTAGTACAGTTAAACCAGAAAAGGTATGCGCTTCGATAACCTTCGTGTTTCCGAATTAGCACGGACGTCGCGCCACTAAGAACCCCCCGCGGATGCAAAGCTTCTAACTTTTGTCCTGATACGCTATGCAGTAGTGCACCTATCATCACGTTTGTATGACGTTTTCTCTCTGTCGGGTCCTGTCACTCAAAAACTTTGAAAATATATCTATGGAATTACATAGAGAATTTAATCAATAATTTAGTAATCATGGTATAGCATGCAAACCAGGCCATAGTTTCATGGTTGTAACGGCTCTATATTAGATCCCATCATCGCGTGTTCGTATTTCCGGAGATAGACGTATTTTCTTGATAGTCATACATAGTCTCATTTTAGGTAGTAATAGTAATTATCATACTCACGCGGTTGCAAGGCAGCGACCTGCAGCGAATGGCAGAGATACATGTCTCTCTCGACGACAAACACACGTTTCAAGGCAGGGAACTCTTCTGCCATTTCTTCCAACATGTCTTCTAACATTTTCTTTTGTTTACATTTTTCTACTTCTTCCAGACTATAGAAAACAAAAAAAAGTTTTTCAATTAAAAAAAATAAAGTCGAAGCGATTTGCAACTTTAACAAGCGGTGTGTTAATGCTGTACCCCTACCATGAGTTGTTATCGAAAACTAACTTAGATTTCTTTCATGCTTGCACCATGAGTTTTACGCAGGCGCTAAGGTAAACTCGATAGATGTGACAAGTTACGTTAAGTTTCTTACCTATCGAAATCTACAACGTGTCGTTTTGCATCCTCGTCAAATTCAAGGAGGTAACTATGCTACTAATTCTCGACACGAATCAATAATAAAATAGGTAGGTCTTTTTTTTAATTTTCGGAAATCGGCATATATGGGACACGCATTTTAAAATGCGGCCTGTGTAAGACCGCACTGTAACTACCATTTTACACACACATAAAAACGCGGCCGTTAAACGATACCATAACGCGATTCTGTTCTTCGAAAGTGAAATACTGTCAAAATTAAATAAATGAAAAATAAAAAAAAACAAGTAAGTATGTATTCATTGTTTACCAGGGATCGTAATTTTATTTGATTATTTATGTCTTTCATAACAGCTTCCTGAAATTTGACGAGGATGCAAAACAAAAGCTTGTATAGTGCTCATGGTACGAATTTGAAAGCTTTCTGTGACCACTAGGGGCGTGTCATATACACTGGTGGACAATAAAATTAGGCCACCTAACAAACCGGTTGTCGTGACTGTGTTTCATAATAAAAACTTTTTAAATATTTTTTTTAGCTAGTCCCATAAATGTTCTATGGGATTAAGGTCTGGCCTTCGTGCTGGCCAGTCCAGAACCTGTATCCCCACTTCTCGCAAGTAATCTCTAACGCACATCGCGGTGTGGGGGCGCGCATTATCGTGCTTTAATTTATATTCTTGACCGATAAATCCCGAGTATGGCACTACATGCTCTTCAAGAATGTCAGTGATGTACGAATCAACAGTCACAGTGCTTCTATCTACGATAACCAGCTCTGTACGGGCTTCAAAGCTTATACCTTCCCAGAAAAAAACTGAACCATCTCCAAAGCTTACCCTTTCAGATATAACACATTCTTCATATCGTTCTCCCGGTCTACGATATACTCTTTTGCGACCATCAGGACCATGATATGGACACTTACGGGACTCATCAGAAAAGAGGGCAAGTACTCTTTGAGCCAAAGTCCAGTCACGATGTTCACGAGCAAAATGTAAGCTTGCTGCCTTATGAGCTGTGGTAAGTTTAGGACCTGTTGCGTGTCTGTATGGTATTAAACCGCGTTCTTTAAGGCGCTTATTATTGACCAACACTTACAGCGACACCCCGGACATCGCTAAGCAGGTGCTGCAATTTTACTCCAGAACGATGACGATTTCTGAGGCTTGCTGACACTACAGATCGATCATCCTGTTCAGATGTCTTTCTTCTTCAACCTGATCCAAGTCTTCTGATGTAGCCACCGATCTCCAGGTAACTCCAGATAGCTTTTGTAAACATATTGAACCATTGACCGACTAACTTCATATTGTCGAGCGACATTAATCCGGTTTGTAACAACGTTACGATTGGAACAACTTCTGCTTCGCGTAGATCCATATTTATCAGTGAAAAGTAGGAGGGAGGCACATAACTTAAATCAGTAATACGAATTTAACGATAGCTGTAAATAGCGTCCTAGCGACGGGACATTAAACATAAAAGAATAAAAGTGTGGGTACCTAAAAAAACCGATTAAATGACATTAGACACATTTACACTTGATAATTTTATCAATATACCCTCTACTAAGATTGCAAACGAACAAACGTATTATTTTATTTTTAAACAGACCGTAATTAATGAATAAATCATAAAACTAGGAGTGGCCTAATTTTATTGTCCACCAGTGTATATTATTTACGGAGACGCTAGCGAGTTTTGGTTGTTCCAACTCATGGTAGAGCTACTGATTTACATCGATCCAGTATTTTAATTCAGCGCTGGATCGGCCATAGCCCAATTAGCGGCTCCTTTATTGTAATCCCGCACAACACTATTATTATTGGACTGGATCAATGCAAATAAGCCTTTTTGGATTTGTTTGAGTCCGACACTATAGACTCTACACTGTTACAGTGTAAAGAATAAATCCATACTAATATTACAAATGCGAAAAGAATGTTACATTTTTAAGCCCTAATGGCACAACGGATTTTGAAGTAATATAGCACACAGGTAGACCTGCATTAGCACATACAGCTCTTCGTATCCCGGTAGGACGTTCTCGAGGGATAATTTGCGACCTCCACGCCGGCAAGCACGAGCATAAGCTAGCAATAATATAAACAAAGGGAAAAGTAGCATTTCACTGACCTTATAGTCTGGTTGGATGTGAGCAAATGCCAGATGAACCTGATGGTCTGGCCCCAGGAAAGGGATGCGATGGCTCGGTGAAGGGTGATGTCTATCGCCCTATCACCCAACTGTACAATACAGCTTGGGATTTTCTTAGCCTGGAATAAATTGATAATGTTTTAATTAATTTTGTATTCTGTAAAAGTGTTACTAAGAATTTGTGTGGCCATAGTACCTGCCTATTATTAGCAACTACAGGGCAAAGACTTTTACTCCATGTAATTTGTGTGGCCATAGTACCTGCCTATTATTAGCAACTACAGGGCAAAGACTTTTACTCCATGTAATTTGTGTGGCCATAGTACCTGCCTATTATTAGCAACTACAGGGCAAAGACTTTTACTCCATGTAATTTGTGTGGCCATAGTACCTGCCTATTATTAGCAACTACAGGGCAAAGACTTTTACTCCATGTAATTTGTGTGGCCATAGTACCTGCCTATTATTAGCAACTACAGGGCAAAGACTTTTACTCCATGTAATTTGTGTGGCCATAGTACCTGCCTATTATTAGCAACTACAGGGCAAAGACTTTTACTCCATGTAATTTGTGTGGCCATAGTACCTGCCTATTATTAGCAACTACAGGGCAAAGACTTTTACTCCATGTAATTTGTGTGGCCATAGTACCTGCCTATTATTAGCAACTACAGGGCAAAGACTTTTACTCCATGTAATTTGTGTGGCCATAGTACCTGCCTATTATTAGCAACTACAGGGCAAAGACTTTTACTCCATGTAATTTGTGTGGCCATAGTACCTGCCTATTATTAGCAACTACAGGGCAAAGACTTTTACTCCATGTAATTTGTGTGGCCATAGTACCTGCCTATTATTAGCAACTACAGGGCAAAGACTTTTACTCCATGTAATTTGTGTGGCCATAGTACCTGCCTATTATTAGCAACTACAGGGCAAAGACTTTTACTCCATGTAATTTGTGTGGCCATAGTACCTGCCTATTATTAGCAACTACAGGGCAAAGACTTTTACTCCATGTAATTTGTGTGGCCATAGTACCTGCCTATTATTAGCAACTACAGGGCAAAGACTTTTACTCCATGTAATTTGTGTGGCCATAGTACCTGCCTATTATTAGCAACTACAGGGCAAAGACTTTTACTCCATGTAATTTGTGTGGCCATAGTACCTGCCTATTATTAGCAACTACAGGGCAAAGACTTTTACTCCATGTAATTTGTGTGGCCATAGTACCTGCCTATTATTAGCAACTACAGGGCAAAGACTTTTACTCCATGTAATTTGTGTGGCCATAGTACCTGCCTATTATTAGCAACTACAGGGCAAAGACTTTTACTCCATGTAATTTATGTGGCCATAGTACCTGCCTATTATTAGCAACTACAGGGCAAAGACTTTTACTCCATGTAATTTGTGTGGCCATAGTACCTGCCTATTATTAGCAACTACAGGGCAAAGACTTTTACTCCATGTAATTTGTGTGGCCATAGTACCTGCCTATTATTAGCAACTACAGGGCAAAGACTTTTACTCCATGTAATTTGCATTATTAAGCCAATACACCGTAAAAACCGTGTAAAGTTTATTTTCTTTTCAATATTTATGAAAATACGCCGAATGTAGCGCCGTTTTAACATCAGTATATTGTTTACACTCACAATTTAATTAAATATATGCTTTTTTTTTGTAAAAGTACGTTTTTATAAGGTCATATTTTCATTAAGAGTTAATTTGGTATTAAGTTAGAAGTTACCTCAGCCATAGCACGTCGGAATTCGCCGCCCGGTGCCATACCCAATTCTCTTGTTATATGAGCCGACATGTTTAATAATAATATGTACATCAATCCGTTGAACACTCCATTCTGAGCCATTGTCGCTCTGCAACAACAAAACACAAACAAATTTTCGATAAACATTGCAAAGAATGCTGCATGAAAGAAGAAACAGAACTATTAGTATTATTCTCTGTGTCGTTCCAATTTTAGTATATGTATGTATGTACTGCCGAAGCAAGTACAATGGATAAAAGGACACAGTGGATCACTAGGTAACGACGCGGCTGACGAGCTGGCCAGAAGGGCATCCAGCAAATCAGTCTATGGTCCGGAACCAGTCGTGCCCATCCCCTTCAATCAACTACGCAGGTGGCTACAGAAGCACACCCACACACAAGCAGAGAACTGGTGGTCCTCGTCACCGGGTTGCAGGCAGTCCAAGGAAGCCATGCCATCATTAGATGGCAAGCTAACCAAAAGATTACTACGCCTGGACAGGAAAGGCTTGCGCCTAATGACGGGGACCATCACGGGACACTGCTCACTAAACAAACACTTCCACACGATAGGCATAACGGACAGCCCCCTGTGCAGAGCTTGCATGGAGGCTGATGAAACCGTCGCGCATGTGCTATTTGAGTGCACAGGCGTCACCCAGATTAGATCAGAAACCCTGGGGACTCCCAGATCCTACACAGATGTTCTCGACAGACCAGGAGACCTAACAAACTTCTGGAGGGAGGTCGTGCGCGTGGGCCGCCATGGCCCACGTACAATGGTCCAGCTGAAGGACTAAGTGCGGAAACCAAACCCGTAACATAGAACATAGACATATTAATATTATTTTTTCATCATAATTATTATAATTATCTGATTTATTGGATGGGTTATTATTATTGGTTATTTATTTATTTCTGTCCAGCCAGATATGGTATACTCTTCAGTATTTATTATATATATTGTTATTTTCTTTAATAAAGCTTGAGAACAATCAGATAACCACCCAATTTATGTAGGGAAGCTGGTTTCAGTTCAGAGGCTAATTCACTGTTCTTCATGGATACGAATATCTTATACAAATAATAATAATCCTAACAAACCTTATCTTTTTAATATTAATGTTCTTAGCTTCTCTAAGTATGACTTCTTCATCTAATAACAGAATATTAGTTCTTTGTTCACACAATTCCACCATCACAATATGTGGATTCACTTCTTGTATTACCTGAAATTACAATCATCTTATAAATATAATCAAAACATTGGATCATCTCATCATTAGTAATTTATTATGACAAAATAAGAGAATATGTTTCATGTTTTATCATCTAGTTAGTGTCATGGAGAGCAATGAAATGTTTCTGAAATAAAATACAATAATATTTCGATTTATTAAGATAATCATTACATATTATAAAACAAAGTCCTAGAATGAAAGTGAATGGATTTTCATATGGTTGTTGATGTCAGAGTAGTGCATGAGGAAGGTATAGGTGTATAATTCATTAAGGTATTGTGTAAATTGGCTGAAATATGACGATATTTGTTAAAGATGTTGCTTAGCATAGCTTTAGTGGCAAGTTTTATGAAAACAATATATTACAGAATAAAAAAAATGTTAAAATTCAACCTGAATGTGATAAACCTGATGTGATAAAATCCTTTATACTACAGAAAACCACACATACCCTGGATACATCCTCCTGAGATTGTATGCTAAAGTGAGCAGTACCCACTAGATACACCTTGCCACCATCAGGAGCATCCAGCACTGTCACCGTGCTAGGAAGACCTTCATCCATTGGCAACTCGGAAACACCTGAGGAACACAACAGACTTTTTTTAAAACATGCTGGTCTATTTTTAAAAGCAGAATAATTTGTCTTCTATATTCCTGGGGGGCTTTATATGTATTAATATGTGTTCATTCAAGTTATTTACCATCCTCCAAGTCACATTCTGGATTAGAATCAGCAATTTGAGTCTCCGATGGAGTCTCTTTCTTTTGGTCTGGTGTAGAAGTGGCGAAATTAGGTTTATCTGAAAATAATAAATGTAATTTTTATTCTATATGATAAAATACTTTTAGTATACGGGCTGATTTTTCGATAGTCAGACAGTTTATCTGAAGAATAAATACAACAGTTTGGCATATTTTTTTATACCAGAGTTGTCGAACATAAAAAATTATTCCCCAGATAAAGTTATTTGAACATTGAAAAATCAGCCCTATAAAGAATTTTCTTTAAATACTGAATTAATAAGACAGTGTTTTATTTCTCATCTTGTTATGCTTGATAATTAATGAACACAATAGTCAACCTTATCATAAGTCATTCCTTAGCAACAACATCAAGTTAGTTTGTTTAAGCTGTAGTTATCTCTTTCTTTATACCTATTTTCCAAATTATAGGAACAAACAACAAACCTGACTTATGTGGCAACATGGCACCAAAAGTATTCACTGGTGCATCACCACCACCATCCTCAGCCTTGATGAACACCTTACACTCATTGACTATATCACACTTGACCCCTGATGCTTGTGGCTTCACAAACAACTGATCCTCTTCTAAATTACCATGTGTCACCAGCCTTTCATTATTTAGCAGACGATCAGCAGCATCCATTTTATTATTGAATTACTGAAAGTGCAAACGCCTTAGCTGATTATATGGTGCAATGCAACAGCTGCAATGCAAATTCAATGCAACATTTTCCTAAATCCAGAAAAATGTATGCAAGAAATGTTCACAAAAGTAGTACAAATATAATTGGTATAACAGCAGAAAAATAGAATACATCACTCGTATGAGAAAATTATATTTAGGTAACGTGGTTAATATCATACCAATCAATTTATGCCAACTCAATTTTTTCAAGTGAAAGTACTTACTTGCTGCAGTTTCCTTACTCAATTAATGAAACGCGTACCTTATTAAAATGTTCCAAGTGTTTGAACGTCGTTATGGGTATTTATTTACCGAGTTCTTATTTACGAAATTATTTTTTTATTTTGATTTGTTGAACATTTATTACTATTTTTCACATGCAAAAACACTAGTGATACCAGATACAAACCCAAAATCGGTATCATAGAGTACTCTTTGCCCAAAGTAAATTAAATAAAAAATAAATTATAATCGACTAAATACTGATTTATGCTAGATACACACACTTAATCTCACTTGCACACAGATTTTGACAGCCGTTTTGTCGCTATATGTGAACCAGTGAACGTGAGATTTTGAAATCACTAGCGAATCATTGCGTGTAAACCTCACACCTTGCTATCTTTTCTGAAAAAGCCGGTTTCAGATCAACAACATGAAACATCAACCAATCGACCATCATCAGATTCATCAGGGATGATGTTGAGTAGGTAGGTAAAATTACTTGGTACCGAAATAAAACAATCGAGTATTTAAATGTATTTACTTGTATCAAATTATCCCTAACCATCATGAGGCGCTGGTTTATTATTTTGGGTAATTTTTGAGGAACAAAGTACTGGCATGTAATTATAACATTCTTCTTTTATTATTCTTCTAATGTGTTTGTCAGAGTAAAATATGTGAGTTACAAACAGGTACAACACTACCATTGTTACGTCACATCATTGGGACATATTCCATATTCGATTTTCCTTCGGGTTTGTAGGATTCTACTTTGCAGGTCCTAAAACTTTATAAATAACACAAAATGAGTGCCTGGAGAGCAGCCGGTCTTAAGTAAGTTCTATAATCGTAGAAATACTGTGTTTTACATCTTAATTGTGGATAGATGAAATATAATAAAGGTTATGTTATTCTAGTTACATAAACTACTCGAACATCGCTGCTAAGATGCTGCGGCGATCCTTGAAACCCGAGTTACGTGCTGATGCGTTAAAGCGTGATGTTTCCAATGTCCGTATTACTCCATGGCTTAACGGCAAGCCCGCACGTAAGTATTGATGTAGTAATTGTTAAGTAGCCAGACCATTGATCAATGACTTAAACAAGGTACCTGTTCATGTATGGCCAATACAAAATTTTATTAAGATTTTGGATTGATAAACACAATACAGGTAATGTTTGGATAACAATACATGAATTCTTTTGAAATATATGTTGAAGGACCATGTTTGGCTGCTGTTAATGACCTGTATAAATAAGAAAGAAATATGTATGTGGTTACCCACTTGTATGTATGGGATATATGTACAAGTGGTACGACAGTGGGTACATTAGTACATACTGACATCAGTTAACTTCAGAAGCCCAATTCTCATACATAAAAATATTCAAAATCTAGCCAGTCTCATCTTAGCGACTTATTTTTGACAGATTAGAATGGGAACTTAGAAATATGGGTATTGCCCCTCAGATCATAGATAATAACTTTAATAAACTTCCTCATAAAATACATTAATAAGTACAAATGAGGTAGAAGTGCAGTCTTCTAAAATTGATGGTGTAAAATCTAATTCCCAATTGATTTTTCAGATGAAAAGAACTAAAGAGGATAATCTAAATTAGGTTTGTCTTACAAGCAACTAAGGATTACAACGCTTGTCCATCTAATTTCATGATTAAATGGAATTGGTTTGATGAAACACTAATATAGACAACATGATATATAACCCTTAGTTTAGCACTTGATCGCAACTGTGTGCATTTTTGACACTAACATTATGTGTACAGATTTTAGTTTGAAAATGAATAACATCTGAATTTGTTTTGTGTAAAGTCTCCCGCAGACTGGCGCGACGCAACGGTGCGATGCGATTCTGGTAGAACAATATTTCCATGAAGTTTTCATAGAAATTGTTTTACTAGACCTGCGTCGCACTGCCGGCTGGTGCCTATCTGAAGGAGCCTTAATGCATACATAGAGAAATTGTTTTTACCCTTTCCTGTGAATGTGATTTACAAAGTGATTGTCGCATTGTATGTATATCCCTGATGCTGACTAATAGTAAACTTGTCATTTTCAGATCTAAAAGCTCCTGCTGCCAAGTAGAGAATGGGATCCTTTACCAGCATGCATGATTACCAGCAAACAAATTAGTTTAATGTAAAGTTTGTCAATAAATTATTGTTATTCATGTTCCGTTTTATTTTCTCACACATTTATACAGAACGGCAGGAACAGGGACATCGACGCGCAACCTGTTCCCGTGGATTTAGTACATGATTCTGGAACCCCTGCGTTAACATTCTTTATATTTTTTTTATAACCACCCAAACATTTGTATGTGAGCGGGTTTAGAATCATGTGTCGAATTCATGGTTTTACTTTGTGTATCACTGTCCCTGTCATCCTGTAAAGAAAAAGAATAGGGAAGAAAACAAAACATTTCATTTGAGTAATATTTTTAATCTTGTAACTTTTGTTTGTATATTAGCAGATTCTACTTCGCTTATAAAACTTTTACCCAGTGGTGCTTCTGGTTGAAGTTCTTTCAGGCTAAAGTCTGTCCGAATATCACACTGCTTCCTCAGTTTTTCTAAACCATTCCAAGCAATCATTACACCATTGTCTGTGCACACCTTAGGCGGTGGACGATATGTCTTGTAGCCCATCTTACTTCCAATATGTTCTATTGACTGAAATATAAAATTGTTACATGCAACTCCTCCAGACACAACAATTGCCTTATTATCTGGGTTTATTAACGCATTTTTATCACAAAACATCATAGCTCGGTGTGTTCTATGTGCTATATGTTCTGCAACAGCAAGCTGGAATGCTGCACATAAATCATACACTTCTGGTATTATTTCGTCACCCATCACATTGTGTTCTATTTCTTTTTTTATCAGCTTGCGAACTAGAGAATCTTTTAACCCGCTAAAGCTAAAGTTACAATCTCTAAACTTTGACAAGGGCAAGGGGAATTCAAATTGGCCTGGATTTGTAGATTTCTGTGCTGCCAACTCCACTGCTCGACCTCCACATATCTGTGAGTATTCAGGAAAATTTCTTAATTTCATTCTTCTAGCTACTTTGTCTAATACTTCACCAGGGGCATTGTCCAGACCTCTCCCAAGTAATAAAACATCATTAATGTCTCTTACAACTGATAGCAAGCAATGACCTCCAGATATTAGCAAAACTAAGAAAGGAAACTGGAGTTCATGATACATTCTTGCTACTAAAGCATGGGCTTCCATGTGATGAACAGGTATTAAAGGTTTGCTATGTATTCTTGAGAGATATCTAGCATATTTTGCTCCAATCTGAAGGCTTAAAAGCAAACCAGGTTTCGTAGTTACTGCAATAGCATCTATATCCTCAATAGTTTTGCCAGCGTTATCTAGGGCCTCTGTTACAGCTCTATCTATATTATTTCGATGTAACTCATGCGCAAAAATTGGGTTAACGCCGCCGTATCTTGTATGGAGAGCAGTTTGAGAATACAAAGATTCTCCCAGTAAACGACCTTTGCCATCAATAACAGCACAACCGGTATCATCGCAAGAGGTTTCGATTCCTAATATCACAGTATTTCGGGAATACGTTATCGTTTTGCAACTGTATGCCTGTACAACATAGGGTCTTGCGACTCTTTTAACACATTTCTGCAAATATAGCATTGCCTGTTAGTTAATAAAAAATATATTTTTATTAGACAGATTGATTACGTAATATTCTTCCTTCAACAACTAAAATAAAACGTTCAAAACTTAATCAAAACTTGGTAAAGTATTCGTTGAGTTAACTCCACATTCCACAACAGGACGGAGGAATGACAACAGACAAATTGATAATGACTTTGACAGTTTGACTGTCAGCTGGTCCGGTTAATCTAAGTTGTAAGGAACCTTAGACGATTACTCATCTTTTATCTATATGTATTTATAATCATAGAATTTATATCACCACACAGCTTAAACGACATAAAAAAATTCACAAGGGGTTTTTGGAAATACGACCTAAGAGCGTATTCCGTTGGTATGGAAAAAAATCCTTTAGCTAATAAACTTGAAATTTGTCACGAATACATTCTTATTACTATTAATACTATCGCTAAAAAGAAACTTATCGGATTGGCTTTGGCTTTACCGGCTGGGTGCTTAGGCCCACCCAGGGTGTTAAGATGGGTCACGATTATGGACTTTGTTTGTAAGTTAGTGTCCAACTCGGGCAGATGCTGGAACCAGTCCACACCAAACCCAACCCTAGCAGCATAGACAACCAATATTCAACTGTCGTTCAGCATTCTACTATCTACTATTCTTTCTTACGAACGAAAACCTCTATGAATAGCAACCTTCATTTAGAAAATAGCGGTGTTCGAGTAGGATAGACACGATTTTTGTTCTATTTTGTTTTCAATCAAACTGTGTCGTGTGTACCTCTGGCATTTATCTTAGAAAAAGGAATTGATATGGTAATTATAAGTTATTTTACTGGTGTGAATTGAATAAACAAAATGCCGCTTTCCAAATTGTAATCTGACTTATTCTGTCATTGAGACAATTTAAATGAAGATAGTTTCTAAATTTTAAATCAAAATTCGTAAATTTCGTCGTAACACTGTGTATTAAGTCTAGGTCCAGAAATATAGAATTTCTTCGTGTCGGTTTAAATCATTGTTGTTCATGAACCATGTGCTGATTGAAATACAATCACGTTATATTTATGTATGAAGTGAGTACATATTCCAAGGACTTTTTATTTTTATTCACAAAGGATTCTACTACGTCGCCATAAAACTATGAGAATTTTACTGTGTATTTATTATAAATTGGGTTCTTACAACTGACATTTATTACATAATGTAAACTGTAAAAAATAACTTTTTTCTAATACATATTAATTAATTAATAAATTAAATAATTAATCTCAGTCAGTAAGATGTCCCCAGAATCTATTGAATAAAAAGTAAATTAAGTTGAATATTTAGTGAATCATTAATATGAAAACTAAAAGTTAGATATTTACATTTTAATGTGTATTAAGTATATTAAAATTAATAAGTGCTAAAATGAATCCTTGGAATCAATTATTATTATTAAATGTTCAGGGGCGTTGACAGCAATTCAAATTAATACAACTATGATCAATATTAATAAGTACAGTAATGTTTATTTTTTTACATAATGTTTTTATTTATAAAATAATGTTGTGTTATTGTTATCTTTTTAGATTTCATGACTGCAAGAATAAGGTGACACATCCAAAATGATAAACCTACATATTTTAAAACAATCTACGATTGTTCATCTATGTTTCGCTATATCATACTTCACGTCTGGATTGATTCTGACCTTTATACAAGCTATTTTATACTCTGGACTCAAGCCGTTCAATAAAACTTTGTACAGAAAGATAAACTATTATCTGTCATATTCATTTTATAGTCGTAAGTATTGGTGTTTGTTGTTTTTATTGCTAGTTGTTATTACTTATTACTTATCCTTAATACATTAATGTACTTTTTATGAGTCCCTTTTTGGTTAAAACCTTTGTATATTTTCTTCCAAATTTCTAATTGGAAAGAAGGAACAACAACATCATGCCTGTATTCTCTAAAAGGTTGGGCAGAGGTGTTATTTAAAAACACCCACATTTAGCTAGTTATGTTTAAATCCCATGCAAAAGGGAGCGAGCCTATTTCCTTCAACCAGGCTAAAATCCAGACTGGGAAAATAAGAGAAGAAGGAATATTCCTCATTGTCACAATTATTTAATTTATTTTTTCCATTGTCTACTTTAGCTATAAACTATAAATAAATCCATGTAGCAAATGACTTATAAAGCATTCATATTTATGAATAAGGGATCTTATTTATTTGTAATAAAATAGTGGGTTGTGAGCCCATAGAGGATCACAGGGAAGTCCTGGGGACTCGCATAGACTAGGGAAGCATGGCACAAAACGGAGGCCTGGTACACAGCAGTGCGTGGAATAAAGTTGCCAATGAGGATGATGAGAATGCTAAAATTACTGTTTTACTTTACTATCTTCTCTTTACTAAACTCAATGTTATTTTCAGAATTAGTGTTTATGTCAGAATGGTGGTCAAATTCAAAACTATCTATATACATTAAAAAGGATGAATATGAGAAGTTCTATGGTAAAGAACATGGATACCTTATAATGAACCACAGTTATGAAATAGATTGGCTCATGGGATGGCATTTCTGCAACACCATAGGAGTTTTGGGAGTGAGTATTTATTTTATATTGTTAAATTATAAACGTTACTAAGATTTTAAATGCGAAAGTAAGTTTGTTTGCTTGTTACTCAAATACACAAAAACGGCTGAACAGATTTCGATGAAATTTGGCACACAGATAGACCACGATCTGCTTAAGGAAATAGGCTACTTTTCATCCTGGATCCCAGACGAGGTTGTGGGTATCAGCTAAATTGTTTAATTAATAATTAATCTTAAACTGAACATTGCCCTCTGTTTTTAAAACCCTGTTCAATTTAAAATGTGGTTCAATATCATCATCTTTATTCATTAAAAACCAGTGTGTTTGTGAAAATCTGATGAACTTAACTAACTTTATTAATTCACCAGTCGAAAATTGCCAAGTCAGCCACACCAGGAAAGGTCGACATTTTGACAGAATGGTGAATGTACTTGATCTTGTCTATACCACCTATTGTGTAAACCTAATAATCAGAAATGGAGAATAATTAATAAATAGTGACAGACACTTTGAACCTTCTGTCCTTCTTCTTCTTTTTGAAACATCTTCACACATTAGTACATAAATGTTCTCAACCTTATTTTATCCACCCAAACACACACACTTTGAGATTTATTTTTTCGAAAGCCCCCAATTTTTTTTACTTACTATCTGTCGCGAATCTCAAACAGCTATTGCCACGATTATTTTAAAAGTGTAATATTATTATTCTTATTATATAGTCGTAAGATACGATATATCATTTTCTCTGGGTCTTCTACTGCCCCCTTGACGCGCACGAGAGGAGGCGTTATCGCCCACGTTGAAAACCTATGCATTAGTACAAGTTGAAGCTCTAAAATGTGGACATGACTTGAATGACAGTAATTACAAATCAAAATGTAGTATATTATACTCACTATTTATTAATTATTCTCGATTTATGCTTATTAGCTATACAGTATACATAATAAGTATTCTCTAAGATTGTTAAAAATATTTTGTTTTCGTAATTTACCTAAAAAATACTGGCCTTGTAGTGGAATAATGAACATTTAAATTTCTTATAAAATGTTTACAAATAGCATTCATAGCAGACTTGCGGTAAAATTCCAGACATACAAAAATGCAACGTGTAGGTAGTTCTAGGTAGTAGTAGGTATTCTGCAAGCATTTAGTTAAATACCAACATTCGTCAATTAAAAAGAAATCATGTTAGGGTCGGACGTTGGTCCATCCGTTTATAACAGGCGATTCTTTCCGTTTTATTCGGACGTCGACGTCGAAACATTTGGGTCACGACAATTTATTTCGCGACGTTAAGTTAGTGGAGTACCTACATTGCATCATTCGATGTCAATTCACATCATGGTAGCTTTTATTTTTAACCTGAATCAATTAACCAGAGTGGTTTTTCAAAAAATCTATATTTTGACGATACCTTACATCGTGTATTTTGATGTTTTATTGAGTGGCTTATCCCCGAATGCTCAAACGACACTTAACTAAATGTCTTTAAAAGGCTTTCTGTCGCTCCATCAGCTCCATGCAAACATAAAATGACAGGATAGCATAAGACTTAGGTCGACTTAAGATTGAGGCCCTATTTCACTGACACGCACTTTAAGTGATCTTTGGTCTAGGTACTTGCTAAACCATGCATTTGACCAGTGTCTTAATAGAGGTTTTGTGCTGAGGCATTCAAACACATGAACATATCACATATCCTCGAGAGGAGGTCTGAGTCCCTGCATTGGAACATTACATAATGCACGTAATAAACAGGGTGCCAGGGACATCGACGCGCAACCTGTTAAAATACCATAGATTCAGTACATGATTCTGAACCCTCCTTCGTTGAACTTTTTTGGTTATTAGAAAATAATTTGCTGCTCCATATATTTTAACCGCGTAGGTATTGCACTTTTCTATGAAAAAGCAGTTTTTTTTTAATAAACGACGAATCTTTTCTATGCCTATGGGTTTAGAATCATGTGTTGAATTCATGGTTACAGTTTGCGCGTCGAATTCTCTGCCACCTTGTATACACATAAGGCCTATGTTGTGTTTTAGCGAAAGTCAAAGTCAAAGTCAAATAATTTATTTCAAATAGGCACATAAAAGGCACTTTTGGACGTCAAAAATAAAATTGATTCTAGTCGCCCCTTCCAAAAGCCAATTGCCATATTCGCAAATTATACGTCACATTACCAACGCCTCTAGATTAATGTATAATGCCGACGATTTATGGTCGTCGGAAGCTAATCTAACGATCTGAATGAGCTGGGCGCGAATTTGATGGTTGTCTGATTAACGACCTACCTACATTAGCTAATCAGATAATTAGGCAGCTCTAGCCGCATAGAAACTATCTAAATACGACTGACCAGCCAGCGTGCCACATTCATAAAATACAATTTTGGAATACCTGCGACCACGAGGGCCTGAAAAGTTTACGCATGCACTGATAAGGTCGACAATATATCAGCAACTCTTGTCTATCAGCAGTTCTTGACTCTTGAGTGCGTTTTTCAAAGGAATCGATAATAACTCTTTTCATTAGGCGTCTCACATGATCATGCCTCCTCTGTTATAAAAATTAAAGACATTTTCCAAAATTTTTCATTTATATTTCGTGGTGCCAAATGAAGTAGAAAAACCGAAATCCGAACCCTTTATACAGGGTGGCAGGGGACGTAACGACGCGCAAACTGTGACCATAAATTTAGCTTATGATTCCAGACACCCTAGTCTACAAACATTTTCGTCGGTTTAAAAAAAGGTAGGGTTCAGAATCGTGTATTGAACCCAACCCTGTATTATCCCTTATTGTATTACCCCGTATTATTATATCTCGCGATTTAGGCTCAAATTAAATCACGCATAATTTGGGCATCAGTACTCCATAAAATCTTTAAAAAATATTCCAAGAATTTACATAATCGATAAACAAATCCATTTCCTGGTTACAAGCGCGTTGAGATCATAGCACAAAAACCGACGTGCCGGTCAACGTTCGATGGACAGCAAGGTCTTCTAAACAAAGAAACGTTCATGCCTATGTTGATAAAATATATGGAGAATTCAATTAAATTAATTATATATTATCAATGCTGCTATTATGATACAAGCCTGAGAGTTATGTCTGAAATAATGAAATTACAATGGCACTGCTTATTGCAGATGGTGCCTAGTAGTTAGGTGGTCTGAAATAATGACTGTTATCTATCTAGTCTAAATAGCCTGTATTGTCCCACAGCAGAGCAAAGGCGTCCATCTCCCTTTTCAATTCTGTCTATTGTTATTGACGGCCAGTATTTTCGGTAGGAGTCAAGCTTGTCCCACCATATTCGTCTCGACCTGCTGCGATGTCCTCGTGTGTTTAATGGGACCCAATCGGTGGTTCTCGTATCCCATTTGTTATTTGAACATGCGGCTTATGAAATAATGACTTTATCACACATTTTACCTGAATGCCCCAGATATGTTTTATTACAATACTTATCAAATAAAAAAATTATATTTTTTAACCCATAATATTTTGAAGTCATAATGACTGAATCATGATTTGAATAATAAAAAGTTCTTTACCTCCGTGTTATCGAAGTACGATGTGTAAAACGTTGTGAAATAGGTACCTACTGCACGTTGCTCTCGCTACCGAAACGGAAGTTGAGAAAGAATGACATAAATTAACGCAGTTACATCATCGTCTCGAGGTCTTCGTAAAATTGAGGGACAAAAAAAAACAAACGAAGAATACAGTAGGTATACGGATACAGTTCAATAGGGTGAAATGTAATAGCGTTGTTTTATTCGAACACCAAAAATGAATTTTAATTTAATTATTATTTATAACGTCATCACATCAATATTCGTACACACGTACACTTCTCGTTTATTTATACGTCAATTTGTATTTAAATTAATATGGAAGTCACAACGTGATAACAGCGTGAGGAAATTGATTATCCGATGACTGATGCAACCAGTTAAAATGCTAATCTATATCTGTACTAATAATAAAGCTGAAGAGTTTGTTTAGTTTAACATCACGCTAAGACTCTTAAGACCCGAGCAAAAAGAAAAAAAACAGAAAGAGCGCTTAAGTGAAAACGAAGTATTAGCGCGGACGATGCGATGCGACGGGCTAGGCCGCGGGAGCAAGAAGTTTTATGCGAACAAAGTCGCGGTCAGATGCTAGTTAGGGATATAGGCGTAACAGCTTATTGAGCTTCAGTATTACGATAAATGAAGCTACTTCCAAAGTAGTTCTGATATTTAGTTTCAAGCTTCCTCTTTCAAGTCAAAACGATCCTAAGGCGCACAGAAACCCCGCTTGGGCAGAGCACCGCCGTGTCCTCGTAGAGGCGATGGGCAGCGGCGGCGACCTCTCGCGCCCGGCCCTGGTGCAAGCCATGGTCCGGGGCGAGAGGGAGTGGGAGGCGGTCACCTCCTTCTGCGAAGCAGTCATGCTAGCGAAGGAGGTGGCGGGATGGGCGAGGGAAAGATCCTCACGCCTCAGCCGCCGAGGGAGACGCTCCGGGCGTCGGGAGCCGCGTGACGACTCCCGGCCACCGTAGGCGCGGGCCTGCGGGCGGAGAGCAATGGGTAGCTCTCCGTCCGATCAGGACCAGGCCCGTGCCGGACGGCGTGTATGTGTTCCACGCGCGCCTCAAAGAGATGTCAGCGTAGTTGACGGGGCCCGACAGGGCCGAAGCCTGCCGGGGTAGCGGGATCGTCCGAAAGGGTTACCGCTGCCCTGGTACGTAAAGGGCTAAGGAAGGAACACGGGTGGGTTTTAGTCAGTAAGAGCCTGACACTCCCTTCTGCTACACCCAGAAAAAAAAAAAAAAAAAAAGGCGCACAGAAATCATAAAAAAATCATATATTCAGAATTATGAATACGAATTTACTGTCTGTTTTGTATGTAAATATGTATAATGTTTTAAAGACAAAACAAATATAAATTACAGTATGATAATGGGTGGGTAGATACCCACACCCATTATCATACTGTATTTTTTAGACATGTTTGTAATCAAATCTAAAGAAAAACTTAATAATATTATGTAAACATTTGAACGTGTGTGGGCGCACCACACGAGCGGTTTCTGCATTCATTGGGAGGCAAAAAAATCTAGGATACAAAACAATTACGCGCAGTAATAATAAATTACCTATTGTGAAACGTAGTCCTGGTTTTAATATGTAAATTTTGTTTCAGAATTGCAAGGCTTATGCGAAAAAATCCATCCAATATTTGCCTCCAATTGGTTGGATGTGGAAATTCTCCGAATTTGTATTTCTAGAAAGATCTTTTGAAAAAGACAAGGAGACTATTAAATATCAAATATCAGAATTGTGTGACTATCCGGATCCTGTGTGGGTGAGTCATCTTTTGAATCATTGTAATAGGATACAGATAGTCTGAAAAACAGTAATTCGTACATTTCAAAGGAATTGATAGGACGGACTGCCTTTTCCAATGAAAGTTAAGGTTGTTGTGAGATAAACGATGCGATAATATCATTCATGGTCATTCCTATGCCTTTGCCATGCTTGAGCAATCGCTGATAGTGGTCTTAAACTCTTAGATAAGGCCAGCGCTACACTACGAAAATTCCGTATTCGATTTGCCGCGGCTGAATGCATTTCATTCCATAAAATCGACGCACCAAAACTTCTACCAACAAGATCGGTGATGGCGCGCTTTATTTATGCTTAATTTTAGACTTCAATACAAAACATAGCAATTTATACAAGGTGGAGACGACAATAAATTAAACTGCGTATATCTAATGCCGTTCCAAATCTGCAAACGAATATTCAGTCAAATATATTAAATAGTTTAGTCACTATTCAAAGATTGGCAGAATCCATAGCCGGCCCATCACTATTATTTAGTTAGTTTAAAAAAAACACTTTTCTAATTTCGATGTTAGGAGTTATTTGATAGTTCCAAAATACTCTTATTGCCAGTGTTTTCATTTATTGTCGTATTGTCATCTCTACACTGTATGTGGAGCCTTGTTCAATCGTTGATTCGGTGGATAAGCGATGCAATTTTCCCTAAATGTAGCGCCGGCCAGTGAGGATTATAAAACTGTGACACATTTTATTAGGACCGTAATTATTTCCAACAGGAAATTGAAAATATTTTTTATTTCCATTCGGTTTGACTATTTACTTCCATTCGATTTTAGCTTCTAATGACTCCTGAAGGAACCCGGTATACAAAGAAGAAGCACGAAGCATCATTAAGTTTTGCTAAAGAGAAGAACTTGCCGCTTCTTAAACACCATCTCACGCCTCGCACCAGAGGTTTCACCACAAGCTTACAGTTCTTCAGAGGAAAAATACCTGTTATTTACAACATACAACTGGCGTTTGAGAAGGATTGTAAGGTAAGACATACGAATATGCTAATGATTTTATTGAATGTTTTGGTGAAGCATAAAATGAAGCTGGAAGCAGTTGCGGCTTCCGGACAATTCGCCAAATTGCGGTTGCGGGAAATCGCGTAATACGTACGTGGCCTGACGTTACGATATCTATGATTTATTGGTATGATAAGTTCTTGATTGTCGGATTTTATATTTTTATCGAATAGTTTGATTTTTTGCAAGAAGGCGGAGTTTGGACCGGACGAAAAATAACCTTGCACTTTTTTATTTCGTACAGCGTACTCCACTTATAGCCATCTAGTAGATACGAAGTGTCGGTCTTTTTCACCTCTCTAGGGCAGTCCAGGATGATAAATATCTAACAGATCTAAACACTTGCCCAATGAAAAAAAACTGACAACAACAATGTAATTCACCAGTTGCATACTTACCCTAATTGGTTCCGGGCAATGGCACAGATTACTGAATAGGCAATGGTTAAATAATGTTTTGTCTACTGCGAAGACTCATTCTTAAAGTAAACTGCAGATAGTATTATCACATAATATTGCGGTCTTATTGTTTAATTAACATACTGTCAATTACACATAATTACCCTAATTAAAAATATAAATTTAAGGATTATATTGTCTAGAATTCCAGATACTTGCGAAGTTGATAAAAGTTGTAGATTACGGTTAGGTAATGTCAATATTGATTGATGTTCAAGCTAGAGTGTAACGTCCAATGTACTGTAATGGATCTAAGTTCAGCACATCTTCCGATGTGCTGAACTTAGATAAGTAGCTGTAGGTACCTATTCTGATGTGTCTATATCTGTGTATATACATTATGCATCATCGTCTGGTTGTTGGCTGGTGATAATATTTTACCTACTACGTAGTGATTGTTAGGTATTGTCTATTAAGTATAGACTTATCAGCTGCCGCGTACTTTGAAATCACTACCTACAATCTTAAGCTCTATTATTATTTTTAGAGCAATCACCAATGTACAACGTGATGTTTCTGAAAATAATGTCTCGCTATGGTTTTTGTAGCGGTCAATCAGGAGGTCAATGATCAATGTCCGACTTGAACCTATTATTTAGAATGATTATTATTATTTATGAGAACAATTTTATTCATACAAGTAAACAAAAATAAACCCATAAGTTTTTGTCGAAATAGTTATGTTATGCCTAAAGTGGCCTCACTCAACTGAACTATTCTATCAATATCGACCATTTAGCCCCACTACGCAATCTAGCTATCTGAATATGCTAACGCGGAATTATGCTTGGGGTGTGGAAGTACCCATTTAGCAATGAGGCCGATGGGTTTATGCGTTTCCTGATCACGCTCAGCGAAACGAGCGCGAACATCATGTTCGGAAAATATCTATGCATATTAACTATAATTGGTACAATTGGTACCCGCGAAAACACAAGTACTTAGCAGAAGAATATGTTATAGTTAGCCATGGTCTTCGCTTGATATTATCGAATTTCGAAAATCAACTTTAGATTTGTAATAAAAACGTGTTTTTGTAATTTCAATTTCATCACGAATAATTAAATTTTCAGACTCCACCAACATTAACAAGTTTGCTGTACGGCAAACCGGTGCATGCGCATTTGTACATCGAGCGGATACCGGTCGAGAATGTCCCGGAAGACGAAGGTGAAGCTGCCAAGTGGCTGCATGACCTCTTTGTTGTAAAGGTACGTGTTCATTACATTTGTTAATTAATTGCTATTTAATCGGCCAATTATGCGTTCCGTTATTTTGAATATCTAAATAACTAAAGACATCTATGTAATCGACACCCCAATTAATTTGATTTCCTAAAATATTAAAGGACGCTCTAGTATAATAAATAGGCCTCTTTTTATGATCTTCAAATAATTCTCCTTTTGGTGTCCTAAAAATACTAGGTAAATATCCAAGTAACTGTGACCTGACTGACTGATTTATTAAATAAATCAATTATCATTATAAGGTCATTCATTCAAGTTTTGAGAGGATCAATTAAATATTTCCCATAACTAAAATTATATTGTGGACTTCCAAACTATTATATGTATATCTAAAATACCTAATCATCTACATGTAGTAGCTCTTCGGATAAGGTTAGTTTTTTTTTTAAATTATGCTGCCAATCTGTTGTCTTGAATTTAAAGCTGAAAATTTTCATTTCAATCACGTTACTAAAGCCTGTAATAGCATTAGTACCTATATGCGACTAAATAAATCGAGAAAGTTCATGTTGTAATTTCTATGCGGAAACAGTCGCGAAATGAATCGAGTGCATAATATACCGTATTGAATGTGTCGCCACCGTGATCACGTGTCCTACAAGTCACTGGCCGCTCTAGCCTTTAACAACCGCAATAACCCATTTCCGTAGCGAGCTCACCAGATACCTTGTGCAAACATGTATATTTCATAGGAAGGTACAGACGCCAGCAGGTCACGCTACCCGAAACTGTCAAATTTTCCCAATCAACCTTGAACCTTAATGCTTTATCGATAAAGTTGAAAATCTATTAGAGAACTTGACAGATTGTAGTAGCTTGATGTCAGCTGGTGTCTGTACATACAAAAGCAGCGGTTATATGCCATACTATTAAATTGCAACAAAGCTGGCGTTTTTGTCTCTTTGTTTGAGCTTGACGTCCACAGATTATAGAACTGTGTTTTTATGATCTGTGTTCACATCAAAACTACTAGGGAAATTTCCGAAGATTTTTGGCACATTCAGAACTTATAACATGCACCGGAGTTGAACATGGATTCCTTTTATTATGTTATGAATTATACATACGTCCACCAACTCGCACTGGACTAGCGTGGTGGACACCCCAAATCCCCCTTTATAAACTTCCAAACCATGACAGAACGAAATGCACAAGACAGGGAGGTTTGGAAGGAAAAAGGAGAGGCCTTTGCCCAGCAGTGGAAAAGAATGTCGGCAACCAAAAAAAAAATTAATGATACATGGCGTAGTTCTTGTAGGATGCGAGAAAACCGCTGACAAAGGCTCGTCGTTAAAAAACACACAATTTTCAGATCTATTTATATAATAAATATATATTGTTTGTACACCATAATTATGCAAAATTTTGGTATTACCTTGAGTTAAAAGATGTCCTCTAAGATCTATTTCCGCAACGTCACTTCTACGTGAAACACTTCCTGTACATGTAAATGTGGTTGCAGGAAGATATTAGCAAAAATGTATTGGAACAAGATCAAAAAAACACAAAGTTAGTTAGTGTAGTTCTTGAAGACAAACATGGTAATAACTATCAGAATTTATTGAGATTTAAGAATTCAGAAATGCTGTTTAAATTTATAAACGTGCTATTTGGATAAATGGCGTAGGTATTAGTGCAAATGATAACTCATAAATACATATTTGGTATTGAAGTGACGAATATCTCACCTTCTAGCACTTGACACCTTTACATTCAACATGATGATCATATGACGATTATTTGACGTAAACGTAATAAAATACTACGCAGTTATCTATTGCTTTTCGTAACTTAATAAAGTTCTAACAACTTATCAATATTTGGCGACAAATCTGAGGTCGATGATAAAATCAAAGTCTGAAAATTAGGTTTATTGTTGACTAATTAAGAATTCATCATAGGCAGCAAAATATTGTTTAGAAGTTCTGAAATCAGAAGGCCAATTCCCGTAATTAAAAACGTTCAAAATCTAGTCGTAATCTCATCTCAGCGAAAATCAATGTCAAAAATTTGTCAAAAATTTTCAAGTTTTGACAGACTGAGACTGAGATCAGACTGTGAACATTCTTGAAATTAAGAGAATTGTCCCTCTGTTCTCAAAAAACTATCGCCAGCTGGGTCTGGGGTTGAACAGCCTTGTTCTAAATGTTATTGCGCATCTATCATGGTCAGTTTAAATCTAATCTTATCCAAATAAAAATATCAGCTGAACTGGGAAGTCCGTTCAATTAATGTCGATTAAAGTCATCATGCAAACACCTGCCTATTAGTTAACAGGAAGGTGTTTGATTGCCATGTTAGTTAATCTAGATAAAATGTTGGTATCGTCCCAAGTCATGAGCTCGCGACATGTGACTTTTGCAAACATTTTCATTAGATTAAAATTACAAGGACAGACGTTCGCTTCAGAAATGCTGTGATGTAACATGACATCACTCGTATATTCTTCTAAGGAGTAGACAGAAGTGTAATAGTAAAAAGTCCCATGGAATAGGAAGAGAACAATTGCCTAGCCTATTGGGGCTGGAGAGCAGTGGTGATATCGCCCCGACTTATAGGTCGAGTTGTAAGGTCGTGAGCTCGAACCCAGGCAGGCACTTACTTTGTGTATTTAATTCAATCACCACTGCTCTGAAAGCGGTGAAGGAAAACTTCGTGAGGAAACCGCCATGTCCGAGAACTAAACAATTCGAAGACCAACTACAACCAAGAATATCACATCTACCAACCCGCACTGGGCCGCGCTGGGCTGGCGTGGTAGATTACGTCCCATTCCCTCTCACTGAGAGAAGGCCTGTGTCCCAGCAGTGGAAACGTTATAGGACGATTATGCATTGGGGCTGGATACCAAACCAGACACCTGGCTGCTACTGAGAATTGCCTAATGGAAAACCTAATAACATTTACCGACACGGGGTACGAGCCCAGTATAATGCTCAGCCACACGCTTGCGACAACTAGCTACTAGCTAGACCAACGAGGCATTCAATGACTATAAACAAAACTTTATTGTTTTCAGGACAAAATGCAAGATTCGTTCTTTAACACTGGAGACTTCTTCATCGAATCTGGTGTTGAGCGAATGGACTCCTTCACAGTACCTCCACCGATATGGTCGTTGGTGAATGCACTTGGTTGGGCCGTGGTCACACTCACTCCGATGCTCTACTACCTGATTGGTCTGTTGTTCAGCGGAAAACTTCTTTATTTCTCTATAGGCTGCGCTATACTTGGAGCTGGTAAGTGTATAGTTATTCTTAATTATCTATTGCTCTTAATACTTAGGCTCCGCACAACAAGTACCGAAGAGCTGGTGAGGGTTATAAATGATGCTGGAAGCGAAGGATAGCTTGGTGTATCGATGTTTGGGGAGGCCTATGTCCTGTCTGACGTCTTTCTTTCAGTTGAATGATGACGATGATCGACTCCACTAACTCACTTATTACTTGCACTTTTATAAGTCCTTTGTTTGAACTTGATTTAACAATATACGCTGAAAAAATACATTTGCAAACAATAGAGTAGAACAAAAGTTCAATAAAATTGCAATGACTGCGCAAGCGCGTGCACTTGTTTTAGCGCAATTTTACTGTCAACAGTCGTAGTTTATTTTGCAAATACATAATTATCTAACTAAAGGGTCTTTCAGTACACGAAAAACAAAAAAAAACCTTTAAATTTAAATAAAATAAAGTGTGTGTGAGATATTATCGAAATTTTTTATTTGTTTGAAAGGCCTATCGATGCCATTATGTATGGAATATGACATCGTTCAAATGTCCGTCGTGGCTTCGCTGGGTGGCGCGCATCCGAAATGTCCAATTTTCTATGACTCTAGCGCATAAATCAGGCTGAATTTGACCAATGGCATGGGTTATGTTGGCTTTGAGAGTCGCTGTGGTTTGTGGCTTATTCGCAGAGACCTGCGACTTAAGAATACCCCACAAGAAAAAGTCTAATGGGGTCAAATCGCACGATCTCGGTGGCCAGTTCACATCACAGGGAGACGACCATGCTCTCAAATCGCTCGTGCAGAATGTCCAATGTGGCATGAGCTGTGTGGCACGTAGCGCCGTCCTGTTGAAACCACATGTCGTTGGAGTCCATATCATCCAATCCAGGCCAAAAAAAGTTGGTAATCATCGACCTTTAGCGCTCGCCGTTGACGGTGATGGCCAGGCAAACGTCGTTCTCAAATAAATATGGACCGATGACGCCGCCTGCCCAAAATCCACATCAAAGAGTGACTTTTTCGGTATGCATTGGACGCTCTTGGATCTCATGTGGATTGGTATCATCATCAGTAGACTCAAATTATCCACCACACTGCGAAAAGTCCTCTTGGTAGGATGATTATGGCGACCGTAAAATGGGCGAAGCGCGCGAAACGCTGCCCGAATAGAACACCCATTTTAATAAAACAATTTTATCATTTGCACGTTTTGTTGAATGCTATATCCGTCCATGGTGATTTGGCAAAACAGACTGAATAAATGACAGCCAATTTGACAGATGTAGCTTCAATAATATGGTCGCTATCAACTGTCTAAGTTAGGAAGTCCCTATTGGAAGACCCTTTATTATGTAATCGGAATAAAGGTTTTCAATATTGATGGATTATAAATATTATGTATATGCCTATAATTAATCAATGCATACAAAAATGTATTGATTTTTATCAATACAACATATTGTAGTGATTGTGTATTTCGTTGATTGATGCCGTAAAGGTGAGTATACACTAGAGCATTTCCATGTAATGTAACGTTTTTGCTAATGCTCGACGCTGCGTTCGACGTAATGCTCACGGCGAGTGAGCATTTACCTATAACATTTCTTTCTACCTTGCGTTCATTGTTGAAATGTCCGACCTACATGTACCACCCGTGCCTTTGCTCGATAAAATGTTACACCAATACGCTCGTTGGTTTTGAATATCAGGTTGTAACAAAACATCGAGGGTCGTGTTCGAAGTGCAGTTCGATAAAATTTAAGACGGCGAATGAATCGAGCATTTGCAGTTTTAAATTTTTCTGTTACAAGTAAATGCTTTAGGATCTAGTCTATACTCACCGTATGTCGAACGGATTCCCGTTCGTCATACGGCTAGGAAAAACATTTTTTTAAATGTACCTTTACAAAAATTTACTGCAGTGTATGTATGTTTAATAAAAACTGGACACATTTCCATTTATGTATGTCCATTGCAAGTAGACGTCGATATTGATTAAATTAACTTTTGTTTCAGTTTTCATTCTTCTTCAGAAATCAATTGGAATGTCTAAAATCAGTCAAGGATCTTCCTATGGAACAGAGAAGAAGTAAAATACCTGTTGCAGTATTCTTTCTTTTACATCGTATTCTATACCTAATACCTGTATACTATATTTTAAATTTAAAAAAAAAACAAACAAATTAGATCATGTAGTGCTACATACATTGTATGTACCATCTTGTTCTGTTTATAAATAAACAAAGCAGAATAACTTGGCTGAAAATAGTATAAATAAATAAATGACGAAATGAGAGGCATGGAAGTGTTTTGTGTGAATAAAATAAAATGTTACAAGTTGTACTTTAATGTACCAATGATTTATTGTTTTAAATATTTTAAAATATCCTCATGAAAGAAGCTGCTAATTTTTTATATAAAAATATTGAAGACTACTGCATTGTTTGATTTGTTACAAAGTATTACTGTGACTGTTCAGTTAATTTATTGTTATTTTTGTTACATACATATTCTTTTGACACGTAGATACGAAGTGTATGTCTCGATGTGTTGGATTTTCCGCGCAATGCTATTTATCTGTTATTATGTACAGTTTATATGTATATACCTATAATATCTTAATTTATATCAGCGAATCACTAATCCGAGAAATTAAAGTAATCGATAAATTGTATGTGTTCAGATTACCTCATTATTATCATCTTGTTTCCAACCATAAACGATGTTACTATCGGAATTGAACCGATAAAATTATTATAATTATTGATACATTTAGGACTGAACAAAGCGAAAATTATGATAGTGTTTTACAAATAGGCCAAGATGAAATTATTACAAACTAAAATGCGTTCTATATTTTCTATTTTTATAAAAAAATCATTTGGATATCGTTAAATTCTATTTCTCTTTTATAAAATCATGTCTATAATTGTATTATTCTAAAAATCTGTGGTAAAGGTACTGGAGGCTTACCACCAGCTCTTGTAACAGCGCAGAAGTTTAACTGCACTGTTTTTTTGGTCTATGACTTAGTAAAAAAAAGCAGTGCAGTTCAACTTCTGCCCTGCTATAAGAGCTGGTGGTAAGCCCGCTGAATTACTGATTTCTAGAATAGTAAACGATTGTATAAGTGGGGCATGGTCTTATTAGATGTAGGCTGGATAAAAATATTGTACCTAAGATCAAATGCAAGCCATTGTTGCCATTCATGATAGACACACACAAAAGTGGATGAATTTAGTTCTCAACCAGTAAGATCAACTTGTCTGTGTTAAAATTAGTAAGTACATATTTTTTGTACATCCTGCAAACTAAAAGCTAAAGTAACCACCCAAAAGTAGTAGTTGATGGTGATTGAATATTTATGCACAATATATACATTCAACCAAGCACAAAATGTTGAAAACTTTAGATTATATTATGTGCAGTTATGTTTTGTTTCTAAGTGTGAAAGTGTATTTAGATTTATGTTTTTTTACTGCTTTATGTAATAACTACAAGTTTTTTTAAAATAATTTCCGTTATTATCTTTCACTCCTTTAGTTACGAGTCAGGGGAATGTAGCAAATAATTCCGTTTTAATCAAGTACTCAAATATGTTCTGTACAACGTAGTTATTAACCAAAATAAGCTAAAGATTCCATCGCACTTACACCATGCTCAAAATATTCTTAAATATCTGAAACACGCACAGAGAAATACATATAGCTTCTTGTAAATGCGATTGGACCTTAACAAAATTTCTGATTTACGTAATGCGTGATTGAAAATAATCACGCACAGTTAAATGTTACAAATTAAATTCCCCCAAATATGTATTCAGCGAGATTCTTGTTATTAATTAGCTCCACTACTCGTTCGTACTCAACGAAATTGTAAAAAGTTTATAATAATTTGAGTTTGCTCGCGTTGCCTTGAAAATTAACACACTAATTTCAATAAGGTTTAATGGTTTCTTATTTTTTAGATATAATTATTAATTAAATCTAAATCCTACAGGTAATGCCAATATTTTTGATATGTCTGATGTACTTTTGATTGGTAAACTATACTTATAACAAGATACCTCACCTGCATGGGCACCTTGTAAAGAATCACTGTCGTTATCATGTTGTTTCAACTTGTTTCATCTAAGGCGGAAGTCATTTTTCATACCTAGTACCTATTAAACTAAACAAGATAATCAAGACTACATACTTATTGCAGTTTAAAGTAGTATTTTCAGTATAAATGCATTTATTAGGATTAGAGTATTAGAGTTCTGTTTATTACATTTATTAGGATTAGAGTAATAGAGTTATGTTTATTACTATTTTTTTGGGGACTAAACATGCACAAGAATGTTAATATGCTGCATTGTTACAAGTTTACCGTGGAAAACGTTTATAGTGGTAGGTGGCTCACTAGAACGCGCTTTAGTCCACATAGAGCTACTTGTTAATGTGATATACACAGTTATTGTGAACTTTACAAGATGCGTCTGAAGGTATACATTTCTACTCCATTGATCCGATTTGAATGCTAGAAGAGAGGCTGCTTTGCTTCTACTAGTTGTAGCATAGGTATCTTATAGTTTGTTTAGGGATCGTTTTAAATTAAATGTATATGATTACAAATACTGCTGTCGCCAGCGTTTTTGATGAATGGGCACTGTTACGACGGAAGGTTTAACAATTTATGTGTACTCACATATGAACAAGTTTGTCCATGAATAAATCCTTGATCCTACAATCTACACGTTTGCGACTTTTCATAAATAAATTGTGATATGCCAAATTGACACGATACATTGTTCAACAAACAGCACAATACTTGTGTAAATTATTATAGACTTGTATTTATGGTTGGTTATTTTCATTTCAATAGATAACATAGATGTTGTAACTTTGTACGTATGTTTATTATTATTATTAAACTTGTACTACTTATTTTATCTTTTTATTTTCATCTTCCCGTTAATCTTATTCTATAAATACCGGGTGGCAGGGACGTAGACGCGCATCATGTTACCATGATTTCAGTACATACGTTGCACTTGTACGTACCCGACCGTTATGTGTGAAGGCGACGGCCCACGCCACTGCTGGTCGTACCATCAGCCAGGACCAACTCGCTGGCCAAAACCCCTCTGACTAGAGCAATTCGCACCATCAATTATATTCAGGTCGAAATAGATATATTTACGTTTTTAGGGGAGCTGCACGAACCCACGCAGACGTATTGCGGGCAAAGTTCAAATATATCCTAAACCATTCCAGGATGGTTAAATCTGGCTAACCAAATTAAACAAATATATTATTATCTTAAAATTTAATTTGGAATATCCATGTTGCTTAATCTAAGTATAAAATCTAGGAGGTACATTTGAACTTTCACTTCAATTGGTTTATTAGTGACGAAAAATCCTGGCACAGCAGCCTTTTCTAGGGTCACTTGCTGGTCACTTACCTATAACAAAATAAATATGAGGTAGGTGCGGCATAGGAAAAATCAGAAGCAACAAATTTTTAATTACGCCTGCAGACTCAAAAATACATGTAAAGACATATTTTTGGTATAAAAAGCATGAACAAAATATAGACATTTCCAATACCAGAGGCAGGTGCTTTGCCATTCCAGAGACCAAGCTGAAATGTATCATGCACCTTTAATTTGTACCAGCACCTGTACTTTCTCAGTTAAGCAACTTCACAATGAGCCAAACTGCCACTAAAAATTACCTTTTTAAGAAAAGAAAGTCAAAAAGAATAGTGATATGAAGACCCTTTGCAAAAAAATTTAATAGCTTGGTTTTTCCTACAGCAGGGCAAAGGCCTTTCCTACTCTCCTTCCACTTCTCTATCTATGGCTATTTGGGACTGTTCCACCTTTGCTACTGATTAGTGTTATATAATTGCAATCATAAAACACTCCAATGCCAGTATTAGTACAGCTAAATCATATTTCCTTTACTTTTTGGTCTAACTGGAGCACTAATTTCATATCAGTATGTCTCAGCTCTTCTCTATGCCTTGAATGTAAAAGAGTTTTCTGAAGTTCTTGCTGCTCTGGACTTGGTGTTGTATTGATCATGTTTTGAATTTCCACTAAAACAAAAAAAAATCGTGTTAAAATCAACGTAATATGTAACGAGTTTTGACTGTATGTGACCTGAGTAGAAGAATTAAGACCTGATTCTAGAACAATTTAAGTGAATGTGGAAAGCATGGCAGTTGAGAGTACGTCATGCTCACTTAAATGTCTCATTGATAGTGACAAATGTGTTGGGTCATTCGGTTCCCTACAAAAGGGTTGAGCTGGATGTTGCTGATCCACACATCATGTTCGTGGACAGGCACCTTCAGTTAAGACTATCAATTCAATTCAATAATACTTTATTGCCATCCATAATGTACACATACAATTGGTAAGTATCAGTTGAGGTTATCTCTTAACTGCCACGGCTATGTTCTATGTTACGGGTTACATAAGTGGAAGCACTTAGTCCTTCAAGTTGACCATTGCCACTGCCACGGCTTATTTTTAATCTTATATTTTGACTTGTTTATTTATTTTCTGTATACAAGCAACAAGAATAATGTGCCCAGGATTTTGTAATATCTTAATTCTATATTGATCTTGATCTATTTAAAATGTGTCCTGGCGGTGTCTTACCCATTCTTCTTCATAGATATTTATGTTTTGGAATGAGCAACAAGCTTCAACTTTCTGACTAACAGACTGACCTAGTCTTTGACAATTCAAAAATACCTAAAAATGGTTTAATTGAAATAAATGCTTTGAGATTAAGTTTGAATTTAGTATCAATCAACACTGGCTGTAGTAATCAAGACTGATGTAAGATTAAGGTCAAAAGAAGCACAAAAATAAACAAAATAAAGCAACACTTACATGTGTGTTTGTTAATGATTTGTTGCCTTTGTTGGAATAAATGTTTTTCAGTAACATGTTGAATTTCCATAAGACCCTTTACTATTTCAAAGACGGTTTCATTAAGAAGACAGTTTGCTAAGCCGGAGAGAAGCTCACTTGGTACTCTCATTTGGTATTTCCTGCAATGTGAAACAGTTTACAGTAATTATACAGATTATGTCACAATAAGATGTTGCACCAGTAACTAGCGAACTCAACTTACGGTGGTAATTCCCTGGCCATATCTTGTAGCTGTTCAAGTAAAAAGTACAATTTTCTTTGTAAAGCTTCTGGAGTGGGTTCATTGAATTCCATATTTGATTCTATTAAGGTAAAATCCGTAACCACATTACATTGTACGCTAATAATAATTATGGAATAAGTTCCATGTATAGTACAACAAGTTTACATGAATTAATACACTTTTTAACACATTAATATTTAATCAAGGAAATATAATGCAAAATGGCCTTGACCTACAGACAGACACTGACCCTGACTGGCACTGACACTAGTGACACTTGACAGTGACACTAACAATCACCCTGCAGTGTCTACCAGTAATAAATAATTATTGCGATTATAGAAGTAATAAACTAATAAAAATCTCGCGACGCTGCGCGTCTTTCTGTTGAAATGAAGATGATAAAGAAGATTCATTATTTAATTTTCCGCCGACCAAGCGTCGTTGAACGAGTTTTTCTTTGATAACTCTTGTCACTGCGACAAACTAGTGGAGACAGTTTTCACGTTTTGTACGTTTCTTGAGCGAGAAAAATATAGTAGTTAGCAAGCCTTAGACACCTGTCCCGCCGCCGAGGCAGAGGGCTGAGGTAGCAAAGTTTCGATGGCTCAAAGTCATTTATGCATGTCAGACTAGTTGTGCCCAAATACGGTAAACATGTAGCGAGAGTGTGGGAACCAGCTATTATAAGCCCGGCCCAAACTACACTAAAGTCTGTGTATGGATGACGATGTCAACTTCGAAGTTCTTTCGATAACTATCCAATTTATCGTTCGGTGGTTAAAGGGATGCCTTTAACCACCCACCAGACCCATCTCTATTATTTTTTGAATTGGCAATTTAATAATGAAAACTGTCATTGTCAAGTCAACAGTCATGTCATTCTGTTTTGTGACATTTTGTAGATCTAATCCACTTGTCAATAGTCTTTGTTTAGTAATTTTCATACGAGAAAAGTGTTTCAAAAACTTTAAATATGAATAGTTATTGTCATGTTTTACTACTTCTATTTTTACATTCTAATGTATTGAAAGCAGATACATTGAACAAAGAACTTAGACATGTCGAGTTATTGCTGTAAGTACAAAAACACGATGAAGACAATTTTCATTCATTCGTTGTTGTTTATTTATTAGATTACAAAATAACACCGTGACATTTTCAGATCCAAAACTGGGACAGGTTATGTGACACCATTCCCAGAAGAGTGTTCTGCAATATTGAATGATTTTGCTGACTTTGCTTCCAATTTTACCAAGTGTTCCATATTACATGCTAGACCTATAAGGATATGTGAAAAGTGTGTAGAGCATTACCTGAGCTTCCATAATAAATATCAAGATTTACTGAACACTGTTGTAAATGGAACTTCTTGCAAGTCAATTTTCATATCACGCGACAGATTGGATGCAATTTTGGAATATCATGATAACATATTAAGCATTTGGGATAAAGGTCACTGCCATGGTATGTAATAGTTTATGTTTTATATTACACCTACCTTGTTTTAAGAAATGTTACCATAATTTAAGAAATCTCAGAACAGTGACATCAGGGTTTGGAACCAGTGCAAAAAGTGCAGGAACTGCACTGGAACTTTGTGGTTCTTTCCATGTTCTATGTTATGTTACGGGTTTGGTTTCCGCATTTAGTCCTTCAGGTGGACCATTGTGAGTGGGCCATGGCGGCCGTCGGTGGTTATTCCAAACAGCCCACCTCCCTCCAGAAGCTTATTAAGTCTCCGGGTCTGTTGAGAACATCTGTGTAAGATCCAACCTAATCTGGGTGACACCTGTGCACTCAAAGACCACATGCGCGACGGTTTCATCAGCCTCCATGCAAGCTCTGCACAGGGGGCTGTCCGTTATGCCTATTGTGTGGAAGTGTTTGTTTAGTGAACAGTGTCCCGTGATGGTCCCTGTCACCAGGCGCAGATGCTTCCTGTCCAGGCATAGTAATCTTTTGGTTAGCTTGCCATCTAATGATGGCATGTCTTCCTTGGACTGCCTGCAGCCTGGTGGTGAGGACCACCAGTTCTCTGCTTGTGTGTGGGTGTGCTTCTGTAGCCACCTGCGTAGTTGATTGAAGGGGATGGGCACAATTGGTTCCGGTCCAACACAGACTCACATGCTGGATGCCCTTCTGGCCAGCTTGTCAGCCACATAGTTACCTAGCAATCCACTGTTTCCTTTTATGCATTGTAGTGTCACTGTGTTGCGGTCCATTACAGTTACCTGTTCAAGCACTTTGTGACATTATAGTATTGTGGTTCTTGCCATTTCCTGGTACCAAATTCAGGTTTTTCTAATGCATAATAGCTATCCTTTTTATTTACTATATCTGTTTTCTCACTCTTAACTTATAGAAATATTTGTTTGGTACTGGTACTAACTTCTGGTACAGGTATCACACTAAGGCCAAAGGTACCAGTTCCCGAAAGAACAGTATTTTAAGCCCTGGACACTATTTATACTTTGCACTACTTTGCATTACTGTCAAAACCCATTTATTAGTGTAGAAAGATAAAAAAATACCACTTGCTCTTTGTTACAGCCTGTTACGACTGGAAAGCAGATGTGCCCGCGTTGTCAAATGAAACAATTCACTTCAATGAATTATTTAATGGAACTATGAATTGTATACATAAGTACATTGATCCTTTTTTAAATGATACTAAGGTTGTCTGTGATAACTGCATGCAGTCGTACCTCAAGCTGGATAATTACTATAAAACACTTAGTACAGATTCCATTGGAGTGGATAGCATCTGCATGGACATTGTGGATTCTGTAAGTAACTTAGTTGCTACAGTCACCAGCATGACACTTGGCAAGGTTTTGGTGAAATGGGAGTAAGTTTGCACATGTCCACTTAGTGCAGCAAAAAAATGGTCACTTTTATTGCTAAAGCAAGGAAAAACGCATCTAACGACTGGCCAAGTTACGTGCTCGCGCCTACAAAGGCGCGACGCATTAAATGTAATATCATTTACATCAATATACTTAATTATGCTTTTTTTTTCATTTGCAGATGAATGCTACAAGGTCTATATGGAGTAAAAGTTTGAACTGTTGTAGAATAAGAAAAACTCCTGAAGTAATATTTTTGGTTTGCACTGGAATCATATCAGTGCTACCACTATTTTATTACTTAGTTCTAAGATATTTCAGTCCTATAAGAGCCTTGCCGAATGTATTAAAACGTAAGTACTTGAACACTAGGGAAATGTTCCTTTTTATTAATAAACATTGCTTATAGTTAAGTAGTGATTAGCACCTGTTTAACCATACATTTTTGATGTTTGAATGTCACTTAACTTTAATAATTGTTTATAAATAAACCCCATTATGTTTTTTTCCCTGTCAACTTAATTATGTATTTTCCTCTTATTTATCCATTATCCATTGTTGTGTTAATAATCAAATAATGAGTAGTAGATTTTAAAACAATTTCTTTTTATTTGTTTCAGAGACAAGATTCAAGCAGACCATTCTGCGGTCACTTGGAAGATCAAATTAAAGGCTGCATATTAAATGAAAGTCTCAATGTAACAAATAACATATTATGTATTTACAAATTGACCAAAGAAATAAAAATTATATTTTTGATAAAACTGGGTCTAACTGATAAGTACAGACATTTTAGGCACATAAAAACAGGTTTAAGTCGCTGAGGCTGGTTTGATTACCGATGTCTAGCTTTTTTATTGTTATTTTTCTTCATACTGTTATTAGTACTGGACACATTACCACTAGACATTTTGTGTTTGAGTGAATTCGGGGTCATATCTCCTTTGTTCATGATACTCATACTTGACTCTTTGTCTTTAGGGGTGCTTGGTCTGCTGTCTAACCCTACAGCAGACAGCATCTTACTGTCACTGCCAAAAGCCTTTTGTAGCATGCCAGATGAGGTAGCTATCTTTTGTGTCAAACTTTGCTTGGTTTGGGAATGGTTTATAACTTTTTCGATTCCACCATTAGTATGCTGTTTTCCAGAAGGCTTGGATGCTATGCTTTCAGTAGAACCATGTATGGTGGTGTGGTTTAAACTGCTAACATTGAGTCCAGAACTGATTTGTGTGTCCGATGAGTCCTCATTGGTCTGAGATTCAGTCTCACTATTTCGTTCATCTGAAAAAAAAAATCATGGTTGAATTTTAATTTAGAATTAACTAAACAGTTTTTATATTTTAACATAGAAACCCAAACTTACTTTTAGCTTCTGCAGGATCCACAAGTCCACTAACGGCCTACAAATTAAAAAAAAAGATATTAAATGAAAACTTTAGTTTAGATAACATAAAGTCACTTTTTGTGTCTGTGTGACTGCTTAGTACTTCTAAAAATGACAATGGCCTTTTTTTTTGCAGTTTGCATCGTAATTTAGAGTATTTAATTCTGATGGTTTATGTGTATAATAAATTCCTTAAAAACTTAAATATATTAGGAATCTCGATGTCTTGAAATAGTAAAGCAGGGCAAGTTCTTAGTACAAAATAGAATCCAAATTAAAGCAACAGTAGAACAGTTTGTTGATGATTTTTTTTGTTGATAGTTTGTGTTTACTATTATACTTACAGCCATGGAAGTAATACTGGATTTGGAAAACAATCGTTCAGCCTCTTTGAACTTCCTGTTGCGTTTATCTGCTTTTGAATTAGTGCTTTTGTTAGTGGTTAGGTATCTGTCCCATCCTCTGATAATGTTTCCATAAAGCTGAGTATCTTCTAAGTATGATCCTTCAAAAGCATAAATCTGGCGTTCCAAGTTAGCAAGGGTCTCCTAGAACAAAATTATAGATATAACAGAATGATCTGATATCGTCTATATAATATTTTGCCGTTTTATTTACTTACAGCCACTTCGGCTTTTCTTTTTACTAACTCCGCCAACTCCGCTCTTGTATCAGCCACTGACGACTGTTTAGACGCCATATTGTTTCTTTTTGCTTGCACGGTTTGGGTATCGTTGTCGGGGGTTTGTGGTGAAACAACCATGACGTTAGCTGAATTTATCGTTCTTTAAATATCCATAATTTTTACAACTATATATGAGGTAGTATGTTTCCTTTAAAATAAGAAAATAAATGCTTGTAACGTCTAATCAATAAGCACAATGCGCACGCTTGGGATCACAACGAATGACTGTAATGACAGTTGCAGCAGCTGACATATATGACGGTCGCGTCAAGTTGTCTATGAATAAGACACTATGGATTATTCTACAACCTCCTCTATCAACGTTCAGGCGACTTTCATTCAAATCTCGCTTCTTGAAACTCGTCTCATACATTGCACTTACTAATGAAAACAGATAATGCTTGACTAATGACTCAATAGGTGGATCAAGACCAAAATCCGATTCGAATCGATTTTGCTTCCCCTTTCCTTGAAAAAATACTACACTGCAATCATAGCACTTTCGCAATAGGCTTCTGTTTACCCGACTACGGCAAAGTCAAAGGAAGGTTTTTTTTTGGGAATTTGCTTGTTGGGGTTTGCGACACTGTCAAGTGTCAGTCAATAAATGACATTGATTGACGATTTGTCGTATTGACCTATGCAGTATGACGTTTGGTCTCGATCAGAAAAACTGTCACTTTGTCCTTGTTGATTTTGGGTGATCACTGATTTATGACTGGTTATTCACTATCATACGTTCTATATTTCAGGTGTACTAATGTCTAATTTCTTTAAACTGAAAGGAGAAAGCTAGTATTGTTTGTGTACATATTAAAAATGTCTATTAATTACATACCTCGGGTAACACAGGTATGGTTCATCTTTGTTTATTTCGTATTTATAACCTGGAAGTTGAATAATATGTACGTAGTAATGTCTGATAACATACCATAGTAACCTGTTAGCCACAATAACACTGGGTTTTTTGGATTGAGATGTTAGTTGTGGTTGCTTGTTTACAAGAATATTTTAAAAAAAGAAAAGAGAAAGATTTTGTAAACATAGTCTTATAACACCTATTCATCATAACATCATGATCTTTTTACAGCTTGATGCAGTCCAGCTTGACAATGAAGTAGAAGAACTATTCAAACAATTAGTTTTCCAAGCAACTAAGTATATAGAGGTATGGTAAACGAATGCTTTGAATCAAAGTACCTATTATGTATTTTATTTATTCAAATACTAGATATTGGCTGAGCTTGCTTTCAATGAATATACTTATATCATTGTAACACAGTGGTTTAATAAAGTAGTTTACATTTTATTATGAGTATCAAATTAAACTCGTCTATATTATATAAGATGACATAACAGAACAGTTGCTAGGCAACAACAACATAAAAATATTACTCCTAGAACAGTGCATTAAAACCTTCATGGTTCAACACTAGACATACTTAACTATTTACACTAGCTACAAAATGAAATGACTTACTATCTAACTGATCAAATAAGTACAAAAACAAAAGGACACTTAGGTGTTGAAATTTCTCGTCCACATTGCTCTCATTGGAAACATGCTCAGAAGTCTGGCAGCTAATTTAATTATACTAGACATTGACATTAAATAATTTTATTTTTCAGCCACGGTATATTCAACCAGTCCTGCCTGAGCTTGAACTTTTGATAAGAACATTGATATTCAAGTTTTCTGTGTTCAATAAAAAAAGCACTTTTGGACATCAGATGCTATCATTGAGTTATAAGTTGGACAATTTCTCCAAGAGTAAACTATTCTGGTACTATGGCTACAATGTTGGTTTGAAGTACCTCAGAGAAAGAGCAATTTATAGTTTTACTTCTAATAGAAATGTTCAAAACTTTGTGAATAAGTTAGAAACTTTTCAATTGTTTTCAGACATATTGAACTTCTGTAGATTCATACAGACGGGCAAATATCCATTGCTCATAGATTTTATATTAGGCATAGAGTTGTCCGCTGAGAAGTTGACTAGAGAAAATCTTACTGATTTCTCTTGGACCAGAGAGCTTTTATGGCACAATTTTATTGTAAGTTTTTTTGCATTTTTAATATCTAAATGTCGCTTGATTGTTGTTGCTTGTGGCTATATAAGAACAGTCGCACGGGTCGATCGAAGGTTAAGCAACGCTTGCCGCGGTCAATTCGTGGATGGGTGACCATTCATTACATATCGTGACCTCTGTGCCTGGCAAAGCACGCTAAGCCGTTGGTCGTGGCTGTCATTTGTAGATCTTTGACAGTATGGTTAGTTAGAAGCCCAAAAGTCTGACAACCAGTCTTACCAAGGAGTATCATCTTACCAAGAGGTAACTGGATTGTACAGCTGCATTTGGTTAGACTGGAAACCGACCCAACATACTTGGGTAAAGGCTATGCTGATTGACCTAATTTTGTTTGTGTGTTTTCTTTCTATAAAATAATTTTCTTGAACATATTAAAAGTAACAAATTCTTGCTTTCAGGAATTAATAGGCACAACAATAGCTCTAATAAACATCTTCGGGCTAAGAAGTAAACTGTCCAGTATACTAAAGTTTGTGTGGTGGCGCCAGCATGTCAGATCCACTGCTACTTCTACAGTAGCCGTTATGACGTCACAAACGGTCTGTGCTTGCTGCAATAATAAGCCAGTGCTACCTCACACCATGGGTTGCAACCATATATTTTGTTACTACTGCATAGTGGTATGTATTATTAAAAAAAACACTAAAATATAAAATCTTTGCTATACTTTTACAACAAGATTTCCTCTACTGCTACTTAACTACATTACTATACATATACACTTAAAGTATTGATGTCGGCACGATACACCTTTAAGTGGAAGAACGCAACAAAATTTTAGGTCACCCGAAGTATCATGGACAGCTGCATGAGTCTTAGGGTGACCTAAAATTGCGTTGCGTTTGAGTATTCTATAAGTAGGTAATATGGGCTGGTGTCCGCAATTCCACACTAAAACCGCGTACTTTACGTACGGGAGTATTCTGTAGTAGAACTATCAGAGCTGAGAGCACTATCATTGATATTTGGCCGTTAGTTAGATAGCATAATGCTTATTTATTATTCATTTATACAGGCTGATTTTTTAAAGACCAGCCAAATTTAAGGATGTGGTACAGACCATCAAACAGAACAACTTTCTCCATGGGACCAACATCGTAATCGCGAATAAAAATTCAGCCGTCCCATACATTTAGGTCGAGTAGGTATTGAAGTTTTCTATGGGACAGTTGATAAAATTTTCGCTATTACGCTATTTGTCCCATGGAGAAAGTTGTTCAGTTTGATGGTCTGTACCACATCCTTAAATTTGGCTGGTCTTTAAAAAATCAGCCTGTATATAATATACTTTCACTTACTTTTTCTTTTCTTTCTTATTTACTTTCTTTCTTTTTTTTCCAACTGCATATCTTCATATTGAAAATCTAGGAATATGTATTATTTGCTACATAATAATATTAATGTTTTTATATTATTTTCAGGCTAACAAGACAGCTGATCAAGACTTTGCTTGCCCAAAATGCTATTTTAATGGGAAGGATATAAATAAATTTGAAATGCCTTAATACTTGAAACAATCAGTATCAGTGTAAAAATACGTTTTTAGGGGATGTTGGTGCTGTGATAATTAGTTATAAAATAGGGCTAATTGTATTACCAATATTTATTTTATTATACTGACAATCTTACCTAGAGGGTATGTTATAAATAAAACCATTATTGTTGATTTGTAGGTATATTTTTTTTATTGCATAATACATAGCTTGTTTAAATAAATTTATATTCTGTTTAATATGCTGTTTAATGTGACGAAATTCGTAAAAATCTAGCAGTCGCTCAACAATATTAAAAAATACTCATATCTTTGACAATGTTATCATTGTTTGAATATTAAAGTACATTTTAAAAGGAGATTAATGTGTGTGTATTTGTATGAACTCATGATAAAAATTCATAGAAGAAAAGAAACAAATATAAGAAAGTGAGGTGACTCAAGTTAACACGATCACGGCCAACACGTAGACTAAATTGAACTATGTAATAAGAGATAAATGGGCACAACATAATTTGTAAGTAGTGCAACACATATGTTCGGGTCGGCATGATTCGGCACAGCCGGGCGGCAAAATCGAGTTTTTGGGAAATTGCCACTCTGTATAACTCGAATTGTGCCTAGCCGATCTGAATATGATTCACTGAGAGCAGATGCCGGACGGAGATTACCAATCAGCACCAGCCGAATATGTGTACTTATTAATTGCTTCGGGTCGGCTTTGTTGTTCAACAAATACTGCCGACCCAAACGTGTGTAACATCCCTGATGTAGTCAAGAGATGGTTGTTGAGATTAAATTTGGAAAGGGCAGTGAACGCGGAAACAAAGTGAATGGTGCTTTGCATGCCATGTTACAACATAGCCAGTACTGGTCATCTGGCCTGTGTCGCAACTTCACAAAGCTGGCTGTCCTGTTCACTATAAATTGTTTATGACTGCACTTCCGGGTAGGGTAAGATGCGGTCCACTGATGTGGAAAAGATGGATGTAAGGCAATGTAAAAATAAAAGTTAGAATGGGAGTATATAATGACAGTTTGTATATTGTGGTATCCTGCAATCATTGCCATGTGGTTATGTTCGATGCTGTTAGGCCTTAATTCACATACGAATAAGGCCTATATTTCGATAACTGAGTATACAGACGTCAATGTATGGAAATAATTAATAAATGGGGAAGAAATAAAGAGGCGAAAAAAGATGATGACAGTTCGCCCTAGAAAAAGTGTGATACATTAATGTGTGTCAATAAAATAGAACACAATTAGATAAATAACTTTCGACAATAACAAAGAAGTAGGATCTACCTATTAGCTTCTAAGCATGATTTTTGTACAATTGCGTATAAAAATAATTGCGAAACGTTACTTAAAACTACTGAATGAATTTTAATGGCACTTTGAAATCTGAATGAATTTGTTCAAGTTTTGTATTGGCCTCAATTTGAAAATGTATGAAAGAAATTCAAGGCCGAAGTTATTTAACGTAAAAATATTTTTAAAGCTTCTTCAAAGTCAGTTGAGGGTTAGAATTAATGGTAACTTGCTGGTTGGTAACAAAGTGATACCTAAACTTTAGTTTTAAACGACCTTAGTCTTACATGTAATGTAAGCACATAATTAAAAGAGTATGAGTGATACCTAATCATTAAACATTTATGATAATATTAACTTACGAATCTAAAAATCTAGCAAATATCAGCTGTATTTCCCTTTGACTGACATAAATCACATTTTTTGTTCAACATACCTGACCTAACAAGGCTATCGACTTCCGTCCTTAACCAATTCGATTCGTTTCACTAATTTATTTACAATCATAAGCTACCTAAGACCGTTTGGGTCACTAATTTAGGCTTTAACAGGTGGTCAGACCAATTATGGCATGCATTCGAACCAGCCGTGGTGCCTTTCCGAATTGTGGTCGTACTTCTAATGTTGATTGTCTTTGCTGTTGCGCACGTCGGCGTGGAAGCCAGTCTCCCAGTCGGCGACGTAGTTCACTGTTCGCACGGAACCGTCCGGCTCCACCAGAGAATATTGACCTGCATAAATAAAAGTTATTATTTGTAAATGTATTAGAAGTAAGTAATACTAGTTTTTTACGTTTTTCATGGTTTTAAATTGTATATGTTAATTTTAAGACCACGCTATCGCATTAGGTATAACCTGTTATGATAGTAATTGGAGACTTTTAATAAATAAATTTAAAAAAAATTAAGTATAGCGCTACAAAGGTCGTCTTGGCGCCTGGTCAAAATCGGAACTAATGCCGCCATCTTTTTTTTCGAATAAATTTCAAGTGACAGTTTACAAAACAATTGCACAAATGTTTACCCTGTCAACGTCATTCGAGTGTCAAGAAATCCTTGTAGAGCAGTCAGCAGTGTACCTTACCTAAGGTTGGTATTACGGCTGCGCGTTTCCGTCGTCCTTCAAGGCGTATAAATGAGAGCTTATGAATAGTGTTCTGATAAATGTATTTAGGTTATCATTTGCTTCCATTCTGTTTACGCCTTGAAATAGTCGTGCTTGCGCAAACTATTGATATTCCGCAGCAGATAACAGAATGACAACAAAAGACGCGAAATTGTGTAGGTGCTTAGAAACTGAGGCATTCTATTTATATGAAAAGCAGGTCCTATCTACCTACCTACATAATACTTAAGGGGAATTTCTGGTGCAGTCTGTGTCTGAAGCCCCACTCCTTAGGATGGCTAGTGGTTTTAGTCATTAGCAATCCGATAGATAACCATAGTACCTGCCTTGGTATGCCTTTCCCAGACAAAAGTGACAGTCACGAGAGCGACATCTATAAAAGGTGCAATGTTAGGTAAGCGTTATAAAAGTTCATACCTTTGACGACTTCACCGTCCCTTTCTTCTTTCTGTTGCTTTATGTCACCGGTGTGGGGGTCGTTGACACTGTATTCGAAAGCATACCTCGGGTGGGAGTCCTGCAAGAGGGTTATCACAAATTAGATGGTGCCGTGAGAAATGTCAGTTGCATCAAAGGTCGCAACGAGTATTGAATGAACTTTAGTGCCCATTATCTAGGTTAGATACCTAGAGCATACCTACGAATAAGAACGAAATTGCCTTAATTGGTGCAGTAATAGAAAGGTTTTTACGATAGGAAATAGTCCGCGAAGAAGGTTGGTGTTAGGATTGGTCTGTTCTATTTTTACGATTACCCGGACAAAGTTTTTTTTGTAGTTGACATAAAAACAAGTAATGATTAACCGCAAACCAAAAAGTATACCAAAAAGTCCTCTAGCTCCTTTGTGAGAAACGATCCCGCGATCTTCGAAATCGTGAGTTCGATTTCAAACAAAAACCGTTTCAAAATCGTTAAGTTTAAAAAGTTCATCCGTAGGTAGGTACTGATAAGAACCGTTACAAACATCATCAGCTGAGCAAGAATAAATAGCTTCAATAAAGCTGTCACTCAACCGGGATCCTTATCACCGATAAGAGGGTGGCAAGACGACAGGCGGTGAAAGTGGTCTAGATGTAAACGGACGAGTTCGTACTAATTGTTATGTAAGTGAATGTGCTGATTTAACTCGTCTGACGCACGTCTGTCCTCGGTTTGACAATAAAAAGTTTTGTAATCCGCGTTAACGTTAACTGTTCAGAAAGACAGCCTCGTGAAAATGTTTTCGAAGATATGCCGGTTACACACTATTACATCTACATATTCATATAAAATCTGCAACACTCTGTTTTCGAAAATTAAAATATCGTAATATTTAGTCAAAAAGAATTTTCGAAGATTTGTTTCGAATCCTAAATCTTTAGGGAATTTGCCACTAATCATCATTATCTTTCCCATAACCCAATTAATACTACATCTCAGTAGTCACTCCCTTTCTAGCTATATCATACAGACAGTACCTACGTTTTTTCGGACTTCCCCTACTCTTTGTCACTACTGAAATACTTAATTGTGCAACTAAAGTTTGTAAAGACAATACCGTACTACTTAGGTATACCTACATATTTATAATAGATCCTATCTGCAATAGAATTTCAGCACTTAGGTGCATTGTCTGCAATATCGAATGGACAGTTTACGTAATTGTATCATGAATAAGTTAGCTTTAAGTTCCAAGTCTTCGTGTAGAAAGACAAATATTTACTTAAGCGGTGCGGACACAATCAATTAAGTTACCTTCACCTATTTATAGTTAGCTGAGCTAAGACTAAGACCTGTATTGTAATGTATTGATATCCGATTAGATTACTAAGCGAAGTAGATTGGATTAAAAGTTAAGGTACTAATTTCTAATCCTTATCACTATAAGGACATCTGAACAGTGTTACAAAAGAAATAATACGAACCTACTCTGTGCTAATGCCAATAAAAACACTGAAACAACTTCAATTGGTGACCTTGACCTCTAAGCAACTAGCCCTTAGGTAATACAATTATCAAGATATTATAAAAAAAATGGTTAAAAACATAAATGGACAAATTAATGACATAAGTATAATGATCGAATGAATTCCATTCGACAAATAATTGAATATCTACGGTTGAAAAGAAGTTAGTAGGTATGGCTGCGTTAATTAAATTTGAGCAATTAGTAGATGTTGTACTCCTAATCAATCAAATGACACTGTAATGGGGTTTGTAGACCATTGCTCAACAGTCGACATGTAGGTAAACATGACACCGGCTGAATGCTTGTCAATTTCTCACATTTGATCAGAGTGAGTGAGCAGGTAATCGGTCAAGATTTCGATGTGGTCAGTAGTGGAACCAGTCCTGGATCTAACTCGACAACCAATCAAATTGATTACGTCACTGCATTAGTTGTAGGGATATGAAGTAACTTATTCCATGATATGCCGCAATGTCCTGAGACACATTCGTTACACATATTTAAGTTTGTGTCAATATGTAAAACGTAAACAACTTATTGAACGGAAACATCAAATTAATCAATTAATGGTAATCAACACATCATTTGGTCGGTTGAATTATTTTGAAAAGTTACGTGAGAGTAGTAAATTAATTTAAATGCTTGCAAGTAGGTATTGTTTATCATATTATGACGAGATATGACACATCTTTTACAGCAAAATATGAAAATAATGACAATCATAATGAGATTATGAAGTCCTCGAGTCCTTGCACTAAAGTGCCTACACTTTAAGTTAAAGGATCAACGATGGAAATAAAAATGGTACTTACATAGTTCTCCAAGAATTCGGTGTGAACATTCTTGGCGGCGAGGTGTCCTGCGACCTTCGCAACAGCAGGAGTGGCTACCGCGGTGTAGGACGGCGACGACACGTGCGCCACGCCCACGGGAGCACTCGCGTACTGACTCACTGAGGCCACTGCCGGCGCCGAGTAATGAGCCACGGCCGGGGCTGAGTATTGAGCCACAACCGGCGCCGAGTGCTGAACAACAGTAGGTGCAGAGTGCTGGACTACTGTAGGAGTTGAGTACTGCGTCACTATCGGTGATGCGTACTGAGTCGTGTGTTGCGTCACTACCGGTGCAGAGTACTGACTGATGGCTGCACCAGAATGTTGAGTGTACTGACTGATCGCGCCACCGGAATGTTGCGAGACGACCGGCGCGAAGTAGCTTGAAGATGGAGCAGACGCGTGAGACACCGACGAAGTTGAGTACTGTGCTACTGATGGAGCAATGTGGGCAACGGGCGCGGCTACGGGAACTTGACTGTATTGAGCGTACTGAGCGACGGCAGGTGCAGCGTAATGTGCTTGTCCCACAATCTGTGACTGTTGCACTCTCAAAGCGGGCGATGTAGCGTATCCTGTGGATGGAGCGGCATATACTTGTGAAACCACTGGCCCTCCTGCCTGTATATTACTGTAGGAGTTAAGAGACGCCTTGGCTGCTGATCCAGCTGAATAAACTTGTTGTGCTACCAAGTTTTGTGTCACGTAGGAAGTCTTCGCTGGAGACAAAGAAAATTTGGCGATGAGTGGAGCCGCGGTGACTTTGGCGATGATCGGTGCTTGTGCGTATGTTGCAAGTGGTGTTACGGTTTTTCCTCCAGATGCAGCTGACGACAGGCCGGCTGACGTCGCGTAACCGTGGTATTCTTTTGTGTATCCTTGAGCAGCATAGTTGTTGTAGTTGGATGCAAGTGATGAAGTTTGATAAGTGGCCACTGGTTGTGGGGCATAAGATACTTGAGGTGATGCATAAGATACTTGAGGTGATGCATAAGATACTTGAGGTGCTGCATAAGATACTTGAGGTGCCGCTGACTGATATGTTATGCCAGTCGAATAGCCTGAACTTCCACCGGACGAGTAGCCTGAGCTACCACCCGAAGAATACCCTGACCCTCCAGAGTATTGGTACGAGGGTGCTGAGACGACTGGTTGTGGAAGATATGCGGCCGCTGGAGCTTTGATGCCGGTCGTGGTGAGCTGCACCGCGGGCGCAGCGTATGAGTAGCCATTGTCGCAGTTCGATACTTTCTGAACTTGGCTCAGGTGATAGTTGAGATCAGGGTCGTGATAAGCAAGTGCATTCTGCAGTGCCAACACAATGAAGATCATCTGAAACAGAAAACCGTATGTTTAATATCTTCAATCATTTGTTAAATTTAATTTAATAATGTAAAACATAAAATATATTATTCTACTTACCGACTTCATTCTTATTTTTATTATTTGCACTCTGTATACAATATCGCATAAATGAATATTTTGGCAATGTTCGCATTAAATTGTTGAAAGCAGTAAGTGTATTTGCCAAACTTAAGCGTAAATCGAAATGAGAGCAAAGTTGGTCCGCAAAGTCTTATATAGCGATCTCATATGTGTAAGAACGGGTCACACTTTTTCACGTTCGCCGTCACTGAGTACGTCGGTGGGCGCGGCGCAGGCGCTGGTGGCTAAACTACGGGCTATATACTAATGTATGACTACCACACGTTAGAAACACCATTATGTTAACTTAGTGCCTAGATACGTCTATAAATATCACTTAATTAGGTACGAGAAACGTGAGATCCATTCAGATTTAGCTGATTGATTGTTTATTAAATAACTGTTTCAGTCGGCTAGTACCTATAGTATTTTTTAAGCATTTATAAAGTTGTCTCTTAAAATTGTACTACACGGTATTAAATACTTAACCATTTGTGTTTTTTATTGAGTCTTACAGATTTTGTAAGAAATTTCACAATAAATGGTTATTTTAACAAAGAAAACGAATTTTCTCAGTGTACCTTGTATCTACTCTGCTGATAATTCCCTTAGCCCACTGAATAACAAAATTTATCCCTACAAAGAAACGAACCCAAAACTCTGCTGCAACTTGCCGCTCGTAACCACTTGACTAATCGGCTAACTAATATAAAATAATTTCTAATCAATTTCATAAAGATTGTAACTTGTTACATAGGCAATTAAATAATTAAGTATATCATAAAATGATTAACTCAGGTCATGATCGCGTTCGGCATTAATCCTAAGCTGATAATAAGTTGCTTCATGACGCGACATTCAAAGTAAGTAAGTACATATGATACCTACTGTGAGCTCATAATTTATCCGTCACTTACGAAACTAATCCCGCAATTAGATGCTAATACCGACGGATTTGTTTATACGAGTCAATGATATTGTTAAGCGAATTAGGAGTATGGGTTCGAAAAAAGTATCGATACTTCTGTTACGATACGCTGTATTTTTGTATTCGATACTTTTCCAGCGAAACTCGACTAGCGCCGTTTAATTTAAAACTCGATATTTTTATGATTTTTTAATGACTATGTGACGTTTATGTGTTCAGAAGGGCTATTTGTTATTGCCATCGCCAGTCGAAAATGACGTTTACCTATCATAGTACTGATTTTATTGAATCCCAATTGCCGATTGAATGTTAGAACAATTAGAAAATCGGTAGATTTGTTTCTCATAATAAGTTTGGGATTGGTATCTGTAATAGTGTTGAATCAAACCTAAAACTCTATATAATATATACATGGTGGCAGGGATATCGACGCGCAAACTGTAACCATGAATTCAGCACATGATACTAGACCTCCTAGCGTAGAAATTTTTGAGCAATTTTTTTTTTAATAACTTAACAAAATTTTCTGCGCATGGTTCCGAATCCATGGTGACAGGTTGCTCGTCGATCCTGTATTAAAATAATTTTAATAAAAAATCTGGCTATGTTGGAGCGATATAGTATGTACAAACATATTTATTGTATATGTCAATCATATCATAAAATATCTTATGTGTTTTTCTTTATACGATAAACTTATTATTTATTTATTTTTCATAGTCAGTATTGTGACATGTATTTTATTTAAAGAATTTTACGATTCGATACAGTTGTATTTTTTTTTAGGTCTATTATTATACTGTGAATAAAATATCGATAACTCGATATTTCCTTCACAGTATAATAATATGAGACTTGAAACTCGAGTAAACATGAATGTCCTCTACTAGATGTTTATTAAATGAGTTCAGTGTGCAGACAGCTGATTGAAAAGATAACATTTAACTAACATGTTAGATAATATTCTGTGAGTGTTCGTAGTGGTATGTTTCAAGCTTCTCTATGCAGTTTAAAATCGGATGTACCCGATGAAAGAGGTTCCGTAACTACTGAAAAAAGTTCTACAAACAGACGCTTTCAGTGTCTGGTAATCAGATCAATCACCATCATGTTTGATATTCGCAATAGTCTATTTTCCTAAAAAAATCGAATTAGTCCGTCAGTTAGATTATCAAAAAATATTGGACCCGTATTTTTTCTTTTGTCAATTATATACAAAATGATGAAGATATCGCCCGTTAAAGTTCCGCGTGACGTCACTTGCTTGCGACACTTTGGCAAGCAAGTGACGTCACGACCCCACTCCCAAATTTTGACGCGTTTTGCCTTTGTCATTTTTTGTTTGATTGACAAAAGAAAAAATACGTGTCCATTATTTTTCGATAATCTAACTGACGGACTAAATATAATTATAATTTTTTTAACCTGGCAACTACCCTATTCGTGATCAAAGGAAGAAAAAATGATAAGAGGACTTTGTCATTACTTTGTATGTCCTCATCATTCTCTTACCCTTATCTCACTTTACCTATTTGGGAGATTTTTTATATACATACCTTTCTCTATCTAAATCACGAAATAATGGCGTGTGTCCTGAATAATTTTGACTCTATTATAAAAACACACACATACACACACACATACATTTTTAACTTCGAGCCTCCTTTTAGAAGACGTTTCAAAATCTCTTGGCATGCTGATTTCAAAACGTTCACATTATGACAGCTCTGAAATGAAATGATTAATTGATATAAGCGTAAGACTTTAATTCTGCATTTCTTCGCTACTAAGGAACCCTATTAAACAAATAAGGCTCAACAAGTTTTTCTCAGTATAATCATTGACGCTGTGTTTTGTGTGTAGAATATATAGTATGTTAACTGAATTTTGCATTCATTCTAATAGCGTCGTCGGTCAGTTCGACACATTTCCCCACATGTACTTACCTACCTACTGGCTAGTAAGTAATTTACGTCATTTAAAACGTTGATACGGGTTGAGACTTGAGGCTTGCATAAGCCAACAAGCCCCTAAGCTCTTTACTTACAGCTTACATGCTAATGACGAAACACGCGTGGAAGGATTTCAAATAAAATCATTTGATACTGGCCGGCAATTGTTCTGACCGCAATTCCTTTTTTGTCACCACGCTTGCTTGAAGTAGGTAAGGGATTTCAGACCATTATACGCCCTGATACTCATGATGTTTTCACTTAACCGTCAGCCGATCTATTCTGCAAAAATGTCGCAGCGAAAACTTAAGTGAAGTGAGCTGTCAATAGTGTAAATCCCTAGCAGCAGGTAGAATGACAGCTCACTTCAAGCTCACATCACCTAATTTTTCAAGGTGAGATTTTTACAGAATAAACCGGCTGTTAATGATGTCCAAGATTAACTTAGACAGTACGATGGAACGGTCCATTCAGTAATTTTACCTCTGATTTTGCATCACTGTCAAAATTACAGTGGATAATAAACTCCTTGTAGTAAGGTTACTGTTGAATTGCTGCTACTGACAAGTCTGTCAAAATCACAATAATCATTATTCTTGTTATAATAAGGTTGCTGTTGGATTGCTGGTCTCAGAGGTAAAATAACTATGAAAGTACATAATAATATTATGATTTTGAAAAAGCTACATTGCTACAGTTCACCGCTCTACAGTGATAACAATATAAACTAACGCACACAAAAATTGTAGCATGTTTTTGTTCCAATAAAAATATTTGAATTTTGAATATGACAGTGGCAGCCCCTGCCGTTTTCGTAGTGCAAGTGTTCATATGTGTAGTGGCAGCACAGATGTGCGGTTGAATATACTTGCCGTACGCAAAATACGCGCATTGACGTGGAGTTGCGGACACCAGCCTGTATTACCTATTACCTGCCACTTCCAAACCCGAAATTTCGTGCTTGAGAAGCTAAGCCCTAAGGCCAGTTTTGGTACATACGAAACCTCTAAAAAATAGTTCTAGGCGAGTACATTTGCCTAAATGTACCATTATGGAAATGGTGTGAGCTTCACGTTAATGAAAACAGGTTAAACGGATATTACCAAATGGAACGGAATAGCAGAGAATTCGGTAATGGGGCGGAGTAGGGCAGGCCTTTGAATAAAATATGTGACTTTATCTATATCTGACAAAAATTAATGGAAATGATCCCGATGTGAAGCTTGATTAGAGCGCTATGCATAACATCGTGCCTATTTGGGACATGCCAATCTAATATACTAACCTAGAACTTGATGAATTCCTATCTTACAATATGGTAGCTTTTGAAATACGGGTTTTATTCATATTTCTGTTGTCAAGAACAAAATTTAACTTTACCAAGCTAGCTTATGTTTATGGAATCTCCATTTAATATTCTAAATGTAATAAAATCCAGGCCAAATGTGAAATAAATAATAATAAAACAAATGCACACATGATTATAAAAATAATAAACAGAAAAAAATTAAATTTAAAATTTAAAAAACCCCCGACACAAAATAATAATAAAAATAGTATGAATGTAAAAAGACTAAAACAATTAAAACAAACCTATTGAAAAATAGCCACAAATAGAACAAAAAAGCCATAAACGTGAAACCCTGTAAAAAGAAAAAAAAAAACCCTGTAATTATGACCGCTTTAATTATTAGCCTAAAGTTCTGTTAAAGTTTAAAATAGTAGCGGTCCCCCGACGGGACAACATTTAATCAAAAAATTTCATACGTACTTACGTAGGGTCATAATTTCAAGGTTATTTTTTTCTTTTTACAGGGTTTCACGTGTATACCTTTTTTGTTCTATTTGTGGCTATTTTTTCAATAGGTTTTTTTTAATTGTTTTAGTCTCTTGTACATTCATAATATTTTTATAATCATTTTGAGTCGAGGGTTTTTTAAATTTTTAATAAAAAAAATTATTTCATGCTTTTTGTAAGGACTCCTTATTATTTAATTTCTTTTATAATCTTGCGTTTTAAGATTCAGGTAATTTGGTTTTAATCAGGTTTTTTGTAATTCGCCATTTTGTGGTGGCGGCCATCTTGGATTTGAAATTTATCATAGTGTATAGTATTCTACTAGTCAAGTCCTCTCATTTGATACCCATATTGAGGGAGTTGTGAAAAAATATATAATCCGCCATTTTGTGGCGGCGGCCATCCTGGACCGATTTTCATCAAAAATACCTAAGAACACTCCCGATAAATTCATCTTTCAAACAAAAAAAACAAATTCAAATCGGTTCATCCGTTTGGGAGCTACGATGCCACAGACAGACATACACACACACACACAGACATTTCAAACTTATAACACCCCGTCGTTTTTGCGTCGGGGGTTAAAAAAAGAATAGATCAGAAGAAATCGTTTGAAAGAGTTTATACAGATAGACTATTGAAAGCTTCATACAAAAGAAATCATCGTCATTCTCATGCCCTTCATTCTTAATTTATTTGTGGTCGGCGTATCATGTCTTCTTCCATACTTCTCTATTAGTCGTTATCTTGGTAGCCGTAACATTTTCTAGCCAGATCATCTTTCACACAGGCCATCCACCGTTTCTTTGGTCTTCCCCTACTATTATAGCCATCCACATTCATACTCAAAACTTCCTTCACGATATTTTCCTTAATTTTACGCATCACATGCATACCATGCCAGCCGATTTACATACACAACTTTTCAGGCATACAAAAGACATCAACGCACAAAAAAATGTTAGTGGTGAGATGATTTGAATCATAATTGTTATAATATTATTTGAATATTGGTTATGTATAAGTAGGTATAGTATGTATTAAATAACCATATGTGTTGTATTCATATCAATTACGTACACTTTCACAACAGTTCATAAACCTTAGAAAAGAGTGAACTGGAGTAAACTGTGCGCGATTATCCATATATTATCATATTATGTAATACATTCAACATGAATCTGTTATATCAAGAGCCCTTAAGGTAAATGCACCAAACATCGCAGTAAACTCAATAAGCGATCAGGACCTCGATAACGTCCTGGGCGTACGACGAGCGATTTATATCTTGTCACCAAAGATGCGAGCTTTTGTACCTACCACAGAGAATTATGGAAATGGAGAGATAATATGTCGATAAATGTTTAGGTATCTGCAAACAAGTTATTAATATGGGAATAGCTTCCTGAAATAAATGATTATTTAATTTATTTTTTTAAATGAAGTAGCGTTGAAGATCGTCCAATTATGACTCTAGTGTTTTGTAAAGTTGCAAGTTCGGTGAGCTAGGGCGGGCGGTCGCACGCGGTGACTCAAGCGAGGGCTAAAACGTAACATAACAGAACATCGTGCCTGTATTTGAGGCGTATGTCAGACGTGGTCCTATTATAGTACACCCACATTTCGCCAGTTATGTTTAAGTCCCATAAAATTATATGATATTAAAATAAACTTATTCATGTAATATTGGTTTTCATACTTCTGCCATCAAATGCGTTGCTTCGCGTCCTGTAAATAGAATAAGCGCGTCAGGTCGTTCTACTGCGGACCGACGCACTCATTTACATGTTAGTTATAATGCATAATACTGCAACTGGTTTCTGAATTAGCGCGTACAATATGCACCGTGTACTCTTAGTTAGATATCCATTGTTATATCTCCATTTGCTACTTATTCCGTGTCACCACTGCCGGGCACGAACCCATGCCCAGTAGCGCTCCCAAACCTGATTGTTAATCAACAAGTACTCGGCCAGTGTTTGTTTTATTGACTAGTTTTTATTAAGCACACACACATGCCACCAAATGTAACACATTTTTACGTAACCGCCTAACAACTGGCGCGAGGTTCCCAAAGTAATGGTCGCCTTTATTATCTGTGCAAGGTCGATTTACTTATTACTTATTATATTAGGTACTAGTTTCTGCCCGCGACTTTGTTCGAGTGAAATTTCTTGCTCCCCCGCCCCACCCCGTAGCATCGCATTGCCCGCCCGTACTATCACTTCAATTTCGCTTTTTCTGACTTTTCTTCTTTTTGCTCGGACTCTAAGGGTCATAGCGCGATGTTAAATAGCATTAGCATTGGCACTGGCATTAACATTAGCATTAGTTCTTCGAGAATTGGGCTATCAAATGCAAACAGATAGTTTCAAATCCGACTGGTAGTTCCAGAGATTACCCTCTATATACAAACAAACGAACAAATTTAGCCTCTTTATAATATTAATAAATAAAAATAATAAAAAATTATAAATAAAGCATCGGAAAGTGCTCTTTATTTAATGAGATTTTTAGTGATCGTTTGGCGCTGCCTTGGAACGATCTTAGATTAATGCTGGAGCATAAAAGTGCATTTGTTTTTGTTGTTTGTATGTAATTATGTCTTTGTAAGTAATGTCTAGTTCATGTGTAATGCTCACATGCTTCTAAAGCTTCTTTATCTTAGTCTCTGGCGCGACTAAGGTCATAACGCTTTTGTCTCATCATCAGAAATAAAGTTTTCTTGATAAATTGCATAAATAATGATTATGGTAGGTAATTTATTAAAGAGAATAAAAATAAGCTACCGTACGAAAAAATATGATTATGTGGTTTTAGTTGTAGGTATAATTTGGAAATCAAATCAAAATATGACTTACGTGACCCTAAAATTAAAAGGCCTTGCTGTAATAAGCCCTTTATTTTCTTCTACTAGCTGTTAACGAACTATGTTTTTAATTTAATTTGTCGGTACATGATGAGAGTGTGAAATCAAATATTTTAAAACAGGTTCACAAATTGTTAGTGTTCGTTAACAGCTACATTAGTTTAAAAAAACTGTGTTGCAGCCATTAGCATTCACCTGCAGAAATTGATTGCAATATAAAAAAAATTTCAGAGTCGGCTTTCAGAAAAATGTTTGCTTGTACGCTTGAAGCGTGTAAATATCCCTCAAACTACCTGTTGAACTAAAATAGAGCTTTATTAAGTTCTAAGTCAGAGCTTATCGATAAAATTAATTAAAGCAATCGCTAATATTCTGATGACAAAATGACAGTTGACAAACGACGGTTTTAGTTCAAACGTGGGTTATTTTCGTGAAGTGAGGTTCAAAAGCTACCTTTTGTTCATAAACTAGGTATTTCCCAGGGCATGCTAATTTGTCCTAGTTCCTGAACGAGCGGCGGACAGGGAGAGACATGTCGTGATTTCAGACAGTCAAACATAACTGACATTTAGCCATTTATCTTAACGATACGATGGCATTGTGATTGGAATATGACTCATATTATGCATTTATAATAATGCGATCCAACCTGACTTTGCTTAGATTTCCCGTCTCAAATACCTTTTCAATTGTAGGTGTTTATTTACTTTTATTTTATGTATTGAAATCTGCAATCTAAAATGATGTTAAGGCAGCTCAAAAGTGAAGAAATGTGTGTGATAATACACATAAAAGGCTTGGGGCGTGTCCTAGAGCGACCCCTCCGCAACATTGCGAAAACTTGCAACACCAAGATTTCGCAATATTGCGGAGGGCATCTCAAATGCACAATAAAAGTATCAAAGCAACTGGATCGCGAATGTGATATTAGATAGGTAAAATATTTAGGTACTGAAAACTAAGTATGTTTACCTATTTCGCATGGTGATCAATGCTCGTGTCTTCTCTGTATGAGAAGAGGCCTTTGCCCTGCAGTGGGACAATAATAGGCTAGTATTATTTTAATTTTCTGTTTACCAGAGTGTGAAGTGAACTTCGTATGCTTAAGATTGATAAACGTAAGCTTTGCTAGACTATAGGTAAAATAGCACGTTATGATACGAGTTCTAATAATTGTACAACACAGATAAAGTATTAATAACAGCTTTTGGCTTTGATGAATTCTGATCTCGAGCTCATAAATTGCATCATTATTGTTATGCGTTGTTGAATAATTTCATAAAATGTGTATCAGAATATTTAGGTCGAATTCCAGTATCCTATCGACTGCGAATCAATAACAATTACTAGGTAAAGATTTAGCCATTTAGCCAAATAGCCATGTGCTCATTATTCCCATGAGCCTAATCTTGGGTTCATTACATGTTACTTGGCTTTTGTGTAACGCCGTAGTTTGTACTACTTTATTCAAATGTCAGACTGGCAGACATTATAATGGGTTCCCACTGACGTTTAGCCCTGCGTACGTTATGGTTTAGTTTCGGTTCACTAATTTATTAGTATTCATTGATGACGAGATCTGATTTCAAGATTAAAATGGATGAAATTATAATTTGTGGGAACAAGTTGTCTGTAGAGTGGAGAAATCTTTTTGTTCTGTATAGTTAGAGATAATTATGTAGGTAGTAGTAGTACGTGTCTCACGCCCTCGGGTGTGAGTCAGATTGATTAAATAGACTGGAATAGAACACAGATTACGATTTTCTGATACCTACATTTAGCTTGATGTATCAAAGCTAGTTTAGGGAACTAGTGTAATTTTCTGTAATAAGATACCTGAACGAACTAACTACTTAGTCCATATGAAGAAAGCTTGCGCAAACGCAAACCACTCTGTAACGTTACAGAGTTGTGGTATCACTTTCTGAACTTGTTTGCTATTATCAAATTATTACATACAGTAATTTTACCTATGAATAGAGTGAGTTACACTTATGTAAGGGTACGGCAATAGTTTCATGCAGTATAAAACTTGTCAAATTATTTCCTTTGTTAGTAGAATTTGAATGCCTGCAGAACAGTATTATCTTCGCCTACACAAATTTTCTGAAGTTCGTATGAATTAACTTTTTATTAAAACTTGACCTAAGTGCATTTAGCTTACTGTGTACTTAAAAGAAAACATTAAAAAGCTATTATCGAATAAATTTCAATTACAGCTGGAATTTGCATTCTGTATAAATAATAACAAAATATATTACACAGTCTGATTAGCGGCTGAGGTCTCTTAATTACATTGTTTTGCAATTATTTAAATTTATGTACCTACATGATAACTTAATCATATGTTTGCTACTTAAAATACTTCTTAATTTTAACTCGTCATATCCTGTCAGTGATCGTTAATCGATGACCAATTATCGATTGCCGACTCGCTGCCTACGGAGTTCAAATCGTTTGGAAATATATCGAATACGGTGTTATGTAACGTGAGCTGATCGACGATAACAAGGATCTCTGGTATCTGGTGTCAGATCGGCCGTGCTTCAACTTGACGGTTGAGTAACTTAACTGTATCTGTATGATCTGCTCGTGGCCTATATGGATGATGCTTTGATCAAGACATCAAGGGTACAAAACAGTGTATGAGGTGAAGTTTTATCTGGTACTAATATACAGGGTTATTTTTTAAAGGGCAGCCAAACTTAAGGATGTCGTACAGACCATCAAACTGAACAACTTTCTCCATGGGACAAATAGCGTAATCGCGAAAATTTTATCAACTGTCCCATAGAAAACTTCAATACCTACTCGACCTAAATGTATGGGACGGCTGAATTTTTATTCGCGATTACGATGTTGGTCCCATGGAGAAAGTTGTTCAGTTTGATGGTCTGTACCACTTCCTTAAATTTGGCTGGTCTTTAAAAAATCACCCTGTATAACGTTACGCCTGTATTGGTTAGTTAGAGCTTTCAGAGGTCTCTAGTACCCATTTTTCACCAATAGTTTTTATTGCACAAACCGGGAACAATCAAATTCAAGATGCCATTGCTACAGATTTGCTCATGTGAGGTGTATCAATTGAACCGATATTTTGCAACCACTTCGTAAAGTTGTCATCATAAAATACAATATTGTTTGTAAGCTCAAACAGTACTCGCTATCTTTAAATAGATTGGCTCGCAGTTCCGTTCACTTAGTCGCCACAGTGTTTCAATAAAACTTATGTTTGATATCGACTCCATACCGTTGTAACACAGAAGTAAAAAGTTAGAATTGTAAGCACGTTATGAGATAATAACCCAACATAATTATGTAGTTATTCGCGCCTAACTAACACCTTGTTTTGCTGTTTTACAATGCAAAGTATTAGCACGTGATCAATGCAGCTGTTCCGTGAAAAAATACTCGTTTCTCGCCCCGAATATGTGATTATTGAAAGGAGACAAACATTGACTGGTTTCAACAGTATACTCGATACTAGCTCATCGAATGGTAAGTAGGATGGCTGTTGGTAGCAGCTGGATGAGAGTTGCTGAAAATCGAGTTGAATGGCATGCAATAGGAGAGGCCTATGTCCAGCAGTGGACTGCTGATGGCTATAGGCTGATGATGATGATGAATGGTAAGTATTACCCCGTCTTGCGACTTTTCGTTTTATCACAAGCAAGAAACAAAAACTCGCAAACGAAAGCCATCGGGCAATTTACTTCGAGAATTCGAAATGAGGTTTTTATTAGAGATGCGCCGAGTACTCGTTTATTACTCGGTCCTCGGCATACTCGGCCATTTTGGTAGTACTCTTTATCGGCCGAATAGCTCGGTTTGACTGCCGAGTTACTCGAAAAGAACTCATAAACCTATAACCTGGCCCATTTACAATATTAATGTAGATTAGTCATTGTCAGAAACATCATGGAAGAAACGAACATATTTAGGGCTGATTTTTCAATCGACAGATAACTTTTATTCGTGGAATAATATTGACATCTGACAGATTTTGTAAGGAACAACTGTCAAAAATTGAAGATTATTTCTTGGATAAAATTATCTGGCGTTGGAAAAATCAGCCCTTAATGAAATAATCACTCTGTCGTGGTACTAAATTTTCGCTTAGGTATAAGTCTAACTCTACATATAGCGATGGCACTTTTCGAATCTCCTCGCTGTTGCGGCGCTGTAGATGCTAATTCCTCGTACCAATGCCAAAAACTTGCAATGCATTCTTCTATAATATTTAAAGCATTTTGTACGTTCCCAATACCTGCGTCAACTAAATCGATTACTCTGCAGAGTACTCGGTTCGGTAAACATAATACCGAGCAATACTCGATACTTGGTTACTCGGTAAAACTTGTAACTACTCGGCGCATCTCTATTTTTTATTTACATAAACGCTTCCAATTTTCAAAGACGAAGTGATTTTAGACCCGCATGGAACATTCTTTCCACTCGACGTAAAAAACTCTGCTCATGTAAACGAGCCTTAAGAAGGGCCTACCTACACACGTTATAGAACAAAGTGGAATATGAATGTTGTGCAAATGAAGAGTATGGCTTGTAAGAGGTCTGGAGTAAGATTGATTATAATCTAGTTCACGATTCGGGCTGGTTACAAACAGTAGTAACATACATTACATGTGTCAACATTCAACAATAGATTATTAAGATACATGTGCGTTTAGCACGTGCATGTGTACACTTGTGAGTGGTACCGTATTTGTTCATAACATCACGCGTGTAACCCCCGAATGGCTAGCCAGAGGTGTACCTATAGTAGACCCACATTTCGCCAGTTATGTTTTAGACCAGTGTAATAGGGGGCGAGCCTATTACCATAAAATATAAATCCAGACTCCGGGCTGCTGAGAAATTCCTGTTGGAGAAATCCCAATAACACATTGCCTTACCTGAGAATCGAAACCAGGACCTCATGCTCTGCAGTAGCGCTTGCGACCACTAGACAAACAAGACAGTCGGTTGTTCATTAATCTTGAAGTACAACATGAGACTCGGTCTAGTGTAGGGCCTTTCTAAGACTATTGTTAACCCCCCGTTATTGCGTTACAGGGGTCAGATTGCAGTCGCCCCGATAACCTGCACCTACTGTACATTGGACAATACTGAAACCTATTCAGTCACATCTAGTTAAACTGGAAGAGCGGTTATCTTGGAAACTTTGAACAAGTTTCCTACAATTATTCAATTTAACTGGTCGTTGTAGATATAGAGAGGGAGCGCAGGGCATTCGCCGTCCGGTGCAACATATTGGCCCGGAGATTTGCTCGGTGTACAGACCTAGTCAAAATTACTATTTTAAAGGCTTACTGCCAGAGTCTGTACACGAGTAATCTATGGGTCTATTACACCAAAAGATCGCTGGATGTCCTGCGCTTCCAGTACAATAATGGCTTCAGGATGTTGTTAAGACTTCCTCGATACTGTAGCACGTCGGAATTTTTAGCGTAAGTGCCAACGGATTTCACGCGATTTTGCGCAAGAAAACAGTTTCACTACTGAGGAGAATGAGAGACAGTCGCAACCGCATCCTGGGAACTGTCGCGGAGAATTTGAGCTCTCCAATTGTAAAACAGTTTGTGCGGAGGGTGCTTGGTACTAACACTAGATAATAAGTTGTTTAAATATTGTGTTCCTAGCACTCTATGCTTACTTTGTTTCGAAATAAAAATAATAATTTATTTATTTATTAATAAAACGATGTTGTTCAAATTCAATTAATCTGCTTCTGAAGTATCAATGTAAAGTAGCACAAATTCTCGTGGGTTTACAAAGGTGCTTTATTACCTGTCAGTCATCTGAATACCGGCCGAATGCCAAATACTTTGATGACTCATAACGTAAGTAATTATGACTGGCTGATAGCGCAGGCGCAGCGTTGCATTATGACCTGTTCATGTAGCACTACAAAGTCAAAGTCAAATCATTTATTTCAAATAGGCACATAAAAGGCACTTTTGAACGTCAAAAATAAAATTAAAATAAAATTGATTCTAGTCGCCCCTTCCAAAAGGTAGTTTTCGTATGGAGAAGAATGGGCAAGAAACTCCACCGTTACTCTTTTAAAATGTTTTACAATATTTTGCATACATTAATTATACACATAATTATATGTGAAGACGATGCACCTAAAAAAATGTTACTATACCACAATAGGTAAAATAATTAAAATGGATTAATGAATCTATGACATATAAATTAACTATGTGATAGATACATGGTGCTCATATTTACAAACATTCCAAAAGTAGACGATTTTCATAAATAAATAAGGGGTAATAAGTCCGGGTGTGACTTTAAGTAATTACAGAATGTAAATCAATGTCAAAGAAAAAAAACAGAAAAAATTATACAATTACATTAGCAACCAGTTTGATTTTGTCTAGACTCTGAAAATTTAAAACTTATATTAAAATTACACTTTGTAAGCAAGGATATTACAAATTAGAGGATAATATCCAAGATAAGAATGCTTGGAAACGTGCTGGTCCTAGATTATCCTATGGAGCAGGACCAGCAGCAGAAGCAGTCCTTGCTTACAAAGTGTAATTTTAATATAAGTTTTAAATTTTCTTTAATTTAATTGCAATATTTCACAAGGTATTTTGTTGTAACATTTAACACAGTACCCCATAAAATATGTATGTACTTTAGATAATCTGAAAAAAGGTTGATCTAATCATCTTATCTTTATTTCTAGTATTAAAATTATGTCTATAACTTATTTTATTAAAAAGATGTTGATTTTTTCTTACATACATAATATTTTCCTACATGAATTGGTAAGGTACCGTCATAATATTAACCGTTTTAAATAGTTCCATAAGAAATGAAGAGGCTCTGACAGCTCTCTTTTGCAAAATAAAAATGGATTGAATGTCAGCAGCCCGACCCCACAGTAAAATTCCATATGACATAATACTGTGGAAGGAACTAAAATAGACCAAACGCGCGGTTTCTTCATCTGTTAATTGTCTTATCTTTCTAACAGCATATGCGGCCGAGCTTAGCCACCCCGCAATAGATGTTATATGAGGTCCCCATTGTAACTTCTCGTCTAGCAGTTTTTCTAACAGTTTTCCTAGGAAAACTGTCTGATTAACAAATCATAATTTTTGGCCATTCAATATGATGTCACATTCGCTACTTCTAACATTAGGTAATTTAAATCTAATGCATTTAGTTTTTGACGAATACGCTACGGATCGTTACATAACATGTTAGTTAATTAAAAAGTTTATTTTCAGCCTATGCGTTATTTCTTTAATTTTTGGATTTGTAACTTGCGAAGCTTTTGTCTTTAATAACTGCAAGTAAGGCCTTTCATCAGAGTGGCAATTCTCGTAATTTTAAGAATGTTCACACTCTGATCTCTGTCTCAATCTGTCAAAAATACCTCTAATTTCCCTACATTTTTGACAAGTTTTTGACATTGATTGTAGCTGAGATGAGATTGCGACTAGATTTTGAACGTTTCTAAATATTGGAGTAGCTTACTGATGAAGTTAGAAGGAAAGTCACGTATTCTTAATGTCACAGATATAGCCTTCAGGAAAGGGAACACTTAACGAATATTTCAGGGATCAAAAGTATCTATGCTAAGCTGACGGATCAGTGATACAGAACCGTATAGCTAATTATCATATAATGCTGTAATCCTAATCGTATTGTCACTTACGACACAGTGTTATTCATAGGTACGTAACCGACACAGCACCGTAAGTAATTGATTAGCTGAAATACAATGCTCAGGTGAAGGCAAGTTAATGAAACAACAACCTGTCTGCACAGCTTTTATTTCTTAATTTACTGAACTGCGAAGAATGTTCGTTGACATTTGCTGAGGTTTCGTTTAGGACTTATTACACTTTCGTCATAGATATACAGGGTCAAATTAAATTAACTAGCGAAACTCTGAAGAAGTGATGGGTATCGATATCTAAACACGATAAAATTACAAATATTTATTTATTTATTTATATATACTTTATTGTACACCACAAAAATACATAGCACAAAAAATAAATGACACACTACAATATTTTGTAAAATGTACAATAGGCGGCCTTATCGCATTACTGCGATCTCTTCCAGGCAACCTTAGAATGGACAGTGATTTTCCAGCGTATTTGTGGTTTTCTTTTGCGGTCAAGACCGCTAGTAGTGTTGAGAAAATATTTTTTTTTCGTTTTATCCCAAAAATATCTGGTGTTTTAAGTAACTACACTAGTTTTGCGAACGACGACCCCACAAAAAAAAATATTTTTTTGTTGTATACCCCTTTATTCATAAACGTTGTTTAAAGTTAAGTACTGATTAGCGACAGTTTAACCATACATTTTTGACGTTTGAACGTCACTTAACTTGAATCATCGTTTATAAATAAACCCCATCAAGTTTAAGACATCGATACTCATCACGTCTGCGGAGTTCCGCTAGCTAATTTAATTTGACCCTGAAGATAGAATATCTGTTCTACTTCTAAAGATTAATACAGGTGATAATAAACATTATCCATTGTGCACGAAGTATTCAAAGCTTGGTACTGACAATGAGATACAGGATTAAAGAAATCATTACCATTGTGTAATAACTTTATCCGGTTGGAGGAGACAAGGTCCACCATGTTTATTGCATTTCGTTTTCTTTATCTGTGCCACGTTAGTCTATGTGACATGGCCATATGAGTTATTATGACGTTTTATTATATATGGGATATGCTAGATGTTTAGTTTAGTAAGTAACAGTGCTGAAAGTGTGCAATCGATTCATTGCGTAGTGGTTCACGTACAGGTGGGCTGTTGTATATGGAACATGTATCTGCATACGGGTATTTAGTCTAGGGTATATGTCCTAATAGAACATTTAAATTGCTGTCCATTTTCCTGACCAATACCAAGCTAGAAAATCGCGAAGATTTGCTTGCTGCAATCCTTGAAAGTGGCAAGAGTTGAGGTCCTGTGAATCATAATCTACTCTGAAAATCTTGCTATGTCTGCATTTCAAATGTTACTGGATACATAAAACATCTTCTTTTTCATATTTTTATCTCTCTAGTTTAAAAGGATAACTTTAGTAAGATAATCATTCCGCGTTCGTCTTTCACCAAATTTCGTGTGAATGTCATACTAAAAAAAAAAATCTTTGTAACAGACAGACAAAAAATATTTTTAAAGGTACATAAAGGTCCAAATTACATAACAATTTTAGCGCCACAGATATCAGTGTCAAAGAAATTAATGACCTGACGGAAAGGACCTACGTTTATGAGCGCCGGTAGATTGGCGAGCTGATCTAGATTTAATTGGCTAGTTCTATGTTGCGTCACGCCGATAAAGTATAGGTATGTATGCAATTATTGGACAATAATATTTTACATGTGACTCGCTACGATCGTAAACCAGACATGTTTTTTTTTTAAATAGCTGTTACGTTTCTTCGTTTTATGATTTCTTTAATTGATGTAAGTGGTTTTATATTATGTGTTGCATCAATTGTACAAGTTTCGACGTTCATTATCTTATCTTTATCGGCGTGATACATTTTATTTGCAGTAGTAATTAAAGGATAGACAGCTGTTATGTATTATGAAAGTAGAATTTGAAATTGTTGATTAAAATGTATAAATTCCACTTTGGTTTGCGTTTTTGGAGCAAATTACTTTTGATATGAATTTTATTTTACCACAAAACGATTCTTGGGAAAGGTTTTATTACTTCGTTGAGTTTGTTGTATAAGGGAAATGCCCAACAGTGAGGTAAAAGTACCTACTGATGTCATCATTCCTTGTCATTGCATGATACGGAATCTTAAATGTATTTTTTATTGTCACTTAAGGTCTAATAATTGCGCCTACCTAAATGGGTTCAAAACGAGGGTCACGTCCAAGTAGGTATTTAATCCGAATTGAAATCCCACGTATTTGGCGATTTGTAATTTCATCCACCTTCTTTTCTCATTGGGTGTCGCAAGTAGTGATTGTACAAGAGACGTACAATTCAATTTAGACCAATCCGGCAAGTAGTAATGAACGGTCCAATTAACACCCACAATGACACCTTAGAGACTTTCATAATAGGATTTATGTTTCCTTTGATTCATTAGGATTTATTTTGATTTATACTTCGATCTTTATACAATTTATAGACTATATTCTAGCAATAAGGTATAGGTAAGTTCTTTACCTAATTCCGTACATATTTTGCAAAGTACTCGTACTAATAAGAATTTACATGATCATTTCATGCATAGATTACGTTATGAGATATGTAAGCAGCATTCATGAACCCACCTTTATGCATACTCCTGCAATATTTTATGCATACTCCTGCAATATTTTATGCATACTCCTGCAATATTTTATGCATACTCCTGCAATATTTTAATGGGTGTTATCGGCTAGTTTACGCGTATTGCTTTAGTTTTTGTAACGCTTTATTTTGTTAACTAGTGTAATTGTAAAACTTTATTCTGGTTATCTACACTAGTGGATTTTTGTGAGAATAATCAGCCTATAATGTTCCCACTGCTGGGACACAGTGGTGTCCTCTATGAAAGAGGGAGTGGATCGTATCCACCACGCGGGCCCAGTGTGGTTTGGTAGACGTCACATGTCTTCGAATTATTGGTTCTAGGATATGCCGGTTTTCTCACTATGTTTTCCCTTCCTTCCTTGATTGTTGTTAATTAGTAGCTTAGTTGTTGGTAATTTATAAAATCTATATATATAAACTGAAACAATGTTTGTGTGCTTTCCACAATAATATGACTGCTACGGTTTTATTCTAAGATTATAAGAGTATCCTTCTGTGGTTCCTATTACAAGAGTAGCAACATACCGCAATCATGAATCCATTTGCAAATCGTGAAGGTTAAACTAATATCTCACGACTTCATTAAAGGGCTTCATTAAGTGGTCTAAGCGTAGGTTCAATTCAATTGAAAAGTTTTTATTTTTGATTCAAAACAGCAAGGTCAAACAACGTTAGCTAAGTGTTATTGACGATGGGTCAATGCTGGTAGAACCTACAACATAATGGATAGTAAAAGGGCCATTAACAGTATGTTTTTCAACTGGATTAAATGATTAATGGAATACAGAGCCCTCTAGCGGAAATATCGCGACCAAAAACAACTGAGCACTGAGGCTGTGTAGTTACTTACAAACATTGTAGCTGGTGAAGTGAACGTAACTAAGTTGCATAAAGGTTTATTAATGTTATGAACTTACGCTAGATGTAGCAGTTGTACCTACATTTTATTTAGCGGCTATTTAATTCTGGACGGCTTATCGAGCTGTTAGAAAGTACTTCCAGGGGGACACAAGCACTGCTTAAGTACTGCAAGATGCAGTGATTAGTGATATAGAAATAACAATAGTTCATTGTATTGTATATAGTTAAAACAGGAAATATAGGTACTATTTAGGTGCCTATCTACTTTGACAACGTAATGGTTTCAGAACCGCCTCACTTTACAAGTAATAGTTTTTTAAACAGAGCATATTAGGATACCTAAAGTTAGACATAGTGTGCCAACTACGATAACATCTAGCTCACATATAAGCGTATCTGTCTATACACAATAATTGAATAAAAGAAACGAGGAATCAGTTAACTAACTAAAAACTACCCGCCGACCAACTTACAATACAAACCTGAATGATATTACTGCTATCTTATTTCCGGTCCTGTGCAACCTTCTCAATAAAAATACGATCTCACTAATGCAGTAGAGCTAATCTTCAAGTAAAAACAAATCATAGGCCCTAATAAAGCCATTACAAACAAAAATTAAATAAATTGTACAAATTGGTCTCTTGTATTCGTGAATTTGGGCGATTCGTGATCAATTCCGATGGACTTGATAAAAAATGAATTCGAAAGGTCAGCATTATTTTGATAATATTTTTAAGTGCATTCACCGATGCCGCCATGGAAGTGGCAAAGTTTTGGGCCTACAAAAGTTGAATAACTGTCGTGCCAGTGACACGCAGAACAACAAGTGCATTCAAATAAAAATACCGATCTTCATGATCATCAAATGATCCGTTGCCATTCAACCATGATTCCTCCAAAAACAAAACAAACGACAAAAAAAAAAAAAACAAAGCAAGAATATCAAATCACAATCAAACGCGAATAGTAATGTTTTACTACATATCTCATTTACGTTTGCATACAGTGCTATCAAGTATTTTAATTGACAAGGACCTTTGTCGATGCATACATCCGGCGACAAGCGCATTGTTCTAGTTATCAGATCAGATGACCCTATAAAATGCACTTCGAAGAGACGAGACCCTTCAATCCACTGGCTTGCCTTATTGACGTCTTTGATAGCAGCTCCGCAATATGGATTTTGTTTATTTTAAGGCACGTTTTTATAAGACTTAAACTACTTGTACATACCCGTTGTATTTTGAATTATTTCTGATGTTTATTACGCCTCGCTGTTTGAATGCGTATATCAAATCTTGCGATCTACCTAGAGTGGCCACGATTATTTCTGTAGGCTTTGCCTATTTCTAGTTTAAAGTGTTAAATGAGTTTCTCAAAATCAGACAATCCAAGGTCAGTGTAAACGTCGATGGATTTGATATTTTTGTTTCGTTTCAGATGGTGTGGCTGCTGAACAGTTGGTTGTTCGCGAGTGGGTCGCCTGTCGCCATGTTGCAGCACGCTACATCCTCGCAGAGCATTGTGTTTCATCAGCTGCAGGCGGCACCGGTTGCTCCAATTACTAGTAATTGTTGATCTTCATTTTGTTTACGTAAACGTGCATAATATATAAAGTCCGGGCGATTTTATTTGAATTTACCCTAATGAATTTACCCTAATGAATTTACCCTAATGAATTTACCCTAATGAATTTTACTTTTATTCTAGCTCCAACTCCTGTGGTTCCAAGTAGTAGTGCAAGTCATGTAAGTTGACATTTAATTTATTTTCTTAACGCCTGATATGTAAGAAAGAGTGTATTCAGTTTTTGGTATTAGCAGTTTTGAATATTATCTTTAACAAGCATATACATACATACCTCCGTATCTATGGAGAGAACATTGATAAGTTATCTTTTATCGTAAGTTTCTTTGTTATGTTACAGGCTAAGTACGAGTATAAGTACGAAGTATCAGACCACCAGACTGGAGACAGGAAGAGTCACTGGGAGACCCGCGACGGTGACAAGGTGCGAGGTGTCTACACGTTGTATGAGCCTGATGGCGCTCTGCGGACAGTGGAGTACACCGCAGATGCCTTGCATGGGTCAGTGGAAATGAGAATCTTTCTTTTGTAAAGCCATTAGCGTGGTAGATGACAATAGTCCAAATGGGTTTGAACTATGTGAGAAAATGTTCTAAACTTCATATATATGCGATCAATTTTCAAATACAATGCTAGATAGACGACTTTCGAAATATAGGTAGATATAATGTTCGCATGCATGAATTATAAAGGAGTTTTAAAAAATGCAAAGTTAATAAATATAGTGATCCGTCTTGGCCGGTGCCAAAGCCGAGGTTTTATCCTAAAAAACACACATTTTTCAAAAATCAGAACTGATATTATGCAAAAAATATGTGACAATAAACTGGACTCATAAATTATTCTTGTTACTTGTCACAATAATAAATTACATTATAAACTAACCATGAGTAGGTACATGGCGAACTAATATTTTAGTGTCAGTAATAAATTCTGTTTTTTGACAAAAACTATTAGAAATCTGGGTTATTGTTTGCTTTCAAAAACTTGAACCTCTACTTATCAAGTATCCGTTTACTTTAGTGATCGATAGGCAATACTAAAATTAAAAAAAAGACCTATATTTTGCTTAACAGACACGGATAATTTTTCAGATTTCTAAGTTGCTTTTAAGATGTAATTATTTAATAAGAGCAGAAGAACTTCTAGAAGATTATTTCTACTTATAATAATAATTTAAAATAAATAAATAACTTAGCGAGTTTCACTATTCTTTTTCAGATTCAATGCAGTAGTGAGGAGGAAGGAGCCAAACAGTCACTCTCACCTCAGCGCGGGATACAAACATGACGATCCAGCCACCAGTGGACACGACACTTACGAAGACCCAGGCCTAGGATACACTTCAGAGAGAGGCATCCCGGGGCAAGGCAGTGCAGCTAGACGTCCAGCGCAGGCTAGCTCTTACAACCCGGGAGTCGGCTTTAGTGTAGTACATGGGCATAATCCGGAAAAATCCTATTAAATGCAGAATCTAACTAGTAACAGCTAGATCACACATGGATGCATCGTTTTTTCAATAGAATCGTATTTTTTTTTGTTTAGTTGCCTTTTCAACTCTTACCGCAACCACGCTCGCAAATCGTATAAAATGTCACAAATTAAAATAAAATCACGATTCGTCATGCTTAATGTCTGACCGTAAGTTAGATGGATATAGTGTAAATATTCATCTGTAATAGATATAACTAAGTTGTATATTAATTAAAGACAATATTTTTGTTTTATAAGTTTTATTCGTCAGCGCTGACGTACTTTGCGAGAAAGTTAATGATAAATGAGTACATTTAGTCGAGATCGAAGAGTTCGTATGGATAAGACAGTCCAGTTTAATGGTGACGACCATGATCATGATGATGCTCATGATGGTGGTGGGGGATGATGTGGTGGTGAGCCGTCTTGTGGTGAACATCAGCTCTGAAACTGTAACAAAGAAAATAGAAATAAGGAAACGTGTTGGACAGTGGGGCGTTTTTGATAAGCATTTGTGAAATTGTCACAGAAATGGCATTGACAAAACAAGATGGCGGCGTTAGTTCCAATTTTGGACACGCGTCAAAATAACCTAGTAGTGTTGTACTTATGATTAATTAGCATAGCCCACAGATTATGTCATTATTGAGGACAGTTTGTTTTGTTCAACGGTTTTCGATTGAATAAGATTTAAATTCTTTCGTTTAATGTTTAAACGTATTGGATCTTAGTTTAGTACCCTGATTCTTAATAATTTGGATGGTTAACAGGAGATGACCACAATAATTAATTCAGCCCGAAAAAGTTTTAAACTCTCTTGTCTACCTTTGAAAGTTTTCAAACTGGCCTTTCTGGCGCAAACAGTGGTATACAGAAGGAGGATACGTACCCGTGGTGGTCATCAGCGGTATAGTGAACAGTGCGCACGTTGCCGTCGGGTTCGACGAGCGAGTATGACCCGCTCACGTGGTCGCCGTCGCGGTGCTCTTGCTGCGACTTGTGGTCGCCAGTGTGTGCGTCCTTCACGGAGTACTCGAACTTGTATGATGGGTGGTGGTGTTCCTGGATTAAGACAAATTTGAAAATTTTGTTTGCAGGAGAATAAGATGGGGTCGTGGTTATGTGACATAACCATGATAATATTTCTTTAGTGAATGGAATCTTTTCAGACTTGGACATTACCATGTCAATGTATAACGGAGTATTAATTTGAACGCATTAATTTGAACCATATTAATTAAGTTAATAAATACGATAACTATGTGTATATGTATTAGGTACATATTTCGAGAAAGTATTTGATTTATAGATAGAACCTTCACAATATTTGAAAGGGAATATTATTATATTTCAGTAGCAAATCGCACAGTAAACAACACGCAAAGCCTGATTTAAAAATAATAAAAAATCAAGAGAGATAACGGTACTGGCTTCTTAATCAAAAACGACATCATTTAATAACTTTAGTTAGTTGAGCCACGCAAACTAGAAGAACAATACTTACATGATCCCATTGGTGGTGTTCATCCCGATGTCCGTCGTTATGACCGTGGTGTTCACCGTCATGCCTGTGGCTATCATGATGTCCGTGGTGTCCATCGTCGTGACTTTTGTGGTCATCATGGTGGTCGTGGTGGTGGTGGTGGATCGGGTGGTGGATCTTCTGCTCGTGGTGGATGTCGTGACCATGCTTGTGGTGGTCAACACGGGACTGGTGCGACACCGCTGAATGGGTGTGCGCAGTCACAGCCAGCAGACACAGGGCAGCCACCTGACGGAGCGAAAAACTCAAAAATTGTTCACTGATATTGGGCTGAAAATCTACAGTTTTTGCACGTCAAAAGCCAAAGAAGATAGTCCTAACGCCCCACTTTTCACCACTTCCTAGTGTTGTAACTGGGAAGATAACTCCCCAGCACCACTTCAATCACGTCGGCAACTGATATGTTCATATTACACGAATATTCATGTATGTAAATGCAACTACTCATGTATATAAAGCCATGCTTCCGGGAATGGTACTTTTAAATGCTGTATTCCGATATAGGAACATAATTATTATCACTTCAACACTTAGCTAATTTATACGAACACTGTAATTAGTTAGCATAAAAATAGGCAGAAACTTTTTTCATTGAATTAAGACATTATCGCTATTTTTACAAATTAATGAATAAATAAAAACTTTTTTCTAAAATCAAATAAACAAATATGTACTCACTTGTAAAAACATTTTGTTAGATATAATATTTGTTTGTTGGCTGGACTTCAACTATGAAAAAATCGCGGATTGTTCACCTTATATTCCTATCCGTCTGTCGATTCGGGGGTGCAATTCAATTATAACGACATTAGGTTAGATCCTCACCAATTAGTTGAAACATAATAGAGTTAATACGTGAAACCTAAGTTTCTTTTGCAGGTATCAAGGGCGTCACGATCCATTACACAGATTAATTGGAAATCCGTCAATATTGCTCACGCCAGTGATTATTCAATAAATACACATAATGAACACGCGATCACATATCCAATTTGTTTAGGAAGGACGTCACAAATACTAATTAATGAGACTGTTTTCCTAATCAATGCTTATAAAACAGCTGATTCTGCAGCACAGTTTGTTTTGATATTGTACAGGTGTGTTGTAGACTAGTTTACTTAGAAAATCACAGCGTTGAGAAAAAATATATTTTGTTTTTTTTTTTTTGACATTGTTTAAGTTTTGGTTTGGTTCTTGATTTAGAATATTTTTTTAAGTTATTAGTTAGCTCTCTATTCATTTGATTGATTAATTGCCTCGAAGCCAGAAAACTAGGTAGATCTCTAAACAACCATCCACGACAGGTGTGGTTTCAATTATTTCCTACGTTGTTTTGTTTTTGTTTCGTATGCAATTTGCATTTAAATAATTCGCCAAGAGATTAGTTGATGTGCTGTTGCTGTTGATTATTCCACTTTTTGCTGATCACTGCTATTGTTTTTTTTCTTTAGGTTTCTTGTGATTTCGATTAAATACTGTCAGAGTTTCGTGCGATTTAAAAGAGGTCATCTTTCTGTGACTATACTTATAGGTGTCGTTATAGGAAGTATACTAATTTGCTTAAGCATAGGAATATTACGGTATACTGGATGCAGAAGGCGGAGGACAGGCCTATGTCTATGATTAATAGAAACAAAAGATATATCGATGTCAGCACCGTGTCTGTCAATTTGTTGCTGTAGCAGAATTTGGAAAACAATCTCATGGGACAAATGTAGCATAGGTACAATAGTACTTTCACGAATATCGCTCTCAGAATCAAATTGATCGATAGGGTTCCTGGAGGGTTGTTGCTTGGCTTGCTGTTAGAGGTAAAATAACGGTGATGAGACTGGTCTTGGAAACTGATTCAATGTTCCTAATTGAATTAAACGGTAATGGATCTTACCATTCCTTTTTTCCTAATAGTGGCAGGACTAAAACAATCAGTACACTACACTATATTTAATTTAAACTTCACTGCACATGTTAGAATCTGTCTTACAGCGAGTCTTGATAAATTCGAAACCATGTTATTACAGGGAGATTTTATTACATAAAAATTTGAAACAAAAATATTTTATTTGCCTGTTTATTGAGCTATATAAAACAACATTCATTTCCATTTCGTTTTGAATAAACAATTTTGTGTGTGTTTATCTATTGAGGTTGCATTTATTTTAGTTAATAATGTTTGCTTTACATTGCTAAGCTAATTAGTTGTTAGATTGGGATAACGTTAGGAGAATCAATATCCCAATTTAACAACATACCATCTAATCATTGTAAAAACGGAACTTTAATCTTCAGTAATTACCGGCTACTTTTAAAATAGGTTATAAGGGGTGCTAGACACCGGGAGTCAACAGCCGACTCCTGGCCACCGTAGGCCCGGGCTTGCGGGCGGCGAGCAATAGGCAGCTCGCCGCCCGGTAAGGGCCAGGCCCGGGTCGACGGCGCGTTGTGTTCCACGCGCGCCTCAAAGAGATTTCAGCACGAACTGACGGGGTCCGCTAGGGCCGATGCCGCCAGGGCCGCGGGTTGTTCGAAAGAGATACCGTGGCCCTTGGCATAGGCAACTGAAGGAACACGGGTGGGTTTTAGTCAGTAAAAATCTGACACGCCCTTCCGCTCAGCCCAGAGCGGGAGAGGTCATTTGATGATTTCCCACCCAAAAAAAAGGGGTGCCAGACACATGTTTGGGTCGGCATTAGATTCGGCAACAAAAAAACCGACCCGAAGCAATTACTACACATATTAAGAAAAGAAAGAAAGAAAATGCATTTATTTGTGGCAAACATGACGCATGAAAAAAGGACATAAACACACAAAAAAAACGTCTAACGTCTAAACGTCTTTCATAGGGCTCGTGCGAATCATGTTCGACTCAACTCTATGCAATTCGAGCTAAGCCGAGCGGCTGTTCCCGAACATATATCTACATAATATGCGATTCTGCTGCCCGGCTGTGCCGAATCATAACGAGCCGAACAAGTGTGAACCACCCTCTGTCAGCATGCATACTTATATCTATGTACACTCTTCTTTTAAAATAAGCATGTGGATTACTTTGAGAGAGTCAAGATATGTTCAAATCGGTACTCTACAGATAAGTAGGTCATCTTCATCATTTGCCTAGCTTTTTTCCAACTATGTTGGGGTCGGCTTCCAGTATAACCAGATGCAGCTGAATGGTATTTTACAGTATTTTACATGGAGCGACTATCTGACCTCCACAACCCAGTTACTGGGTTGTGGTTCTGCCGATAAGTATGTATAACATAAAATATATATCTCCATTTTTGACTGCTGTAATTACATTGACAATAATTTTATCAGATTGAGTAATAGAAACTTAGCGTACACACTAATGTTTCCGTTTTTTAACATTACTATGATTTTAATATTGTTGGTTTAGCTAACCAAATACCTATGTTTAATGTTGGGGTGTAAACATAAATAAAATACACATGTTTTCTGTATTATACAATGTTTTAATTTACTGATAATAGGTTCCTTTTTTAAGTAGGTATACTATGTAGTTGCGGGTAAATAGGTATTTTAAAATAATGAACATGCAGATTTTATACTGCATGTTCATTATATTAAAATACCTATAGGAATAAAAGCAGTCTAAAAAGTTCTTAAACTAAGATTACAGAGTACCTTCATATACAGTTTTAATTGTTGTCTCATGATCTATGCTGAGTAAAACATCGAACAGATGCAAGAAAAGATTTATTAGCAGGATTCATTGATTATAATTTAGGCAGAATAGAGAAAATAACCATTTAATAATTGGTTAGAAAAAATAACATCGCCAAAAATGTGAAATTAAATGGTTTCTTTTTATATTTATCAGGCAGCACGTTTAGAAAAGGAAAATAATTTATACAGATTATTAATATGAAGAGAAAAATTTGTTATTTCTCTGCTACTGCTTTAGTGATTACGATTCGCCCTCCACGGGTTCTGTTGTTGTTGTTGGTGCACCTGCTGACCGCGGCCATATTGGCCGAGGTCAATGTTCAGGTAGCCGCGCCTCGCGTCGTTGTCATCTCCGCGGCCACGTCCGCTGTTCTTCGCGCGTTCTGACAAGCGACTTAGGCGGAGGTGTTCGAGCAAGCTGTCGAAGTCAGAGAACTCCTTCTTTTCGTTGGTCCTGACGTTCTTTGGTAGGATCAGGATTTGACCGCCGGGGCCGCGGGTGTAGTCCCTGCCGCCTGTTTTTAGGTATCTGTAGTCAAGTATCCAGGTGGGCTGGTAGTAGTCCGGGCTGTATACGTCAGCGATGATCCTGAAAACAAATGGGAAGAATGGTAAAGTTTACCTAGAAAGACTGTTAATCTGTTTTGTGAACAATCTAATTACATCACTATTCATGCTGTGGTTTGAAAATTTGCTTGCCAGCTAGGCTAGCCAATCATAAAGCTTAATGATATTTATTTCTGTTATTGAGTATTAACATGCACTTCTATTTTCTGTCACTACACCGACATGCCTACACAAAATCGATGAAACTTACTTATTTTGACGTTCTATATCCGGGTTACCCTGGAAAATAAAAACATGATTCTCTATTATTCATTTTCCAAATTCAAGTAAATTTAATCGATTATAACTTTTGTTCCAACTTACATGACCGGGAAGTGGGTCCGGTGACCGCAAGATGAGTGGGCCAGCGTTGTCCTCTTCCTTGAAGTCAAGTCTGACCGGGCCGTGGCGGCCATCGCGGCCATCACGACCATCGCGGCCATCGCGGTGGTCATTACGTCGGCTGTCACGATAATCGTTAATGTACAGGCGCGAGCGATCGTCGCGGCTTCGAATCAGTTCCAAGCCATCCTCGAAGCGGTACCGACGTTCATCATCTAGTACGCGGATTGGCAGCGCGGATTCTGCAGGTTTCAGCTCTGGCTGCACCTCCTCGGCATCAGCCGCTAGGGCCACTGAGGCTGTCGCTAGTAGTAGTAGCTGAAAGTAATAAAGGTGAAAGTTGCTTAAATTATCTTATAAAAAAATATCTTGCTTAATTTTTAGACATACTACTCGCTGCGCTACTCAGAGCTACCAACACGCGTCTCAAACACAATGGCGAATACGCGTCACGTAATCACAGAGGGGATGGGCCCTATAGAAAATATTTCAAAGAGATTTGTAATGTCAGGGGTCAACAATAGGTTGTTGACCCCTGACATCACAAATCTCTCATCACTCGTGACCTTTAGCTAGGGCTAAAGGACACGAGTATTTTATGAATAAATGCTGAATTAAATTAGGTTCTTAAACTAAAGAAAACTCACGTAAAACATGTTGTACACTGATCCACTAACCAGACGTTCACAAAACTGGCTGCACGCATAAATACTGATACATAATCGATATGATTGGTACTTATGTATGGACAGTCTACCGGATTCAAAGGCAATTGTTCTTATCCGTACAGTTTTAAACGGTATTTTAATTATTTTAGGGTTAAATAGTATTGGAGTAGAATAAACTTTCCGCCGTTTCAGTATTTAGTATTTATTTTAAAACTACCAGTAAGCAATTTCATAATTGGTTTTGTATGAAAATATACACACACACACACACATATATTTTGATAGTTTTAAGAAAGCGCTTTGAAGGAACACTTTAGGAGAAAAACTGCAGGAGCGGTTTGTCGCAAACAAATTGAAATTCCAAAAAGATGAAGATAACACGTGACTTCTTCAAAAATTAATGACTTGTGAAGAAAATTGTTGAATGAATCATTAACATAAAAGTATATAAAATTAAGATTTACCTCACAAGTCATGTGTGCCCACGCCGTGCAGGCGTAAGTCTATGGAAAAAGGACGAATGAACGCTAATACGATACGTAGACTGATACAGGAACCCATCATATGCGTGAACGATTCACTCTTCACCGTTTCTTCATTATCTATGTTTCCTATTATAATACAGTGATTACGAGCGTGGCTCCATGTGATTAGCTAAAGTTGATTGAACTAATTAATAAACTTTTCAATTTCAATAAACTTTTTAAAGTACCTGAAAGTACGAGTATATATTTCTAGAGATCTTATCAAGAGGTACTATGGCGAATTTCTTGTTTTCATTTTCGAAGCATTCAGAGGCGTTTCTACGGTAGAAATAAGTTATATTTTTATGAAAAACAATAATACGAGGACGGAGTGATAAGTATGATAAAAATCTATTTTAGCATATTAATAATGATCGCAAATTGCATGGAACCTCCTTGTTCACAACTCTTTTGAAGGACTAAATTAAAATTTTCAGCCAGTACTGCTGGTTAGTTTTTTTTTTGACAGTCATTAAGGAAAAACAACTGAACACGTTTTTGCAAAGATGGAGAAAAGTGAACTTTGTGTCGTGATTAAACATTATTTTTTGCGCAAAAAAACTATTACGGAAACGAAACATAAACTTGGCACGGCCGCGTTTACTGACTGTTGATCAAAAACGCATGCGTGAGACCACTTTGGAGGCAGGTTTGGAGTTGTTTCAACCGAATTTTTGCGTCGTTTTATAACAGTAGACGAAACATGGATCCACCACCATACCCCAGAAACCAAGCAACAATCGAAAGAGTGGATTGCTCCCGGCACACCAGCTCCAAAGAAGGCCAACGCAGTTTTATCGGCCAATAAAGTGATGGCTACAGTTTTTTGGGATGTACGTGGGGTAATCCATATTGACTACCTAGAGAAGGGTAAAACGATTGAAAAATTAAAGGGGAGACCACCTTTAATTTTTTACTTTATTTTATTCTATACAAGAAACGTGATCTTTTCTTCCATCATTTTTCATATTAGTGGCCGTAGCCTCAGTACTCGGAGTTACGTCAAGTTGACAGCTGTCAAAATCGTTCTAAAATCAACTCTGCAAGTTTGGCAATTTAAGTAGTATTCATATTAATGGTTTTGCCGCCATTATTAGGAATGCGTCCCAGCATCCCTGATGACGCGTCTTCACGGCAGCACCAACAGAATCATCAATGTGTCGTCGCAAATCAGTGACATTCCCCGATGTTGTGGAAGCAGCTCCACGCTAAATTTTAATTGTATATCTGTGTCTGAAACCTACTAACACTAGAAGTTAAGTAAAATGGTTACTAGCCCTATGGACTCCTGTCTGATATAAAAGTTTTCTATTCCACTCTAATTCTGCCAAAATAGTAGATTGAGGCTTGGATGCAAAATGCAGTCACGCCCTAAAATGAGACATATTGAAATTGCTTAACATTATAACTCAACTCAGACTGACAGTTATTGACTTAGCTTTTGAATACCACCCTTTTAATTCTGTCACCTGATATACCAGCGAATATTGTTTTATTTCGATTTTGTCTCTCTTGTCAACTTCTCGCTTACTACTACGTAAACTACCATGAGCAAGCATCCTCCCGCTACGTAACGTGCTACGCAGCGTACTACGCTCTTGCTACGCAATGTACAATTACTACGAAGCGTACTGGTCATTGCTACGCAGCGTACTACGCAATTTCTACGTAGCAGTGTAGACCACGATTAGAAAATGGTAATAATATTAGGTATGGTGGATTACTTTTGCCTGAATTTTAGTATCTAAATAATCAGGCAACAGGAAATGTATTGACTTTACATACGGTATGCATGCTGTACATGTAAAATACTGGTATTCAGCTGCATCCGGTTAGACTGGAAGCCGACCCCAACATAGTTGGGAAAAGGCTCGGCAGATGATGATACTGCATGCAGTGCTGTACATGCCGTAAATGTTTCATTGACCTATTGTGTATACACACATCTGACATTGATTGATTTAAAAGCGATTCTTGTTAACTACACGAATAAACGCAAGGCTGGTGTAGTATTTTTAGGGCATGAAATAACACAATAATTAGCGCTTAATACCTTTATATAAGGTTAGCATTTGCATGATTATAATATTTATCGTTAGTGTAAAATTATGAACATAGTTTATCACAACTATTTAACAGAATACCATGTTTACATTGCCGCCGTTCAGTCTTTCATTTAACAAGGAGTACATTATATGACTTAGTTTAATTACGTGTAGCGATACTAGGTTGTTGGTTATGTCTGTAGAAACGAGGGTTGATGCGAGAGGCGTGGCCGAAGTAAGGTGTGAGCTGCACTGGGTATCCACGTCGCTCATCAAACTTGCGACGTTCCTCCCAAAGCAGACTTTCTTCACGGTCGCGATCCTCTTCTTTATGATCACGATCTTCATCACGACCGCGACCTCTGCGGCCTTCATCACGGTCGCGTTTGTCATCACGTTTGTCATCGCGCTTGTCGTCACGTTTGTCATCCCGTTTATCATCGCGATCACGTCCATGACCTCTGCGTCCTTCGTCACGGTCGCGTTTGTCATCGCGATCATGCCCATGACCTCTGCGTCCGTCACGGTCGCGTCTGTCATCACCGTGTCTGTCTTCTTTGCGGTCCCATTTAGGACCATAGCCCCATCTGACTACTCCACCTTCGCGACCTCGGCTTTCTTCTCCACCGTGTTCATCATCCTCATGTTCTCCTTCTTCAACACCTTCGTCTTTGTCTTCCTTCTTTTCATCTTCGTCGTCTTTCTTGTCATCTTCATCTTTCTTGTCATCTTCATCTTTCTTGTCACCATCATCTTTTTTTTCATCTCTATCTTTCTTATCGTGGCGGTCTTTTTTATCTTTCTTGTCATCATCATCTTCTTTATCGTCCTTGTGGTCTTCGTCATTGTGGCCATGATGTTCAATTATGTGATGGTGATGGTCCGAGTAATGGACGGTAGCGCGGAAACTAAAAATAAAAATTGGAATCAAGAAAAACAAGCATTATTATTATGGCACAAATTCAGTAGTTCACACATTGATAGAACTGAGATAAAGCTGCATTTTTTTTATAATATTGATACTCGATAATTCTTTTATTAGAGCTAAGTACTACTGACCCGCTATGTTTGTCCGCGTGATACGTGACGGTGCGCTTGCGACCGTCGGGTTCTATCAGCCAGTACTCGCCCTTCACTTCGTCTCCCTTTCTTGACTCATGCTGACCTTTCTTGTCATGCGTATGGGGATCGTCCACACTGTATGAGAACTCGTATGATGGATACGACCACGCCTAGAACAATACAAATTTAATTAGATCGATGTCTACCGTGACCCAAAGTAAGTAAATTCAATGTACCGAGATGAGTATTCACTTAACCAAGTAAACTAGGTATAGTTGATTCTTTTCACTATTCACCTGACTGTACAGGCGCTAGTTAAAACTCAGAACCGAAAGTATTACATGACTCACGTATTCCTCATGATGCTCAGGCTTCTTGGAACCGATATGTGACAATTCACCATGATGCCCGTGGTGTTCCTTGTGACGTATTCTAATACGTTGTTCCGAAACCGCGTGATGTCCATCGCCAAGCACACACAGTGCTAAGCTTAGAAGGATTAGTGTCTGAAATTAAAAAGGTTATTTCAAAGTGATTGCTCCGAATGCTAAAAATCTTCAAATAAGTAAATGATCTAATTCCATTAAATGTAATCACTAGTATTAACTCTTTACTGAAATAAGATAATTCGATCGATATGGGTTAGCGTTCGACCTTTACGAAGCGTTTCTAAAATTAATGCTGCCAATACAACTATGTACATGGAAACTGAAATCGACCAATCGTTAGTTGTAGTTATGTAAGATTAAAATCTTTTCACGAAATTTTTTACTGTTTTGATAAATTGGAGCATGATTTTTTAAAATCAAATTCTAAATCTAAAAAGATAAAATCAAAATCAGATGTACGTACCTTCCGAATCATCGTGAACCTTCAGTGAATCCCTATACTGAATTGATATCTTTCGTGATCTCATGCAGGTATTTATACACATATCGTTTTGGTTTTAAACATCAGCATCCTGTAATACAATACACTTAACATCAATTATATGTGATTTTTTGCAGATTTTCTCGACTTATGGATGGGTGTGCCCTATCAATGCTATGAGGAGGAAACTTGATTTTCCAAAGACTAGTGTAAATTGTAGCGCGTGTTCTTAATATTTAGTTATAATTGTGTTCGTTTGCTGTAATTCTTTAGTATATTCTCCTCAATAGTAGGTATCATGATCATCATAATCTTTAATAAGCCGATATCGATTACTTACCGATCACTGTTTGACTTCATTTAAACGTTGCCTACGAATTAAAGAGAATTATTGAATATTAGGATCTATTAACACTTTAACGGGTGCTAATAAGCAATGTTTAATTTTATTTTGAATTATTGAAGAAGGAAATGGCATATGGACAGCTTAATGGCGCCGATTCCTTTGTTCACAAACTAAACTAAATTTAAGTTCAGTGCATCGCAAAGGACAGAAGATAAATATTAGTTTAGTCCTGTCAAATTGAGATACTCCATAGACAAGTTAGACATAAAAAAAATTGGCTACTACAAATACGTCAATTTACGTCAGGCGCTGACTAGTTTGACAGGACTAAACTAATATTTAGCTTCTGCCCTTTTCTTAATGAAATAGGATGGAAAAGATGCATTGAACTTAAATTTAGTTTAGTTTGTGAACAAGGGAATCGGCGCCACTATCCTATTAAATCAAGATAATCATTTACTTTTTGGGTCCCTTTTGAGTAAGGTGTAATCTATTGATTTCGAAGTGTTACCAAGTTATGACGATAGCTTAAACTTGAGAATATACTGAAGTTTCAAACTTGACAGTCTAAAATGTTTTTATGTTAAGTTATTGGGAATAATTCATGCATTTATTTTATAAAAGTTAGGAAACGCTAGTTTTGGCGCCTAGATAGATACTCGTAGCAAGCTAACTTGTTCGTGTGTGAAGTTACAATAACACTGTGTTTCTAGGTAGGTACTAGATATTTTTTTATTTATTTAACCTTTCGCACACAAAGGCGGAGATATTCCGTATAGAAAAAGAATTCTTCGTGTTATCTTTAAGATTGGAAAGGTGTTGCGAACGGCATACATCGGAGGTCACAGGTTCTAATATGGCTTTGAATAAAAGTACTAATTTATTAAAGATAATATACAATATAGTAGAATAGAATATGATATAGGAATTGTACGCCAATTTTTTTATTAATCTTATTTACAAATTAATATTCAGGGTACAACGTTACATAAGTATTTTAATACTCAATTGTTTTTGTAGTAAAGTGTTTTCATCCATGAACGGCTCGCTGGTGAAGCTTTTTTGCAAATCTGCTGTTATAAGTACATAGCGTGAACGTGGTATCAGCAGTGCGATTCTATAACCATCTCAACGTGAAAACTTAGGTGAAGTGAGCGTGGAGTGAGCTGTCATTCCAAAGTATGCTAGGGATTGACACTACTGACCACTCACATCAAGTCTTCACTTGAGTTTTCACGGTGAGATTTTTACAGAATCGACCGGCTGTTCTGTTATAATATTAATGTAATTAAGTATGATAATAATATTATTATAATAATAATAATAATATATATATATATAATATAATAATAATAATATTATTATCATACTAACAGAACTGATATCTCATTTGCATAATAGGTATATGTATATGGTGTATTCATATATTTCATCTTTTATTAAAGCCTTATTAGATAGATTTTCGAATTTTTTGATACCGTACTATTCAACTCGATTCAGGGTAAATTAGTCAGGAAATACCAGCAAATGTGAATCGCTTTATTGATTATGTGGTGGTTAGGTGTACCTATAGAAGACGTGTTGCACCGACCGGAAAGAAGGATATGGGAGAAGACGGAAGGAAAATATTGTACTGGTCATTATCGTGAGAACGATCACACGCTGATAACGGCCATGTGATCCCAAAGTTATTCAGTAAAATATTGTACTGATCATCGCTGTGTGAACGGGGCGGGCAGTAGGACGATACTTACATAGAGATGAGATGATGAAGAGAGCACCACGCGAGCATCAAATCCGTAACGGCGAATACGGCGATTCCGCATTGGCCGCATTATGAAGTATTAATGCCATCATGATTCCAGTGCAAAAAAGGGCAGAGCCATTGGTCATGTCTCTCTCTTACACTGGAATCATGATGGCATTAAATCGTCATAATACCGCACCAGTGCCTATTGTAAAGTCAATGTGCCTAGCCTTTTCCCACCTATGTGGGTCGGCTTCCAGTCTAACCGGATGCAGCTGCATACCAGAATTTTACATGGAGCGACTGCCTATCTGATCTCCACAACCCAGTAACTGAGTAATATGATAAGCCTTGACAAGACTGATTGTCAGACTTGTGGGCTTCTCCTCGTTACGGGTAGTCCGTAACGACTGTCAAAGAATTACGAACGACAGCCGGAACCAACGGTTACCTGCATTCCTAGGCACGGTGGGTTGTCGATATGTAATGGATGGACACCCATCCACGAACTGGCCGTGGAAAGCGTAGCTTAACCTTTCGATTGACCCGTGCGGCTGTCATAATCTAGCGACGAGCCAGCAAATATTTGACAATATTTATTGTAATAGATGGGATTGTTTTGCAGTCATAATTATTTCACATGTGTGTTTAAATTAGAAATAAATTCGACGGAAAAACAGTATGATCAAGTTAGTATTCCGTAGCATGTAGGAAAATACTTTCCGTCTTAAATGTTTATTATTTTTTCCTTGATTCTTTTTGTACTCGTTAAAGTACTGTAAGTTCACTAACTTTTTCCATATCACTTAAAAGGGTTGACTAGTTTTTTCCGGGATCAATTTGTCTTAGCTGATTCATTTCATTTTATTTTCTACTTTGTTCCTAGATCTCTTAAATCATTGTTATAATTATGTTCCTACAACTATTTTATACTTGGTATTTAGACATAAAGTTGGCCCAAAAGATACTTTTGCTAGCTATACTCCTGCAAAAGATGGCTTTATTTGGTTTTGGTTGGTAGTTTGTATCGTTGAATCATCATCATCATTATTATCATTTTCAGCCGAAAGACGTCCACTGCTGGACATAGGCTACCCTCAAGCACAGCCACTTCGACCGGTTCTCGCTATCTTCTATAGTTGAATGCCTCAACATTATTCCGTTTTAAAACCGAAGATATCAACGAGTACGTAATAGGGAATATTATTATGAGATTACCAGAATGTTTAGTGTAAGATTATAGCTACGGAACCTTCAACCACAAATAAAATACTTCATTAAAAAATTAGCGCTAATTTTTATTTGCGTACAAAAGCAGTATTTTACAATTATCAGTACAACGGGCGAAGAGTCAGTCTTGTTTGAGCAGCAGTCAGTTCTGGTCGTCCCAGTGACGTCACGTTTAAATGTGGTGGTGGGACAGATGAACATGATGATGAGGAGACGAATGGTGCACGATGGCGTTGAAACTGGAAGAATTAGAGACGTGAATGTGATGTGTGTAGGAAAACATTGGTAGATAGCGAACAGCCGATCTATTCTGTAAAAAACTAAATAACAGCCGATCGATTCTGTAAAAATCTCATCGTGAAAAGTTAGGTGAAGTGAGCTTAGAGTAAGCAGTCAATATTGTCCATCCCTAGAATTAGTTGGAATGACAGCCCACTCCACGCTCACTTCACCTAGGTTTTCACGGTGAGATGGTTACAGAATAGCACTACAGCTTGTAAAAAGAAGTGAAGACTTGGGTGAAGTGAGTTTGACAAAACAATAGTGACAATGCCTAACATCAGGCGGAATGATAGCTCACTTAAAGCTCACCTCACCTAAGTTTTAACGGTGATATTTTTACAGAATAGATCTGGTGTGCTTGGTATGCACCTGCTTAGATATTTTTCTCAGTTGTTATTAGATTCAAATTTGGTTGGCATCAAAAACAATTGATTAGAACATGTTAATGAACGACTTATTCTGTTTATCAGCGATATTGTTGTGTTAGTGTGTTATTTTGATATAGATAAAGAGTAGTGAATGTGATTTTAAAATACTATGATAAACTTGAGTCGATAGAATGATAATTATAACCATTCATTTAATCAGACGGTTCGGAACAATGCGATGAATAATTTAGAGGATAGCCATCAAACTTCTGACGGGTTCCGAATCTTGATAATCTAATACATATATAAAATTCTCGTGTCGCGGTGTTTGTTGCCAAACTGGCTGGACCGATTTTAATAAAATTTTGTGTGCATATCGGGTGGGTCTGAGAATCGGCCAACTTATAGGAGTAGGGTAGGAGTAGTGTAGGAGTAGGTTACGAGTAGGGTAGGAGTAGGGTAGGAGTAGGTTAGGAGTAGGGTAGAAGTAGGGTAGGATTAGGGTAGGAGTAGGGTAGGAGTAGGGTAGGAGTAGGGTAGGAGTAGGATAGGAGTAGGGTAGGAGTAGGGTAGGAGTAGTGTAGGAGTAGGTTACGAGTAGGGTAGGAGTAGGGTAGGAGTAGGTTAGGAGTAGGGTAGAAGTAGGGTAGGATTAGGGTAGGAGTAGGGTAGGAGTAGGGTAGGAGTAGGGTAGGAGTAGTGTAGGAGTAGGGTAGGGGTAGGACACCACGCGAACGAAGTAGTGGCGGGCAGCTAGAAATAATTTATATGGCAAAACAACGTTTGCCGGGTCAGCTAGTCTTCTTATAAGTTAAAGTTAGGAATAAATGTGTACATAGTAGAAGAAAAACAAATGAAAGACGAACTAGCCAAGAACAAAAGAGCCACGGGTTCAAAGTTAACATTATCGTTGCAATCTTACCCGGTGTGATCATCAGCCTTGTACTCGACCTTCCTGTATCTGCCGTCGGGCTCGATGAGCTCGTAGCCTCCCTTTACGACGTCTCCGTGGCGCAGCTCATGCTGGGACTTGACATCGCCCGTGTGGTGGTCGTGCACAGAGTATGCGAATTTGTATTCGGGGAACGCCTGTGGATGTGATACAATTGTATTGTTTAACGCGGATTGCACCAATGGAACTGAACGTTAATCATCACGTCTAAAGCGCGGTCAAGAGCTGTCAGTGTCAGTATTTCACAATAATGATGACACTGACAGATCTTGGACAGTTTCGATGTGCTGATCGCGTTTCATTGGTGAAATTGACACTTAGTGGCTAAGTTTCCAAGTGGTTGGCCGCTCTCACGTTTCGCTAGGTCAAAACCCAAAAGGGGGTAAACCTATCAACATTCATCGGGTGCAGTATCAAACTCCGAGATTTTTCTGACAGAAAATCTTTTCCAGGAATCGAACCAAGGATCTCAGAAACACAGTAGCCGCATTTGCGATTACTAGATCAACGAGGCAGTTGGTTATTTAGATTTGATTGATGTTTATTTAAATAGACAGTGCTCAATATTGGTCATGCTTGCCATTTAGTCTAATAGCTAGGAGACACTGTAAACTATTGGTTTAATCTTTGTTTGTTATTAAAAGTACTTCGCCCTTCGATCAATAATAGACTTCGCCCAAGAGCACTCTATGTACGCACAGTCACTTGTTTTGTTTAAAGGACATTCGCTTTTGTATAGAGAGATATAATTAGTTACACTTAACCAAATTCGATCTGCATAAAAATCACAACAAAAGATATAAAAGTCTCTAAATCTATATATATTGGTACTCACGATTTAATAAAGTCTCACGCCCGTAGTCAATTGGAAACTATTATACACATAATTTCATGACAATTATTGTTGATAAAAGCTTTTTATGTCCTTTGAGAAGCATACCTTTACATACAATGTTGGTAGTTAATAACTAGACTATGTATACAGGAAGTGGACGATATAATGTAACCGCAAACCTTTCGCTTGCTTCACGGAATATTTTACCGAGCAATTACTCCTCGGGGAGTTTGTTAAATAATTTATGTTTAATATTGGCAAGAAAGTTCTGGTTATATTCACGTAAATTATAGGTAAATGACATTTAATTATTAAAAACTACAAACGTTTTAAAATTGTAATATAATTTGGAATTACAGTTTGCAGGTCGGAGATCGATCTTTAGAGGACTGGTATGGTCATGATAATATGTAGGTATATATATCACAGAAATGATACTGCGCCTAGGGTCTAACAGTATAGGAGCGCAGATGCAGTGTCAAACGCACCATCATGAGCAGCCAAGTCTAATACAAGTATATGGGTGCAGTCATAAACGTTTCGATTCAATGGTTGTTTGTTTCTAAAAAAGTAGTGATGAATATAAACTTTAAATTATTGATTACTTCAACCATGTACCTATTAGGTATGGTAATACTCACATAATGGTCATGGTGCGGAATGTGTTGAATGGGGATAGGTTCAGGTACGTGGTGGTGAATCAGCGGCACGTGGTGGTGGATGGGGATCGGGATGATTGGCTGGTGATGGTGGATGGGTATTGGGTGGTGCGGCCCGTCGTGTTTCTGCAGCTCCTGGTGGGATACCGCCGGCTGGTGGTGATGGTGGTGGAACGGGAAGATGGCCTGGCAGGCAGACACCACCGCGAACAAAGTCAGCACCTGTTAGCGTATAAAATAATAAGTAGTTACGTGGAGTTCTGGTTCTTAGGCCTGATTGCACCATAAATCACTAAATGCGTTTTTATTACTTAGCCACGAGGCCCTCATTCTTAATAAGTAAAGATTTATCTTATAGCATACTGTTCTAGTTTTCAATTTTAATTAAGTACTGTAATCCAGTCAGAACCCTTTAATTTGATACTCAAGAGTTTTACGACTGGGCACTGCCAATTGCTTATAGACATTCTCAATGTATTATTGATATATCATTAAAATATCTATTACTATTATAATCACTTGATCTTTTAAAAGTTATTTTAAAATGCTTAGGTACTGCACCAGATGATTTGCATGTATAAATAAATTGATATTTTTAATAATTACAACCCCTCTATTTATAAACGTTGCTTAATGTTAAGTATTGATTAGCGACTGTTTAACCATTCATTTTTGACGTTTAAACGTCTCTTAACTTTAAGTAACGTTTATAAATAAACCCCTACAAGTTCACTAATTACCGTTTATTAATTATTATTTAGAGCACAAGTTTATTGAAATGATAGCCATAGTTATTTAAATACTAAACGTTTTTATGCCTAAGTTAAGGCAAGGCTAATCCTAACTAATACATAATTATGATAAATGCGAAAGTAAGTTTGTTTGTTTGTTACCTGAAAAGGTAATCCGCCTAATCCGAATAATTTGCATATACGTTGTTAGGGGTATAGAAAAGGACATATACCTATATCCCATACCATATACCTTTCATCTAGAAAAAAAAAATACTGTTCCCGAGGAAAAGAACAATAATTTTCGACGCTCACAATTGCTTTAGGACGGTAGATGGCGCTACGTGTCTTTCGAATCATGATTGAAATATGACCCGACTTTCAGAGCAGTATTCTAATAAAAAGTACTAGGCTTGCATGAATTCACGATAGCATGTGAATCATTAGAATTATGCTTTTAATAGGATTTGGATGAAATTTGGCACACAGATAGTTTATTATAACCTGGATTAACACATAGGATACATTTATCCCGGTAATACGTTTCTGTGGGATGATTTCCGACCTCCACGCGGGCTAAGCCGCGGGCAAAAGTTCGTTAAAAATAATGGTGTTATATAAACATGCAATTAGAATTAAATAACTTCAATCATAATTTTTATGAGTTTTATATTACCTATATAAAAGAAGATATGAAAATAACGAATAGCACACACAGCTTTAACAATTATAATCGTATTTACTAGAAACAAACATTGTTTTTGGGAATGAAAAAATGCGAAATGTTTGTAAAATAAAAAAAATACATATTTATTACTATAACCATTTTAATATCCTATTAATTCTTAACCAAAATAAAATCAACAGAAAATCGAACCACTATCAATGATTTTAACAATAACTTTTTAGAAAGAAAGAATAACGTTTATTTGGACTCAGTTCGTCAAAAATACAAATATTTAACAAAATAAAAAAGTGAAAATAATGTTTTAACTACAATAGTGTGTGCCCCATGGCGGCGTCAAAAAGGTTCATTTCAGTATTAATGCATGACAGATGCTGTCAGACGTTGGTTTTCTAATGAACCTTTTACGGACAAAACACACAAAATTTACACTCAAAATTGTCCCAACTCTAATTATTGAAATTGAAAGCATAGTACGTAGTAGGAACTTACTTTGGAAATCATTTTAAAAATAAACACGAATAACTAACACTTAATATGCTCTCGACATGAAAACGTACAGACAATACTGCCTCAGGCTTTGGTTCATTAGTTTATATAGAGGTTTTAATTGTGGGAATTATTAGAGCAAAAATCCATTGATCAATTTCTCAGGGTTTGCTAACCGCCCTATCGTAACGGTGGAAGTATGCACTTAAGTACATATATCGTTCAAAGCCGTCCGTCCGGTGCAGCGGATGTGAAGTTAAAAACGAAGCCAAAATTATTGCAGTAAACACTTTTTAACAAAAAAATTAAACCGCCGATAAAACTGAAAAGCAAAAAATAATAAACCTTTTTTATTTAACCTTAATAACTAAGTTCTGAAACTAATGTAAGTATACCTAAGTAATTTTGAGTCGGTGCCAAACAATTAATAAACAAAGATCACTAAATTGCCTTAAATTTAAACGGCGCCGACTAAAAATTATTTAGGTATACTTACATTAGTTTAAGAACTTAGTTATTAAGGTTAAATAAAATAGGTTTATTATTTTTTGCTTTTCAGTTTTTTCGGTGGTTTAATTTTTTTGTTAACAAGTTTTTATATTATAATTTTTTGTGGCTATAATCTACTAATTGTTTGCCAAAGGGCAGGCATATGTGGCACTGAGTATAGTTATAATAATAATACACAACTCAGCATTCAAATCTGTGAGTAAATCACCCCTATTTTCCCACCCTTAGGATTGGAATTTTTATGGAAATTTATATGGAACCAACTTTGGGGTATACCCTTTCCATTTAAAAAAATAATTATCAAAATCGGACTACGCTGTAAAATAAAAAGTTATGCGTGGCCATACATTAAAAAAAATAAAAAAATATACGCGTCGACTTGAGAACCTCCTCCGTTTTTTTTCGTCGGTTAAAAAGGTGTCGGATTCTTTCTACCCACAAAATAGACTAAAACCTTTCATCATCTGCCTAGCTTTTCCCAACTATGTTGGGGTCAGCTTCCAGTCTAACCGGATGCAGCTGAATACCTGACCTCCACAACCCAGTTACTTGGTAATACGATACCCCTAGGTAAGACTGGTTGTAAGACTTTCGGGCTTCTGACGACCCATAAAGACTGACAAGATCCACGAATCACAGCCGGGACCAACGGCTTAACCCGCTTAACGTGCTTTCCGAGGCACGGAGGAGTCTTGGTTGACTATAAATCATTCTTTTGATTTATTTTGTGATCTGCGAACGGTACCTAAGCAGCAACGTAGAACCATAGACTACTTTTCATTTAGCTTAAACTTTTTCATTAGTACAAATATCGAATAGTGTGTTTTCCCAGTACCGGAAAAACAAAGGAAACTCAACGAAACGTTACGAATTAAGTACAACTAAAATATATCCGTGTTTACGTTACTTTAGCAATTTATAAACTACTTTGTTGTCTTTAGTATAACTAATTTGACAAGCGTTGATTTCTTGGTCCACCTTTTCAATTTCGTTCGAGCGAATCGTGGTATTAAAGTTAAAAGAATTCAAGTTTCATGGCATTGTTGGTACAGTTATTAACGCATTTTTAAACAATTTGTTTCGATATTAATAGCATGTTATTATGTGTTTCGTTGGGTAAGGCATTTAATCGCTTTCAATAAAACTAATGACCTCATAGGGTGTTTCCTGTTCGGAAGGACAAATATGTATTCATTGATATTTTAGGTTTATTCCTGTGATAAGAATCTTAGGATTCTTTGCCTAGTTTGGTACATTACTGCCTTTCAGTTTTCTCATGTGGAAATAACTTTGGACCTCAGCAGATAAGGAATTTATTGTAAAATTAATGGATAATAGAAATTAAAATTATAATCATGCCATTTTATTTTTTATTTTTAATACGTTGCCCTACAAGAGGAATTTCTCCTGTATCGTGGGTACGTTTACAAACATTTAAACTCACATACACAAACAGCCGTTGGATGCCATTGGACATTATTGTACTCTTATTAGATATATTGTAATGTTTAGCGTGTCAAATGTACTCCGTCTCGTCGTCGTGTATGTGTCTGACACTAAATTATTAACTTAAAGAGCAACACTGTACCATATAATAATTATGATTTAGGAAGCGAGACTGGGATCTCAGGTAGAACGCATCATTGGCTTTGGCATGTACCTGATTTTAGAACACCTCCTCATCTGCCTAGCCTTTTCCCAGTTACTGGGTAATACGATATCCCTTGGTAAGACTGGTTGTCAGACTTTCAGGCTTCTGACTACCTGTAACTACTGTTAAAGACGCACGAATGACACCCGGGACCAACGACTTGACGTGCTTTCCGAGGCACGGAGTGGTCTCATTATGTAAAGACGGTCACCCATCCGTGGACCAACCGCGGCAAGCGTAGCTTAACCTGATCGATCGACCTGCACGGCTGTTATTATTTAGCCACGGACCCCTCGCATTCAACTTAAACAATTATCCAATAGCAACTTCAACAACTTACATGATGACAGCATATTTTCTGCAGCATGCTTACTGACATCCATATTTTAGAAGTATTTTGCTATTGCTACCTATTTCCTAATTCGGTATGCAACTTAACATGTAAGTACTTAATTCTCGAATATGTCTCATTGTCGCGTTTCTTTCTCACATTCCCACGTGAACACAACATGCGACAAATCTTCTTGAGTAACACTTTACAATGGCTTAGCGTTGACACTGTTTTTGTTAATATACCTAAACGCTAAGCAAATTTTAATTTATTGTTGTTCAAATTTTCCTGGAATGTAACATCGTTTTGGCTACATGAACATTTTTACTTTTTATTTATTTATTTAACCATGTAACCAGACAATAACAAAAAAATATTAATATGAAGCAGAACTTATGTTCTCTAACTAAATGACCACATCGAACTATATCATGATAATCATATCATGATTTAGTACGATGACGATGGGTTAAGAAAATCACTCTTTAGGAGACCAGCAGGATAGTTGCGTAACATACCATCAGTAGCAATGGGTTTTTTTTTGACGTTCAAAAGTGCCTTTTATGTGCCTATTTGAAATAAATGATTTGACTTTGACTTTGACTTTTAATTTTGACAGTTCAACTACCTACATTCATTGCGTTATTTACGTTGTTGAGCGTCTGCTCATCCATTGCTTCATATGTTCGATAAATGTAGACACATTTATATCCAATAGCAATATCCTTGAAAATGATTCAGATTGTGATTAATAGTGTGTTACGCAATTAGGGTGCAGGATTATTAATTATCTACAAGTTTAGACTGGTATTATACTGTAAAAGAAATGCGCGGATGGTGATCACCGGGGTGGTTTTAGTGAGGTAAAAATCCCACACTCCCCGGGACCTCTCCCCGGAGGTCGGGTGCCTTTCGAAAGTTTCCCCCGGAAAAAAAAAAAAAAAGGTACCATATATTGACTGCACCAAACTGTAGGTAGCAAATTACACTTTTAAAACAATAACATTATCAAGATTTTGAAGTTTGAACTAAACATATACCACTTTATTCATAAACGTTGCTTAAATAGTGATTGGCGACAGTTTAACTATATATTTTTGACGTTTTAACGTCGCTTAACTTTGTGCATAACTTAACAAGCTATGCTTAGAAGTCGGTCTGTTGTTCTAATTCGACTGATTTTATTTTCTTATGATTGGCACAGTGACATTCAATCATTTTATTGGTGCAATTACGTCTAAACGCGGGTCGCTTTATGTCCTACAATGATTGGTTGCACTGTACTTGGGACATTAACCTTTTTCCTAAGGCTAAAAAGTACTTCGATTATCAATCATGAAATAACGACATAATTGATATGCTAAATGCCCAATAATATGATGTACCTACCAACATAAATGTTATCGTCGTTGTTGTTGTTGTTATGTTGTTGTTGTTGTTGTGTTGTTGTGTTATCTCTCCCATACCTAAATCAGCGAACAGTTAAATAATGCAGTAGGTAATGTCTTAATAAAGTCTGATAGAGTGACGCCAGCACATTAAGCTACTAGAATGTGTCAAATTTCTTTAATACATTTTCAACTTTATCGTTAAAGCATTAAGGTTCAAGGTTGATTGGGAAAATTTAACAGTTTTGGGTAGGGTGACCTGCTGGCGTCTGTACTTACAGCTTTAACAGCCAATAAAAAATCAATTACGTTTAATATTATTGAAAAGGTCGTGACTGCCTCGTTAGTTTAGTGGTGGTAAGCTCTTCTGCTGAGCATGAGGTCTTGGGTTCGATTTCCGGGTCGGGCAAAGTGTTATTGAGTTTTTCCATCTGCAGTTACTCAGTAGCATCCCGGAGCCTGGATTAGTGTCCGGTTAATGGCAATAGGCTCGCTCCCTATCACACGAGAGTAAATCATAACTGGCGAAATGTGGGTGTACCTACTCTAGGCGCACCTCTGCCTTACCGTCGTGGAATATCGGCGTGATGTATTGCGTCATACTGTTTAAAAAGATTAGTATCTTATTTTGGTATTTATTATCTGTGCTGCATTTGATTCGTAACAAAGATTGATGATTAAAATCAAATGTAATTTGAACTAGGTAGATATCATGTGTAAGGGCAACCTATTTTTTCGTAACTCTTAAAATAACACACGAGACAAGTCCACCTTGTCCTTAATTTAATTTTCTTACTGTGATAGCGTATTAAATTACTTTATAATGCTGATAATAATATACATAGCATGGCTATTTAAGTGAAATGAGTGTTCATGTTTGGTGGTTTTGTTTTGTCGAGGACTGTTATTACTCAGCGCAAACGAGCCGTGTTACTCAATACGAACAAAGCCACACTAGTACTTATAACACTGTTACACTTAAATCGTTTTCAGGTCAATGTCTAACCAAGGAGGTAGTGGACGGTCCGTCGACGCCACCGACCGTTTACAACACATAAACAAGTGAATATCGCTATCTTTATTAAAAATCTATTTTGTGTCAGTATTGCACGTGCTCGTGGCCCAACTTTCCCCGATTCTAATCCACTCTACGATTGTCAGATGTTTTCTGTGTCAAAAGCTACTTAAAAATATGAAGTGTCATTGCGTGCCTTCCTAGAAGATTGCGTATTGTTAAAGATATGTAAAGATTAGGTCAGTTAGGTGACACTTAGATGTGTGTAATGCCGAATGCTCTAGAAGCTAATAATTATGACCTTAACATCTTATGTTTACTTTCTACAAAAGGTTATTGCCCAACAATAGATTTTTTTCAGTTTACTTTCAGATTTAATTTCTGTACTTTTGTTATCCAAACTTTGCAACTAACGTACGTGATACGTGCCTACCGTAAATGGTTCTCAGAATTTACATGACAGATTCATTTTCGAGTTTAATTACTGTTACAATTTACAAGGTTGTAAATGCAATTAACAATTCAATTAGGTGCAGTTTATGTATTTAGTGGGCTTCTAAGTCCGGTAGCATCAATTACAGAGCATGACAACTTAAATAAACCGAGTTACAAATAGTTGAGTTACAGTATAATTAGAAGGGAATTCCCAAATCGTTTAGAATAGACCTATATGACAAGGGTGCAGAGACCCTTTGAGTTTCTACGATTTATCAACATTACATTTTTTGAAGTGAAAACTTCTTTAGCGGCGGCGTTGTGCACTTTTGTTGTGATGGGTAAAAAATTTTAAACTCGCGTCAGGACACGTGACCTGGGCCCGTATTCCCGTAACTTAAAACGTTCAAAATCTAGTCGCAGTCTCATCTCGTCGACATTATACGTAGTTTTGACAGATTGAGACTGAGATCGGACTGTGAACGTTCTTAAAAATACGACAATTACCCCTTTTTTTTTTTTTTCTGGGTGGGAAATCATCAAATGACTCCTCCCGCTCTGGGCGGAGCAGAAGGGAGTGTCAGACTTTTACTGACTAAAACCCACCCGTGTTCCTTCAGTTGCCTGTGCCAGGGGCCACGGTATCTCTTTCGAACAACCCGTAGCCCCGGCGGCATCGGCCCTAGCGGACCCCGTCAGTTCGTGCTGACAGCTCTTTGAAGCGCGCGTGGACCACAACGCGCCGCCGACCCGGGCCTGGTCCTTACCGGGCGGCGAGTTGCCCATAACTCGCCGCCCGCAAGCCCGCGCCTACGGTGGCCGGGAGTCGGCTGTTGACTCCCGTCCAGGGCGTCTCCTGCGGCGGCTAGGAGCGCGAGGGTGCAGCGATTGCCTCTCCCTCGCGCGCTCCGCCTCCTCCTTCGCGAGCATTACTGCTTCGCAGAAGGAGGTGACGGCCTCCCATTCACTCTCGCTCCGGACCATGGCCTGTATGAGGGCCGGACGCGAGAGGTCGCCGCCGCCGATCGTCGCCAAGAGGACACGGCGGGGTCCCGCCCAAGCCTGGCAGACCTCCACCGTATGCTCCACCGTGTCTTCCGGGCGATCCCCACAGTGGTGACACCCTGGCGTTTCCTCCCGCTTTATCCTGAACAGGAACCTCCCGAAACAACCGTGTCCGGTGAGGACCTGCGTCAGGCGGAAGGTGAGGGCGCCGTGGCGCCTCTCTAGCCACTCCTCAAAGAGGGGACTTATCGCCGCAATTGTGGCGTGCCCAGCGCTGGGTTGCGACAATCGCACTCTCCATGCCGCTATGAGATCACGACAATTACCCCTCTCATCGAAAATTCGTAAGACGGAGGGAGAGTAGAAATGAATATGGTATTTTACCACATAAATGATAGTACTTTTATACTGATAATTAAAGCAATTCGTGCAAAATTATTCCCTAACCATTCCAAAATATCAAAAATGCACAACGTTAATTTTCACTTCTGCCGGCACTCCCGAAGTGCAACCCGTTTTTTTATTGAGAATTCTTTGTTTATATGGTTACTTTTTAAATTATATAAACTTTAGTAGGACGGCTGGCGCCGCCGAGGCTGGTTCAGGAAGAGGTGGCAAGACGACCTAGATGAGTACCGCAAGGGTTGGATCGAAGTGGATCTGGAAAAGGATGCCTAGAAGAATTTGGGGGAGGCCTTTGCTCGCAGTGGGACAGTGGCTAAGGCTAAGCAAAAAAGTTTATTCAGATAATGTCATGTCCAGAAAACCATTTTCTCAAACGACGACACGGTTGGCGAAGTGGCTGAGCGATCGACTGCTGCGCTGCGTGTCGCGGTTCGATTCCCGCACGGAACAAATATTTGTATTGCCTACAGGTAGTTGTTTCGGGTCTGGCTGTTTGTGTATGTGAGTTTAAATGTTTTTAAACTCACCCACGATACAGGAGTATTTCCTAGTGTGGGGCAACGTTTCTTAAAAAAAACTCAACATGACGCATATTTTATGCAGTGATGAAGTAACAAAGTAATTAAATCAGCTCTATCGCTATGCACGACGCGTAAAATCATAATTGTTGGTAATTTCTTAGCCCAAGTACTAGTACGAGTACCTATGACTGCGTGGGAATATTTGTGTATATGCGGCAAATGTAGTACCTACATAGCGGACACTATTGCCCTCGATTAATGTTCCGTAGCATTGCTATGATATGGCATTTGAAAAATTGGATCCAATATTTGTTGAAATTTTTGACTTGGTGGGACATTAAGTTCAGTAAACATGAGGTCGAAACTTTCTAATAATAATCCCCCCCCCCATCCCCATGTACAATCACGTGAATAATGTAAATTTAAATTAAATAAATAAATAAAATTGTTATGATTTGATATGTAAGCAATTAAGCATTCTGTTCTATTGCAAAATTATCTAGCTATGAAAGAGCGGAGTCTTCTAATACAGGGTTTTTCTTTGCTGAAAAGGAGGCTCCAATCATCACCTTGTTGTTCTGTTTTGGTTATGAAATAAATGATTTTTAATTTAATTTAATTTTGTAGACAGACGTACATATAACTTTTCGTTAATATCGTAATTTGGACTGTAGCGTGTGTTACCTACTACGGTCAATATTAAACAAAAAACCCAATACATATTAATAGATGTTGTACAACATGGGTTTTTCAACATTACACTTAAGAGTAAATAATAGTAATGTACCCAAAACTGAAACGGATGTGATTGGTCTTTCGGGCGTTGCCGCGACGAATCACGACCGCGACAACAAATTAAACGAGTAAACTATTGAAAAACCTTCACACAACGGCCCACAGTGAATAAAAAGAGTATATCCTAAACATGTTCGCTACCAATTTTGTTTTAGGTAATTACTGAGACTAATTGATTACAATATTTAATCATAATTATAATAACCGTCGTAACAGAAGTCATTTTTAAAATCGAAGGGCTTTATACTTCTATGGATTGAGGTCCAGTAAATGTCATAAATGATTATGTATGTACCTCTGCACTCCTCAAGCACCTCAGGACATGCACGTACAAGGCTACCAGAACAATCCCAGAGCCCGGAAGATGGTCAAGATCCCTACTAGCACTTACTGGAATACTTCCTTCCTCCGAGCACGTTTGCTCTTGTGAACCTCCACTTAAGGCTAATCTCTGCACTCCTCAAGCACCTCAGGACATGTTGCCCCCCTGTCGCTACGTCTCTATGTGCTAGCTACAGTGTCCGGCTGGTAATGAGATTTTGGGTTTGTAACTGAGCCATTGGTACTGTTTTTCAGTTTGCTCCAAGTTATATAAAACGAAAATTGTAGGTAATCGATTTCCTTATTCCGTCAAAATCCAAGATAATCTCATATTTTTTAGCCTACCCTCCAGGTTATGGAACACAGTAATGTCCTGATTAGGTACTAAGTTCCCTCATGCGACAGGAAAAGCTTTGTTCTTACTGTGACTACTTAGACAGAGGATCTTGGTCCTCATCTCTGGCTTGCTTTTATTGACACTTTAGTGAACACTGATGAGGAACAGAGCTTCCGCCTGTTTCTTGCCTGGTTCATTATTGAGTGTGCAAGTCACCCCCAGCCATTTTATCCGTGAATATTACTTAGCACTTATTCACTTACTTATTCAGCATCCCTCATACAGCACACAAAGATGAAAATCTTTGTTCTCACTATGACTACCTAGACAGAGGATCTATTAACAATAGGTGTTGTGAGCTATTTAGTATTTTCCTCGAATACTATTGTGAAGGCATGTGTCTTCAGCAATACAGTTCGACAATCCTTTTGTTATTTACTCTGTGATTTATTTGAGTTTCTTAAACAAATTTTCGGAGCGTTCTATTCAATATTTTCTATGCTCCATACTAGGAATGTATACCGTGATAGCGTTTACAGACTTAAATCTAACATGCATACTAAGATCCAGATAAACTGATAGTTAAACCAATATTTAGCCTTTGCAGAAATTGAACCTGCGACCATTCACGCAGAAAGCAAAAGCTAGTCTATAGTCCTCCAGACCGAATTACAGCCATGGCGGGGGTATCACATAAAAGCTAATCTACTGCGCTAACCATACCATGAACCGTGTATGATTTATATTATTGAGATTGGTCCTTTAAACACCTACAGTATGTGTAAATAATTAATTATAATGCAATTGTATAACTGATTATTCCATTACCAATACAATTCCAAAGCACGGCAAGCACACGAACCCCAGCATTCTCCGACTATCGGTTGAGAATTGTCATGAATGAACAGAAATGGACACCAATCCCGCGACACGAAACAATGCAACACTAACTTTAGCTCACGTTTGTACAATAAGTTACGTTCACACTGCAGACAATAACACTTAAAGTACTTGAGTGTACCTGAGAAAAGTGTTTTATGTTTGGTACATTCACATTTCAGTTGCTAAATAAATAAACGATTAGTAACAAGACCTAAATCGCTTCGTCACGTAAGTGAACTGCAGTTTCTGGGTTTGGTGCAAATAATAAAGAGTATTCTTATCTATTGTACCTTGGTCTCTCCAATCGTTTTTCTCAATATATCGAGAGTCATAAAAAGGTGGGTTTAATGCGCTTTGGTCGCCTTTAAGACAGACAACAACGTCATTTGGTTGGATTGGGAGCCAACCCTGAAATTATATGAAAAATATAAAAGCAGGATGGAAACGTAAGTATACGCGGATGTTGGAACCTACTTTGTTAGTTACTTGTTGGATTCACAACCGTACATAGAAAATTACCAATTTTTTTTGAAGATTTTGTGTTACTTAATGAGTCATTCTCTCCTGTTTCTTAAATAAGGAGCTTGTCATCCTATTTCGACAAATTCATACTGCTATAAACATTCCCACACTTATAATTGTATTAAATAACACATAAGAGACGACCTTGTATAATTACTATCTTTTAGCGTAGATTTCATCTCGCAGTTACGACATCTCGCCTCAGAATGAACGCGGCCTATGTCACGCGTAGCTTCGCCGCCTCAGATCATTATCTCGTGGGCCCAAGGTCGCAGCCACTCGAAAGGTTCAACTAACCCAAAACGTGATTCACCCCATTCCCTCACTTCAGAGTAAAAACTTCAGGAAGTTATTTATACAAAGGACAGGTCACATTTTTCGGTGATTTGATACGTCTGTTGTATGTCTGTCGTAATCTGTTGAATTGCAATTTTTTACAACGCAATTTTTTCTATTTGTTGTACATACATATTCCAAAATGGTTTTGCGAATTTGAAACAAAGGTAATTATGTAAAAAAGATAAGAATACGCATGAAAATGAACTAATTATGAATGTACAATTGTACACTATACTTTTGCTATTCAAATTTTGCATATCTTTGTTCTAATGTTTCAAACAGACCCTGAGTCTAATGTTCGACAAGAAAAGAACAAAGCATTTTTGTTATGATTGTCAGATTCTACGCCTATATTCATATCAATTCACATCGGGGTTACTTTGGTTTATTGACGTACGTCCTGACGTCAGCAAAACTTGGGTAAATACTCTGAATTACTTTAATTTATCTCATTACCTCTAATATCATTACCTACTGCGGAGGAGTTGCGGACACCAACCCGTCTTACCAATATGTACAACCAAGTATATTGGTAATTTTGATTTCTATTTCTCAGTAGTCATTCCCTTTTTGGATCAAAATGATCGTTTGTTCATGTATTTTGTCGTAAAGCTGAATTAATAAGAACAAAACTAAAAACGTTTGACACAGTAGTTTATTGTTAGAAATCTAAGTTGTCTAATTGATTCATTGAGTTATTATTACAACTTTTCAGCATATTGGATTCAAACAAATGTTTCAGACTCTTGAATAGGCTTTTGTCATATTAAAATATGCTAGTTTCCTAAAAAAATCTAATTAGTCCGCCAGTTAGATTATCAAAAAATATTGGACCCGTATTTTTTCTTTTGTCAATTATATAAAATGGTGAAGATATCGCCCGTTAAAGTTCCGCGTGACGTCACGCCTTGCTACACTTTTTAGCATGGCGTGACGTCACGACCCCCACTCCCAAATTTTGACGCGCTTTATCTTTGTTCCTTTTTGTTTGATTGACAAAAGAAAAAATACATGTTCATTATTTTTCGATAATCTAACTGACGGACTAAATATTATTTTTTAATAATTATTTTTTTACCTAGGAAACTACCCTATTACTTGAGCAAACAAAGGAATATAGGTACGGTTCCTGACTATTGTTTACAACGCTGATGCACACGATAGGCACACATCATGCAGGTGATTGATCACCGGTAGCCCGGTGTCGAAACATAACCTTTATTGAACCTATATGTGCACATTTTCGTAGACAATTGTGGCAATTTATATCATTACGATTTACACATAATGGGATTTTGTTTGTAGGCTCACAAATTGGCAGTCGTTATAGTGATTGCATTTAAATTGATGTCATTTATTGCAGAAATTACCCTTATGAAGGGATATGTGTACCTAACCTAACAAATAGAAATGTACCTTGTCACTACAAAATTGCGAAAATTGTAAATTGGCATACGTGGTAACAATGCAATGGTCCTAGTTATACAAATTACCTTGCATTAAAAGACAAAGATGCAATAACAAAAAAGGTGCGTTTTTCTAGGTCGTCGCGCAGTAGCTGGGGCGGTGAAGAATTTTGCGCAACTCTCCATACAATGTTCTGTAATTATCGCACCAAATCACCATTGAGGAATGTGCGGGCGCCTTCGTCCGTCAGCACGCAACCAACTGCGCGTGTCCACATAAATAACCACAGTAATTATTTTGAGCCAATGTCTTACTATTCAAGGGCATAATCGAAATTAATTGTGCTCAATGCATTTATTTGTTACCTAAGGGCAGGTACCGTGTAATCTGTAGTAGGAACTTAACTTGTTGAAGTGTTTGTATTGCTTTTATTGCGTTCCGTGATAGGAGTCAGTCATTTGATTTTCTGTGTTGTACCTAATATCGTTACTGAGACACTAATTGCTTTTTTATAGCAAATGTTTAAAGTGAAGCTGTTCTTTTACCAGTGTAGTTCATTGAAGGGCTTGAGCAAAGTAGGCCTAATGCTATAATAAGCTTAAAGCTTTCATGTCATCAATGCATTGGACATCTTTAACGAAAGGATATTTTACAATGAAACCAAAAATTGAAATTCAGCAGCTGAGTATTTTATTTACATTCGAGTATAAATTCATATCTTCATATTTACACATAAATATCACATTCAGTCATCCGTCATCATATCACACGAGTGAGCTAGAGTAGTTGTTTAGTAGTGGAGGCCATGATGTCCGTGCGCGAGGGGGGCGACGGCGTAGTGCGCGAGCGGAGCGGCGTGGACCACTGGGGCAGCGTGTAGCACGGGGGCAGCGTGGACCACGGGGGCGGGGTGGTGGCCGGGGGTCTTGTGGACCACAGCGTTGAAACTGGAATGAGAATTCAATCGTTATAGTACCTGGTCGTCCAATTATGCTTCTATTTTATAAAATTGTTAGTCGTGTCTTTGGCTGTTTAACAGTCTAGGCTAACCTGAAGGACTTAGTTACCCTTTGCTTCGTGCGTTATAGCATAAAACCTTAATGATAATATGTAATTATGGCCTTACCCATGGTGGTCGTCAGCGGTGTATTCTACTTTGCGCACTGAACCGTCAGGTTCGACCAGGGAGTAGCTTCCGTGCACGGCACCACCGTCGCGGCTCTCGTGCTGGGACTTGTGATCACCGGTGTGAGGGTCAGCCACGGAGTAAGCGTAGTCGTATTTGGGGTGAGACTGAAATACAACATTTTTTGTTAATTAATCGTGGTTTTGCCGCTATTCATTGTTATGAAAGGAAGACAGAATGACTTTAGGATATCCGTATGGTTGGTAATACTCACCTAATTGTAGGCTGAGACCTTGTTTATTATCAGTTACCAAACTAGTGAGGAATTGTTATCAGTTACCAAACTAGTGAGGAATTGAATGTTATACTCACGTATTCGCCATGGGCGATGGCGATGGGGGCGGCGTGGACTACGGGGGCGGCGTGGACAATGGGGGCAGCGTGGACTATGGGGGCAGCGTGGACGAGGGGGGCGGCGTAGTGGGCCGGGGCGTAGTGGGCAGACGCGTAGTGCGCAGGAGCGTCGTGGCGGACGATGCTTTGGGAGGACACCGCGCTGTGGTGCAGCGGCAGGAGACCAGCGCTGGCGGCAGCCAACACGGCGCTGAGGGCGAACACCTGAACACAAAAAACACATTTAGAAATTCCCTTTTGATATTTAAATTCATAAATAAATTTTGAAATATTACTGTGATCTTACTTTGGTGAACATTTTCCACTAGTTAATCAGAGCAGGTGACTGATACCATTATCGGTCCGGAGTGTGACTTTTATATGAAAAGCAAAACGGAGCCGTAGTCCTGGCTGTGGTGGGGAGTGCGGTCACTGCAGTTCCGTAACTTTGACACCGCGAGGTCGTTGGTTACTCGCACACATAGGCCGGTTATAATTCACAGACAATCGCCTTCCCGCGCCGCCTGTGGGCGCCCTGCACATAGCAAAGCTGACATTATCTCCAATATCGATGTTGCGTGAGTAATTGTGGTAATCAATCTAGTTTTTATTGTGACTTGGACTAGAGGAACAATGGCAACATTTGAGTGATTCGAAGACATTAGTTTGCACATTACGTATGAAGGTTTTCGTTAACAGATCAATACTCATTATGAAACCGTATTATTATCTTAAAATGTTCCAAACCGATCATGTTTGTGTTCTTAAACGGCCTTTGATTAATAAATTGAGATACTGTCAGAAAAGGTGTAATTAAACCCAAAGCGTTCCCAACCTATTAGCTTAAAAAGTTTCTACCTCAATTTAAAACAATGCTTTAATATACGAGCAAGACTAGATCTGTTGAATAATAGCTTACTAAACCGCATTTAGACTATCGCATCGAGCATCTCCTAACACGAAGAGTGTGAAACACACGCAACAGCAATAAACTGTAATATCACAGCAACATTGTTTGTATAAACCTGAATTGAAAAACATTGCCACACATGAATTTTAATTATTCACGACAGTTGAAATTTGATTGCTTCAAATTATCGACTTGGTGTTATTATTACAGCGAGTATGTAATTGCGACAAAGTAATATCGAATGCACCGGGTTCAACCACATGGCGGTCAAATAATAGTAGTGGGGTAGTATTTAGTTTCCTAACCGATGCTCGTAACGCGATCACAGAGACTTGATATCATAAATTAAGTGTTGTTGTAACTAATAGACCCATATTAGTTAACAAAAAAGAATTTTGATAATAGCTTAGCTAGGCCAAACACGCGGTTGAGCAAAGCAATTTCAGTACTTAATTAGGTATAAACTAAAATCACTTTTGATAATGATCACTGTTTAATTTTAAGTACTATATTTTTTAGAAGCACCTGTCGATCCATCATTAGATAATCCAACATTAATTCACTGTTGACGTTAAACCCCTTTTACACTACACGTTATTTAGGGCCCGATATTTAGGTGATGTCTTTTTTTAATAGGGACTCTTCCTCCCTTTCTCTTATTACACCATCCCAATTTAGGGAAAGGGTCCCTGAATATCGTGTAGTGTAATAAGGGTTTAAGGGTTAGTGTAAGTGATTTTGGGAAATTACGATGTTGAATTAATATACTTACACAGTTCGAAAAACTTACTTAGCAGTAGTTACTGTCCACTGCTCGCTCATAAGAAAAACACGAGGCAGTAGAGATTTTTTTTTGTAATTCTTCTGTTTATAGGGTCAAATGATTAAATCCGAAACCTATTCAGATAAGCAATCTCTCTATTGTACTGCAGGTGTTAAGATCGTTTCTTTAGTCAAAACGTAATAACGGATCACGAAGGCAGACCTGAAACCTGCACCACAATTTTAACACACATCATAATCAGACTATAATGTGCACTGTTGGTACACAGGCCTCTTCTCTATAAGAGGGTGGGCTGTAATACTCCTTCTGCGAAGCAGTCATGCTAGGTGGCGGGATGGGTGAGGGAGAGATCCTCACGCCTCAGCCACCGTGGGAGACGCTCCGGGCGTCGGTAGCCGCGTGACGACTCCCGGCCACCGTAGGCGCGGGCCTGCGGGCGGAGAGCAATGGGTAGCTTTCCGTCCGATCAGGACCAGGCCCGTGCCGGACGGCGCGTATGTGTTCCACGCGCGCCTCAAAGAGATGTCAGCATGATTGACGGGGCCCGACAGGGCCGAAGCCTGCCGGGGTAGCGGGATCGTCCGAAAGAATTACCGCTGCCCTGGAACATAAAGGGCTAAGGAAGGAACACGGGTGGGCTTTAGTCAGTAAGAGTCTGACACTCCCTTCCGCTCCAACCAGAGCGGGAAGGGGGGGGAGGGGTTTGAGGATGGGAAAACATCAATTGATGATTTCCCATCCTCAAAAAAAAAAAAAAAACAAAGGGTGGGCTGTAATCCACCACGCGTGCCCAGTGCGAGTTGGTAGATGAAAAATGAAGTGAAAAAAGAATTGTGTCCTTTAAAGTTCTTAATGACGTCACTTTTCTTAGATCCAACAAATTCCAATGATGAACACGCACGTGGGAAATCATTTGAAAAACAGATTCGTGGCGAAACTATTTCAAAACTTTCAACATGGAATTCGATCTAATTTCAATTGAATATTCAAAATATTTGAAAGGTGATCACGATTATTGTACGACTGATTTAATTGTTTAGAACATATTCTGTAAAGGTCTCCGTCATCGTGGCCCAAAGGTCCGGCAATCTGGGTATTTCGTGAGCCGATACCGCCATCGTCACGGAAGCTCGATACGTATATACAAGAAGTTAGGTTAAACGAGGGACATACCTATATACATATCTATGAATATAACTTTTTAGTATGAAAATAACCCTGAAATGGCGAAAAATATCAGCTGCACCATATGTTCCAATTTTTTCTCCTTTGTCGTTCCCTCAATGCTGAGGATCGCTACCACATACTTACTATGCGTCTCCAAGTCACTATTATATATATATTTCAATAACTCGACAACATGTAGAGAACAGACTTTGTTATCATGTTCCAGAGTTTTCCCCATACTAAAAATTGTTCATTTTTATGAGTAGGTACTACACGCCCATGATGAATGTGCCTCGTTAAACCTAACATTCTGTATAATTCGGCTAACATAATATTGTTAGCAAGGTTACGCGTAGATAATTATAGATTTGGTTGAAAGGTAGGAACCGTAGTTCAGAGGTTACTCACCCGATAATTGTCTGACCGTGACTCGGAACTGACTATTAATATTAATCAAATCTGTTGACAGCTTTCCTTTGTCTGTGTTCAACAATAAAGTATGGTGTGGGGTTCTTAGAAATGAGATAGATTTTTTCGTTCATAAAACTAATGTGTTGTGATTGGACAAATAACTTATACATTTAAATTACCTATGTATTACTTACGTCAAATTATAGAGGTTAAAATTCATCTATTTATTATTCACGAAATCCAGTTGCATATATTTAATCATTCAGTATCGTTTGGGGAATTCCGGGCCGTAAATCCTGATCCGGATTCCGGAAGTTTTCATACGCGCTCAGCGAAACGTTTAATTCGATTTAGTTCCTAAATTAATTTACATACGTTAGAATAGTTTAGCGTCCGGCAGACCAGCTTAGATTGTTCCGGATTAGAATTTTGACAAGCAGTTCTGTTGTCGAATTGATCTACCGTATCACTAACGTCCTGGTTTCGTTAAGATAATATACGGTCGTATCGTATATGAAGTATCTTAACGAAAACAGGACATTATGGTTATGTTACCACTGCACAACTGCAGACACATAAATATAATTAAATACATTCTGGATATAGCGACTTAGACTTTTGTCATATGTTTTTGAACGAAGTTCCTTAACGCGGCTAGCGGTAGGAATTGAGTGGTAGAATTCCTGCAACTTTATTTCTCCCTCTGTCTCTTTATATACGAGGGTGTGTGTGCGTGGCAGTATTACGTAGGAAATCTTGTTCCTGACCGGGGTCCCCTAACCGCACACGTTTTTCTACCAAGTAAGATCTCTTTCGATAGTCGGAGGAAGCAAGTTTTGATTTAACATCCGCAGTTTAATGTAATTGTCTAGGATGTCAACAGGCACTCGACCTGAATGGCTAAATATGATAATTTACCCATAAACCGGTTATATGCCAACGAATTTCTTCATCAAAGAAAAGTCCAGTAGCAAATTACCTTTTTAGCCTTTGGAAGAATAATGATTTTGAAGAGCCTAATTATATGGCGGAATCTATAATTTAATCGAGGTGTTAATCTAACTTTAATTCACATATAACTTTGACGAAACCGTTTGAATTAAATTATAAAATTAGTATGTGTAATGTATATAAACTATGCCGTTGCGTTAAATGATGCTATTGCAAAACTAAACTTCAACGTTCAAGTGAAATGAATGTAGTATCAGTAGGGTGTATGAACGTTAGGAGTAATGTTCCGAACACTCCAAGATAAAACTCGTTGCTTATGACATCGTAAACTTGTAAATCCAGCCAGTTATCTCTTTGACAGGGGCGTTAACAGCATTGCTTTGGACTGAGAAATTATATGTGTTATTTGTCGGTAGTGTAGCATTATGTATTGGCAAACTGTTGGCACTGTGTAGGCCTAAACATAGAACGAGCTTTCAAATCTTACGTATACACTGTACAGGTGTACTTATTTCTGCCACTTCGTATCTCCCACAAGATAAGCCATTGTTTAAAGAAGGAGTAAATAAAGGCAACCGTTCGTACAATTTGGTCGAAATTACCTTGAGATACAGTCTCAAGGTATCGCAGCAGTCACGACACGTAATAAACTGTGGGCCCTAATGATATGAATAGTGTATGAGAGTGACAATTTGCAAAGTTATGGCTTATGAAAATCGTACATAGCTTATCCTTGAAAGTAATATTTGAGTAGCTATGAAGATAAGGATTTGATTCTTTGCTAATCATTGGAATAAAAACTTTAAAAAGCTTGATTTTTTTCTGCATATAATTTTTGCTCTTACCAAAATATGTAACATAATTTACTACCAGATTACACGAGTGTGTATACAGTATCGGTCAGTGAATTGTTCCCAAACTCCGGCAGTTGGCATTGTACCCATGTCAACCTTCACCAACCACAGATTATGGGGCCATGGATATAATCTGATTTACCGATGGTTGTAGACAATATACACAAATAATACTAATAATACCTACAAATACTAACTCGGGATATCTCGTCACTGGTGAGTTCGAGTGAACTAATTTGTTATTCTATCTCTATTCTATGTTTTGCGGGTCACAGGTGTGTTGGGAATAAACATATGCAAGTTTATTTACCTAACAGTCACGACTGGACTAATCTCTTTTATCTCTGAGCCTACACGTGGGTGCAAATTAATTACTATCGCATTCCTGATAGATATTCGACAACTTGACTAGCTTTCGACAGACTGCAGAATTTGCAAGTTCTACGAAAGGCAAACTTTCGTAATGTTAGATAGCGAGTTTTCATACTTTGTAACATAAGGTGTACCTATTAATTAGATTTTAATCGTGATTACCTACTATTACACGGTCCATTAATTCATACGCAAGTTTACAATTAAAAATACCTTGGTTTTTATGTTAATTTTAATGACTATTTATAAACAAAAGAACATACACGAAGATCACAGCGAGTATAAATAAGGTACATTGTGGTTCTTAAAGCTTAAGTTGAAGAGATCTAGTAGTGATGATGCTGGGACGAGTAAACGTGATGGCTGGGGCCGGAGTTGTGCACGACCGCGTTGAAACTGCAACCAAAACAAACAATGATAAATATTATGACGAGATAATAGCGGTGAGACGGAACAGGTTCCCAAACCAGTTTGTTATCATGCCACCTGTTCACCGATACCTGTTGTCAGTCAGTGGCACATGGGCCGAGTTCATTACTCATACGTTACTGGTCTAGTGACCACTTACCGGTTTGACAAGCATATGAGCATGTGACTTAATACGATGTAATTTTACGACTCACATATGTAAACAAACAAAACTTCATAAGCGGGCAAATATGGCAGGTCAGTACTGTTTTGCGCAATTGTGGGAAAGTTGCACTCTCATCAACAGTTCGTTATTACGTATGCAGTTTGTGTTTAGATTCTACTTTACGTAATTTTAGAACTTTATGTGACAATCTTTGTAAGTATACCCGAAGTATAGTTTGACTACCTAGCAAAGCTTTGATTCAATTTGCTACTCCTAAAATGCAAGACGGTGATTTTAAATCAAGTCATCAATTCAGGAAAATTACCGATTGGTCCGCTACTGACTGGTTTTACAATCATGAGGACTTAACGCTGTCTCTAACTTTTGAAATGATCACTGTCCAACACTAAAATAAATGTGACAGGCTGGTAGTTTGCGAAGTAAAACTTACCCGTTGTGGTCATCAGCGGTGTAAGTGACCTTGCGGAAGGTGCCATCGGGCTGCAGCAGAGAGTACTCTCCCTTCACGACATCACCATCGCGGACCTCGTGCTGGGACTTGTGGTCGCCAGTGTGGGGGTCCTCCACGGAGTACGAGTACTTGTATTTGGGGTGAGCCTGAAAATATCATTAGGAGAATTACTTAATTAGGTTTTGTTCAACATAGTCCTACACCAAATAATCTTTTCTTTGGATTCCTGGATTATAAAATTACTGGTAGCTTTTAAGATACGTACATAGTAATCCTCATGTCCTCCGTGGCTGTAGTAGCCTTCATGTGTGTCAACGGGGGCATAGGCGTGAGCGACGGGCGCGGCGTGAACAACGGGAGCGTGGACGATGGGGGCAGCGTGGACCAGGGGCGTAGCGTGGGCATAGGTGGCAAGGGGAGCCGCCGCGTAGTGGTTGTCGTAGTGCGTGTCGTGATGCACCAGGTTGTGCTGAGATGACACCGTGTACCCACCGTGCCCGAGGTGACCCGCCCGGGCAACAGCCACCAACGCGCTGACAGCTAAAATCTGCACAAATAAAAAAACCACGTAAATTTTTTTCTCACTTTTAGAATACACTTTTCACTTCACTTTTGAACACGGGAAGATGGCTTACTTTAACGAACATTTTTCTGTGGGATAGTTATGCGTGACTGACATACATATGATAAGCAGCAGTGCGTTTTATAAGAATTGGCTTGGGTAGTCCGGTGGGGCGCCGAAAGCGACCTGCGCGTCCCCGCGGCCGCAAGGTCAGTGCGCTTTGTCTTCGACATTCTCGTGGCACATTATCAAAATGATTGTTACTTAATGAAAATACTCTGTGAACTGCGATACTACACTCTGTTATACTAGGTCAATGCGTACAATGATACGTTATTGGCATTTGTGCGTCGCCTTTTGCAATCCAGTGTTTTTTTTTTTCGTATTTTCGGTATATTTGTCTGCTAAGTCGTATGTGACTATCGATTCGTATACAGGGTGTCCCGAAACTCATCAATAACCTCGTACCGGGCGAGAGGCCAAGGTATACCAGTTATGAAAAAAAAAAAGAAAAAAATCCATGTCACTTAGTCAAGCGATAAATAGACATTTTTAAGTACTGTGATCACAAGTTTTTATAATTTTACAGTGATTTTTTTAATAATGTAATCTCAAATAACAGTGCTATTAATCGCAACCACAAATAAAAGTAATAAATATTTTTAACTAAGTAAAATAAATTAAGTTTTGACGAGTTATGGTCAACAAAATTATTGTCAGTTAACTTTGACACTCTATGTTGGAAAAAATAATATTTTTTTTCTTATTTTTTTCATAACTGGTTTACCCTGGCCTGTCGCCCGGTACCACGTTATCGTTGAGTTTCGGGACAGCCTGTATATCGTGACAAAAGGCATTTTTTTTAGTTGTTGCATCTTAGCCTACAAATTAACTAAACCATCAAAGAACAGAAAAGAAGGTAGTGTAATACCTAATTATGTCATTACCATTGCGTTAACTGTAACTCGGCCACCAGAACATACATAACATGTGGAGGTAAGATTATGTAGTAAGTTTCTACAAATACCGTAAATAAATAAAACAGTACACTTTTCTGTAATTAACACAAACGCGTGATGTATGGAAAATAAAACAAAAATGGTTACTGGGAAAGCTGCTGCGAAGGTAGCTGTTGGTTTAATTGATCGTTCCAAAAGGAATTAGAAATTAATTAAAAGGAAACATAAATAACAAAGTGCAACGTAATACTCTGACATAATTTGGTGATGAATAACGTCCGATATAGTGAACGATCCTGGAGCGGATGTTGCTATAATCACCATTATTCGTTACCTGCCTGATTAGTGAAAACAGTAGGTAAAATGGCAAAGGTACTTACCAAGTTAAGTAAGTATAAAGGGCTCTTTATTGTGCGGGACCACGTTGGTTGCAAATAGCAAAAAATAGAAATCTTTGGAGATTATCGGAGAAGATCGGATATTCACAGTGTTAACACTAGAAATAAGGACAAAATACGTGCCCCCTTTCACCGGCTTCAGAAGGTTCATAACTCATTTTTTGGACTTGGTATAACCTTTTGTAACAAGATACCCTCTTCTTTGCTAGACTTGCCTTTTAATGCGTTTAAAGCTCAAGTAAAATCCAACCTTTGTTCAAAGGCATACTATTCCATCAACGACTACACAACACAAAACACAACGACAAGAACACTACAAACACACACACGATAAGACGACACGACAAGAATAGTTGGTCGCCCTAATTAACTCAAGACAATGTTTATGTTCTTTCTCCAGATTCAGCTTACTGACAGGTTATTGTTATTAGTATTAACTTATTTTATTTCGATGGTCCTAGTTTATCATTTGTGACTTAAAGTGACAGCTATGTGAACAGAACCCAGCAATGCATAAATATGTAAGCTGTCATGCCCTTTATGCCTGGAGGCTTTTACTCGTATTTAGGTAATAGGTTTTTATTTACATTTTAATTAATTATTTTTTAGCTTGAGTGCTTATAGTTTTTATTATACGAGTATTTGTTGGGATATTGGCGTGGCTAGCTGACATCATTATGGCAAATAATTTAATTTAATGTTCTGTGTCTTGTAATGTTAATTACTTAACATAGGTACCTAGTATTGTATTCAATCAAGTTTTTTCTAAATGAACAGACAGCTGTGCTGCTGGGGAGTTTGTTGCGCCACTTCTTCTTCCCAGCGATAGCACTAGGAAGTGGTTAAAGCGGGCGTTTTTGGGGGACTGTGTTTACAAAACACAGTCCCCCAAAAACGCCGAAAATTTTGACGTTCGAAAAGTGCTGATTGTCAGCCTATTTTTAATAAATGACTTTTGATTTTTATTGATTTTGAGGCCTTCACCTAAGGGGGGTCCAAAACAATAAATATAAAAAATTATAGATATCTTCAGAATTTGCATGTACTAAAAGGCTTTCTTATTTTTTTTTATTATGCTATGGACATTGTATGACATAATTATGATTGCTATTTATGCCTGGGTAACCTTTAGTAATCCTGGGAAATTACAGGGCTTTTGTCCAGTAGGCTTAGCACTATTCACAAACTTTTCTATGTAAACATAACGTATGAACGATTTTTGCGTTTGCATTAATTAGTACGTTCGTGCTAGGCTTACAGACTACCGACTGCGCACATCCTTCAAGTTTCTCGCAAATTCTAACACCTTGTTCTTCGACTTCCATAACTATTAGCTGCCTCCTTTTTTTAACTGTTTTTCAAATCTGTAGTCAGGCCCTACTTTATTTTAAGACATATTCGTATACCTCTCGACCCCTCCGTGCTTTGGAAAGCACGTTAAGCTTTTGGTCCCGGCTGTCATTCCTAGTCAGAAGTCCGAAAAGTCTAACAACCAGTCTTACCAAGGGGTATCGTGTTACCCATTAACTGCGTTGTGGAGGTAGTAGCTCTATGTAAAATACTGGTATTCGGCTGCACCCGGTTAGACTGGAAGCCGACTCCAACATAGTCTAGAAAAGCCTAGGTAGATTGACTTTGCTCCGAATGTTGTTTACTTTATGTACAACGTACAACGAGTAACTCGTGTTAGTAGTTATGAACGTATCAGCGTACATTGTTTACATCTAGATTATGAGATTTTGGCGTCTATTGTCTAGCACAAACGTGTTTCCCATCCCTTGAAACTTTATTAGAATGGTTGTGTCGAAGAGATTATTACACGTAGAGTTGATATGTAAATGCGTATTCAGCTGACACAAGTCACAATGTACACACAGATAAAAACACAAAGCTTTACAGGGTGGCAGGGACATTGACGCGCAATGTGAAGACCAATTCCCGTAATTATAAAATAATCAAAATCTAGTTGCAATTTCATCTCAGCGACAGTCAATCTCAAAAACTAGTCATTAGTCTACGGAAATTAGAGTTATTTTTGACAGTTTGAGACGAAAACACTCTTAAAATTCCGTGAATTTCCTCTCTGATATCATGGAATGGATTCAGTACACGTTTATGACGAAAAATATCAATGACGAGGGGGTTCAGAATCCATGCTAACAGGTTGGGCGTCGATGTCCCTGCCACCTTGTATTTGTGTGTGTTTTTCTGTCTTCTTCCACAGGCTGTCAGAACTCATCAGGCTAGGATAGAAAGCGGTAATGTCACAATAATCACTCTTGTGAGTGAAAATTGCGAAAGGATGTCATCAATATATGTAGATGTATTTCATAACGTCCATCCTTTTGGTAAGATTATTCAAGCCCTCTTAACGCTAGCCCTTTAATACATTTTGGATATTTTATGAGCTATTAATTTTGATTGCTCAATAAAGAGGATGGTCATGTATTGAATTGGATTAATTGTGTATAGAAACCCTAATCATTACTACATTATTAACACAGTGTAAAACAATTTCCTGTGGTTGCTCCACACGTCGGTACAGTCAAGGGCAAAATCATGTACCTACTTACCTATGCAAGCGAATTTAAAAAACCCGTTCTGTTGATATTTTGATATGTTAAATGAATAATATTTCTGGTGAGAATATCATTTAATTCGGTTAAAAGATTTGAAAAAATCTTGCATTTGTATTTAGCTAACGTATACATATTTTTTGCCCTTTCCGTGTGTACCTATTAAAATTAAGACAGTTGACAATTTTCCATTGCGCAGTATTATGAAACGAGTCACCAAGAAGTAGCAGGAAGCGGAAAGATTCAATGAAAAATTCTACTAAAGGTATTTAAAAAAAATTAGTATTAAGACTATTTATTAGTTTCTGGTCATACATTTAATGGAAGTAAAAATAACTTTTATTTAATCATACTAAGGGTTGATTTTTCCATCCCCAGAAAACTTTTATTCGACGAATAAAATTTACGTTTGATAGTTTTTGTATGAAATAACTGTCAAAAATTATAAATTATTGCTCGGATAAAACTATCTAGCGTTACAAAAATCAGCCCTAAGTTGCTCAAAAATAAAGGAGATATGATTGCTAAAACTGTAGAAGAAGACAATGAAAAATGTGACTTTCTGAAAATTCAATTTGTAGACTATAACGACATATGTACCTTTTCGACCAATCAATCAAATCAGCCTATCGCAGGCCACTGCTGGTCATAGGCCTCTTCCAGGCTGCGCCGCAACACCCCGTCCCCCGCCTTCCGCATCCAGTCTGACCCAGCCACTTTCTTAATTGTCGTCAGACATACCGTCGACGACATACCTTGATTGATGATATTTGCAAGATATGTTTTTGAAGGGCATAACTGTAGGTCAATTCCCGTCATTAAAACGTTTAAAATCTAGTCGCAATCTCAGCGACAATCAATGTCAAAAAGTTGTCAAAATGTAGGGAAATTAGAGGTATTTTTGACAGATTGAGACAGATTAGACTGTGAACGTTCTTAAAATTACGAGAATTGCCACTCTGTTATGCATTGAGAAGAATAGTAGATGTCTTACACAAGCGAAGGCACTGAGTTGGTAAACAGTGTTTATATTTTTATGGCCGGAATCACGCAAGCGCAACAGCCTTGTTATAAAATTATGATTTCTGATAAAATGTCGGCCTACCGCCAAATAGTGTACTTTGTTACGTAAATATTATAATGCCTGAACTTGTCATGTTTTAATGACACTTTTTACCTTAAGAGGTTCTTTTTTTTTTTTTTTTTTTTTTCAGGATGGGAAATCATCAAATGACTCCTCCCGCTCTGGGTGGAGCAGAAGGGAGTGTCAGACTCTTACTGACTAAAACCCACCCGTGTTCCTTCCTTAGCCCTTTATGTACCAGGGCAGCGGTAACCCTTTCGGACGATCCCGCTACCCCGGCAGGCTTCGGCCCTGTCGGGCCTCGTCATCTATGCTGACATCTCTTCGAGGCGCACGTGGAACACTTACGCGCCGTCCGGCACGGGCCTGGTCCTGATCGGGCGGAGAGCTACCCATTGCTCTCCGCCCGCAGGCCCGCGCCTACGGTGGCCGGGAGTCGTCACGCGGCTCCCGACGCCCGGAGCGTCTCCCTCGGCGGCTGAGGCGTGAGGATCTCTCCCTCGCCCATCCCGCCACCTCCTTCGCTAGCATGACTGCTTCGCAGAAGGAGGTGACCGCCTCCCACTCCCTCTCGCCCCGGACCATGGCTTGCACCAGGGCCGGGCGCGAGAGGTCGCCGCCGCTGCCGATCGCCTCTACGAGGACCTTAAGAGGTTCTTAATTAAGGTAATTTGATAAATTGGGATGATAACCCTTGCAGTCATTGAACAAACGATTGTGTAAACAAATACTACTTAAGACTATGTTATTATGAAAATAAATAAAAAATCATTAATTTTAAGAGGGGCTCGTAGCTCAATAATAGCAATCGTACGGGTCGATCGAATGTTTAGCTACGCTTGCCGGGGTCGATTCGTGGATGTGTGACCATCCATTACATACCGAGACTCTACGAACTGTCTGTCGAACGTACAGAAAGCACGTTAAGCCGTTGGTCCCGGCTGTCATTCGTAGATCTTTGACAGTCGTTACGGGTCATCAGAAGCCCGAAAGTGGGACAACCAGTCTTACCAAGGGGTATCGTGTTACCCAGTAACTGGGTTGTGGAGATCAGATAGTCAGTCGCTCTAAATACTGGTATTTAGCTGCTTATATTGGGAAGAGGATGAACAGATTGATTGATACATTGGCATGGTAATCCTTTGCAGACGTTGAAAAAACGATACTTTATTTTTAAAATAAATGAACATCATTCGTCGATAAATCATTAAGTTGTAGCAGAGTGTAGGAGACAATAAATTCAAACTCAATTTATTAATTTAATAACTCTAGAGCTTAATCGTCGGCTTCTCATTTTCTATCTCAATGGGGCCTAAGAGGAGAGCAATAATAGATTTAATGTTATTGTTATAAATATTTTAATAAATTAATTTACAATCGTATTTGGTTTCAGCAGGTCGACGTAGACAATATTATCCACTAGGTATGACTTTATTTAATATTGGTGGTACTCAGGCGCGGGGTGGATGGATGGGGCCGAGGTATGCACAACGGCTTGGAATCTGAAGATAAACAAAAACATTATTACTCGAATTAATCAAACAATCTCCAAGCTGAAGACAAAAACAAGATCAAGATTGCTGCTAGTGAAATATACAAAAAACCGGAAACGGATAGTAGCGAGAACTCCGACGACGACATCTAAAACAGAAACATCTAACACAACATAACACAGCAGAGCAAGGACATACAAAAGAACCGAGAAAGCAGTAGAACCTCGCCAAAAGATTCACGGGTGAAGCTCGACCTGAAGCACCTTCCCGCGTAGTCTTTAAAAGATCCATAGACAAATATCACCCATCTCTCCACTAATCCAAGGCTTACTATAGGATGCATATCCGGTGGGCTCTTAAATCCTACCCTTTCCTACGGGCATGTCTTCATTACAAAACCCGCGCCCCCCGGTCTACTTCTTGATATGCAATGGTCACTGTAGCACCATGAACATGAGGCTACAGGAGCTAGTGCGAATCTTGGGGTTCATTCGATTAATCGAGTCTGGTCAAACCACGCTGAGATCGGTGCAATTCATTCACGAATTAATCAAACAATCTCCAAAATTCCATAGAAATAAAAACAACACATAAAACTATAAAGCACTTAACCGAATTCCGCCTTGGCGACCAATCTCAGCGGAGACTAGCCTTCGACGCAGGAGATATTAAAGTGCACAAGTGTGTGCGCCGACTCAGATGCACTCTCTCTCTTCCCTAACTCTCATAGTCTAATGTGACGGCAATTCGACACGACCAGAGAGATCAGGCGCAGGACCAACGGCTTAACGTGCTTTCCGAGGCTAATGGAAAAACCCAATTACAATTAGCCCGACCTGGGAATCAAACCTAGGACCCCTCGCTGAGAAGTCGCGCTTGCAACCACGAGACCGACGGGGCAGTGGTGGCAAGTAAGGTAATATAATTTGCGGAACACGTTCATCTATTTCAGCGGGATGATAATTAATGTCCTATTTGATGTGAGTGATTTAAAGTATTTTCTACTATCACTTTGGTATCGAGGGATTATCGGAGAAGGAAGCTCTGCACCCCGGTAAGGTGAACAGTCACATATCTTTAACTTACCCATTGTGGTCATCAGCGGTGTACTCAACCTTGCGCACGGAGCCATCAGGCTGCACCAGAGAGTAGTATCCGTGCACGGCGTCACCGTCGCGGCTCTCGTGCTGGGACTTGTGGTCACCGGTGTGAGGGTCCGACACGGAGTACTCGAAGTCGTATTGGGGGTGTGTCTGGAATAAGTAACATTGTAAAAATATAGACACTACGGTTGGGCTGTTGTGAATGACTTATCTGCGCTGTGTCAACATCAAAGTACTCATGCCATCTTTTTAATTACAACTAAACAGAAATAGAAATAATTAGGTAAGTATGCGCTAAATTAAAGAATCAGAATCAAGTCTGTAATGTTCTACCTTATAACCGTACTATAGTTAATCATCATTACTTAAATATAAAGCTGTACACATTTCTTTGTGTATGTACAACTTTCAAATTATCTGAGACGTTGCTCATTGATCACGACGCTGGTCATCAAGTTCCTATAGACTTCGTGTAACGACACAATAGCAAGATTTGCGCGTTTAATCAGACACGAAAGACTGACTTTTTAATTGATAGCGTCCCAGCAAAATATGCCCTTATTAACATTATCAGCTTGCAATTAAGAATAAACTCTGTGGGGTTTACCCACAGAGTTTATTCTTAATTTTTATAAATAACGTGTGAATACTGCACTTTTGTACGAGTATAATCACCCCCTAAAATATTAGACTAGATTGTTATTGTTAGTTATATATATTAATTACATGTTCATCGTCGCCTTCATCGTAGTGTCCAGCGTATGCCACCGGAGCGGCGTAGGGCAGGGGTGCGGCATAGGGCGCAGCGTAGGCGCCCTCATATGGTGCAGCGTAGCCACCTTCATAGGGAGCAGCGTATGGCGCAGCGTAGCCACCTTCATAGGGAGCAGCGTATGGCGATGCGTAGCCACCTTCATAGGGAGCAGCGTATGGCGCCGCGTAGGGAGCGGCGTAGTGACCCCCGTCGTGATGCACGATGCTCTGGTAAGACACGGCGTGACCATGCACATAGGCTGATGCCAGCATCGCACCAAAAGCTACCAGCTGAAGACACAAGAAGAGACATTTTTAATTTAGACACTTCAATCTGTGATTCCGCTGTTCCACAATTTTAGAAGATCACACTTGTGAACCTAACAACTTAACACTCCACTTCGTATGAATTCACTTGTTTTACTGTTTCAAATCACACGTTCTGAATTTTGTTTAAGGGAATTGATTCCTCAGATTAAATAATTGTTTCACTTACTTTGCTGAACATTTTGTTGTTGTTTAGATCAAAGTCAATCAATGATTGTTGACAGATGCTACTGACCGTGGGTTTTTATATGAATTAAAATGGAATAAGAACAAGTGGGGCTGACCACACCGCATGCGGACCTCGCGACAATGACAATAGTTAAGGTCGTCTTAAAAAAACCGATTATAGAATTGCAATATATGTCATGGTATCGATAACGGCGTGGCCATGTCATGCCGTCTAAATGTGCATGTTTTGTTCAGCTAAACAAAAACATTGTACGCACGAACGAAATGTTCAAGTGCGTGGGTTTATGAATGAACGAGTGACAAGTACATTTGTCTTCAGTATAGTTATTGCAGGCAGATGCAAGACTTTGGCGGCTATGAATCATTGCAAATGTGCCATTCATATGGTCCTAATATGGTCATCATCATCTCCTTTCCCTTGATGTGTCTCTCTCTTACAGCCGTTTTATTATTTCTACTTCCATCTTATTTCATAATACTTTCTACTGAAAATGGGCGTACCAGTGGTTGCTTTCGTTAATTAATGGTCATAATAACCAAGATGATTGCTAATTTTACCGTACTCTAATTAAAGATAAATAATAGGGCAAGAATCAGTGTCCTCTTGTTTTAACGAGTTCGCTGCTTCTTAAACGAGAAGCAGCGAACTCGCTTTGCTAGCATAATCAGCTTCTGACACAACCGAGAGAAGGTCTGTGACACAGACCTCCTCTCGGTGAGAAGGCCCTAATCCACCACGCGGGCCCAGTGCGGGTTGGTAAATGTCACATGTTTTCAAATTTTTGGTTCTAGGACATGCCGGTTTCCTCACGATGTTTTTCTTCATTGTTTCGAGAGCAGTGGTGATGAAATAATTTGTACAAAGTAAAGGGCCTCACTGGGTTCGAACCTGCGACCTACAACTTGTAAATCGCGGCTGTTACCACTGGGCCGTTTTTACTTTGCTAAATTACTTTTAAATCGGGGTTAAAAATAATGCTGAGGTTTTGTGAACAGCTCCCATTTGAAGCTTACTTAGGGCCGGTTTTTTGATCCATAGTTAAACCTAACCAATTGTTAAAAATAGTAACTAATGATTAAATTTAACAAAATGTGTTTTTTGATAAATGTTAAGTTTATCCAATGGTTACTAATGGTTATCTTTTTAACTAATAGTTGATTATTTGACCATTAGCAATGATATTATAACATTAGATAAACTAAAAATCGATCAAAAAACACGTTTTGAAAAAATTTAACCATTGGTTGAGTTTACACATTGCATACAGGTAGATCTACCGATGTGGCGAATTGACAGAACATTAAGATTTCTATGTTATATCTTAGTTAAGGACTCATAAATTACATGTATGCATATACATGCAATGCATGCATGTATACATAATTTACTCATACTTCGAACCGGTCGAAGTGGCGGTTCTTGGGGTAGTCCTATGTCCAACATAGGACGTTTTTCGGCTGAAATGATGATGATACTTAACTCCAATTATATCGATTAACAGTTAGTAGATCAACAGGAAAATGTTTATTCATGTTTTTATGTTGTTTATTTTTATGTATTTTAAAGAAGAATGTTTGTCACTGCTTTGTAGTTCGATGCGAGCAAGGCCGTATCACGAGGTGCTACGTGATCTCAGTTTGAATGCACGGAAAAAATGCCCAAACCGATTATACCGTTCAGTGCAATGTTGACAAAAACTTGCGATATTTATCATTCTCTACTGTTATTAAAATGTTTTTTTGTCGATTTACTCAAATTCTAAGTTTAAGGCTGTGATAGAACAGGAACAGTCACCGAAGCTAAATAGCATGGTTAATCATCTGTTTTAATTGTAATTATTAAAACTCTATAGTTTTAATAATTACAATTAAAACAGATGATTAACCATGCTATTTATATCGTAGCAGTATAAAACTGAAGAGTTTGCTTGTTTTTTTTTTTGATGGCACGTGCTAATCTCCGGAACTACCAGTCGGATATGAAAAAAAAAATTGCATTTGATAGCCCAATTCTTGAGAAAGGCTATAGGATATCAACAGATAACATCACGCTAGAACCCTAAGGAGCCGAGCAAAAAGAAAAAAAGTCAGAAAGAACGCTAAGCGAAATTGAAGTACTATAATAGCGTGGGCAGGCGATACGATGCGACGCGACGGGAATTTCACACAGATGAAGTTGAGGGCAGAAGCTAGTCAACAATATATATGCTACACATATACTTGGTTGTAAGTCTGCAATATTATTTTAACGGTGTGCAAGTATATCCGGAGGTTTCGTTCTGTTCAGCTTTTCTAATTCCTCATGATGCACACATTTCACTATACAGGCTCTAACAAGTACCTAATGAAAGTGGTGCCATACATTGTGATCCTAAGAACCAACTGCCTCGTAAAATTACTTTCTGTGTTATAAATTGTCATTTAATTTCAGTCGAATGTAGTCGTTACATTCGACTGAAATTAAATGAAAATAACGGACGCAGCTATGCAAAATAAAATCAGATTTCAAGGTTAGTTTACCTTACGGTAGCAAGTGCGTTGTCAAACAAAATGTCATGCACTAGCTAGCATTATAGTGTATTTATCTATGGCACTAGCTTGACCGTTGATGTCACTCGTAATCACGTCAGTCGGCGCTTTTGAGCGCTTTAGCGCAACATGCATGATCTGAAGGCCAATTCTCGTAATTTACACGTTTCAACGTTCAAAATCTAGTCGCAGTCTCATCTCGGCGACAAACAAATGTCAAAAACTTGTCAAAAAGTAGGGAAATTAGATGTATTTTTTGACAGCTTGAGACTGAGATCAGACTGTGAACGTTCTTAAAATTACGAGAATTGCCCCTGTGATTGCAACAGAAAAGTCATAAAACAAGTAACAGCTGTAGTAAGTGCCGAGTGTTTTATTTTTGTAATCATCCTATTATTCGTTCAAATATGCAGCCGAAACATAAAAGATCAATCGTTAAATCGTTATCCCACTCTTTGTAATGTTTATGACATGGCCGTGCGATTTTAATAATGACTATCTAAACCATAAAACAAATTTGTAATTATTATATAGATATTTTGTGTGTTGATTCATAGGATGTATAGGGAAATGTTCTTTGAAATCATCCCAAATAAATCCTAATTACTCTTGGCTGAATAAGCTATTAACACCCCCTTGCTCTGCAATTCTCAACTTGGGAATAACTTCTCGTTTTGGGAGTTGCTTGCACTTCTAATAAATACGCTGAATTGTACGGTCTGTAAACGTAGCAACAATGCAATTCAAATGTAAAAATTCTGTAAATTCACAGACAGGCATTTATTAAGGTATTATGTTGTATTCAATACATAATTCAAATTGCAACCTATTGTTTAAACTGAATAATTCTATTATGTTCCCACAAGGAACTAGAGGCTGACATGTCTGAAATTCTTGTGTTCAAAATTCTTACATAACTTAAAGCCTTTCTGTTGTAGTAAAACTAAATCTGGAGCTATGACATACGAGCTTAGCTATGAACCATTTAGATTTATTTATGAGAGTTATTGCAAATATTGAGTAGTTGTATAGTTCCGGAATAGTACATTGGAAAATGTTAAACGGACAATAAAGTTATTATTACCTGGTATTGTGGGTCACAAAACACTATCTATACTATTTGAGTGAGTATTATCCACCATCGGCAATAGCCGATCCATTCTGTAAAAATTTCATCGTGAAATCTTAGGTGAAGTAATAGCTGGTAATAGTGTCAATCTTTAGCATCAGGTGGAATGATGACTTTAAAAGGGTGGCTGGGACAGACTGGGTGCGGAAGGCGGACGATACAGTGTTGTAGCGCAACCTGGGATAGGCCTATGCCCAGCAGTAGACTGCGATAGGCTAAATTGATTGGCTGATGAGGCGGAATGACAGCTCACTTCGCCTAAGTTTCACTACGTCCGATTTTAGCATTACTGAATAATAAAGTTGTCACAATGTGCCTTACTCTGCTCGTGAGTGTAACATTAACAGTTTTTGATTTACAACTTGAAAGGATTAAAAGATCTAGGCGGATGATATGAAGACTCTTATTCAAGCAACCGTGGCATCGTAGTGGGCCCTATAAGAATAACAGCGCTGCCTTTTTTTTTTTCAAATATCTTAGCATCATGCTGAGATTGGAGCCTTTTGGCCTCGCACAGGTCACCCTTCTTTTTTGTCGTTTTTACTATTCTGTTACTATTTTAGATGAATATAAAAGTTTTGAGGTCCTTTTTTATTATTTTATTATATTTTTATTGTTTTCATGATTTTGTTAGATTTAATATTCCTTTTTATTGTTTGTATTTCCTATGCGTGTCTTAAATAAAATAATTGTCATTCTTTCTTTCCCTTTGTGCTTTGAAGCACATTTTTATAATTAACTAGCTTCTGCCCGCGACTTCGTCCGCGTGAAGCAAGTTTCTTAATTTCGATTTCCGTAAGAACCTTCTACAAAGTATTAGAAAACATAAAAAAAAAGATGGACGAAATCGGTAAAGTCGTTCATAAGATATGGCGTGACCAAGGGAAATAGAGATTAATTTTTGTATATATATATTTTGGTGTTTAATATTTTATTCTAAAATATTTATTTGAAATCATGACTCTAAATTTAAATAATAAAATTCTTATATTTTTAATAGAAAATACACGAATTTTACGCAAGTACACAGTCAGCATGGTTTGGTTATGGTAGGAGTTACTTTAATTGGTCGGCTTAAGGCAATCTAATAATATACTATTAAAGGTAGAATTTATGACGTGCCGTAGGTAATATTTATTGCCTTAATAAAATTATACCGCTTTACTAAAAGACTTACAGCACAATTTGTCAAATAAATATCAAATTAGCTATGTAGGTAATATTAGCCCATATCCCTACTACGCAAAGTACTTACTTGATTTTTATGTTCCGTTACTGTTAAGGCTTAACTTAGGCAATGTGGTAGCTCTTTAACTATAGTGGGTTACATCTTAATCAAGATTGCTGTAAAGTAAATCACGATATTTTAAAGGTTTTATCAATTTATTCACATTTTACACACAATACATACAAACGGATAAATAATTACAAAACTGTTCAAACGTTCACACAAAATTCAGTTAACCACTCAGTAATGATGGTAATCGTGTCCGTATACGGGGGCGGGATGAACCGAGGGAGCTGAGTTGTGAACCACAGCGTTGAAACTGAAAAACAACAACAAGAAGATTAATTAAAGTAATTACAGGAGAATTACATATAACAAAAGAAGAATATTATGTAAGTATATGGTAACGTACCCATGGTGGTCATCAGCGGTGTACTCGACCTTGCGCACGGAGCCATCAGGCTGCACCAGAGATTAGTATCCGTGCACGGCGTCACCGTCGCGGCTCTCGTGCTGGGACTTGTGGTCACCGGTGTGAGCGTCCGACACGGAGTATGCGAAGTCGTATTTGGGGTGAGCCTGCAGAATAACATCACTAATAGAAAGGAAGAAAATACCCTTCCCGTGACAACTATCGTTGCACGACAGCCTGTCATATTTAGGCCGAGCGCCGGTGCCGGCAGTGGCGGCCGGCGCTTTCCGTGCCACGGCAGCTCACTATGGCCCAACTATTTTGTGATTATCATGAAACTAACAGCCCTATCTCTTTTGTTCTTATGTCAAAATGATCGGGAAAAACAAAGCTACCTATAAGTCTTTCACAACTACCAACATTACGCCGCGGTTAAGATACACAATATACAAAAAAAAAAACTATGAAATAATATTCGAAAAACATAATAAAGTCAAAGTCAAAGTCAAAGTCAAATCATTTATTTCAAATAGGCACATAAAAGGCACTTATGAACGTCAAAAATAAAATAAAAATAAAATTGATTCTAGTCGCCCCTAATACATAAACGTAATAACGTATGTATCGTGGCTGTCGTAATGGTCTACGGGAGCGGCGTAGTGTGCCACGGGAGCAGCGTAGTACGCTACGGGAGCGGTGTAGTACAGGGGCGCAACATGAGCCTCAACGTGACGCACGATGCTCTGGCAAGACACGGCGTGACCATGACCGTGGAGATTAGCGTTGGCAGCGGCCAACAGAGCGCCGAAAGCTACGATCTGAAAGTAAAAGATGAAAGCTACTTATTTATGTATATAATAAAGCTGAAGAGTTTGTTTGAACGCGCTAATCTCTGGAACTAGTCGGACTTGAAAAATTATTTTTGCATTTGATAGCCCAATTCTTAAGGAAGGTTAGGAGTTAGAACGCTAGGACTCTAAGGGATGTCGGCCCTTACTATACGGACTGCTCGAGCAGTTAGCGATTGATCAACATAGACGGACCACTCTTGCAGTCATAGTCAACAGATTGAAGCTGCCATTGATAACTGCTGGAGCAGTTTATCAACTGCTCCAGCAGTTATCAATGGCAGCTTCAATCTGATCTGTTGGTATCCCAACTGCTCGTCATTCAAATCAGGTAACTGCGCGAGGACAGTCGACAGCTCGAGCAGTCAGTGTATGCCTGGCGACTGCTTGACCGCACGACCGCCCGAAGCAGTTGCAACTGCTCGAGTGGTTTCGTGTATGTGTGTACGTAGAAGACTGTAGTTCACTATGCAGTCGCAGCTTGAAGCAGTCCATCCTGACTGCTTCAGGCAGTCCGTTTATGTCGGCCCTTAGGAGCTGAAACGTCAGAAAAAAACGCTGAGTGAAAATGAAGTAATAGCACGGGCAGGCGATGTGATGCTACGGGGTGGGTTGGGGTAGCAAGAAATTTCACGCGGACGGAGTCGCGAAGTTTTATTATATTTCAAGTTGCAGATGATTAAGATAGGTCTTAAACTAATAAATAAATATGTGTTTTTACTACCGAATACTACGGTAGGTTCTTAGGGGAGCGATATTATGGCATGTTAAAATTCAAAGAAAGCTTTAGAAAGCTCTATTAATAAATTAAATCAATGTTTTTATAAAGATCTCAAGAAATGACTGTTAAAATAAATACTCACTTTGCTGAACATTTTGGTTGTATTTTTTGTTACAATCAAGCGTTGATTGATGTCAATGGACTCGCAATTTGGTTTTATAGATCAAGTTATTGAGTACTCGAGCGCAGTGTATCGGAGCATGCGTGTGCGCACTTGACTTGTAAGTTTAACATGTATCAAGGTCAAAGTTTCGATAAAGCAGCAACGAAACAGTTTAATTAAAAAAAAAACAATTAATACTCGGGTGAGTACTGTTAATTTATATAAAATATATATTTTGTATATTTAATTTCAAGAATGCCTACATTGTTTTTAAAACGGTTTTATAGTTTGTTGATTTGAAGGTAATCTGTATGTAAATGCTTTAGAATGGTTTAATAGTTTGATGAAAGTACGTTTATTTCCCAAATAATTTCATTTCATTCGTGTTCTATGTGCCCGAAATATTGTAATAGCCTCTCCACTGATTTCGACCACGGTGACCAATATCAACGGAGATCACCAGAGATAGCCAGGTACGCAGGAGATATTATAGTGCACAAGGGTGTGTGTAAACACAGGTGCACTCTCTGTTCCTTTACTCTCATAGTCCGATGGGACGGCAATCCGACACGACCGGGAAGAGATCAGGCGCAGGACCAACGGCTTAACGTGCTTTCCAAGGCACGGGGGTATTAAACGGCCAACTTCCAAACTCCGGACTGTTACTAAGAAATTCCTAATTGTCCGACCTGGAAATCGAATCCAAGACCCCCCTCAGCAGTCGCGCTTGCCACCACGAGACCAACAAGGCGTTCAATCGAAATATTGCAGAAAGTCAAATAAAACATTTCTATCTCGTCACATTTTCATAATACAGAAATATATCAGAATAAAAACGCGAAGAAAGGATCTACCTAATTTCATACAGCCTAAGCTTAATGTCATTAAACATGCCTCAAGAGTGCAATCAGTAAATATCTATATATATATAAATGAATCCCTATTTCCCTTAGTCACGTCATAACTTGAGAACGACTTTACCGATTTCATACGTCTTTTTTTTTAAGTTTTCTAAACTTTGTAGAAGGTTCTTGCGGAAAAAAATAATAAGAAAGTTGCTTCACGCGGACGAAGTCGCGGCCAAAATCGAGTGTACAATAAATTGCCTGAACAATTTAAGAACTCATGAATCCAAACGCATCAAGAGAAAATTAAAGTCATTGTTATTGAAGAAATGTTAATACAGCATAGAAGAGTTTCTCAAAGATAAAAGTAGTTCGAACTAATACGTGATTATATTGTAATGACTTTAAATAATATGAGTATAAGTATGTAACATTCTATCATGACATTGCATTTTAATTAATTTTATTGACATACATTTCTTTGAATTGAATTTATATTAAATTTTGAACTAATATTAAGTTAAATTATTATAATTCATATTAAGACTAATAATGTTGTGACCAACATGTGGAATGTAATTTTTTTTTCTCTCTCTTTTCTGGCTTACGATGATTACTTCATTTTGTGTTACATTTATTGTTATTGTTAAAACCACTGTTCGCCACAAATGTGAATTTGTTGATGAATGAATAAATAAATAACTATTAAAAAAAAAAACTTAGTTTTGGACTATAAAACAAATAGCTTCCTTTTAATTTTTTTTTTATTTGGCGATGGTACTCTATGGGTGGGGTTATCCCTACCACTGAATACAGACTACTGCTGACCGCGGTCAGCATCGTAGGGTTCCATTTTCCTTGATATCGTTTGTAATAGCAGCTACATATTAAAGAGATGGCCGGATGAGCTGGACTCCTTCTTAAAGGATTGGCCCACAATCGCAGTAGACCAGATAAAGTGGAAAGAGGGAAGGGATGTGTTTGCTCTGCAGTGGGACAACACAGGGTCATAATAATAATAATAGCTACATATATATATATATATATATTTTTTAATATCTTTATTGATTTAATTGGGGTTTTTATCCCAATGGCCAACCCCATCATGCCTTATACAGACTTACGGACTGATACCTTATACAGACTTACAGAGAGAATCTTAATCAATATGGTACACCAACTCGCTAAATCTTTTCGCCACATCTGACTTGGGTTGTGCTAACATTGATTGGATTAAACCTACCTGTGATATATTTAAATTAAACTCATTGATTAAAATTCTCCTTTCCTCTTGGTTCTTGACGCAATCCATCAGCAAATGATGTACATCCTCAAGCACATTGCACGTGTCGCAGTTGGGAGAAGCTACATATTATATTGGTGGGATCACTCTGTGTGTTCAACATTCATAGCTCCCATATTTTTGGGGAAATAATCTAAATGCGAGTACAGAAAATGTATTTTCAAAGACATGATGCATTTAATTTTATGAAAAGCTTGCAACATTTCCTCAACAAGGTCAACATATTGCGGGGATTTCCTAAAAAGTTTTTAGTGAATGCAACGAACGATGTCCAGAAACTTCCGTTTTTAAATCATTTAAGCTTTGAAGTGAATGCTGGATCTTTTATAAGATAATTATGTTTTTGATATCTGGGCCAGAATATTTTTGATTCTGGCTAAACCAAAGGGAAACTTTGTCTCAAAAACTTAAAGCCTGGACTATGTTTGTTCATAGCTTTCACTACAGAGTCAATAATATCTGGGTATTTTATTGTGGCTTTTGATCATCTTGAAAATGTTTTCATATAGTGGGACAAAAATAGCAGTCACATCATATTAATGTAGGTTCGTTCGCCATAGTACAGATCGAAGCAAAGGCATTTTAATACATTTTCCTCTAAGCCAACACGTCAATTTTGTATGGCAGGTAAGACAACAGCCGGTCTATTCTGTAAAATCTAACCGTAAAAATTTAGGTGAAGTGAGCTTGGACTGACATGTCATTCGACCTGATGCTAGGAATTGACACTATTAACAACTAAGTTTCTTCCCTTCACGGGGAGATTTTAGCAGCATAGATTGGCAGATATGTGGCACCAGTATTTATCTTGATTACGGACATCCAAGGGCATGCAGTATAACACACCTTAATCAATGATGTGATTGCCCTTTTTTGACTTCTTGGTATGTATATTTGTATAAACCACAAATATAGCTAACTATCAATATTTTTTTTAAACGCGAAACACGTTGATGGATATGTTATGAACTTTTTTTTAGTGTTACTGCAATGCTTAAAATTACATCTAACCTCAAAATAAGCTTTAATATATTAGTTGTTTTTTCGGATATTCTGACAGTTTTAGACGTAATATAAGGAAACTAATAACTTTCTGATAATAGGAGTAAACGAATGTAGTACATTTCGTATATCTACGAAATGTACTACATTCGTTTTACTATATTGACTAGTGTTACTATTACTACCGAGGGTATGTTAATAATGATCTCTGTCACCGCGGATAATGACGTTGCCCCACAGAGATTATTATGCCCTCCAGTGTCTAAACTAATACATATTATAAAGAGAAAAGATTTGTTACGCTTTCACGCTGAAACGGATGAACGGGCTTGGATTAAATTTAGCGCATGGTTAGACTATGACATGGATTAGGACATAGGATACTTTTTATCCCGATATTCCCTCGGGATCGAGACTTATATGGGTGAAATCGCGGGACGCAGCTAGTTTGTTACATGTTAGTTATACATTGTTTTACGAAGAAATTACGAGATGGATCCCGAAATTATAAAAAACTTACCTACCTGGTATGTATTACCGTCAAAAGTCCAGGCAATTTGTAATAGAGAAAGTTCTCGCTATAATTTCATGATTACATTGAAGTATTTTATTGAAGTGAGTAGGCGCCTTACCGGTTTCAGCATAGGAGACAAATTCATAATGAATGACTCTGTAACCGACATGATAGTTTATTTCCTCGTTGAGGGAGTTATGGTTTGTAATTGAAGTTTGAATCAATTGTTTTCCTGGCGGGCTATTTATTTATTGGCTCTGTTATTTATTGTAGTCTGCCAATGCGTAGTGGGTGTAATGTCAGTTTTGTCTAAAATACATCTTTTTCATACATAATTAGATACCTCGTTTACCGTTTTCGAATCTGTAAAAGCTTCTCGAATTACGTCCTTCGCAATTTTCATGTTTCACTGTGGAACACATTTCATTGTTTGATGAGCAGTTCGTTGTTCATCTTTTTCTGCAAGTACCTGTGATTCGGGGCTATACCAATCAATATTAAATACATAAAAACGAGTGGTACTAGGTAGCATATTTTAAATCCAATATTGTTTACCACTTTTGGTTCCACATTGTTTTATTTATTCTTTTTCTGCCATCGACAATCGATCAGTTATCCAAGATGTCAAAACTATGCAGGGTCTGGTTCTGGACTTAGTATGGTGCTAAAAGTTTTAGTTTTAGAGCAAATAAAAAGGCCTATTGTACAGTCACGAGCAAAAGTATATATACACTCGGCTTTATTCAAAAGCGATTTACTCCTTTATTTTTTAATGAAATTTTATGTTGTTACAAACATAGCATTTTCGAACCCATATGTAATGTGTCGTATTTCAACGTTGCATTCGTTATTTCACGAAAAAATCGCAATTGAAAGTTGACGAGTGTTGACATATTGGTGCTCGTGACTGTACACTTGCATGCAGCCTTATAGAGCTTTTTGAAAGCTGTGTGATCTTTATGTGTTACACTCAGCTCGTTTATGAAACTAATAAGTAAATAAGTTACCTAAGGCTTATTTGTAAGTGCTTTTGTAAGTCTCATAAAGATTATTTTGAATTAACTTATACATATTAATGTAATTGTATCAGTGATAAGTTTAATATGGTCTATATTTTTTAATAAGGACACTAATAGGGTCTTCGATATTTATGATGTATATTAAAAAATAGGTTAGTGGTATATTATCACATTTTATTTTGCAATCACATTCACTCTCATTTGGTGTGTACGAAACAATAAATAGGCACAATACAATCAGTCGTAGGCGATCACTCAATAATGATGGTAAGCGTGTCCGTGGACGGGGGCGGGGTGCACCCAGGGGGCGGAATTGTGTACCACCGCGTTGAAACTGAAAGTAAAGAATATTGGTTATATTAGAATAATGTTGACAAAGGAATGTTATAGGGTTCGACACCCAGACTTCAAGATAATAGTGCTATGCAACTTACCCGTTGTGGGCATCAGCGGTATACTCAACCTTGCGGATGGAGCCATCAGGTTGAGCCAGGGAGTAGTATCCGTGAACAGAGTCACCGTCACGGCTCTCGTGCTGGGACTTGTGGTCACCGGTGTGAGGGTCAGCCACGGAGTAAGCGAAGTCGTATTTGGGGTGAGCCTGGAATAATAACCAAATTAGATTATAAAACTCTTTCACTCAATTATAATCATGGTGCATTCACCATGAACAGATGACTTACGTAAGTGTCGTGACCATCGTAGTGAGCTGCAGGAGCGGCATAGTGAGCTACGGGGGCGGCGTAGTGAGCCACGGGGGCAGCGGCGTAGTGAGCCACGGGGGCGGCGGCGTAGTGTGCTACTGGAGCAGCGTAGTGCGCAACGGGAGCAGCGTAGTGCAGGGGTTCATCGTGACGGATGATGCTCTGGGAGGACACGGCGTGCCCATGGCCCAAGTAGTCGGCGTTGGCAGCGGCCAACAGCGCGCTCAAAGTTACGATCTGCAAGTAACACTGTCAACTTTAGTCGCTAGTCCAGTTAAAAACTAGATAATGTTGGTAACTAAATTTTTTCTAGGATACACTCACTTTACTGAACATTTTTGCTGTTTGATTTACAACGGTCTAGTGTTGTTTGATAATAAAGTAATTGTTGTATCGTGTTATATATGAAACAAAATGCCGCATGCGCTAGCGCGGTGGGGCGGAGAAATGCGTGCACTTGACTTTGAATGCTTTGACAAGGCTCAAGGTCGCAGTTACGATTCCAAAAATATTGTTGTGAGAATTATTTGTTACGTACACCATTATAATTTGTTATAATACAGTCAAATAATTTATTTTAAAGTTCGAAATTTTATTAAAAGCGGTTTAAATTTTCGATATTATTTCGGTGGCGATATATCTAAAGACATTTCCCTACCTATCGTGTACATTTTCAGTACACGATAGGTAGGTAGTATCGTAGGTGTATACCTATTGTATGGTACCTTGTGTGTATGGTATAAAAGTTCAGTAACGTACATTTAACAGGAAGCAAGTGACGAGTGACGATAAGTTTGAGAAGATTTCTTAATTTTTAATTTCTTATATGGGCACCTATAAAACGTCAGCAGATAAATATATAGTTCCAATATAATGTTTCCTGTGGAGAACAGTCGGCAAGAGAAGTTCCATGGTAAGAATTTAAAAAATATTTGGCTTTTACAATGTTTTAAAATTACAGTATTAAGAGGGCGCCGCTACCCAGAAAATAATCATAGAAGTATAGGAGGGCAGTGTAGGTCTGTCAACAAGTACCAGGTACTTTACAAAATAGAGAATGACCGACAAATTTTAGGATTTAGCATGTAAGGCCACTCTATCGCATTGGATCGCAGATCTGTAATGGTAGGTGTCGGTAAGATTTGCGTAAATAAATAAATTGAAGCATATATTTGTTTACAATAGGGCAACAACGTTCTCATATTCACAAAAATGAACGAATCTGTATAAAAAAAATCCTATTGAAACAACTCACATATTTTTCATTAAAATTATAACACATCTGAATCGATATCATGTCCATAAAAGCCTTTTTCTGTTTGTGCCACTAGTGATACATAGTATTCCGAGACCATAATTTTCGTCTCGATTTCAATCTATCAACATTAAAGTATGTCGTCATATAGAAGGGTTAAAACCTACTACGCAGTAAAAATACGTTATGACAGTGTGTTGTTTTTATTGTCTATATTATTGGTGGATGATATTTGGATGATGTAAGGTCCATTTTTACCTTATTTGTTTAAACGTGTACCTATTTTTTTTTCTCCTTGTCCATTTTTAAAACTTTAATACCAAATGCATCATGTGTGCTTTTAATTTCTAGAATTTGAAATTAATAGAGTGAGTATTTTGTAGTTGGATGAAATTTTATTAAGTATATAGTGACGATTGTTCAGTGCTACAATTGTAAGTTCTTCAATCAATTGCAATCCATCTGCATGTGCTTGTGTTTATAATACTACGTAGCACTGTAGTTTTGTTGGTGGGTTCATCCACACGTAGCCATTACTTCGGTGTCTGTTTTTAGTAACAGATTGATAGGGTTGTTCATGGAAAGTCATTTATAGGGCCGAGTAGTGTCTAGATCGTCCGTGGCGGTTCTAATATTTGTTAAATTAAATACGGGAATTCATAACATGTACTAGTAGTTTTTGCCGTAGAGTTATATGTACGCTCACATTGTGATACATAATATTAAAATACCTCTCTTTCTATCATCGAATCTGTTAAAGCTTGTCGATTTACATTCTCTGCAACTTTGCGGTTTCAGAGCCGCGAAACACATTTAATTTTTTCACTGTCTCCGTTATTTATCACATATATCTATATAAATTACATTAAAACTCGTGGTATGTGATATACTTGGTAGTATATTAATTAGGTATCCTAATTTCTCATTTGGATTAATTTTATTATTTGGTTCCTGCTCCAGACTTTACTTTCGTTCCTGTTTCTGGACCTACTGAGGTGCTGAATACATTGTTTGCAATAGAAATATGAACTGGAAAAAAATGCAAGAACTATGCATAGTAATACAGCATGAGCCACAGTATAATTACCTTCAAATAAAAGCTTTAAAATGTGTCATACCCAATTCTTTAATGATATTAATAAATTAGGTACGCCTTTTAGTATGTGCAACGTGTCATTTGTATTTTCATCAGGATACTTATGCAATTACAAGGAAAACTGTCTTTGCAGGCATATAAAAAATACTCGTAGGTTAGTGGTATATCACATTTATTTTGAAATCGCATTCACTCTCATTTGGCATGTACAAAACAATAAATAGGCAAAATTCAATCAGTCATAGATGATCACTCAGTAATGATGGTAATCGTGTCCGTGGATGGGGGCGGGGTGCACTGAGGGAGCGGAGTTGTGTACTACAGCGTTGAAACTGAAATAAAGAATATTGTTTATATAAGCACAATCTTGACAAAGTAGCTGGAGCTGGTTCCACATCCAGACTTCAAGATATTAGTGATATGCAACTTACCCGTTGTGGGCATCAGCGGTGTACTCAACCTTGCGGATGGAGCCATCAGGTTGAGCCAGGGAGTAGTATCCGTGAACAGAGTCGCCATCGCGGCTCTCGTGCTGGGACTTGTGGTCACCGGTGTGAGGGTCAGCCACGGAATAAGCGAAGTCGTATTTGGGGTGAGCCTGAAATAATAACCAAATTAGGCTTAAGAAAAATTTTCAGTCAGTTCTAATTATGATGCTGACACCGGCATGAACAGATGACTTACGTAAGTGTCGTGGCCGTCATTGTGAGCTGCAGGAGCGGCATAGTGAGCCACGGGGGCGGCGTAGTGAGCCACGGGGGCAGCGGCGTAGTGTGCTACGGGAACAGCGTAGTGTGCTACGGGAGCGGCGTAGTGCAGGGGCTCGTCGTGACGGATGATACTCTGGGAAGACACGGCGTGTCCATGGCCCAGGTAGCCAGCGTTGGCAGCGGCCAGCAGCGCGCTCAAAGTTACGATCTGCAAGTAACACTGTCAACTTTAGTCACTAGTCCAGTTAAAAACTAGATAGTGTTGGTAACTACATTTTTTCTAGGATACACTCACTTTGCTGAACATTTTTGCTGTTTGATTTACAACGGTCAACTGTTGTTTGATAATAAAGTAATTGTTGTATCGTGTTATATATGAAACACAATGCCGCATGCGCTAGCGCGGTGGGGCGGAGAAATGCGTGCACTTGACTTTGAATAATTTGACAAGGCTCAAGGTCGCAGTTACGATTCCAAAAATATTGTTGTAAGAATAGCTTGTTACGTGCAATATGTGTAACAAAACGGTCGGTTTAAAAGTTTGTTGGTTTTGTCCGTAGCGATGCAAAGACATTTTCAGTACGTTACGTTTTTGTATACATATATTGATTTAGCAACGTTCGTTTTACGTGGTGACGAGTGAGATCGTCACTCGTCACCACCATTTTCGAAAGTTTGCTATATAATCTACTTGTATAGGTATTTAGATAGACAATTATACAAGATACACAATTATCGTGGATGTCGCTAATGTTCACACACATGGGTTAAATTCGGTTAATTAAAAGCTAAGACTACTTACCCAGTAAGAGAAATATTATAATAATGTTTTATGTGTGGTAAAATTATATAGTATGTTGTTGTATCATTTTGGATTGACCATAAAATGTAGATTTTTACCTTATTTATTTAAATATGCACCTATTTTATTTATTTATAAACCTTTATTTATTTTTCTCCTTGTTCATTTTAAAATCATCATTCCAAATGCATTATTCTTGTTTACCCATGGTTGAACGATAGAAAAAACTTAATAGCTTACGTTATTTTTTAGTTGAAAGAAGTTTTATTTTTCTTATAAATTTTATAACGATGGTCAGTTGGTGTTACAAATGTGTTAAACATTCATCTAAATGTGCTTGTGATTTTAACACTAATCGATGCATTATCTGGAAGTTTTGTTCTTCGGTTCATCCATACGTAGCCATTACTAAGTTGCCTGTTTTTTAATAACTATTATTATTATTATTTGGTTAGACACAATAGCAGCTAATACCTAGTGAATATATAGTGGACCTCGTAATTGTTTTTTTCCTTTTGCCAAAATTCCCTGCAAATTAAAACTTCACTAAGGTTGAAGTTATCTAACTGTCACATAGACAAATAGACCCTGTATTTTTATGACGAGCAAGATATATTCATCCTAAGGGTAGTAATTGCTTGAAGGGCGAATTTCACCAAACTTTTATACCTGGAGTAAGTCATATCCTGAGAATAAATTTTGAATTTTTGACAGGTTTTCCATACAAGAACTGATTGATACAAGATACCACGGACCACGGAACACGGATAAAAGATATCTGACTTTGGTGAAATCAGCCCTGAAGCAGTTACGAGGTTTACTATACTAATAAATAAATTCCATCCTGTCGACTTTTACGCTTAGCTAGTAGCATGCAGGTTAAAATGCAGATTAACTGCTTCTTTTAAAACTAATTAATCTAATGAGCTGATCTTGAACGTCTGCGATATAATCTGCGTTGCTTAAATTAATTGCTTAATCGTTTAGCGCTGGTCTGATTAAATCCGTCTCTCGCTAAAAGTTAAAGTTTTTTAAGCAGTGCATGTTGCTGAAAGTAGGAGTAGTTGGAAAAATATGAATCAGGAAAAAGTTCGAAAACCATGATGTGGTCACTACTCGTACGTCCAGCGTTGGATAAACGGTCCACAGGGGAGGGTCATTTTATAAACTGGATGAGTTGTATAACATAATTAATAAATAGTATCTTCTTATATGTTCATCTGTAGATAGTATAAATAAAAGTCGTTTTTCGCGTCTGCCTGTGTGACCACGTTGCTCTTTTACGGATTTTGATGCGGTTTTCACCATCATTTAGAGAAATCACTTCGGAAGGTTTATGTTTATTATAATATGCACATTATATAGTACAGAAAGTTCAGGAATGTCAATTTTTTCACATGTCGTCACATCGGGTCGCTATTTTGTCACTTTGCAGTGTAGCAAATATTAAAAAAATAAAATTTAAATAAGTTTTTGTTAGTGTCATTCACATTATATTTAGGAATCGCTTATCAAATTCATTATGTACAACATAATAAATAGGCACAATACAACCGTCTAAACATACATTTTCATAATAAAATCTGTCGAATTGATTACCTCGTCTATTTAGAAGTCGGTTAAAAAAAGCCTTTTGTGCACCAGAACTGTGCAAAGTTCAGCATAAACAGCTCGATTCGCCCCTGATTTTGTCCCTCTTACTAGCTCTTGCACTTTACCTACCCAGCTTTTTCGAAACTATTTTTTAGGGTTGGCTTCCAGCCTAACAGGATTACCAGTATTACACTTCTTTTTTTTTTTTTTTTTTTTTTTTTTTTTTTTTTTTTTTTTTTTTCAGGATGGGAAATCATCAAATGACCCCTCCCGCTCTGGGTGGAGCAGAAGGGAGTGTCAGACTCTTACTGACTAAAACCCACCCGTGTTCCTTCCTTAGCCCTTTATGTACCAGGGCAGCGGTAACCCTTTCGGACGATCCCGCTTTTTTTAAGCTTCATAATGTGTCATATTATACTTAACTATTAAATGGAACTTATAAATAGGATTCGTCTTATTTTTAATTTTTACCAGTTTGATCTATATGTCGCTAGTATTTTTTGGGATTCCATGGAAAACTGTCTTTACAGGTAGGTATATAAAAACATAGATTATTGGTATATCACATTTAATTTTGAAATCGCATTCACTCTTTTTTGGTATGTACAAAACAATAAATAGGCACAATACAATCAGTCATCGATGATTACTCAGTAATGATGGTGATCGTGTCCGTGGATGGGGGCGGGGTGCACCGAGGGGGCGGAGTTGTGTACTACAGCGTTGAAACTGAAAATAAAGTATATTGTTCATATTAGCACAATGCTGACAAGGTAACTGGAGCGAGTTCGATATCCAGTTTTCAAGATAATAGTGCTATGCAACTTACCCGTTGTGGGCATCAGCGGTGTACTCAACCTTGCGGATGGAGCCATCAGGTTGAGCCAGAGAGTAGTATCCGTGAACAGAGTCACCATCGCGGCTCTCATGCTGGGACTTGTGGTCACCGGTGTGAGGGTCAGCCACGGAGTAAGCGAAGTCGTATTTGGGGTGAGCCTGAAATAATAACAAATTAGATTATATAACCCTTTTCAATCAATTCTAATTATGGTGCAGTCACCATGAACAGCTGACTTACGTAAGTGTCGTGGCCGTCGTAGTGGGCTGCAGGAGCGGCATAGTGAGCCACGGGGGCGGCGTAGTGAGCCACGGGGGCAGCGGCGTAGTGAGCCACGGGGGCAGCAGCGTAGTATGCCACGGGAGCGGCGTAGTGGGCTACGGGAGCAGCGTAATGCAGGGGTTCATCGTGACGGATGATGCTCTGGGAGGACACGGCGTGTCCATGGCCCAGGTAACCAGCGTTGGCAGCAGCCAACAGCGCGCTCAAAGCTACGATCTGAAAATTACACCGTCAACTTTTAGTCACTTTTTAACATGGTGTTATTTAACTTGAGTCAAGTAGGTAGTTTCAAAACTATCTGTTGTCGGTAACTAAAATCCTTCTAGAATAGACTCACTTTGCTGAACATTTTGGTGTTTGATTTACAACAGTCAACTGTTATGTGATATCAACGTAATTGTTGAATGGTTTTATATATAAAACACACAGCCGCATGCGCTGGCGCGGTGGGGCGGAGAAATGCGTGCACTTGACTTTGACAAGGCTCTTGAGGTCGCAGTTACAATATCTAAAATATTTTTGCAAGAATTGGTTACGTGATATATTAGTATTTAAATTACAGTAAATAGTACATACGTTCAATTTTGTAACTTTGTATTAAAAACATGTAAACAAAATTGATACTGTCTCCGTGGCGATATAAAGACATTTTACGTTTTTTTATGGATGCATAAGTTTAAAGCGTTTACGGTGATGATTATTTTTCAAAGAATCCCATCTGTTCCACCGTGATATTCCGAGAAACACATAAAAATCCGTGATGACGCCAATTTAATACGCCTTTTTTTTTCTTTTTTTTTTTTTGTGGATGGGAAATCATCAAATGACTCCTCCCGCTCTGGGTGGAGCAGAAGGGAGTGTCAGACTCTTACTGACTAAAACCCACCCGTGTTCCTTCCTTAGCCCTTTATGTACCAGGGCAGCGGTAACCCTTTCGGACGATCCCGCTACCCCGGCAGGCTTCGGCCCTGTCGGGCCCCGTCAACTACGCTGACATCTCTTTGAGGCGCGCGTGGAACACAAACACGCCGTCCGGCACGGTCCTGGTCCTGATCGGACGGAGAGCTACCCATTGCTCTCCGCCCGCAGGCCCGCGCCTACGGTGGCCGGGAGTCGTCACGCGGCTCCCGACGCCCGGAGCGTCTCCCTCGGCGGCTGAGGCGTGAGGATCTCTCCCTCAATTTAATACGCCTTGGTTAAACACAGTTAAAAGCTCAATCTATGTAGTAGTGTCGTAGTTAGAGATTTTTTTTGATTATGTTATTCTAATTATGTATGCTGCTGAATAATATTTATTTGAAAATAACAATGTAGAATTTTACGGCCCAGTGGCTTTTTCTATTCAAATTTACTTCGGATATTACTGACATCGGTGAAAGAAATCATCGTAAGGAAACTTAGACTCATCTATACATACATAATAATAATACAGTAACCAAGTCAAAATTGTAAATTTTAAATTTTTGAAAAAAAATTATTACTGCGAGGTGTGGCAACGAGGCTAATGCCGAAAATAGTATAGTTGTTAGAATATTTTATCTGTTAGCTTGTTTATGTGGATATGTGTTCCATATTGGCGCACAATCAGCTGAAGTACTTTTAATCCCAGTATTACGTTCCCGTGGGATGTTTTCCGACATACACGCATGCAAAGCCGCGTGCAAAAGTTCAATCGCCAACCCGTCGTGAGCAAGCGTGATGGTCAATGTTCTGCCTTCTTTGTATAAGAAAAGACCTTTGCCCTGTAGTAGGAAAAGAATAGGCATGTATTATAGAACATTTTATTTGTAATATGATCATGAGAATAAAATATATTTATAAATAAAGTAGGTATGTAACTTTATTTATAAATATATTTTATTCTCCTCGTTCATTTTAAAAACATAATTCCACAATACAACCATATGTTCTAAAACAGGATTCACGGACGTGGGTGACAATTTTGTCAAGCTGAAGTGGGTTTGGGCGGGTCAAATCTGTCGATGGCACCATGATAGATGGGCTAGGATCGTCACGCTGTGGGTGCCTGAAGACTAGCGCTTTAATCGAGCTAGCACTAGAATGCGCCGGCGTGACGAATTGGATTCATTTATGATAGATTGGCTACATAAGGAAGCACAAAGAGAGATATGGAAGTCTATGGGGAAGATGATTTCCCAGATGTAGGACAGTAAAGGTTAGTTTAAAAAAACCCAAGTGCGTTATGTGTGCTGACTCCGCTCATGGTTTAACTTTAATGGTAGGAAAAGTCATTAAATCATAAATATGTACTTTGATTGAATGAAATTTTATTAAATATATTGCTGATATTCCTCTTAGTCTTCAATCAATTGAAACGTTTATTAATCTGCATATGATTATACATCTCAATTCTTTATTGGTTGGTTCATCTATTACATTTTGTTAACTTAAACATCTTGATACGTAGTCATCACCTAGTTGTCTGGTTTTTAGCAATTGCTATATAATTGATAGGGTTATATTGGTTGTTTAGGAAAAACTATTAATTGGGTCGCAACCCAGGATTTTACGCTGGATATACATAATATTGTGAAATCGAATCGGGGAAGTCAAGCTGTTTAAAGTGCTTACAGCTTGACTGCCCGGATTCTATTTACAGACGGCTGCTTAGCTGTATATAAGGTCTAAATATAGGGTAGAAAGATATAATACCTAATCATATTAGACAAAACCCATTAATCATGGATCAACATTACGATCTAAAATACAAATACTTCGTGTGTAGTAAAGGTAAACAGGAACTGATGGACACTTGTGGTGGCGCCAAACACGTGGCCGAATTTAGGGCCAAGTTCATTTAGATTGCCATCGACACGCTGGAAGAAGAAGAAAAGGCAACCATGTTTTCGTCTTGCACATGCAATACCTTCGTTGGTTCTTCAACGTGATTATCATTGTATTAATACATGTTTTAAATCTGACGAATTTTACGCATAACTAACACACAGTTTTAAAAGCAAAATAACTGCTTCTTTCAAAACGTTCTTGAACGTCTACCGTAACCGGTTGCTTAAAGTCTTTCTTTAATCGTTTGGCGCTAGTTAGATCAACCTCGCTAAACATGAAAGCATTTAAAGCTGTACATGTTGCTGTAAATGAAAAAAAAAAAAAAAACCGGTGGAAAACATGAATGAGTAGAAAGTTCTGAATCCTTTATGTGGTCGACACTATTTCTAGCATTGTTACCATCTAAGTACACATTGTGGAATGCAAATAAAGTATTAAGTATTGCATTGAATTAACGAAGCAAGGAGGACCATTTTATAAGAAATCAATAAAATTTTGTGTTATTTTTCATTAATTACATTCTAGTGTATCATCAGTTAGTCAAAGATGTTAATTTCTAATACCCACTTTGCAATATAGGAAATAATAAATAAATAAAGTAAGTTTCTGTTAGCCTCATTCACATTATATTTAGGAATCGTATATCACAGTCATTATATGTACAAAATAATAAATAGGCACAATACAATCAGTTATTGATGATCACTCAGTAATGATGGTAATCGTGTCCGTGGACGGGGGCGGGGTGCACCGAGGGGGCGGAGTTGTGTACCACAGCGTTGAAACTGAAAATAACAACATAACAATTAATTAAGATAGAGATAAAGTTAATTAAATGTATATACAACAATGACTTAATTTTAAATAGAAATAGATGATAAGATGAAACATACCCATTGTGGTCATCAGCGGTGTACTCGACCTTGCGCACGGAGCCATCAGGCTGCACCAGAGAGTAGTATCCGTGCACAGCGTCACCGTCGCGGCTCTCGTGCTGGGACTTGTGGTCTCCGGTGTGAGGGTCAGCCACGGAGTAAGAATAGTCGTATTGGGGGTGAGCCTACGAATGTAGAAATTAAGTCAGCATATTGAACCTAGTATGAAGTTCTTGAAGAAAAGTTCTAGTACTTATTACTTAAATAAAGACTTACGTATGTATCATGTCCTTCGTCGTGAGCGGGAGCCGCGGCGTAGTGAGCTACGGGGGCAGCAGCGTAGTGGGTGACGGGGGCAGCGGCGTAGTGGGCGACAGGGGCAGCGGCGTAGTGTGCGACGGGGGCAGCGGCGTAGTGTGCGACGGGGGCAGCGGCGTAGTGTGCGACGGGGGCAGCGGCGTAGTGGGCGGGTTCGTCGTGACGGACAATGCTCTGGGAGGACACAGCGTGCCCATGGCCCAAGTGACCAGCGTTGGCAGCGGCCAACAGCGCGCTCAAAGCTACGATCTGAAAGTTAGTCGTACAGAATTAGATGAGTGAATTGGTTAATATTTTCTTTCTAAGCAAAACGTGTCCCACCAAGCTTATGCAAATTATAAACTTTATAAATGCAACGATTAATATGATTGAATTAAAAAAAGGATAATTATAATTACTTTGCTGAACATTTTTGCTGTATATTTTTCAACGGTCAAGTGTTGATTGATGCTAATGGACTTGCTGAATGGTTTTATATACCGACTAATAGCACAACTACACGCGCCATCATGGTGGGGCGGAGAAATGTGTGCGCGCTCTTGATCTTGAATACCGAATAATGTATCTCTAGGTCGCAGTCGCAATAAAAATGATAGAATCGATTGTAAATTCGATTTTAGCATGAACATTGATATTGAGTGTTTTATTTGACTTTTATTTTGTACGTCTCATATTTGAGAAAGATTTGACAGTCGAAGTAATGGTAACAAAGTATTTATATAAATAAAAAAATAAATAGTTAAGTATAGTTAGGCAGTTAGCACCCTAGTTATTTATGTCTTATGTTGACGTACACAACAAAAATGACAAAATAGCATAGACACTATATTAAAGCTCAAAGGTACTGCTTATTCTACGAGCTTCCAACAGGCCAGCGTCAGGAGGGCTGGTTAAAGTTTGTAAACAGCGATATGCAAGATAAACTGAAACTACTACTTATTACTGAATTCAGTCAAAGTGACTATTACAGAGTTTATAATTGCGGCCTTTTGTCTAACAAAAAACATGACTTGGATTGTCCGTGGAAAATCCTGCGTGACAGCTGGGTGTTTCTAATTATACCCCATCTTATCTCTCTATACAGGGTGGCAGGGACATCGACGCGCAAACTGTAACCATGAATTCAGCACATGAGTTTAGACCCCATAGCGTAGAAATTTTTCATCGGTTATCAAAAAAAAAAATCTTCATAGAAAAGTGCATTACCTACGCGGTCAAAATGTATGGAACAGTAATATTTAAAAAAAAAAAATGTAACCATGGATTCAGCACATGATCCCATGGTCCAAACTCATGTGCTGAATCCATGGTTACAGTTTGCGCGTCGATGTCCCTGCCACCCTGTATATAACTGTTTGATCTTTTGTAAATAGATCATATATGTAAGATTTATTAAAACAATATTTTGATCCCTGATGAGCTCTTCTCATATTTTTATATACATAATATTATATAGTTTAGTGTTAGATAATATAATAATATAAAAAATCCATTAAATATTTTAAAAATATTTATTAATGAAACTACCCTGGTTCATGGTGAAAAGGTTATACTGCCTTTACTTATTTTATTGTCTTGTTCAAATTATTTTACATTGACAGGCATAGTAACAACGCTATTTCTTATTTTATTTTCACCAAATCTGGCCTGTATACACCAAATAGGACTAATGATATGTATACTCCAAATATAAGTAAAGCTACTAACATGAGAACAATGTTCCTAATGTAAGTAAGTTATATCAATGAGAATGCATCAATTATGGTACACCGGAGCATCCAATGCTTTAGTTTTTTTTTATGAATATTGAGCTAATTGAGTTTTGAATGCATTAAATGAGAGCCGTACGGATAAAAATACATGTGTGGTAAATATATGTTCATTATTTATATAACCTAATCTTAATATATTATAATTCTTCTGTAGGTGTGTTTGTCACCTAACTCCTCCTAAATGGCTGATCCGATTTGGATGAAACTTTGTGTGTATATTTCAATGGGTTCCTAGCTGGATGGTTTGAAAACACAATTGGACCTGGTAGGTGGCGCTGCTTTTACGGCCAGGACGACGTCTGCCGGGTCCGCTAGTAAAATCATTTATTTTATTTATTTATAAATAACCAACTTATATTAACAGTTTGCACCACACATACAAGTAATAATATTATCATGTCTAATGTTAATTATTTTGGTTTCGTCATAAATTGTGGTGTTACCTACATATGGGTAGTTAAAAATTATCAGAGTACAAATATCATGGGCTTTGCATGCCATTGGCTTGACATGGGTATTTTAAAGTACCTACCTACAACATAGAGAACTTCCTAAGTACAAACTTAGGTTACTTTAATGTAACAGACCACAATGGTAAAGTCAAATAGGTACGTGTTTTTTTTTCTCTCGTAGTGTTTAATTTCCAATAATTCGAAATAATTTCTTATTATTTTGAACGGACTTGTATATAAATGTGCCTTTCCTTATAGTAAAGCCTTTCCGGCTCGACTTTTTTTTATATATCGTAATACTTTTGTCATCTGACAAAAATCAGTAAAATCACCGGTAACATTAATAATTATGAAGATTAGTGTTGAAATATTAGGATACTGTTTTAATGAATTGTAATTATGTAAAAAAAAAACACTTAAAAACCGGTCAATACTCAGCAGATTGGTGTAGTGGCTTTTTGGTGTGGTGATCTCGTGCTTGTGCAATCATTCAGGATATCCGACATTCAAAACATCAAACCTGTGCAGCAAACGCACAGGTTTGATTTTGATCTGTGTCTTGTAGTGAGTTAATCTACTTTTCGCAACCTCTGTACAATCTAATGACGACATGCATTCCTATATGTTAGTCACCTAAATGAACATTCCATCATAATTTATAATTATATTTTAATAAAAAGTTTGAAATAATTGCTCGTTTCATGAAACTACGCAATCTAATTATTGCATTGTTGAAATAAATAAGGTATTTCAACAATGCATGCTTATTCTCATTGCAGAAAACTGTCGTTGATTTAGTAATTATTAGTGTCTTATTTTATAATTATTGTAAAACACAATTTTTATTGCCTCGTTATACAGACGCCAGCACATCAGGCTACTACAATCTGTCAAATTTCTTTAATAGATTTTCAGCTTTATCGCTAAAGCACGAAGGTTCACGGTTGATTGGGAAAATTTGACACTTTCAGGTAGCTGGATTTGCTGGCGTCTGTACTACAGGACCGTATACAATTCGAGAGTGAGTCCATTTCACTGTTTGCAACCACGACAGTTAAGTTAGTTAGTTAAGTTTATATTCATTTGGGAAGAAATTATAATACAATGTTAGTGTCTTTAAATCACTCTTTATTTTTACATTTCATCTCAAACATTTGTATACAACAATAAATAGTCGCGGAATCATCATTCATAGATGTTCACTCAATAATGATGGTGAGCGTATCCATGGACGGGGGCGGGGTGCACCGAGGGGGCGGAGTTGTGTACCACAGCATTGAAACTGAAAGTAATAAGTTTTGATCTGGTTTGTTAACAAAATCTGTGACAATCTTCGTGTCCTAGCTAATGATTTTATATCGGTATCATTTAGGACAATTTTATTTAGATATCGAATGATGGTGGTTGACCCTTTCGCAACTTACCCGTTGTGGGCATCAGCGGTGTATTCAACCTTGCGGATAGAGCCATCAGGTTGAGCCAGGGAGTAGTATCCGTGAACAGAGTCGCCATCGCGGCTCTCGTGCTGGGACTTGTGGTCACCGGTGTGAGGGTCAGCCACGGAGTAAGCGAAGTCGTATTTGGGGTGAGCCTGCAATAATAATCAAATTAGATTATAGAACACTTTGCAATCATCATCAATCAATCTTCGAATGGTGTAAGTAATCCTGAACGAATGACTTACATAGGTGTCATGTCCGTCATAGTGAGCAGCGGGAGCGGAGTAGTGAGCCACGGGGGCGGCGTAGTGAGCCACGGGTGCAGCGGCGTAGATCGCTACGGGGGCAGCGGCATAGTGCGCTACGGGAGCGGCGTAGTGCGCTACAGGACCGGCGTAGTGCAGGGGTTCATCGTGACGGATGATGCTCTGGGAGGACACGGCGTGGCCACCGTGACCGTGGCCGTACAGGCTGGCGCTGGCAGCGGCCAACAGGGTGCCGAAAGTCACGATCTGGAAAAAGGTAGGCTGTTTGTTAGTACACTGTTGATCACTTTTAGCTCAATTGCAAGAAAAGTGTAGATATAAGATGTTAAACATTCCGCCAAAAATTGTTATCAAAGTTATAATTATTTTGTTATTTCACTTACTTTGCTGAACATTTTGGTGTATTGTTTGATACAATCAAGTGTTGATTGATGTCAATAGATTTGCTGTATGGTTTTATAGAACGCGGTCAGAATAGGTAATGGCATGGGGTGGGGCGCAGAAATGCGCAAACGCACCTTGACTATGTGACTATGACAACAACGCTTTTCAGACCTTGTAGGTTATGTAGTTCCTATTGTAATGTGTAATGACGGTGTCGTGTATGAAGTAGTTTTTCTGTAAGTTCTAACTAATTGAAAACGTTTGTTATTATTATACAGTTTAATTGATGAAAAGAAAATGTATATGTATATTATATATATTAAATAAAAAGGTAATTGTTATATAAAGTATTATTTGTTTTGGTTTGCATAATTAATATTTTGTTTATATTAACTTTCTCTCATGAAATTGATATATAATCAGTAATCATTTCATTCATTATCAATTAATTATACGAATTTCTAGTCACTTTACATACTTTTCAGAAAACTGACTAGGTAACTTACGTTATTCATAAAAGTTTTGTATTAGAGTAATTTTGTGAATAGACAGACACAAAATTAATTTAAAAATGCATTAAAAAAAACAAACTCTGTTTGAGATTGTTTTTTTTGAGTTTGGTTTTTTTAATGCATTTTTTTTACTGCAAATAAAAATGCTTTTTAAGCTGACTTCTTATTATTATGTTCAATAATGATAATAATAAGTAATACATTATCACAATGTGTATAAAAAGGGAAAAAATCGCTGTCAAGGGGAATGATTTTATTTCTGTAAGTAGGTTTGTACAAACACTTTTACACGTCAATCATGATTTTAGTTTAATTAAATAACTCTTGCTATGCAGTGTTTTCATGTTAAGCTGTGTTTCTTATTTGTTAAATAAAAATCTTATCCACAAACAAGAAAAATATAATTGTAAAAATTACTAAAATAAATGTACATATATACAATTGCAAATCTAAATAAAAGAAAATATTAAAAAAAAAATTTTATTTATTACTGTTATTATAGCTTCAATATAGGGTAACATCGTCATATAACTTAAAAGGTGGCAAAATTACACAAATAAACTCAAGTGACTTTGAGGCTAATTAAGTTGTTTTTTTAATCACATTTAGGTATGTTAATACCCAGTATAACATTTACCTTCAAGCACTACGATTATAGTCTTGATTTACTGGGATGAGGTTTGTGTTTAACTGTCTGTGACTGATTAAAGAAATCTTTACTTTGTGATTTTTGAAGTTTGTTGTCAGTGACGCTTTGTTTTTGTAACAAATACTGTGTGTTTTAAACAGTCGTAATCTCGTATGCTGGTTTTGAAGAACGCTTTTTATTTCATAAACATCCTCTCTTATCACGCTAACTACCATTTTCCATTCCATATTGAATGGTATAACTCAGAAAGTTATAGCATGCGATGTAAGTAATACCCAGGAGAGATGGACTAATGTTAAAAAGCAGATGGATGGGTGGTGTTGAATTTATGTGGTCGGTATCGTACTCCTACTTAGTTCTGACGTTGCCTTTTGCTTAGTCAAAGCTTGACCCAACTACAGGCTACAGCCTAATAAACACGATCTAAAATGGAATTCATATCACTTCTCTTATCTCGCCAAAAAAGGAAAATTTGAGTGACTTCTACATTTTTAAGTTATTTATTATTTTCGTAAAAAGTTAACAGTTTTGCATTACATTATATTCAGTCCTATACTTTTTTTCCCACTACCAAGTGGGAAAAAAAGTATAGGACTGAAATTGTATTGTAGTTGACAACCATGTCAACTACAATACAATTTTATTATTAGTTACACTACAGGATTGTTTTGTTATTACTTTATTGTACAACAGAAAATACTTAATAGTATAATGTTAAATTAAAAAAACCGAACTTAATAATGTAGATTTCACAAACATTGTAGATTTTTGGTGATTTGTCTTATATCTGGCAAACATGATCACGTGAATCACCTCAAAATGAACGACAGACGTAGATTTCATATAGGGTGGCAGGGGACATCGACACACAAACTGTAACCATGGATTCAGTACATGATTCTAGTCTAGCGAAGAGATTTTTCGTCGGTTATCAAAAAAAAAAACAGCAGTTTTATAGAAAAGTGCAATACGTACGCGATCAAAATGTATGGAAATGCAATTTTTTTTAAAATTACCGACGAAAAATTTCGCGCTTAACGCTAGGGAGTCTAGTATCATGTGCTGAATTCATGGTTACAGTTTGTTCGTCGATGTCCCTGCCACCCTGTATAATGAGCACGATGAGAATTGATGATTGGAGTAATAGGATGGTAAAAACAACCACAGTTATTGTTTGTTAAAATTGTTTATGTTTTTAAATATTTTTTCAGTATTCAGGTACATATATGTAAACAATAAATAGGCACAGTTTATTCAGAAATTATTGGTCACTTAGTAATCATAGTAAGCATGCCCGTGGACGAGGGCCGGATGAACCGAGGGGGCAGAGTTGTGTACCACAGCGTTAAAACTGAAAAAGAAAATTATTCGTTTAACATTTTTTTTCGGAAAAGAAATCTAATAAGTAAAACTCCCGTAAAGACGAAAACTGGTCACACCAATTTTAAAGTAATGCTCGTTCAAACGTTGATTTACAAATCCTATGGTAGAAGCTTACCCATGGTGGTCATCAGCGGTGTACTCGACCTTGCGCACGGAGCCATCGGGCTGCACCAGAGAGTAGTATCCGTGCACGGCGTCACCGTCACGGCTCTCGTGTTGGGACTTGTGGTCACCGGTGTGAGGGTCCGACACGGAGTATGCGAAGTCGTATTTGGGATGAGCCTTAACAAAAAATAATTAATTATTTATTCCTGCATAAGGCAGACAGTTAGGAATCTTAAACACCTAATGGATAACTTACGTATGTGTCGTGGCCGTCGTAGTGCACTACGGGAGAGTCGTAGTGTGCTACGGGGACGGCGTAGTGTACCGGTAAAACGAGAGACTCGTCGTGGCGCATGATGGACTGGGAAGATACGGCATGGCCATAGGGGATGGCGTTGGCCGCAGCCAAAAGGGCGCCGAGAATTACGATCTGAAAGAAATAGATAGAGGTTAGATAATTTACAAAGTTTAGGTTCGGTAATGAATGAACTCGTAATTCTTGACAATTAAATCCTTATTATGTTTTAAAAGGTTTCGAAAAAAAAAAAAAATTTTTGGACAATTTACTTTGCTGGACATATTGATGAATTGTTAGTTACAACCAAGTGTTGATTGATATCAATGTAGCTGTTATTTGGTTTTATAGAATAAAGTAGCTGCGTGCGCACCTCTGGTGTGGGGAGAAGTACGTGCGTGTTTATTGACTCCGCGACTTTGGCATGCAAAACTATAACATATGATTCAAATACAAATAACTTTGTAACATGTTACTTATAAATGTGTTTCGGTCCAATCAATTTGAATTAGAACATGGTTGTGTTGATAATTGTTGTTAATTTATTCTTGAGCGATAATAGATATTAAGTTTGGCCTTTACAACAATAGTGCTATTAAATTTGCTTGAAAAACCGGCCAAGTGCGAGTCGGACTCGCGTACGAAGGGTTCCGTACCATTATCTATAAAAATCACGTCTGTTGTATGGGGGGCCCCCTAAAATGTTTATTTTATTTTGGTTTTAGTATGTGTTGTTAAAGCGGCAACAGAAATACATAATTTGTGAAAATTTCAACTGTCTAGCTATCGCGGTTCTTGAGTGTAACACCACACACCGCGTTGCTCGAGGGACTCCACAAGGAGTTCCCCATTATGAAAGCCATAAACAATCGGGTGCCCAAACAATTTATCTTTGATAAAAAATATAAGATCCCACTTCACGAGGATCGCCGATGCGAGGGGATGTGCCCTACAGAGCTGCGTATTTTCACGGATGGATCCAATACAGGTAGTGGTACGGGTGCTGGAATCTTCTCGGAGGACTTGAACATACATATACACCATTGGGGGTCCACAACACAGGCCGAATGCATGGGCATTTCCCTAGCGGCTTCAGCCATTATGGCCAGGGAGGTAAAGGAACACTCGATCCGCATACTCTCAGACAGCATGGCTATTCTGCAAGCGCTGAACAGCTATACAGTTGATTCTGGGCTCATATACGAGTGCCACCAGCGCCTCAACCAGGTGGGTAGCCTCAATAACATAACCATTCAATGGATCAAAGGACACAGAGGTGCGCTAGGTAACGATGCAGCCGATGAATTTGCCAGAAGGGGGTCGAGCATGGCACCAGTGGGAACTGAGCCCATCGCGCCACTCCCCTTCGTACACATACGTACTCTGGTAAGGAAACGCACCAGAGACCAACACGGCAAACTTTGGACGGAGCTGGGCGAATGTAGGCATGTCAAGGAAGCACTTCCCAAAATTGATGGCCGCCTCACGAAGCCGGTTCTCCGTCTAAATAAACTAAAGCTGCGTACAGTTACTGCAGCTCTAACTGGCCACGGGTCATTTAACAAACACCTCTATGTCATAGGAGTAACAGACAGTCCGCTGTGCAGGGCCTGCATGGAGACAGCGGTGCATGTGCTGCTAAACTGTCCGGTGATCGCCACGTACAGGGCAAAGTACTTCGGTAACCCAGGAGGCAGGCTTGAGGAGCGGGGGTGGATCGAATGATCGATTTTCGCACCCGTACGCAAAATACGCGCATTGTCGTGGAGTTGCGGACACCAGCCCGTATTACCCATTACCTATCGCGGTTCTTGAGATACAGCCTGGTGACAGACAGACGGACGGACAGACGAACGGACAGACGGACGGACAGACGGACGGACAGACAGCGAAGTCTTAGTAATAGGGTCCCATTTTTACCCTTTGGGTACGGAACCCTAAAAAAGAAAAAAAAGTGTTAGGTAGTTGAATCAATTGGGAATTGTGAATGGAGAACAAAAGCTTGAAAATTTGAGCATTATTTTGATAACCTCCTTTAAGTTGAATCGGAAATGCTGCAGGTACTGGTTATACATGCGAGCAGCGGCCGGCAATGTAAGTATGAAAATCCAGCTGTCGTATTTAGCGGCCGAATAAATGACTAAGCGCTGATTTTCCCAAAGTCGGATATATTTTATCCGTGGAATTAAATTGACGTCTGACAGTTCTACTATGGAAAAGCTGTCTAAAATTCAAAATTTATTCTCAGGATAAGACTTACTCCAAGTATAAAAGTTTTGTGAAACTCGCTCTACGAAAACTCAAATCTATCGAAAAATTAAAAAAAAAAAAATAACGAACTTTTTACTTTGAATGTGGCAACCAAAGAGAGAACTTATCAATGATTTTTTTAAAATTTTGAACTGGCTTACAAATAGATCAGTGGGCTTACCATCAGCTCTTATAGCAGGGCATAAGTTGAACTGCACTGCTTTTTGTATTTAGTCATAGAACAAAAAAGCAGTGCAGTTCAACTTCTGCCCTGCTAAGAACTGGTGGTAAGCGCCCTGTTACATAAAAAAGAAACACATGAACATATTAGCGCGTGAAAAATTATTGTTATCCACCATTGATTCAGGAATTTACAATTAATTTGTTTAGATTGAATTTATTTATTTATTTAAACTTTTCGCACAAAAAGGTACAAAGGCGGACTTAATGCCATAGGCCAAATGCCAATTCCGCGCATTATTTGAGAAAAGTACTACACAAGCGTTGGCCGCAACCACGCATTGATGGAGTCACGTATGTGTACCTCGGCCCACATTGATGGACTCACGTATGTGTACCTCGGCCCACATTTTCACGTACGCCCATCAATGCGTCTTTTGCAGGCCGCTGCAGTAATGTACAGACGCCAAGCTACCCGAAACTGTAAAATTTTCCCAATCAACCTTGAACCTAATGCGCGATAAAGTTGAAAATCTATTAAAGAAATTTGACAGATTGTAGAAGCTTGATGTGCTGGCGTCTGTACTATAATTTAAACATTATAGAAAAATCCACATGGATAAAGCTGTGTACAGATATAAGTTAGTTTTAGTAATGTGTAAAGCTCAACGACTCGACCAACCAAAGAAAGAACGTTTGGGCAGGCCGCATCAAGTACTCAGATTGCTAGACAATCATTAAAACTGACTGAAAAAAAACCATTCAGTCAAAAATAATAAAAAAATGTTTACAAAGTAAACATTCGTTACGAGGATCACGGTAACGACCCCAACTTACGAGTTGTTCGTTATTTGTTCGGGGGTTAGAACTCAACCAGAAGCTTTACTTTGCGTAAATAATTTCATCACCACTCAAAACGGTGAAGGAAAACATCGTGAGGAAACCGGCATGTTCTATCTTACGGCCCACTCCCTCTCACAGAGAGGAGGCTTGTGTCCCAGCAGGGGGAACATTATGGGCTGATTATGCTAAACATGCATGCTGTGTGTAAATATTATTTATCAAATGACAAAGTGTTGTGTGTTAATTGATCTCCAATTTTATAAGTTTTATTTCTCTTGTCGAGGATGAGATGCATCGCGTGCAGCGAATACATTAACAATAAATTAGGTTCGTTTTAATAAACAGTATCTTATGTTTGTGAATTCAGTGTGTTAATAGGTCAATATATCAGTTATCCTTAGTTACCTACCTATAAGAAAGTTTTAATACATTCGTTAAACACAGCTAAATGGACCGACGACCTAAAGAAGGTGGCTAGGACAGACTGGATGCGGAAGGCGGAGAACAGGGTGTTGTGGTGCGGCCTGGGAGAGGCACATATCCAGCATGGGACTGCGATAGGCTGAGTTGATTGACATTCGTCAAATATTAGTATGTCGTAGGTAATACCATACTGAAGAAGTCATTTTTGGTAGACAGAAAACAGAATATGTTTCATGTGGCAACAAAGCCGGTGTCTATGACCGATGTCAGATATTTAACTGCAGCAAACAACTTCATGTAGTTTGTGTTTATGGACATAATCTATATTTATGAAGAGAAAAACAAGAATTAACAAAGACAAAATACTCAACAAAAACATTTCCTAGCCAGCGAATATATAGGATTGTGTTGATTCTATCACCATTAGGTCACCAAAACTTCTGTTTCATTCCTTCATTGGGGTTATTGAATGATCTGGCTATAATTACTCAATATCTGTATGCACAAGTTTTGTAAATCTAGTGGCAAAAAAGTTTCTTACTTTCGGGATGTAAAAAATATGTCATAACTATGATAGTTCAGACTACTCCAACAGATTACAATTTCATATTAGGTATAAGTATTTCAAGTTCCTTGACTAACAGTACCTAATCTAAAGAGAAAGCTTGCAGGTATTATTAGGTAATTGCAAATTATTGTGCACGTAATGTAAATAAGATTTACCTAAACAGATAATATTGTTACTACATGGCGATAATAAAGGTTTGAATAGCTAATCTATTAATTGAAAAAATGCAGGATTATTTGTTCTCAAACGGCAAAATAAAAGAAAGTAAATATATTTTAAAGTTATATTTCATCATACACATATCACACTTTGTTTCATACAAAAATATAAATAGGTAGGTTGTAGGTCAGACATTCATAACAATCACTCAAGTAGAAACGCTCAGTAATGATGGTAGCCATGGGCGGGGGCGGGGGCGGGGTGCACAGCGGGGGCGGAGTTGTGCACGACAGCGTTGAAACTGAAAAAACAAAAAGTTCAAGTTAGTCCAATAAACCAACACAAAAAGAAAACAAGACCACTGTCAAGCATTAGCTTTCGAAACTTACCCATTGTGGTCATCAGCGGTGTACTCGACCTTGCGCACGGAGCCATCAGGCTGCACCAGAGAGTAGTATCCGTGCACGGCATCACCGTCGCGGCTCTCGTGTTGGGACTTGTGGTCGCCGGTGTGAGGGTCAGCAACGGAGTAAGAATACTCGTATTTGGGGTGAGCCTGCAAATGTAGAAACAAGGTCAAAATTTTAAACTTTCTACGAAATTCTAAAAAGAAATAGTTCTAGTACTTATTTATGTAAATAAAGACTTACATAAGTGTCATGTCCTTCGTAGTGAGCGGGGGCGGCGGCGTAGTGCGCTACGGGAGCAGCGGCGTAGTGAGCGACGGGGGCAGCGGCGTAGTGAGCGACGGGGGCAGCGGCGTAGTGAGCTACGGGGGCAGCGGCGTAGTGTGCTACGGGGGCAGCGGCGTAGTGCAGGGGAGCAACATGGGTCTCGTCGTGACGGACGATGCTCTGCGAGGACACAGCATGGCCATGTCCCAGGAGACCAGCGTTGGCAGCAGCCAAGAGGGCGCCGAAGGCTAAGATCTGAAAAAAGCGGTTTCAGTGAATACTTAAGACATTTAAACTTTTATATTGCTCTGTACTAAAAACATATTGTAGTTAAATACTAGAATAAATAAATAATATATTTATCTAGTTTTCAGTTTGAAAATGTGATCTAATTATTAATACTTATTTTCGTAAAGCTAATAATACTTGAATAATATTTTTTTAAACAATAATTGTAACAACTCACTTTGCTGAACATTTTTGGTTGTTTAGATTGTAAGAATCAAAAGTTGATTAATGTCAATGGTCCTGCCGTATGGTTTTATAGAACGCGGGCAGCGCGTGCGCAAGCTAGCGCGGTGGGGCGGAGAAATGCGCGCGCACCTTGACTCTGTAACTTTGACATGTATCAAGGTCGCAGTTAGGGATGTATCAATATTTAAAAAATAAATCGATAATATTCCAGAAAAATCGATATTTTGAAAATTAATCCGTAATATTCCGGAAAAAATTGCGCGGCACGCGTGCGGTATCTGGTTGGGTATATTTTTCACGGATCAGAACAGTACAGCCTTTCGAACTAAGGTGATTTTTTTGAATAGGTTTATGCCCCCTTTCATACACCACACCACAACACAACCCAACACACCATTCTACAACACAACACAACACACCACACCACACAAACACATCTCCCTCCTTTAACACATATACCTGCTCATTCATATTCGTAGTTAAACCAAGTCATTATAGGTTCATCATGTCAAAACACTGACTCCTAAGTCACAGAGTACCCCTAGTTTAGAGGTTTTCCCTGAGTTTAATGTTCCTATGTGTATTGTAGTAGCTTTGTATACTAAGGTTTTTGTGTTAATAAACTTATTTTTATTATTTATTGTTTTTACTACGTTCGATACGCGGTATTTAATATCGGTATATCGACATATCGAATGAAAAATATCGATAAATAATTAAGGATACATCGATATTTTTTCGACAAGCCTACTCACATTTCCTATATCAATTCACTAATACGAACGCGTTGATTTGTGTCCGGATCTATTTTAATTAATACGTAGGCTTCCATTGTTAATTATTCTTAAAATATGCCGTAGGCATTGTTGTCTATTTACAATATCAGAATCGTGAACTATCAATCATTGTGATGTGATTTACCGATTCGTAATGCGGATTGGTAAATCTAAGGTTTTGAATTATTTAAGTCCTCTTTTGGAAAACCAGGATTTAAATAAAGGGAAATGAAAATCGAGGGTGTTTTGTTTTTACATTGTTTTCAATAGGTATAACATAATCAACCTATATTGTTACCACTGGCGGGGCTCCTCTCGGTGAGTCGAGTGGGCCGTAATCCACCACGCTGGCCCAGTGCGCTTTGGTAGATGTTTAATAGTTTCAATAGGTTTGCGTATGATTTTTAATACAACTTTTTGTATCTATGTGTATTGTTTGGTTCAGCTTCAATTAGTTAAAGTATGAAGCGTGGGTAAACTAATTATTAACTACAATTTATCTTTCCAATAATTAGTCTTTGGAGCTTTGACGGAACGCAGCTTGTAAAACAGGTTTTTATTGGTACTTACGGTATATAATTAATAATTTTTCCATTTTTAGAATATACTGCATATTTTATTAATTTCTTCCCGCATTTTTGACTCGTCGTATTGAAATTATCATATTCTCTGTCGATTTCATATTAAAATCAGCATATGATGTTCCCATTGCTGGGACACAGGCCTCCTCTCTTCGAGAGGAAGGGGGCTATAACCTACCACGTGGGCCCAGTGCGGATTGGTAGATGTCACATGTCTTCGAATTTTTGGTTTTAGGACATGCCGGGTTCCTCACCATTTCATATTATCTCATGTATATTGTATATTCAATCACGTGCATTCAGTGACTTATTGATATCGAATCAAATTCTCGTTACTACATGGTATGTCTGTCGACAATAGTTAGTAATCTGTTTGTTATATCTAATACATAAATTATATTAAACTGCGTAACTAGAGCGCTTTTTGCAATTCTAGTTTGGCATGTAGTCATGTTTCAAGATTTTGAAAGCGGTTTATACAACTGCTGTAGTATTGGATATAGGTTACATAAATGTCTCTTTCCCAATGTTAGTAGACTGTTAGTTTTCCTTAGTCCTATCGTTTTTGGAAACCAAATTGCTGCCATGACAAAAAATATTTAAACTAACGGGTTTATTGTCAGAAAATGAACGAAAATTCCTAGTGAAAAAATCCAAATTATGCCACTCGAAAAAAAATTATTTGTATTGTCATTAATTAACAGCTTACTAGGTATGTCATAACTCATGTACTGTTCTACGTCTGTGTAGGTATTTCCCAGTCAATGAGACGCACGCGCTGGTTGAATAAGCTTGTTCTTGACGTCAGCAAAAATTATAATAGTGAACATATACGAGTATGTGACAAGGTCTGCGTCTCGCAAGTAATTGGCTTGTTATAGGGGTGGTTCAGGGTGGCATGTGTGCTGATAGATTGAAAAGCTCATAATATCATACTGTATTTGCACATGTGAAGTGGTTCGGTCTTAGTTAAGTCGTGCTTTTTCTCCAACAACAAGTTTTACTTAAACTGTTAACAAAAAAAAGAGCTTTAAACAATGAAATATTAAATGTTCCCTTCCACATTTAACCCGTCTGCCTTCAAAGCAGGAGTGGGCACGCTCGTTCCATCACAGCCCTCATCCATCGCTTTCCATCAGGCGTGATCGAGGTCAAGAGCAGGTTCATTCAGTAATTTAAAAAAATGCAGCAGACTGCAGCCTGTTTTCTTTTTCCACTAAACAGATTTTTGTGTTTATTGCAGTTTAGAAGTTGTGTCTACAATCGTCTTGTACATTCTTACTTGTAACTTCAAGCTTTGCTTATTTTCTATACTCCCGGCGACCTAGATTTAAATGTTAAGCCGGAGTTCGAGTACGCAGCCTTCAAACCAGGAAATTCCGGGTACCTATAGCTCAGAGAATAAATATCTGCAATAAATCTCAATGAGATTACGTGCGTAAGTTGTATTAGTTAGCCCACCGAAATGACGCGTTATTGTAGGCGGTACGTCCGCCTTTGATTATTTAATTTAAAAGCTGAATTTCCCAATAGGCATCAAATTGCTTTGAGTCAAAACTTTTTTACAATAAAACAACAAAGTGGAAAATAATTTTAATTTTGGAAGTCGGTGTCTTTGGATCTGTATTTTAGATATTTGTCACCAACTTCCGAAATGAAATTTATTTTTAACCGACGAAAAAAAAACGGAGGAGGTTCTCAAGTCGACGCGTATATATTTTTTTTTATGTATGACCACGCATAACTTTTTACAGCGTAATCCGATTTTGATAATTCGATTTTTATTGGTAAGGGTATACCCCAAAGTTGGTTCCATATAAATTTGAAAAAAAAAAAATCCAACCCTAAGGGTGGGAAAATAGGGTTGATTTATTGTTCACTCACAGATTTGAACGCTGAGTTGTGTATTATTACTCTACTCAGTGCCACATATGCCTGACCTTTGGCAAACGATAAGTAGATTATAGCCACAAAAAATTATAAAATAAAAACTTTTTAACAAAAAAAATAAACCGCCGAAAAAACTGCTTTTTTATTTAACCTCAATAACTAAGTTCATAAAAGTATACGTAAATAATTTTGAGTCGGCGCCGTTTAAATTTATTACATTGTAATGTTTTTTTGGAAGATTAAAAAATTTAAGTTTTTGTTTCTAAAAAGTTTTCAATTTTTCACTTTTTAGTTATGGTACCCACCAGTGACAGGAAGTATTATATCGTCATCAAAAAAGAATTTTCAAAATCTGTCCCTAATTGACGAAAATAGCGATGATCATACATACAGACGAACATATAACCTCCTCCTTTTTGAAGTCGGTTATAAAGCGATGCAAGCTTCGTTACTTCGTTGTTAGTAAACTGAAAATAAATGATATAATGAGCCGAGTCCTGTTTTGGCCTTATAATGCCAAGGATGAACAGAATCGCCGCTGCAATTTTGCGGAAATGTTAATTATGAATTTTAAGTTTTAAGTAAATAGGTAACGATGAAGTGTTTAGATTAATCTCCGTAATTGGTCGGTTGCTTTAAGAATTTGCATTGTATGAAACAGCTGCTTATCTTACTGTTCCAGTTGAATCAGCAGATAATTGAGGATATTGGTAATTATAGCATTCAAGGACACGTACTTGGTGAAAGTTAGGTTAGATTAGCTACTATAAAAAACTTAGCAAAAAATATCTAAATTAAAATACAAAACCAGTTTGTCTACTCTCGATTTCAGCAAACGTTTAATATATGCGCATTTTATATTCATAGTAGTAATACAAATAAAACGTGTAAACGTGTTACTAAAACAATAACATTCTTAATAACAGCGGTTTCATAACATTTTATTGACCAACCTACGAGTTATTTCAAGAGTGGCTCGTCTCGTGTCATAAGTAATTTGATAGATTGGGCATGTGATCGCGGCCTACACTCTAGATAAATTATCGCGATTTTTATTCAATGTGGGTCAGGTTTAATAGAAAGGCTTCACTTTGTTTACATCAGTACAAAGTTAAAGACACGAGTATAGCATGTTTCTCTTGACTTGTATAATTGGTAAACAAAAGAGATTCCGATTTGGAGAAAAGTAATGTTTTAAAATGGTTGATTCGAAGTAGTTTTTGATGTAATTCCTAGTTTCTTATTTATATCAAGAATAAGTTTGTATCTATCTGACGTATTGATGTGAAAACTTGTAATTTTCGTAAGGTTAAGATTTACCAAATAAGATATGCAAGGAAAAATACGCTGTATGTGATTTTGCACCAAAATGCTATTATGTAAACTCGTTGTTGTTCGCTCAGGGGCAGCCTTTCGAGCTTGATAGCTGTAATAACAATTAGCTCAACATCGAGTAAATGATTCTGTTTAGTATCTGTAATTTCCTTCGGTTCCGAGGTTCCGGATATTTTATACAGATAATAAAATTAATGTTTTGTTCATTAACATTTTTTGGTAATATTCAATTTCATAAGTCCAAAAATAAATCGAATTAAGGATTTATTTATGAAAGAGCAAAAGTTGTCTACTTTTATCAACTCGCTTTGTACTTGTAGGCAATAATAAAGTTTGTTGAAATAATTCGTAATACTTATGTAAAAAAGGTTGAATTTGTTTTCAAGGCTAGTAGAGGCAAACTTTAAATTCTATGCCAGTATCATATTTTCTTGTTACGAATTACTGGCTGACTACTACCTTATAATAAATAACCTATTAAATGCTAGTAGCTTGGCATTGCTATTATTATGGGGTTTTATAGATTAATTTACAAACACAACACGCCTAAACGGTGTTTAAAAGTTTTCCGCTTGTGAACTTTACAGTCGTTTGTGAAATAATGAAATGAACACATTCTAGCGGTCGTGAGCCTTGGTCAACTAGACTCGACCACTTGCACGTTTTTGTTAGAATATTTCAGCCTATTGCACCCTCGTTATAATTAATATTTCAAACATATTTAATACAAATGCGGGTATGTAATTAGACCATGAACATTTCTAATATGAGTTGTGGTTCATTTTAGCTGTCATTACCTAATATTTGAAGGTCGCTGGACATATGCATTTAATAACTAGTATTTGCCAACAGAGGCAATCGGATGATTATTATCGGTCTAAATTAAATGTGGTCTTAAAAGGTTCGACAAGATACCGATCTATTGGCTAATAGCGACATTACCTTTTCATTTAGTTACACTGTGATTAAATACTGATTGATGTCTTTAAGTTCTTATTGTTTTATTAAGTAGTTCATAACATGTTAGAGAGCATTCATTAGGGTTCTAATTTCTGTGCGTTTGTAAAAACATAATTCAGCTCTAAGGTTATTTTTCACAGTTTTGGTTTCTTGAAAAAAAAACTACCTACGACTTATTTGAAACCAACTTGCAAACATAGTAGCAGTAGGTATCTCTTGGTATTGGTACAAGCAGATTTAGTACTTATTTACACTACTGATTTCTATTATAAATTGACATTCATATTCCATTATGACGATAAAAAAAATAAAAAGTGGTTTCGAAAATATAATTAACACTGATGGACAATATAAAAAAGCCACTAACTTATCATGAAATATTTCCGAAACCACGCAAGATTCGTAAACCACGCACGCTTCTTGAAATGAAAAGCAACATTCAAATATATTTAATGAAGCATTAAAAAACACCAAATTGAAACAAATAGTAAATAAATTAATGTGTTAAAGAAGAAAAATACCAAAAAACATTTGAACAAAAAAAGAGGGGTTTACGAAATTAAACTTAATTTTTTAATGATTAAATTTTGCTTATTGTTATTCATGTATCCAGTATAAGGTTTTAATGTGAAATATAATACTGTTTTCAAGTTTTTTTTACTATATGACACAAACTTATATGGTTTAGGAGATATTTCGATTACTTTAGGCTCTTTGCAAATGGTGTTTCTTATATTGCTCGTCAGTGTATTTTTCTAGTGTCATATTTATATCCCTTGCCTAACCGGGGACCATGCACCATGGACCGGGCACCAGGGACGCCATGATATGCGAGACAAATACATAGATATACCAATAAATACAATAATAATAGGCTATTCGAATGTCAGCCACCGTGACCAATGTTTGGTACTCAAAGTATTCACGCTTTGCGACTAACTCAACGCCGAGACAGAACCATGCTTAGCATAGTTCACAGCACATTAGCGAAACATGTTTTAAGGCTTTATTATATTAACACACAAACGTTAAGACATTCTGTCCCTATTAAGACACAGTTAATCATCAATCTCGGTCCTGTCATGAAATAATTAAGTATCTACTAACTATCTTGTACTATTTCTAGGCTGAGGAAATATGAATGGCATTGATATAAATTGCTATGTCATAAATTTTCCCTTACGGGGGGTATCGAGATGAAAGTATAAGTAACAAAATGTATATACCGATTAGATACTTAGGGATTATGTAATGCGAGGTAGTTGCTTTAAAATGTATATGTCATGCTGCTTAGGTCATGCAACTTTTGTTTCTTGTATATGACAAGGATTTAATTTTGCATGTTGAATGTGTTCGAATATATCTATGAAACAAAAATTATGACAAGCTATGGAAAAATATATGCTTCTCGAGGAGAATGTATATCTATGAAACAATAATTATGACAAGCTATGAAACAATGTATGCTGCTCGAGGAGAATGAATACTGAATTCTTATTTTTTCATGCAAGTTTTATTTAGAATATTGTATAAACATAAATATGACACTTAATTAAAAATATTGCGAGATTTCAACATCAACCATTATCAACTAGCCCATTTATAATTTTATGTCAGCGTTAGCACGGCTTGTTCAAGACTATGTACGTTAAAGGTGAGGGTTCCTGTCTCATGGCGGCTGGTACTCCATAATTTCTCCTCATCGCTGCTTCAATACATCTAATTATATCGTTATAAGGTACAACTGCCTCTTGATTAGGTTTCACTAATGAGTGAACTTCTTGATTAGGTTTTAATAATCCGTAAACCTCTTTGTGTTTACCATTACCTTCTTCTTCAGATTCCTCTCCAGGCTCTTCATTTGACCTTTCTTTGGACCCCTTTTTAGAATTCTTTTTATTCTTTTCCCTGGACTCACCAGAACCTTTAGAAGATTTTTTTTGAGATTTCTCTTTTAATTCTTCTTTAGACTCTTCAGAATCAGTCTCTTCGTCAGATTCTTCTCCCGACTCTTTGGATTCTTTTTTGGGATATTTTTCTTTAGATTCTCCAGAAGACTCCTTTGTTTTCTTAGGAAGAGTTTCTTCTTGGGAGTTTTCTTTAGGTTCTTCTCCAGATTCTTTGCTGGAAACTTGCTTTGATTTATTATGGTATTTTTCTTTTGATTTTTCTTCTGATTCTTCTTCAGATGCTTCTTTGGAGTGTTTGGGTTCGTTAGACTGATTTTCGTGGGATTCTGCTTCGGCATCTTCCCCAGGCTCTTCTTTGGATACTTTTCTATGCTTTTCTTTGGAGTTTTCTTCTTCCTCTGACTCTTTAGATGTACCACGATATCCCTTTGATTTTTCAGCTGATTCCTCACTGGAATGCTTATTATGTTGCTTTTCATGAATTTTCATCAACTTTTTTAATGAGATTTCTCCTGAGTCTTCTTCTGATTCTTCTTTCAATGATTCATTTTTGATTTCGTGGCAAGGTGGGGAAGATTCTTTATTTCCTTGTACTTCAACTTTCTTGTGGCCTTCCACAGCAGTGGGCAAGTATTGTTTAACCACTGCATTGAACCTGCGAGAGAAAGATGAATATTAATTGCTACTTATAACTTAAACAAATAATGATTAAATAACCTGGATAATGGTAAATAATGCATACCCTGAAATGTCGTCAGCTACATACTGCACTTGTCGGACGAATCCATCTGGCTGCAGAAACGAGTACTCTCCTCGGACTACTGAACCATCACTAAGCTCACGTTGCGCCTTATGGTCTCCTGTATTTTCGTCATATACTACGTAAGAATATTCATACCCTGTGGCGTCCTGAAAACATTCATGAGATTTAATTTTTACTTGGGATATAAAGGAAAATGTAAAGTAATATTGATATAAATACCTGTTTGGTTGGTGCAACAACAATAGGAACATTTGGCGCATTGTAGGTCAAAACGTTTTGACTGGGGTTCACAGTAGCCACAGTGGCAACTGTTGGAGCAGGATAACCACAAGGTGACACACAGGGTGCAACATACCCTGGTATAGAAGGCAGTGAATTGATTTGAGATAGTCTTGGATTTGCTATTGATTGATATGGTGCACCATAGGTATAGTATCCCCTAGGTGCGACTTCACTTTCCACAAAGACATGGGAGTAGGAGACGCCAGTAACACCACATATTGACGCGACACTTAATATTAATAACACCACGAAAAGCTGAAAACAGCAAAAAAAAATATAATTAGATGCGCAATTATTTTTAGTTTGAAGTTTTAAAGGAAGGACCAACACTTACTTGAACAATCATCTTTCCTGGTGATCGATGGAAGACTACTGATATTTTTGAGAATGAAGCTCCGCTTATAAGTGATGCTTTGTTGTTCCTAAAATATTCTGTTCGGTAATACCGAAACAAACCATCAATGTCGTAGACTAGATGAATAGGAGATAACAATTAATATGTTAATGAAGATTTAACGCAGGCTACGTCATTTTTCTCCTGTATTCGGAACACGTGGGTGTACAAAAACTAGGTAACGTGGCGTGACAATAGTTTTTATCTACTTTGGTCCAGTCAGTGCGTAAGTTATGCAATGGCACAGGGAACTGCTTGCTATTTCTTTATTCCGTGAGCACATAGTCGCTTCCAGTTGCACGATTACTCGGAAAAGGAAATCTTTCACATATTCTTTGTCTGTGTGGTTATTAGCGACATGCTTGGCTCTAGGATGAACACAACCTTTCGGATTTGCATACATAGACAGGTATGTACTGTTTTATGTTATAAGGAGATATTATGTCCCATTGCTAGTGGAACTGGTTCATAGACAATACGGTGCGTCGGAGCAACGGTAACGCAGTGGCAGAGCAGTGGGTAACGGCCGACACTTTACTTTGTGTAAATTATTTGTTCACCACTGCTCTCAAAACGGTCAGATAGGCAGTCGCTCCAGTAAAATACTGGTATTCAGCTGCATCTGGTTAGACTAGAATCCGACCCCAACATAGTTAGAAAAAAAAACTAGGCAGATGATGATGATGCTCTCAAAACGGTGAAGGAAAACATCGTGAGGAATTTGCATGTCCTAGAACTAAAAATTCGAAGACGTGTGACAGCCCCCAACCTGTACTGGCTAGATTATGGCCCACTCCTTCTCACAGAGAGGAGGCATGTGTCCAAGCAGTGGAAACATTACAGGCTGATTATGCTACGGTGCATCACTTGTATGCCAACTAAAAAGCTACTTTCTTAATTATCTGTTCATAAATTGACAAATGAACATCGTTGTGTATTGTCATTTTCATTATTATACTTTGTTGAAATACCTACATAATTATTCAGCTATTTTAGCTCTATTGTTTGACACTATTATTATTTTGTGTTTACGTCTGCTTTTAATGGTTTATCTAATCACACGTGAATGAAGACTTCTTCCGCCAATTTAGTAATGCTCTTTCATATTCATATTCATTTATTCATCAAATATAAGCTAACAGTTTACATCAAATCGCTTATATCTATGCTAATTCTACAAAATTGCATTAAAATTTTAATTAAATACTTCTTAGACTAAAAAATATAAATACAAAACAAAATAAAAGAAAGAAAAAAAAAACGGAGTAAAATAAAATTTATAAACAAAAACAGCCTTATACATAAAATTAGAAACTAAACAATTATTTCTTCACATTTAAATAAATATACACATGTTTAGCGATTGTCTATTGAGAGTCAAAAAATAAGTCTGCCTCAGGAATATATTTTAGAAAGTCATTTATTAACTTAACTGCTCTGGCAGTGGGAGTGTTGTTGGTTCGGGGAGCACGCCATGTAGGCGGGTAGCAGAGGAGTCTATGTTGTCGTCTTACAACGCTACGCATATTCTGGTCAGGGACATAAAAATTTATTAACTCTCGTAGAACGGGACTATCTATCTTATCTACTAATATTAGATAATAATTAATTATATGTGTGGATTCTCGCCTGACTTTGAGTGTGTCTAAACCTACCATTCCTGACTCTTAAGGTTACTGTAATTGAGTGTATCGAAATATACAGTCGAATTTTGTACGGCTCGTTTATGGGTGTTGATATAGCGCCTGTATTTAATCCATTGGCAATATTTTATTATTGTTCGATTGCTCTGTGTATAGCGCAGGCGTGTTTGTGCGATTGTAGCAATTGTTGCTAACACGGTTGATACTTTAGTATCAAGTTTTAATAAGGCTGTGGATTTTCTTATAAAAAGAAGTGTTTTAACTAAAATCCATGCTTAATAATCCTTTTAATTATTTCTATTAAGGTATAATTCCAGTTCCACGTACTCATTTAGTACGTTAGCCATTTATATTTGCTTGAACGTCGCGTCGTAGACAACACAATATAATTTAGTAGCGCCTGAATTCAGAATCACATGATAACTCATTGTTTGACGTTCGGTTGGGTTGATTTTCGTGATTTTTTTAATCGAGGTGTGATCAGAAGTGAAAAAGGTGTTATTTAATTTTCATGGTAAAGTTAGTCAACGTGGAGAAGTGCTTTGTCATGACATTAAAAGTCAAGCAAAAATATATGTGATGGAATGCTAGAAGTAGTGCATAAAGTTGTAATAATAGTTTATGTTTCTCCAGACACTTTGGTCATCGCTGAATCTGAGTAGGCTGTTTAAATGATGTGTGAAATAAATTGATCAATATTCGCTCCATGTAAAATACCTACTGGTATTCAGCTGCATCCGGTTAGACTGGAAGCCGACCCCAACATAGTTGCGAAAAGGCTGGGCAGATTATGATGATAATTTAACTTTATTGTCATTAGCTTGTAAAGCCTATTCGCTGGTATATTTGCTTATTTTCCTAAATCTTAGTAGATATCCTAATCAGTATTAGAAGAGTAAGGTTCCTATATTTATATTCTTAATTATTGTTCCTATGCCTATATTTTTATAATAATTGTTGTATTTTCATCATTCCAATTTCATTCCTCTGGGTTATCCGAGAATTAACTAAGTATTTATTTATTACATTACTTCCATGGAAGTAAGTTTAGAAATTTCGTATACAAGTTTCTGGGCACTTGAATCGAGCATTTTGAAGAAAACAATAGACTGTGAAATGTTCTTTCATACTTCCAAGAACTTCGAACTAACCAAATACTGACAATTTGGTTAGTTGGAACACACTTCTTCAGCTCATTCCATGTGCTCTATTGCGATACTAACGTCATGCAGGTATTCTCGAAGATTTTTTGTAGTGAGCGCCCTTGCGTCATCATGCATAAAAATGAAATACTAGTCCACAAACTCAGCATATAGCATGACATGAGCCTCTAGGCAGAGATGAATGTATAGGTCAATATTTAGTGGCAATCGTGGTCCCGTCAAGGCCAGTTTTCCCTTTGGTGGAAATTCCGCCCAGACTGTACACGACCCACCGACCTAACACACTTTTCTTCTATGCAATACTGCTGAAAACGTTCTCCCTGTCTTCGGCAGACTTTCCTACCTCCATGATTGCCATACAGCATGATCTTGGTTTCTTCTTTTTCGGAAGTCTCCTTTTTAGTCTCGATGAGACCTTTTATCTCGTGGGTACATACTACTGAATGTATTTTTTATTTATTTATACGTTGTTGCTTTTGAATTGATGCTGTACCTACTGCAAACTACATTTTTGAGGGTATTGGGAATTTGGTCCTAAATTGTATTGTTGTCAAAAGTGATTGATTTTTTGAAACCATCGGAGTTGTCGTATAAAAATTACTCGTCTCATTAATGTTAATAATCTAGTTGCTTACTTTTTTATATTGCACTCGGCTTTTCTCATTTTTTTTTTTGAGAAAAGCACCTAAGATTTTCTCTTATTGTCGCCCAAGAAGTTTTCGAGAGGAATATCCGGTAGATGGTGTTGACATTCTAGAGGGGTTTTTTTGCTATAAAAACTAAAAAATCGTAGTTGGTCCGGGTCTGGCTGTTTGTGTATGTGAGCTTAAATGTTTGTAAACGCACCCACGATACAGGAGAAATCGTAGTGTGGGGCAACGTTTTTATAAAAAAAAATATATATATATATATATATATATATATATTAGGTAAGTATAGTAAAGTTATATAAAAAATAAAAATCAATTTGTATGCAGTAATAATGTTATTTTTTTATATATTAAACAACAAGAAATAAAAAGCTATTTTATTTAATTTATTTATTTATATCCGTTAGATGCGAGCAGCACAGGCCCGGTCGATGTGGTGATTCTTGGGTCCCAAGCAGGACATATGTAGGTAGAAACCCATGTCAAGCAGCTCTTGTTCTAGTGCATGTGTATTTTGTGTCCACTTCTGATTCTGCTTCTACAATACCTAAGTACACGGGACATGCCTGCTTCAACGTATAAACACAAGACATTCCCTATGAACCTTCATTTTACAAGGGTAAGTACAACAGATTGTAAGTAAGTATAGAGGTTAACAAGTTAATTACAATTAAGTAAGGACAATATTAAAGTGCTGATAATTTTGTTATTAACATTTTAGTGTTTTTATTAAATTATTTCAAGAATATTAACGGTTTGTTTTTTTTGTATGTTTTACTGTGAAAGTTTCCTTCAGGCCTTCTTGTCTCCTGTGTTGAGATTGTTGATTGGTGCTAGAAGACAACTACTTACAGGCTGTACTTGTAAGTAGTTGTCTTCTAGCAAGTAAGTGGCTTGTTAGCTGCAAACTCCGAATTTTCAGATAATTGTGATTAAAGGCTTTGGGATCCAAGTAGGTATAGTCGGAATGTAGAATAAGTAAGACAGCAGTAAATTGCTCAACTTCCGTCATAAACTCATAATATTATACAAGCTAGTATCTTAACTTTATTAAGGTGTTATTAAATCATTGTAAACAGTAGATCAGTGGTTGCCAATGGTATCGGCCCCAACTTAAGAGTTAGTGTCGAGTGTAAATGTAGGTCGTCAGTTCGAACTCAGGCAAGCACTTTACTTTGTGTATTTAATTTCGTCACCACTGCTCTAAAACGGTGAAGGAAAACATCGTAAGGAAACGGGCATGTTCTAGAACCAGAAATTCACTGACATGTAACATCCACCAACCTACACTGTGTTCGCGTGGTAGATTATGGATTGTTAGATTATTTTGGAATCAAACAGGTACAACACAATATATGTAATTAATATCAACGTAGGGTGGTAGGTAAAAAATGGAAGGAAAAAAACAAAACAATAATTTTCTAAAAGTTTATTTTCGCCGCAGTCTTATAAAATAAAGGAGTCGTTGGCGACTAAAGACTATCTACATTAAGTATTAAGTGTATAATATCACATGAGAAACAGTGGAGGTGTGCGCCTGCACTAGTGGTACTCGTGATGCGCGGGCGCAGTGTTGTGCACGACCGCGTTGAAACTGCAACACAAGGTAACATTGTAACGACGTAATCGACTCGAGGAAATGCTAAACGTATTGCATTCCAATGTTCAGAGGTAAGCTTGTTATGAACTGTTTTCATTGAGTTTATTTACATTCAGTTAGGCATGGTAATTACAATTATTTTCTAGTTGTAACTTTATTTTGTTGTTCGTGTTTATCAAATATAAACACGATTCATCAAGTAGGTACTTTGCATCTAACAACATTGAATTCATTTACAACTAGAGTACCCAAGATTTAAATCCATCAACTTTTGGTTGCTTGACTTTCATTTTGAATTGAAAAAGTCAAGTTCTTTGCAATAAAAAAAAACATCGGAAAGCAACAGTGTTTCATCACTATTGTTTATAAATGTTTCCTTACCCGTTGTGGTCATCAGCGGTGTACGTGACCTTCCTGAAGGAACCGTCGGGCTGCAGCAGAGAGTACTCTCCCTTCACTACGTCGCCATCACGGATTTCGTGTTGGGTCTTGTGGTCACCAGTGTGTGGGTCGGACACGGAGTATGAGTAGTCGTATTTGGGGTGGGCCTGAGGAAAAATCATGAAAATTATCATCGATGATGAACAACATTGTTGGTTCTAATGAGAAGAACCGTCAATATCACCAGTTGTTTGGTATCACTGGTAATTTAAACAAAATATCTTAGGAGCCTTTTTGATTGCTAATTAGTACCGAGATCATTAAATGTACCAAAAGTTCTAGTTAGACTTTGCGTCATGTCATTGTCTGCACTCCTATCTTTCAATCTTTAAGGATACAGGCCTATGTAACAAACTTTTGATTTGAAATTCCAATTTTATTGCTTTATTTCTTGTATGTGTATGCAACGGAAATGAAACGTAATGTTTTCATTTTGGCAAGTATTTAGGCACTTCAAGATCCTAATCTTTTATCATGCTTCGTTGCTTGCAGAAATCCATTTTTCATGTTAAAAAAGTTGTGTAAACTGTTTCCAAAATTGATTTACGGCGTATGTGCCTATCTTTGATCTACGTTAGTGGCCCGTTAGTGCAGTCTAGGAGATCGAGTTGATCCCATTATTGTTGCACACTACAATGGTTTATACTGTCAAATGCCTTACGCAACACTGTATTTGGGTCGACATCGGTCGGCAACGATTCCACATCTACCATTAAACGAGCGTGAGAGCACGAGCCACCAAGTTTATGCAAACAACAGTCCAATGGCCTGGATATCATGGCAGTCATTACGTCCCGGGCCTCAAGCGCGAATGTTGCAACCTCCCTGGGAACCGCTATGTTATCGCTCCTCCAGTCACGACCGGGATATACTTGGCTTTGCAAACCGTTATGTAATTTGAAGCGGATTACTTCAAATCATAGCCAGCGGCGGCGATTTATGACAGCTTATAGACTATCGACAACAGATAAACGAAGCTTTATGCCAGAGAGTTATGATCTTTAATTTGATTCACAGAATACTGTTATATATTATACAATAGATCGTCGTCAATTTAAAACGTATACGTATTACAAAGAAAGAAGATAGTCAGTGCATAACTTTAAATGTTTTCTTTGAAAGTAATAGTTAAGTTTAATTTTGTCTTGCAACAGCTAACAAAGTTGTTATTTAGACTCAGTAATGTAACTGCATAAACAGCTATGAGAAACTAAGCTCTGCAGCTTGGAATGAGAGTTTGTTAGATGAAGCTAAGACAAGATATGCGCTTAATTAATGTTTATTGTTAAGACCGTTGGACAGCTGCCTGCCTGAGCTGTATTGAAAAAATCCTCGTTAGATGTTTGCGTGCGGATTGTGGACGTGCAACCTGTTGATTTGCATGATTACGGCAACACTCAGAGAGGAAACGAAATAATTATTTATATTTATTTGCCTGGTCCCATTTTGTGAGAAAATTGTCGCGATGATGTAAGTCAGCAGTCCCGCTATTGTGGGACTGTGTGACTGTGTCGTTGATAGGTATCCCGGAAAGAGCTTCGATTGTGTTGGATCGGGCGAACAACACGCGCGGTTTATGCAAGCTATCAATTAGCTGGTTACTATTGTATTACGAAACCAAATAGGTAACACAGGCCTAGGGAAACAAAACCAGCTCTTGCTGCTCCACTTACAGACGAGATATTAGCAACAGTTTGTTTGCCAGTAACGTAACCGTTATAATTAATAGAAATTAGCGAGATCATGAATGTAATTCACTTGTCGTGACGTTACTTCGTGATTACGAAAACGATAACTTTATGTGTCAAGTTTTTGTGATGTTACGAGTACATTTTGCTAGCATGACTATGTGTGCATTATTCGGGTTAAACGTGTGTCGTCGTAATAGGCTCGTTAATAACATTCGTGAAAGCAGTGCTGTCATTTTTGGCGCCAAAATATTAAGATGCATTTTTCTTGATTTGTGTATCCTTGACCAATATTTGTTACGTTGATGTGTGAGAACATTCCAGTTGGTACGACGGTGAGTGCAGTGTTGTAACGATCGCGACTATTACTGTGTGCACATGCTCTTAATGCGAGTAACGGGGAACAATGCTCATTAGTTGAAGGTTAGTTTTTTTTACAATTTTGTTGTTTTTGCTCCAGTTCTTTGATCTCATTTTATTTAATGTGGATCACAAATGGTTGTTGAAATTTTTTTGCTTCAACTAAGTTCTCATGACTCAAGTGCAATACATTGGTTTGTTTCTTGAACATTTTTGTTTATGATAAGCTGAGTAATGTTATATTTATTTAAACATTACTTCTCACGTCTCTAGTTCAAACTGTCTTCCATTTATATCCCCTTCAACACTCACGTGCGTGTCCTCTTGTTCTCCGTAGTGTGCTACCGGTACTTACGCTACTGTCTCATGTCCGTTCGCCTCTCTGACGTACCCGTGTCCTACCTGCACCACACCAAGTTGGCCTCTCTCGTCCCTATTCCTACCGCTTATACCCTATACGTCACTTACATGATAGTCGACATGCGTGTCTTCATGTCCTCCGTACTGTGCAACGGGCGCGTATGCTACTGCTTCGTGTCCGTACGACTCTCCTGCGTAGCCGTGTCCTAGCGACACCACGCCGGCGGAGGCCAGCGCCAACGCACCGAGGATGACTGTAGCCTGTATAGAGAGAAAGATTTTATATAGATTTGTAAAATAATAGATTAAGCTGCTGAATAAGAAGTTGAATGTAAAAGATGGCGAAGAAAATGGCGGTTATACTGCACTTAGTTGTTGAGCAGCAGATCACCATAAAGTCTGCTCTGTATCTGATTGCTAAGTGTTTAATTAAGAAAAGTAAGAAATTCTAAATGAGGTCCCAAGTTTTGTCTATGTTCAAACCTAGTTAAAAGCAAAAGCTCGAGTTAGTGAGAGAATAAACAAAACGACTTCTTAGAGCTCACGATTCTGAATATACTCATCTAAATACTCATACAGATATTGTATTTTCTATATACTTAGTTGTTAATAATTGTAACAGAGCTTGTCCTATTACTGAATAACTATCATGGAAAGAAGACACTATCGTTATAAACGATAAAGATCAATTTATAGACAGTTACATTGCTGCGTAACCCTTTGTTTACAGCGATGTTAAATGAGGGTAGTGTATCACGAACTGTCACAGCACTAGATTATAGACTAGTGACAGCCTTTCACTTGATAGGGGCTTTGAAATCTAGGTTTATTACATAGTAAATCTACAGTTTGATGGTATTGGTAATAAAAGAGCCAGTTAAATCGACCCAAATATCGATCTATACAGAGCAGTAAATACTAGAAAGGATTGGTATACGGAAAGGGAAATTAATTATACATAAGAAGTGCCTGAACTGGTACAACAACGTAGCTTTCGTCATTATGATGACCACTAAGCAGTTGAAAAAATAATGGAAATTTCTAAAAATATGATGTCTAAGTTTCGCAACAACAGAATATTTGATTGATTTAATGCGTTAAAGCGAAATAAAATAATTTCGTAACTTAGGATTCAAGTTGCAAGCGAGTTGCAAAATATGAATATACTACGACTTAAAATGCCATAGAACGTTATAGAACATAACTTATAATGTTCTTATATTGAGACATGTATTCTAAATTTGAACGAGCAGTAGTTAATTGAGACGGAAACTTCTTAGAGCGGTTGATCAACAAGAACTTGCGAAAGCTGCGTACGCGCAAATCACTTGCGTGGAAACGCGCGTAAGTGCGGGTATACAGAGTGGATCCTGGCAGGACTAGAAGTTGTCAACGAGGTGATTAAAGTTACTGCATTACAATATTGATTAGATCCAGTTTTAAAACCGACCTAGACCACTCTCGTGACCAAAATCCCTCAGGGCAGATTTCATTAAGAGCTTTTCAGGAACTGATCCTGGAATATTTCAATTTGTACAAAAGTCTTCAAACACTCTTATAGACTACGGGAAGAAATCTTGAACTGCTCCAATTCACTAGCAGCAACGTCGCAAGTCCTTTCACAAAACAGGAGTAAACCACAGGATGCACTTACTCTAGCGATCATTTTCCGTTTGGATTAGGTTTGGCCCGACTGCACGATCACACACAACTGATGCCGAGGAGCGCAGCCTTCCACTTTTATATTAGTATACCGGCGAGATGCGACGGCGCACGCCGCTTGCCTCTACGCAAGAATACGGTAGTTTGATGATTGAATGATACAGCAATTACGTAAAATTACGTAGCATTCTATGGTTCAAGGTGATACATTTATGGGTTTTTGACAGTTGGTACTTAGTAATTAAAATAATTTTAGTCAAACACTTTTTTCCAACCCTTTCGATGCAGAACTGGTTCCTTTATTGGTCATCTGTACGGGCAAGATGAAGTGTTATTAGAATTCTATGACGCCTCTTAACGATGTTTTCTCTAGTGGGATGCGGGAGATAAAGACGTGACCGCATACGTCTGCCAAAGTTACGTAGAACAAACATGTTTCAATATTCTCTTGAAGCTGTCTATCTTCACATGTGTTTTCCAATTTAAGTTTAAGAATAAAACTAAATGAATATTATCTCATTCTAAGAGGTGTTTTATTATTATTAACGCAGACGTTAAACATGTTTCTCATAGTGAGATGTTAGAAAGTTAATATGGAGATAAATATTACGCTATATCTTAACAGTAGGTAACTAATACTTACTGCTTATTTAGTTTAAATTTTGACTACACATATTTTTACAAAAAACGCTTGTTTCTTTATTTCTACAAACTTAAGACAACACCGATCGTCTCTATCCATGAAGGCTAAATAAAATATGAGTATCGGAACCAGAAGAGATGGAACAGAATTTGTAAATCTGCTAAAATATTTGAAGGCCATTATTTAGCAATGATTATGCTTATTTTGCTCTTTAAAGTATTTTAATATGTATTAATTTGGAAAGGCCACAACACATAGTTTCGTGAGTGATAGATGCATAAAATGCATTTAATCGGATCGAGCATCCAGTTGCATACTTGAAGTAGCGCTCTTTCTTAGTCTTTGTGTGCACAAACACCGCTTTCGGATTGCAGTTTTGAATTTGAATCGATGAATCATAGATTAGTGTTGACTTACCTTTCTTTTTAAATTATGCATCTAGACTTCGCTTATCACGTTTTTCGTGTGTTGCATACCTAACCTACCATAACTGACGAGTTATCAAGTAAATGTACGCGTTACGGCAAGGTGTTCTAAGTGATTTAACACTACGACTTATTATATCTTTTAGAACTCAAGAGTTTCATGGCAGGCCTACCGTTACCTAATGGTTTATAATAAAATAGGAACACTCGCTACTTTGTTACTCTCATCAAGGTACCTCGTTAACCTGTAATAACTACGAGTAAGTAGAGCGTTGCCATGCGCGAGAGTAACGAAAAAGACATAATGTTTGCAACTCGACCTTCTAGGGATTATAAAACAATGTATTATAGTTTTCGTCACTTTACATTAAGTAATTAACCGAATTCTCAGTGTTGGCCGATGTTTTAAACGCATTTTAGTGTTATATTATTTTAAATTCTACATACGAATTGATGCTACTCGTGACGCAGTTGGTCCGTGGATGGGTGACCATCTTTACATACCAAGACCCCTCCGTGCCTCGGAAAGTACGTTAAGCCGTTGTTCCCTGCTGTCATTCGTGGATCTTTGACAGTCGTTACACTGTCGTCAGAAGCCTGAAAGTCTAACAACCAGCTTACCAAGGGGTATCGTATTACCCAGTAACTGAGTTGTGGAGGTCAGATAGGTAGTCGCTCCATTTAAAATACTGGTATTAAGCTGCATTCGGTTAAACTGGAAGCCAACCCCAACATAGTCGGGAAAAGGCTAGGTAGATGATGATGATGATTGATGACGTACGAATTGATGCTTTTGATGTAGAGATAAGCTCATGCAGCAGCTTATGTATGTGTAAGCTTTATAAAATAAAACGTCCTCAGTGGAAGGTTGATTGTTAGATAGATGACCAGTATCGTCTTAGCTCTACAGGTAATAGCATCCATGAACATAAATATCTGATTATAATTTAATTCTCATTAGTATACGCACAGGATGTTTAGCTTAAAGTAAACATGTTGCGATCTGTTTATTTATTGAAAATTAAAATTCACTAGGAATTATTTTGTAATGTTTTAGTTAGCAGATGAGTCAGTCACATTGCTTGCATGGATGAATGGTATAAATTGTTTCTATCATTTAATTCTTCTGTTCCTGTTGTTTTGCCATAACAGTGGAACTAAAAATGATTTATTTTATTTAATTTTACCATTTATGTACACACATGTATAAACAAACAATGAAAAACAGAACGGAAAAAATAGGTACAGAGGTGATGCTTATTTCATAAGAAATCTCTTCTAGCATACCTGAGATAGGACAATAGATACAGAGATGTAGACAGCGTGTGATAGAGCAAAGGAGACAAAAAATAATACATAGAATCAAAAAAACAATTTACTTCAAAACTAAACAAACATTACGAGAATATATTAACATACATACAAATAAACATACATAAATACTTCTAAAATAAATATTACTAGAATGATAATTAGAATTGACTAGGAATTATTTTGTAATGTTTTAGATAGCAGATGGTCATTCACATTGCTTGCATGGATGAATGGTATAAATTGTTTCTATCATTTAATTCTTCTGTTCCTGTTGTTTTGCCATAACAGTGGAATTAAAAATAATATCCATAATAAAAAAAAAATACATTTGAAATTAGACCGAAATCACTCTCAGTCATACTTACTAAGTGATTAGTACCAACTTGTTAACAGTCAATAAATAAGGTTCTAATCGAGTGATCATGTAATTTATGAGCGCAAGTTGTAAATTTTTTTTATGAGTTATACAAAGTTTTAATTACGGTGTTTAGTTTAAAATTTAGCTGTTCCTGTGCTGGTGCAGTACGTTCTTCATAAAGTGTGTAAAGCCTCTGTGAACTATTCGACTAATTTATTGTTATCAAAATCCGTACAAAAATTCAGTTGTGAAAAAAAATACCAATCTGGCAAATATCTCACGAAAATGGTTTAATGAGTTTGTTAAAATCTGATGAAATTTTATACACTCTTCAGTTAACTTCAACTACTCAAAATGGTTTTCATAATAGTCTGCTACACAGAATAGTTTCGCATACAGGGTGGCAGCGACATTGACGCACAAACTGTAACCATGAATTCAGCACATGATTCTAGAAATATAGCAATAGGTGATGAAATTTTTCGTCAGTTGCAACAAAATCGGCCAAAATGTATGGAACAGATTTTTTTTTAAATAACCTACTATAAATTGCAACACAGGGGGGTTCAGAATCATGTACTGAATCCTTGGTAATAGGTTGAGCGTCGATTTCTCTGCCGCCCTGTATAGGCACCCAATATTGCCTTGTAGAGTTATGGACTAATGGCATACAAAAGAGGCTGATGCTTGACATGTGAAAATTATGATAATGGTTGCTTCATGTTGTTATTCTTCTTCTCCTGTGCCAGCCCGTTGCTTAGATATTAAGTTGTTTCTGTCATAAAAAGATACGCAGTCAGGTCAGGTTTGGTCAGGAGTCGAAGATGACGCACGAAGGATGGATTGTGTGAAATATGATATGGTTAGAAATAGAAAGGGCGTTAAATACTGAGATGCTGGCTAGAAAATACGGATGTAAGAAGACATGCTGCGCCAACCTAACCTCAAACAAATTGGGATAAGCGCGGATGGAGGGTGCCTGCCTCCCTCTCTCGAGAGGAGGCCTGTGTCCCAGCAGTGGGAACATTAACGGCTGATTATGCTAGAGGATGATGATGCGTGCTGCCATTGACACATGAGTAGGTAGTAAACCAATGCATTTTTTCAAGATGGCGGCCACTTGTCGCGCTTTGGGACACCTACGTTGTTGAATTGTAAGTTATACTGTATAAGGTAATGTAAATCTTTTAAGTAACGTTTCGTGCTCTCGTATATCAAATAAAGTAGGTTTTTTTTTATAATTTCGTGACTGTTTGCTACATATCCGTGAACTACATTTTCCATTTCATGACCATAACATCAAGATCTCTCGAAAACAGTAAGTTACGTATTTTGAACCACTTCCGTCATCTGATAAAGTTGTGATGTAATGTACTCCTAATACGTATCATAAAATAAGTATACCTATTTTAAATATAATAGTGCTAATGTTATCAGATTCAGAATAAATGAATAAGTATCAGTGGCGAATGATCTCACGATTCATTTCGGTTTAACTTTCTGTGACCTGAAACGGCTTATGAAAATTACATATTAACCTATGCTTTTTTTGTCCCACAGCTGGGCAAAGGCCTTCCCCAAATCCTTCCAGGAACTCTTTTTCCGAGCCACCTTGAACCAGCCCTTGCGGTACACGCCCAGGTCATCTCACCATCTCTTTCTCGGCGGCGGCGCCGTCTATCTTCAGGCACCCATTGTGTGGAGATTTTTGCCCAGCGGTCATTGTGACACTTATGTGACTTCTTTCCTACATCCAGTATGCCCGTTTTGGAACACAGCGTGGTGTTCCGAATTCTGTCCTGTCTTTTAACACCCAGACTGCTGCGTTCCATCGCCCTTTGTCAAACTCTAAGGCGGAACGTTTGCGGTATTATTATTTGTTCGTATTTAGAAGCTATGCTAAATACGAAATAATATTCATTTTACTAGAAATCAAGTAGTTTCGTCTGATTAAGAATTACGATGCAAATATCCTGTTTCTTCCAAATGGATGATTTATAAAAAAAAAAGAAAACCTGAACTAAAATAGATTTTCTCTTATTACGTCTTAATAAGCTTGAATAGTGCGACTAACAAGCAATTACAGTTACTTAACATCACACATCGGATGCTTGAATTGTTTGCAGCCGTACTGCGCCGGCGTCGACGCAACGCTAATCTAACCATACCTGTTCACTTTCTGCCAACTTAATATTCGTACCGTTTCCTGGATTCACTTGATGCGTGAAATGGATTTTTTCTCTAGTAATAAATTCTTAATTGTATTAACTTGTAAGGTGTTAGTTTTCATCGTTAATATAAGTGTTTCACGGGCATTGAACATCTTTAATAGATCATTTATTATATCTATTAAATAATTTTATTAGGATCATTAGATTCAGGAAAAACATATGAAAGCATGCTTGGCTGGTGGGAAAATTCAATATTTCAAGCTATTAGCCGATATAATAAGTGTTGATAACATCGAAATTAATTGTATAGTGGTGAGCGCACTCTGTCTACATAAAACTGGTAGGTATGTACATGTTTCAGCGAGGTTTACGACGAGGTATAGTGTCTCAATAAATGTAGAACCACAGTGTAAACTAGAATCTCATCACTTACAAATAATTTGACGGATTGTGTTTACAATTGAATATTGTTTGCGGTTTTGTTTAATTATCAACTAATTAAGTGCTTTTAACTCTGAAAGGAATTTTTGTAGGAGTAAAATAAAATCAGATTATTCATAAGTATAAATAATAACAGTATATTCATAGAAACTACCTAAATAATAGGTTAATACATTTTCAATACGGTACTACAATTTAGTGGTGGGCAGTGATGTAGTGCGCAGGCGCTGCGTGGACAAGAGGGCCGGCGTGAATGAGGGGGGCGGCATGAACTACTGGGGCGGCGTGAACAACTGGTGCGGCGTGAACTTGCACTGGCGCGGCGTGAACCACGGGGCCGGGGCTCGGCGGGGCCGCGTGCGCAGACGGCTCGGAGTTGTGCACGACGGCGTTGAAACTAGAGTTCATAATAAAGTTATTACTACATAGCTAAGAAATTTTAAGTGCACGTAACTGATTTTACGAGTAAATTGGGCCTTATTAAGTTAATGACGATGGTATATTGTTATGCAGTTCGCTTGCAATTTATTTACGCGTTATACAACAAACATAACGAGTCGAGAATAGACAGGTGTTCTTCGCAATTGCAGCACTTGCAGCGGCCGGTGTAACGATACTATCTGTGTTATCGACCGAAACAACACCCAATTTAGATTAAAACTCTAATAGATTACATTTCTAAATGCTATTAGTCTCGCCAGCGGATTCATTAGTAATTTATATGTTGGATTGGCCTTAAAATAGTCGATGTGTTGCGAAACAAGACAAATGATCAACAAGATCATATGAATGGAATCGAAGCGCGTGTTACAGTTTTATTTTGTTACTATTTCCGTGTGCCGCTGCAGTAGTTTACAATTTATTACTGATATTAATGGAACTGAGTCAAAGTTACGTTGTATTATACAGTGACACGATAATGATCCATAAATGCATCATAAACGCACTCATGTGCGTCATTTAGCGCCAGTATAAGTTTTCTTTTGGATCTTCTGTTTTGAAAAATGAACTTTGTTCACTAGGTTTTTGAGGAAGCATAGTCTTTCGATATTTCAAAATGACGCAACATTTAACGTAGAGCTTTAGCAGGTTTTGGTAGAAACAATGACAGTGTGCCTATTAATGGGGGTCTTTGGAATTGGACAGTAGGAAATCTGAATAACAATTAAATACATTATATTTACTAGGTACTGACGGTTGACGAACTAGGTCAACAATTAATTGAGTCAAAAGCTATGGATGGTTCGAATCGGTAGCTTTGACATTTTTACATTCAATTTTATTTTATAGGTATCCAGTTGTTTGTCCTTGAATTGATTGATGAGCATTCCTTGTTATAATTTATTGAGCTCTAATTAATTAATGTTAATTTTACAAGATTTTAGTGTTCTGATCAAAATGCTAATGAGATCTAATAAATAAATAATCTCAATTTTTATATTGGTGGTCAAAATAAAAAACGAAAAAAAAAAAAATACAATTCTTACCCGTTGTGGTCGTCAGCGGTGTATTCGACCTTGCGAATGGAGCCATCGGGCTGCAGCAGAGAGTATTCTCCCTTCACGACGTCACCGTCGCGAGTCTCGTGCTGAGACTTGTGGTCACCGGTGTGAGGGTCTTCCACGGAGTACGAGAACTCGTACTTAGCAGGAGCCTGGAGGAAAAACATAACATAATCATAACATTACACCTGTTTTTTCCTGAAGAGTTTGGCAGAGGTGTGACATCAGTACACCTACATTTTGCTTATGTTAAAGTCCCATGTCATGGGACTAGCTTAGTGCCATCAAGCGCGCACAAATCCAGACTTCTTGCTGCTACTGAAAAATCCCTGATAGAAAACCCAACCTCAGATTGGGTTTTTGAGTTAGTATTTGAACCTGATGCTCTAGCGCTCTGCTATAGCGTTTGCAACCATTACATCAAAAACATTAAGATTTTTCAAAATAAATTCGATTGCCTAAGTTATCTGGTTAGTTTAATTAGTGTACCGGAAAGAAAATATAAATCTCCTTAGCGTGTTGAAACTTTGAAACGACTTCACTCTGTATACTATTATGATTTACTGTGTTAATTTTGGACAAGTGATGCTTAAAACAATGACTAATTGAAACAATTCAGACATTTAATTTATCAAAGTTTTATGATACAATTAGTCTTCTTTTTCGCAAGGTAATAATATAATAAAAATATTAATAATAAATTTATTTCATAAAAAGGATATTGTAGTACACGAGGCATACATACAGTTATTCTTATAAGTTTGTACCATGTCAAACACAATCTGGTGGGTGAAGTTCAGCTTTCCTAGCTAGGTTATAGAATAACCTGTATTAAGGAATAGCAGTCCCCGTCCTTTACAAAAAGTTACAATGAACTAGTACAATTATATATATATTTTTTCGCAAGATGATTGTTTAATTGTTACACAAAGTCGATATAGTTGATACTTTAAACAGGGCTTGGTACGTAAATGTTGATCAACATAATCTAATGATGTTTTTGATAAATAGACGTTAAAACCAATCACAGCTTGATGGATTGCCGTCCATGTGTTACAAAACACTATAGACTTGTAATAACTAGAGGCTTACACAATAAATATTTAATTGGGTTGAATTGATCACAATTTTAATTGTAATTGTAATGTACCTTCACTTGCTTAGTGTTCGTTTTGCACACGTGGCACAGTTTGTTCGAGATTTTTCCATGACTTTGACCCAATGAATATACGTAATCATTCTACCTCATTCTATGAATTCTAGACTCAATATTATAATGATAAGAATTGGACGTGAACGGAGATCACAAGGCAGACAGATACTGTGTCTTTCAACTTACAGGAAATGAAACGAAGACCCACAAAATTGTTTATATACTCATACTAGCTTAAGTCAGCGACTTCGACCGCGTGAAATTTCATGTTCCGTTTCATCGTCTGCCGCGCAATCATTTCGTTTTCGCTTAACGTTTATTTTGTTTTTTTTTTTCATTTTGTTTGGCTCCTAAGAGTCATAGCGTGATATTAAGCCTATAGCCTTCCTCAAGAATTGGGCTATCAAATGCAAAAATAATTTTTCAAATCCAACCGTAGTTTCAGAGATTAGCGCGTTCAAACAAACAAACTCTTCAGCTTTACTATTCATGTAGGTACGAGTAGATAGATTAATATCAAATTAAATTAATTTATTTGCATTTAAATAGTGGTTAATGTATTTAAATGTGATAAGGCCCATTATTGGACACTTAAAAATTAATAATATCATTAATTGGTATTGATATATTATTATCTGTTGAAAACGATGTGCTTGTTAATGATAAACTTTAAAATTAAAACATCTTCTTATGGAAAAATGTAATAAAGTACCTCGTTAACACATTCACGAGAAACCCTTTAAGGAAATGGAAATGAGTTTAATGAAATATATGTCTGCAGTAAAAAGTAAAATCTTACTTAACAAACGCGTGCCCATCTGTCCGAATATCATTAAAATAAAACGACTGTAATTGTTTAGTTACCAAACGGATCTGATGTAATATGATATAATATGAGAATGTACTAGATGGCAGTGATTAAAAATCGAGAATCTAATTATCATTTCAATAAAAAGAGATCACGAGCTGCCTACTCTTGAAATAATCCTTCCGGACTCGTCGACTATGCTAGAGTAAGTAATCTCGAAAGGCCTGTCGAATAGTAACTGAAATACAATTAACTACTAACCCAATTATAGGTACATAAGCTTACTGGACTATCCATATTTGGGCTACTGATACTATGGCATTTAGGTATACTATCCTACGGGGTAATTGCGCAATACACTATCAGTAGCAATGGCTTTCATTTTGACAGTTCAACAACATTCATTGCGTTATTTACGTTGTTGAGCAAACAATTTATTCAAACATTTGAAGCAATGGTTTAGCAATATCCTTCAAAATTATTCAGATTGAGATTGAAAGTGTGTTACGCAACAAGGGTGTTGGTAATACCACTTTCCTAACGCCTTCAGTCACGAGCAAAAGTATGTATACACTCGGCTCTATTCAAAAGCGATTCACTCCTTTATTTATTAATGAAATTTTATGTTGTTACAAACATAGCATTTTCGAACCCATATGTTTATGTAATGTGTCGTATTTCAACGTTGCATTCGTTATTTTACGAAAAAATCGCAATTGAAAGTTGCCAAGTGTTGACATATTGGTGCTCGTGACTGTACACGTCGATACTACAGTTATTAAGTGTCAATAGTTTACCGGAATTTTCTAGATGGCTTCTTCTATCAATATAAAGGCGCCTTCATCCATCCCCCGACCTTCAGATCTATGAGCTAGATGCTTCTTGACAACGGATTTACCACGATTGGAATCAACTTTCCAGATTTTTTAAGTCCTTGAAATGTTTTTACATTAATAAAAAAATGTTTTACTTACATACTGTTCAACTTGGTCGTTGTGTTCAATGGCCACGGGAGAGTATTGCGAGACCAAGGGCGCATGATGGATGGGCGCTGGCCCCACGTGCTGAAGCAAAGGAGCGGCGTGGACAATAGGACCACTATGTTGTAGGTACGCAGCCTGTTCAATCACTGGAGCCGCATGGTGCAAGATCGGGCCAGAATGTTGCAGGATCGGGCCAGAATGCTGCAGGATTGGGCCACCATGTTCCAAAACAGGTGTGAAGTGCTGCTGCTGTCCCAAATGCTGTGAGGGCTCATCGTGACGAACTATACTTTGAGAGGAAACTGCCTGCCTATGTCCATCTTCAATCAAACCGGCTTGACACAAAGCCAGTACGGCACTGATGACTGCGACCTGAAAATGATAATAATACATTATGAAATTGACGAAAACTTTCTTTAAATTTTATTTATTAAAAAGTTCTTCCTTACTTTGAAGTACATGTTGATTGTTGATGTGCTGTACTGAAGTGTGGTACTCGATTGATAAGGATGCGGGTAGGGTTGAAGTTTTTATACTTCGGAGGAAGCTGCGCGGGAGCATGTTACCCGATACCGAGAAACCGGCCCGATACGTGACACCGCCACACACGATCACCTTTACACCTTACCTTACGTCATTGCGTTTTTCATTTTCGTTCGAGGTTAGGGTAAAGCTGTTTTCATAAGCTTCTTCGGTTCGATATGCCCATCTTGAAATAACTGAGAGTTTATAATGTCAGGATCTAATGTAACTCCCTGGTTCCGTTTTCTGTATGGAGTCTAAATGATCAATTTAGCGGCTTCGAAATGAAAATAATCTACCTCCTTTTTTTAAAACCAACTAGATGTGTTTAATATAAATAAAACAATATTTATCATAAGCTTTTAACGTGCTTTACAGATGTTAGAATAATTGCGTGTGTAAGCCGGTTATTGTATCGTATGTTTATCAATGGCTGCATGACATGCATGACTTGCATTTATCAAATTCAAGATCCTTTACGTAGAGCTGTGATAACTTTGTTTGTTAGAAAGCTTGGTACCTATACCCAATAAACTGTTTTATACAAGAAATCAACATTATTCATTGGAGTAGCGGTAGCCCAGTGGTTACGGTCGTGGCTTACGAGTTATAGATCGTGGGTTCGAACCCAGTCAGGCGTTTTACTTTGTGTAAATTATTTCATCACCACTGCTCTCAAAAAGGTGAAGGAAAACATCGTGAGGAAATGTTTAAGAATCAAAAATTCGCTGACATGTGACATCTACCAACTCGCACTGGGCCCGCCTTGTGGATTACGGCCCTCTCATTGAGAGAAAGCCTGTGTCCCAGCAGGCACATTATAGGCTGATTAGGGCTTATGCTATACAAGAAGTACGTTTGTATTGGCGAAATCATGATTAGGTATAAAGAAATCATGTCCATCAACTTCAATTGCACGGATACAAACAGTTTCTAAAATTGGTGCAACATTTAGGTTTATAAGGAAATTCCTTTTTAAAATAAGTGCCAATTTAGTCGATGCTAGGCAAAGGCAAGTGCTAATGAGCATTCATTAGTTTGTGCATTAGCCGTAAACAAAACGCTAATAAAGATTATCGGCACATAAATAATTGAAGAAACGCAGTCGAGTGGCCAGTGTAAACGAGTCCGAATGGCATCGGCCGGTAAGAAAGTAGCGCTCTGGGTTGCACCGACTGATCCAGTAAACTCTTATGCAATGGTAGGGCTTTAGCACAACGGGTGTGTAATCTTATACTGTTGATCTCAGGTGCACTAAGTTTGGGATTTATTTTTGTGGTTTTTGAAGAAATGTGTTTAGCTTAAGGGAGGTTCGGAAATGGAGAGTTTTGAAAGTAAAACAGAAAATTGCAATAGTTTGTAAACATTGAAAAGTAAGGGCTAGACGCTTAATTTCTGTCAACGTAGATTAAATCGATATACTACAGATTTTTTTTTTCGGATCTGACTTTGTTTAATTTTTAAAAGCTTTTTCAATTTCAATTCTTATTTCAGTGAAAAGTCAAACTACCCAAGATTTAAACTGTTCTAGAAAATTGAAAATTTATGTCTACAATTTTGTAGCAAGTGGTCATTATTACTAAATCTTCTTCAATGATTTCCCAAAAAAAAAATTAACCGAGCTTTAAATGCACTCGGTGTACTCCCAGCGCTACGACCGGTATAGCGAGTCGTCGCAAGCGCACCGCATATTTCCCCGATCGACTCGCATCTCGATCGTGACTCCTCGGTGATTCTCGCGGCTTTCTGTGAAGGTCACGTGCATCATCTTTCATACGCACTTCGTCATGAAACCTTTAAACTACCACTATAATGTATGCAGATTCTTATTTTGGAGTGTAAATTTTTAAGCTGTCACGACTTCGAAACGATATTACGGAGATAGCAGCGTTTATATTAATGATGTGACTGTTGTGTAATAAGATTATTTATATTTTACTGTTACGCATCGCTTAATCATTATCGTTTATTTCTTTATAACTATTACGCGTTTCAGTGTAAAGTATTATAATATCATTATTGTTAAATATATATCGCTGGTTACGAGTACATTCCCACGCTACTGATACTAAAATGCATATACTAGATGCGTCCTACATAGTGATTGATGTGTTAGACTTGCTAGGCTAGAATCTCTAATGCAAATCTGAAATCTTGGGGTAATCTTTGTAATTTACTCGAACATTATAGAGATTTATTAAACATGATGAGTGTAATGACCTTGCAGTAGGAACCATGACGGATCGTATCAATACTATTAAGGCTTGGAATGTCGGTAAGTGTTCCAAGTGTATGAGTATCACGCAACTACACACGCGTTGAAATTATCTCCAATGTCATTGTTGACTTAATTCACCGTTCAACTGTACTTCATCAAGGCAAAATACAAGGTAATTCAATATTGAATTTTGTTCCTTGTAAACAAGATATGTATTAAAAATAGGGTCTTACCTACTTGATATATGTACATATGAGCCCGAACTGTGATTAAGGCACTTTGCATACATAATATCGCCGTATAGGCATGAAATAATGCCATTTAATCTTCGAAAATTACATATAAGATGGTGTATTGTGATGAGTCTCAGAAAGGGTAGCTGTTTCGTAACCCGCATCAATCAAGATGTTAATAAAACGAGCGACACTCGATAATCCATCGACAATTACGTTTCATTGTGGATGTTGCAATAAAGATTTGTAAGATGATATTAAAGGCAGCCCAATTAATTAACATAAATAAACGTATTGACACTTGTAATAATAGTTGCTATTATAATTTAAGGAAATGTGTTTTAAATGTCCGAAGAGTACTTCAAACTCGTCATCATCTTCCTAGCTTTTCCTCAACTATGTTGGGGTCGACTTCTAGTCTAACCGGATGCAGTTGAGTAGCAGTATTTTACATGGAGCGACTATCTGACCTCCGCAACTGTGTACTGTGAATACCTACTTCAAACTATGATTTTATAATAATTTTACCTAATTTCATGTTTTTTATGTTCACTTCCTACAGTTAGTCTGCCGAATAAAATCTGCCGATATTGTTGCATTTTCGCAACTTGGCACATAAATCTAAAATTATTTATTCAGAATGAATAATATTGGTTCATGAACATCAATGACGATATTTCGGGTTGAACTTTCCTGAGTTTCACCTTATCGTGTGGTCATAAATCCGCTATCGTCGTTGCTACATCAAACAATTTACCGCACATTCTGATAAAAGTAAAAGGTGCCGCAAATTCTTATAAGAGGATTAATTTTGGATTTCAGCATATTTCAGCTTCTAAAAATGTAAGATAATAATGTGCAACACCTACGCATCGTCGCATTTCTGTCACATAGCAGTACGCAATAAAGGTATATATTCAATTCAAAGTCGTTATGTAGTCAGTCGATATCTGTGTGATCTCAATTGCTAAATGTTTGAATATTAAATAGGTAATATAGGGTTTACCGGCTACCTGTGTTGGGTTGCGCGGCACGGTCGGTAGTCTAGTTCCGCCACTACATTGCTTTCACTCCTTATTTCGGCTCGGACATTGTATGGTAATATTGTGATATCCAATTTGGATGAGATCTCATATCTTCTCACGCTCCACTGGACTTGTTACTGCAATTAACACTTCCAGTACACTATCACAATGTGTTGTTTCGTCTATCACCGTTTACGATTGTTCTAATTGTTTTTTTCAGAATGTGTTCACTGTGTAACTGAAGAACTGCGATTTTAATCTAATTTATGAATGTTATTAATTATGTAGTAGTTCAATTCTGAGGCAATTAATATTCTTATAAGCTTTCATCCGCACCGATATGTCAGTTTGACAAGATTATGATTAATTAATATCATTTAAAAAGGATCAATATTTCATATGATATCCGACTATATTAGATTAGCAATCAAGACTGTTTCCTTTTTCGTAACCCTGACTTCCTCTGCATTATGTTTTCGTCATCATCATCCGACATGTCGTTAAAGGTGGCTTGACAAACCGGCTGCCCTGTTTATTAATCTTCATTAACATTAAAACCATCTTCAATTGCAGTAGGTACACTTGTTGACATTGCGTTCTAAAAATATGAGGTTTTAGTACGTCCTAACATATGAAACTGGCGTTTTATATGGAAAAACAAAAGCGATTTAAAAAAAAAAGAAATTATAGATTTAATCAATAAAGGTGTTACCATTGTTATATATGCACTTTCAGTATCTTAAAGGTATTTCATTGATTTGAGAAAAAAAAAAATTGGGAGCGAATATCAATAAAATCTTTGAAGGCGGTTTTGACTGCCTCTCGGAATTGAGTATCGTGATTTGTTCTGTAGGTCAAAATTTCCTGAAAGAAAACGTTGGAACCAAAAACATACCGTGTTTTCTTTTACATACACGTCATTAATCCTTCGAGCCGTTTCTGCAGCATAGAACTCATATTCGTAAATAACGCGATCTTTTGAACACAGACACACACCATCACACACATCACACCACACACACACACACATACCACACATCACCATCACATCTTTTTCTTTTTATTTTGCATATTGTGAACAGAGGGGCAATTCTCGTAATCTTACAATTAGGCAGGCAGGCAATTCTCATATACATTTGTTTGTCGCCGAGATGAGATTGCAACTAGATTTTGAACGTTTTAAATTACGAGAATTGCCCTTCAGAACCAATGTCAAAGAAAAATTAAATGGCGCAAAAACAAATGAATCACTAAATTCGAAACACAAATACACAAGCCTAAATTTGAAATAATTTTTGAATTCCATATTTACTAGATTTTACATAGAACTGTTCTCAGTTCTCCAAAATTCCCATTTCATATGTAAGGAGCTAATACATCCACTGTGTGGATCGCCCGGAGGTCACGGTGGAGCATACGGTGGAGGTCTGCTCGGCTTGGGCGGAGCACCGCCGTGTCCTCGTTGCGGCGATCGGCGGCGGAGACCTCTCGCGTCCGGCCCTGGTCCAGGCCATGGTACGGAGTGAGAGTGCATGGCAGGCCGTCACCTCCTTCAGCGAAGCAGTACTGCTCGCGAAGGAGGAGGCGGAGTGCGTGAGGGAGAGGCAATCTCTATTCCCTCACGCCCCTAGCCGCCGCAGGAGACGCCCTGGACGGGAGTCAACAGCCGATTCCCGGCCACCGTAGGTGCGGGCTTGCGGGCGGCGACCAATGGGCAGCTCGCCGCCCGGTAAGGACCAGGCCCGGGTCAATGGCGCGTTGTATTCCACGCGCGCCTCAAAGAGATGTCAGCACGTACTGACGGGGTCCACTAGGGCCGACGCCGCCGGGGCTGCGGGTCGTTCGAAAGAGATACCGTGGCCCCTGGCACAGGCAACTGAAGGAACACGGGTGGGTTTTAGTCAGTAAAATTATGACAAGTCCTTCCGCTCAGCCCAGAGCGGCAGGGGTCATTTGATGATTTCCCACCAAAAAAAAGGACCTAATACATACTAATAGTCATCAAACTGGACAAGTTGGTCGGTGACCCCAATGTCAGAGGGGCAATTCTCTTAATTTTAAGAACGGTCCGGTCAGTCTCAATCTGTCAAAAATACGTCCAATTTCCCCACATTTTGACAAGTTTTTAACATTTGTTTATCGCCGAGATGAGACTGCGACTAGATTTTGAATGTTTTAAATTACGAGAATTGGCCTTCATATATCTTGCTGGCGACGCGACGGGCTACTTATCAGGGGTTAAGAGAAGCAGCTTATAAAGCTCTCTCAACCCTCAGTTATGTGTGCTCCCGAGATACTCTGCTACCTACAGATAGACAGGTCACTCTTTATCTACCAACAGGGATGATAATACTGATTCACAAATGTTTCGGCAGTCAATCAATATAGTGTTTGATACATTTTATAGGTAAACATGTCAATCTATCAAAAACACAATGGACTACTGAAACGTTTATAATTAATCCTGTTTGGGTTTTACAAGCAAAGCAGACATTTAAAGAAGTAGAAAACATTGAAAACAACAAAAAAAAAATTAACCTTTAATCCTGTATAAATTTCTAGAGAAATCCAGGTGCCATCTGGCACCTGGATTTCTTTTAAATGGAGAAAACTCATCGAATTATTAAAAGGTAATCCGAGTGACCTGTAATCGTTGTGCATTTTTTATCATCGATCAAGCTGACCAACATACATTAAATAACTACATGCGTTTATTCATCGTAATAAATATTAATAAATTCCTATAAAATGCTCAGATAATATTTGTAAAAACAGTTTTTAAATGGTCGTTAAAGTTTGCTAAAATGATGTAAAAATAACAGTGGGTAAAGCACCAGTAATTAAAACGGTTCAAATTCTAGTCGAAATCTCATTTCAGCGACAATCGATGTCAAAAATGTATGAAACTAACGGGTCCCCGAAACGATCAATTGCAATGGTAGTTAATCGCTTCAATTGCATTTTGTAGACGATCAAATTGCGCATCAATTTGTGTCAATTACGTAAATATTGACAATTGCAATTGATTTTTTCCGGCGACCCTTTAAAGGCATTTTTGACTGATTGAGATTGCGATTACAATGCGATCGTTCTTAATTACCTACGTGAATTGCCCCTCTAAAATCAAAATTAAAACTCTTTATTCAAATTAGGCTGAGAATCAGCACTTTTCGAACGTCAAAATTACAAAAGGCAGTCCCCCAAAACGCCTGCCCTTCAACACTTCCTAGTGCTTTCACTGGGAATAAGAAGTGGCGCAACTGACTCCCCCCGAACCACAGCTGTCAGTTCAGTTAGAAAATAATTGATTGTATACAATATTAGTTCTCTAGCTTGGTCATAAAAAGGGCAACTATTTCCATTGATTTTCCTTCCTACTTTCACAGAAATATCAGTATGCTAATGAGTTTTATAGATATAAGGGCTGATTTTTCTATCGCCAGATAACTTTTATTCGAGGAATAAAATTGACATTTGACAGTTTTGGTATGAAATAACTGTCAAAATTTTAAAATTATTCGTCGAATAAAGTTATCAGATGATTGGAAAATCAGCCCTTAAACTAATAAATTAATTAATCTCTTTTACATGGGACTTAAATATAACTGGCAAAATGTGGGTGTAATAGGTACACTTCTGCCTAACCCTTAGGGTAATACAGGCGTGATGTTGTGTTATGTTAAATATTTAAAGTTTCCTACCAGAAACTGTAAGCTTTCTGTGTTAAGCGCCCAATCACATTAAAGATTACAATAGTGCACAAAAACTGATGCCTGTGTGATATCTTTTGCTCGTTACTTGCGATCGGTAATGAAGCAACTAGTTTCCTTCAGATGCCTCTTGCAACGATAAAGATTTATTGATAAATCGAATCACTCGATTGATGCTTTTTGTACGTGGATTGGAAATTATTCATTGATTTATATCAAAATTAAACGTAACTATTGCTGTTAATTGAAATAGATTCCTACTGTTTGAAAGGCATACAAGCATATTTTGGTTTGTATCTTGTAGTCTTGAATTAATAAAGTTAGCGAATCGTAAAGAAAGATGACATTATCTGTAGGTAGGCAATCAAATTCAGCACACAATGTAAGTAAACAATAGATACTTTGTAATAAATGAAAAGGTCACAACGATACAATTATATGGTGTGCTTTTCTATTTCTCTTTCTAAACATTACATAAAAAAGTCAAACACTTTCAGAGATAGTAAAACGATTACGTGAAACAGTAAGCTACCTACAAGAAAACAGTAGGTATGGGAGAAGCATCTTTTGTTTTTGGATATTCACAAACTCACAGTCACAATAATATCATATCTGAGGGGCAATTCACGTAATTTTAAGAAGGTTCAAAGTCTGATCTCATCTCTCTCAACCTGTCAAAAATACCTCTAATTTCCCTACATTTTTGATAAGTTTTTGACATTGTTTGTCGCTGAGATGAGATTGCGACTAGATTTTGAACGTCTTTAATTACGAGAATTGACCTGTTTGTTTCATGTTGTGTTAAGTTGTTTGTGTGTTGTTGTTGTTGTTGTCGTCATCGTGTTTTTTTCACAATCATTACATTTTTTGCTTTAGCATAAGTTCTGTGCTAGAGCGTACTATCGGAAAATTAACATGGTGCAGTCAGGTACATAAGTCAATTAACACATCAGTTTCTGTTTTTTAAACCATCATTATTAAATACCATATTACTCGGCGCGCTACATTAATTCATGAAACAGTATAGGTGGTCATGCTTTGAGACTACCTTTTTAAAACATTTTAAGTTAAAATGAGTATAAAACGATTTATTTTATCATCATCTTTATTGGACAAAGCTAAGCTATATACAACAAGTTGCCCACACCGATCAGGAAAACTATATACTCGCAGATTACATACAACTATGACAGGCCATTCATGAGATAACGAGACGCTATGTGCGCATATCATATGTACAAAAGATAAAGCATTTAATATTATAACACTCAATGATGGCTGCAGTCTACTCGTTCAAGTATTTTTCATTATCAACAACCTCTATGCATGGTCTGTCTATGGTGTGTCATAAACCAAAAACATGTTCAAATTTAAAACGACGCGACGCCATCTTGTTTTTGTTTTTTGACAGTCTCTTTTGAAAATCATAGAAGTCGTTGGTCATAGTAACTACTGTTATATTGCACTGTAAGGTATATTACTAAATATCATTAATGAGAACAGATGGAAGGCTACACACTCGACTACAAGAACACATTAACACTAATATCACAGATTGGGTAAATATTCTTCTAATGGTGATGGATCACTGGCGGCGAGTTGTGTACGACCGCGTTGAATCTGTAACACAAATAGAATGTTTAACAATAATGTCACACAAATTGTTTCTTATTTCATTGATGTGAAGGCTGGAACTGTTTTTATAATTCTATTTAACTTGTGGCATAGGAAACAGTTCCCGTTTCCTGAATTTCACATCACTTGGTTAAGCTAGTAATAAGCAATTATAAAAACTACTCCATTTGTGATTATGACTCCAACTCCCAGCATTTGTGATTATGAATCCAACTTCCAAAATTTATAATGCCAAGCGGAGATGGGATTTAAATTTCTATGAATGTAATAGAAATGATAAGAAATGATAATCTGTAACTTTGATTTCCTTACCCATTGTGGTGGTCAGCGGTGTAGGTGACCTTACGGAAAGAGCCATCAGGCTGCAGCAGAGAGTATTCTCCCTTCACGACGTCACCGTCGCGGGTCTCGTGCTGAGACTTGTGGTCGCCGGTGTGAGGGTCTTCCACGGAGTACGAGTAGCCGTATTTGGGATGAGCCTGAAGTTTGCAATAGAGTGAATTATAGTAAGTTAATTGACTAGGTGGGTCGACAAAAAACGTAAGCAATCAATCAATTTCATGTTAACTTGCAAGCTCAACAGAAATTTCTCATAGGTTAACTATTAATCTATCTATCCATCTAATTGAAAGGGAACTTTGTATTTGATTAGAATATCTCTTTTATATATTAGACTTACGTATTCATCGACGTAGTGGTCTTCGTGGGAAGGAGCAGCATGAACGGCATGTATGGCAGGGGCGGCGTGAACTGCGTGGATGGCAGGAGCAGCGTGCACGATGGGGGCAGCGTGAACAATCGGGGCGGCGTGTGTGATGTGAGCGGAGTGGGCGATCGGAGCGGAGTGAGCAATGGGAGCGGCGTGGATCACAGGAGCGGAGTAGTGGATGGGAGTTTCGTGGTGCACGCTCTGGTCGTGGCGCACGATGTTTTGCGAGGACACCGCCGGGGCGTGGTGGATGTAACCAGCCTGGCACACCGCCATCAGGGCGCAAGTTAGCATGATCTGAAGGAGAACAATCAGTTTTGTTAGATTTTATAATTGCAGCTGCTTTGAATCCCTCATGCTAAGAGAATGCATGTAGGAAAATCCTTGAGAAGAAAATTATTAGTAATATTTTAAATCGAATCTAAAAGCTCTCATTTGAAGCAGTCCAATCATTTCATGACCACAGAACTTTCAAAGTACTGCTAAGCTCAAAACTGGCAATTGGACAATGTAATCATAAATTACGTCGAGCGAAATTGCCCTAAATATTATGTAAGTAGCCCCACTTAGACTTGAAATGAAATAAAGCTTACTTTGGAGAACATTTTGCTTTAGACACAAATGCCTTGACTGGTATCGGTATGATAGTGCACTCTTTTTATATAACAAACAAAACATAAGCGGTGGTGTGGAGGGGGTCTATTCCCGACGATATTCGATCGGATCACAGTAATTGCCGCATTGCCAATCTGCTCGCTTTATCGAGTGTCGCAACGCTCGATATCGCTACAATATGTAGAGAAAATGGACGATAAGTGAGAGGCTCATATTGTTATAATTTTTTGCCATTGTTAAATCCGATGGTACAAACCAGGCTACACGATCAGATTTTGTTTTAGGTAATTATATGGCCAATGTAGAGCAGGTGTTTAAAGATGAATCAGAACTTGCAACGCTAATCTCAGCAGCAATGCTTCTATTATTTTTGTTGTCCTATCATATCTTTTGTTTCGTAAGAGCTATTTTATAGGTCGTACGTACACTATAAGATGATTGATCTGTAAAACTATGTTCAAATTGGTACCCTCTTTCCATTTGTCCCGAGGGTACTGTGTGAACAGCTCCCTTATTGCGCAAATACTTGTAATCAGTGCAATACCTACAATTACTTTCAATGTGACAATTGCACAATATATCCATTGCGTTGTTCTATTCTTTTACGATTTCGATTCGATTCTACCATCATACGGGGCAATGGATGTTGTTCAAAGGTTACATGTGATATCATCCCACTGATTTCTAAGGTAGGGGTGGTTATTAAAGCAATTACTCTCACGCCTGCTCATGTAACGATAGATAAAAAGTCTAGATCGGAAGTTACGGGTTTATAAGATGATGAAACATCTTAGATATTGTTCATGATTACTTCCATCTTATTGTTTTCATCGTATTACGGAACGTTTTTAGGAACTATATTTTCCTTAGTAAAAGTATCTATATTATATCATTTCGTTTGTTAGGATGTATGTTTAGTTATATCGTCGTAATAAGCGATTGTCTGTAATGAACTGATTGTGTATTGTGTAGAAGCTTATACCACATGTAGTTTACTGTTTACTCAAATTACTGGTAATCGTTGACTTTAATTAAACAAGGGTTTAAAACGAGATGACAACAACTTAATGAGTAATATTAGAAACAAAATAACATCACTATGTGGCTGATTCACACAGCCATATTTCTTACTTTTCGTTATGTAAATCACTAACAACTTACATTTTCGTTGTGGTAATTGAAGCCAAGTTTTGTGACTCAGCTAAGCATTACTGGAATTTAAAAAAATTAATGTTGTGTTTTTTTTAAATTGACACTATATTTTCTTCTTCTGAATTCGATAATTGGACGAGAATTGACAGACATTTCAAGGATGCGTTTCGATTAAGTACATTTCGTTACATGAGATAGAAAAAGAATATAACTCTCTCTGTCTCCCACACTAAATCTCTCTTATTCTTTATTTTTCAAGAAGTTTTTCGCCAATGGATGATGGGTATTTGTGGTTTTCATAGATGTCGAAAGGTGTGATATTAAAAAAAATTCGAGCATGGGTTTTCACTTTCTCCTGTCCGCTAATAATATTTAAATTGCGTTATGATATTCGTTTTTAGCGTGGTGTTTATGTCAACTATTGGTCCATTTGACCGATCATATGGACACTCTATTATAACAGTGGCCCTTAACGCGTTGTATTGTTTAAGTCGAGGTAAGGCAAGGTTCTTAGGTTCTCAGATATGCCTACATGTGTCCTTTTACTTAATGTGGTGAGTAACAGACCTACGTCTCTATGAAAATATATAGGATTAGCTTCTGTCAGCGACTTCATCAGCGTAAAATTTCTTGATTTAACATAAAATATATCCTATGACACTCTGCAATAAAAAATAAAAGAAATCGCTTATTATCAGGCGTCATCGGCCCATAGCGTGTTAGTTTTACCAAAACTTAAAAACTATGTTAGTAGACCACTTAGGCACACATAAGTACAAAAGCAAAAAGAAAAAGAAAAACACAGCCACCAATTAGAGGAAGATTTATCACGTCCCATGTCTGACATGTAGCCTGATAAACCTATCCATTGTAGGCCCTTCCAACCTTTCTGAAAAAAACCTTCAGAATGCTATTGCTACCCCCCCTCACCCTGCGCATCACTGATGCCACCTTTTTGCGCATGATCGCGAAATAATCGTCTGTGTGCGCATCAGCGAACATCCCTGACGCACTACAGTACGGCGGAAGCCTCAGCAGCGCCCTGAAGGCATTGTTATATTGAACGCGCATTGCGCTGTCTGCTTTTTGGGTATGATTAGCCCACAGACCGCTGGTGTAAAATATTTGACAAAACGCCTTAAAAAGTGTTATTTTAACCGGTGCTGAGCAACCAGCAAACCTGCGTGCCAACATGTTTCCCCTCACAGCTAACGCCCTGCGCTCTCTCTCCATATCTAAGTCATCTCTAAGATCCTCCGTAACAATATGGCCCAAATATTTAAATTGTGATACCCTCTGCAAGGGTGAACCGTTTAGTTCTACGGGAGGGACATTTGATTTCAATACCGTAGCTTCGCATGAGAGAAGGAATTTTTGGAATCGGATCAGCAGTTCTGAAGATTACCCATTTTTTTTTGAATATGGGAAGTTATCAAATGACCCCTCCCGCTATGGGTGGAGCAGAAGGAAGTGTCAGACTCTTACTGACTAAAACCCACCCGTGTTCCTTCCTTAGCCCTTTATGTACCAGGGCAGCGGTAACTCCTTCGGACGATCCCGCTACCAAGATTACCCCTTTTTTTTTTTTTTTTTTCTGGGTGGGAAATCATCAAATGACTCCTCCCGCTCTGGGCGGAGCAGAAGGGAGTGTCAGACTTTTACTGACTAAAACCCACCCGTGTTCCTTCAGTTGCCTGTGCCAGGGGCCACGGTATCTCTTTCGAACAACCCGCAGCCCCGGCGGCATCGGCCCTAACGGACCCCGTCAGTTCGTGCTGACAGCTCTTTGAGGCGCGCGTGGAACACAACGCGCCGTCGACCCGGGCCTGGTCCTTACCGGGCGGCGAGCTGCCCATAGCTCGCCGCCCGCAAGCCCGCGCCTACGGTGGCCGGGAGTCGGCTGTTGACTCCCGTCCAGGGCGTCTCCTGCGGCGGCTAGGAGCGCGAGGGTGCAGCGATTGCCTCTTCCTCGCACGCTCCGCCTCCTCCTTCGCGAGCATAACTGCTTCGCAGAAGGAGGTGACGGCCTCCCATTCACTCTCGCTCCGGACCATGGCCTGTATGAGGGCCGGACGCGAGAGGTCGCCGCCGCCGATCGCTGCCAAGAGGACACGGCGGGGTCCCGCCCAAGCCGGGCAGACCTCCACCGTATGCTCCACCGTGTCCTCCGGGCGATCCCCACAGTGGTGACACCCTGGCGTTTCCTCCCGCTTTATCCTGAACAGGAACCTCCCGAAACAACCGTGTCCGGTGAGGACCTGCGTCAGGCGGAAGGTGAGGGCGCCGTGGCGCCTCTCTAGCCACTCCTCAAAGAGGGGACTTATCGCCGCAATTGTGGCGTGCCCAGCGCTGGGTTGCGACAATCGCACTCTCCATGCCGCTATGAGATCCCGCCGGAGCTCTGTCCGCTGTGCCGTGATTTCTCGCGGCAGCGGAGCAACGCCCCGGCGTTTTGCCTCCTCTCGCCACTCCCATATGTGGGCGAGGACTTTGGCCTCCAGATCCCACGGCGGCAATCCGGCAAGGAGGCTCACCAAGATTACCCCTTACATACAAACTCACATATTTTACATCTTTATAATATCTTCTAGATTAATCTTATAGATTGTATCTAACACTACTTTCAATGTATTGTTTGAATGCTGCTTTAGTTCGAATTGATGGATATCAGAAGTTAGGGGATAGGTAGGTATATTGCAAGACGGGCCTATCAGCGCTATACCAGCGCTGCAGCGCGCAGCATCATGCTGAGATAGGAGCCTTTTGGAATCGTATAGGACTTTCGTTACATTTTTCTTTTTTAATTAAAAAAAAAAATGTTTTTTTATTTTTGACTGTGTTTAGTTTAGTTTGTGATCTTCCTGTACGAGTAGCAATAAATGCTTTTTTTTCTTTCTTTCAAAGAGTAATATAAAAAATAACGTCTGTAGCCAGCGTTCTAGGACATAATAGTAGTTACCTACTTTATTATTCCATGCGCACATCGGATCACAGATTCATCGTTGATGCAGACGGCCTATTTCTTGGATCATATGTACATTTATTTCTTTAGTTCATTTCTAGCTTACGGAGATTGTTAATAAGGAAGTAGCAATTCTATTAAGGGTTCAGTGAGCACCAATAGCGTTGCTTTGTAAATAACTGCCAACATTTATCAGCGAAGGCTCCAACAGCGAAAGTGCGGTTCCCTGTCGTTCTTGTTCTACTTTATACTAATTATTCTAAGATAAAGCGAGTTATACAAATATTTTACGACCGTTGAGTTATATAGGTATTACATAAAGACTGAGGGCGTAAGAAAATTGGGAATAATTCAGTCTAATCGAGTTTGTATGTATCACACTTCCTGACGTGAAAAGTAGGGCTCGGATTGGTGACTATGAATAATGTTTTGGTACGCGGTTTTGTCAGCGCCTAACTGGTTCGACGCTGTAATTTACAGCCGGCACTTAAGAATTTCCTTAATACAGTATCAGTATTTAAAGTTGGAGAGTGTAAAGGAATGTACGTGTTCGTAACCGTAATTAGAAGTTTGCTGGTGATCCAGTTCTACAAGGTATAAACATAGATCTAATTACTTAGTGTCTATTGGTATTTCCTTTTGGTATCATTATAGCTATGGGTTTATATACTTTCGAAACTTCGATATAGCCTAATCAGCCTATAACGTTCCCACTGCTGGGACACCGGCCTCCTTTCTGTAAGGGGGAGTGGGCCACAATCCACGACGCGGGCCCAGTGCGCGTTGGGGATGTCACATGTCTTCGATTTTTTTTGTTTTAGGACAATCCGCTTTCTTCACGATGTTTTCTTTCACCGTTCTGAGAACAGTCGTGATGAAATAAACTACACAAAGTAACGTGTCAGCGGGGGTTTGAACCCATGACCTATCGCATGTAAGTCGGGGCTGTTACCATTGGGCCACCACGTCTCGTTATAACATATCACGTCACAATCGATATAACATGAAATAATTCAGGCGAGAATGATCAAAAGCTTTGCCTTTGATTGATCACAGCAGAACAGCGGCGTTACTCTTTTACCATGAAGATGGAAAACCATTTAATAAATCGATTTAAGTTTTAAGCAATCATATGCATGTAACTTTAGTTACTGCTCCATTTAACATGAAGCCTAATATGCAGATGTTACAAACTACATAGAAGAATCCTTTTAAAAACAACAATTAACCTAATTATTTTAATACAACCTATGAGTTCCTTTAATAAGAAAACGATAAAATCTAATAGAACAATGACTCTCATTTTACAATTAAAGTTTACTATTGTGTGTTACGCGGGCGAAGCAGCGGGCAGCCACTGTACCGAATAAATGTGAAGGGCATAGCATGGGCGATGATAATGAATCAATGGTAGTAGTAATTAAAGTATGAAACACGAGCCGTTTTGATAATACCTAATGGTAATAGATAGCTCTACAAAATCGAATATTGGATTATCACATCTCTCATCATTATCATAATTTTAGCTGAAAAACGTACATTCAATCGGCTTACCGCAGCCCACTACTGAATAAAGCTCTCTCACAAGCTGCGCTATAACAATTTATCCTATTAATCTGTCCTAGCCACCTACTTAAGGTCGTCGGTCCATCTAGCTTGGGGGCTTCCCACACTACGCTTGCCAATCTCCACTCCAGTACTCGTCTGCTCTATCTGCCATCGGTCCTTTGATAGACATGGCTGCCCACTCTATGTAAAACGTACACTACTCCACATAGGCCCAAGTGTCGCGACATGGAATGGTGCTTCCAGCGTTTAAAGAGGCATAAATTCAGGGTTACTAGGCTTAAGCATGTTGTCACCAAAACGTGGTTTTTAGGTAGGTACCTACTTGGATGAGGTTGGCGCACATGCATGGAACTTGGCACAAGCAAAGAGAGTGATATTAATGCCCAGCCGTGAGTGAAGCTGGGCTGCGTACGATGATAAGGCGATGAATGACTGCTCCAAAATGAAAATAACATGTAAATAAAAGTGTAAACGATGATGCCTACTGCTTTTAATTCTCAAGCAGGTTTTTGTTCAAAAATAGCAGAGATCTTATACATATGAATATGTAGAACGTGTTGCGCGGGAGTTGACAGAATTAATTCATAAAAAAATACAGTATTTCGTACAAGCATCAAAACCAGATGCCAAAACGTAAAGGAAGGTAACTAGGTAGGTGCTTAGTATGCAACAATCCAGTAAAAATATTGTAGATAAGGGTTGAATGGTTTTATTAAACATAGACCTTAGTCTAGATAATAATCACTATGATCTTAATTTAAAAACAAATACATAAAATTCGTGCCACTACCTCACACATAAATAATTACTTTTGTGAAACAGTCATTATAACATGCAAAGCATTGTCAGACACATGCGTAAGTAGTCTGTGCAACATCTTGCATAAACTTAAATCTGGGACTCCAAATTAAAAGAGAATTCACTTTAAGGTCTTATAAAGGCAGAGTACACTGGTCGCATTCATTCGGTGAGATAAATGATGCATCTCTTCATTCTTAACTTGGCCTGTTTTTTCAAGATTCAATGGCTGTCTGAGAGATTTCGGTTTCGTAATTTTAATTTATAGCTTCACTTCATCAGCTTTCTTGTGTGAGTAATTATGTTGCGAATAAAGTGACTGTGTAAGTTCTGCGTGCTTAAAATATTTCTTATAGGTAATGATGGTACGGCTATAAGTGCGTCTTTGTAGTAAACAGCAATTAAATTGCAGTCAAAGTAAGTTACAATTCTGTATTTTACTACTGAGAATCTAAGGATTAAAATCGAAGTAGCACGTAGAGCCCTCTAGTAGAAACTGTCGACAATTCATACATCGGTGGTGCTGCCATCTTGCAGCTTTGTTGGAAACGTTAACATCGATCGAAACGACAGAAAGTTCATGATAAGAAAAGGTGGTGTTAGTATCGCCAAAACAAGATGCAGTTTCATATTAATTTATTAAAATTTATTTCATGGACATCAGACAAGCATTTCTTAACAATTTACAATCTACATGACTTATTCTCTTAGAAAACTAATCAACAATCGCAGTAACACAATTTACCCTAATTAAAAGCCTACATAATACATTCTGGAATGGTAAAAAGATGATGCAACTTCGGAATCTAAGTTTTGGTCTTCTTTCTCTACAATTTGGTCCTTGACCTCTGCTGTTTGTGTCTCAGGGGTTGAAGACAAGTCATTTGAAGGTAAAACTTCAGTTTTTTCAACAACTGGTAATGGGATTTCATTGTCGATTTTGTCATTTTCGGGATTTGAAGGAATTTCTGACACTATGGCGGGAACTACTTGAACGGTTTCTACCACTTCAGGTTTGGGTGTCGTGGCTACTTCCTGGACTTGTTCTTGTTCTGCTACCATAACTTTATCTCCTGAATCAATCACAAGCATTTTGGGTTCCTCATTGTTCATAACTACAGGTTCCTTTTCTTCGTAGACGGGTCTGCTGTCATTGCTGGTTTCTGGGTGTTCTATGTTTTGGTACTGATAGCTTTTGCCGGGGAAGTAGTGGTTAATCTTGATACCATGGCCGACGGGGTAAAAGAATCTTGTGTGGTCAGTGACTGAAACGGCATGATTACCATGCTTGTTCACAGTTTTGCTTACGACGGCATTGAATCTGAAAGTGGAAATGGTCATTATTATATCACGATAACATTTTAGGTACATGACAGATGGATCATTAAAACACTTTATTTAGGTGATGACATATAAAAGGAAGAGTATGTCCACAGGTGATTTTAAGGACATATTTTACAGAACTGCTTTTCCTTTCTATTAATTGCGAAACGATATCGATATGTGCAAATAAAAACATATTGGTAATTCCTAATCAAATTTGGTATCTAAATTATATTTGTTTCGCGCAAAATTTATTACAAGCTTAAAATAGATTAAGTAGAACGTGTTTACGCAAATTAACAGTATTTTAAACAAAAACTTCGCGAATTTATCAAAAACGTGATTCCATATTATGGTCATGGTCAGAACCAGGGTCATGGCGAGCTGGTGTATGATTGTTTAATTACCCGTTGTGATCATCGGCGTGGTACTGGACCTTCCGCAATGAACCATCTGACTCCACAAGGCTGTATTCACCACGAACTCGGTCCCCGTCACGTGTCTCGTGATGATGCTTGTGGTCTCCGGTCATTTCGTCGGAAACTGAATACTCGAACTCATACTTTGGGTACGTCTGTAAAACATTAATAAGTGTCAATTTATTATTAAGTAAGTAGCGTACGTTACCATTATCAGCCCACACTTTGCTCTCTGTGTGACATTCCTTGTTAAGTAACTTGAGATCGATATTAGTTGAGTAATCACAAATTCTAATGAGTACATGCATGAGTAGAGTAGAAATATGAAACCGTTACAGTATCCCTTTCTCTGCATATTTCTTATATTTGGTCCTTGAGAGAGAAGTTGTACTTACGTAAGGCTCGTATTTGTATCCCAATGGCTGGGGGTTAGGCGGGTGGTACACTTTTACTATCTGCCATCCGTGAGGATTTTGTTTGCTCAAGTCTTTGTAATGACTATCTGATTGGTCGATGAACACTGCTTGGCTGACTCCCATGAAGTAAATGGATAATAAAATCTGAAATTAGATGAGTATTAAAGTATTAGCATGATCAGCCTATAATGTTCCCATTGCTGGGACACAGGTCTCCTCTTGGTGACATACGTATGGATAGTAAAATCTGAAATTAAATGAATATTAAAAGCTTGACATAGTTAATTAGGCATTAATAGGCCAAAAATTGGGAATGTATTTTTACAAATTGTAATTATTTTGTTATCAATTCACATTAGAGAGAGTTTGACTTTAATAAGGGCTTACATTTTAAACGAATAAATAAATAATAAAATGCTACCTTTCCGAACATATTGAAGCACTTAATTTGAACTGTAGCTAACAAAATGTAATAGCCGACTGTTGATTAGAAAGAGAAATATAAACCGTTTTATACTATTCCAATACTTATTACATAAATTTCGCTAAAATTGTATTATTGATACTATTGTTAAGTTGCTATACGTAAGAATATAGAGGACGTGACCTGAACAATATAAGCTGCCAAAAAAATAAATATAGACTTTTGTTTTTGAATCAGACATTTCTCCGTTGAATTTTCTTAAGATTCATAAAGTTTATTTGTAACAGTGTTGAAAATAGGATCTAAAAGTTAAAATAAATTGTACGGGTACCTTAACAGCATATCCACGTTAGTTTAGCCCGGAACTTTAAAACTGTTATCGTATCATCACAATCTGTACGATCAATGGAGGCTTTGAGTCCATTTTTCTTGGTATTGAGAGGAGGAGACTTGGCTCATTGGATAGTAATGATCTTTTGTATATTGGCATCTTGAAGGTATTTTTTTAATGTAATTTGTTATTATTTAATCGTACTTTTATATGTTGTGCTATGTCTCTTGGATGCACAAATTACATGATTTATCTATTTATAAAGAAGTTGTAACAAACCACATTACTTAAGTAAGTGTGATATCATCATCATATCATAATCAGTCTACAAAGTTCCCACTGCTGGGTCACAGGCCTCCTCTCTTCGAGAGGGAGTGGGCTATAATATGCCATACGTGCCCAATGCAGGTTGATAGACGTCACATGTCTTTGAATTTTTGGTTTTAGGATATGGTTCCTCACGATGTTTTCCTTCACCGTTTTGGGAGCAAAGTCAAAGTCAAAGTCAAAGTCAAATCATTTATTTCAAATAGGCACATAAAAGGCACTTTTGAACGTCAAAAATAAAATTAGAATAAAATTGATTCTAGTCGCCCCTTCCAAAAGGTAGTTTTCGTATGGAGAAGAATGGGCAAGAAACTCCACCGTTACTCTTTTAAAATGTTTTACAATATATTGCATACATTATTTATATAATTATATGTGAAGACGATGCACCCAAAAATAAACTTACTATACCACAATAGGTAAAAGAATTAAAATGGATAAATGTAACCATGACATATAGATCAACTATGTGATAGATACATGGTGCTCACATATTCACAAACATTCCAAACGTAGACGATTTTCATAAATAAATAAGGAGTAATAAGTCCGGGTGTGACCCCAAGTAATTACAGAATGTAAATCAATGTCAAAAAAAGCAGTTCTGTGGTTGTGAAATTATTTACACAAAGTGATGCGCCTGTCTGGGTTTGAACTCCTGACCTACAAATCGTAAGACGGGTGCTTACCAGTGGGCCACAACTGCTCTAGTGCGATGTAGCTTAAATTAAATAGTTTAACATTTTCACGGCTTTTTTGATAGAACCTGCGGGAATCCATTAGCTGCAAATAGAGTTCGGTTTAAATGTTATTATAACCGAACACGACCCTTTCGGGTGCGACTGAGAGTTTTCGGTTAATGCCCCTAACTTTTTCTCAGACTAGAATATAGATCCACTACGTTATAGACACTTTAGTGTGACAGGCCTGTTGTTACTAGAGCTTTAGCTTTAGCTTTCGACCTTCAATGTCTTCAATGTCTGTCTGTGTTTTCCTCGCAGGTTTAGGTAGAACTTGTAACACAATACAATTACAATTTACAATAAAATATACAATTTGTCTTAATTTAAAACTTACCTAAGAACATAAGGTATTTTTATATTCAATATAATTATCTTATTAAAATAAGTACCTAATACAGTACTTTTTTTTTTTTTTTTTCAAGATGGGAAATCATCAAATGACCCGTCCCGCTCTGGGTGGAGCGGAAGGGAGTGTCAGACTCTTACTGACTAAAACCTACCCGTGTTCCTTCCTTAGCCCTTTATGTATGCGGTAACCCTTTCGGACGATCCCGCTACCCCGGCAGGCTTCGGCCCTGTCGGGCCCCGTCAACTACGCTGACATCTCTTTGAGGCGCGCGTGGAACACATACGCGCCGTCCGGCACAGGCCTAGTCCTGATCGGACTGAGAGCTACCCATTGCTCTCCGCCCGATGGCCCGCGCCTACGGTGGCTGGGAGTCGTCACGCGGCTCCCGACGCACGGAGCGTCTCCCTCGGCGGCTGAGGCGTGAGGGTCTCTCCCTCGCCCATCCCGCCACCTCCTTCGCTAGCATGACTGCTTCGCAGAAGGAGGTGACCGCCTCCCACTCCCTCTCGCCCCGGACCATGGCGGAGTATAGCAGTACTCATGTAAAATTAATTTGCATGCCTAAACAGTAAAAATATAGACTGAACATTAAAGCACCAACTTTTACAAGTGGTAACACCTTTATTTTCTGCTAATAAATGATTCTTATTCTTAGAAGTGTACCTTAGTTCACCCACATTTCGTTTAATTGCTAAACAAGCAAAAAGGTTTCTTATTAACAACATTAACTCGTCGCTTATAAGTGCTAAGAACAGCTAATAAAACTCGTCGCTACGTACTAAGAACAACTTATAAATTACTGAAATTCTGTTCGTATTTTTTTCTGTTATACTTCTCATTTGGTAATATTGCAATCTCACTTAACTGGCACTTCTCGCCAACCTTAGCGCAAAAATTAGCTCACTCAGTTGTTGCGTAGTCGTCTGGCCACTTTAAGGTTTAAAAGAGCCAGAGGGCAAATACTTGACGCGGTCTACACGACTAAATGGCCTTAACAGATTTTTTCTCCTTGCACTTAAAGTTGGTCCATCCACTTAAAGTTGGTCAACCTTATGTGTCCATAAGGTTGAGTAGTCAGGCTGTGAGCTTTTAACCTATTTTTTGTGGGTTGCACTTTTTTCATAAGCGGGGTGAGAGCCTGGTGATACGTGACACTGGGTATATAGACGCCATATGGACGCCAGTCTCTCACAGAGGATCATATTTTATGCATTGTTGTCAAAACGCTATAATACTTGTCTGTAGGTCTATTAACTATGTGAACCTTTGTGAAGAGAGAAAAATAAAAAAATACCTACCACTTCTTTAATTGGGCAAAAGCTTGATTTCAGACAAAAGTACGCTATGCGCTGTGTATTAGCTTTCATGGTGTTATTTAACATTAAGTTTTATAACTAAGGAAATTGGTTGCAGTGGTTCACTTATCCTAAGTTGACTCTATAACACATAAAATTTCACAAAAGAGAGAGGATTCTGTCACTAGTACTATCTCACGGCATCGATACAATTCAATAGACGCGAGGAATCTATTGTTTGAATGCGCGTAGCGACATATTGTATTTGCCAGCTTAATAAATAATAAAAGAATTATATTTAATGAAGATTTTGTGATAATTTACTTAAACTAAATGTTAAGCACCCAAATTGTGAGACTGCTGCCGCTAAAAGTTAATTTTCACACTCATGGTTACAAGGTGCAAGCAATAAGGTGAGATGAAAACTGTCACTCGGTTGCACAATTTTGTCAAGAAATAATAAATCAAACTTATCAACGAACTTATTCGTATATTTCAATAAATAAATAAATCAACATTCATTTTGGTCTACATGCTTAGTTAGTAAGATGTTTATAGTCTTAGTGGTGGTAGTAGTTGGCGGGTGCGGCAGCCTTGACGATGACAGGGGCGGCTGAGGGGGCTGAGTTGTGCACCACCGCGTTGAAACCGTTGTGGTCGTCAGCGGTGTACTCCACGGTCCGGATGGAGCCATCGGCTTCATGGAAAGAGTAAGAGCCCTTCACGACATCACCATCGCGGGACTCCTGCTGGGACTTGTTGTCTCCGGAGTGGCCGTCAGCAACGGAGTAGTTGTACTCGTATTTGGGGTAGGCGATCTCTTCGGGTTGAGCGATAACTTTGGCAACGGGAGCAGAGTGGTATGCTACGGCAGCTGGGGCAGATTGGTAGGCGACCTGAGCGGGGGCGGAGTGGTAGGCGACCTGAGCGGGGGCAGCGTGGTAAGTAACGGGGGCAGGGGCAGCGTGGTAGGTGACAGCAGCGGGTGCAGCCTGGTAGGCCACGGCGGGGGCGGAGTGGTAGGCCACAGCGGGAGCGGCGTGGAGTTGAGCTTGGTCGTGACGCACGATGCTCTGGGATGAGACCGCCGCAGCAGAGGAGTAGTGGGCGGGTGCGGCCAGAAGACCGGCCTGAGCCACAGCCACGAAGGCGCACAGAGCTACGATCTGAAAAAAAAAAGATAACACCGATTAGTACTTATAACTTTAATTTTGAAATCCAGAAATAGATTTGCAACTATGACTCATTTTACAAAACTTACTTTGGAGAACATTTTGGTTTATTCACTGATGTGATCGAGATGAATGATGCATGTAGTATCAGAGGTCTACTTTTTATACTGATAAACGCTTGTACGATCAGCTGATTGTAGTAAGTAGTGGAAGTTGTCAGTCGAGTTCACGGCGACCTTGCCTTGCCTTGTTCATAATTTGCGAATCGCGAATCAATCCATTCACTAAAGCTTCGCGAAGTTGGATTGCAATTCAAGTAGGTAGTATGCTAATTATGGTTTCGCTAACGTCTAGCAAGAAATTGGACCGAGATTTTGTCGTCTGAGCTTAAAGAGTCACCTCTTTAAGACGAACTAATGGTGTATTTTATGTTGTTAGGTTAGGTTTTTACACCACAAAGCCTTGAAATGTATTTAATGAAATATTAATACCTACTGACATAGTATTATCAACTCATACACAAACATTGAAACCTGAGAATGAAATACCAAATAAAAGTATAACAAAATATTTGTACTTGAGGACATCGCTGTCGAGGTAGACCCCGGCGAAGGTGGTGGGACGACCTGATAAGGTTTGCAGGGCCAACATGGCGAGATATCGCACAAGACAGGGGGGTTTGGAAGAAAAACAGAGGTTACCTCCTAGCAGTAGATCACAATTACTCTTACAAAAGAAAAAAAAAGTAATAAGCACGCGGAGTAAGGTTATACGAAACTTAAACCTCGAAAAATGTATAGTTAATGTGAAGGTTATACCGGTTGTAATAAAGATACAAAGCCCCACTTTTATTAATAAGTGGGTTAGAGCTTCTATTATTAATTTATTACTATTTTATTTTTATGCAACTTAAACGGTCACGAAAACTAACAAAACTTTACATGGTGTTTTTGATACAAGTCTATTTTGCAGCAAATCAGTGACTGCGAGTCTGCGGCTATAAGTGCAAGCCCCGAATCTATGCTTAAGTAGTGTTACCTCTGTGGTTAAAACCTCACCTCTTAGGTTAAAACCTTTTTTTCCAAATAATGACTGGTTATTAATGTTTTTTAAACGAAATTCCTATTTTTGACATGACATTCAAATATACTTGGAGCAGTGACTTGGAGCAGTGGTGACTCAGTGGCCCAATGGCTCAACGGCCGTGACATACGAGTCGGGTCGGGGGATCGAACCCAACCAGGCACTTTACTTTGTGTAAATTATTTCATCACCACTGCTCTCAAAACGGTGAAGGAAAACAACGTGAGGGAACCGGCATGTCCTAGAAAAAAAATTCGGATACATGTGATATCTACCAACCCGCACTGGGCGTGGTGGATTACGGCCCACTCCCTCTCACCGAGAGGTGGCCTGTGTCCTAGCGGTGGGAACACTATGGGCTAATTATATACAAATTTTCTTTAGTTTCTGGACTATCTTTATACGAATTATTTGAATATTGATAGAATCCTATCAATCTATTTCCAAATTGCTGAATATTGTACAAGCATGCACTGATCCCCGCCAGCGTGCGATGTCTGAAGTCTTGATGTTGAGCTTCGCATCATAAGTTGACTACACTGACTGGTATAAATAGGTAATTCTTCAAATATAGTGTAGAGCTTTTTCCGGGATACCGGATCATCTAACAGAAGGCCAATTCCCATAGTGAGATTGCGACTAGATTTTGAAATTTTTTAACGTTCAAAATCTAGTCGCAATCTCATCTCGGCGACCATCAATGCCAAAAACTTATCAAAAATGCAGGGAAATTAGAGATATTTTTGACAGATTGAGACTGAGATCAGACTGTGAATGTTCTTAAAATTACGAGAATTGCCCCTCTGATTTGGAGATACTAAGTCCTTTATTAGACGTTAATGGTTAGCTAGGCAGCAGCCAAATAAGTATAGGTATAGCGTGTAGCCATCCTAGACATTTTAAACAAGTGTATCTTCAATTATTGCTTCTTGCGGAGTAGAATATTCATAACCGTATTTCGTAATGTTGGTACTTATGACACCAAAGTTTTCAGAAAACTGACATAATGATCACAAACTTTTTAAACACTACGCTGTCGGGTAACTTAAGTAATGTCACTTATTTTGGGTTTGTCTTTATATTTATAAAAAATCATAAATGTTCTAGCCGAAACAGAATTTGACTTTGAATTCTTATACAAATCTTACAAGGATTCGTTTACCTAAATTGCTTGCACTAGGCATTAAGGCTCACTATGAAACGGTTCAGTGAATGTTTTACATCGCGTAATCGTAACTATTTGACCAACCGTAAGGTCGCTGTAAGCCTGTTCTACAACTAAAGCATGAGCGTGAACAAAGTTGCGACTAGTATAAAATCTAAATCTGTCATTTGAAATTTATCATTCATTGTTCGATCACACGAGTGAAACATTCAATCTAAACAAAATGCTCGCTAAGGTAAAGTAATTGAAATCCAGAAAGGATTTAAATATGTTATCTTTTAAGACTGAACAAAAATTAATCAAAATATTTAATGGTTTTCAGATCGTAGCTTTGTGCGGTTTGGTGGCGGTGTGCCAGGCTGGTCTACTGACCGCCCCCGTGCAATACTCCTCTGCTGCAGCTGTTTCTTCCCAGAACATCGTGCGTCACGACCAGCCTGCCCAACACGCCTCGGTCGCCTACCACGCTGCCCCCGTTGCCGTTGCCTACAACGCTGCTCCTGCCCATTACTCGTCTGCTGCCGCTGTTTCTTCTCAAAACATCGTGCGTCACGACCAGCCTGCCGGACACGTCGCCGTCGCCGCCCCCGTCGCCTACAACGCTGCCCCAGCTGCCTACGCCTACCGCGCCGCTCCTGCCCCTATTGCCTACCACGCCGCTCCCGTCGTCGCCCAAGCTGCTGAGTTCGACGTAAGTCATGATGGCCTAAAAAATAGAATATGAAGCAAGTTGTTTCCCTTTGTTGATTGAAAAACTCATTTTGTTCTTTTTTTATAACAGGCTCACCCCAAATACGAGTACAACTACTCAGTAGCTGACGGCCACACCGGCGACAACAAGTCCCAGCAGGAGTCCCGCGACGGTGATGTTGTGAGGGGCTCGTACTCGTTCCACGAGGCCGATGGCTCCGTCAGGACCGTGGAATACTCCGCAGACGACCACAACGGCTTCAACGCGGTCGTGCATAACTCCGCGCCCTCGGCCGCGCCCGTGCACGTCGCGCCCGCTCACTACTACCACCACTGAAGCACCCTCACTAGTCAAGTATCGCGCTCACCAAAACAATGTTGATTATTATTTATTTATTGCAATATACGAATAAGTTCGATAAATATTTTGTGTTAATATTGGTTTCCCCGTATATTCTCCCCTAAATTTGAACTTTCGATAAGATTTAGAATAAGAAAATGGAATTGAATCAGAATGCATGCAAGGCAAAGTGCGAATCGGACTCAAACACGAAGGGTTTCGTACCACAAAGCAAAAAACGCCGAAAATAACACGTTTCTTGTATGAAAACCACACATTTTAACTTTATTTTATTTTATTTGTTGTAATAGCGCCAGTAGAAATACACACTATGAAACGTTACGTTTGCAGTTGAAATGTATGGAAGAACAGGTTTTTGAACAACAATGTTAGGTTGGTTCTTGGGATAAAAACATGGTAGGTGGCATATTCAACGCACGGAACCCTTTTTTTTTTTTTGAGGATGGGAAATCATCAAATGATCCCTCCCGCTCTGGGTGGAGCAGAAGGGAGTGTCAGACTCTTACTAACTAAAACCCACCCGTGTTCCTTCCTTAGCCCTTTATGTACCAGGGCAGCGGTAACCCTTTCGGACGATCCCGCTACCCCGGCAGGCTTCGGTCCTGTCGGGCCCCGTCAACTACGCTGACATCTCTTTGAGGCGCGCGTGGAACACATACTCGCCGTCCGGCACGGGCCTGGTCCTGATCGGACGGTGAGCTACCTATTGCTCTCCGCCCGCAGGCCCGCGCCTACGGTGGCCGGGAGTCGTCACGCGGCTCCCGACGCCAGGAGCGTCTCCCGCGGCGGCTGAGGCATGAGGATCTCTCCCATGCCCATCCCGCCACTTCCTTCGCTAGCATGACTGCTTCGCAGAAGGAGGTGACCGCCTCCTACTCCTTCTCGCCCCGGACCATGGCTTGAACCAGGGCCGGACGCGAGAGGTCGCCGCCGCTGCCGATCGCCTCTACGAGGACACGGCGGTGCTCTGCCCAAGCGGGGCAGAGCTCCACCGTATGCTCCACCGTGTCCTCTGGGCGATCCTCGCAGTGATGACACCCGGGCGTCTCCTCCCGCCTGATGATTTGCAGGAACCTCCCGAAACATCCGTGTCCGGAGAGGACCTGCGTCAGGCGGTAGGTGAGAACGCCGTGACGCCTCTCTAGCCACTCCTCAAAGAGGGGTCTTACCGCCGCTATCGTGGCGTGCCCTGCGCTGGGTTGCGATAGTCGCGCCTTCCATGCCACCATGAGATCGCGCCGAGGTCCGTCCGCTCCGCCGCGATTTGCCGCGGGTGCGGAGTTTACCCCCGACGTAGTGCCTCCGCGCGCCAATTATACAGGCGCGCGAGGACTATCGCCTCCAGATCCCATAGCGGTAGTCCAGCAAGGAGGCTTGCCGCCTCGCCCGAGATCGTTCGGTACCCCCGGATGAGCCTTACGGCTACCACCTTTTGGGGCGCGTTCAGATAGTGTGCGGCTCGCAGCCGCAGTGAACGCGCCCACACCGAGGCCCCATAAAGGGCCATGGACCGCACGACCCCCGCGTAAAGCCTCCGGCAGGAGGGGTTTGGCCCCCTCAGGTTGGCCAGGAGCCGCTTTAAGGCGGCCCCGGTCCGTTCCAGTTTGGGGGCCAAACGTCGGAAATGTTCGACGAATAGCGCCAATAGAAATACACACTATGAAACGTTACGTTTGCAGTTGAAATGTATGGAAGAACAGGTTTTTGAACAACAATGTTAGGTTGGTTCTTGGGATAAAAACATGGTAGGTGGCATATTCAGCGCACGGAACCCTTACCACATGAGTTCAAATCGCACTTTTCCGGTTATTTAAAGGATTTTGAGCACAAACAAAAGTAATTTTCCCTGATTGTGTTCGTTGTCCTGATAGTGAATATATAAATATCTGACTGATTTGATTCCCTTGGCAAAACTGACATGGTTTCATAAATTCAGAAACGTAGGTAACCAAAAGTAGTTACAATTTTACATGTATCTCGAAATTACCGAACCTCAATGCTTTGATTACGGTTTGAATTTGAGGCTGAACCTTTTGTGAAGAACTCGACAGTTTTTCACAAAAGGTTTGAAAGTTATGATTTAAAGTTAAGTAGCAAAATAAGAAAATCGTCATGGTACTCAATTTACAGAGTTCATTATTCATTCATGCAATAATCAAACAAATTATTTTACAAATATCCTCATTTTAGGAGCTATCCAATAAAGATCAATATTTGAAAAAATATCAGAAGTCCTCCTAATTGTTTTAATAAAGCTCGCAGCGATGAAAAACAACACTATCTAAAATTAGCGAGAACACTTACGACTTATTTATGTAGTAAGACTTTTCTCTTCAAGGTTTTATTGTAACTATGAACCTCTGCGCTAGATATTGTTACTGATATCACACCTAATTTCTTCTTCATGGTTCGCTTTTGTAAGTTTTGTTAAATTAGCTTCAACACATCTGCATAGGCCACCAGTTGCGTGTTATATATTTTACGTGTATTTGAAAGATCGTGGGACATACAATTTACTTGTAATCTATTTAAGCTAGAAAGAAGGAGGTTATCATTCGTCTGTATTTCTATAGAATGTATTTTCCAAGCGAGCATGGGTGGCCAAATTCAAAACTAAAAGTAAATGCAAAACTCAAACTGGTTTCGGAACTGATTTTCATGAAATCAAAACTTGGATTTGATTTGATTTTGAAAATGACCCAAAAAGACTGAGAAAAAGTTCCAGTCTAGCCGAATACAGCCGGTCACTATTTTAGCGTATACACATTAGCCGAACAGGGAATTCAATTAAAGTAGTGTATTTTTGTCGAACTTATTTCGTATATTGCAATACATTATTAATAATCAACATTGTTTTGGTGAGCGCGATACATGACTAGTGAGGGCTTTAGTGGTGGTAGTATTGAGCGGGCGCGATGTGCACGGGCGCGGCTGAGGGTGCGGAGTTGTGCACGACCGCGTTGAAGCCGCTGTGGTCATCGGCGGAGTACTCCACGGTCCTGATGGAGCCGTCGGCCTCGTGGAACGAGTACGAGCCCCTCACAACATCACCGTCGCGGGACTCCTGCTGGGACTTGTTGTCGCCGGTGTGGCCGTCAGCAACCGAGTAGTTGTACTCGTATTTGGGGTGAGCCTGTTATCAAAAAATTCCAAAATGAGTTTTTGATACAACATAGAGAAACATCTTGCTTCATATTCTATTTCGGAGCCCATCAAGACTTACATCGAACTCAGCAGCGTGGGCGACGACGGGGGCGGCGTGGTAGGCAACAGGGGCAGGAGCGGCGCGGTAGGCGTAGGCAGCTGGGGCAGCGTGGTAGGCGACGGGAGCGGCGACGGCGACGTGTCCGGCAGGCTGGTCGTGACGCACGATGTTTTGAGAAGAAACAGCGGCAGCAGACGAGTAATGGGCAGGAGCAGCGTTGTAGGCTACGGCAACGGGGGCAGCGTGGTAGGCGACCGAGGCGTGTTGGGCAAGCTGGTCGTGACGCACGATGTTCTGGGAAGAAACAGCTGCAGCAGAGGAGTATTGCACGGGGGCGGTCAGCAGACCAGCCTGGCACACCGCCACCAAACCACACAGAGCTACTACCTGCAAACAAAAGTTCAAAATGATTTTTTCTTCAATATTAGAAGAAAACACGACATGTTTAAAGGTAGTTGAATTTATTTACCTTAGCGAACATTTTGATTAGATTGGTTGTTTCACTTGTGTGATCAAACAATGAATGATAGAGTTCAAATGATTGATCTAGATTTTATACTAGTTGCCATTTGTACGAGCACACACATTACTTGCAGAACAGGCTTAGAGTGACCTTACGATATGAGATATAGCGATGTCAAACATTCTCTAAATAATTTCATAACGAATCCTAAGAATAGAGTCTATAACCATGCAAGTGTCACAATGACATGACATTTTTTCAAAATACATTACAAAGCCCGATATTTACATAAATGTTTAAATAAAACAGTCTTTAGATACGTAATGACTTGGCTAAAAATGAGGATTTGAAGATAAATGATTAAATATTAAAAAATATCTTCAATCTGTAACAGTTCATAAGTGTTAAATTATTACCGGTTAGGGCTCACGCAGCCGAAACATGGACTCTCAAGGGTTGTTCCGGTGAGTGTCTTAGTTTAGGTTCCATTATTCCGAATTGAATATCACTCAACGAGCTTTGCAATAGCAACGAATCACGGAAAGGGCTAGCTTTGCTTAGGGTCTCTGTGAGAAATTGAATCTGAATGACATTTTTTTGTAATCTAACAGAGATCAAGAGTGATATGGCCCACGTAATAAGCAAACTGAAATGGCAAACGGGCCGGTCATATTAGTCGTAGAACTGATGACTGTGGTTGAGATAAACGTGTTCTCAAGTATAAACCATGAATCGGAAGACGTAAAGTTAGATAACCTCAGGCTAGGTGAGGTGACGATCTCCCGGGGAAGCTATAGTAGCAGCTGGATGACAATAACCAAGTATCCAGTTAAATGACGAGCGATTAAAGACCCCGTACCATGTCCAGTCATCATTATCATCATTATTAGCAGTCTACTGTTGGACATAGGCCTCTCCTATTGCATGCCATTCAACTTGATTTTTTAGGCAACTCTCATCCAGTTGCTACCAGCCATCGTGAGAAGATCGTCGCATGTCCAGTAATGGTGATGAATTATATAACTGGGTTTTATTTAACTGAAACAGTACAGCCAATATAGGAATTAGATTTTTTTTATTTGCTCATTTCGTGTGTATTAACCGCGAGCTTAGCTTTCGCTAAATCAAAAGCTGAACATGTATTTTTTTCCTTTTTTCGCTCAATTCATTATATTATAGGCAAAACTTTGGGTTAAGGCAGTCTTAAGTATATTCGTGCCTTTTTTACTTTACAGTTGTGTTAGTGCCCATTTTTTTTGGGTGGGAAGTATCAAATGACTTCTCACGTTCTGGGGTGTGCAGAAGGGCGTGTCAGACTTTTACTGACTAAAACCTGGGTAGGTTTTAGTCAGTAAAAGTCTGTTCCTTCATTTGCCTACGCCAGGGGCCACGGTATCTCTTTCGAACAACCCGCGGCCCTGGCAGGCATCGGTCCTAGCGGACCCCGTCAGTTCGTGCTGACATTTCTTTGAGGCGCGCGTGGAACACAACGTGCCGTGGCCTGGTCCTTACCGGGCGGCGAGCTGCCCATTGCAAAGAAATACATATAACACATTTCAAAGAATTTCCGAAAGTCGTACTTACATAATACTCCACACACAAAGTCACGCCTTTTTCCGAGCGACGCGATATATTACGAGTAGGCCTGCCTACTCGTAATATATCTAAAGAACGTCATCTGCTACGATCTTTACATAACTAAGTAGGTACTCCTTTTGCTTCGTCACTGTGCATACAAGTGGTAAAAGGCATTGACGTTGGTTAACATTTGCGAAATTGTCACAGAAATTGTATTTAAAAAAACAAAATGGTGGCGTTAGTTCCGATTTTAATCACGCGCCAAAAGACCCTTGTACCACTTGTATGTCTTTCTTTCTTCTTCTTCTTTTACGTACGTACGTTCCTACATATTGTTTTTTAGGGTTCCGTACCCAAAGGGCGTCAAGGACTCCATATTACTAAGCCTTCGCTGTCCGTCTGTCTGTCTGTCAGCGGGCTGCATGCCAGCGGGCTGCAGGTCAGCGGGCAGTCTCATGAACCGTAATAGGTAGACAGTTGAAATTTTCATAGTGTGTATTTCTATTGGCGCTATTACATCAAATAAAATAAATTTAAGTTAAAATGTATGGTTTTCATACAAGAAACGTGTTATTTTCGGCGTTTTTCGCCTTGTGGTACGGAACCTTTCGTGTTTGAGTCCGACTCGCACTTTGCCTTGCATACATTCTGATTTAACTCCTTTTTCTTATTCTAAATCTTATCGAAAGTTAAAATTCAGGGGAGAATATACGGGGAAAACAATATTAACACAAAATTTTTATCGAACTTATTCGTATATTGCAATAAATAATTAATAATCAACATTGTTTTGTTGAGCGCGATACATGACTAGTGAGGGTTTCAGTGGTGGTAGTAGTGAGCGGGCGCGACGTGCACGGGCGCCGCCGTGGGCGCGGAGTTGTGCACGACCGCGTTGAAGCCGCTATGGTCATCGGCGGAGTACTCCACGGTCCTGACGGAGCCGTCGGCCTCGTGGAACGAGTACGAGCCCCTCACAACATCACCGTCGCGGGACTCCTGCTGGGACTTGTTGTCGCCGGTGTGGCCATCAGCTACTGAGTAGTTGTACTCGTATTTGGGGTGAGCCTGTTATAAAAAAAGAACAAAATGAGCTTGTAAAACAACAAAGGGAAATTACTTGCTCATATTCAATTTTGTAGGCCATCATGACTTACGTCGAACTCAGCAGCGTGGGCGACGACGGGAGCGGCGTGATAGGCAACAGGGGCAGGAGCGGCGCGGTAGGCGTAGGCAGCTGGGGCAGCGTGGTAGGCGACGGGAGCGGCGACGGCGACGTGTCCGGCAGGCTGGTCGTGACGCACGATGTTTTGAGAAGAAACAGCGGCAGCAGACGAGTAATGGGCAGGAGCAGCGTTGTAGGCGACGGCAATGGGGGCAGCGTGGTAGGCGACCGAGGCGTGTTGGGCAGGCTGGTCGTGACGCACGATGTTCTGGGAAGAAACAGCTGCAGCAGAGGAGTATTGCACGGGGGCGGTCAGCAGACCAGCCTGGCACACCGCCACCAAACCGCACAGAGCTACTACCTGCAAATAAAAGTTCAAAATGATTTTTTCTTCAATATTAGTAGAAAACACTTGACATGTTTAAAGGTAATTGAATTTATTTACCTTAGTGAACATTTTGATTAGATTGGTTGTTTCACTTGTGTGATCAAACAATGAATGATAGAGTCCAACTGATTGATCTAGATTTTATACTAGTTGCCATTTGTACAAGCACATACATTACTTGTAGAACAGGCTTAGAGTGACCTTACGATATGAGATATAGCGATGTCAAACATTCTCTAAATCATTTCATAACGAATCCTAAGAATAGAGTCTATAACCATGCAAGTGTCACAATAACATGACAGGTGAAAAAACTACGATATTTTCAAAGTACGTTACAAAATCCGATATTTAAAATAGTCTTTATAACATGTATCGATTTAGCTAGAAATGAGGATTCGAAGACAAATGATTAAATTTTCAAAATTATCTTCAATCAGTCCATAAGTGTTAAATTATTGCCTGTTAGGGCTCACGCAGCCGAAACGTGGACTCTCAAGGGTAGTTCCGGTGTGTGTCTTAGTTTCGGTTTCGTTATTCCGAATCGAAAACCACTCAACGAGCTTTGCAATAGCAATGAGCTATGAAAAGGGCTAGCTATGCTTTCCGCTAGCTATGCTCTGTGAGAAATCGAATCTTGAATGATATTTTTTTGTAATATGACACAGAATAAAAGTAATATGGGCCACTTCCGTTTACATTTTTGTATCGGTTCTACAACCGATGACTGTGATTGAGATGAATGTTCTCGAGTGTAAACCGCGAATCGGAAGATGTTAAGTTAGAAACCCTCAGGCTGGATGAAGTGACGATCTTTCCAGGGTGGCTAGTAGTAGCTGGATGACAGTAGCCAAGTATCCAGTTAAATGACGAGCGATTAGAGAAGCTAAGCCATGTCCAGTAGAAGACTGGTAGGCTGATGATGATGGTGATACATTATACAAGGTGTAACCGAATTAATGCACATTAGGAAAGTAGTTTGTTCAGAATCGTTTACTGAATCGATAACTGTAATGTTTAATATAGGTAATATTTTATCCCAAAAATAATTAAAACTACGTAAATTATTGTCACACTTCCGCTGTACAGTCAAAACAAACCAAAATGGATGAAATACCCACTAAGTTAGACCCTTATACAAGTGCAACTGTGTGCACGCGTAGATTTGTAATGTGACCATAATTTTCTCGCACAATCAGTATAACTAATTTGTTAAAAAAACAATGTTTTTTACATAATAATAAAAATTCAGTGTATGTATTATGATTATAACATAATATTCTAATTGGGGTGTCTGGTGGTGTGCGTTAATTCTGGGACATGTTGTATAAGTGGATTTTATTGAACTGGGACAGTATAGTCAATAAAGGAACTAGAAATATTACTTTTCGGTCATTTCGTTTGTATTAAAACGCGAGCTTTTCAATCATATATATATCATATAATCAAAGAAGCTGAATATTTTTTCCTCAGTTCATTGTATTGGAGTTAAAACCTCGGGTTAAGGCAGTCTTTTTTTTCATATTACAGCCGTGTTAGTACCCTTAATTGTTAATATTATTTTGCTTTATTTCATTCTATTCGGCAATATTACCCAATGAAATAAATAAGTAGTAATGATAGGCTGTTTAATCCAATCCAGCCTGTCCCTTGCTGCACTCCCCCAGCCCAGCAACGCCCTAAACCGCTCTTTTTGCTTCATCACTGTACGTACAAGTGGTACAAGGATCTTTTTGCTCCTGAATGACGGGGAGGCGTTGATGTTGGTTAACATTTGCGAAATTTTCACAGAAATTGTATTAAAAAAAACAAGATGGCGGCGTTAGTTCCAATTTTGGCCACGCGCCAAAAGACCCTTGTACCACTTGTATGTTCCTACATATTGGTTTTTAGGGTTACGCACCCAAAGGGCGCCAAGGACGCCCTATTACTAAGCCTTTGCTGTCCGTCTGTCTGTCTGTCAGCGGGCTGTAGGTCAGCGGGCAGTCTCATGAACCGTAATAGGTAGACAGTTGAAATTTTCATAGTGTGTATTTATACTGGCGCTACTACAACAAATTAAAAAGAAATAAAATTAAAATGTATGTTTTCATACAAGAAACGTGTTATTTTCGGCGTTTTTCGCCTTGTGGTACGGAACCCTTCGTGTTTGAGTCCGACTCGCACTTTGCCGCTTTTTTATAGATGATGCAGAGCTTCGGCGGTCCCGAGACGAACGGGATGCACGGATGCAGAGCTGGCTGAGGAGTTCTTATCGACACCAAGGACCTTGTAGTAGTCAGCTCGAACACTAAGAACGGTTTCCCTGTGTATTTTTTTGTCAAAGTTGTTATAATCAATATACCTAAGTACCAAATCAATTATTTTGATAATTAAAGTGAAACTATAAGTGGATTATTCATAATGCTACCTCGATTTATGACAACTTTGACTTATTTGATCAATTTAAAAAAAAGTTCATAAATAGTATCGCTTGCCATAGCAGTTTTTCCTAAGTCATTTATAATTTTAAATGCGGGCAGGCAATGATATCAAAACTAGTTCTTGTTTTATTCCTAGACTTGAGTTAGCCCTGAATACCATTCTGATTTAACTGCATTTTCTTATTCTAAATATTATCGAAAGTTAAAATTCAGGGGAGAATATACAGGGAAAACAATATTAATACAAATATTTATCGAACTTATTCGTATATTGCAATAAATAAATAATAATCAACATTGTTTGGTGAGCGCGATACTTGACTAGTGAGGGTGCTTCAGTGGTGGTAGTAGGGAGCGGGCGCGACGTGCACGGGCGCGGCCGAGGGCGCGGAGTTGTGCACGACCGCGTTGAAGCCGCTGTGGTCATCGGCGGAGTACTCCACGGTCCTGACGGAGCCGTCGGCCTCGTGGAACGAGTACGAGCCCCTCACAACATCACCGTCGCGGGACTCCTGCTGGGACTTGTTGTCACCGGTGTGTCCGTCAGCTACTGAGTAGTTGTACTCGTATTTGGGGTGAGACTGTGATAAAAAATAAATACATTATGATCAAATCTACGAGATAAAGGACTTACACTTGTAAGTAGGCCCAATTAATAACTTACGTCGAACTCTTCAGCGTGGGCAACGACGGGAGCGGCGTGGTAAGCAACAGGGGCAGGAGCACCGTGGTAGGCAACGGCGGCAGGGGCCGCATGGTAGGCGTAGGCAGCCGGGGCGGCGTGGTACCCGACCGAGGCGTGTTGGGCAGGCTGGTCGTGACGCACGATGTTCTGGGAAGAGACAGCCGCAGCAGAGGAGTATTGCACGGGGGCGGTCAGCAGACCAGCCTGGCACACCGCCACCAATCCACACAGAGCTACTACCTGTAAGTAGATCTTTATTAAGTACTATAATTATTTTTACTAATAATTAATGAATTCTTTTAAATACTCTGACTTACTTTAGTGAACATGTTGATTAGATAGTTTCAGTAATGAGATCAACAACTGAATGATACATTTGTCGCCAACGATTAGTTTATATACAGTATTAGCTGTCAGTGACACAAATGCATGTGTAAGAAGTAGTAGAACAAGCTCTGAGTAACCTTATATTGGGTGACATAGATTTGCAAATTAAACCAGTCACCTGAGACAGGTTAATAGCCCATCATCAACGACAAAGCATTTCCTTTGCATCACCTACTATTATTAAGGTGGGGGAAGCAAATTTTTAGAATAGTGCATTGCGGCTACAAATAAATAAGGTTCAAAACACCGATGCGTTTCATGTTAGTTGAGTCGAATGACCATCAAAATAAAAGTAATTTAGCAGTTTTCATAAAAAAAAAATTAAGGCCTTTGTTTGACTGACAGGTAAATGAAAACTGCCTTTTTCGTCTATGTTTAACACAGTCATGCCACTCAGTAAAATAAAACCTTTATTAACATGTCACAATGAAGCGCAAAGCAATCCTCTTAAATTATGAACTTGTAATTTATTTAAGAAACATATATTGTGAATAGAATCGTTTCAATAACTTATTTACTTTATTTGCTAGTTCTGATATTTTCTAGTTATTTTTTTACTTACAGGTGTAGGCTTTCATGATATTTTATTCTTGCTAAAACCAATTAGTTCCTCTTCCAGATAAAAATTTAATTTAAATATAAAATACTAATATTCAGCTGCCCTTCTTTAAAGAAAGCTTTTCTCCGTCCGAATTATTTTTCCGATTTATCACACTGCAATCCAATCACATCGGAGATAGCGGGATGACCTGGAATTCTTCAATAAAGATAGGTTCTGGGCAGCTCTGGACAGAGAGAGGTGGAAGGAGAGTAGGGAGGCATTTGATCAGCAGTGGGACAATAATGGCTAATGTAAAAAAAAAAAAAATACTTTCACAATTACCTACTGCTATGTCCTGAACTACTGTTTCCTCATTTATTAAAAGAAGCTGTTTAAATTATGCTGTAGATTCATACGTAAGTGTCGTGGTAGGTCGATAATTCTGTGGTCGAGATTTAAGGAGCATAAAAAAACCAAGCCAAGAGTTATTTTCACACTTTTTCCGTCATTCCGCTTATTTTTTGGTTATCATACCAGGTTATGGAGATACTGAAAGCCAAAGACTCGATGTTTTTAAGGGAAATCCTTTAAAAACATCGAGTCCTTTCGAAAATAAGTTTAAAATGTTGTCTCTGGTACCAAATCAAACTTTTTACATAAAAACAACAGTACCGTACACAAAAAGCTAACAAAACAAAAGCTAGCGATATCCGAAATTAACATTTTTTTTTTTAAATAACCAGCGACTTTTATGTTTGAGCCGTTTGGGGTGGAACTGGAACCGGCGAGAGATGTCGTGCGGTGTTCCACAGGGATCGGTTCTGGGGCCGCTCCTGTGGGACATCGGTTACGACTGGGTGCTGCGGGCCGACCTCCCTGATGGCGTCAGCGTAGTTTGCTACGCTGACGACACGCTGGTCCTGGCGCAGGGGAGGTCGCATCAGGCGGCGGCCGACGCGATGACACGCGGGGTTGCGATAGTCGTGGAAAGGATCCGGCAGTTGGGTCTCGAGGTGGCATTGCACAAGTCCGAGGCCATGTCCTTTCATGGGCCTCGGTACGGGCCACCTTCGGGATCCCAACTGATGGTAGGAGGGGTTCACATCGGCGTCGAGAAGACGATGAGATACCTGGGTCTCGTCCTCGACAGCCGGTGGAACTTCGTCGAGCATTTCCGACGTTTGGCCCCCAAACTGGAACGGGCCGGGGCCGCCCTAAAGCGGCTCCTGCCCAACCTGAGGGGGCCAAACGCCTCCTGCCGGAGGCTTTACGCAGGGGTCGTGCGGTCCATGGCCCTTTACGGGGCCCCGGTGTGGGCGCGTTCACTGCGGCTTCGAGCCGCACACTATCTGAACGCGCCCCAAAAGGTGGTTGCCGTAAGGCTTATAAGGGGGTACCGCACGATCTCGGGCGAGGCAGCAAGCCTCCTTGCCGGACTGCCACCATGGGATCTGGAGGCGATAGTCCTCGCGCGCCTGTATGACTGGCGCGCGGAGGCACTACGTCGGGGGGAAACTCTGCACCCGCGGCAAATCGCTGCGGAGCGGACGGACCTCCGGCGCGGTCTCATGGTGGAATGGAAGGCGTGACTATCGCAACCCAGCGCAGGGCACGCCACGATAGCGGCGATAAGACCCCTCTTTGAGGAGTGGCTAGAGAGGCGTCACGGCGCTCTCACCTACCGCCTGACGCAGGTCCTCTCCGGACACGGATGTTTCGGGAGGTTCCTGCACATCATCAGGCGGGAGGAGACGCCCGGGTGTCACCACTGCGAGGATCGCCCAGAGGACACGGTGGAGCATACGGTGGAGGTCTGCCCCGCTTGGGCAGAGCACCGCCGTGTCCTCGTAGAGGCGATCGGCAGCGGCGGCGACCTCTCGCGCCCGGCCCTGGTGCAAGCCATGGTCCGGGGCGAGAGGGAGTGGGAGGCGGTCACCTCCTTCTGCGAAGCAGTCATGCTAGCGAAGGAGGTGGCGGGATGGGCGAGGGAAAGATCCTCACGCCTCAGCCGCCGAGGGAGACGCTCCGGGCGTCGGGAGCCGCGTGACGACTCCCGGCCACCGTAGGCGCGGGCCTGCGGGCGGAGAGCAATGGGTAGCTCTCCGTCCGATCAGGACCAGGCCCGTGCCGGACGGCGTGTATGTGTTCCACGCGCGCCTCAAAGAGATGTCAGCGTAGTTGACGGGGCCCGACAGGGCCGAAGCCTGCCGGGGTAGCGGGATTGTCCGAAAGGGTTACCGCTGCCCTGGTACGTAAAGGGCTAAGGAAGGAACACGGGTGGGTTTTAGTCAGTAAGAGTCTGACACTCCCTTCTGCTCCACCCAGAGCGGGAGGAGTCATTTGATGATTTCCCATCCACAAAAAAAAAAAAAAAACCCGTTTGGGGTTGATCATTTATGTTGAAACACTAACTAAACTAAAAAACTTGATTAGCGCTCAGACCCTCATGGGGTCCGAGTGCCCATCGTTTGGTAAACAGCACCGCATTGTACTTCAAGGCGGAGTCATCTAGAATCTCCATCTGAACAGATTTTCCTTGCTTCGTCCAACCTGGGTCCGGAGTAAATTTTTCCATTCATACACTTTTTGGTCTACATCAATTCATTTTACAGCTATTTATGTGCGAGATGCACTTATCAGTTGTAAAAACTATAAGGTATGTAATTTGTGATTTTTTTTCCTTTGAGATAACTTAAAAAAAAATAATTTAAGGCGAAAAGTTCCGTTGGTTTTGGGTCATTTGTGCCGAGAAACACACAGTACACAAAATGAAGCAACTTATTATAAAATGAAAAAATATGTACCATTGAGAACAAAACAAAAAGGAAATCTAAACGGCCCAAGAACTCAGTTGAAATGCGGTAGCGGGTAGCTGATGCTGTCATCAATGATGGTAGATAACTTAAAATGGTAGCTCGGGATCAAGAAATATTATGTAACTTGTTTGAAACAGTAAATTAAAAACACACAACAGCCGCACAACAAATACGCAACAGTTATTTTTTTTAATAAATGAGACTTGAATATTAGACACTATATAGTTTTACTTTAATTTATGTGTATAATAGGTGACTGATAATTAGTGACCGATACTTAAACACATGATTGTACTCATCACATTAAACAAACTTTCCCAAAGAAATATTTTTTTTAGTTTACCAAACGCATGACAGTCATCCCAATAGAATCTTGCGTACCTAACAGAAATAATACACAATCAGCTATAATTTGATTTAGTTACTAATCCCTTTTTACAAAGAAAACTATTCCACTTTTCCCATGCATTTTTCTTTTTCATTCGTTTAACAACCGCGCGCGCGATCTGTAATCGCGCGCGCGTTTCTATTGGGGTGGTTGGGGACAGCGCTTGGTAAATTTAAAAAAATCGTTCCATTGGGAAAGTTGTTTATTATGACGGGTACAATCATGTGTTTAAGTATCTGTCACTAATTACTAAACACCCAATATAAATCCAATTTCAGTTCCTGCGTCACTAATTATCACAATTGCTACCGCATTCTTACCTCAACGATGGGACAACCAGTTTCATAACGGGGCGGGTTATTCCTATACGAGTACAACTTTTCGTAAAAAGAAAATTCTGGCCTAGAAGATATTACTAGCTTAATAAATTCGGCCATTTAATTTAAAACTAGAATATATTCTGCCTTGTTTTAAAGGTTTTTTTACGTGTTGCTTAAAAATCGGCTCTATGAACCCGCCCGCCATACATCCTCTTTTCGAAGCAACTTAAAGCATATATCGTAACAGTTTGCTAAGGAACCTTTTTTGTGTAGAATTCTCGTGATAATTTCCTCAACTACCTTTCAGTCTATCTTCACTCATTCTTGACAGACTTTAATTATCTTTAGTTTTTCGCGATCTTCAATTAAAAGGTTTGAATGCTAATCAAATATACCTTCACTTTAATATAAACTATAGAAGGGTCAGAGTATGAAGATAAGAAGGGTTGTGTCCCTGATTACTTTCATATTGTAGACCCAATATTATCACAGTGTCGTTGCGATTAATAAAATGCAATTATGTTCTTATGGCAGTTTTGTTTAATAAATAGTTGTTTTGGCTTAATGATGGTAGTAGTGGGGGGGCGCGACGTAGGCAGGGGCGGCCTTCACCAGTACAGGGGCGGCTGTAGGAGCGGTGTTGTGCACCACCGCGTTGAAGCCGCTGTGGTCGTCGGCGGAGTACTCCACGGTCCTGATGGAGCCATCGGCCTCGTGGAAGGAGTATGAGCCCTTCACAACATCACCGTCGCGGGACTCCTGCTGGGACTTGTTGTCACCAGTGTGTCCGTCAGCAACCGAGTAGGAATACTCGTAATTGGGGTGAGCCTGTCATAAAAAATAAACAAAATGAGTTTGTAATATGACAGAGGAAAACAACTTATTTCATATTCTATTTCGGTGGCCATCATGACTTACGTCGAACTCAGCAGCGTGGGCGACGACGGGAGCGGCGTGGTAGGCAACAGGGGCAGGAGCGGCGCGGTAGGCGTAGGCAGCTGGGGCAGCGTTGTAGGCGACGGGGGCGGCGACGGCGACGTGTCCGGCAGGCTGGTCGTGACGCACGATGTTTTGGGAAGAAACAGCAGCAGCAGAGGAGTAGTGGGCAGGAGCAGCGTTGTAGGCGACGGCAGCGGGGGCAGCGTGGTAGGCGACGGCTGCGGGGGCAGCGTGGTAGGCGAGCTGGGCGTGTTGGGCAGGCTGGTCGTGACGCACGATGTTCTGGGAGGAGACAGCCGCAGCCGAGGAGTAGTGGGCAGGAGCAGCGTTGTAGGCAACGGCAGCGGGGGCAGCGTGGTAGGCGACCGAGGCATATTGGGCAGGCTGGTCGTGACGCACGATGTTCTGGGAGGAGACGGCCGCAGCAGAGGAGTAGTGCACGGGGGCGGTCAGCAGACCAGCCTGGCACACCGCCACCAAACCACACAGAGCTACGATCTGGAAATTAAACATAAAAAAGTTTTGTTTAAGTGTAAATATGTTAATATGACTAGAGTATTTCAATAAATGAATGCTATTTTATAATATTTTACAAGTATAATTTGTTTTTAAAGTTTAAAGGATTGACTTACTTTGGAGAACATATTGTTTGACTTGTGATCTAACAATGAGTGATACATTTCAGATTATAGATTTAGTTTATATACTAGTCGAAGGCTGTACAAGTTCACTATTACAAGTTGTAGAACGAGCTTACGGTGACCTTACTATGGGTCACACAGTTTCGCGACTCCATTCACTAATTGGCAAACTATTTTAACAAGTAAAAGTTTATGGTATTCGTACTCATTGTATCGAAATGATAAGGTTTCATAGAAAATTGCAGCAGGATATATTTCAGATTAAATATAATTATCATAAAAGTAAAAGCATTTTACTTGGAAACTGTGAAATATCTTAATTGCTTCGTTAGTTTTAAGTCGACTATACTTAACAAAAATATTCACGTCGGTAAGCGGACAGTTATCTAAAAAAATACAAAAAGTAAGAAAGAATATTTTTATTTATAAAAAAATGATCATTTCCAAATAATTCTATCGCTTTCAGTTTGAAAGTGTTATATTTTATTTAGTAAGCATAAATTATTGTTATTTCGCAAAAATATTTATTTATTTCTTTGCCTCAAACGAAACACGAAGCATGTTATTCGTGTGTAAACAAACATTACGTACTTAACGTACCTGATAACTTGGGGTTTTTGCTAAGTTTATTCCTGTAAGGGCTGATTTTTCAATCATCTGATAACTTTTTTCGAGGAATAATTTTGACCGTGATTGCATACAAAAACTGTTAAACGTCAATTTTATTCCTCGAATAAGAGTTATCTGGCGATGGAAAAATCAGCCCTTACAGCTAGACTACCTCGTTGGTCTAGTGGTCGCAAGAGTTAGTTAGTTCTGAGCATGAGGTCCTGGGTTCGATTCCCGGGTCTAGCAAAGTGTTATTGGGTTATTCCATCTAAAATTTCTCAGTAGCAGCCCGGAGTTTAGAATTGTGCCCGGGTGACGGCAATAGGGTCGTCCCCTTTTACACGGGACTTAAACATAACTGGTGAAATGTGGGTGTACAGTCACGAGCACCAATATGTCAACACTAGGCAACTTTCAATTGCGATTTTTTCGTGAAATAACAAACCCAACGTTGGAATACGACACATTACATAAACCTATGGGTTTGAAAATGCTATGTTCGTAATAACATAAAATTTCATTAAAAATAAAGGAGTAAATCGCTTTTGAATAAAGCCGAGTGTATACATACTTTTGCTCGTGACTGTACTGTTATGTACGGTACCTACACCACTGCCCAATGCTTCGGAGAATACAAGCGTGATGTTATGTTCCTTTGTTATTTTACAAATTAAAACTGTAAACTGAGGAAAAATATCCGCTAATCCACATTGTGTCTTGTTATTTTGTCAACATAACCTATGAAAATAACTTTGTAGGTACTACTAATTATTTATTTATTATTTCACTGTATTAATAATTCGAAATGATTGAATTATAAAACTAAATCGGCCATTTAACATTTGATTTTTCGGTAAATTTTTCGTTGAATGGGAAAATATTGTTTTACGATTTGTGACTTTTCTTGTGACCTGAGTTGCTCCAGAAGAGACTTTTAATCTACATATTTACAAAATTGCATCGATCGGCGTCATAAAAATAAAACATGAGAATTGTCATTTTTCTAGTTAACTATAGGTAGTATTTTTCCAAAACCTGTGAATACAGTTAAACATTACTTTACACATTTTCATGATAGAACTTTAGTTGGTAGGACAAGAAATCCTATTCGGATGTCAAACATCGAAATAAGAAAAAAAACATGAAACTAAACTTTACTACACAAAAATAGGGTTACAAGAAAGGGCACGTCGTAGAACGTAGAACCAAATACATACACAGTATTAACCCGAAATTCTAAAGAATTGCAAAAGTAATTAAATTAAATGTTTATTTCTGTAAGTAGATATCTTAAAACACTTTTACACGTGAATATTTTGTTGGTCAATATTTTAAAATATTAACATTACTTCACATGTACCTAAATTGTAGAAAAGCACGGATTGCCGTGCTGTCGCGGGTACTGCCGTATGGGTGATATGCAGAGTTGCAGGGGATAAGTAATATACAGAGTACCTATTTACTTAGTATTTAAAAGAGTTACGAAGTGTAAATGGTTATAAAACTCTTGCGAACATAAATACGTAACACAAATATGGAAAAAGAATCCACAGTCCATTAGTGGTCTAACCAGGTCTAACAGATCATTTTTGTACACGGCACCTTGGTTTCTAATGTAAAAGTGGTCAAGCAGGCCAATAAAGCAATCAAATAGGTTCGAAGAGGATCAATAAATTAAAAAGGCGAATATCTTAGAAAGGTAATTAAATGTTTAGATAATTAACTAAATATTTTCTGCAAATAATTTACCCACAAACTTGAACGAAGTGCAACAAAATAACCTGATAAAATTCCATGAATAAGAATATAAATTTTATAAAAAATTACCCTATGGGGTAATTGCATAACACACAAAATGACAATTTAACGCAATTTCTTTCCATGTGACAGTTCAGCCATGTTCATTGCGTTATTTACTTTTGTTGAGCAGACGAATTTTTTAAACTTATGAAGTTGTGGGTTAGGAATTTTCTTCAAAACCCTTGTATTGTGATTGAAGGTGTGTTACTCAATTAGGGTGCTGTTGTAGGTATTGACGTGTGCAGTCAATTTGTTAAGAGGCACAATCAGCCTATATAATGTTCCCACTGCTGGGACTCAGGTCATCTCTCGGCAAGAGGGAGTGGGCCGTAATCCACCACGCGGGTCGAGTGCGGGTTGGTAGATTTCACATGTCTTCGAATTTTTGGTTCTAGGACATGCCGGCTTCCTCACGATGTCTTCCTTAACCGCTTTGAGAGCAGTGGTGATGAAATAATTTACACAAAATAAACCGCCTGTCAGGGTTCGAACCTTCGACCAATAACTCGTAAGACGCGGTCGTTACCGCTGGGCCACGACTGCTTCCTTATTAAGATGACGTTCACTGATATTTTTAATCCTATGGTGCCCACCGTATTAAGTGGCCAGAGTTACTCAGCTACTTTTGATGATTAAGGTGTCAAGGATCTGTGGAATATTGTATATGTTCATCTACTTTTAACATTAATTGCACAATCAAATAAATCCAATGCTTTAAGAAGAACGAAGATGATATGGAATCAAAGTTAAAACTTAGTCTTAGCACTGGTTACATGGACTGGCTAGATGGACGGACGACCTAAAGAAGGTGGCTGGGACAGACTGGTTGCGGAAGGTGGAGGACAGGGTGTTGTGGCGCAGCCTGGGAGAGGCCTATGTCCAGCAGTGAACTGCAGTAAGCTGAGTTGACTGTTGAGTGAAACACTGGTGTGAAGTATGTATACAATGTGTGTGACAATTGACACGAGAAAAATAAAACAAATCTTATTGTGTTTTATAATTTACTTTTCAATCCTTATGTAAGGACATTCGTCCAAATTCGAAAAAGATAGGCATTAAAAAATAAAAAGATTTCATAGTTGATCGGCTTGCCTGATCACCATAGGACACCATAGGAAAACTACGTAGCACCAACTTCCAAAACATCTTTACATAATAATTTGGTATATTTTGTTTTGAGTCGTATCGTGCTTATGTTTCGCGGATTTGCAGACATTCGTTTAGAAGTATCACCTAAAGTTGTATCATGAAAATATGTATATCCATAATATTATTTAATACCTACTCATCTAAGTAAAAAATTGATTTGTGAACCTTTTTTTTATAATCGGCTTAAAACTTACAAAGAAATATAGGTTGAATATATTTTAATTTTCTTTTATGGTAATTATATTTCACCTGAAACATACAGACGCCAGCACACCAAGCTACTTGAAACTGTAAAATTTTCTCTATTAACTTTGAACCTAATGCTTTAGCGATAAAGTTGAAAATCTAATAAAGAAATTTGACAGATTGTAGTAGCTTGATGTGCTATACCTTGCAGAGATTGTGTGAGATCTCTAATGAACTTCATGAATGGTCATGAAGTTCATTAGAGAATCACGAGTAACAATTTTTTTCAAGGGTTTAATAAAATGCAATCATGTTCTTATGGCAGTTTTGTTTAATAAATAGTTGTTTTGGCTTAGTGATGGTAGTAGTGGGCGGGCGCGACGTAGGCAGGAGCGGCCTTCACTAGTACAGGAGCGGCTGTAGGAGCGGTGTTGTGCACCACCGCGTTGAAGCCGCTGTGGTCGTCGGCGGAGTACTCCACGGTCCTGATGGAGCCATCGGCCTCGTGGAACGAGTACGAGCCCCTGACAACATCACCATCGCGGGACTCCTGCTGGGACTTGTTGTCGCCGGTGTGGCCGTCAGCTACTGAGTAGTTGTACTCGTAATTGGGGTGAGCCTGTTATAAAAAAAGAACAAAATGAGTTTTTGATACAACAAAGGGCAAAACAACTTGCTTCATATTCTATTTCGGAGGCCACCATGACTTACGTCGAACTCAGCAGCTTGGGCGACGATGGGAGCGGCGTGGTAGGCAACAGGGGCAGGAGCGGCGCGGTAGGAGTAGGCAGCTGGGGCAGAGTGGTAGGCGACAGGAGCAGCGACGGCGGCGTGTCCGGCAGGCTGGTCGTGACGCACGATGTTTTGGGAAGAAACAGCGGCAGCAGACGAGTAATGGGCAGGAGCAGCGCGGTAGGCGACGGCAGCGGGAGCAGCGTGGTAGGCGACCGACGCGTGTTGGGCAGGCTGGTCGTGACGCACGATGTTCTGGGAGGAGACCGCCGCAGCAGAGGAGTAGTGCACTGGGGCGGTCAGCAGACCAGCCTGGCACACCGCCACCAAACCAAACAGAGCTACGATCTGTAAATTAAAAGTATATAAATAATATTTATAATTAATAACATAATTAGTGCATTTAATTAATGCTAATTCTATAAGTACAAGTATTATTATTTTATCAATGTTTAAAAGATTGACTTACTTTGGAGAACATATTGTTTGATTTGTGATCTAACAATGAGTGATACATTTCAGCTTATAGATTTAGTTTATATACTAGTTGGTACAAGTTCAAATTACTAGTTGTAGAACGAGCTTACGGTGACCTCGCCCTGGGTCACATTGTTTCACGCCTCAAAGCATTCACTAATTGGCAAACTATAATTCGTAAGAGTTCAAGCTATTCTTTTAAATTTTAATCAAGTAGTAATATTTAATGTCATGGTAGCCTGGAATATAATAATTTTAATACTTAATTTGAAACATCACTGTTTGACGGAAAACATCATTCGTAAGGCATTCCTGGTAATAAGTTAATTAATAGTTCATTATTTTATGGGTCTGATGTTACCAACTCACATTCAGCAAGCCTTATTCATTAAAAAAAGAGGTAGCACAGGAACTCACAGGGTATAAATATAACTTTTACCGGTACAAAATATTCCTTTTCTTGAGCGGTAACTTTATTGTATGTATAGATAACTTACTATTTTCACTAAGTACTAAATTAAATGACTAAATATACAAATAAATACAAAAACAAAAGGACACTTAGGCGTCGAAGCCGCCATCTGGAAACGTACCCAGAAGACTGGCAGCATTGCCACGTTGAATGGCTTATACCGAAGTTTATAATTTTAAATGGAAATTGTAGTTGTCACCAATGGGTTACGAGTATTTTTTTTTTACAGCCTACGTGCGACCTATAATTTTTTTTATGTCAGACTATTTTTTATTTTAAACGTTGCCCCGCACTAGGAATTTCTCCTGTATCGTGGGTGCGTTTACAAACATTTAAACTCATATACACAAACAGCCAGACCCGGAACAACTACTTGTAGGCCATACAAATATTTGTTCCGTGCGGGAATCGAACCCGCGACACGCAGCGCAGCAGTCAATCGCTTAACCACTGCGCTAACCGAGCCGCCATTTAGGTCAGGTTTAATTTTACTACAGTTTATTATGACTGATGTCTGGATCGGTTTTGTTATATTTGTGATTCTAAGGAAAAAGAAGCTCAATGAAAGAAAATCGACGGAAAACATCATTATTATTACGTTCATACTGATTTTTAAACAACTGAAAATAAAATTAATCAGTTGGAAAACAGTATCGATGGATTGTAATGAAACCCACTTGCATGTTTCAAAATTTTCTGCATTTGGAAGTCAGTTCTCTCAGGCCATTTCTCATCTTGTTGTGGCAGTTTTGTGGTTTTCAAGATTTGAAGTGTCATTATTTTTATGAATTGAGTTTCCTCATAATCTTCTCGGCTGTACCTTAATTTTTACAAAAAAAAGTCAAAAAAATTGGCTTCTCCTAAATAATTTTTATACTTAAAATATTTTTTTGATTATACGTGTTAATAAGTAGACAATATTTTTTTTTAAGGTACTTTTATTTAACTGTATAATTGTCATGTTGTTATTGTTGTGTTTTTATTTTATTTTATATTGTATATTAGAGTACACATGTCCATAGTATAAGTGTTTTGTATTGTTTACTAGAGTATAAGCAGTATATAAGTTAGGTTTTATACCCACGTGTACATTAGGTTCACATTGTAAATATTCGTATGCCGCTAATAGCGTGAATGTGTCGAAATCATCCTTATTGCCCAACCATATTTGTACCTACCATATCCGACGAATAAATGTCTTTGTCTTTGTCTTAACTCTGGACTAGCTCATTGGTTACAGGTGACAAAATCCAAGTGACTTCACAGTTGACAGCCCTCACCTATGGAATAGGTGACAGAGTTATGTATGAAGATTAGGTTTTTAAGGGTTCTATAGCCAAATGGCAAAACCGAAAGCCTTATAATTTCCTCCGGTTCGTACGTCCATAATCATGTCGCACAGTAATTTTTTCGGAGACTAGGTGTTGGTACTCTATCGATGAAATTTGGAAGTTAGGTATATTCTATGAACCACTAAACAAAGGTGTAATTAAATTACGACAAAAAATTAATGGTGGCCCTTCTCATACATGTGATCAAGGGATGAAAAAAAAATCATATATGATATTGTTGAAAATCATAATTAAAAGACTATGATGTTTATTAGTAACTTTCTAATTTAATTAAATAGTTGGTGATACATCTTAAGTCGCAAAAATGTGTCCCTCCTCTAACTTTTCAACAAAACGAGGAAAATACGAAAAAAAAAAATAAGTTGGCAGAACTTAAAAAAACACTTTGAATGAAAATTGAAGAAGATACGTCGCTACGAGAAATACTATTAAATACTAACTTATTTTTGCGGTCGATAAAAATGAATATTGTGTATGTCTATATCTAAAGTGCGTAAGGGACAGCGACCCGCAAACGATTACCGGGAATTCAGCACAATCATGATTCTAGACCTCACAGAGTAGAAAATAATCGCCAGTTATTAAAAAAAAAAATAGCTGTTCCATACATTTCGACCGTGTAGGTATTTCACTGTAAGTGTATGTAAGGTGGGACGCCTTCAGGCTAGGTGGAGGGACGATCTTCGCAGGATGGCTGGTAACAGCTGGATGAGAGCTGCCGAAAATCTAGTTGAATGGCGTGCAATAGGAGAGGCCTATGGCCAGCAGTGGACTGCTATAGGCTGATGGCCAGCCTATACCAGCCTGATGATGATGATGAGGTACTATGAAAAAACTTCTTTTTTTGAAACCGTGAAATTTTTTTACGCTTCGTGGTCCAGAATCAAGTGCTGAATATTTGGTAACAGTTTCAGCGTCGATGTGCCTAACACATAGGGTGTCAGGCACATCGACGCGATAATGTGAATATTCATCACGACTAAGGAACCCTTCAGTGGGCGTGGTCCGATAAGCACTTGGGCGGTCATTTTATTCATTGACAAAAAAAAAACACACAGTCTACAATTCGGGACCGTGAGGTACCATGCTTTACTTTATTTGACCTTCATCCCGAGTAAACAATGCTCACTTCGGTAACGTACCGTCAGAGTAAAATCGAAATATTTGTGCAACTGACCCGAAAATGTAATCTTTCAAACTGCGGATTTCTTCTTTCATTCTTCTCTCTGAACGAAATAATGTCTTGTCAGATCGTTTCATCAAACATGGTCACGGATTCTATAGTAGTTTTAATGATCATGTCTTTTTAGTTTTATTTATATAATAGGACATAGAAGATTTTGGCCAAAACGATGTATCGATAAATCACGAATATTCTTAAAAAAATAGGAAAACTGTTTGACAATGCCTATGTGCATAATCGTGACATAATCGCGATGGATGTAAAACAAAACATGGCACAATAGTATGTCACATAATTATGTTTATCAAGTGGTACGTGCGTTACTTGTATACAATATACTGAGGGGCCCTACTATATCATAATCATGTCAAGTCTTACGAAAACACCATCAGAGTCAGAAGCGTGGGTGCGCCATTGTCTAAGAAATGCACCTGTCTCTAAACATTCCCGCTGCTTCAGTCACGCGGACATGTAGGTAGGTATATTATGGAGTAAATTAAATGAATAATTTATATTTTACTTCAATTTGAGTTTATTATAAATAAGTAGTTTTATTTTTGGTCTAGTGGTGGTAGTACTGAGCGGGCGCAACGTAAACGGGAGCGGCCTTGACGTGCACGGGAGCGGGCGTGGGTGCGGAGTTGTGCACCACCGCGTTGAAGCCGCTGTGGTCGTCGGCGGAGTACTCCACGGTCCTGATGGAACCGTCGGCCTCGTGGAACGAGTACAAGCCCCTCACAACATCACCGTCGCGGGACTCCTGCTGGGACTTGTTGTCGCCGGTGTGGCCGTCAGCAACCGAGTAGTTGTACTCGTATTTGGGGTGAGCCTGTTATCAAAAAATTCCAAAATGAGTTTCTGATACAACATAGGGAAACATCTTGCTTCATATTCTATTTCAGAGCCCATCAAGACTTACATCGAACTCAGCAGCGTGGGCGACGACGGGAGCGGCGTGGTAGGCAACAGGTGCAGGAGCGGCGCGGTAGGCGTAGGCAGCTGGGGCAGCGTGGTAGGCGACGGGAGTGGCGACGGTGACGTGTCCGGCAGGCTGGTCGTGACGCACGATGTTTTGGGAAGAAACAGCGGCAGCAGACGAGTAAAGGGCAGGAGCAGCATTGTTGGCGACGGCAACGGGGGCAGCGTGGTAGGCGACCGAGGCGTGTTGGGCGGGCTGGTCGTGACGCACGATGTTTTGGGAGGACACAGCCGCAGCAGAGGAGTAGTGCACGGGGGCGGTCAGCAGACCAGCCTGGCACACCGCCACCAAACCACACAGAGCTACGATCTGAAAGTAATTATCGATTTAATGAAGCCTCTTCTTCCATGCTGCAGTAGTCAGGCTCACCATGCTTTAGAAGCTCTGTTTAATAATTAAATAAGTTTATTTTAATTATCCATGTACTTACTTTGGAGAACATTTTGATAAAGATTTTTGAATGATCAAATGCTTAATGATACAGTTGTATTCACGCATTTAGTTTTTATACTAGTCGACAATTGATTCAATGTAGGCTGCGGAGGTTGTTAGACGAGATTTTGGGAACCTTGCGCTAGGTCACATAGTTATTGCGAGTGAACCCATTCACCAACAGATTTCAAAAGATTCGCACAAATGCACATTTTCTTAAGATTAGGATTTTGGGCAGTCTTTGTTTGTATATTAGGTCAATATGGTCAGGTTGTGCTTTTTTTGAAACAACGTAAAACATTTTTTTTTGGAAAATCATCTCTCCTACAAATATTCTAAAATGTTACATATTATTTTACTAATATACATATTATTATAAATATTGCGAAATATAATTTCTAAATAAAAGATAGTCAAAATAGTCCTCTGCTCGCAGAGAGGTGGCCGTTGGTGCTGGTGGTTGGTGGTAGCGTGGCCTGGAATTCGCAGCCGGCGCATGATGTGTGAACGTGAACGAAGCAAAAGGAATATTTAAGGAACGTAGCAAGTGACGTTCTATAGTTTCTGCCTATCCTCAGGGGAAAAAGGCGTGAACGTAATAGTCCTTCAAACCGTATTTCGGCCATGGCGGCCAATCTCAACGAAGACTAGCCTCCGGCGAGGGAGATATTATAGTGCACCAGTGTGTGCGCAAACACATGTGCAGTCCCTCTTCACTCACTCTCGTAGTCTGATGGGACGACAATCCTACACGACCGGAGAGAGATCAGGCGTAGGACGTGCTTTTCGCGGCACGGGGGTAGAGGCTTGAGAGTAGAATAGAATAGAATACTCTTTATTTACTATGTACACCATATGCATTATTATTATTATATTATGTATGTATGTTATTTCGTAACAAAAATGATTCGGTCATTATGGCAATACGAATGTTTACTGAGTCATATGCAGACATTAAATTCTTAGACTCGCGGTTTCCTCCCGTTATTTCGATGCTTGATTACCATCTAGCACCAAAGTACTCGTCAAGACGAATCATACGAGCCCAAACTCGATGGGGTCGTGTCGTTTAATTACCGAGTTCCTATGGCCATCTTCCAGCTGCATCATCAGACCGTAGTTACCATCTAGCACCAAAGTACCTATCAAGACGAATCATAAGTGCCCAAACACGATGGGGTTGTGTCGTTTAACTACCGAGTTCCTATGGCCACCTTCCGGTTCCATCATCAGATCAGCTCTATGTCATAATAATTTTGCATTGTCATCCGATTTACACATGCATGCAAAATTTCAGCTCAATCGGTTGAAGATATCTGCTTCAAAATTGAGTTGCAAGAGTCCACCCGAACAAACATAGTTACATACATACATACATATATCGCAAGTTAAATAAAAGCTTGTAAAAACATACTGCTTCAGTTCATTGTTCGTTCATTCATTTTTGCTCAGATTACATTTCAGTTCCCAACTCCAAAACCATTAATATAAGATTTACTAACTCGGTGTTACTTTTTACTGGCGCAACGATAAGAGTCGAGTCAGTTAATTACTTAGGTAACTCCGAGTAGACAAACTCTACATATATTTATTCATTTAACCCGACTAGATGTGCCAGTGGGCCTAATACACATACAATTTCCAGAATAAATTCTCAAAATGATGGCATCAACATCCATTGCGAAATTTGGAAAAACCACACGGCCACACAGACACGAAAAGCGACTTGTGTTTATCTAAACATAAGTCGCTTTTCGTGTCTGTGGAGCTCGCTTCTAGTTATTTACATCTGTAAATAACTAGAAGCGAGCTTCCGGTATTTTTTAAGACACGCGTGCTTAAGCGATTAATGGCATGTGTTCTGATAACATCAATTTAATTGAGATTTAATGAATCATAAAGAACTAGTAATTTGGTTACTGAATTATGTCAAGTGCTCGGTTATTTCTATCACAATTTTTTAAGTAAAAGTTATAGTGGAAAAATGTTATTGATGTGAACCTATGTGTCAAGTTTTACAAAATATAATTATGTGGGTACTAAAATTAAGAAGGATAGGATAGGATTTGTAATTATATAAGACGAACTATTTAAATCTAGTGCGCCAGCTGTTTCTAATTCTGATAGTTTATAGCATCTCATCAGATTAATCAAAAGTAAATAAAAATGCAAGAAAAATTTAGTTTCGAACTTATATTTATTTAACACGAAGTTAACAACAATATACTACTAAAACGATACCAATATTGTAACTTTAGTGGTGGTAGTACTGGATAGCGGGCGCGGCCTTGACGAGCAGTGGCGCAGCCTTAACATGGACGGGCGCGGCTGTGGGAGCGGTGTTGTGCACCACCGCGTTGAAGCCGTTGTGGTCATCAGCGGAGTACTCCACGGTCCTGATGGAACCATCAGCCTCATGGAAGGAGTAAGCACCCTTCACAACATCGCCATCGCGGGACTCCTGCTGGGACTTGTTGTCACCGGTGTGGCCATCGGCAACCGAGTATGAGTACTCATACTTGGGGTAGGCAATCTCTTCTTGATGAGCGACAACTTTGGCAACGGGAGCGGCGTGGTAGGCAACATGGGCTGGGGCCGCATGGTAGGCGACGGGGGCAGGTGCGGAGTGGTAGGCAACCTGACGGGCTGGGGCGGAGTGGTAGGACACCTGAGCAGGGGCAGCGTGGTAGGAGACCTGGGCAGGGGCGGCGTGGTAGGCGAGCTGGGCGTGTTGGGCAGGCTGGTCGTGACGCACGATGTTCTGGGAGGAGACAGCCGCTGCAGAGGAGTAGTGGGCAGGAGCAGCGTTGTAGGCGACGGCAGCGGGGGCAGCGTGGTAGGCGACGGCAGCGGGGGCAGCGTGGTAGGCGACGGCAGCGGGGGCAGCGTGGTAGGCGAGCTGGGCGTGTTGGGCAGGCTGGTCGTGACGCACGATGTTCTGGGAGGAGACAGCCGCAGCAGAGGAGTAGTGGGCAGGTGCGGCGTTGTAAGCGATGGGGGCAGCGTGGTACGCAACAGGGGCGGAGGCAATGGCGAGCTTAGCCACGGGCGCAGCGTGGAGTTGAGCCTGGTCGTGACGCACGATGCTCTGGGATGAGACCGCTTCGGCGGGGGAGTAGTGAGCGGGCGCAGCCAGGAGACCCGCCTGGGCCACAGCCACGAATGCGCACAAAGCTACCACCTGGAAAATAAAAAAAAGTAAAGTTAGTCAAAATGTAAACAAGCAATTAATTAGTAATATTTTTTGTAACTATTTCTTTCTGTAACTTACTTTGGAGAACATGTTGTTTCTTTTGTGATCAAAAGGTGATATGATATCTAAATCTCAAAGTTGAACTATTTATAATACAGATCATTGCGTATTAACAAATGCTAGTGTATGTAAGTAGTGGAAGTTGTCAAACAAGCTATGAGCGACCTTGCATCAGGTTATATGGTAACACTAATCAATCCGTTCACTGAAGGTACATACATGGGCGATTGCAAGAAATTTCAAAAGTCGTCTGTCATTTAATTATGTCAGGCAGATATTTTTAGGCTTATGTCCAGCTGTTGACCACTTTCGGCTTAGGTATACAACGCGCCGCTACAATGGCAAGGGCTAGTGTCCAGTAATCATAAAAATTATAACAGCATAAAATAATTCGTAATTTGAAAACTACTGCCTACGCCCCTCGCTGACATGGGGCTTTCTCTCTTTCCTTCAATTCGCCTAATCTTAGCACGTTATTCGTTTTGATTTCATTGATGTGATGTTATGATACGTAACTCCGGCAAATTACCCTTGCGATACAATTCTTCTATAAATAAATACATTTAACTTTTAATGAAATAAAAATATGTTCATAAAACGGAAACGCGAAACCATATACAATTACGCTGTATTACGATAGCGCCGATCTTTTGTTAAATCCTTTACCACCTACTCTCGTTGCATTGGTTCCTCAATGCTGGGGGTCGTAACCACGTCATGGTTTCAACATTTTTTCCTTTATGATGTTGCTCCATCTGCGCCTACCTGCAGCATCATGCACGGCTTCAGACGCGTTGATGTTGACTTTTATTACTCGGGGTTAAGTTTTTGACAAGTTTGACACTCAAAATTATGGAAGAAATTATAGATGGTTTCTCTGCGCAACTTTATTTCGTATCGTACGGGGAAGACTCTTATTTTATTATGTTGAAGAAATAATCATTATAATCATAGTAAAATACACAAGCACAATTCAACATTATAGAATAGAATACTCTTTATTATGTTCTACAACATACGAATTACATATACAACATGTCCCGGGAATTAACGCACACCACCAGACACCCCAATTAAAATATTATGTTATAATTATAATACATACACTGAATTTTTATTATTATGTAAAAAACATTGTTTTTTTAATAAATTACTTATACTGATTGTGGGAGAAAATTATGGTCACATTACAAATCTACGCATACACACAGTCGCACTCGTATAAGGGTCTAGCTCAGTGTGTATTTCATCCATTTTGGTTTGTTTTGACTGTACGGCGGAAGTGTGACAGTAATACGTAGTTTAAATTATTTTTGAGATAAAATATTACCTATATTAAAAATTACAGAAATCGATTCAGTAAACGATTCTGAACAAACTATTTTCATAATGTGCATTAATTCAGTTACACATTGTATATGTAAACTATTTTTCCAGATATGCTCAGATTAAATTATACCGCATTTCGAAGTAAATTATAAATTATTAATGTATTTGATAGCAATTTTATGTATATTTTTATATAGAAATAAAATTTAAAAAAATGTTAATATCTGACCGTGTGAGACGGTGTTGTGAGAATTTTATCATATAGGTAATAGCCATTCATCATTTTAACTTTAGTTTAACAAAGACTTGTTCTGCCTTCTATTCTTTCGGCGATGAGACCGGCCACTGTAAAAGTCTACATTTATATCTGTAATTTATATGGTGTACATAAGTAATAAAGACTATTCTATTATATTTTATTCAATTCTGTTGTCAAAACCAATGCATGTAGAGGCTTTGTATTACTGCCTGGCTTGTATACAAGTTATTTAATAACTTAACAAGGGTGCTGGTTACAACACTTACCTGTTTTGTTAACTAGCATAAGTGTACCTACAAATGATACGATTTAATGTTAAAATACTTATTGATTAAAAATTATTATTGTTTCATTCATTTGTTTGAAAATGTTCATTATTTTATCATAATTTTGTTTTGCCTATACCTTTCAGGCATGAAATACTCGTATCATGCCTAGAACAATTAAGGGTTGATTTTTCAATCGACAGATAATTTTTATTCGCGGAATAAAATTGACGTCTGGCAGTTTTTGTATGGAAGAACTGTCAAAAATTCAAAATTATTCTTTGGATAAAATTATCTGGCGTTGGAAAACCACCCCTAAAAGAAATAACCTTGTTATGGCAGTGACCTATTCGACTGCCATTGCCTTTTTCCATTTTAATAACAAAGAGGGCGCATATGGATATACGTAGGGATATGTGTGTGACAATGAATTAAAACTTTTTATTGGATCAGTCATTGTTTCACGAGTTCTTAAAAAATCAGTACTATCTTTTGTCTCGGCATCTACGCCGTAATTATGGTTGAGATATCTCTGGGAGAACTAATCGTTGTTAGGATGCCAGCCTGTGGAGTCTAAAAGTCATTGTAATATTAGTTTATAATTTGGATTTGGTTGAGCCATGACCAACTTTTGTCTCGGCAACTAATTTTTTAAATTATTTTTTTTAAGCGTTGCCCCACACTAGGAATTTCTCCTGTATCGTGGGTGCGTTTACAAACATTTAAACTCACATACACAAACCCGGAACAACTACTTGTAGGCCATACAAATATTTGTCCCGTGCGGGAATCGAACCCGCGACACGCAGCGCAGCAGTCAATCGCTTAACCACTGCGCCAACCGTGCCGTCAATTTGTCTCTTACATCAAAAGTATTAAAGTGCTGTCATTGTCGCATCGCCTCATGCTTGTGGGCACAATCCCTAAGGGGTCGGTTTCAACTGTCTGAATTGACCCATCCTTCTGTTGTTTTTGTTTTTTTGTATTCTGTAACACCGCGTACTTATTCAATATTAGTAGTCATTCGTGGTGACCCTGACAACTCCTTAACAACGTCCCGTGGTTTATAAAGGAAGATGTGAAATCCAATGAAATTTTGACTAACTACCAAAATCGCAGGAACTTGTACACCAACAAAATCAAACGCTTTACTGAAATCAAGACAGATTCTCGGGCATTACTCGGCCCTTTCCAAGACTTACACAAATTATTTTCTCCTTGTTACTTCAAAATATCTTGCTTAGGTAGGTACTAATATTGCATTTCTTACTCCAGTTTGAAGAGTATTTTCTTATGATTTTTCTGAATTTATTAATGCATCCGAAGAAAAACCACTTTTGTGTTTTACAGTTTGTATCTTTTGATCATTGAGTTAGTCGAGGTCTTGAAGTAAATGGCTCCGTCAGAGTCATCCTGTTATCCTATGCAATATGAAAACTCTTACCAGACGATGGTTCAATGATGCTATAGATATAATTGCTGTTCTATGGGATAGGCTTCCCTTCCTCATTCTTTTCATGGTCTATTGCGATTGAGGGCCAATCCTTTGAAAAAAGTCCAGCTTATACCGCGATCAATTTCATCCGTTTTTACCGATAATCGAGAGGTTAATCGAGAGGTTAAAATTTCTTTGAGTTATCTTGATAATACATACGAGTATACATATAGCTGCGCCCCACGGTTTTACCAGCATAAGTCTCGATCCCGTGAGAATATCGGGATAAAAAGTATTCAATGTCAAAATTCAGATCATAGTCGGTGCAAAATTTTATCAAAATCCGTTCAGCCGAGAATAATCAAATCTATTCTCTTTATAATATAATTATTAGTCGTTTAGATTTATAATTCTTCTGTTACGTGTGTATGTCACTGAGCTCCTCCTAAACGGCTGGACCTATTTTGATGAATTTTTTTGTGTGTTTTTGAATGGGTGTTTGGATGGTTTAGATTCACAATTGGACCAAAGAGATGGTTTGTTTGCTGAACCCGCTTATAGCAGGCAAGCCGACGTTCGGGGAGGACAGCGTCTGTCAGGTCCCCTAGTTCTAAATATAATGTTTAAAATGTATATTATTATTATTGTATTTTTTAAGGAAATACTCGAGAAAATTTTATAACAAAATAATTATCGAACTTATTCGTATATTGCAATAAATAATTAATGATCAACATTGTTTTAGTGACCGTGATACATGACTAGCGAATAACATTTAGTGGTGGTAGTAGTGGGCAGGTGCGGCGTAGGCAGGAGCGGCCTTCACAAGTACAGGGGCGGCTGTAGGAGCGGTGTTGTGCACCACCGCGTTGAAGCCGCTGTGGTCGTCGGCGGAGTACTCCACGGTCCTGATGGAGCCGTCGGCCTCGTGGAATGAGTACGAGCCCCTCACAACATCACCGTCGCGGGACTCCTGCTGGGACTTGTTGTCGCCGGTGTGGCCATCAGCAACCGAGTAGGTGTACTCGTATTTGGGGTGAGCCTGTAACCAAAAATAATCAAAATGAGGTTACAGAAAATAAAAGAAATATTTCGCTTCATGTATTGTTTCAAGGGTCTTACGTCAAACTCAGCAGCTAGGGCGACGACGGGAGCGGCGTGGTAGGCAACAGGGGCAGGAGCGGCGCGGTAGGCGTAGGCAGCTGGGGCAGCGTGGTAGGCGACGGGGGCGGCGACGGCGACGTGTCCGGCAGGCTGGTCGTGACGCACGATGTTTTGGGAAGAAACAGCAGCAGCAGAGGAGCGGCGGAGGGCAGGAGCGGCGTTGTAGGCCACGGCAGCGGGGACACCGTGGTAGGCGACCGAGGCGTGTTGGGCAGGCTGGTCGTGACGCACGATGTTCTGTGAGGAGACAGCCGCAGCAGAGGAGTAGTGCACGGGGGCGGTCAGCAGACCAGCCTGGCACAACGCCACCAAACCACACAGAGCTACGATCTGAAAGAAAATTTAATTTGTTTTTCACAACTGGCAGATCGATTGATCATAAAAATGTCTACAGATTTTTATTACTGATAGAGAACAAGTTCAACTAAACTGTACTTACTTTGGAGAACATTTTGTTCGTTTGTGTACTGTATACAATCAGCGACTGATACCTAGGGTTTGCCGTTTTATATTTTTATACTAACTCGCTTTATTTAAACATAGCCTAAACCAACTGAACGGACTTGCCTCCGGTCATAATATTTAGACAACTTTGACATACTAAACATTCACTTTAAGCACCATACTACTTTCATTTATTAGCTTAGAAATTACGTATGTGGAAAATTATTGCTATTGTAGCGTCTACAGGATACCAAAATAAAAAAAACACGACGAATCATTTTGTATTTATATATTTGGTACATAGAATACACAAAATTACTGACTATTTTATTCAAATTACTCTTGATTTTTCAGGGTTTATTAGGGGATTGGTTACGATTATGTGAAAAGGTTATAGAACACGTACCCATCCTGATCCATAAAATTTGTACAACAACATCATAACATAACATCACGTCAGTATTCCTGAAAGGGATAGGTAGACGTGTACCTATAGTACACCAACTCGTAAAAATATATCTACCAACCATTTTTTTTAAATTTCTGATTGAATCCAACAAAAAAAAAATATCGAAAACGTGTGAATACACAAGAAAAAGAAAATTTAATCCGTTTTACACTTTATCAGGTAGATGTAAAAAAGCACCCCATCGGCCCACACGAAATTATTTTTCACAGAGATTCGTTTTGCGGCTTTGTCACCTTATTTATAGGCGATTTCTTTTTGGTTCATAAAGTTAGCCGGCTTCACTAAACAATTGCTTACTTAACCTAAATCCTAAACCCCCACATTAAAGGTTCTTCGCTCAGTTTTCAGCCGATCTTAAGTTGAAAATTTGCGGAGGTGGATATGGATGCGAAGGGACGATTTCTTGCTAAAGTTCCGCATTTGCGAAGCAGAGGTGAGGCTCCGTTAGAATGTAGTTACGACCTACGTTAGACCAGAAAAAATACCAGTTCAAATTAAATTAGCTAGTGAAACTTTGCAGACGTGATGGGTATCGTTATCTCAACATGATAAAACAAAAAAGAAATTAATTTATGACTTTTTTTGTGGGTTCATCGACCTCTTTTAGTGTATTTACTTGAAAAACCAGTTTAAAAAATCAGTTTTTTTTTGTAAAATTTACAGACGTGATTGGGTATCGATATCTCAAATCGATAAAACACATTTTTTCAACTTATACTTCAAGTAACAAGACTACCAGCTGTCGTTGACCCCTAATAAAACACATTAAATCTTTTTTATTTAATCGAACCCACCACGATATATATATACGGATATATATATATACCTACATTACATTTATTTAAAAGTTGTACTCCAACGATTAAGCCACTATTAATATCATCATAGTCAGCCTTTAATGTTCCCACTGCTGGGACACAGGCCTCCTCTCAGTAAGTGGGACTATTAATATACAACAGCGTAATAAATGTATCGCCATGTATTATGTTACGCAAGTTAAACATAAAAATATGTATCAAAAATGAGTGACTGTATGAAATTATGATGAAGTCATCACTCATAGAAGTACATAGCACTTAATATTATTATAACCAAGTTTTGTTTTAAATGTTAAAGGTTATACATTCTAAATTCGGTTAAATTCTATTCTTCGAGTTATATGTATGTGTTTTACTCTTAAAACACATATCTCGAAGAATAGAATTTCCCATATTATAGACAACGTTTTTTTTCTTTGTACCGTATTAGTTTATTAAGATTATTATAAAATTTCTCCACTTACTAATCAGCTGTATCCGGTAGCCGACTCCAACATAGTTGGGAACAGGCTAGGTAGATGATGATAGGATTTCTCCATAATAACGTAACGGGAGGACAGGTACCTCGTTCCAACTCCTGAAAAAGTAGTGGAGCTCCAATCCTGATAGATGCCATCGTTTATTTTCTATTGTTTCATTATGACGCTTTGTTTCAGAATGTTGTTTCGGACACACAAAAGTATTGTTCTCAGTAATGTTTACACTATTTGTTTTAGTGTTCTTATTGTTTGCTGAATGTTGATAAACGTAATTACTGGAGAATGTATTAATAGAGTTAATGCATGACTTCAGGTCATATGTAGGTATAGAATACTAGCTTTTGCAGGCGAAATCGTCTGCGTGTATTTTGTATTTCATATTTTTTTAATACTAATATCCAAGGTGCAAAGTAAGCTATCTTACCTCCAGTTAGGTTACCCCCAGGTATAGGACCTGGAGAAGGACATAGGTTACTTTGTCTTACTTTATTAAAGCTCCTTGAGCTACTTGTTATAACGTAGGTCAGCGCTTTCGAGCGCTTTAGAGCATAATGCACCTATTTGCAACAAAAATTCTAATATTATAAAGAGGTAAAGTTTGTATGTAAAAGGAAACGAAACTACTCATCTGTTTATAAAAATTCTTCCACTAATAGAAAGCTACATTATTGCCGAGTGCCTTAGGATGTTTTATGTTAAAACACGCGGACGAAGTCACGCACAGAAGCTAGTAAGTTAAAAACTAGGCACTGTAAGTACTGAGTTTTTTGTTTTTATAATTTTTGTTTGATTCGTCCATGCACGTTATGGCACTGGAAAACAATAATATATCATGAATAAAATCATGTTACTTCTTGTGACTTTAAGTTTTTTACGAGATAATGAAGTGTCTGTACGATTATAAAAATTGATATCTAAAGCATAAAATTACATTAATTACGAATAATCGTACAGATTTCACACGAGTTCATTCATAGGACGTTTTTGAGCAATGTTATTTCACAACGATCGGTTTAGGCGTGAAAACATAACAGAGTTACTTTCGCATATAAAATAATTATTGTTATTGAATCATAAGCATAATATTTAAAAAAAAACATAGTCGGGTAAAAATCACAATGAAACAATCAGTATTATCGTTAGACTAGAAATTATCAATAATAATATACTACGTTTCTAAAATCTAAAATATTACAGATCAAAATTAAAAATAATGTAATTAAATGTAAATGGGACATTGCAACTGGCACCTAAAAGAAGGAAAGCATACTTAACGTAGGTTAACTAACAAGTTTAGTTTTTTGTGATGAACAATGATTTCGATTAAAATCACTTTCCTCACTGTTAGCTTTGTCCAAAGTCGAGTTTGTCAGTCATAATTGTTTTATTTTCGTTTATTATTTAATTGTTTTTTTTTTATCTCTCTTGAAATATTTGTTTGAGATTGTAATATAACAATGTTTATTTAATTATGCTTCGAACCCAACTCAGTACCAATGATAAATAAATAAAACTGTTAACAAAGGTGCAGGTAGGTCGTTAAATGCTAGGCTACGCTAGTGTTACTCAAACTAAAGCCACAGACACATTATTGTGTCGTGTTGTGTCGTGACTCGGGATACACCAATCAAACGAATCTGTTTAGGACTTAGTCAAATCATAGCGAGTTTTGATTACCTTACACTGCGACAGAACGACTTAACACAGTAATATGAATCCGACTTAACGCTAGGGCCACACAATTGCCAAAGGTCAGAAATTGTAACGATTAAATGGAGCAATTTGTCTTGGCAATCTATTTGAGGTGGTCATCATCAAAGGTGGCAGTCAAATAAAATATTAATACAAATCAATTAAATAAGAACAAATTATACTTAGATATTTACAAACGTATGACCGATGTGCGAAAACGATAACCTTTCCGATGGCGCTTCACTGGGTATAGCATGGTATTCATGTTCATATCTGGATAAGTTTGCGGTGCGTAAGGTTGCGGATGCAGTTGCCTCCTGCCGTAGTTCTCAGGGTTTATTTTACGGAAGACTGCTGACTGCGGCGGTACTTGCCCTGGACTGTATACCCTCGCAATGTTCAGGTGTAGTCTATGGTACTTGGCGTGCGGTGTGTAACGTTTTGATTTATCTTGCAGTACGGTTTCAATGCTGCAATGTTTATTTTTTTGTAATATCAACAAATTACAGTAAATCTAGAAACAATAGGGTAGTTTACTGGGTTAAAAATAATTATTATATTTAGTCCGTCAGTTAGATTATCGAAAAATAATGGGCATGTATATTTTCCTTTGTCAACCAAACAAAAAATGACAGATAAAGCGCATCAAAATTTGGGAGTGGGGGTCGTGACGTCACGCCATGCTAAAAAGTGTAGCAAGGCGTGACGTCACGCGGAACTTTAACGGGCGATATCTTCATCATTTTTTATATAATTGACAAAAGAAAAAATACGGATCCAATATTCTTTAATAATGTAACTGACGGACTAATTAAATTTTTTTAGGAATCTAGCCTATTATCGGATGTGGGCTCGTGACTGTCAGAATATATATATTCCATGTCAGTCATGTTATATCGAATAGTCGGCATAAAACAAGTGAAGGGTGCGACCCGCTGATTCCTAAATTCACCCAACTAGATTTTCACTCGGCTTATTTCCAGGCGCTCCATAATTTTATTCCCGGTGGCTCTAAATTAAATAAAAAGCGGCCAAGTGCGAGTCGGACTTGCCCATGAAGGGTTCCGTTGACTTGATTGAATGAAAGGTAAATTGTGGTTTACGATTTATGACGATTAAAAAAAACTACTTACTAGATCTCGTTCAAACCAATTTTCAATTTTCGGTGGAAGTTTACATGGTAATGGACATCATATATTTTTTTTAGTTTTTTCCCTTATTTTAGAAATTACAGGGGGGGGGGGGGGACATTTTACCACTTTGGAAGTGTCTCTCGCGCAAACTATTCCGTTTAGAAAAAAATGATGTTAGAAACCTCAATATTATTTTTGAAGACCTATCCATAGATACCCCACACGTATGGGTTTGATGAAAAAAAACAATTGAGTTTCAGTTCTAAGTACCCCTAAAATTTTTTGTTTATTTCTATTTTTGTGTGAAAATCTTAATGCGGTTTACAGAATACATCTACTTCCCAAGTTTCAACAGTATAGTTTTTATAGTTTCGGCAAAAAGTGGCTGTGACATACGGGTGGACAGACAGACAGACAGACATGACGAATCCATATGGGTTCCATTTTTTGCCTTATGGCTACGGAACCCTAAAATGCAATATAATAATAATAAATAAAATCTTTCCCATGAGCTCCAAAAATTTTAAAGTACAAATTGCACAAAAAACATGTTTTGTTGATGGAACTTTTATATATATTTTATAAAGTTTATACGCTGCATGCTGATTTATTTGGTGATGACGCTAAAACTAATATAATACCAGTTCTTTTTGCTCTTTTGCGTAACAAAACACAAAGTACTTATGAAGTATTATTCAAGTTAATCAAAAAGTATGTGCCAAATTGTAATCCTCAAAAAAATGTTGCAGATTTTGATTTAGCCGCAATTAACCATTAAAAATTGCTTACCAAAAGTAATTTTAAGGGATGTAATATCCACTTCGAGCAGGCGCTTACTAAAAACGCTGACAAATTTGGAATAACAACACAAGAGGATAAAGATCAAGTTGCTAGATGTGCCGCTTTGGCTCATTTAGCAAATAAAGATATTGATGAGGATTGGTTGGCAATTACGGAATTTGCACCACTTAATGAAAATGTAACAAATTTTAACAATTATTTTGTAAGCAATTGGATATATGGAATTGCGAAAATGAACGATACCGGACTATAAACTTAGTGGAAGCTTGCCATAAAAGGCTTAATAGTCAAATTATTAAAAGTCCACGGTTTTTAGAATTTTTAAGGTTCCGAATTTTGATGGAACATTAAAGAACATTTATAACACAATGTAACACGCTTTTATTTATTTCTTATCAGGTTTAAATTATTTTTAACTTTATACTCCTTTTTATTAATAAGTAATAAAAGCTTGTTTTTAAAAAGTATTTTTTTCTTTTAATTTTATTTTTAAATTTTTAGTATTTTTGATACGAGATTGACTACGGCGTAGTTCATAGCGCGTAGCAGTTTTTTTCCGTTATAGTATGAGTTTACGGCACTTAAGCTACCTGTTCATCATCAGACCCTGGTTACCATCTAGCACCAAAGTACTCGTCAAGACGAATCATACGAGCCCAAACTCGATGGGGTTGTGTCGTTTAATTACCGAGTTCCTATGGCCATCTTCCATCTCCATCATCAGACCATGATTACCATCTAGCAACAAAGTTCTCGTCAAGACGGATCAAACGAGTCCAAACTCGATGGGGTTGTGTCGTTTAACTACCGAGTTCCTATGGCCACCTTCCGGTTCCTTCATCAGATCAGCTCCATGTCATAATAATTTTGTTTTGTCATCCGATTTACACATACATGCAAAATTTCTGCTCAATCGGTTGAAGATATCTGCTTCAAAATTGAGTTGCAAGAGTCCACCCGAACATACATAATACATACATCGCAAGTTAAAAATAATAATAATAATAAATAAAAGCTTGTAAAATGAAAATAATTTTATAAAAATTCAGACAAAAAGATATTGGGGAGGCAATCGAATTAGCAAAATTATGAAAAATATATTTGTGAAGACAAATATATATTTCTTTTTTTTGCAACATTGACATTCAATTGTTTTATAAAATTGACAATTAAAATTAGTAAGCAGATATATTTGTGAAGACTGATTTTAATTGTATTGGGTTTTTATTTTAAAATAGATTAAGGTCAATTTAAATGAGAAGACATTATATTTTTAATTCTTTAACTTCATATTGTGTGACATAAAGTCAATTTGTGATGACAGAAAGTGCATTGTGAGATTATTATTTTCAATTTTACAATAGGTATAAGCACATACTTAGCATAAGATTGATTTGTGACTGCCTACGTACTGAAACTATTTACCACGAAATTATAACATTAATGTCAACAATTTGTGTTTTGTTGCCCTTACGCAATTTGGTTTGGAGCCGCTGGGAACAGTTTTAGTATTTTATTATTTAACTAATAAAATTATGGAGCTCTTAGGAATCAATGTATGGAGAGAAAAAGTTTGGAGAACAATATATTTGGAGCTCCTGGGAAAAGAATTAGAGAGTAGGCCCCCTTGATACAATATCAGTCACGTCCAGTTACTTGTAGCTATTAGCCTACCGCCGCCAAGTTAAGGATCGATATGAGACAGATTTTTTTTTAACAATGTTGTTAATTTTATACTGAATTGAAATTATGGTAATGTTAATTGAATAATTTTGAAGTCACGAGAACAATGACTGGGCACAAAATATTAATGCTACATAGACACGCAGCAAGCTATACATCCTACTGATATTATGAATGCGAAAGTTTGTAAAGATGGGTGGATGGATGGAAGATGTGAAAGAGTAACAAACATCCATCCGGATGTTTGTTACTCTTTCACGCAAAAAGTATTGAACGAATTTGGATGAAATTTCGCACACAGATAGTTTATAACCAGGAATAACACATCGGATACTATTTATCCCGATGTTCCCACGGGATCGAACCTTATGCGGGTGAAACCGCAGGGCGCAGCTAGTCACCAATATAAGCTGACTTCTGATTGTACAAAAAACCTGTGCAATCCAAGTTCAGCAAAAACTGGAAATGTATAGCTTGATGTGTAGCCGTGTGTACTATGCAAAATTGGAATACCGAATGTGTTTTAAAGTACTTACACATCGGGGTTTATAACGAAATGTTCGTCGGATAAAGTCAAAGGCCTGTCCGCGTGCTCAGAAGCAATATCAAGCGATGGCTTAATCGTCGTAGGCAATGTTTCCAATTTCAGGTTTTTTGCAATTGGTTTGACGTAGCCAGAATCCTGAAAGAATGCATTTAATTATAACATCGTTAAGTACATAATAAGTTCGCTACAGTTACATGTCCGCTGGATGCGAGAAGCACAGAACCGGTCGAAGTGGCGGTGCTTGGGGGAGGCCTATGTCTAGCAGAGGACTTCACTCGGCTGAAATGATGATGATGATACATATAGGTATGTCAAACTAGAAATGAACGATTTCGAGCATATTTTACTCTCGATTCAGAATAAACTATTTGCTGAATGATGAAGGTACCCGAAGAGTTCTGAGAATATTTGTGATAATATAAGACTCGACGGGTACCAAAGGCTACCCGCCGAGTTACCTATAATGTACCTAAAAGTTTGAAACTGGCCACACCTGAGGCGAATCCCTGCGGGATGCGGGACGTGTCTGCGTGCTTAAATGATTAGGAAGCCACGCAACACCTCCATACAAGTTACTTGACACAATCGCCGCGAGCGAATTTCGTCCCACATTCGGCGCGGGATTCGCTTCAGTTTGGCTTAATAATACCTGGACTGGTTTTTCTATCTCAATTACTTCTGGGATTATTCTATACACCGCATTGTGGCCCGGACTCCGACTGACTGATGCTTCAACATGAAATCCCGGAGCATAGCATTTTGTATCTGTAGCCTCTGGACGGGGCTCCAAATGGGATTTGGCATATAATTGTGTGTTTTTTTTATCTAAAAAAAAATCACTTTGTTCCGAGGGAGCACTGCTGGGAGTGGGCCTGGGGTTCGTGTATTCCTCGTCAGCATTTTTACTTTTCTGACTAACTCCGTCATGCAGTGGTGCGTATTGTAACTTCTGAAATAGATTTGAGGCCGCAGCTCTAACAGGTCGCAATTTTGATCTGAGAGTACTATGAGTATATTGATCAACTTTAGTATATTTATAGATCTTCGGAAAAAGAACGTGTCCGTTAAACAGTAGTGCAGGGATTTCTTGTTCAGTATCGAGTTCTGTCAGTAACTTTCGGTTATCCGCTGCACATATCGTTATTAATATAATTGTTATCACCTGGAAATTTAGAAACTATTAATCTAAGTGATAATATCACAAAACTTTACACACTTTTGTTAAAGGTTACATACCTTGAAAAACATTGTGTCTTTTGGAGAGATTAATGTTAGAAAGAGCGACCGGAAGAAGAGTTTCACTGTAAAATATTCAATAAAAAAAAATAAAAAAACACTTTTCACGGAAACATAAATATATATTGAGTATTTAATTTTTGCTAGATTAACGTATGTTTCCTGCTACTATATACATTTCACTATTCACTAGTTTGTCACAAGATGAAAGCGTATTCTCTCTTTTCACAACACGAGCCGTCTGAGCGCCGACTTGCTGACGAACTCAATTGCCTATGTTTAGAATAATGTTTTCATTCACATTCAATGATATCAGTGCCCGAACTATTATTCCATGCACATCCATTGTTTATGCTTTCTCAAAGGGAAGTCATTACGTCACCCTTTGCATATACTTTCAGCAGTGGACTTTTTAAATGGCAAGTGTGTCTCAAACAAAGGTTGATAGTCTAGTAAAAATCAAATTTATGTCTTATATTTCAGCTTCAGCAGATTATTTTTATTATATACGAAAATTACCCGATATTTTCCGATAATTATATAATACATGCTTGGCAATTTCGTATTAATAATAATATCCATCAAATCTCCAACTTTGCGCTGGCTTAAAATGCTATCGCTCTTCAGCGTGTTTTTCACAAAATGTTGTACTTTATTAGGTATTGCCCTATCAGAGTCACAAATATTCTGCTTTTAGTGTTCAAAATTAACTAAACATGTCCCTTAGATAAGCCCACAGAAAGATCTGGTGCATTTGCCAATTTATACTTATCCTTTATTCATAAACGTTGCTTAAAGTTAAGTAGTGATTAGCGATTTTTGACGTTTGAACGTCTCATAATACATATAAACAAACAACATTTCTAGGAATATATTGATTGGGAAACATTCCTCTCAAAGTTTCGATTATGTTTCGTGCCGCATGGTTTCTAACCCTGTCTTATAAGAACCACGTCTTTTCTGGGTCTAACTGAATAATTTGATGAATTAGAACATTGAAAAATCTAAACATTGTTGCGATCTATCTAGATATTACTTCACCAAACAAAGAGAATTTAGATTACTTGCGTGGTCAAAAAAGGTTGTTCTTTTTCACGTTAGCGTTAGTGAAATTTGGTGTTAAATCAAAAAGGTGGTCAAAAAAAATTTTATACATTCGAGAGACACTCGCGTTTAAAAAGTATACAGTTACAGTTAGTTGGGCGAAAATATGGCACATCGACTTTTAAAAAAAGTCGTTGCTATAAGTAAACATTAAACAAACCAGATGCTAAAAGTTTAAGAATCGCGTTACGTAAAGGCAAACCGTCATATCTATTTAGAAAAAAAAAGTGTTATACTGACTGAACAAAAAATCTATTGCCAATTTTGAAAGATCGATATTATGTTTGTTCATCGAAGACGAGAAAATGCACAATTCATTGTATAATCTGAAAACACGCTGTCATAAGAGGAAAAATGTAAAAAAAAAGTTAATGTCATAACACTCTTGTTAATTTACATCATTATGTAATATATATTATCTAATATGTATAAACTTCTAATATCTACTGAATAAATGACAAGTTATTGAAATAAAAATATAATATCCTAAACTAACCTAGTTAATTAGAATTTACGTTACGTTTAACAGTTACTAAAACAAGACCAACTCGCTTTGTTCCGATTCGCTACGTTTGTTGCTTTAATTTGTGGACATAAAATGCATACAGTGTTTGAATGATTCCGTTTTTGAAGCGATTTGTATGAAGAAAACACTAGATAGATTGAAAATACAGTAAAGAAAAATATTAGCTGTCGTGGGACGCCTGGCAGTTGTGAAACATCGAAGCTATTTTGTATAGGTTTTGCACATCACGCGCTCAGCCCAGGTATGCGCATGGGCGATTTTTTCGGCGGCGATTTAATTTCGCGCACTGGGTTTCCAACGCACTGCTAAGCGTCGCGAGTTGAAAATCAAAAGTATGGTTTTTCGACGCGCTGACATGCGCTCTGTTGGATTCTCAATGCTCGGCTTAACAGGGAGAGTTTAAAATCTAGTGCGCAACAAAATCACGCCGCGAGAGAGTCGAAGAGTTACGAGCGCGTGGCGACGCGTTACCCCGCCAACAGCCGGAGACTAAAATTTAATTATGTTTTACATAAAAAAGTCTCGATTTCTTAAATGTCTAATACAGTTTCTCTACTTGATCGACTACGTGGCTAAATATAACTTCTACAGGCGTCAATAAATTTAAACCTCCTACGTAAAAACAATGTATATAAATGTTTAATTTATTAATATTGAAATTCATTGTTGCGAAAACGAATTAGCTTATATGATATCGTTACGATAAATATTAGAGGATAAGTTGTTGACACGGCCGAGGCGTGGGTCTGAAGCTCGAGGCAAAAAGAGGTGGTTTAAGATACCACCGTAAAGCGTTTAGCATATGTAAACAGTCTATAATGTTCCCACTGCTTTGAAACAGGCCTCCTGTGAGAGGGAGTGGGCCGTAATCCATCAGGCGGGCCCAGTGATCACTGTATAGCGTTTATCACATACAATTATTTGCTTTGGGCCCAACGTCTTTTAGTCTCATCGTTGCTATTTGTCATTAAGAACAGCACACGTTATTGTCTAAGGGCAGCCAACCAGAAACTTTAGTCTGAAAGACCAAAGGGCCTAGACAAAGTTACATTCTATTAGCGATAATGATGATGGAAAAGTCAATAATGTATTGGATTGACACAAGCTACCTACCGAAAAACTTATGTCAATCCAGCACCCCAATTGCAGTGCGACGGGTTTGAAAGTAATTCCTAATTCATTGCTTTAAAGATTTAAAAAGTTCGTCTGCTTACAAAGTAAAGCACGCGGCAAATGTAATGAGCGTAGCGGAATTGTCAAAATGAAAGCTGTTGAAATCGATTGCCATTTTGTGTGTTACGCAAATATCCCGTTGTTTAGTCGTTGTAGATATACATTTTTTTTTGTTCTGACTTACTTTCTTCTTACATTATATTATTATCTTTCGTAGACCTCCCTTTTTAAAGTAACCTACAAGTATGCTAGAAACTTCCAGAAAAGTATGACCTTGCACCCGTCATTTCCTTGCATACACGTCTACTTATTGAGCAAACGACTCTATTTACCTTTTCACGACATTTTCAGAACCATCTTGCAAAATTAAATTCAAAATCGCTACCTCCTGTCCCTTGAACTACACAGATAAGTTCAATCTCGTGAAAGCATTGTAACATATTTTAAAATGAGTAGGTACCGTAATCAGTGACGCGATATGTTCAATAATGTGTCAGCCCTGACCTTATTAGTAGGTCATAAAGCCTTTCGTGATTATAATAACTACTGATACGCAGGTAACTTTTTAAAATATGTTACTCATAATAATATGTTGCAGTAGCAATGATTGTGTTTAAATTTGGGTGAACTTGTAAGATAGCACCACCCCAAATAAATTGTTATAAGGACGGGATTCTGATATTTATATTTACTTTGTAAACTATTATTTAACTTTAATGTGAGGACTATGTGGGTATTTTTTTTCTTTCTCTCTTAAATTGAATGTTGGTCGTAGTTTTGAGTACTTTATGCGCTCTCCCCAAATGTCCTTTCTTTGGTATTATTCGTCGACTCGTTGAGCTCCTCAAGTTCTGAGTTGAGCTACACATATGCTTGCACTGACCGGACTAGCCCACTCAAATCTATGTGGTACTTTCCTCAAAAGACCATTTCAGACATCAATCTACATGGTCACATGATCCGAACAAGATTATGTCTGAACTTTAAAAGAGACTGTGACCTCTCGGTTTGTTTCGGCCTTTCTTCTCAGAGTAGTCAGATAGGAAACGCCGACCTTATCTAAAAAATATAATATGTCGTGTAAAAGTGATTCCGATATCCTGTTTCCCCAATATATAATTTCATCTCATTTCATAAAGTTGGTAAAATAGGTAGGTAAGTTGTTTACTATGCATTGACGAGGACTTAGGAATTATTTTCCCACTGTTATTACGATGGTGTTATTGAATAACTCATAATAATATAATATTATGATGATCACACATAACGTTATATTCATATTGGCTTCATACATACCTCAGTGTTGGTACCTCTACAGATTACTTATGTAGATTGTATTTTCATTCAACATCGTTATTGTAACTGGATGGTGTACTGTCTATGTAAAGCTAGGTAGACATCTTCATTAGAGGTGGGCCGACTAGCCTTCTGGCTGAATTACTACGACTACTCCACTTAGGTGGAGTACGGGTTCGATTTTTCTTGAATAAAGTTTAATTATTTATTGACTAACGAAGGAAGAGTTTGAGGGAGGCCTATGTTCAGCAGTGGACGTCTTTTGGCTGAAATGATGATGATGATGAAGGAAGAGTTTACCATTCCTATGTTATATTACAAACTCTAAGACTGATTTAAAAACATAACAATAAAGGTTACGATTTCATTTCAATCATCCTATTTATAAGCATAGAAATATTAATAAAGTAAAGAGGCGACCAGTTAGCGCTTTTTGTCGACTAGTTCTCTTCACCACCGACGCCGACTACAAATATGGCTGGATAGTCTGCGTCTTGTCGGTATATCTCAAATCTTCATATTTTTGTGAATGAATGAATCATCTTCATTGCATAATGTGAAGTTCGTAGACCGCATCATGAGGTCACGATGAGATCCCTGACATTAAACCGTGCCTAAACGTGCTACACGGAAGATGGCGTGCAATGTTTTCAATATTACTAATAACGTATAATAAGAGTCCCTACTCTTATTATACGTTATTAGTAATGTTACAGTACATCCATTGTTTCTTTGTTCCCCTGAAGACCAAAGAAACAATGGATGTACAGTCACGAGCAAAAGTATGTATACACTCGGCTTTATTCAAAAGCGATTTAATCCTTTATTTTTAAATGAAATTTTATGTTTTTACGAACATAACATTTGCGAACCCATAGGTTTATGTAATGTGTCGTATTTCAACGTTGCATTCGCTATTTCACGAAAAAATCGCAATTGAAAGTTGCCAAGTTTTGACATATTGGTGCTCGTGACTGTACTGTGTGAAAGATGATATGGCTAGAAAGCCTAGGTACATGTAATTAAAATTATTAGGTGTGTGAAGATTGCTATACATTTCCTGAAGTTGTTAAGCTAGAACTCATATTCTTCTACAAGTTTAATGTTATTAGTATAGTTTCACTAACGCATTAGTTTTTTTTTACATATTACTTATTCGATAACATATTGAATAAATATTCGAAGTTGCTCCGTGACCCGTCGACCTTGTCTTACTCAAAATACAAACGCAAGGTATATAAACCGATCCTAACGTATGCAATGTATCAGTTGTATCTCAATTAATCATAACAACATGTTCTGCAAAGTGAGTTCTAAAAATAAAAAAAATGCATAACTGTTTTTTTGTAATAGGTCCTGTGCTAACAATGTTGTGTGTTGTAGATCGTAGCCCTGAGCGCGGTGTTGGCGGTATCAGCAGCTGGTCTTCTGCCCGCGGCGCACTACTCCTCGGCCGGCGCTGTCTCCTCCCAGAGCATCGTGCGCCACGATGAGAGTCACCATTCTGGTCAGGTGGCTCACCTGGCCGCCCCCGTCCACTACGCCGCTTCCGCTCCTATCCACTACGCCGCTCCCGTCGCCAAGGTGATCGCACCTGTCCAGAAGGTGCTCGTCTCAGCCCACGCTGAGGAATACGTAAGTACAGCCAGATACCAACTCTTGCATTGAAGCGGCACCAGCTGCAACTCTGTAACTGAATCTAACTTATGACGTGTTATTTAACAGGCTCACCCCAAATACGACTTCTCGTACTCCGTGGCTGATGGACACACCGGCGACAACAAGTCCCAGCACGAGTCCCGCGATGGTGACGCTGTGCACGGCGAGTACTCGCTGCTTGAGGCTGACGGCTCCGTGCGTCACGTGCAGTACACCGCCGACGACCACAACGGCTTCAACGCGGTTGTGTCCAACTCTGCGCCCGCGCAACACGCACCTGCTCATTCCGTACATGCCCCCGTCCTGCTCGCTCACCACCACTGATTTCATCTCTAGTCCTAGCGAAACGATAGTGTAAAGGATATTTATTTAAAATAAAATAAGTAAGTTGTACAAAGCTGTAAATCTTTTTTTTCCCCCTCAATTAAGGAATATGTACCAACCAAAACTTGTGGTAAACCCACACAATAGGTATAATGCATTTAGTTTTTTTTTAATAGTCGCATATTAAGTTGTTCTAATTCTGAATGGGTTCGGTCTTTACCAAGACTCCTTTTGTCCATCATCATCATTTACGCCGAAAGACGTCCACTGCTGGACATAGGCCTCCCCCAAGCACCTCCACTTCGACCGGTTCTGTGCTTCTCGCATCCAACGGGTTCCTGCAGCCTTTACAAGGTCGTCGGTTGTGGAACGTTGCTGATGACAAGTGGCCTGACAGGCTGCTGCCGCATTTAGTCTATAACATAGAAATTATATACGGTTTTTCTCCTGTTTTCGGGATTTAGTGGTTCAAGTGGCCAACCACAACCCAAAATACGCGAAATTGGAATTTGCGATTAACGAAAACTGTTTACTGGTGTTTGGCACTATATTTCTGTCACCCGACTTTTTAAGGGGTCCAAAATTTTCCATTGCTAGTAAAAGCTGTAAAAACGTAATGTACTCGTAAGTGATGGTGACAGTTAGGTTTGAGAGGCCGTTGCAGAACTTAACATCGATCTTACTTACCGATTTGTGCCTGATGGACGCAGTTATCACCCTCTTTTGGCGTGGGCGCAGTTAAACTCGAAGCTACTCAGGCGGTCAAACTCTGCTGAGTCGGGCCTCTCTGCCTGAGAGACCGCTCGTCACGAGTTAAAGGTTCACTTGGCCATTCATTATTGTCGATGCACTTATGCTATTTGAATGGAAAATCTTTAAAGATCTAAAGTAGAATGGGCTTCTTTTTTGAAATATATGTATATATATTATTATTTTAAGTATATTATACAAATATGTTAAATAAATATTACATAGATGAAAAAAATAAAAAACAATAATAAAGTAGAATGGCAGAAAATAAGACTCCCCGTTTGACGGAGGCCTCCTTATTTTTTTTTTTTTTAAGATTTGTTTTGGGAACTTCTGTGCGAATATATAGACTTGGCTGTAAAAAGTAGCGCTGTATCAATAAAAGAAAAGATTATGATCCTACCATTGAGCAGCTCTAAATTGGAGTTATCATTACTGCATTAGGTAAAGGTGCGTCCAGACATTAATTATGATGAAGCATGTGCTTCGACTGGTAAGCCACAAGTATAACGTCTGCCTCAGGCATCTAACATATAAAAAAAACATTCATAATTATTAATAATTTCCTGTTTCAATCATTTGGAAACGAAAAGATAAGTATTAATAAAATTATTGGACCCCAAACCTATGTTTTCAAACTTGTTCAATCGGTTGTGTACAGAGACTGTGAAACGTGTTGGCTGAATAAAGAAATACGACAAAAGTCTTCTGTTTACAATAGAGATTATTAAAAAGATGATATTTTACCTTATTCACAGTTATTGTTTTTTACTGTCCCATCCAATACCCAGTGCGAGTGTGGTGCCTCTAATCAGACCAAGCCCCACTTGTTGATGTGCCCTAAGTGCCCGTTCACCTGCACCTGCTGGATGTCCTAAAGAATACCACTGATGTCACAATCAACGTGGCCACCTACTGGGCTCAAACAGTATAAAACATCGCAGAAGAGTACCATCAACACGAAAAGAAGAAGAATCATAGTTATTATTTGTATTATAAGCGTAAAAAACCAGTTTCATTCAACTTTATTCAAATGTGTTGATCGCTTGTACTTATGAGTTCAGCGATCTCATAAAGCACATAAAAACCACGTGCCCGACAGACAGCGTGTCGCAATATCACTAGACCATCTTCATGTTTTTGGATCGCAAACTTATGAATGAGTGAATCATCTTTATTGCATAAGGATGAGTTCGAAGACCGCATCTTGAGGTCACGGTGATCGATCCGCGTCATCATTAAATTGTGTACCTATTAGTAAAGCTTTATATGGAAGTAGTAAATAAAACTAGTTTGTGTTGGAATTGGTTTATGGAAAGCACTTTATGTTTAATGTTCTTTCTACCTAAATATTTCGATCTTTACTATCATAATCAGCCTATAACGTTCCCACTGCTGGGACACAGGCCTCCTCTCTGTGAGAGGGAGAGAGCGCTAATCACATGTTTTCGAATTTTTTGGTTCTAGGACATGCTGGTTTCCTCACGATGTTTTCCTTCAACGTTTTGAAAGCGAAGGTGATGAAATAATTTACGCATAGTACAGCGCCTGACTGGGCTCGAACCTACGACCTACAACTCGCAAGTCACAGCTGTTACCTCTGGGCCACCCCTGCTCTTCTTTTCTATGCAAATGGCTAAATTAAGTTAGTTCAAAATGGTGCAATTTAAACAACCACAACTAGACTAGAAGAAATTGTGCAACAAATTACCAAACGGTTTCCTACGGTTAATGTTTCTTATTAATATAACATGTTTGGTAGGTACGTACCGAGAAAGCGTCTAAATGATCTATGAAGTCACATCGTGACCCGTCGACCTTGTCGCGCCCAAAATATTGAGCGCAGCATATATAAGCCGATCTTAACACATGCTGTGCATCAGTTGTGTGTCAGATAATCATAACAACATGTACTCTAAAGTGAGTTTAATAAACTAAAAGAAAATTTGTGAATATTATTATTACTGATAGGTCCTGTGCTAACAATGTTGTGTGATTATAGATCGTAGCCCTGAGCGCGGTGTTGGCGGTGTCAGCAGCTGGTCTGCTGCCCGCGGCGCACTACTCCTCGGCCGGCGCCGTCTCCTCCCAGAGCATCGTGCGCCACGATGAGGGTCGCCCCTCTGGTCACGTGGCTCACCTGGCCGCCCCCGTCCACTACGCCGCCCCCGCTCCCGTCCACTATGCTGCTCCCGCTCAAGTCCACTATGCCGCTCCCGCTCCCGTCCACTACGCCGCTCCCGCTCCCATCCACTACGCCGCTCCCGTCGCCAAGGTGATTGCACCTGCCCAGAAGGTGCTCGTCTCCGCCCAGGCTGAGGAATACGTAAGTGGGAAAGACATTTAACTCTTGCGGCGACGCATTTCCACCAAATTTGTTACTTCCTAGATGAATCTCACCTTTCACGTTTTTGATAACAGGCTCACCCCAGATATGACTTCTCATACTCCGTGGCCGACGGACACACCGGTGATAACAAGTCCCAGCATGAGTCCCGCGACGGTGACGCCGTGCACGGCGAGTACTCGCTGGTTGAGGCTGACGGCTCCGTACGTCACGTGCAGTACACCGCTGACGACCACAACGGCTTCAACGCGGTGGTGTCCAACTCTGCGCCGGCTCACCAAGCGCCCGCGCACGCCGCGCATGCCCCCGTCCTGCTCGCTCACCACCACTGAGTGCATCTCTAGTCCTAGCGAAACGAAGCCCAAGAGTTCGTATCGAACGCAACTCGTTGTAAATAGTGTTTAGTTATTTATAATAAAAACAAGCAAGTTTTTGAAAACGAAATCCACCTATCTATTTATTGCCCCGTTTATTCTTCATTATTTTGTGTGTAAATGTATTGTTGAAGATCTGACAAAGTGATCCTTCTAATGATCACACACAATTTCATTAATTGGAACTGGCAATCTTCTTGTTTCCTAAAACGTTATACAATTTTAATTTCTTTGAAATATATCAAGATATAAGTATACTTACTTAGCACATAGAGCTCTCTCTCTCTTCTTAACCCGTATTAACCCAAAGCTGAGTGTAGCTCTCCTTCATTGCAGGCCATTTACTATACCATATACCATTTAACATACCATATGTGGAAGGTCTTCGGCCTCCTCAGACCTTGATAAATCATTTATGAAAATGTTGTGTATTGGATAAATCCGCTATTTTTATTTATATTATATATAATAAACGGAAGTCCTGATAGTAGTTTGTTCATAATTGACTACTGAATAGATTTCAGTAACTTTTAATATTAGTATTTTTTCATACTGACCGCTGATTGAGTCAAAGAAAATTAAACCTTATTTCAAAGTAATAAGACTCCATTTTAAATGCAAAAAGTAATGCTAGGGTTAACACGATTTTCTTAATAACAATAGTTAGCTTTAAAGAATTTAAGTTTTGGTCATTGTATTATGCTTTTAACTCAATACTCTAATTGGGGTGTATGAGGTCTTGCGTTTATTATGTTACATATTGTATATCCCTATAAAAGAGCATATATTGATTAAAATCTGATATAACAAAAATGCCATATGTTATAAAATCAATACAAAACCAATAAGCTTCACTAAAAAACTTGAAAACAATGCTTCTATGACAAATAATTTCCAGCCAAAACCTATGGTATGGATTCGGACCTTAATATTTAGCACAAAAGCAAATAAAAAAAAATACACAGACATATATACAATTGAAGCATCTATGTGTCTACATGACCTACAACGTTCTCACATTCACAAAATAGAAAATAATCTATGTAAAGGAAACCGCGTTAAGCCATTGGTCCCTGCTGTCATTCTTGGATCTTTGACAGTCGTTACGGGTCATCAGAAGCCCGAAAGTCTGACAACCAGTCTTACCAAGGGGTATCGTATTACCCAGCAACTGGGTTGTGGTGGTCAGATAGGCAGTCGCTTCATGTAAAATACTGCTATTCAGCTGCATCTGGTTAGACTGGAAGCCGATAGTTGGGACAAGGCTAAGTAGATGATTTTTTTTTTAATTCTAATTTTGTTTAGGGGCTTTTATCAAAGAGGCAGATGATGAAAGGAAAATAAATGAAAACGACATGATTTTCATTACAACTGTAACAAATCTAAATACAATAAAAGTTATCTAATATTTCTAGATGGCACATTACCTGCAGTGCCTACCGTAAACCATTCAGAATATAAGAACAGCACCCTAATTGCGTAACACGCGATAAATCGGAATCTGAATCATTTTGAAGCAAATTGCTATTCCATTGCTTCATAAGTTTGAAAAATTTGTCTGCTCAACACGTAAATAACGCAATGAATGTTGTTGAACTGTCAAAATGAAACCGATTCCGATTGATCATGTGTTACGCAATTAGGGTGCAGATCAATACTTGACAGTAGATCTCTCGCAAAAAATCCTCTCCGAAAATCTCTCAATTTCCGTAGCAATAGAGATTTTCGGATGCGGGTAAACATACCATGTTCTCGTGAAGTGAAGCGGTCAGGGCCCTAATTCATTATGACCACTTAACGATTCCTTACTTCGAAACCACGCCAATTCGTTAGCTAATCACATCAATGCTGCGTTCATTTCGCGCGGTTACGTTCATTGTGTCATAGAGATTAAGGCCCCAGTGGTCTGTCGGTATCACACATTTTTGCAAAAATGCGGGTATTTTTTGAACAGGCCATTACATTTTCCTTGTGGTTATTGTACTCTATTGTCTGTACCAGCAGAGGTACATAATTGGAACCTTTCCAATTTTATGTTGCACGCAGTAGGTACTTACTTTCATTTTTAAGGAGAACCTCCATGTTTTTGAAATAGGTTAAAAATTAAAGTAAAATCGTCCTGTTTAGCAACTTAGTGTTTTCAAAAGTATCTCAATGTGTGCTTTTATAATTTCTAAAGTGACGATATAATCGTGCACGTCCACGTATAAGTCCATAAAATGTATGGAAATGTATGGTTTTCTGTTCTGTTTTTCATTGTCTGTTTATATATGTGTGTACATAAATGGTTAAATAAATAAATACGTGCACGTTATAACGTTATCATGGACGGTAAAAGCGTCTTCATATATTTCTACACATTTTACTTCTCTGTGTTATCGTGATGCCGTGACGTGGGCGTGGACGTCCACGATAATAATTATCGTCACGTTAGAAATGATAAAATTGCACATTAGGTAAAAAAGCCTGACGAGGGACTTGAGACATAAATACCGAATGAAACTCTTTAATCGATAACATCAAATTACCAGTGATTACAGCAGCATTCGCTTGTTCATTGTTTATAAAAAAATAAATAAACTTTCAGAAATCTGTGCCTCTGATTTGATTAATTTGTCAAGGTAGGAGTCGACTTCCGGATTTATTTCACATAATTATAAAATTGTTTCTTGTAGAAGGCGGTTTTTACGTTACGTTTTTACGTTTACGTTTTTAATTTGTTCAAGACGATTCAGATGAAATTTCTCAGCATTTTCAAATTTATTTATTTTGGTAAATTTTATTGTGCTTTTGTGACATTCCCTGTTGGTGTGCCTACAAAACAAGTTCAAATACGTGCAACGTCCAAATCATTCTAAAGATACAAAAGTATTTCCAATCTATCGTCGCTAATTAGGGTAGTTTTTTTTCTTAGATACGTTGGTAGATAATAAAAATAAATATGTCAATTTTAATTTGCTTGTTTTATTATAAATAACTAAACACTATTTACAACGAGTCGCGTTCGATACGAACTCCTGGGCTACGTTTCCCTAGGACTAGAGATGCACTCAGTGGTGGTGAGCGAGCAGGACGGGGGCGTGTGCGGCGTGCACGGGCGCTTGGTGAGCGGGCGCTGAGTTGGACACCACCGCGTTAAAGCCGTTGTGGTCGTCAGCGGTGTACTGCACATGGCGCACGGAACCGTCAGCCTCAACCAGGGAGTACTCGCCATGAACAGCGTCCCCGTCGCGGGACTCCTGCTGGGACTTGTTATCACCGGTGTGTCCGTCGGCCACGGAGTATGAGAAGTCGTATTTGGGGTGAGCCTGTTAACAAACACGTTATAGATTAGATTTTGTTAGAGAGTTGCAGATGCAGATCATTCATATCAAAAGTCATTTATTCCAATTAGCACTTTTCGAACGTCAAATCAGCACTTTACGAACGTCATTGCAAGAGTTAGCGTCTGTTGTACTTACGTATTCTTCGGCATGCACGGGAGCGATCACCTTGGCGACGGGAGCAGCGTAGTGAACGGGAGCGGGAGCGGCGTAGTGGACGGGAGCAGGAGCGGCGTAGTGGACTTGAGCGGGAGCAGCATAGTGGACGGGAGCGGGGGCGGCGTAGTGGACGGGGGCGGCCAGGTGAGCCACATGACCGGAGGGGCGATCCTCATCGTGGCGCACGATGCTCTGGGAGGAGACGGCGCCGGCCGAGGAGTAGTGCGCCGCGGGCAGCAGACCAGCTGCTGACACCGCCAGTACCACGCTCAGGGCTACGATCTACAATACAAAAACAATTATTTTACCACTGAGTCACGTCACTTCCAACACGCGGAAAATACTTTCTGGAAAACGTTTTTCCATCATTTTGTTGTTTGTTCGAACACTTACTTTAGAGAACATTTTGATGTGTTTATGTGAGGTGCACAACTGATGCATTATACGAGTTCAGAGCCGTTTATATAGCAGCGAAACATTGGGTGTGACAAGGTCGACAGGCCAAAGTTGTTCTAAAGTTTAAAGCTCCTCAACGTTCAATGTGATATGACTAATTGTTATGAACGTCGATGTGAGAATAGCATTTTTAAAACTAAATACAATTAGGTTTGGTTTTGTATTGCATTTTATTGTTTATAGGTAAAACTATAGATTAATTTTATAACTGAATCGTTTGTAACACATTTGGGTCCACCCATTTTTCATGCCATGTATAGGTATACATACATTATGCTAGTGGAACTTCCAGGGGGTCACGCGCATTACATTTGCGTTAAAGTGTACCCTCGGGGAGGCTTCTTTGCATTCGATTTGAAAGCGTGTTACAAAACACTGTAAAACGTACTAGAAAGTGTTTTCATATTATAAAAATATTCCGTCACGGCCAGTCTGATCTGTGCTTGATCCCGAAGAACATAGGGAATAGTTGATAAGTTGTGCAACTGTAGCGCAAATTATGTCACCTTTTATCCTGCCTTCAGTACCCCCAAAAATGCAGCCATAGTAACCTCTGCGCTACCACCAACGATGCCGTGGAGGTGACGAAGCTATAAGCTATAAGCCAACATGTCGTGTCGAGCAGTGCCGCCCCAGTAGTAACCACCGGGACTTACGGGTTATAGGTCGTAGGTGCGAACCCTGACAGGCGCTTATTTCATCACCATTGCTCTCAAAACGGTGAAAGAAAACACCGATCGTGAGGAAACCAGCATGTTCTAAAACCAAACCAAAAGGGCTCGCGTGGTGGATTACTGCCCACTTCTTCTCTGTGATGTGTCCCAGCTGTGGGAACATTATAGGCTGATTGTGATGAATTCTTCAATAGAGTAGAAGAGCGATGTGTTTAAAGAAATAATAAAAATGATGGGTTAATTGAGAATAAATAGGTATTTATTAATTTAAGTTAGAGTATGTTTATAACAAGTCCATAACGGGCATAGGAATGTAAATAACATAATTTGCTACATTTTCTTTAGAAATTAATGATGTTTATGTTCTTCGACGTGCTTTGTGGTTTGCTTAACGTCAGCGGAGAATCTGTAACAGGTGTGCATAATAAGTAAATATTGCGTTTTTAATAAGAAAAAAATAATTAAACCATTTAAGCGGAAATTGCAGAATTATTTTCGAAACAAATAGCGTAGACTCATCTCAACACACGCCTACCAAAAAAAGGGATCAAAAATGTAGCGCTAAAATCACATCCAATCTTTTAGAAATTATTATAATACAACGCTATAGCACAATTAAGCCAAACATGCTTCGCTAGCTTATTGGGTTGGTATCGAACTCACGAACTCGCGCTTGTAAAATCTTGTCTTAACCGTTGTGCCATTGTTGCTTAAAAATTAAATCTACATACGACGTTCAGTCAGCATTACAAGTAAGTTAACACTGTCCAAACAGGAGAGATTTATTATAGAAAACTTCTTATTTTTACTTGTTGTTAATAATGTCTATTGAAGAGAAGAAAGTTCTTTAAAGATCAAAATTCTAATATAGTTATCGATTTAAATCATCAACTCATATTCTACTTAATAAGTAAATATAAATCTTGAATTCAATCACTGACAGACAACGAACATCCTAAGCAGCTGGGTCTAGAAGCATGGTATTTAAAAGTGAGCTCTAAGGAAGTATTTTTGAAATTCACTGCCTAAAAGGGTTAATAAATAGGAGATGAAAGTTTGAATGGATCTTGGCCATTTTTGACGATGGGCACATAGCTTATTGAGTTACACTTATATAGTAAGTGTAACTCTCATATTATTGTAAATAAATATCTTACCCGGCGTGCTTGTCGGCAGCATATTCAACGGTGCGGACGGAACCATCAGCCTCATGCAGGCTGTACACTCCCTTCACCTTGTGTCCATCACGGTGCTCATGCTGGTACTTGTGGTCACCGGTGTGAGGGTCCTTAACCTGGTACTCGAACTCGTACTTAGCGGGGCCCTGAAAAAATTGCAAGAAAATGATCAGTTAAGGGGACTTGTACCAATCTAAACAGTGGCGCGTGGTTCATCATGTTCTAGTATTAGTGGGAACACTATTGCTGATTGGTTATGTTATATGACTAGCGATTATAATAGCAGTTTAAGGATATATAAGAAGAAAAAAACTTAACGTAAACCACGTTAAGTTTTCATTTGTATGTAAACTCCCATCATTTATCAAAAAGTTTTAATTATTGAATTATAATTATGTAACTTATGTATCATTGTTTGAACTTACAGTAGATTGGTCGTCGAAGTCCTTGGGGGGATGAGCAGGCACGTCGTGACGGGAAATGTGCTGCGAAGAGATGGCGGGCTTATGCTCGTGGTGGTGAGATTCCTCCTTGTTGTGAGCATTCTGTACGTAATGAGCAACGGGGACCACTACCACGGGTGCAGCGACCTTAGTGACCACATGGGCTTCCTCTATTTTCTCGACTACGGGGATGATCCTAACGTGTTGCTCAACTTTCTTAGCTTCGACTTGGTGTTCCTTCTTGGGTTCGACTTTGTGTTCGACTTTGTGCTCAACGTGATGTTCAACTTTGTGCTCAACGTGGTGCTCGTGCTCAACTGTGTGCTCGACTTTGTGTTCCTTCTTAGGTTCGACTTTGTATTCCTTTTTGGGCTCAACTTTGTGCTCGTGACCATGATTTTCGGCCTCATGCTCGGTCTTGTGCACTTCATGACCATGATGTTCATCATGTCCATGTTGCACTTTGTGTTCGTGGTGAACCTCATGTTCGTGATGGACTGCATGTCCGTGTTTCTCATGTTCTTTGTGTTCATCGTGTCCGTGGTAGTCGCCGAGTCCATGATGTTCTTCATGTCCTTTGTGTTCGTGGTGGTCGTCATGGTGGTTGTCGAAATGCACGATGCTTTGCGAGGAGTAAGCATGTTCGGCGGCTTGGCAGGCGCCTAGAAAGGCGACGAGAGCAACGAGCTGTGAATGAAACAATAGAAGATGTTTAGTTTTGATATTAAGTAAATTGTGATTCAAATGAAGTTGTTTTAATAATTTGTAAGTATTTTTTTTTATTATCTTACTTTTATGAACATTTTGATTTATATGTTCCAATTGTGTCTGAGCTTCTGAAGTCCTTTGACTGACTGATGTTGAAGTAAAATTGATTGTCCAATTTATACTTTTTAATGTGTAACCTGATCATATCAAAGGTTTTGCGAAGCCGGTTTTCGCTGATTTGCTCCAGAAAATGGCATTTTGTTGAATGAAGGACAGTGACTTTCGTGTTGCAGATATTTTTGAAAATTCGAGACCTGCATTGTACCGTAGGTCGTCGTCAGGGCGTGTTATTTAATAAATTATATTGGTTCGTGGTTGACCGCGTAAGCAACCGGTTTAATTTTTCGGTCAGTGTGTACAATGTCAGCGGCGATTATTCAATATACGTGAGGCGCTTTGAGTCACGATCATGAATATTAATGAACTTTATTTGTTCTGTGACAAATGCAATGCGGACAAATTGATCTGGAATAATTTTATTACTATTGTTAAATAATAAGTCTTGTTTTATTATTAATTTCAAATCGATACTTATAATAACATAATAATGAATTTAAGCTAAGAAGAAGAGTGTCGATGCATTTAAAGACAAAAATATCTTCTATTATGCCAACACACCTAGGATATGAACTGGCGACCTGCGGTAGAGTAGACCTATTTCTTCAAACTCAGCCATAGTATTTATCGACTCAATAAAGTATTTTCTAGCTTGAATCTTTTCAGCGACTGCGATTATTGAAGAACGAGCATAATTATTTAAATGCGTAATATACAATAATACATTATGAATGTTCTGACCAGGCAGAAGAACAATCAGAGAATTCTTTGATATTTTCAATAACGACTAGACAAGTACCGAGTTATTCTTATTATATAGATGTGTTTCTTGCCCGTTCTTCTCCATAGATATCTACGGAATTTGGAATGGGCAACTAGCTTCAACTTTCTGATAACTGATCGACTCTTTGACAACTAAAGTACCTGTTTGTTTTAATTGAAATTAATGCTTTGAGTTTCAGTTTGAGTTTGCTTAGTGATGTTAGCGGATTATACCACACTGTGTACTACAGAGATTATCAAAGGACAATTATACGCACACACTTTTGACATTATTGGTATTCGAAGACATAGTTTTCTAAGCTCTTTGAAAAAACGAGGAACTATCACTGGCTATGCTTTGGTGTCCTAAGAAAGCAGTAAACGGTCACACAATAACGGTTGACCAAATATAGACCGGTTTTTGACAACTTAATGTCAAATATTGATGAAATGACAGATTTTCATGACGGCCGTTATGATGTGACGAAACCGCTTTCCTAGAAAACTGTAGAAAACCCAAGCTTCAGACGAAGACATATATTAGATTGGTCTGATTGATACCAAACTCAAAGACATGGCATTAGGTGGACCGATGTCCTGTTGTGAACTGCAATATGCTGATTTAGTCGATATTGCTCAGAGAGCTATAAAAAATTAGTACGGAAGTAAGTTCCTCGCTGACTTGCATTCAAAACGTATATGTCTATTACCTAATTCTCATATATATTTAAACTATTTTTTTTGAGTTGTGCTTAGTACCACCTATTTTTCATCAGGTTTATCTTGGTTCATAGTTTGTACCTTCACACTTCCTCATCCATAATGAGAATACTGAAAATAAAAAATAATGTAAATGTATTGTCTTGTTGATCTTGGTATTGGTTTATTGCCATCTTAATAAATTTCACCACTTATTAACGGAAGCATAATTTTAATATTTACCTACCGCATGCACCTTGCGCGGATTTTTTCTTGGAATCAAGTTCAAAACCTTGCGAAAACTGTATCAAGTTCCTTCATATATAAGGTATAATCAGTTCCGAATTAAGCACATTTCTCGTAAGTTTTCGACATCAAGCACACCGTAATTTTAATTTTACAAAATGATTTTTAAGGTATAGTTACAATAATGAAGTACAATTTGTTAAGATTTTTGATGGGATGACTGTACATAATAACATGATCTACCGATACCTAAACTAAGTCATGCTTATATTTTAGGTAAAGTGCTTCTTAAGATGCAGGATTTACATAGACAAAATCTAAAAACGTATTGACAGGATATTATTCTTTTTTTTTTTTTTCATTAACGTCTTTTAATATACTTAAGTATTTTTGACATTAAATTTCAGGTTCTCTGCCTCGCTGTTGCCCTCACTGTGGTCATTGCGCGGCCGCAAGACGATCACGATCACCATCATGGTCACGGTCACGCTATCTCGTCACAGAGCATCGTACTGCACCAAACTCAAAAAACCGAACACGAGCCCGCCCATTATGAGGAGCACCACGAGGAGCACCATGAAGAGAAACATGAAGAGGAGCATAAGAACCACGAGGAGCAACATCTCGAGGATTATCACGAGGAACACCACGGTCATGCCTCCTCATCACAGAGCATGAAGCAGCACCATGGACACGCCACCGAGAAACGCGTCGAGTACTATGTATGCATATGTTCCTATCTTATAGAATCTTACTTAGTCGGATAAGAAAGATGTTACTAACCGTTACAATATGTGTTGTAGGCTCATCCTAAGTACGAGTTCGCGTACAAAGTGGAGGACCCTCACACCGGCGACAAGAAGTACCAGCACGAGGCGCGCGACGGCGACGTCGTGAAGGGCGTGTACAGCCTGCACGAGGCTGATGGAACCGTCAGGATCGTCGAGTACCACGCTGACAAGAAGAGCGGGTCAGTAGAAAATATATATAATCGCGGTTTTATAACTCGCTAATTACAAAAGAATTCTAACAAACATCTAATTTTATTTATTTTTGTAATAGCCGGATAGCTATGGGGAAGTTCTTTACCTACCTGTGGGACAAAGCAGGTTAATAAAAAAATAGCAACACACATACATACATAATTTCACGCATTCTTCCCATGGGGATAGCCAGAAACTTTAGAGATCCACCTGCTATGATCCTTACATACTCCTTTTGCCTTGTTTATGTTCATACATCTGGCAAAAAATCAATACACGACTTTATATGACACTTTATTTGAAAACGAAACTTTGGCATGGTAACAACGTGTTTATAAACGTGTTTCTTTTTTGTTTTAATGACACTATCAATGTCTTTATTAGCATAATTGTTTTTACAGATTCCACGCCAATGTGAAACATGAAGGTCACGCTAAGCACGAGGTTCCTGAACATCATCATCATCACTGATTAAGCTCTAACGCATGCCTATTTGAACATTGAAATAGCTGTTTTTGTATACGATTGACAGATACTTGAATATTGATAAAACTGTTTTTTTATGATTAAGTAATGTGATACCTACCTACACAAAGGATATTGTTGTTGTTATATTGTTACATCTTTAGTTTTAATGATAATAAATCAAGATTAATTGAATTTTGATGCATGATTTTAACTCACCAAAAAATTGATGGTATGTAAATTGTAAACTATAAATCACCACTTGGTTATCTTTTAAAGTGAAGGCTCGTGAACATACATATTCGTCAGAAGTTGGCGGCAACATCCCGGCGCTGATTTGTTGGATTCGTTTTCTCGTCTACCGATCGTTTCCTCTCCTGACAAAGTTTATTTTGTATAAATATGTATCTATAGGTATTTATTCTTGTATTTAAAGTTATTTATGAAACATCTATCCCAAATGTTCCACCTGCCATTATTTGTCTCTGCATTAACCTAAGGTTGACTGGTAGAAAGTGCATCAGGCAATAAGTCCGCCTTTGTACAGCACTTTTTTACTTGAGTATACAGTTTAATAAAACAGGGCCAAGACTAAATAATAACAGCCGCACAGGTCGATCGGTCAGGTTAAGCTACGCTTGCCGCGGTTGGTCTGTGGATGGGTGACCATCTTTACATACCGAGACCCCTCCGTGTCTCGGAAAGCACGTTAAGCCGTTGGCCCGGCTGTCATTCGTGAATCTTTGACAGTCGTTACGGGTAGTCAGAAGCCCGAAAGTCTGACAACCAGTCTTACCAAGGGGTATCGTATTAAACAGTAACTGGGTTGTGGAGGTCAGATAGGCAGTCGCTCCATGTAAAATACTGGTATTGAGCTGCATCCGGTTAGACTGGAAGCCGACCCCAACATAGTTGGGAAAAGGTTAGGCACATGATGACAGTTTAATAAAACGAAAATATGAATCATATTAGGAATAGGACTACACATGAATCAATCGACTTCAAAAATGGTGGCCATTTTTAACCAATTGAAGAGGCTTTCCGTTACGAAACCTATCAAACATTAAAGGCGTTCAGCCATTACAGAGCCTGGACACCCTTCTTCCCAGAGACTGCTGTGGGAGAGTGGGAGTCCGGCCTCTGGCTCCAGGCGCTACCGTCACCCAACCTAGGCACTATGCTGGGTGACACCACTTTCCAGCTCACTACAAGTCTGCGTCTGGGCGCTCCTTGCGGGCCTCCACATCGCTGTCAGTGCGGTGAAGCAGTCGACCGCCTCGGACACCATAGCCTATCCAAAAGCAAGAGCGCTGATTGGTTGGCACAGCACGCCAGCGTTAATGACATCATGTGTCGTGCTCTTGTCACCGCTGCTGTCGGGTGTCAGCTGTTTTAGAACCCAAAGGCTTGTCACACGACGAAGGGGTGAAGCGGAATGACCATAATGCCTTGGAATTTGGGTAGGCCTTTGGTGTGGGATGCAACCTACATCGACACCCTCATGCATACTATCTTCCTAGCATGGTGGGTTGTGCTGGGGCGGCTGCTGCAGGTGCAGAAAAATCGGCGCAGACATAACAACGTTATATGGCAGCTATAATTTTGAGCCGTTTGGGGTTGAAACACTAGGGCCGTTCGGTCCGAGTGATCATCGAGTATTTCGGGACATCGTGACCAGAAAGGTCTATTTTTAGGCCAAAGAATCAGCATTGCCATCTAACGTGGCAATGTTGTCGCTGGCGTTATTATAAATATATTTTATATTTTTTTAATATTTTGGATTTTTTATCAATATTCGGTAATTTATTATAGGTATAATGCACCACCGCACATCACACTTGAACATATCTTAACATCAGATTTTCTCTATGTAAGGCGTCCAAATGACACGCTGGTCCTGGCGCAGGGGAGGTCGCATCAGGCGGCGGCCGACGCGATGACACGCGGGGTTGCGATAGTCGTGGAAAGGATCCGGCAGTTGGGTCTCGAGGTGGCATTGCACAAGTCCGAGGCCATGTCTTTTCATGGGCCCCGGTACGGGCCACCTTCGGGATCCCAACTGATGGTAGGAGGGGTTCACATCGGCGTCGAGAAGACGATGAGATACCTGGGTCTCGTCCTCGACAGCCGGTGGAACTTCGTCGAGCATTTCCGACGTTTGGCCCCAAAACTGGAACGGGCCGGGGCCGCCTTAAGGCGGCTCCTGCCCAACCTGAGGGGGCCAAACGCCTCCTGCCGGAGGCTTTACGCGGGGGTCGTGCGGTCCATGGCCCTATATGGGGCCCCGGTATGGGCGCGTTCACTGCGGCTTCGAGCCGCACACTACCTGAACGCGCCCCAAAAGGTGGTAGCCGTAAGGCTGATCCGGGGGTACCGCACGATCTCGCGCGAGGCAGCAAGCCTCCTTGCCGGACTGCCACCATGGGATCTGGAGGCGATAGTCCTCGCGCGCCTGTATGACTGGCGCGCGGAGGCACTACGTCGGGGGGAAACTCTGCACCCGCGGCAAATCGCTGCGGAGCGGACGGACCTCCGGCGCGGTCTCATGGTGGAATGGAAGGCGCGACTATCGCAACCCAGCGCAGGGCACGCCACGATAGCGGCGATAAGACCCCTCTTTGAGGAGTGGCTAGAGAGGCGTCACGGCGCTCTCACCTACCGCCTGACGCAGGTCCTCTCCGGACACGGATGTTTCGGGAGGTTCCTGCACATAATCAGGCGGGAGGAGACGCCCGGGTGTCACCACTGCGAGGATCGCCCAGAGGACACGGTGGAGCATACGGTGGAGGTCTGCCCCGCTTGGGCAGAGCACCGCCGTGTCCTCGTAGAGGCGATCGGCAGCGGCGGCGACCTCTCGCGTCCGGCCCTGGTGCAAGCCATGGTCCGGGGCGAGAGGGAGTGGGAGGCGGTCACCTCCTTCTGCGAAGCAGTCATGCTAGCGAAGGAGGTGGCGGGATGGGCGAGGGAGAGATCCTCACGCCTCAGCCGCCGAGGGAGACGCTCCGGGCGTCGGGAGCCGCGTGACGACTCCCGGCCACCGTAGGCGCGGGCCTGCGGGCGGAGAGCAATGGGTAGCTCTCCGTCCGATCAGGACCAGGCCCGTGCCGGACGGCGCGTAAGTGTTCCACGTGCGCCTCAAAGAGATGTCAGCATAGATGACGGGGCCCGACAGGGCCGAAGCCTGCCGGGGTAGCGGGATCGTCCGAAAGGGTTACCGCTGCCCTGGTACATAAAGGGCTAGGGAAGGAACACGGGTGGGTTTTAGTCAGTAAGAGTCTGACACTCCCTTCTGCTCCACCCAGAGCGGGAGGAGTCATTTGATGATTTCCCATCCTGAAAAAAAAAAAAAAAAAAAAAAAAAAAAAGGCGTCCAAATGAGGTAGTTATCTAAAATTAAACTTAAATATCTCTTTAGTTTTCCTTTGGAGTCATTTGTCATTTAACAACGGCATGGTAGGCGCAGTGGTTAATTAAGCGATTGACTGCTGCGCAGCGTGTTGCGGGTTCGATTGCCGCACGGAAAAAGTATTTGTATGGCCTACAAGTAGTTGTTCCGGGTCTGGCTGTTTGTGTATATATGTGAGTTTAAATGTTTGTAAACGCACCCACGATACAGGAGAAAATCATAGTGTAGGGCAAGGTTTAAAAAAAAAAAATATTTTGACTTGAATTTTGTCGCTTATTTTTAATTTTTGGGGCAATTACAACATAATAAGATTGAGACAGACTTCAATCTGAAGAATAGGAGGATGGTGGTGGTTCAAACTCAAAAAAGTGAAAGCCATACACCTACGTATAAATTTTTTATGAAATAACTTATTTGCAGGACGCATTTAAATTCCTTTTTTCCTCTCTTCTTCTTCCAACTATATTAATAATTTTACTTTAACAGCATCTAAAGATTTAATAAATTCGTAAAAACAATCGGTTGCCGTTAGAATAAACGTGAATTCTGTATTTTTTCTTGCTTCAAGTTTTTTCGTTTGGTGATTTACGGTATATGTCAGTTAAACGTACAAACTATGTAAAACAATGTCGTGAACATTATTTGAAGCTTAGCACAATTATTCGTCAATTATCAAAAAAAAAATCTGCTGTTTCATAGAAAAGTGCAATTCCTATGCGGTCAAAATGTATGGAGCAGCAAGTTTTGTCCAATAACCGACGAAAAATTTCTGCTCAGGGGTCTCAGAATCATGTGCTGAATTCATGGTTACAGTTTGCGCATCGATATCCTTGCTACCTTGTATAATTCAACTTATTTCAAGCCTTCTAGAAAGTGCCCGACGCCAGTTTGTCAGTAAGCTTTTATAGCTAATACTGGTGATAAATTAGTCCCATCGGTTAGATCGGAATCTACATTATACCTTCAACATAAAGTAATATATATTGGTTTGGATAAAACTATGTCTGTGTGAAAGTAAAACTATAAACTGATCTTCGGCAGAGATATTTAATACCTAAAGCATAGTGATGGTAACAATTAACATTAAAATAACAATCCTTATCTAAATCTTAAGTCATAAAGTGTATCACAGACGGAATCAATGGTGGTGGTGGTGTTCCGGAACAATGTGCTTGGCGTGACCCTCGAACTTCACGTTAGCGTTAAATCTGTGAATAAAAAATACATTAAACATTTATTGCTGGTTCTTGGATCATAAAACTATAATGGCAGCGTGCCATTGAACCATTCATAGTCATACGTAACACATTGTTTTTATTATAGCATATGTTCTCATTATTTTGAAAACCTGAAAGGACCTACCCAGTTTTCTTGTCAGCATGGTACTCGACGATCCTGACGGTGCCGTCGGGCTGGTGCAGACTGTACACGCCCTTCACGACGTCACCGTCGCGAGACTCATGCTGGGATTTCTTGTCACCGGTGTGAGGGTCTACGACTTTGTATGCGAACTCGTACTTGGGATGAGCCTACAGGACACGTTACAGTAAGTTTCGGCTTTTCAGATGATGTGAAAAAGTAAGGTGAAAAGATTAAAACATTATCATACATAGTATTCGACGTGTTTCTCGGTGGCGTGTCCGTGGTGCTGTTTGATGCTCTGTGATGAGGAGGCGTGACCGTGGTGTTCCTCGTGATGTTGCTCCTCGTGGTTTTTGTACTGCTCTTCTTGTTTCTCCTCGTGGTGTTCCTCGTGGTGCTCCTCATGATGGGCGGGGTCGTGTTTGGTCTCGTGAGTTTGCTGCAGTACGATGCTCTGTGACGAGATAGCGTGACCATGGTGGTGATCGTGACCATCTTGTGGCCGCGCTGCAACCACAGCCAGGAGGGTGGCAACTAGAGTAACCTGTATGAAACATGAAGTTAGATTTGAAGCACTTTGATTGGAAACACTTCACTAAATTCGAATATGTAAGTTATTTCTTCATTCACTTTTAACACACATCTTAATAGCCAAGTATGTAATTCAGTAGTCATTCAATACCTTAAAGAACATGATAACGGCAATTGCAATTCCTTTGGAAACTCAATTGTGACTGATATGGTAGGCATGGAAGGTCTGTCCTTTTATATGAAATACACGAGCTAACGGAATGTGATCCAATTTCTCGTAAACGCGTAAAACAAACCGAACTTGTTTTTTCTCCAACAATATGATTTTGGCTGACAGTGCGATAATTATTGCAACCTTGAGTAATTATTATGTCAATAGTTTGCCTTTCTCCGAATATTTTAGGAAAGCAGCTGTTATTTTACCTCGCTCACTGACGAGATTAAGATAACAATGACGGTTCAGAAGAAACAGTTTGATTTGTATGCTCAGAAATAAGTAGGTACCTAAAGGTAATATTGTCAATCGCTTCAATTGCGTTTTGTAGTCCTCATTTTGCGGATTTAGTCCATGTTTTTTTTTCCCCCCTAATTGTAGTCCATGTTCAACCCCTCCGCATTAATGTGTATCAATCACGTAAATATTAACAATTGAAATTGATATGCACTTTAGTCGAAAAAAGCGGAATACTATCACGAGCATAAATACGAGTATGTACACTTTTTACTTCACTTTTTTTTACAGAATATCTATTGATTGTAATTTTATATTGATATCAACATAAACTTTTAGGTTTCTGGATGGAGAGGGAGAGGACGGATTGATTGTATGAAGGATGATATAAAAAAAAGTAGTGATTGTTATAATGACGGCGGTCAGGGGAGAATGGAAAAAAAAAACGTGTTTTGCCGACCAAATAACATGGAACAAAGTCAGGAAGATAATGATGATGAACATAATATTTTAGAACTTATACTAATTATTAAATATGTCTTGGCAAGTTTCAATCGTTATTTCCCAAAAATCGCTTTACAAGTTTGCCAAGTAGTCAGCCGTCTTGTTTTCGGGACAAGACGGCTGAGTCTTCGGCGCTAATATCAGTTCATTTGCCAGATTAATGACCAACACCTACTTTCAGGACAGTATATTTATAGAAAAGCTATACTACTAGCTAAAGCCAAGAAAAGAAAATGAAAAATAATACCTTTGTTTCTCTTTTTAATTTATTTTTACGCATATAAATACATAGGCAAAAAAATGTAACAGAATCAGTTCTTTAATATGTAATAATGAAGAAGCTTCAGTAATGATGAGGCACGATGTGGTGTGTGCTGTGTTTAACGTCCGCGTGGAAGCTGAGAAGAAAGAATAGTATAAATTCAAATTAACTTTGCAAAACACTAACGAAATCGGGTCAGTCAGTATTGGGCAAAAACATGAAAAGCACTATGTTCATCATTTTATTAATTGAATGGTCATAAATACCCGCTGTGATGGTCGCCGTGGTAGTGCACTTCCCTGACGGAGCCGTCAGGTTGGTGCAGCGAGTAGTGTCCCTTGACAACGTCACCGTCGTGGTGCTCGTGCTGCGACTTGTGGTCGCCCGTGTGAGAGTCCTCCACCTTGTACTCGAACTCGTACTTAGGGTGAGTCTGCACACAAACATGTCGGTAAGTTTACAATAAATATTGGGTAAATAAGTTAGAATTGCACTTTCGAAAGCAATCTAATATTGTTACTGACGTAGTAGTCATGATACCCATGTCCGTGGTGTACTATCTCGTGGTGTCCGTCGTGTCGGTGGATGTACTGTGACGAGTGTCCGTGAGCGGAAACCACCGCGATAGCCAAAGACAGAACGCATAGCAGCTGAAAAAAGTAACGATAGAGTGAAATTGGAATGTTATCTTGAATAGGTTAATATTATCTATTTATACTAGCACAAATTGCCTAGATTTATACATACATATTTGGCGGCTGATTAGTATTATTCGCTTATTATTTTATCTCATTACATACCTTGAAGAACATCCTATAAGTAGTTATTGTTGACAATGTTTTGAAACTAACTCCAAGAGTGAACTGATACATAACTTCTAAACTTCTAGTCTTATATATCTTAAAATAATACATTCAAGGTAGTATTGATTCCTCTCAATTAAGTTGCGTACGATAAGAGTGTTACGCTTTGACCATAATTGTTTCATAAAAGCTTTTAAAGACATCATTTAGATTTTGTTTGCATGATGTTGGAACATTCACCCCTCTAGTTTATTAGCAGGTACATTAAAAAAAAAAAAAAAATTACCGACACATAGGCATTGACACACGTACTTGAATCTGAAGATGATACTAATAAATAACCACATAGTTTATGAATTTGAGTCAAAAGCACTTTCTTATGGATCTTAATAATACTGAATAATCTAAAAACTGGAGGTTATTAATTCGAATGTATCTTATTAAATTGTTTGAATTCGTTTGATGTTCTAAATACGTGAGTTCTTAATACCTGATCTGTTTATCCCTTCTTGAAATGCATGGTATTGTCATGCATTTCAAGAAGGGATAAACAGATCAGGAATTATTCTTCTCTCAGCTTGAACAAAGCTTGCAGTGATTCAGAACAAGTCTAGGTATAGTATATTTATGATATGTAAGTGCACGCGGAGTGTTGTACCTACTCCAGAAAATTGGATTAATTGCAATTCAATGAACTCAATGCTTCACCACTCTCACCCATCAATATCTTTTGAAGATCAACGCTATAACCAGCCTGAGTTTGTCAAGATGAATTTATTCTAGATGAACTTTTCCTGCGGCTTCGCCGGCCTGGATGTCACTAATATCTCATGGGAATGCACTACTGGGGTTAAAAGTACTATATATGTGTTAATCCAAGTTATTAACTAGCTGTGTGCCAAATTTCTTCGGAATCCGTTCAGCCGTTTTTGCACCAGTCCAGAACATACATCCAGCAAACAGAAAAAAGGGCAAACGTTCTAAAAACTGTATTTTCGGCATCAGACTAGTTCCCAGCCTCATAGCAATTACTTTTTTCAAAATATTCAGTGTACAGTTTTGAATTCGTTACTATTTTAATATACTATGTATAGATTTGCAGACACATCCGAAGAACGCGCCCAAGGACTGTAGGTCCATTAAAAATCATTCTCTTATATCAAAATATTTCAAGTAAGTAGGTACATATACCATTCTTTATTATTATTTTATATTATATTCTTTTATATATAACAAGGCTGTCAATCATCGTGACCAAATGATTAACAGATTTTTAAGATATCTTCTGAATTATTATAATCGTTTAGTCGTTAATGTCGTGATAGTGTTCATGATGATGAAATTTCTGTCATCTGTCAGGCAGGATGACACCTCAAAATTCTCCGTTTTTTTTATTTTATTGTATTTACTTTGAAAAATCATTGAGTTTCAAAATTCGCAATGAATGTGCGCAATATGGAAGGAGTGATGGGGCTATGGAGAAATGTCTTGACTTTGCGTGATCGTGCGTGATCCATGGCCACTCGTTCGATGTACTCCGCGCACAGGATGGATGGAAAGCAGAAGCACATGACGTGGTTTTTTTGCTCCGTTGGTGTAATTGCTGTCTGGCGTTCCAGTGTGAGGATAAATAAATAAATGGTAAAAATGAGAAATAATATACCAATTTTTTTTTTGTATTATCTATTTCATTGTAATAACAAACTATATTTACAGCAGCTTTAACAAGTACTCATTAACAATTAATATCACAGAATCAGTGGTGGTGGTGGTGTTCGGGAATAATGTGCTTGGCGTGACCCTCATATTTCACGTTTGCGTTGAATCTGCGGAAAAGGAAGGAATCAGTTAGCTACACGTCACAAACACGCAGTATTTCTTTTAGTTCAAGGTTGATTAGGCCTACTCACCCAGTCTTCTTGTCAGCGTGGTACTCGACAACCCTGATGGTACCGTCGGGCTGGTGCAGGCTGTACACGCCCTTCACGACGTCACCGTCGCGCACCTCGTGCTGAGACTTCTTGTCGCCGGTGTGAGGGTCCTCCACTTTGTACGCGAACTCGTACTTAGGATGAGACTGCAAGACATTGTGATGGTAAGCAATTGTTTTATATGCTAATAAGTTAAATTCTATTGAATATGAACGTTATCGTACATAGTACTCGACGTGTTTCTCGGTGGCGTGTCCGTGGTGCTGCTTGATGCTCTGTGATGAGGAGCCGTGACCGTGGTGGTGCTCGTGACCATGACCGTCTTGTGGCCGCGCGGCGACAACAGCGAGGAGGGTAGCTACTAGAGCAACCTGCAATAAATAATGATTTATTTAACTTCAAAATTCATTTATGTTTGATCTGATGTTTCCGCACTGAACCTATGCCTAATCATTGCAAATTGTATTGTGGTGTTGTTTTGTTAACCCAGTTCTTAAGACTATGTATGTCTTTAAAACTACTATTATTATTAGATTCTTTATACCTTAAAGAACATGATTGAGTTTGTAAATTGTGTTTCTTTGAAGGCACAGTTGCGACTGATATCGACAAAACCAAGTCTGTCTTTTTATATTAAAAAATACACACACGAACAGTTTTTGATCCAGTTTTACCTCTGTAAGTAAATTAAAACAAACCGAACTAGTTCTTTCACCAACAACGTGATTTAAGTTCACGATGATATTATTCCATCCTTGAATGCGAGTGTCAACGCCTTTCTCTGGAAAGTTGGATTGTTGTAAAGAGTCACACTTTATCGTACGGTCACCAAAAGAGATAAGTAACCAGGGTCGTCGGATATAGTTGAAGTTTAGTAAGAAAGCGATGGATGTTTTCTAATGAAATTTAATTTGATAAATTAACTGTTTGTTTTCTATTAACTTAATTAAATTTTATTCAAAAACATTCATTGGTTTCTTACTAAACTTGAAATGTATCCGACGACCCTGGTTATTTATCTCCTTTGGGTGACCGTACATACCTGCAAATGCCTGCTGAACCCAAACTCGGACGAAAGTCATTTTGTGCAGAAAGTCATAGGGTCAACAATAAACGTAACACGGTGTGTAGGACTGTATGTCGCCGCCATCGATCGAGGAAGCCTTATCTCAACTAGTGAGGCATATAATGATCACATGTGGTTGAATCTGTGTGGTTTACGTAGCCACTGATGTTTGTACGGAAATGGATGAATATTAAAAGAAAATCTAGAGACTATAAATGTTGGGTTTGGCATTCAATCAGGTATGGTGAAAGGTAAGTACGAAGGCTTAGGTTTGGGTTGTGCTGTGCAATCGATGCTGCGTCGTCTTTAAAGAATAATTTTATTTTTTTAAATTGTTTTAATCTCTTTATTCTTAGTAGGTATTAACATCACAACATTTAGCTATTATAAAACAACAGAATTTTAGTTCACTAGATAACATTGAAAATAGTTTTCAGTAATGGTGATGATGAGGCACGATGTGGTGTGTGCTGTACTTCACGTCCGCGTGGAAGCTGGGGAGATGAAAGTCATAATTATAGCAAGTGGAGAATCGACAGTTTAAGACTATGTATACAGCCAGCTCAAGCTGTTGCTGAACTCACCCGCTGTGATGATCGCCGTGGTAGTGCACATCCCTGACGGAGCCGTCAGGTTGGTGCAGCGAGTAGTGTCCCTTGACGACGTCACCGTCGCGGTGCTCGTGCTGCGACTTGTGGTCGCCCGTGTGAGAGTCCTCCACCTTGTACTCGAACTCGTACTTAGGGTGAGTCTGCAAACGAACATGTTGGTAACAAGAATTATAGAGTAAATAAGTTAGAATAGCACTTTCTAAAGTGATCTAATATTGTTACTGACGTAGTAGTCATGATGCCCATGTCCGTGGTGTACTATCTCGTGGTGTCCGTCGTGTCGGTGGATGTACTGGGACGAGTGTCCGTGAGCGGAGACCACTGCAACAGCTACAGATAGCATACAGAGTACCTAAAGGCAAGAAATTGTTTTATTATTACAAAAAGTTTCATTATGTTTTCAAGAAACGGGTAATATTTTAAAGTATCTTGGTACTAATGACAATATTGAAGAACTTTTTAGCACGTAACAATTTGCCCCGCTCCCGTTTCATCTGTTGATTTCTGGTCAGGGAGATGACGAATCCTTAGTGTTGAGTGCTGCGTCATAGAAAGAGTGATCTTCAAGATCATGCTTTCAAACTTCAATCATATAATATTAAAGTGTGGAAGTTAAAATAATTGAATAATACGAGGTAATTGATTATGTATACCTTAAAGAACATGTTGTCTTGATGCTATTGTTGACTTGTTGCTGATGTAAAGCTATGTCCAAGAGTGAACTGATAAACAACTTCTAAACCTCACGTCTTTTATATGACTTAAAATAATACATTCAAGGTAGTATTGATTTCACTCTAAATTATATTGTTAATAGGTGTTGCGTTTTGATAATAACATATTTCGTATAACCTTAACTGCATAGATAATTTCGTTTTTGCTCACATAACAGATACATTTTATTGTGATTTAATATCATATTCCTAACGGGGGATTACCAGAAGACAAGTTGAAGTTCTTAGGTTTACCGCAGTATTTGAGTACAATTATGTAGTGGTATTATCTTGCCCAAGCCAATGTACAGTCGATGAAGCTAGTGATCCTGGGGTCTTCTAATTTTTTTTAAAACTTAATCACGTCTTGCGTATGCCTAATGATCTGTGGTGTGATCACGTGGACCCCTGACACAGCTAGAAGGCGTCGCGGCAGACCCCGTAGAAGCTGGCGGGACGAGCTGGACAAAACAAACAACCAGTGGTCCACTTTAGCCCTGGATCGAAAGAAATGGAAGTCATGGGGAGAGGCCTTTGCCCAGCAGTGGGATGATGCAGGCTAACAGTAACAGTAATATAAGGTTACTGATTCGATTTTAGAGACTGGATTTTTATTCATGCTGACCACAATTTTTAACTAAAAAAATACTTTTAAAGGATTTCAAGAAGGTACACTGGCTATCTCTAGAAGTCATTTGTAATTAATTTTTTTTAGGTAAAGTGGGTTTAGTTTAGTATAAAAATGTTGAATTTTTATTCAATCCTCCTCTACCGTATTTGACTTAATATTTTGCCTTAAAAGAATTATTTAGACATGCTGTCTAATGTGCGAATTTAGATCTCAATCTTCTGCTATTAGTTTGTTTCAAGGGTTTGTTTTTACTTTCTTACTTGCAATATCATGCTTTTAAAGAAGGGACAAACAGATGACGTAATGTCTTTCTTTCAGCTTGAACCAGGCTTAAACAGATTTAGAAAAACTATATCAGAGGTATGGAGGTATCGTATATTTATTGCAGTACTTATTCCAAAAAATAGGCCTCTCGAATTGCATCACTACTTTTGAAGATAATCGCTGTAACTAGCCTTACCGTGTCCTCATCATTAATTTTATAATTGTCGACTGAAGAACAAATAGACCGTGTATTGTAGTTACTGTAGAGATAATAGCTTGTTTAGTGCTTAAATGCGACCTTTATAAATACTTTGCAAAAGTAGATAGCAGAAATACGAGACCTACATTGATTTTTAGGAAATAAAACAAGTAGGCGTCAGATTTGGCTGACAAGCCAAGAGACAAAGATAAAAAGGTAGAACCGTCTTCTAGGAATCATTATTGAAATAATATAACAAACTATGGTTTTGTTTACTCGTCCCGGTACTGAGAGCTCTTGAAGCTTTCACAATACCTACGACTAAAGTACAACTTAAGAGCGAAGAAGTGTTTTGATCAGCCATTCGTCAAGTGGATCAAAATTTAATTGTCTACCATTATAGGTTTATGCCAAATTTTTGTTCTTTGTACAAAATGGAGCCTGCAGGGCTGTACTCAGCAGGAACAAGGCTGTCAATGATGATGATCAAATAATCAACAGATTATTATTGCAGCTACATGATTATGTCAAGGGCATAAATCAGACGGAAAATAATATACCAAGGTATTTTTTTAAATTTATTTATTTTATTGTAATAACAAAACTATATTTACAACAGCTTTAACAAGTCCTCATTAACAATTAATATCACAGAATCAGTGGTGGTGGTGGTGTTCGGGAACAATGTGCTTGGCGTGACCCTCATATTTCACGTTGGCGTTGAATCTGTCGAAAAGAAATTAATCAGTTAGCTACAGGTCACATACACTTACATATTGTTACTTTTAGTTGTTGATTGATTTAGGCCTACTGACCCAGTTTTCTTGTCAGCGTGGTACTCGACAACCCTGATGGTACCGTCGGGCTGGTGCAGGCTGTACACGCCCTTCACGACGTCGCCGTCGCGCGCTTCGTGCTGAGACTTCTTGTCACCGGTGTGAGGGTCCTCCACTTTGTAAGCGAACTCGTACTTAGGGTGAGACTGTAAAGACCCGAGACGGTGAGCAACATTTTTTGTAATATGAATAGAAAGACATTCAATAGCAGTATCATACATAGTACTCGACGTGTTTCTCGGTGGCGTGTCCGTGGTGCTGCTTGATACTCTGTGATGAGGAGGCGTGACCGTGGTGGTGCTCGTGACCATGACTCTCTTGTGGCCGCGCGGCGACAACAGCGAGAAGGGTGGCGACTAGAGCAACCTGGAGGAAGCATCGATTTACTAAACTGAAATTCACTTATGCACGTAAGTAGATGTTTCTTCACTGAACCTATTCCTAATCATTGCAAAAAGTTGTATTGTAGTGTTGATTTGTTAATTTAGTTCTTAACATGATGTTTGTCTTTAAAATCCACTAATATTATAATATTTTTGTACCTTAAAGAACATGATTGAGTTTGTAATTGTGGTTCCTTGGAAAGCACAGTTGCGATTAATATCTACAGAACAAATTCTGTCCTTTTTATATGTAAAAAATACGCACATCATGAATGAGTGATCCAGTTTTTCGCTACTGTGTAAATTATTACAAACCGAACTTGTTCTTTCACCAACAATATGATTTAAGTTCACGATGCGATTAATTACATCCTTGAATGCGATCAACGTTTTACCTTTCTCTGGTAATTTCAAGAAAGTATTAATTTTAAAGAAGTCCCTTTACACTGGTCTTAGAAGGACAAGTGACCGACAGAAGGCTTGCTGAACCCAAAACACTTTTTAAGCTACGTAACGTCTCCAAGATAATATGCATGTATGTATTGTATATCCATACATATTTATAAATTAAAGTAACTTTTCGTGTCTGTCTGGGTTACAGCGTTGTTCTTCTAACATTGCAACGGATTTTGATGTGGTTTTCACCAAAATATTGTTGAGAATTTATTCCGAAAGGTTTATGTGTCTAACACATTAATATATTAACCTTATATATAACAAAGAAAACTCCATGTTTTGTCAAGTCGTAAAACTGTGCTAAGCAGGGGTGGGTCGCTAGTGTAAATGACAAAAGAAACTAATTGTGTTGAAGTATTTTTAGTTTTTTCATAGTGGGCTTAAACATCACAACATATACAAGCTAAAATTAAATTAGATAGCGATACTCCACAGACGTGATCGGTGTCGATATCTTGCATGTTAAAACAAAAAAAAATTGATAATTTTTTTTGGGGTCAGAGACCATTTACTTTAAGTTTGAGTTTCGAAAACCATTTTCTTTTTATTTTATCGTGTTTAGATATCACGTCTGTGAAGATCTGTGAGCTAATTTAAATTGACCCAGTATATTTAATACTTATAAAAAAAATAACATAATTTTAGTTGACTAGTTAACATTGACAACTGTTTTCAGTAATGGTGATGATGAGGCACGATGTGGTGTGTGCTGTACTTCACGTCCGCGTGGAAGCTGGGGAGATGAAAATCATAATTATAGCAAGTGAAGGATCGACAGGTTAAGACTGTATACATACAGCTGACGGTTTTGCTACACTCACCCGCTGTGATGGTCGCCGTGGTAGTGCACATCCCTGACGGAGCCGTCAGGTTGGTGCAGCGAGTAGTGTCCCTTGACGACGTCACCGTCGCGGTGCTCGTGCTGCGACTTGTGGTCGCCCGTGTGAGAGTCCTCCACCTTGTACTCAAACTCGTACTTAGGGTGAGTCTGCAAACGAACATGTCGGTAAGCTTACAATAAGTATCGGGTGAATAAGTAAAATTTTCCCTTTTGAAAGTAATCTAATATTGTTACTGACGTAGTAGTCATGATGTCCATGTCCGTGGTGTACTATCTCGTGGTGTCCGTCGTGTCGGTGGATGTACTGCGATGAGTGTCCGTGAGCGGAGACCACCGCGACGGCCGTAGACAGTACACAGAGCAGCTGAAAAGAGTTTGGTTTAGATTATGAGGATCGGAATGTTAATAACTTATCATTTTGCACAAAGACAAATTCTCTAGTCGTAAACTTTTTTTCTCGAGATTAATATTGACTTTATTTGTAGTTAAACTATTTCATAACATACCTTGAAGAACATCTTGTTGTTATTGTTGAAACTAAGTTCAAGAGTGAACTGATATATAACTTCTAAACTTCCCGTCTTATATACGACTTAAAATAATACATACATTCAAGGTAGTATTGATTTCTCTCAATTAAGTTGCGTACGATAAGAATGTTACGCTTTGACAATAATAGTTTCGTAAAAGCTATTAAAGACATAATTTATGTGTTGGTTGCATGGTATTATCATACACCGCTATAGCTTGCTAGAAACAGTAGGGAATTTTATAACGTACCGTTTAGTGTCCTATAGTCATACTTGAATCTGAAGATGCATAGGATTATGAAACAAAAGTATCTTCTTAAGAATCTTAATAAAAAGTTTTGAATAATCTAAAATTATGATTTTAGATGAACTTTATGAAGTTATTGCCATTAGAGACTAGAAAGTTTTTGTTTGTGTTGACTACAATTTTTATAAAAGGATTGTAAGTAGGTAATATGGCTACTTTTAGAAGCCATTTTTTTGTCAAGAAGACATTATAGTGGTAGGTTAATTTAAAATATTAAATTCTAATTCAATTAATCATCTCTTCTCTATCATTGTTGATGGAATTGGCCAGTAAGAGGTCTTGGGGTTCTTATCCGTGCTACACTTGTTGTGCAATGTGTGAATTCAAAAATAACTGTCTTATGGGACCGTTTAAAGGAGTAGCTTGACATCGACTACGTTCTTTGTTGGCAGTATCATACTTATAAAATGGAAAAACAGCTGTTATATATAGAGGAGAGTCCGTTATACCGTACAAGATACTCGGATGATTAAATAATGATCAAAGTTATAAATATCAGCGAATGCAGGGTGGCAGGGACATCGACGAGTAAACTGTAACCATGAATTCAATGGAAGATTTCAGATTAATTGATTCTAGATTCTAGCGTAGAAATGTTTCATTGGCCTTCCAAAAAAAATTCTGTTGTTTCATACAAAAGTGTAATATCTACGCGGTCAAAAAGTATGGCAAAGCAATATTTTTTATTTATTTTATTTTACAGTTTTTGGAAAACTTACAGCTAAGAACTTTTGCACGATTGAGAGTAACAAAAATTTCTTAAAATTCTTTAAAATTTAATTAAAAAAAGGCCAATTACAAGTTTTCACAGGTGGAAGAGAGAAACCACCCACGAAAATTGTTAACCACGGGGGTTCAGAATCATGTACGTAGTAAATTCATCGTAACAGGTTGCGCGTCCATGCCACCATGTATACACATTAAAGTTTAGTATCTTTATATTGATCTTAAACAAAGTAATCAGTTTCTTTCGTAAGAGTTTTCCCGGAGGTGGCAAACCTTCGGGTAAACTGTTACTATGCTATATACGATGTGCCAACAAGAAGTAAGTTAAATTGTTCCATAGGTACTTAAATCAAATCAGTTATTAAAAACTGGCCAAGTGCAAGTCTCGCGCACCGAGGGTTCCGTACAAAGTTTTAGTTAAGTAAATAGTTCGTTCATCGAATCGAGTTTCGAAGATTTTCCCAAAAATCAGCCCCCAAAACGTACAAACTTAACTTTGCTGTTGGAAAACTGTTGTCCCTATACATCGACATTCGTCGCGGTTAGTTTACCAACTGCAAATAAGTTTGTAACCGCAAAAGTAATCTTTTTTTTTTGTGATGCAACTACAAATTTACGGTTTTCGGACTTTTTCTTGCTACATGAAATTGCTTCATACCAAATTTCATGATTCTACGTCAACGGGAAGTACTCTATAGGTTTTGATTCGCTTGCAGTGTCAAAATATGCGGCAAAAACGGAGCATAAAAAGCCGTATCTTTTGATTTTTTCACTGCTGCAAGGGACGACAAATCTGAGTCTTTGATATTAATTTCAACTTGTTACCTCCACGCTTTCCTGAGAAAAAGGGTTTTGACAGACGGACGGACGGACAGACAGATGAACAACGAGGTGATCCTATAAGTAAGGGTTTCGTTTTTGGTAAGGAGTACGGAATCCTAAAAACGATCAGATTTTTAACTAAGTCAGATGTTTTTTTCATAAATACATATTAATGAGAAGACTAACTTTTGCCCGGGAACGTAGTACCGGGATCAAAAGTACCATATGTATTAATCCAGGTTATAAACTATCTGTTTGCCAAATTTCATCCAAATACGTTCAGCCGTTTTTTGCGCCAACTCGGAACGTACATCCAGATAAACATTTGTCGGAACAAAATTGTCAGTAACTATTTTATTTTACGAGTATGTATAGATTGATAAGTATATACTCGTATATATTAATCAATTCAGGAAACAACAAGTCCTTTTTTTTTTTTTTTTTTGGGTGGGAAATCATCAAATGTCTCCTCAACAACAAGTCCTTAACCAACCTTTTTGAATTTGATTTTCATATTTTTTAATTACAACAAGGCTGTCATAGATGAAATCAAATAATTAACAGATGTGTAAGATATCTTCATAATAAGTCGAGGGTATTAGTCGAAATGGAGAAAACGAAAAAAAAACCTTTTTTTACTATTTATTGTATTGTACGTAACGAAACTATATTTACAACAGCTTTAACAAGTCCTCATTAACAATTAATATCACAGAATCAGTGGTGGTGCTGGTGTTCAGGAACAATGTGCTTGGCGTGACCCTCATATTTCACGTTGGCGTTGAATCTGTCGAAAAGGAAAAAAAAACGTGAGCTATACACGTTACAAACACTCAGTATTTCTTTTTGTTGTAGGTTGATTAGGCTCACTCACCCAGTTTTCTTGTCAGCGTGGTACTCCACGATCCTGACGGTGCCGTCGGGCTGGTGCAGGCTGTACACGCCCTTCACTACGTCACCGTCGCGCACCTCGTGCTGAGACTTCTTGTCACCGGTGTGAGGGTCCTCCACTTTGTACGCGAACTCGTACTTAGGATGAGCCTGTAAAGACACGAGACGGTAAGCAACATTTTTCTTAATACGAATAGAAAGACATTTTATAACAGTATCATACATATTACTCGACGTGTTTCTCGGTGGTACTTAGAATGAGCCTGCAAGGCACAACATTACAATGCTTGGCATTGCAATATTTTTCTTATCTTAGATAAGTTAAACTCTATAGAAAAGGAACTTTTTTATACATAGTACTCGATATGTTTCTCGGTGGCGTGTCCGTGGTGCTGCTTGATGCTCTGTGATGAGGAGGCGTGACCGTGGTGGTGCTCGTGCCCGTGGCCCTCTTGTGGCCGCGCGGCGACAGCAGCGAGGAGGGTGGCGACTAGAGCAACCTGTATGAAATACGAGTATGAAACAATGGTTTATGTACCTAATATCAGCTTTAGGAAGTAGATATTTTTTTTTTACACGACACTTATTCCTAATCACTGCATTTTTATTTATTATGAAGCTGTTTGTTGATCCAGTTTGTTTAAAATAGTGAATTTAGAACTTTATTCTTATTACTATATTATTTTTTTATTTTTTTTTTACTTTGACATTGATTTACATTCTGTAATTACTTGGGGTCACACCTGGACTTATTACTCCTTATTTATTTATGAAAATCGTCTACTTTTGGAATGTTTGTGAATATGTGAGCACCATGTATCTATCACATAGTTGATCTATATGTCATGGTTTCATTTATCCATTTTAATTCTTTTACCTATTGTGGTATAGTAATTTTATTTTTGGGTGCATCGTCTTCACATATAATTATATAAATAATGTATGCAAAATATTGTAAAACATTTTAAAAGAGTAACGGTGGAGTTTCTTGCCCATTCTTCTCCATACGAAAACTACCTTTTGGAAGGGGCGACTAGAATCAATTTTATTTTAATTTTATTTTTGACGTTCAAAAGTGCCTTTTATGTGCCTATTTGAAATAAATGATTTGACTTTGACTTTGACTTTTAAAAGTATTTTTATTTATTGTTTATTCTTAATACCTTAAGGAACATGATTGAGTTTGTGATTGTGGTTTCTTTGAAAGCACAGATGTAATTGATATCGAAGGAACCAAGTCTGTCATTTTTATATTAAAAAAAATTACACACGGTCAATGTGTGATCCAGTTTTTCATTACTGTGTAAATTAAAACAAACTGGTTCTTTCACCAACAACGTGATTTAAGTTCACGATGAGATTATTACACCCTTGAATGCTAGTGTCAACGCCTTTCTATGGATTGTTTTAATGAGTCACTCGTTTCAGTACAGTACTGTTATTCAAAGTATTACTGACCTGCAAAAGGCTTGTTGAACCCAAAATTGGAACAAAAATAAACATAACGCAATTTCTTTTTCTCTACTACATGTTGGGGCATCCAATAATCACATGTGGTTGGATAAACATTTTTTTATGGCGAGATGTTTGACCAGAAATAGACGATAAATGTTGGGGGCGGCGTTCGACTAGGCGTTATATAAGAAAGTGTACCTAAATGAAAAAAAGGAAGTGGCTTAAAGCTCATTTATTTTTAGAAAAGTGGGTTTCATAATCGCAACTTAAAAGCTATCATAAAACAACAGAATTTTTGTTCACTAGTTAACATTGATATTTAACATTGTTTTCAGTAATGGTGATGATGAGGAACGATGTGGTGTGTGTTGTACTTCACGTCCGCGTGGAAGCTGGAGAGAAAAAAAAAAACAAATTATAACAACTGAAGAATCTACAGTTACATACAGCTGACGGTGTTGCTACACTCACCCGCTGTGATGGTCGCCGTGGTAGTGCACATCCCTGACGGAGCCGTCAGGTTGGTGCAGCGAGTAGTGTCCCTTGACGACGTCACCGTCGCGGTGCTCGTGCTGTGACTTGTGGTCGCCCGTGTGAGAGTCCTCCACCTTGTACTCGAACTCGTACTTAGGGTGAGTCTGCAAACGAACACGAAGGCTTACAATATGTATCGGGTAAATAGGTAAGAATTTCTCTTTCGAAAGTAATCTAATATTGTTACTGACGTAGTAGTCATGATGCCCATGTCCGTGGTGTACTATCTCGTGGTGTCCGTCGTGTCGGTGGATGTACTGGGACGAGTGTCCGTGAGCGGAGACCATCCTAACAGCTACAGATAGCATACAGAGTACCTGAAGGCAAGAAAGTGTTATAAGATTATTACAAAAAGTTGTTATTATTAAAGAACTTTTTTACTTGATTACAAGTTACAATTTGACCCCACGACCACTTGCTCATCTTTTGATTTCTGATTAGAGGGAAGTGGATTCCTGAATATGCTGTGACATATGTAGAAGAGTGATCTTCAACCTCAAGATGGCACACCTTTTTTTACTTCTAAACTTTTCGAGATAAAATAATCGAATAATATAATTAACCATATACCTTAAAGAACATATTGTACTGTTGCTATTGTTGACTTGTTACTAATGTAAAGCTATGTCCAAGAGTGAACTGATACATAACTTCTAAACCTCACGTCTTTTATGTGACTTAAAATATTACATTCAAGGTAGTATTGATTTCACTATAATGATATCAGCTGTTATTGTTAATAGGTGTTGCGTGTTGACAATAAATATTTCGAAAACATTAACTGCGTAGATAATTTTGATTTTGCTCGCATAACAGATAAATAATTATTATGATATCATACCATACTCCTAACGGGGGTTTACCGGAAGACAAGTTCTGAGGTTTATCTCAGAATTCGAGTAGAATTATGTAGTAGTACTATGTTGCTTGTGACATCATACCATTATTACTCATTGAAAACGTGTTATTGAGGTTTTTATTTATAGGGTAAAGATCATGGTCCTAATGGGGGATTAAAAAGAAAATACCAGAAAACTGGATGACAGGGCAAAGCATTAACATTTTTATGACATGAAATAGTCTCACGCGGCATTCCATAGCTTCCCACGGTATACCATTGTCCATTCGTATGTTTCGGATTGGAGCAAAAACTGCTGATCAAATTTGGCACATGGATAGTTAATAACCTGTATTAACACAAGGGTAATTTAAACCCGGTGGTAAGTACGTTCCGGTGGGATATTTTGACAACTACGTGGGCGAAGCCGCGAGCAAAAGTGGTAATGAACGTGAGATCTCCCATCACGTTTGTAAACGGTCACGTTTTTAATATTAGAATGAAAAACAAAGACTATTTTTGGTTTTACCTTTATTTTAGCGTCATAATAATTACAATAACAATATTTCAACAACTCATTAATAACAATTTAATTAGTAATATCACAGAATCAGTAGTGGTGGTGGTGTTCAGGAACAATGTGGTTGGCGTGACCCTCATATTTCACGTTGGCGTTGAATCTATTAACAAACGAAGAGTTCATAAGTACGTTGTACTCAAACATGTAATGTTTTTTTATTTCGACAGTGAATTCAACTCACCCAGTTTTCTTGTCAGCGTGGTACTCCACGATCCTGACGGTGCCATCGGGCTGGTGCAGGCTGTACACGCCCTTCACTACGTCACCGTCGCGCGCCTCGTGCTGAGACTTCTTGTCACCGGTGTGAGGGTCCTCCACTTTGTACGCGAACTCGTACTTAGGATGAGACTGAAAGACATGTAACTGTTAGCAACATCTTATCTATTAATGAGTAGCAACATTCCATTTGGTTGAAATGTTAACATACATAGTACTCGACGTGTTTCTCGGTGGCGTGTCCGTGGTGCTGCTTGATGCTCTGTGATGAGGAGGCGTGACCGTGGTGGTGCTCGTGGTGGTCTTGTGCGGCGACCGCTGCCACTGCGACGGTGATGAGGAGGATCTGTGTTTATTAAAAACAATATTAAAACAAAGATAACTTAAAAAAAAATAAAAAAATGTAACGAACTTTTTGAAAGAAAAACTTACTTTAGTAAACATTTTGTATGCTTAATATTTTGTTGTTTACTGTGTAAATACTAAAGAGAAACTGATAATCTGTAAATGCATGACCCATGCTTTTATACAATTACACTTTATGCACCAAAAAGTGTCGACTTAATGCTATTGACAAGTTTTTTCATTAAAAATAACCAGTTTTTGTACCAGATTTATTGTGATATAATTATTTTGTCGACCTTGGTTAATTATGGCATGTGCTTTTACATTTCTTCACGTTGAAAATGGGACGATCTTTGATAGGTATCACTTTCGACAGCAAAAATGTTGGTTAATGCGTTCTTGACACCCGTAGTTCATACAAACGAATACGTGTTTTGCGAATTTGATCTTTATTAGTTACTAGAATTATCGCGCTGACAGGTGTCAGGAACGCACTCTCTCGACGGCCGGACTGTAATTAAAATGTGGATTTTTACACTTTAATATCATGTTACTCATGTTAAATAGATAGCTTAGAGATCCTATAGAGATAACGTAACAAAATTTTTTATATATATTTTATGTTTTTCCTATAATAAAAGGTGTCAAAGAAAATAGTGTATCAGTCATATGGTCACATTTGGGAGCAGGGAGACATACTAGTAAAGTATACGTATATGGATCACCAGGATGGTTATTACCATCACGATGCTTAAGATCAGACCCTAGATAAATAAGCCGGACCAGAAGGTCCTCTCGCAGCTGACACTAGCAATATTGCTCAAGGCAGTGTTTGAATACTTGATAGTGCAATATTTTATGAGCAGTTGGTAATGTGATGTTTGCATTGTACCAGCATACAGACAACCCGCAGCATACTCAACCTATAATGTGCCCGCTGCTGGGACACAGGCCTTCAATCTGTGAGAGGGTGTGCGCTTTTTTTTTTTTTTGAGTATGGGAAATCATCAAATGACCCCTCCCGCTCTGGGTGGAGCAGAAGGGAGTGTCAGACTCTTAATGACTAAAACCCACCCGTGTTCCTTCCCTAGCCCTTTATGTACCAGGGCAGCCGTAACCCTTTCGGACGATCCCGCTACCCCGGCAGGCTTCGGCCCTGTCGGGCCCCGTCAACTACGATGACATCTCTTTGAGGCGCACGTTGGAACACATACGCGCCGTCCGGCACGGGCCTGGTCCTGATCGGACGGAGAGCTACCCATTGCTCTCCGCCCGCAGGCCCGTGCCTACGGAGGCCGGGAGTCGTCACGCGGCTCCCGACGCCCGGAGCGTCTCCCTCGGCGGCTGAGGCGTGAGGATCTCTCCCTCGCCCATCCCGCCACCTCCTTCGCTAGCATGACTGCTTCGCAGAAGGAGGTGACCGCCTCCCACTCCCTCTCGCCCCGGACCATGGCTTTCACCAGGGCCGGGCGCGAGAGGTCGCCGCCGCTGCCGATCGCCTCTACGAGGACACGGCGGTGCTCTGCCCAAGCGGGGCAGACCTCCACCGTATGCTCCACCGTGTCCTCTGGGCAATCCTCGCAGTGGTGACACCCGGGCGTCTCCTCCCGCCTGATGATGTGCAGGAACCTCCCGAAACATCCGTGTCCGGAGAGGACCTGCGTCAGGCGGTAGGTGAGAGCGCCGTGACGCCTCTCTAGCCACTTCTCAAAGAGGGGTCTTATCGCCGCTATCGTGGCGTGCCCTGCGCTGGGTTGCGATAGTCGCGCCTTCCATTTCACCATGAGATCGCGCCGGAGGTCCGTCCGCTCCGCGCCGCGATTTGCCGCGGGTGCGGAGTTTCCCCCCGACGTAGTGCCTCCGCGCGCCAGTCATACAGGCGCGCGAGGACTATCGCCTCCAGATCCCATGGTGGCAGTCCGGCAAGGAGGCTTGCTGCCTCGCCCGAGATCGTGCGGTACCCCCTTATAAGCCTTACGGCAACCACCTTTTGGGGCGCGTTCAGATAGTGTGCGGCTCGAAGCCGCAGTGAACGCGCCCATACCGGGGCCCCATAAAGGGCCATGGACCGCACGACCCCCGCGTAAAGCCTCCGGCAGGAGGCGTTTGGCCCCCTCAGGTTGGGCAGGAGCCGCTTTAAGGCGGCCCCGGTCCGTTCCAGTTTGGGGGCCAAACGTCGGAAATGCTCGACGAAGTTCCACCGGCTGTCGAGGACGAGACCCAGGTATCTCATCGTCTTCTCGACGCCGATGTGAACCCCTCCTACCATCAGTTGGGATCCCGAAGGTGGCCCGTACCGAGGCCCATGAAAGGACATGGCCTCGGACTTGTGCAATGCCACCTCAAGACCCAACTGCCGGATCCTTTCCACGACTATCGCAACCCCGCGTGTCATCGCGTCGGCCGCCGCCTGATGCGACCTCCCCTGCGCCAGGACCAGCGTGTCGTCAGCGTAGCAAACTATGCTGACGCCATCAGGGAGGTCGGCCCGCAGCACCCAATCGTAACCGATGTCCGACAGGAGCGGCCCCAGAACCGATCCCTGTGGGACACCGCACGACATCTCTCGCCGGTTCCAATTCCCGTCGCGACCGGGGTAGATGACGGCTCTGTCCGTCAAATACGCCCCGACTATTCGACGGAGGTAAGTCGGCACCCGGTGATACCGGAGTGCCTCCCCTATGCAGCTCCAGGGCAGGGTGTTGAACGCGTTGGCGATGTCGAGTGACACCGCCACGACCACCCCACCCCGGGACACCGCGTCCCCCGTCGTGAGGGCTCTCACGCGCATGATGGCGTTCACCGTCGAGCGCCCCTTGCGGAAGCCAAACTGGCACTCCGCAAGATCCGGCCCCGTCCTCACCAGGTGCCCGACGAGGCGGCCCGCAATCACTCTCGCAAAGAGCTTGCCGACCTCGTCGAGCAGCACTATGGGCCGGTATGCGGACGGAGAGTCCGCAGGGCGCCCTGGCTTCTGAATGAGGACCAGCTTCCCCGTCTTCCAACGGAGTGGAAACTGGCCTCTCTCCATGCATGCGCTTAAGAGCGCCTCCAGTCGAGGCCCGAGAGCCCTCGAGGCCAGGACCCAGGCTTTACCCGGCAAGCCGTCGGGTCCCGGGGCGGTATTTTGGGCCTTCAGCCTGCCTACCGCCGCTCTCAGATCTACCCCGGTCACTTCAGGGGTGTCGTCGTCGTCGTCCGCGTGGTCCGCTTCGGGCACTGCAAGCGGCGGAGCCATAGGCGGGGGGGTATGCTCCCCCCGTGAAGGGAACAGAGCGCTCACCACTTCCTCTACCAGCTGGGGTCGGAGACTCTGCGTCAGTGGGGGGGGCCAGGTGCGGAGTTTATTCCGCACCATTCTGTAAGGGCGCCCCCATGGATCTCGGTTCAGAGTCTCCAACATCTCCTCGCGGGCCATATCCTTGGCCCGCTGGACAGCCTCTTGGAGGGCGGTCTTCGCCGCTCTGTACCCCTCGTACAGCTCCACCTCGGTGGCTTCCGCATCCGGAGGGCGGATGCGGAGCCTGCGGTGCCTGGTGTACCGGTGTCGCGCGTCGACGCACGCCTTGCGTAGCGCCCCAACCTCCTGCGACCACCAGTACACCTGACGTCGGGCGCATCCTGGCCGGACTCGGGGCATTGCCACGTCACAAATCTCGGACATGGCCTCCCGGAACCACTCCGCCTCACCGTCAATGTCAGCAGGCCTGTCCGGTGAAAACACCCAGGCCTGCACGATAGAGGCTTCCAGGAGAAGCTCCCGGTCCAGCTGAGGGTGTGTGCTTAATTCACCATGCAGGCCCAGTGGGGATTGGTGAATGTCACATGTTTTTGAATTTTACAGACTCCACGTACTAAGCTAGTATACTGAATGTTTGTAGCACCCGTAGCATGACCAATGTTGAAAAGGAAGTAACGAAATAGGACACATTGTAGAAAGAGTTCTACGACGCGATGACAGAAATGAAAAAGAAATGTCACTTTGTATAGAAGAGATATTATGTCTATTCCTTGTAAAATATAGATAAAAGTGGACATGTTAGGCGTGCAGACATTTACAACAAAACAGTGTCAGTGTTTACATTACAGTGGAACTTCGGAACTTTGTCTATACCACTTGAATGCTGTGGCCTGTCTTTCTAGATTGTTATCATGAATAAGTAACTACTATCAATCTGACGTATGGATAGAACTAATTACTTTAACATTGAACTTGTCGTTTTTGTCATCAAATATAAACTGATAATTGTCAATAATATAGAAACGTGTGGCATCTCTTTCATTTTGGTTTGTAGCACTAGTTTACAAGCTTGTATTGACTATACACTAAAATATTATTATTTTCCTCATTCTTGTTAAGTACTGTGTGACCTATGGATTGGCAGCTACTAATTTGATAGAAGATGATGTAAGCTGTTTTTTTAGAAGTGTGTATGTGAGTGTTTTATTAATATTTACAGCCTGAAGTATTTTGTTATCTGGAATTTGTTAGCCTATCTGGTCTATCTGGCTACGACCTATTAGTAAGTGGCTTCTTGGGCAGTGACATTTTAGTTTTATATTTCTGTGGTATATAATTAAATAAACACGTTCAATCAACGAGCATTTTCCTTCTTTCAGATAAGCAACATAAACCCTTTAGACAGTGAAAAGAGAGTTTATTTTGAAATTTCAGTAAAGTTAATTATAGTCGGAAAAAACACAAACATAACAAAAACAGTCAAAAATATAATAATGAATCAGATCAATGGTACTGATGACCTTTAACGTACTTTTCAAGACACGGAGGGTTCTCGGTATTTAAAGATGGTCACCCATCCACAGACCAACGGCGGCAAGCGTAGCTTAATCTTATCGATCGACCTGTGCGGCTATTATTATTCTCCTTTATTTCATTGAAATACTTATAAATTAAATTTTTAAATATTTTTATAAACAAAATGATATTTTTTTTTTTTTAAATAGTAGCCCACCGGTATCGGGAACAGGGTCCAAGCTACCGGCGGTCAGGGCTCCAGAGAGAAGAACTTCCTGACAATGCGAGCCTTGTCCAGAAGTACCGCTTTCTGAATCAAGCCCTTGATCCAGCTGTCAAACGAGAGCCTCCACAGGTGTTGGTCGAGGCTTTTGGCTATTAACCCATTGGCTGTCACGACTATCGGCACAATGATTGCCGAGTCCACATGCCACATGTATTTATAAATTTATTATATGTGATTATGTACAAGAGACAAATGAAATCATGTTATGGCTATTAAATATATGTATAATACTATAGGGGTTTGGCACTGATAGCCGAAACACAGGCTCTGCGTAGTTCGGCTACAGATGACTACACCACTTAACCTGACCTAAATTAGCCTGTTAAAATATTTTGTAATCTATGTTTAAGTTTCTTTAAATAAACGTTATTATTATTATTTTTACGTCTTTGACATTTCTCGGGACCCTGGGGTCCCGGACCTTTGGAAGGCGTACGAGGGGCCGAAGCCAACTCGCAGAGGCCCGTTAGACGTTTTTAATGAAATACGGCACCAACCGACGATTATCCCTGCTTGCGCAATGCAAGTGCACCCAAGGACAATCCCAGGTTGGTGTAGGACTATTGCAGGATATGGAGACCAGGATATTGGATTATCGGTTTGGATGGCTAAAGTGGACTGGTAACCGAGAACTATGGAAGAATGATGGCCCTTGCCTCATCAATGTTTTATATACACACAGTATATGTATATTGTTCTAAAATACGAATGAAAACGACTGTCAGGAATTCCTATTAGGTACGACTTGACTCAAAACATATTTTGGCGGGTATTGTTTTACCAAAATGGGTCATAAATATAATTATATAGGTATAAATTTAATTATAACCTTTAAGACTTCTTATTTATTTGATAGTGTTTGATAATGGACTCAGTAGTAATGTTTAAAAAAATCCAGGAAGTAACGAAACTACAACCATTTGCTTATAGTGCTGTTTTCTTGACTAATTTGGTTGGCAAAGTAAAATAAAACAAAACTTTAATTGCTAAAGATTCAAGTGATGAGACAAAAGATGGTGAAAAAAATTAAAAGGGTAAAAAGAAATGCAAAATATAGTAAAAACAATTTTATTTCAAACATATTTACAACAACGCAAACATTCAACAATCTTATGATATAACTTTAATTAATAGTAGGTTCGTAATCAGATCAGTGATGATGATGATGTTCAGGAACAATGTGCTTGGCGTGACCTTCCCTCTTAACGTTGGCATTGAATCTGAAATAGAAGAAAACACAGTTTTAAAAATACGTAATTTCAAATTGCTATCCATAGAAAAAAAAATTACAGTTCGATATTAGGAAGGATGAGAAATAAAGGATGCCGGATTGTTCTGATTGCATAACAAACAAACCATCAACAAAACAAATCAAAATGACAACAAGAACATCAACCAAATGTAGATATAACGACTAAGGAGCGCTACACACTTATGTATGTGTAAACATCGGATTGATTTGGCACGACTTGGTACAAGCTGATCTAAACAAGTGTATGGCACTACTAAAATTCAGTATTTAAAGAATTACACTATACATGAGTACCAAAGTGAAATTTTCAAAGGAAACCTAGCTAAGGTATAATGGGTGAAAGTAGGTAAAAGGTGTTGTGGACATACCCGCTCTTCTTGTCAGCGTGGTACTCCACGATCCTAACAGTTCCATCAGCCTCGTGCAGGCTGTACACGCCTTTCACGACGTCACCGTCGCGAGATTCATGCTGAGACTTCTTGTCACCGGTGTGAGGGTCCTCCACTTTGTACTCGAACTCATATTTAGGATGCGACTGCAATAGACGGAACATTTAGATATCGAAGTCTTATAATATAAGTATCCAATATACTTGTAAAATATTCTGAAATTTTCATACATAGTACTCGACGTGTTTCTCGGTGGCTTTACCATGGTGTTGCTTGATGCTTTGTGATGAGAAGGCGTGTTTATGCTCATGTTCAACTTGTGGTTTAGCAACCACCATAGCAATGACTGCAGCAACTAGGAAGATCTGAAAGATAAAACAAATATTTAGATATTTTTGCTGTGCAATCCCAAATTATCTACTTGTATTTCGTATTAGGATTTAGTTGTATTATTATTATTTATTTCAATTTACTTTGGTGTACATGATTATAAATTGTTTACTCTTGAAGTAACAAAAGGCAACTGATAACTTTTGAGGGCAAAATATGTCTTTTTATATCTCCGCAAAATATGTCTGCAAGATTTGAATGAATTTTTCGTAATTGTAAAATTAACCAGTTTTACTCGCTCATATGGTTTGTGACATACTTATGTGTGTTCCTTCCCGCTTTGAGCAACGTTGCCTTACATATTAGGTATAAATTAATAAGAATGTATTGTTTTTTTTTATGTGTAAAGCTACTAATCCTAGGCAAATCGTCTAATGAAGTCTTTTTTTATCAACTAAGGATAAATATAGATGCCATGAAGCGGTTTCTTTTTGTGTACCACACTTGGTGTTCATCTCAGCGAATGTTTGTTTTCAAATCTTGATGTATAAAGTTAGATTTGAATTGATAATGAAACGTAAAAATATTATAAAAACTTTTTCATTAAAATCAAACAACAAACATAAAAAACTAAATAAAAAACAACGTAGACTATGTAGATACTACAGAGAAGTACGTAATTAATGATGATGCTTGTCCGGTACTAAGTGATGGACGCTGTGCTTTACATCTGCGGGGAAACTGAAAAGAAATGAAGACACTGTAAGTGCTGACATAAATATATACAAACGAGTACTGTAAGTAAATTGTAGAATGAAGCTTGTGATAACAGGGTTTTAGTCAGAAAACATCGTAAGGCTATCAAGAAAGTAGGAAACTGAGGACTCGCTTCCTACTACGGTGGCGAAACAGAGTTTTCAGATCGATTTATATATTCATGTACACACAATACAATTATACAGAAAAATACATAAATATAGAAGATATATTCAATAGTGGGTATAAATAGAAGTTGAAATACTGATGATGATGATGATAATGAAGAAGAAGAAAAAAAGAAAATTAAGTTACGTATCGTGGTAGTACTACTACCTACTTACAGAAGTAAATCGTGTATCATTTAGATAACCTCTTTCACAAAGATACTAGTTCTTGCTAGACCAAATCGATACCTACCAAACTGTTACTGCCACTGTTTGCAAAGCAAGACAATAATTATAATAGTGATAATACATTCTCACCCAGTTTTCTTATCAGCATGGTAGTGAATATGCCTGGTGGAGCCTTCAGGTTCATGCAGAGACTACTCTCTCTTGACGCTGTCACCGTCGCGGTGCTCGTGGTGGGATTTGTGATCACCAGTGTGGTGGCTCTTTACTTCATACTCGAACTTGTACTTGGGATGCGTCTGGAAGTTTTAAGTGTTATAATTAGTTTTATTAATTAATTATGTTGGATGGAAAACAAGCAGTTGAAGAGTAAGTGATAATTTTCGCCTATGAACATTTGTCATATCAGAGGTACTGCTGGTACGTTTTCAAAGCTGCAACGTCTCAAGAGGCGTTACAGCATTCTGTTCTAATTACATCTGCACCCAAACTAAACCTATAATGTCTCGTGAGGCCAACTCCTTCAAACCGGAACACTGCAACGCGGCCGATTAGCAGACGAAGGTAAAAGTGCTCTCCTGAACGAGCTCTTTCACAAAGAAGTTTTCTACTACTACAGTATTAGTATTAGGATGTAACTAACATAATAGTTGACGTGGTGATGATGGTGGTTCGTCTTTTATTTCCACTTTCACAGGATGATCGTCGTGTTTGGATATGTGTATTGAAGAGTGACCATCATGAGCTGTCACAACTGCCACCATTGCTATCATTGCTAATATGCACACCTGTAGCACAAATAAAAATTATTGAGATATTTTTTTATTGTTGAATGGTCCTGCTTTTGACCTCGATCACGCCTGATGAAAACCGATGGATGAGGTCTATGATAGAACGAGCGTGCCCAGAAGATGCCTGTTCACACTTGCTGGCAGATTAGACGGGTTAAATGAAGAAGGGAACACAGACACTGGCAGAGCGTTCAACACTTTGGCTGTGCGCATAATAAATGCGGAGGAGAAGCGCTGCGTATGGTGGTCAACCAAGAGTGGTCGATTTTATTAAATTGCACAGTCACTGGTTGAATTTAAAAAAAATTTACCTTTGAAATCATTTTTATTTTTAGTATTTTTGTGCTAATCCCACCAAAGTCTGTTGTTGCAGTTGTGTTCTGATAAATACTCACAAAATTCCAACTTTTATATTCAAAACAAAGCTATTATTGTTGCAAAAAATTTACTCTAAATTTTTATATGACGACAGTATGTGCAACGTTTGAATATTGTGCAATATTTTTTAATATTTCGTAAAATCACATTCACACGCATGCATACTGCGTATGCACAAGCACGTTACGATTTACGATCGTTACAGGGAAACACGAGTATACAATTATTTCAAAATTAACGGAGAACTACATAAATGATAATGTAATACTGATAAAAAAGTTCATAATGAATCTTATCTTGAAAATCGTTATACAAACCTACTAAGATATTGTTTTTGATAATAATATACATAAATGTGTAGTACAATTATCTAAAATCAACGCAAGTAAGTATATAATTTGTCATGTAGACGGTATCTTTTTTCTCTTTGGTTTTGTTTAGGAATATCCACCAACGATATAGTTGTTGTAATCTTTTACGATACGTCAAGAATATAAATTATGAAAAACAAGCTTGAATAGAATCATATATTTTTTATAATTTACCAATTGAAATAATCAACTTTCAGGATTAAATTTTTATTACGGCGCTACGGTGGCTACGGCGGCGGCGGCGTGGCGTAGCCATCAGCGATGCGCAACCTATCCCGCAATCTTTGAAGACTTATAATAAGGTCTTCAACCAGTGCGTCCTGCCCGTTATGACATAGTTACGGTGCCGAAACGTGGACACTGATAGTCGGGCTGGTTCACAAATTCAAAGTGTGCTATGGAGCCGGCTATGCTTGGAGTTTCTTTGAAATTAATCGGAACAGAACCGGAGTTACTGCCTTACCGCTTATCAGTCGTTCCTTTTGATGGATAGTTAGGTTATGGCACGTCCCTGCCAGAAAAACAAATTGTTAAGCAAATAGACAGCCTACATTAATTTTCCGTGTTATAGTTATTTCATACAAGTCCTAATAATTACAGTATTATAGTGACTTTAAGTTGGCAGTCAATCTGGTTCCAATTAATTTACCTGACTTTAAATTAGGCATTAAATTTTATGAGTTCCGCAGTTGCACTTTATTCAACCAAATAAATACTTGTTCAATGTACTAAATACATAATTCACAGTGCCTATCGAGGTGTAGGTATCGTCGATAGTTCGGCTAGTGACCGCCATACTTAGATTGGTTTTCTAATAAACAAGATTTTTATATTTTATTGCGGTATTCAGATAAAAAATCTTATAATATCTCGACACTACTCTTTTACTAAAAAAACTAGATTACTCTATGGTGTTTTAAATTGGATTAAAAACTCAACATTTGTGTGATCTCCAAAATCTGTTTGATTTTATGATAGTCAGGCAATTTTAAACAAGTTGTTGATAGTTTTTGGATACCCAGTAAAATGAATGATAAAGTTAACAGAATATAGTAAGTATATGAAACTGTTACATATCAAAGGGGGAAATAAAAGACGAGTGTGAAGTCATAAACCTCGCCTGCCGCTCGGTTTAAAATAATAACAACGAGTGTTTTCACTACAGCAGTTCCGTGTATGTGTTATAAACTTAGAGCATATAAAAAAATAACTGTTTAACTTTATTAGAGTTGCACAATTGCACATGGATGTCATTAAGTTATTTTATCTACTGTCACCTTAAAATTATTGAAATGAAAAATAGTTTTTTTTTATTACATAATAAGAACTTTTCGATGAGAGTACCTATGTAAAATAACTTTTTAGTTTTATTAGGGCTGATTTTTCAATCATCTGATAACTTTATTAGAGGAATAATTTTGAAAATTTGACAGTTCTTCCATACAAAAACTGTCAAACGTCAATTTTATTCCTCGAATAAAAGTTATCTGGCCATGGAAAAATTTGCCCTTAGAGTTATATGTGGATAAGTTACTACTTTTGATTTTAAAATTAGAATTTAATGATATGAGGCTAACGAAACTATTTTTTGGTTTTAGAAGATTCATTATGGTTGCATTGTATGAAGTTTTCGAAGCTAATGCCTTTTAATGGGTCAGTGTTCTGGCTGCGGGGAAAAATAATTCAAGCATTTATTTATTTTTCAAAAATTTATTTGCAACACTGCCATGACTGGTTCCTTACACACTACGTTAACAAAGCTTCAGTAATAAATTCCTCAATGGTGATGATGATGAGGCACAATATGGTCTACGTGCACTTTGTAGCCGCTCTTGGAGTTGTGACCATCGCGGTGCTCATGCTGCTCCTTGTGGTCACCGGTGTGCTTGTCGTCCACCTTGTACTCGAACTCGTACTTGGGATGAGTCTGGAAGAAAACATCGACTTTAAGAGTCTAATATTTCTTTAAAAATTAGGGTTCTTTTTATCGTTTATTCAAAGAAATAACACAAATCTCCTGCCAAACTGCGGTTCAGTTTGTCGGTAGATATTCTAATGGAGATGTTAATGTAAGTGGTGCGTTTCGATAGGTCTGCTATGTTAAGCTGCATGCTACGTTCAGTCCGTTGACTAGATATCGAGACCACGCATATAAAGTTAAATTTTTGGTAGCATGGACTCGCTGGATTTCATTCAACTACCGTTTCTAACTTCAGTGCCTTACTACCTACTATATTTTTATATTAATCCTGGAACTGTTAATCTTTTTGAACTGACTTATTTAACTAAACTTATAAGTGAAACTTACATAGTAGTCAACGTGGTGATGTCCGTGATGGTCTTTGTATTCCACCTTTTGGTGGTGACCATCATGTCTGTGGATGTGCTGCGATGAGTAGCCGTGTTCCGCTGTCACTGCTGCCACCACCACCAAGACTAAGATGCACATAACCTGGAACGAGAAAAAATTATTACACTACAATGATAAGGCGGCAAATATCAGTCAGTGGGCCGGAATCAGCAGGTAGACCAACTTTGATGATAGTTGCGAGATTCAGTTGCACTTTTATAGGGATAAAGAAGAAAGCAGGATAACAATAATTTAATGATAAGGAGGCCGCCAAAGACCATAGACGCCATTAGAAAAAAAAAACAAAAATTAATAGTTGTAGTATGTTTTTTTGAGGTAGGTATGTAAACAATGTCATAACAATATGCTGGATGAGAGTTACCGACAATCGAGTTGAATGGCGTGCAACAGGAGAGGCCTATGTCCAGCAGTGGACTGCTGTAGGCTGACGATGATGTAAACAATGCTTTTTTGAAATAAAATCTTTTTACCTTGAACGACATTTTACGTAGTAGATTGGGGACGGAGTTGTTGGTGGCTAATGGTATGTACTAAGCTCACAGATGAACTGATACATAGTGAGAAAAAACAGTTGCTTTTATATTGAAAACAAAACAATCAAGGTAACATTGGTTTCACTTTGAATGGTCGGTACTAAAAATTAATTACGATATTATAATATGGATTGTTTCGTAAAAGTGTACTTTTACGTTACACCTACACTAATTGCTCAAGTGACAACGGAAATGCATAACAATATTATATGTGCACTGTACAGCTGCAATTCCAATTGAGTCATTTTTTATATATAATAATTTTGTACGTCAATACAAATTGTTTGCTATGTATAGATGCCAGCACATCAGCTGTTGTAACCATTAAGTTCAATGTTGTAGCGGTATCTACAACGCCACATGCGAACAACGCGTCAAACTGACGTCACGCAAATCCTGCATCTCGCAAGCAGGGTTTACCGCGCAATTAGCATAGATACAATTTCCCAACATCAATCGTTGGGCAATTGCCCGCCAGAAACAACGCCCGTCTGGTCGGAGGATCCTCCCTTTTCTATAGAGTATGAGTGAACTTTACACCCTGTTCCTCATACCTCTATAATGTTGATTAGGAAAATGTGACAGTTTCGGGTAGTTTGATGTACTGGCGTCTATACCATAAATAGTAATATAAAACCTTGTTAATGCTTATCACAAGTGGAGATGGTGGGGCTCCAATCTGTGAGTTTAGCGAAGATGATCAGACTGTCAAGACATCCAAATATGCATTTTAATATAGAGCTCTGGCCCCCCAAAGGATCTTTCCGCCGTGACACCTGCACCCATTTTATGACCACCATAGTACCAGAAGACCCGAAAGACGAAATGAGCCAAAAGGGTACCTATGTCTTTTCTTCATAGCATAGGTATACACGTGGTCACGGTACGCATACTTACTGACATCGTCACATCATTTTGATTAAGATATTTAGTATACACATACCTAGTATCTCTGTTACCCCACCAACTAACCCAAGTATATGCCTATTGTTTGGCTTTGGTTCTCGCGAATAGTGTTGCGCTGTCAATCAGAATTTGTGGCCACTGGCTTTTTTTTTCAGGATGGGAAATCATCAAATGACCCCTCCCGCTCTGGGTGGAGCGGAAGGGAGTGTCAGACTCTTACTGACTAAAACCCACCCGTGTTCCTTCCTTAGCCCTTTATGTTCCAGGGCAGCGGTAACCCTTTCGGACGATCCCACTGGCTTACTAGCAATTGCTATTGTTTTAGCTTTTTCGTGTAAGTAGCATATAATGTTCCCACTGCTGGGACACAACCCTCCTTTTGGTGAGAGGGAGTGGGCCGTAATCTATCTCGAAGGCCCAGTGCGGGTTCGTAAATGTCACATGTCTTCGAATTTTTGGTTCTAGGACATGCCGGTTTCCTCACGATGTATTCCTTCACGGTTTTGAGAGCAGTGGTGATGAAATTATTTACACAAAGTAAAGCACCTACCGGGGTTCGAACCCACGACTTACGACTCGTAAGTCGGGGCCGTTATCATTGAGCCACCACTGCTTCATTTTCGTGTCCCTACAGAAAAACATTTTCTATATATCTAGTATTTATTATTTGCAACCAACCACGGACGATGGATCGTGATCTTGCTCCCATGCACTTCACATAGTAGATCGGCCTAAACACCTGAACGGTGCATTAGACCTTTATCATAGAACTTGTTTTATTTAACGTTGCCCCACACTAGGAATTTCTCCTGTATCGTGGGTGCGTTTACAAACATTTAAACTCACATACACAAACAGCCAGACCCGGAACAACTACTTGGGTCATACAAGTATTTGTTCCGTGCGGGAATCGAACCGCGACACGCAGCGCAGCAGTCAATCGCTCAACCACTGCGCCAACCGTGCCGTCAATAGTCGTTATAGAAGGGTAGACAATTTCGAAAGAGATACCTACCATGGCCCCTGGCACACGCAACAGAAGGAACACGGGTGGGTTTTAGTCAGTAAAAGTCTAACACGCGCTCCCACTCCGCCCAGAGCGGGAGAAGTCATATGATGATTACCCACCCAAAAAAAAGGGTAGACAATTTAATGGCAAGTCCGAACCTATACAGGTAATTAATAAAAAGTAAAAAAAATGTTAGTTACGGCTTTTCACCGTATAAAATCTATACTCATTATTATTTTGTTATATTAGTTCGATTTCATCATAAGGAAAGTACGTTATGTTTTACAAGCTCTTTTGATACCTGCATACCAAAGGGAGTGTCAATTTCGAACACACTTTTAGTAGTTACGTAATTGTAGTATAATTATTGTATTTACTTACAATAATACATACAATGGTTCGTGTCGAAGTGATAAGCATTTCTTCACCATTATTGCGCCATAAAAAAACCTTGTTGTACTCCGAAAGGGCTGCCAGCGCAGGCAGAGACGCCAGCACATCAGCTACTACAATCTGTCAAATTTATTTAATAGATTTTCAACGTTATAACTAAAGCATTAAGGTTCAAGGTTGAATGGAAAAATTTGACAGTTTTGGGTAGCTTGACCTGCTGGTGTCTGTACGTAGTAACTGAGGCCAAGCGCTGTTCATAGCTTGTTCTAACTTATCGTTGTCATTAATATTATTCACTTCGTTATCTATATATATCTATATTATACTAATAATAAAGCTGAAGAGATTGTTTGTTTGTTTAAACGCGCTAATCTCCGGAACTACCAGTCCGGTTTGAAAAAATATTTTTGCATTTGATAGCCCAATGATTGAGGAAGGCTATAGGCTTAGGATTTAACATCCCGCTAGGACTCTCAGAAATCGAGCAAGAGGAAAAACTCCAGAAGCAAAGCTAAGCTAACTGCACCAAGGATAGGTACTGTCGCAAAGAGATTTAAGATAGGTACTAAAATAATATATTTAAATGTATTTGTTTGGTATATTCTGTGGGAAAAGATAAGGATTTTGCAAGAAAATACTGAATATCTATTAAAAAAATTATATTTATTTTTACAGATTTAAATAATCACTGTTATAATAAGCAACTATAGGAAAATATACAAAGGTGGTAATCCGGTCAATTAAATTAAAATAAATTATTTTATAGGTATTAATAATGATGGTGATGGTCAGGAACAATGTGGTCCACGTGCACCGAGTAGTCAGTCTTAGTGTGGTCACCGTCGCGATGCTCGTGGTGGTACTTGTGGTCACCGGTGTGATGGTCGTCAACCTTGTACTCGAACTCGTACTTGGGGTGTGCCTGGAAGATAACATCACTTTAGTATTTCTTTGAGAATTCGTGATTTTATAGTGGCTGCGTAATATTTAAATATATTTAACCTTGGTCATGTAGATAGTCTTGGAATGGTTGACCATTTTTTGCATGGCTATTATTACCCTTTTGTGCATCGGAGATCAGCCAGTTCCAAAAGTATTAACCATAGTATATACATAGTTCAGTAACTCTATTCAGGTAGTTTAAAAACAGTCGTACATACTCATAATATTGATACTCGGCGATATGTATTTAGTCGAAAAGCCAACCTTTAGATGGGGTAACTAGGCGGATGTGGGACAAGGGATTAAAAAAGACTTTTGACTAACATGGTAGTCGATATGGTGTTCATGGTGTCCGTGGTGGTGGTCATCGTATCCGTGGTGATGGTCATCGTGTCCGTGGTGGTGGTGATCATGTCCGTGATGATGGTCATCGTGTCCAAAGTGGTAGTCGTCGTGTCCAAAGTGATGATCGTCGTGTCCGTGGTGGTGGTCATCATGTCCGTGATAGTGGTCGTCGTGTCCGTGGTGATGGTCGTCATGCCCGTGATCGTGCACAAGGTGATGGTGACCGTCGTGCTTGTCGATGTACTGTGATGAGTAAGCGAGCTTGGCTGATGCAGCTGCTATCATAGCTAATGCGATCAAAACCTGGAACAGATAATAACATATTGGAAGAATCTATTGACTCCGATAGTCATTGTACAAAAAATATTGTTAGAACAATCTCTATGCACATTTAAATTCTTCACGAAATACGATATTTCCATAGGTACAGTGTACAATGGGCGGTAAAGCATGATGAAAATATGCTGTTCTTCTCGAACACCCATACGATAAAAGAAGGACGATAGGTAGGTAGGTAGGCATAGTCACCTCTGAGATAAGAATAAAATAATACCTTGAGAGACATTTTGAATTATTTGTTCAACTGGTGTCGGTAGGTTGAAGGGACTGAGTTTGTTAGTTGACTGGATGTATCACCAAACAAATTCGTGGCTTTATATATTAAAAACTAAAGTAATCAAGGTACAACAAACCTTGATTGCTGTAGTTTCACATTTTGAATATTTGGCAGTTAACATTATTTACAATAATTTGATTGTTTTATGTTTGTGTTGATTTCGTAAAAATGCATTGATATATCAGTGCTGGTACACTACTCAATCTGTTGGCCAACACAAAACGGAAACGCTCCTTGTACGTAGTTATTGAATATCATTGTATTTAATTTAATTAGGTTTTAAAAATAAGGGATTTCATGCCTCTTTATAGGTTCCACTTGCAATAATCACCTGGTTTATTAAGATGTTTTTTATTTGACATTTGAAGTGAATTTTATAACGTCAATTTTCGTCTATGAGTGTTCAAGTACAATTTAATACCTAATGTTATTCAAACAATAATGCCTGAAAGAAGTGGTGAGATAGAAACTTCTATGTACGTGTGGGTATGGGTGTGTTATTATTTTGCCTTTAGTGAGTGAGTGCGCAAGAACTTCACCTGAACAGGGTTTGTTTACACTTCCATCAGATATTTTTGAAATAGACATTACCTATTTTTTAAAGCACACATTACTTATCAGGTTTTTTCATGGAATATACCTACGGGAGGTATTATTGATGACTGACGGCCTTATCCACGGATATAACCTTATCCATAAAACTTTTCCAAAGGGGACGCCGCGCCGTTTGAATGTGGTATGGAAAATTCATCGTTAACTCTTGTTTCTTTACAAAAATCCGTTTTCCAGTAACTGTACGTATAATGCGGTGAGTGGACAGCTGGCAGTCGCATCTGGTACCAGCCGTATTATAATATATTAATGCCATCACGATTCCAACGCGCGAGAGAGACGGAGCTCTACCACCACCATCCCTTTGTCAGACTGTAATCATGATGGCATTAATACTTAATACGGCCGTACGGTCCCGACTTACGAGTGGGTTCGAACCCAGCCAGGCGCTTTACTTTGTGTGAATAATTTCATCACCACTGCTCTCAAAACGGTGAAGGAAAACATCGAAAGGAAACCGACATGTCCTAGAACCAAAAATTCATAGACATATGACATCTACCAACCTGCACTGGGCCTGGTAGATTACAGCCCACTCCCTCTCGAAGAAAGGAGGCCTATATCCCAGCAGTGGGAACATTATAGGCTGATTATGGTTATGCTTACGTAGATGTATTGAGAACAAGGCTAGTGAAATAATGATGATAGGTTTTAGAGAACTCCACGCGTAGTTCTGATAAAAACTTGCAGTATTGAACTACGTATTGAGTAGCGTGCCACGCTATATCATTGCACAATAATAATGGCCCCTTTACATGGCATGACTTATGCGATCAGTATATATTGTTTTTACGTGTTCTTAGGGACGTTACATCATAATATTTAGATATTTGATAAGTGCTAAATATCGGCTAGAAACACGTGTAACTTTGCGCTAAAGTTAAATATTTATATTCCAGAATTAATAAAATACTTCTTCATAGCTTGTCGATTGCAATAGTGTCAGCATAGAAACGTGCAGGTATTAAGATTATGATTTCTTCGTTTGAAACATAACATCACGCCTGTATTCCTCGAATAATTAGGCAGATGTATACCTATAGTACACCCAAATTTCGCCAGTTATGTCTGTCCCATGTAATAGCACTTAGACATAACTGGCATTAGAACAAAAACGAACGGAGAACTAATTAAACTTAAAAATCACGAATTTAACTGTTTTCTGAATCGAGTCACTAAAGGTTTGTTTTACTCTTCGTAGAACATAATAAACAAGTAACTAGAAAATAATATTATTGTTTCTTATGATCTCTTCATGTCCAGTAGGAAATGACGGGACGAACTCGATTTTTCTCATAAGTATTACAACAAACAGCAGTAAATAGGTACAAGTAGAAGGAGGGAAAGGAGGCCTTTGCCCTGCAGTGGGACACAAACGGCTCCAAATCACCACTTTCAAAACGGTGAAGGAGAAGATCGTGAGGAAACCGGCATGTCCTAGAAAGAAAGAAAACATTTTGCACAGGGCCCGCGTGGTAGATTACAGCCGTCGCCCGTGCTTCCTCTCACCGACACGAGGCCACAGGGGTATTTCGGGGCCTATAAACCCATTAGCTATGGCACACAAATATAAAATTCTTTTGTATTCGAAATCTATTGCGATGTTTTAAAAGCAGTTTAGAATTTTGGCTAAGAATAAATATATAGGTAAGCATTTGTGAAGCAAAGCACTAAACTTTTTTCTTGACATGTTTACGTGTCCTTATCAATATTTCGAGCATCCATTTTAGTAAGTATGGTTTTAGAAGACAGTTTTTTTATTCGCTTGTTTGGTTTTTAAATTTTCTATACGAGCAGCGAGAATAAGAAATAAATAGTCTCAATTTGAATTAAGATTTATTTACACATGAAAAATAACAAAACATAATTATATAAAGAAGTAACAACATTTGGTAACTCAGTGATGATGATGATGATGAACGATGTGGTGGACGCTGTGCTTTACATCCGCGTGGAAACTGAAAAGACAAAAAAAATGTTTTAAGACAGAAAGTAGAATCTAGATGTACATCTTACAGTTAAACCACAGACTACCTTTTTTTGAAGTGAAAAGTTCTTTAGCGGCGTTGTGCACTTTTTTTGTGATGGGTAAAAAATGTTAAAATCGTGTCAGGACACGTGACCTGATCAAAAATTCGTAAGACGGAGCCCGTGTCAGGACACGTGACCTGATCGAAAATTCGTAAGACGGAGGGAGAGTAAACCCTATTCCAAAAAATCAAAAATGCACAACGTTAATATTCAAGTTTTCACTTCTGCCGGCACTCCCGGAGTGTAACGTTTTTTTTTGTTTTCGGGGTAGAAATCCTCATGGATGCCCTGGGGAGGGCAGAGGGGTCTGTCAGACTTTTACTGACAAAAGGTGCAAATGCGACTTTCGCTGCCCCGGACTGGTGATGGCGCGCTATGCGGGCCACATCCCGTAGGGGGAGTGAGGTGTTAAACTCCCCCGTTACCTCTTAGAGTGGTGCGCGTGGAACAATACGTGCCGCAAGCTCGGGTTCTGGAATGGGGGGTGACGGATGTCCCGAGTCCATCACCCAACCACAGTCTACGTAGATTAACCCCCCACAGTCGGTCAACAAGAACGTCTTCGTATAGCAATCGTGTAAGGGTTGCGAAGGGGACGGGGAGAACTCTCCTCATAAATTATGCCGTTGTTCAAGTCCTTTCAAATGGTAACTTCATCATCATTATCTAACCGATAACCCAAACTGATGACGACTTATCCCAAATGGAAACTACACTGTGGTGAAAAGTAGTGTTGTAAGAAGCCTACCCGGAATGTTTGTCAGCATGGTAGTGAACGTGTCTGACGGAGCCATCAGGTTCATGCAAAGAGTACTCTCCCTTTACGCTGTCACCATCGCGGTGCTCGTGCTGTTCCTTGTGGTCTTTGGTGTGAGGGTCCTTCACCTCATACTTGAACTCGTATTTAGGATGCGTCTGGAAGTAAATATATGGTTAGGTAGTGTTTTGATTTCAACACTTCAACTTCAACACGATTTTGTGTTTTATTTTTTCGGGCGGCAAACTAGCTGGCAGTTGACCTGATGGTAAGCAGCCACTGCCATGTATTGATATTTGCAATACCAAGCATGGTAGGTGCGTTACCGACTCAGAGTAAAAGTAGTTTTTCATGTGCCTGGAATTACAGCGGTACCCATTCCGTTCAGATGGGAATACAGTAAAACTACTTGGTTGTAAAAATATGTGTGGTAGTAGTACTTCCCCGGTTCTTTCCTTCACGAAACTGTTTTATATCTAATATTATAAGTATGTATTTACATAGTAATCGTAGTGATGATGTCCGTGATGATCTTTGAACTCCACTTTGTGATGATGACCGTCGTGTTTGTGGATGTGCTGCGAGGAGTGAGCGTGTTCTGCTGTCACTGCTGCTAGAGCACACATGGCTAGCACCAACACCTGCAAATTTTAAAATAGAATAAAATACTTTTAAATAATTGTCCCTATGCAAAAGAAGTTACTTAAAAATATCCTGTCATGCTATTTATCGTTATCGGATCTGTTACTTTTGAGTCAAAATATATAAAATCTAATAAAAACTCTTCTATGAAGCTATTCTGGGCGATTTCAAAATGCTGCAAAGGCTGTAATATCTAAGGTACCTTAGAAACCATATTGTATTAATCTGATGTAGGTACGTAAGATAAAAGGTGTTTGACTAAACTGATACATAGTTTAAAAAAATCGAGGCTTTTATAGTGAAAAGTAAAGCTACCAAGGTAATAACGATTTCACTTTGAATTTCTGGCACTAAAAACGTTTGCGACAGTTCGACATGCACAATAATATTAATAATCGAATAATGTCGCAAAAATGCACACTTACGATAATTTTTTGAATTGAAGTAGGTACTTATATAAAAGACGGCAGAATCTTTGATTTCGTTATTAAGTACGTACTTAACATTACTTTTGTGTTGTATAAAAACAATGAAGTATTTGCACTGAATTAATCAACAAGTGCTATAAATAGAAAATGGATGTCTGGTGAAGAAAAGGGCCCTATTTAACAGACCTTACAATGCGACATATTTGTCAAAAACTACATAATTAACACATTTTCCCGACATTTATGATGTTTAATAAAGCAGAAAATGTATGGAAAAAGCTTGTGAAATTGTCGGAATTTCAGATTGTGCCTGTCAGGGACCGCCTGTTTTAAATAGGCTCCCGTAAAGTGAGTAAAATAAACCAAAAACGCAGAAAGCGATAAGGCCATTGTATATTTTGTAGTGTTTGATGTATTTTTTATGTTATGTATTTTTGTGGTGTACACAATAAAGTATATACAGAAAATTTGGTTATATCAATAGGTGTGTTAAAGTATTAGGTAGCCAATGGAATAGCTATGAAAGCCACTCAATTAGAGAATTTAGAGATGAGTGATATTTGGTGACGAATTCTGGGAAATTTTCAAAAACACATGAAAATCGGTTTTTCTCGGATTCCTTGAATTTTTGCCTAGGCTTTATGGGGTGCTTAATTGTTGCAAATGGGTCACACTATCACGCCCTGGAAGGAACACGTCGAGTTTCCCTGACACCTGTATAAAAAAAAAAAAAATTATTTCACGTGAGTCTGGGATAACAACTAAATAGTTATCTATAATGATTTTTTTATGTAAGCATTGTGAATCCCATGGATATTATGAAATCGGCATCTATTTGACTATCTGAGTAAATTCTTCTCGCAGTTGAGTCTTTAATTCTGGTCAAAAATTTATAGATAAATATGGAATCATCGATACGACGAAGAAGAACTTCGGTCAAAGGTATGGCTTGTTGAATCCTTCGCTGTAGTGTCTGTCGAAGTTTCTGTCATACACTCCGTGATTCCCAGCAATTCGCTCTTAAAAATATGAGGATGTAATTTTTCTCCTGTGGGTGAATTTGTAGCTGGATGTAGTTAATACAATACTTATTTTGATTGAGCGACTAATAATGTTGATATTAATGTTCTACTTACTAAAAATCTATAATTCATTCATTCATAGACAGACACGCACAACTGGATCTATATCTATCTCTATGTATATGTCACCGAAAGATAACATATTCTTCAGGTCCAAGATTGGTTTACGGTAAATAATTTAGTACTTAATGAAAAAACAACAAAATGCATTAGATTTAAATTACCTAATGTTAGAAGTAGCGAATGTGACATCGTATTGAATGGCCAAAGATTAGAATTTGTTAATCAGACAGTTTTCCTAGGAATCACGCTAGACGAGAAATTACAATGGGGACCTCATATAACATCTATTGCGGGGCGGCTAAGATCGGCCGCATATGCTGTTAGAAAGATAAGACAATTAACAGACGAAGAAACCGCGCGCTTGGTCTATTTTAGTTACTTCCACAGTATTATGTCATATGGCATTTTACTGTGGGGTCGGGCTACTGACATTGAATCCATTTTTATTTTGCAAAAGAGATCTGTCAGAGCCATTTACAATCTACGTCGCCGCGAATCTCTTAGGGAACTATTTAAAAGGGTTAATATTATGACGGTACCTTGCCAATTCATTTATGAAAATATTATGTATGTAAGAAAAAATCAACATCTTTTTAATAAAATAAGTGATAGACATAATTTTAATACTAGAAATAAAGATAAATTAGATCAACCTTTTTTCAGATTATCTAAAGTACATACATCTTTTATGGGGTGCTGTGTTAAATGTTACAACAAAATACCTTGTGAAATATTGCAATTAAATGAAAGAAAATTTAAAACTTATATTAAAATTACACTTTGTAAGCAAGGATATTACAAATTAGAGGATTATATCCAAGATAAGAATGCTTGGAAACATGCTGGTCTTGCTCCATAGGACAATCTCTAGAGTCTAGACAAAATCAAACTGGTTGCTAATGTAATTGTATAATTTATTCTTTTTTTTTTCTTTGACATTGATTTACATTCTGTAATTACTTGGGGTCACACCCGGACTTATTACTCCTTATTTATTTATGAAAATCGTCTATGTTTGGAATGTTTGTGAATATGTGAGCACCATGTATCTATCACATAGTTGATCATGGTTGATGTCATGGTTACATTTATCCATTTTAATTCTTTTACCTATTGTGGTATAGTAATTTTATTTTTGGGTGCATCGTCTTCACATATAATTATATAAATAATGTATGCAATATATTGTAAAACATTTTAAAAGAGTAACGGTGGAGTTTCTTGCCCATTCTTCTCCATACGAAAACTACCTTTTTGAAGAGGCGACTAGAATCAATTTTATTTTAATTTTATTTTTGACGTTCAAAAGTGCCTTTTATGTGCCTATTTGAAAAACAAGATCCGCAAGTTTATAAATGTTCGTAGGATTCTAAACGAGAGATAAATTGTATTATTTTACGCCCACATTTTCTCGTGGTAAATTTATAAACTGACGGATATCCATTCGTAAGATTCTAAACGGTTCGACCAATCACAGAAGAGCTTTTAATTTACGCTTTTTTAAAATACGGCAAATAACACACTGCTCTTTGATTGGTCGATGTTGACAGTGGCAATGCTTGTGTCCATAGACTTAGGTACAATCAGACTTGTCAAAAGGTCGTTTATTATGGGTCTAGTTTAGTAACCTTAGCAAAATAAAACTATTTTCACAGTTCCAACACAGTTACAACATTAAAAACTTTACAAAAACACACGAGCAACCGGTTCGTTTATGTTCCGTGGCGAACAATGGCGGTGGAGAGGAAACAGAAGGAACACGTGACTTATTCAACCAATCAGAGCGCACATGGCGTTTGGTTATTGCTTACTTATTATTTTACGCGTGAGTTCGGTAAGTTTATCAATTTGCGAAAATGTGGGCGTAAAATAATACAATTTATCTCTCGTTTAGAATCCTACGAAAGTTTATAAATTTCCTAGAAAATTTATAAGTTTGCGGTTCTTGTTATTGCCCGGTTACATATATATGAAGCATGTTGCGCAAAAGAGTTCCATAAATATATAAAATGACCACTAAGGAAGCATTTTTAAAAATGTATTCTAAGTAAATAGGATCCCCTATTTAGGATAAAAGAGAATGACCAAAAGTCGCACCAAAAAGTCTCACGCATCAAGATCAAAATATTATAGTAATTATTTTCATAATTTTTTAAGCGTCGGGGATTTGATTTTTGAACAGGGAATTTAATTTAAAGTCAATAAGTGTTGATATTGTTTTATTCCCGTTACATGACGTTCCGTTGCAAATGATATGGTTAACACAACCTTGAATTTTGAAAGTGTCACGATTTTCAAAAAACACGTAAAAAAATTATACTTTTCAGATTCTACATTAATTAAAAATAACTAGAATATAATAGAATAGAATTATTATTTCAACGATTATGATTTTTTACAGCAATAATGGCCGTTCGTGTATGACATGTCAAGTAAAATAAAGTAACTAGCTTTTAGGTTATTTCAATTTTTTGAAAATCTCCGAAACCCGGGTTTTGTTTACATAAATAACTTTTTTAGGAGTTAATATGATAAGTGTAATCTACAAAAAAACAAAGTTTGACTTTGATGCAGCATGGTACGGGATTCATGAGCATTGTCCTTTTCAATAATCCTTCCTTAGAAAGTTTGTATGGAAGTTTGTAATTTATGCCGATTGGAAATTCCATCGGGCACATGGCCTGTATAGAGATGAGATCCTTTGGTAGAGTTTATAACTTCGAAATAATTATGTCTGACACCTGGGAACAATAAATTTTGATTTACCTTTGTTTGTATGTTGTGAATTATAGCCATACATTATTGTATTGGCTGCAACAACCGCAATTTGACTCACAGCGAGCAGTTTTTATTGTTCAAATTCAACTAAGGGTTGATTTTTCAATAGTCAAAGAAAAAAACCAATATCTGTAACTTCTCAAAAGGCGTGAAGTAATTTAACATGCATAGTTTACTGGCTCAACAAAGTTTTTGTACGGTCATCATTTTGTACTTTGCCATAACCGCAGACTTCCTTTTAATACTTTAAGTTTTAAAACGCCAAGTATGATTGCTTTATTTTAGTGTAACAAGTCAAAAATTTAATGATTGTGTTGTACCTATATTTGTATGTGTTAACATTTGTCTGAAGATATTCGAAAGTGTAGGTAATCTTTGTTTCTTCTGCCAGTTGATCCGAATTTCTACAATGGAAGTGAACATGAAGTATACGAGTCATAGGTATAGGGTTGAATGTATCAATCAGTGCACTTCATAATTTAAGTAATGATGATGTCGTTTTCTAAAAACCACTACACTTCCGATAGAAAACCTCCGCAATAATGATCTGGCTGTCTATTCTGTAAAAATCGCACCGTGAAAACTTAGGTAAAATAAGCTTGATGTAAGCTGTCATTCCACCCGATGTTAGTGAATTGACATTATTGGCAGCTCATTTCAACTGACTATTCACGGTGAGATTTTGACGGAATAGGACGGCTGAAGTACCTAACCATCACGCAGTGAGTAAACGTAGGAATTAGTTACATTTTGTCTGAATAAGAAGTGTGTCATTTACCTATATATTACTGACTGATAATATTTAATTTACAAGCAGATGTTATATTACTTATAATTTTAACTTTATACACTCGAGAGCAACGAGAATTTGAGGTATCATTATGTGACCCTAATTCACATAATGATACCTGAAATTCTCGGAAACTAAGAATGCTAGCTTAATTAAATAAATTGTGTTGAATAGACAATCAAATGTTCCTCACAACAGTTAAGTAATTCTATTGTCTGAACTATCTCTTCGAGCGAGTATTTTAGAGGATACTGATAATATTCCATACAATGTTGATTAAATTAAGGGAAAGTATAAGAAGTTTTATTAAAACAGTAGTTATTTATTAACACATAAAAACATAACAAATTAAAATAACAATAACAGGAGATACGAATACAGGTTAACAAAAACGAAATGCTCCTTTTTTTGAGCAGTCGTGTACAAAATGTAAAGCTTAGTGATGATGATGAGTGCTGTGCTTCACGTCTGCGTGGAACCTGAAAAGAAAACATAAATATTGAAAGCCACTAAATAAAATAAAATTGAAAGCCAAAAAACATAAATACATAACAGTAGAAGGACAAATGTGGTGGACGATGGAATAAAAAATGGTAGGTGAGTAATTTGTGAAAGAAATATCCAGTCCTAGGTGAACATGGCATTGCAGGACAAGATGAGAGAATGACACATGTCAGAACGATAAACAACTATTTTACATCTGACAGCAACCGTATAGTAACGACAATAAAAATCACTGTCATGCAAAATCAGAAGTAAATACTTTTAAAAGGACTATGACTATTTCACAGGTGTCATTAGCTAAAAGAAATGCAAACGCTGAGTACAAATGAATAGGTACGTGTTTTACAATTTAAACTTTATTCGTTCCTAATCGTGTCCTACTGACAGGTATCAGGAAGTTATTCGCTCGGTGACCGAAATCTATGGTAGTAGGTTAGTTAGAGTTATTCCTTAGCATTAGGTAAGCAATCTTCTTGGCTTATTGATCCGACGTTTACGTACCCGGAGTGTTTGTCAGCATGGTAGTGGACATGTCTGTCAGAACCGTCAGGGTCCTGCAGGGAGTAGTGTCCCTTGACACTGTCGTCATGACGATGTTCGTGCTGCGACTTGTGGTCACCAGTGTGAGGGTTCTTCACCTTGTACTCGAACTCGTACTTAGGATGCGTCTGTAGGTAAACGTTATGATTAGTGTTTTGTTTTTCTATATGAGTTGAAAAGTTACGATCAATACTAAGTTCGTTTGAGCCAAGATCATGGTAAAGATAACTACGGGTTTAGGCACACGGGTCTGTCTTGATATTCTTCTTTAGTTTTTCAATAATACCGAAATCAAGAAAACAAGTCCACTGTTCCACTGAGGCGGAGACGAGCGGACCGGAGCAGAGATGTGCAGGAATCAACCAATCTCAGAAGAGACACGAGAGACGTGATGTGGATTTCAACCTATGTGATTGGTCGATTCCGGGCCGAAGTCAGGAACTTTAGAAAAGGGAAAAAGTCGAGCAGGTAAGTATTGAAGTAACTAACATAGTAATCATGGTCGTGATGTCCATGCTTGTCTACGAATTCAACTTTCGTGTGGTGATCGTCGTGTTTGTGGATGTACTGTGATGAATGACCTTCCTCTGCTAATACAGCCGCTACAGTATACACAGCTAACACACACAACGCCTGCAATGGAGAAGACAAACAAATTATAAGATCGATTTTCTAGTCACATCACTTGTAAACTTGAAAGGTGAATTTCGCCATGATTTATGAAATGTCAACTTTTTGGGCATTCGGCTGAGATTCGAATCGAAATCCGCATTTCACAGAAAAGTACTGCTTAGTATTGATTGAAGAATACTTATTAGAATTAAGTATTGATTAAACATTTAATACACTTTTTAGAGTCACAAATACCTTAATAATCATGTTTTGGTGTTTATTTGTTTCCGTACCAATAGTAGCAAGTAGATTAGTGGACTGATACATAACTGCCATAAATCTGGGCTTTTATAGTTAAAACTAAAGAAATGTTGATGTAATATTATTAATTACATTTAGAACTATTAGCAATAAACAACAGTTTACAACATTTTGGAGAATGATTTCATGTGCGTGTGCAGTTAAAACTACTTACATTCCTGTTGGCGTAGCAACGGAGATTAGACTCCGTGTGAGTTCATTCACGAGTACTTATTAGATCGAAACTTAGAATTCACGAATTTTAGATAAGTTACTTGCGTTATCTTCAGTTTTTAACGATTTTGTACAAAATTTCTTAAAATTATTAATAATTCATACCTACTTAAAAATGCTCCTAATTTTAGCGTAATCTTAAAATTGTACCAATACTATATAAAAATAACTAATTCCTACACAATAAAGTTCAGTTTACGCTACAACTTCAAGCATTTTTATAACTTTTTCAATAGTGCTAGTCACTCTGAAATCAACTTAATATCCATTAAAATAAAGTTGATATTTTGTGCAGTATGCACACTCATTTGCTGGATTGGTGGGGAATAAAAGCCCAGAATTCTTCCTAGTGGTTTTTCTTTATTCGTGTTCTTCCTGTTGTTTCTGCCCGCTGACTGTGTCGAAATCGAAAACCCGGCTTAATTTATACTAAATTTGCTAAGAAAATGTAGGCCCTCTGATTGGTCGACCAATCAGAGCACAGGGATTTTAGCCAATGGGCGTACAACGTCGATCTCGGCACAGTGAGCTTAAGTACAATGCAACGTTACCGTAATGAGAGCCGCGTAACATTAGATCTCGAGACCGTAAGCTTAAGTACAATGCAACGTTACCGTAATGAGAGCCGCGTAACATTAGATCTCGAGACCGTAAGCTTAGGTACAATACAACTTTACTGTAATGAGGGCCGCGTGACATTTTTTACATTTCTTGTTACATTTTTACTTACTACGTACTATAAACTATGTGTTTTTTAAATCTATGAACTATAATCTATACAAGAAAAAATACAAAAACTATCAATACTAATATGTAAATACTACTATTAGTTACACTACTATCCCGCACAATTAGTTGTCCCGCACATCACTCCCGCCGTGCGACCGCGTCGCATCTCGTTCCGGTGCGGGCACGTCGTCCGTAGGCAGGGGCAGTATCACCAGCTTCCTCACAGGCCGGCGTAGGACACCTCCTTTGGTCTGCACGTCCACCGTCCGCACGATGTTGTCGGGGCCAGGATACGTCGCGATGACCCGCCCTCGTATCCACACGTTGCGGGGTAGGTTCGGGTCGACGACCTGCACGAGGTCGTTCACTGCTACTGGTCGCCCTCGTCCGTGGGGCTCCCGCCGGTGTTGGAGCTCAGGGAGGTACTCCTTCATCCAGCGTAGCCAGAAGACGTCCGCTAGCCTCTGCGCGGCTCGCCAGCTAGACCGTGAGATGGCGTCTTGTTCTGTGAAAGTGCCTGGCTGCGGCACGCGCCCTGGTCCTCCCAACAGGAAGTGGTTGGGAGTAAGGGCTTCTGGATCTTCTGTGCTGACTGAGACGTGAGTCAGCGGGCGACTGTTGACGGTGTTCTCTACCTCTGCCAGTAGAGTCGCGAGGACTTCCTCTGTTGGATGACGTTCATGTAACGTCGCGGTGAGAGCGGTTTTGACGGAGCGAACCATTCGCTCCCAAGCTCCGCCCATAAATGGAGCTCCAGGCGGTATGTATCGCCAGGAGATGGTTCTCTTTGCAACTTCCTCTGCGGTTGCTGCGTCAATCGCCTGTCGTAGCTCTTTATCTGCGGCCTTCAGGTTGGTGCCGTTGTCCGACCATATTTCAGTCGGGCACCCTCGTCGTGCGATCATTCTCCTCACTGCCATCACCGCTGAGTCGGCGTTAAGCGAACCAGCGATTTCTAAATGTATAGCTCGTGTCGTGAGACATGTGAAGACGGCCACATATCTCTTTTGTCGCGTTCGTCCGACTGTCACTGACAGGGGTCCGAAGTAGTCGACCCCGGTGAAGGTGAAAGGTCGCTTATGATGAGCTAAGCGACACGCTGGCAAGTCCCCGGTTCTCGGATGTGGTGGTACTTGCGTCTTCATTCTGCAGAATAGGCATCTTCGCAGTATTGTGCGTGTGATAGGGCGCAATCTTAGTACCCAATACTGCTGTCTGCACTCGTTGACTGTAGCTTCTACACCGGTGTGATGGAGTTGCCGATGTATAGCCTGCACCCAGAGCTTGACCGTAGGATGATCACCGTTGATTACAAGCGGATTCTTAAAGTCGTCCTTCATGTCTTGGACGGCTCGAATGCGTCCTCTAAGTCTAAGTGTGCCGTTTATGGACTCGACACTGAGCTGGTGTAGGCGGCTTTCTTTGTTGATCGATTTCCCTCTGTTCAAATTATCTATTTCTTCCGCGAAGGACTCTTCTTGAGACGACCGCATCAGGAGTTCTTCAGCTGTCTTGAGCAGCTCAGCTGTTACTGGTAACCACCTTTTCTCTCTTTGTGATGGTTTCTTCGTTGCTGCGTGCGCCTGCCCTTTCACTGTGGTTTTATTTTTCTTCCAAGCGGGATCGGCCTCTTTATTCTTCCTCGTTCTTCTGTAGTTTACTCTTTGTTTGGTGGCTCTGCAGAGTTGAATAAACTGCAGAACACGGGCTGTTGAGTATCGGAGTCGGTCCCAGTTGGAGAACTTCGTCGGATCAGGCAGGCCCTCTGCAAGCCTCAATCTTCTCTTGTCGCTTACGTGATACGTCTTCTCTTCATCGGAGGGTTCTTCTGGTGCTACTTTTGTAGCTTCTGTTGGCCAGGCGTCTTCTGTTTGGTATAAGAAGTCTGGCCCTTTGAACCATCGATGATCTCTGTTGAATGTGGCTGGTACGTCTCGTGTGGCGTCGTCTGCCACGTTTAGCTTCGTCGGAACCCAGCGCCAGTCGTTGACCTTGGAACTCTCTTCTATTGCTGCTAGCCGATGAGCCACATAGGGTTTGTATGAACGTGACCCTGTTCGTATCCAGGTTAGCACTGTTTTGCTGTCTGTCCAGAATACTCTGCGGTCAGGTTTCTTCTCGTGTTCTTCGACCACTGACTCTGCGAGTCTGGCGCCCATGACTGCTGCCTGTAGCTCCAACCTCGGGATCGATGTCAGCTTTAACGGTGCCACCTTCGCCTTGGCCATGATGAGCGATAGGCCGACCTCGCCGTCTGCCGTCACCGCTCTCCAGAAGAGTACTGTAGAGTAGGCTGACTCGCTGGCATCGCTGAAGACGTGGAGTTCTAGGGAGGCGGCGTCGCTGTAATATAAATATTGCCGCGGGATCGCTACTTCTTGGAGGCTTTTCAGATGCCCCGTCCATATTTCCCACTGCTCCGCCAGGTCTTCGTCGATCTTGTCGTCCCACGCTGTCCCTCTTCGCCAGACTTCTTGTAGGAGTTGCTTCGCTCTTATTGTGACGGGCGAAGCAAACCCGAGTGGGTCGAATAGCGACATCACTGTTCTTAGCGCTTCCCTTTTTGTCGGCTGTTTACCTTCTATTAGTGTGGAGGTTATTCTGGCGAAGTTGAGGTTGAAGGTGAGCTCATCTGAGTTGATTTTCCAGATGACTCCCAAGACTCGTTCAGTCTTGTCGTCTGTTTTGTAGAGTTCCATGTCTTCCGTGTGATGGTCTTCTCCCAGTGATTCTAGGAGTGATGCTGAGTTCGACTTCCACTGTTTCAACTCGAAGCAGGCATTCCTGTGTACTTCACGTACACTATTCGTGATACGCTTGGCGTCTTCGAAACTTCTGAAGCTGTCGAGGTAGTCGTCTACGTAGTGTTTGCCCACTATTGCTGCTGCGGCTTCAGGGTGAGCTCCCTCATGTTGTTTGGCGTTCAAGTTCTTCACGTAGATTGCTGTTGATGGTGAACTTGACGCGCCGAAGATCAGAGACGTCATCCTGTATTCTGTCGGAGGTTCGTTGTCTCTTCGATTCCCACGCCATAGGTAGCGCAGTGCATCTCGGTCTTCTGTTCGTAGCTTGATTTGCATGAACATTTCTTTGATGTCTGCTGTGACCGCGATCATATGCTGCCGGAACCTCATGACAACGCCTGGTAGCGATTGTAAGAGATCAGGCCCTTTGAGCAGCATGTCGTTAAGAGACACTCCCCTGGTCTTGGCTGCCGCGTCATGGACGACTCGTAGCTTATCTGGCTTCATTGGATTGACAACAGCAAAGTGTGGCAGATACCAGGTCTTGTTCAGAGTCTTCTGTGTCGGAGCTGGCTCAGCGTAACCCTTCACGATGAGAGCTTCCATCTGTTCTGTGTATTTCCGGCTTAACTCTGGATCACGATCGATCTTCTTCTCTATGTTGAAGAGTCGTTTCAGCGAGCTGGCATAGTTGTCAGGGAATACGACATCTTCTTTGCGCCAGAGAAGACTAGTTTGGAATCTTCCTTCCTCTGTTCTGATGGTAGTCTTCTCTAGTATCTGGAGTGCTCGCTCTTCTGGGTCGGTGTTTGGTCTCTTGGGGTTGATGCATAATGCGTCCATCTCGAAGTATTGCTTCACTAGTACTTCTAAATTATCTTCTGGCTCTTCTGTGACATGAGACACGAAGTCAATGTTGTGTCCGAAAGTTCGTGTCTGGCTGCCGTGGAGTACCCAACCTAGTGGCGTGAGGGATGCCACTGGTTGATTCTTGTTTCCTCTTCTGACTTCTGATGTCAACAGAAGATGCCAGTTATCTTGTCCTATTAGTACTTGCGGCTTTGCAATTCCATATGTGAGGTGGTTGCGAATGTCTGTCAAGTGATTGCATCCTTCTACTGTTTCCGCTGGTACCCGTTGAGACGAAACATGCAAGTTCTTTACTGTGCGGGCTTGTACTTGCTCTTCGTGGTTGTTGAGTCCCTTCAATCTAATGTTGACTCGACGTGAAGTTGATTCGGACGCCTTCAACTCGTTGATGGTTTCTATTTTCAATGGATCGGTGGGTCCTGTTGCCCCAATGCTGTTAGCCACGTTGTCGTCAACTAACGTAACCGTTGACCCGTCGTCCATCAACGCGAAGGTGTCTACTGTACCCTTTGGACCCTCGACTTGTATGGGTAGGATCTTTAGGTATGACTGTTTCTTGAATGTCCAAGCTGAATTAATGACTTCTGTTGCTTCTTCTGTTACTTCTGCCTTCTCTGTCTTCTTGTCGTAATGCAGCATCTTGTTGTGAGAGTACTTGCAGCCGTTGATACCGCATGACTTGGGTCGGCAGTTGTGTGTCTTGCTTCTGTAGCGGAGACACCTGAAGCAGAGACGTTTAGCCTTGGCCATGTCCCATCTTGCATTCGCATCCAACTTCTTGAAGTGTTCACATTCCGTTGCGTTGGTGTGCCCTGCGTCTTCACATATGAAGCACTTCGGTGTTTGTGTCTTCTCAGTCACATTGTTGACCCTTTGCGTCCTCTTCTGTGGTACGGCTGTAGTAGGTGCGGCCATCTGTTCGGGTAGCGCGTAAGGTCCGCACAACTCTGCTTCTCTTTTGAAGAACTTTTCAATCTTGATGAGACAAGGATCTTCACGTGGCTGCGTGGCTGAGAAGTCGTAGTATCTGTATCGCAGAGTCGGTGTCAGCTTGTCCACTATTGTCTTCGTGAGTTCAGGGTTGTACATGTAGTTGAAACAGCCCAAAGTCTTCAGTGTTGCCACTGCGTTGGAGACCTTAGTGGCGAATATGCAGATGTCCCTTGGCGACTCAGTAAGGCGCGGCAGACCTCGAAGCGTCTCCATCTCCAGCATGGCTATTGACTCTGGTCTTCCAAATCTTGACTCCAAAGTCTTCATCACTTCAGCTGGGTGCGCGTTGGTCATTAGTAGACCCTCAACCGCTTCTTTGGCCTTGCCCTTCAAGTTTCTTCTAAGTCGGTTCGTGTTTTCAACTGTGCTGAACATCGCTTCTGTTTCATGGTAGGCGGCGCGGAAGGGCAGCCACTCCTGATGAGCCCCACTGAAAATCGGTAGTTCAACGAATTTGGGTCGCTGTGCGGCACTGACAGCTCGGGTGATGGCTTCAGCTAGGAGGGCTAGGTCGGTCTGACCTCCCGCCGGTGGCTGACGTGTTTCTTCATACTTCGCTGGTATCGGTTCTACTGTGTGGACGACTGCTGGCTCTTCTGGCAGGTGGTGAGGTTCGTTGGTGATCGCTAACACTGGACGACTCACTTGATTCTCTAACCAGTTGTCCACTCTTGCATTAACTTCTGACTTCGAGTAGAGGGAGACGTTATCTTCTTCCTCTTCGGAGTCTTCTTGCTCCAATACAGCTAGGTGTGCTGCGGCTAATTTTACTTGAAGGCGTAGTAAGTCTTCTTTCGCCTTCGCAAGCTTGAGTTGCTTTGTTCTGCTGTGGGTAGATCCCTTGTTGCTAGGAGGGCGGAGCTCCTGTGGTCCGGTCGGCTTTGATGGACCGGTGGCATTCTTCTTAACTCGTTTCACTGTAGAGGTTTCTGTTTCTTGACGAGTTTCACTGTTGTCGACGGTCGCGGGTGCCTTCGTCAGCTGTTTGGCCTTCGCACCCGCAGCTAGCGTCGTCGCAGCGGAAGGGGTTACGGAGGGGGCGGGGACGCTGTCGAGGTACGACGCGAGGGAGGCAGGTACGGCTGAGGCGGGAGCGGCGGCGGTCGAGGTGCTTGCGGCGGTCGCGGAAGTCACATTGGATGGCTCGGTTGCCGCGGAGGTGTCTGTCTGTCCTGTAGTCTCCGTGGCGGTCGTCCCTGTTACTGTTGTGGCTTCCGTGCTGGTACCGGTCGCTGAGGTAGTGGCCTCGGACGACGACGGCTTCTGTTCACCCGACGCTTTGCGGCCCCTACCAACTGAGCGCGTAATCGGCATGCTGTCAGCTGATTTTACTGTCGATAGGTTTGAGCGCTTTCACTATCTTGAGTCTTGAACGCCGTAGTGCTATTTCTTCGAAGTCTTCAGGAAATATTCCTCACACGATCCGGCTCGAAGGACCATTAATGTGCAGTATGCACACTCATTTGCTGGATTGGTGGGGAATAAAAGCCCAGAATTCTTCCTAGTGGTTTTTCTTTATTCGTGTTCTTCCTGTTGTTTCTGCCCGCTGACTGTGTCGAAATCGAAAACCCGGCTTAATTTATACTAAATTTGCTAAGAAAATGTAGGCCCTCTGATTGGTCGACCAATCAGAGCACAGGGATTTTAGCCAATGGGCGTACAACGTCGATCTCGGCACAGTGAGCTTAAGTACAATGCAACGTTACCGTAATGAGAGCCGCGTAACATTAGATCTCGAGACCGTAAGCTTAAGTACAATGCAACGTTACCGTAATGAGAGCCGCGTAACATTAGATCTCGAGACCGTAAGCTTAGGTACAATACAACTTTACTGTAATGAGGGCCGCGTGACATTTTTTACATTTCTTGTTACATTTTTACTTACTACGTACTATAAACTATGTGTTTTTTAAATCTATGAACTATAATCTATACAAGAAAAAATACAAAAACTATCAATACTAATATGTAAATACTACTATTAGTTACACTACTATCCCGCACAATTAGTTGTCCCGCACATATTTGTTTAACTTGGAATAGCGTCAAATTGAAACATAAATAGAATTTGAATTTAAATGTTTCTTGCTGGAGGTCCTATGACCTCTGTTACTGTCAAAATAAAAGTTAACGTTAATTTATTGTGAGCACTTATAATCAGCATACGTATAATCAGCTTAAATGACGTTTCCACAGAAGAGAAAGACGTATTTCACCGACTCGAAATAAATTACGATAATAAAAAAAATAAAAAAAGATAATTCATCATCATTCTCTTGCCCTTATCCTAATTTATCCTTATCCTTATTTATTTATCTGTGGGAACTTCAGTTCCCACTTCTGGGGCGCAGGCCACCGCAGGTCTCTGTGAGCTTGTCAATCTGCCTAGCCTTTTCTCAACTATGTTGTGTTAAGCTTCCAGACTAATCAGATGCAGCTATATTGTACTACTTCACATGGTGCGACTGCCTATCTGACCTCTTACCAAAGGGTATCGTGTTACCCAGTTACTGCGTAACGTACTGGGTTACTGTTTGTCAGACTTTTTGGGATTCTGACTGCCCGTAACGACTCAAAACCTCTATGTGCTCTTGTAAGACACGTAAAATATATCGCGTGGCGCTTTAGTGGCCACAATAATTTAACACATGTATACTGTTCCGCCTTTTAGTTTTACGAATATATTTTAATTTAATTAAACATTAATATTTATTAATTTAATAACAATTTTCTAAAATAGCATCTTAGAGCAACCTGACTTAAAGAACTGTAGCGCAGGGCTCATTTGCCGGGGTCACGAATCATAACATCGCATCAATGTAATTAAAACCAATAACGTGCAAAGAGAAGGCGAATTGAAGGAAAGAGAGAGAGCCCTACTATGTATGTCGGCGAGCGGCGCAGGTGGAAGTTTTCAAGTTACAATTTTTTTTGTGTTTTGATAATATTTATGATTACTGGCCACTAGCCGTAGCCGTGTGTTAAATTAATGTCGCCATTGTAGCGCCACGTTGTATACCTATATACTAATAATAAAGCTGAAGAGTCTGATTGTTTTTTCGTTTGTTTGTTTGAACGCGCTAAACTCTGGAACTTCCAGTCGGAACCAAAAAAATCTTTTTGCGTTTGATAACCTAATTCTTGAGGAAGGCTACTTCCGCTGGGACCCTTAGGAGCCGAGAAAAAGGATTATTTTATGTAGTAGTCGAACTAATCACCCAATCCATCACAGATATCAGAATGCAGTCATGAAAGGATTCCTAGAAGTGCGTATGTTCTTAGCTTTTCCGTCTACAAAGACGTTCATTTGTAATAGCTTCAGAGAAACATTCATTGCTATCATCAAACCTTGTGTTTCCAACAAGTTTGGCACAAAATTTAGGAATAAAAAGTCGTTGTTATTATTGTAAAAACCTCTTATAGTCGTAAAATCACATCTATCAACATCATGTACCTATATTCAATTTCAATGTTTGAAAGAGAAAGTTTTCAATATGTATAGGTAAAGTTTCTTCCTCAGGATTGCATTAAGATAGCAAATGTTTAATCTAACTGGCTTGCCTAACTGATCTAGCTGTCGTTGAGCCCAATGTGCGGTGATTTAATTTTTGTAAAAAATTCTCAGTAACAAAGCTGGTCTCAAATTCAAACTCTGTGTAAGTTTGAATTTCAGACCGGTTAATGTCAGACTCACTCTCTACTTCCTGAAACTTAAAACATAACTTGCGAAGTTTGGCTGTTCCGAATGGGTTCCCTCTATCTGGCAGAATCTTGATGCTCCGAAATTTATTTGGCATAACACACTTGGCATGATCTTCTTTAAACGAATATTTTTAAGGCATAAAAACTATTTAACGTAATTATGGTTTGGCCGACCGTTTATATGCCCGAATTTACAATGGCAGAATTTTATTTGGTATAATTACTCTCTCTCTCTCTGCCGTGGCGGTGCAGCGCGTCGTGGATGTTTGCTGAAGCGCGCACTGATGGTTTCCAGGCCATCATGCGCAAAACAGCAGCTTCCCTGCTAGCCCGTATACGGGGTAGCAACAACGGCATTCTGAACGCAATAGCAGTACGTTTTGACTGTCCCTTTCAGAATCAGTGGGTCATGTGTGTAGGTGTGGTGAGTCATGGCAAATTATAAAAGTTTATGTAAAATGTAATGTGTGCTAAGTTAAGGTTTCTATGGGTCTATGCCAACCGAAATAAAGTTATTATTATTATTATTTTATTAATCTCGGGACCCTGGGGTCCCGGACCTTTAAAAGGCGTGCCAGGGGCCGAAGCCAACTCGCAGAGGCCCTTTAGGTAATTTTTAAAGGATGAGGAGGCACCAACCGACGATTATCCGATTATCCCTGTATGCACCATGCAAGTGCATCCAAGGACAACCCCCGGTTGGTGCAGGACTATTGTAGAACATGGAAACAAAATGTGTGGGTGGCTATTGTAGATCGGTTACCTTGAGCTATGGAAGGTCTATGTCCCCGGCCTGACCAATGATAATATAATTCACAGATAAAATGGCAGGGGGTGACTTGCACACTCAATAATGGGCCCCCCAAAACGGTCGCTAGCACATAGTGTCGTAGCTACAAGGGGGCAACATGTCCTGAGGTGCTTGTGAGGAGTGGACAGGTATTCCACGGCTATCAGGACAATCCCGGAAGTACGGTCAGCATCTTACTGAAATACTTCCTTCCTCCGAGCACGTTTGCTCTTGCGAATCTCCACTCAAGTCAGCCAATAAAGGCAAGAATGAGATGGGAGCTCTGTTCCTCGTCAGTGTTCACTCTAGCCGGCCAATAAAGGCAAGTCAGAGGTGAGGAACAAGACTTCTCCCGGGAGATAGGGTCCGTGGGGTCGCTACTGCCCAACAGCTCGCCACATGCTGCCCTGCGGGTTTCTGTATCTCTCTTGGTCTGACTCCTCACCCTAGACCTGATCGGGCGAAGTAAACTCTTCCGTCGCAGACCTAGAGTTTAGAACGCGCAAGCCCCACCACGACGTCAACGTAGAGATACGGCAGTGGGGATTATTATTATTATTATCTTTGGCAAAGTTAAAATTTCGCATAATTTCGTTTAGCATAAACGTTCACTTCGCATACTATGAAGATAGCAGAATTTCGTTTGGAATAATTTTATTAGGTATATTGCCATCACATCTATAAATTAGCATTTTTAACCTTAAATTAAAATATTGTAGTCGTCGACAGAAACGAATCGCTGCAAAACCGACTCCACGTAGTCTTTTAAAAAAATTTATCCCCGCGTGGGCGCAGGGGGGCGAGGCGGCCCGCGAGCTGAGGACCAGGTGGTAATAACGCTTGCCGCCGCGGCTGAGGCTGAGACTGAGTTGAGACTGGTCATCTCTTAACTGCCACGGCTTATTTTAATTATTTTATTTTTTATTTGTTTATTTTGTTTCTTTTGCTTCTACTCTGGACGCTTTTGGCGTCCACGTTTTTTATATTGTTCTCGCATATAATTAAAAATTCAACATTAATGATGTAAATATTCGTATTTTATAACAAAATAATTCCAAAGAGTTCCTTGCCCGCCCTCCTCCATAAGAACCTACTACGCTTTGGAATGGGCAACTAGCTTTATCTTTCTGAATGCCTTTGACAATTCAAAAGTGCCTATAAATTGCTTAATTTAAATAAATGGTTTGAGTTTGAGAATTTGTTTAAGTCGTAGGCACGCGCGCCTCAAAGAGATGTCAGCACGAATTGACGGGGTCCGCTAGGGTCGATGCCTGCTAGGGCCGCGGGTTGTCGGAAAGAGATACCGTGGCCCCTGGCATAGGCCACTGAAAGAACACGGGTGGGTTTAAGTCAATTAAAGTCTGACACGCCCTCCCGCTCCGCCCAGAGCGCGGGATGTGATTTGATGATTTCCCCCACCCACAAAAAAGGTAAAATAAACAAAAAAAAATATCTTTAAAAAATATAATAATACCTTGCATAACAAAAATTAACATACGATTATAACAAAAAACAAAACAACATTATAGATCACAGTAGGAAATAAGCTAACCAGTCAAAATATTTTTAGAAAAAATCTGCGAAATATTCATGATGGCCGCCTTCTTCAAGATGATCATATTGTTCATGATGTTCTTCATGTTTAGGATGTTCAGGCTTTTTGTGATGATGTTCGTGTTTTTTTGGGACGAGGTGGTGGGTGCTGTGCTTCACTTCCGCGTGGAAACTGTAAAGAAATAAAGTAAATAAAGTTTCCATACAGGTGAGTATTTACACCTGCACTGCTTGGTGACAGAAAAAGATTCTTCTTACAACTACAACTTTAAACTACTAGGTACGACCACTATTCTAAAAGCTACATGTGATGACAATAATCGATTCTCACCCAGTTTTCTTATCAGCATGGTAGTGAACATGTCTGATGGTGCCATCAGGTTCCTTGAACGAGTAGTGTCCCTTGACGCCGTCGCCGTCGCGGTGCTCGCTATGTTCCTTGTGGTCACCGGTGTGAGGGTCCTTCACTTCGTACTTGTACTCGTACTTAGGATGAGCCTAGAGAGAAGTAAACGTCACAATTAATGTTAAGGGAAGAAATTACTTAATAATATCCTATAGTCTGAATTTCAGTCACAGCGGATATTTTAACGGAGACTAGTGAATTACACGTGAGACAAATAAAACGTGCACGTCCAGTTTCCTTACTCTAACTGTCAGATGGAACGGCAATCCGACCCAGGATATAGCACAAGACCGATGGATTAACGTGCTATCCGAGGCAAAGTACGTACATATAACACCACCAGCTTTTTAGATCCGGGCTACGGAAAGACCCAATAACTTTCTTTAGGACGGCACTGGGTTTGAAACAGTGACCTCATGCTCCGCAGCCATTAAGCTAGCCACTAGACCAGTCAGGTTGTTAAAAAAGTGTAAGTAAGCTACTAACATAATAGTCGTAGTGATGATGTCCGTGATGGTCTTTGAATTCCACTTTTTGGTGGTGACCCTCATGTTTGTGGACATGCTGCGACGAGTGAGCGTGTTCCGCAGTCACTGCCGCTACTGCACATACTGCTAAGGCGCACAATACCTGAAAATAGTGTTACGATTCCATTACATGATTGCAGGGAGAATTCTGTCCTCTCGGCAGTAGGATCAACTGCTCACGAAGTTTGCTTACTAGCAAATCTTTTTACCACATAGCATGATAGGAAAATATGTAGGTTATCCATTTGGGGCACACATTTTGCTACTCTATATTTTTTTGGTATTTCCTAAAATAAAACTTTACAAGTCCTTTAAAGATTCACTTAAACTGATTCAAAATACCTTCGAGCACATTTTGTATTTTCACACTGTTCCACGCTTGTAAGTAAACTGATACATAAAAACGAACAATCGTGTCTTTTATATAAAAACAAATGTTAGTAATCAATGTAACAATAATTATTAATTTATAAGATAGGCCGTAAAATTTTTAGTACACACTTGTAATCATTTCGCAAAACCATTTCTACTCTCGAATGGCGTCGCGGTACTAATTGGCTTTGAGACAGTTAAATTATGTAAATATTTTTGTTACTACAGTATTGTGGAAAACAATTGCAGTGCGTTGTTGTAATATGGATCGTTATCTTATTGAAAGAGCTGTTTTGTTGAGCTTTGTAAATATGAAATTCTATTCTTAAAATATACAGGATGGCAGGGAAATCGATGTACATGATTCTGAACCCCCTACGATAAAATGTTTCGTCGGTAATTTTAAAAATTTGCTCTGCAATACATTTTCACCGCGTAGATATTGCACTCTTCTACGAAACAGCAGATTTTTTTTATAACCGACGAAAAATTTCTACGCTATGGTGTCTGGAATCATGTGCTGAATTCATGGTTTCAGTTTGTGCGTCGATGTCCGTGCTATCATGTACTGTGTTTCTTTTGATCCTATATTGGCTATGTCGCGCTAAAACAACTTCACAAACTAAGGATGATCCATGATGATGCAGAAACGCAAATCAATCGTATGTTTTCAAAACTCACAATGCGGCCACTTCAAATATAATAATGTATTGTGTAATTGACATAATACATTATGGAGAAGTGGGACAAAGGAACATAAGCATTTTTTGAGAATTGAGCATGAAGGGATCATTGAGAATAAATAGTTTAAAGAAAGATTACAGGTGCGTAGTTACCGCTGTATCAGCTGTATCAATGATGCGGGGCCCCTGAGCTACAGAGGCCTACGACGCGACGTGTTTAAGCCAATTAAAAAAAATATATATTTAAATTAAAACCTAAAATCCTTATTTATTTATTTAAATATCAATGTACAAACATATATAAACAGAGAAGAAGAAAATAACATAAAAATGAAGGTGATAATTAGCATGTTCCCACTGTTGGGACACAGGCCTCTCTGCGAGGCCCTAATCCACCACACATTTTTTATTCTAGGACATGCCGGTTTCCTCACAATGTTCTCCTTCACCGTTTTGAGAATAGTGGCGATCAAATTATTTACACAAAGTCAAACGCATGCCTGGGTTCAAACCTACGATCAACAACTATGTAGTAAGTCGCGGACGTTACGACTGGGCCACTACATTACTGCTCTCTTCAATACTACAGTCGGATAAAAAGGGCCCCGAAAAAAATTTGATACAGGACCGGATTAGGATGAGAAAGAATATAAGTATTACATAATCACATTTATTCTTGTATCCCACACAAACCCATATTTACAAAATAAAATCACAACAATTCCAACAGTGTTAAGAACTAAATCAATAACAATATGACTAGAGAATCGAGAATCAGTGATGATGATTATGTTCAGGAACAATATGTATGGCGTGAACCTCGCGTCTGACATTGGCGTTGAATCTGTGTAACAAAGATGAAAATGTGTTAGTAAACAAACAATAATAATCATTGTAAGAGGCAATGTGATTGGTAACATGCTACACGCACATAGCACACTTACCCGCTCTTCTTATCAGCGTGGTACTCAACGATCCTGATGGTGCCATCAGGCTCGTGCAGGCTATACACGCCCTTCACGACGTCGCCGTCGCGGGACTCATGTTGAGATTTCTTGTCACCGGTGTGAGGGTCCTTCACTTTGTACGCGAACTCATACTTAGGATGAGACTGTAAGACTTAACGTGACGGTTAGCAACATTACTCCTTGTTTGAATAAGCCAAATTCAAACAAGGAGTAATGGTGGGAACGTCATCGTACATACTACTCGAGGTGTTTCTCGGTGGCGTGTCCGTGGTGCTGCTTGATGCTCTGTGATGAGGAGGCGTGACCGTGATGGTGGTGATGGTCTTGTGCAGCGACCGGTGCCACTGCGACGGTGATGAGGACGATCTATTGAAGTAATCATGGATAAAGTTGAAATATGTTGTAACGTTGTTTTTTTGTACCTACCACGGGTTGGTATTACACAGCTGCGTTACTAATAAGTAAAGTAGCATTTACCTGAAAACATCAGTAACATTATGAGGTTTCCGAGTAATATGTTTCATTGTAGTTTGTACAATTGACCTTGGCCTGCATTTGATTGAAGGACTCATTCCTTTAATTCGTCACTGGAATATTTAGTTAACACTTTCTCACAATAAATTACTTTTCTAAAACCTATTAAACAGGTTTGCACAATAAATTAGATCAATTTTTTTTTTTTTAGAAAACTTTGCCCCAAACTAGGAATTTCTCCTGTATCGTGGGTGCGTTTACAAACATTTAAACTCACATACACAAACAGCCAGACCCGGAACAACTACTAATAACAAATGTCATTCAATCGAACGTCAGTTTCTGACAGTTAAAGGCGACATCTGGTGGTCGCCGATTCACAGTTGTAGTTTAATCGATAGTTTAAATATGGATTGCTAACCATCGAAATAATATTGTATGGAGCAATCCCTAATAATTTTCAGCTTTCAGTAAAAATTCTTATTAAACTAAATAACCGAATACGGAAATTTAATATTTTTTTCTATATAGACTTCTTTCTAGAAACTTCGTTGTCAAATAAATCCAATTTTAATCTGTGCATTGTCTTTGACATAATGTGGTAAGGTATTCTAAATTTGCCGAATGAATATTCTGGGATAATTACCCCAATCAGGACAAATTTTGATAAGTATTGGAAATCACAAATAATTTGTTTGTTGGTCTGGATCATGAAGAAAATGAAGAAGATTCTTATTGTTTCAGCATTTAAACGTCACGTTGGACAGTTGTTAGTGATTTTCAAGAACTAAGTGTGTTGTTGTAGTGTTTATCCTCAATGATCTTATAATAATTTTACCTGAAATAGGGGAGATTTTCGGAATTCTCCGTCTAGTTCCGGTTTGTGATCCATGACAGGGTTATTGAACCGTGGTGGCATCTATTTGCCCTTGAACACGCTTGAGGGATACTACAAACCTTATTCCATTTTTTAAAAGGTAAGAATTTGGTTGTAATAGTGTTAGAAAGTGGCCTGTGAGCCCTTCCCTGGTTGTTAAAAGGATATTGTCGTGATCCATGGATATTTATTACAGGATTCCAAATTGCGCATACGCAGACAACTTTTCAGCCAGTCGAGGATCTTGCAGTAAAGTGCTTTCTCCCTAAATCAACCGTGAGTGTTTCGCCCGCTGACTATTTACCATAGATTCCTCAGTGTTAACCTCGGTATTAAATTATTGTTCAAGGCAACGAGCCCTTGTTGTGTAGTTGATGAACGCCACGTGGGTAATTCTTATTCCTATTTGAAGGCCATGTTAACCGGCTAATGTTTTAGCCTTCTAGATTTGAAAGCACTCGGTCACCTCAAGGAAAGTAAATTAGTTTCCCCTTTATATTATTAGGTCTCCGTATCTCTCCGTATCTCTTGAGGTGCCTCTCCTGGAATTGGCATTCCAGGAGAGGCACCTCAAGAGATTCGTCTCGCCGCCAGGATCTAGAGGAGCGTCTGGGGCCTGGACGCGAGACCCGTTCCTCGAGTCCGCTTAAAGCCTCTTGCAGAGACGACTGTGCGGCTGTCGGAGTCCGTCTAACGATAGCGCAGGCGGGACGGTTTTGTTTTATCCCTTAGAATTTTTTTTTTTATTATAAAACGGTTTCTGTAAGAACCCGTTGGTTACCTTAGTCCGGTTTTCAACATTGGAAACCGGTCTTCAACATAATTTGAATTGAGGATCTTGGGTTGTACATTCTACGTTCATCCAGAAGTATATTGGACACCTTCGTCGGCTCCGGGATCCGGGACTCTCAAAGTCCCTGGCGCCCATTTACTAATTAAAAGCATTCAAATAACTGGAAGGTTATACCTTAAATTTGAAATTCATCTTATTTAATTTAAACGTTTATAACGGAACAGTACTGGGTTTATCTCTAACTCCCCATGACCCTAGCTCTTTCTGCCGCAATTTTAGTTGGCTGGCAATACTAAGATATAGCTATAGTCACCTATATAATTTGTTAATGATAGGGTAAATTCGTTTTTTTTTAGGTTCACCTTTTATTGCTTTAGATTTATTTTTATAAATATACGGTGTTTGAGATAGTTGGTTGTTTCTTTATGTATCGATATCAAACCGCCTGTCCCTTGGGCTTATGTCAGCTTGCCGTAAGAGGCCACAAATTTTAATTTGTAACAATGTATACTTACATATTTCAACTTTTTTATATATTACATATTACAACAAAAATCATTTTTGTTAAGTTAAATACCTACATTTTTGAACATTTTTTTGTAGTTTATTTTTAGGTTAGTTCTCTTTTACAGTTTAATGATGACTGATATTTCCAAAAAGTAATTCAGGGTTTTAAATTGTACTTACAACCAAAATTCGAGTTTGGAATAATAAAGTACCGTAGTAGGTGAGAATTTTGTTTATACAAGTTTGTTCCCAAACCTGCACACCCTAATTGCGAAACACACAATCAATCTCAATCTGAATCATTTTGAAAGATATTGCTAATCCATTGCTTTATAAGTTCGAAAAAGGTTGCCGTCATAAAGTCTGCTCAACACGTAAATAACGCAATGAATGTTGTAGAACTGTCAAACTGAAACCGATTCTGATTAATTGTGTGTTAGAGGTTGAATACAAATACCTTTCGGAGTTAATGTCAGAAAGGAAAGAATGATTGGCATGTAAGTGAAGATCATAGTGAGTGAGAGAATGAAGAACTGTGGGAGAACCAATTTGGCTGAAGGGTGTAAGGCCGTATAGGAAGCATAAGGTGTCAAATCTATTGAAAGAACCCCGCACGAAATGTATGGAAAAAGCCGTTCGGTCAATTTGGCTGAAATTTTGGTAAAATATAGCCTGTAAAATGCTGATTGAAAGTTAATATAGGCGCAGTGACGTTTCATACCAAAAGTCGTTTTACTGCAGTCACTTTTAGTTATTGTGTCTTAGTTTAATGTACAGAATGCATAGATAACAGCTATGTGATGGGTCATTTTACAACCTGTATCTAAGTTTCACATTATAGGTACACATAAAAACATATCATCAGAAATAGATTCTTTAAAATGTTTGTGAAATCCATTGTGGCCACAGGTCACACAAACTAAAATGTTTGTAAACGCACCCACGATACAGGAGTAATTCATAGTGTGGGGCAACGTTTAAAAAAAAAAAAATACTGTAAATAAACGTGAGTCTTAGCATAAACAGTGATTTTATTGGTACTCGAATCCCAAACACGACATCCCTATGATAAAAGTCGAAAAACTAAAATCATGAGCTCTAAAGATCCCAGAAATCATTGCCGCACTATAAGGTTCAAAATTGCCATTTTGCGTTTTTCTTTACAGGCTTGGAGAAATTGCGAAGAATACCTTTTTTAGCTGCTTATTCTAAACACCCAGCCTCCCCAGCTGTGGGCACGTTATAGGGTGGCTTATAAATAAAAAAAGCGTCTGCCCACTCTTAGTTGCACCACAAAAGGTTATTGATATGTATAACTTTCTTTACTGCACTTCGTGGGTTCAAGGTTACACAACCTGAGCACTAAAAAATGAGCAGGTTTAGAACGAACTCGTTTTTGGTGAAATATTGAAATTCTCACTACTGGAAACTTGATATTTTGCTCAATATAAAACTATGAATTTATTGGTTGAATTATCAGTCGTCACTCAACTTTGAAAGCAAATCAACGCAAAAGAAAATCAACGCAAAATGTTCACCAAGGTATACTAAAAATAAATACCTATAAATAAGCACAGCTGCTTATTATTATGTTTTGTACAAATTATATTAAAATATATGACGGAGAAGTTATATCTGTCTCTCATTAGCATCAGGCATATTTTAATTACTGTGGGCGTACTATGGGTAGTGTTGGTTATAACACGATAGAAAAACGGTTTACAGTTCAAATCAGATTATAATTTACGAACAAGTTAGTCACACTAGCTAATCACACACTCACACAACTCAACGATACGGAACGCAGACAGTTTCTAACACATGTTGTCCGTATGATGTGCAATGTCTCGATGATCCCGAGAGCCCTGCTCACACCGTTCTTGTAGCTGTAGCCACGAGATGGCGCTGGCGTTCCGAATAAACGAATAACTCCGACATATATAAATTACACTTACCTACGTTTATTATTATTTAAATAGATCCTCCTCATCACCGTTGCCGTGACAGCAGTCGCCGCACAAGACCACCACCACGGTCACGCCTCTTCATCACAGAGCCTCAAGCAGCACCACGGACACGCCACCGAGAAACACGTCGAGTACTACGTATGATAACGTTCCAATAATAATATTTCATTTTAATTTCTTTTAGGAATGGTTTTGCTAATCAACGATTATTATTATTATTATTACTTATCTTGCAGTCTCACCCTAAATACGAGTTCGCGTACAAGGTGGAGGACCCTCACACCGGCGACAAGAAATCTCAGCATGAATCTCGTGATGGCCACGTCGTGAAGGGCGAGTACAGCCTACACCAGCCCGATGGCACCGTCAGAATCGTAGAATACCATGCCGACAAGAAGACTGGGTAAGCGTGCAAAAGCATTCAATTTTAGACTCAGTTGCGACGTCTATTTTGAGAAATGTGTCACTATAAGTACCTATCCTTTTTTGTTTTTACAGATTCAACGCCAACGTGAAGTACGTGGGTCACGCTAAACACATTGTTCCTGAACATCATCATCATCACTGATTCTAGTATCATGAACCCTATTGTTATTTGTCTAAGACTGTTATTGCTGTAAAATTGTTATAATAAATATAAGTGATTAAGAAATGATAATTTAGTCTCTATAATCCTCTTAAACTTACTATAAATTAAAAAAAAACGTGTGCGGTGGAGGAATGAAGTTCCTTGCGATACTCGTGGGCACACTCGTATAGAGTGTGAGTCTTCATAATGTGCACATATCGAAATGAGGGAAACTAAGCTTAATTTTATCGACGGAAAAAATATTTTAAAGTCTAAAAAAGCAATTTCTTTTTTGTTTTTTAGATTTTTTAAAATATTTTTTGTAAACAAATCGGTATAACTATTAAACTAAATGATTTATGACGATGAATGAAACCCAGTAATGACTTGAAATAACAGGGCGTCTTCAATAAAATAAAAACTAAAGAAAAAAAATCGCCTTCAATTGAGAATTAAGGTGTGAGTAGTTTTATACGCGTTTTTAATACAAAGTCAAAGCCAAATCATTTATTTCAAATAGGCACATAAAAGGCACTTTTGAACGTCAAAAATAAAATTGATTCTAGTCGCCATATAGATCCATTAGGTGTAAATTTTTAGATGCTCTTATAAAGTGTTCGCAATCTAAAATTTTACGGACTATTATAGACTAAGTAAACAACTAAACGAAGATCACAAACTAAACACACTCATAGGAACATAAAAATGGCCCCGCACAGGTTTTTTTTATGAATTTTTTAAATTAATAAACGGTCCTCTTTTTACGGTTTTTAGTTCCTGTGCGTGCCAAAAATATTTTTCTTTTTCTTATCGGAAGTTGTTCTCATCTTTGCAAATAGAGTTGTATGACATTGCTCATTTTGATATTTATGAAGTGACAGATGTAAAATAGCTACCGATAATTCTCGTAGAGATAAACTTCACGGAAACACGGTATATTTCCTCCGGCTGACAATCTATCAATTAGACTTTGCCTCCAAAAAGATCGGCCGGTTTTTTCAATACTTTTCTACAGAGCTTGTTCGAAGACATTTAATTGTGCACAAGCCAAAGAACTTGGTGACCCTAAAAGAGATAATCAAAGAAGAAGTGGCCAAACTATCTCCAAAAGTAGACAGGGTGGCAGGGACCGACGCGCAGCCTGTTACCATGGATTCAGTACAGTCACGTGCACCAATATGTCAACACTTGTCAACTTTCAATTGCGATTTTTTCGTGAAACAACGAATGCAACATTGAAATACGACACATTACATAAACCGGGTTCGAAAATGCTATGTTCGTAACAACCTAAAATTTCATTAAAAAATTAACTTTAAAATGTGCATCCCAGGTGTGTATAAATTCTAGCTGTAACTTGAAAAACTTATTCGAATTTAACAACAACCTTTGCAAATTAAATTAAAGAGAACGTTGAAGACAAGGTTGCTTGCCAATCCATTCATTCCATTTCTTTCTGCACACGTGGCTTCCCTGGTACCTCATTAACGGCAAATTATTGAAATGTCTATTAACGACTTCCAAATGCGATGTTTTATTTTTCCTATTTCTTACATTGGTATGGATGTTAATGGTCGATGGTACACTTGAAAAATAACTTAAATATCGGAAGTCGGTGGTAAAAAACTAAACTAAAGATGCAACACCGTATTGTATTTTTTTTTTTTTTAATACAAACTAATTTGTATACCTACCACTACTTGCTATGTGAACAGTGATAGGAAGTAATATAACATCATCAAGACACACAAAGTGGATCAAATTCGTATTATTGAAGCTGACTCCAAAACTAACCAAAGTTAACATTTATATGAGACCCCAGCGCAACCTTCCCAAACGAAAATATAATTCTCAAAATCGATCCAAAATTAGACGAAAATATTGATGATCATACATTTAAAAACAATATACAGACGAACATAGAAACCCCTCCGGTTTTGAAGTCGGTTTTAAACAGATTTTTTTTTGTCTTAAAAATTAAACAAATATGTTTTTTTTTTAATTATTTTATATTCATATAATATAATACAAATCAACAACAGTAGGAACTAATTTAATAACAATGAGGTCGGACTAGAAGAATCAGTGATGATGATGATGTTCAGGAACAATGTGTTTAGCGTGACCCACGTACTTCACGTTGGCGTTGAATCTGTGAAAATGAAAAAGGATAACAAAATTAGTGACACATTTCTGGGAACAAACACTGCAGCCGGTTTAAAATTTAATGCTTTTGCATGCTTACCCAGTCTTTTTGTCGGCGTGGTATTCAACTATCCTTATGGTGCCATCAGGCTGGTGCAGGCTGTACACGCCCTTCACGACGTGCCCATCACGAGATTCATGCTGAGATTTCTTGTCGCCGGTGTGAGGGTCCTCCACTTTGTACGCGAACTCGTACTTAGGATGAGACTGTAAGACATAATGTCATGGTAAGCAACATTATTCCCAATTGGAATAAGCCAAATTCTTTTTATGATTAAAACGTCATCATACATAGTACTCGACGTGTTTCTCGGTGGCGTGTCCGTGGTGCTGCTTGATGCTCTGTGATGAGAAGGCGTGACCGTGGTGGTGCTCGTGGTGGTCTTGTGCGGCGACTGCTGCTACGGCGACGGTGAGGAGGAGGATCTATAGAAATAGCAAAAAATTTAAAGTGAGGTTCTATTTGACATTTTATTTTATAAAATATGTCTACCTAGTCAAATATTTATTTTACCTTTGTGAACATATTGTTTGTCTTTCCGTTGACCGGCTGTAAAATTTGAGTGATAACTGATAATTCAGAAAAGAAATTCGGTGTTTTTATATAAACTGTGAAATCAAGTTTAACGATGACAATAAAGAATAATAAAACAAGCAAGTTTCATTCAAAACCTGCTGGGTGGTGTTTACGAACGTGCTTTGATTAAAAGCTTGGTATCCTTGACAAAGTTAGGCAAGAACGAAATTAATTAATTTAATAAGGCTAAAGTCACTTTCTTCACTTAGTAAGGGAGTTTAGGCATCATTGGTGCTAGAACCGCATTTTATATTTTGTGATTAAATGAAGGCCGCAGGAACCCGTTGGATGCAAGAAGCACAAAAGCGGTCGAAGTGGAGGTGCTTGGGGGAGGCTTATGTCCAGCAGTGGACGTCTTTTGGCTGAAATGAATGGTGATGATGATTAAATGAATGAATGAACAACAGTATTTATTTTAAAAAAAAGGTACTCTCATGCCACGAGGTCAACTGGCTTTAAATCAGAGCATTTACAAATTGAACAAGTTCGGTGATAAACTTGCTTTGTAATTCTTTCTTCAGCGTTTTTATCTCAAACTTGCTTTTTCGGTGCATATAAAATCACGAATTTCTTTTCTTCAACATCAGTTATCTGACAGCTTTACAAGCAAACAAACTAAAAGAAAACACAAAAAATGTATACTAAGGTAATTCATATATTTATATAGCATTGATATAAACTGATTCAATATCAAACATCTACTCATAGATTTTTCTTTATACCCTTGTTATGAAAAAACGGGAAAAAAAATTACAATCGGATTTTTAAGAATAGAGCTCCCAAAATGCATGGGTGAGTTTCCGTAGACTGCACCTTTTCGAGGTTATAAGCCAAAATGTGTAAGAAATCCGAAAATTCAGAGGTATTTCGAGCACCACGCAGCTAGTACAGGTCTTTCGAAGGTTTTACACTATTGGTATCCTAACAACATTTCAAAAAGTCAGTACAGCGAGTGCAATTTTTGCGATCAATACGATGTCTTAAATGACTGGCCGTACTGACTGTAACAATTCATATTGAATTAATCTTCTATTTTTCCAACAGATCATCTTAGTCGCTGCTGTCGTTGCGGTTGTCGCCGCGCGGCCACAAGAGGGTCACGGTCACGAGCACCACCACGATCACGCCTCCTCATCACAGAGCCTCAAGCAGCACCACGGACACGCCACCGAGAAACACGTCGAGTACTATGTATGAGAATATTTCAATCATAAATAGAATTTGACTTATTCAAATTAGGAATGATGTAGCTAACCGTCACATTATGTCTTACAGTCTCATCCCAAATACGAGTTCGCGTACAAAGTGGAGGACCCTCACACCGGCGACAAGAAATCTCAACACGAATCTCGTGATGGCCACGTCGTGAAGGGTGTGTACAGCCTGCACCAGCCCGATGGCACCATCAGGATCGTCGAGTACCACGCTGACAAGAAGAGCGGGTAAGCATTTTAAACTTTAAACCAGCTGCAACGTTAATTCTCAGAAATGTGTATTTTATTATCGTTTTTCATTTTTATAGATTCAACGCCAACGTGAAGTACGTGGGTCACGCCGAACACATTGTTCCTGAACATCAACATCATCACTGATTCTAGTATTATGAACCCTATTGTTATGTTATGAGATATGACCTGTATTGATGTTAAATTGTGATATAATTGTTATAATGATTATAAGTGATTAAGAAATGATAATTTTGAGTCTTTATTTCTATTCATTTACTACAAAATATACTAAACTAACAAAGTAAGCCCATTGCATATTATACTTACACACGTATACATCTAGAAAAAATTGTAGCGTTATATTTTTAAACAAACAAAAGAAACCGACTTGATCCATGATCCTTGCCTATGGCACTAACGGCTGAACTCAATTACCTATCTATCACCAGTTTTGGCATTCTGGAGGTAGAAAAACCTGTCTATCTGTACCCGAGTACCTACCTAGATTGGTCGAAATAGATAAGAAGTAACATCCATCAATCTTGAAGTTTTTAGCAGTAATGATTAATGTTGCCTACATAGTATTAGAAAAATGTAGATCTTTGTTTAAAATAAAATATAATTAATTCAAATTCAAATGATTTCGAAACAGTGAGTGGTTAGGTTAGGTTAGTTATTAGTTATTAGGTTTTTCAATGAAGGAATTTCTCAGCAGCAGCCCGGAGCCTGGATTTGTGCCCAGTTGATAACAATAGGCTGGCCCTCTATTCCATAAGACTTAAACATGCGTATGGCGAAATGTGGGCGTACTGTAGGTACACGTTACCTCTACCTGACCTTTCAGGGATTACAGCTATGTGCTTATGTAATCATTATAACTTTATTGTTAGATATGAGAATGGATAATATTAGTGAATTATCTAAGATGGCGTTGGGTTTCGATTATGTTATTTGATAATTGACTTAATTATTTTACAGCGAATATAAATCTCTGTGTGTAAGAACTTTACAGGTTACAGGATGTAAAAATACCCTGTAATCACACGAACCCTAAATCTAGCATCGCATCTAGCTATATTAAGCAAAAATAGTAGCTGGGACATGAGTTTGGCTTTGTTTATAACACGCTGTGAATTCGAGTGTGTGTGATGTGACATCTACCAACCCGCACTGGGCCCGCGTGGTGGATTACGGCTCACTTCCTCTCACCAAGAGGAAGCCTGTGTCCCAGCAGTGGGAACATTATAGGCTGATTATGCTATGTGAGTCCGGTTAGACTGGAAGCCGACCCTAACATAGTTGGGAAAAGCTAGGCACATGATGATGATGCTATGTGAGTCCGAGTATGACTGGTCAGTTTCCCTCACTCTACAGTATTTTTTTTATACTTTTTTCAATTTCACTCTTTAGTTAAATCTCGTTGATTTATCAGTTGCGTTGATTGGTCAGTTTTGCGGATTGGATAGTTGCGTCATCTCGACAGTTTCCCAGCTTGTGAGACAGCTAGGTTTCTCAGGCCAGAGTTTCTCTAAGAGGTTTTTTTTAAAGATATTGGTATTCTCACGGTTGCATCACAATTCATCTTCGCCAACATCTTATATATTAGACAAAATGTACACTTATACACTAAAAAAAAATAGTGATATTCACAGCGTTAACACTAGAAATAAGGACCAACTACGTGCCCCTTTCACCGGCTTCATAAGGTTCGTAACTCATTTGTTGGGCTTGGTATAACCTTTTTTTTTTTTTTATTGACAATGGGCTCGCTCTTGACCTCAATCCAGCCCAGAGGCAGGGCTTTTATAACAAGATACCCTCTTCTCTGCTAGACTTGCCTTTTAATGCGTATAAAGCTGAAGTAAAACCCAACCTTTGTTCAAAGGCTTACTATTCCATCAACGACTACTTACACGATAAGAATAATTGGTCGCCCTAATTAACTCAAGACAATGTTCATGTTCTTTCTCCAGAATGAGTGATAAATTATAATTTACTAATTTACTTTATTTACTAAATTACCTTACTGACAGGTTATTGTTATTAGTATTAACTTATTTATTTATTTTACTTCGATGGTCCTAGTTTATCATCTGTGACTTCAAGTGACAGCTATGTGACCAGAACCCAGCAATGCATAAATATATAATATAATAATATATTTATTTCATCAAGTGACATGACTCATTCGTGTTAGTAACAATATTCCTTACCGCTATGTTAGTATTCTTATTCTAATTATTTAATATAGAATCATGAATACATGTGAATCACTGCCACACGCCTATCACCGAAGTGGAGAGCTTGCAGCAGCGACTCACATATAGACAATCGAGTCTGCTCGCCACACAGCGCAGGATAAGGATATGTAAGCTGTCACGTCCTTTATGCCTGGAGGCTTTTATTTAGGTAGTAAGTTTTTATTTACATATTAATTTTAATTAATTATTTTTTAGCTTGAGTACGTATAGTTTTTATTATATTTGTTGGTATATTGGCGTGGCTAGCGGACATAAGGGAAATAATATAATTTTATGTTCTGTGCCTTGTAATGTTAATTACTTAGCACCTAGTATTGTATACAATCAAGTATTTTCTAACTGAACAGACAGCTGTGCTGCTGGGGAGTTTATTGCGCCACTTCTTCTTCCCAGCGATAGCACTAGGAAGTGGTGAAGGGCGGGCGTTTTTGGGGGACTGTCTTTTGTAATTTTGACATTCAAAAGTGCTGATTCTCAGCCTAATATGAATAAATGACTTTTGATTTTGATTTTGTTTACTTGTTTCCTTGATTTTTCAGTTTGGTACACTCAATAAAAATTATATGCTTACTTTTAGACAACCAAAAGTGATTAATGTAAATGTTTTTTTTTTTTTTTTTTGTGGATGGGAAATCATCAAATGACTCCTCCCGCTCTGGGTGGAGCAGAAGGGAGTGTCAGACTCTTACTGACTAAAACCCACCCGTGTTCCTTCCTTAGCCCTTTATGTACCAGGGCAGCGGTAACCCTTTCGGACGATCCCGCTACCCCGGCAGGCTTCGGCCCTGTCGGGCCCCGTCATCTATGCTGACATCTCTTTGAGGCGCACGTGGAACACTTACGCGCCGTCCGGCACGGGCCTGGTCCTGATCGGACGGAGAGCTACCCATTGCTCTCCGCCCGCAGGCCCGCGCCTACGGTGGCCGGGAGTCGTCACGCGGCTCCCGACGCCCGGAGCGTCTCCCTCGGCGGCAGAGGCGTGAGGATCTCTCCCTCGCCCATCCCGCCACCTCCTTCGCTAGCATGACTGCTTCGCAGAAGGAGGTGACCGCCTCCCACTCCCTCTCGCCCCGGACCATGGCTTGCACCAGGGCCGGGCGCGAGAGGTCGCCGCCGCTGCCGATCGCCTCTACGAGGACACGGCGGTGCTCTGCCCAAGCGGGGCAGACCTCCACCGTATGCTAATGTAAATGTTTTGCGTGTGTTTTTTCTAAACATTACACAAAAACGTCAAAACAAAGAAGCGTGGCTATATATATTTGTGTATGAAAACACGATGTTTTGTTTTCCGAGCTGCATGGAAAACATTCCCCGTGTGGGTGAAGAGGGGAAGAGTTTGTTTCATTTGAAAACAAATGTTTATTGACTTTTTCTATTGGGTTTCGAAGACACACTTATTGTATATATTGTCCCGTCCCATGTTTATCAAACTGACACTCTATACGTTCCAATGTCAAAGAATGACAGTTGTGATTTGAATATACCTACCTACGGGCAATTTAGTTTGTAGTTCATTTGGTAAACATTTAATTTCTTTGACTTTACACCAAGGAACCTTTGTTCCTTAAATAAAAATATTGTAGAAGAAAATTAGATCATTACTTTTGCAGCACCCTACCTATAAGATATTGATAGGCTTCCTTTGAAATATTATTTGAAATATTATGTACTAAGAATTTACGCAATCTACTTACTATTTCAAAAAACGAGATCTGTTGGCAAAACTCTGTGGAAACGGTATCTGGTTATCTGTTGGAATATGACCAATGAAATTCAAAAATATAAGGACTTTGTTACGTTCGTAAATTAAACCAATATAGGTTTTTTACTTATCTTATAATCACATAATATAATACAAATCAACAACAGTAGGAACTAATTTAATAACAATGAGGTCGGACTAGAAGAATCAGTGATGATGATGATGTTCAGGAACAATGTGTTTAGCGTGACCTACGTACTTCACGTTGGCGTTGAATCTGTAAAAAAAAAAAAAGGATGAGATACATTTCTGAGAACAAACGTTGCAGTACGGTCTAAAATTGAATGCTTTTGCATGCTTACCCAGTCTTCTTGTCGGCATGGTATTCTACGATCCTGATGGTGCCGTCGGGCTGGTGCAGGCTGTACTCGCCCTTCACGACGTGCCCATCACGAGATTCATGCTGAGATTTCTTGTCGCCGGTGTGAGGATCCTCCACTTTGTACGCGAACTCGTACTTGGGATGAGACTGGAACAAATTTCATAATTAGCATCATTGTTTTTAACTGTGAAGAAGCAAAAGATTAGGAGTATAATTAATTTGAATATTAACATACATAGTACTCAACGTGTTTCTCGGTAGCGTGTCCGTGGTGCTGCTTGATGCTCTGTGATGAGGACGCGTGACCATGATGGTGCTCGTGGTGGTCTTGTGCAGCGATCGCTGCCACTGCGACGGTGATGAGGAGGATCTATTGAAATAGAAAAAAATATGAAGTGAGGTTTCCATTTGTCACTTTTTTAATAAAATATAGTTAGCTAGTGAAATGTTAATTTTACCTTTGTGAACATATTGTTTGTCTTTACGTTTACTTGATGTAAAAGTTGAGAGATAACTGATAATTCAAAAAAGAAATTTGGTGTTTTATATGAAGTGCGAAATCAAGTTTAAAGTTGACAATAAAGTTTAATAAAACAAGCAAGTTTCGTTCAAAACCTGCTGAGTGCTGATTACGAACGTGCTTTGATTAAAAGCAGGTATCCTTGACAAAGTTAGGTAAGAACAAAATTAATTAATTCATTAAGTTAAAAGTTACTTTCTTCACTAAAAAAAAAACACTATGGGCGGAATTCTTTACGATAGATTCCTATATATGTAGGTCTCAATATGGTAAATAAATATAGATGTTCTAAAGTAGCTATGTCTCATATTTTATTATTGATGTCAGCGAACAAAATTTATGTTAAAAATACGCTTTCCAAAATAAGAGCTTCGTATATTATATTTTTGGCATACTACCACTTAGTTGTTTACAAAAACAAAGGCTTACTGACAATTCAATAATAATTATTCCCTCATATTATACTGCTCCATTTCGCTCATTATAGTTACATCTTTGTCAAAATGTATGACTTGCTGGCTAAGCCATATTTTTTTACCAAGATCTAAATTTTGTAGAGTTAGGCTTTGTAGAGTTAAGAGCTTGGCTCTATATAAGATCAGAGGGACCATTCTCGTAATTTTAAGAACATTCACAGTCAGAAGGCTAATTCTCTTAATTTAAAATGTTCAAAATCTAGTGGCAGTCTCATCTCGGCGACAAACAAATTTTTGACAGATTGATACTGAGATCAGACTGTGAACGTTCTTAAAATTACGAGAATTACCCCTTGGATCTCAGTCTCAATCTCTCAATCTCTAATTTCCCTACATTTTGATAAGCTTTTGACATTTGTTTGTCGCTTAGGAGACTGCGACTAGATTTTGAACGTTTTAAATTACGAAAATTGACCTTCTGATAACTTAACAGTGAAAGCGTTATGTTAATGTTGGAAACCTACTTTGCATGAAATGTTTTTGGTGTAGGGTTTGAAAATACGACAAAACACCTCGAGGAAATGTAGTAGTGCCTCTCTGCTTGCTGTTTTGTATTTGTTTTATGCTCGTCTTGGCTGGGGCACTGCAGTGTCCTCAGATAACCCAATTTTGAGTTACCTGAGCTAGCTTTTTTACACTATGCCATCTCTCATAACACTCTTAGTTATGTGTTTCTTTACATTCGGAAAAAAAACATGTTTATTTAAGTCTTTAATTGTTATTAAAGACTTAAATAAACATGATTTTGTTAGTTGACACTGTATCTACATGTTATCACAAAAGTATCTCACATCGCACGAGGTCAACAGGGCATTTACAAATCCAACAAGTTCGGTGATAAACTTGCTTTGTAATAAAAATGTTTCACTTAAGCTTTTTATATCAAACTAGCTTTTCGCTTTATATAAAATCGCGAATTTCTTTTCTTCAACATCAGTTATCTGCCAGCTTTACAAGCAAACAAACTAAAAAAAAAAACACAAAAAATGTTTACCAAGGTAATTCATGATTATTTACTATTGACATAAACTGATTCATTAATAGACACACTTATTCATGGAATTTGGGTATTTTTTATCATAGTATAATAGCCAACATAAATTCTTAGTCAATTAATCAGTCTTCTTTTGTATCAATAGATTATCCTAGTCGCTGCTGTCGTTGCTGTTGTCGCCGCTCGGCCACAAGAGAGTCACGGTCACGAGCACCACCACGGTCACGCCTCCTCATCACAGAGCCTCAAGCAGCACCACGGACACGCCACCGAGAAACACGTCGAGTACTATGTATGAAATCCATCCAATCCTATTATTTCATTTTGATTCCATTCAGGAATGATTTTGCTAACCAACACTTGTCTTACAGTCTCATCCCAAATACGAGTTCGCGTACAAAGTGGAGGACCCTCACACCGGTGACAAGAAATCTCAGCATGAATCTCGTGATGGCCACGTCGTGAAGGGCGTGTACAGCCTGCACCAGCCTGATGGCACCATCAGGATCGTCGAGTACCACGCTGACAAGAAGACTGGGTAAGCGTACAAGATCATTCTATTTTCGACTCAGCTGCAACGTTTATCCCAAACATTCTCACTTATTATCCTTTTCTGTTCTAACAGATTCAACGCCAACGTGAAGTACGTGGGTCACGCCAAGCACATTGTTCCTGAACATCATCATCATCACTGATTTCTCCTATCCATTGTTATTGTATTAGTTACCTACTGTTGTTGATTTGTATTATAATGTATTATGATCTGTGAATATAGATGAATAAGACATATTGCCGTTTTTATATAATATCTCCACTATTTTGAAAATCCTTGAGCTGTTGACGCCATTATTAGGTATTCACAACAATCTTATAACACTCGATACAAAATATCTTCCTGCTTTTAAGACGAAGTCTCATATTTTACTTGCCTTATACATACTCGTATAACCACTTTGATTTGGTTTTGTTTGAGGGTTTTTCTTTGCTCTAACTCTGTAAGGTAGCAAAGATTTATTTCGTAAAGTGAAAAAACTACATGATTGGCTTGATTAATACCTTATTCCGTCCTCGAAACATATCATTGCATTTGATTTTTTTTTAAGTTGTTAAATAAAGAAACACAATATTTTCATCTTAATCTATAGGAACAGTTTATTCAATATTCAGTACAAATTTTAAATCATTGTAAAATTAACTTATTACAATTATAATTATCACAGGACAGCTATTAACGAGTATGTTAATAATACATAAGTTATTTATATTAATGTTTATGGGGGTGCTTCTTTGGCACTATGTGGTGTGTGCTGTGCTTCACCGTCGCGTGGAAACTGCAAAACAAATACATGTCTTTAAAAACTACACTACACTAACTACTAATATCTACACTACACTACTTTTTTTTAATATGACCAGGCAGATATATTTCATGGTAAGAAAAATTGTTTCCTACTTATAGTTCTGTATTTTCTAAACATATTCGATGATTAATTGTATGTTTATCCCAACCCATATCGATTTTACTAATATGTAGATATTATCTTACTTTTTATCTTTGTTTTTTTTTCTACCATCATTGTTCCCTAATTTATCTTTCCAGTCAACTTACCCACTATGCTTGTCTGCGTGATACTCTACATGTCTGATGGAACCATCAGGCTCGTGCAGCTCATAGTAGCCCTTCACACTGTCTCCGTCGCGATGCTCATGATGTGATTTCTTGTCGCCCGTGTGGTGGTCTTCCACTTTGTACCCGTACATGTATTTAGGATATGCCTAGAAAACAAAAGAATGAGTGTATTTTAATATTATGATGGTGTGTAAGACACTTTCTGCATATATAAAGACATAAGACATCCGCAGAGAATTTTTTAGATTTTTAAACTGATTTTTTATATCGGGCTTTAGTAATTTTGAAATCTGACTCGGGCAGTTTTTGGGTATTTATTTCATCATGAACCAATTTTCTTTCCACTTAAATACACGTTTCGTGTTCCCCGAAAACTAATCTAACCGTACTCACATAATAGTCCACATGTTTGTGTTCTTCTTTTTTATGTGCTTCCTTCTTGTGCACTTCAGGTTTATGTTCTACTTGTAAATGCATCTCTTTTTTGTGTTCTTCCTTCTTGTGCACTTCAGGTTTATGTACTACTTGTTTATGCATCTCTTTTTTATGTTCTTCCTTCTTGTGCACTACAGGTTTATGTTCTACTTGTTTATGAACCTCTTTTTTATGACCTTCTTGTTTGTGTACTTCTTTTTTGGGAGCTTCTTGTTTGTGCACTTCTTTTTTGGGAGCTTCATGTTTGTGCACTTCTTTTTTGGGCGCTTCGGGCTTGTTAACTTCTTTTTTCGGAGCTTCATGTTTGAGCTCATGGATGTACACCTTTTGATGAGGACCATCGTGGCGGTAGATGTATTGCGATGAGAATGCATGCTTGTGAATGGTCACGGCGTCAGTGACTATTGCCAATAGGGTTAGAGCACACATCACCTGAAATTGTCGCATTGTTAAAATAGCAGTAAGATTACAGAACATCCAGATTTATCTGTTTTAACTGGGAGCTAACTCCTATATTATGGGGACAGTTAACTTTGACTGAATTAATGATCCATTATATGTCAAGGGCAGTTACTGAAGATCATCTGAAAAAATTATGATGCTGTTAACAATAAAAATATCGGGCAATGCAATCACAGATCTGTTTCACAAAAACGTATAGATTTGAGTCAAAATGCACTTTACAAAACTTTCACACATCACCATTTAATTATCTTCCATAACTTATTACCTTGAACAGCATTTTTTACCGCAAAGTTGTTGTTTTATCTAAATACAGAAATAAACTGATACATACTTTCTAAAATCAGTGTCTTTTATAATAAATCAATAACGTAAATGTAATCGAAGCACGAGTGATTTCATTAGTAGTTAGTTACAAACAAGTGAAATTATTCACGAAATACTATCAAGTGTTTGTAAGAGTATTTCGTAAAAGTATTAAATTGACATGTCTATGAGTGCAAAGTCTAGATTGTATTTGATCGTTTATGAGTTTATTTTATTACAAAAGTGGTCGCACGTTCGCGTGTTTAAATATACTGTTTATAACAATTAGCAATGTACTATCTTACTTACCTAATCATTTTACAATAGAACATATCTCTTTGGTAGGAAAAATATAGTTATTTATTTGATAGATTGCACATTTTGATAAGATTTAAAAGAAAAATCTTAATATTCCTAATTTAGCATTGAATTAGTCTATAACTGAAGATTATCATCATTATTATTTAGCAAAAATGAATACTGATACCACTGAAACACCTACATATCATCATTAGTAAAAGAAAAAAATAAAGGTGAGTTTAGTCCAAAGATTCAAATTAAAACAAAATATTAAGTGTTATAGTTAGGTATATTTACATTATAATGAGACAACGTTTAACAATCTAAAGAGTAAGAGGTAACAGTCAACAGTCAGTTTATAAGCGAAATAATCAGTGTTGATGATGATGTTCAGGAACAATGTGTTTGGCGTGAGCCACGTACTTAACGTTGGCGTTGAATCTGTAAATAGGAAAAGTAACATTAAGTAATGTGATACGTTTCAAAATGTCCTACTTGTTGAATATTCAATGTTGTTAAAAAACGTACCCAGTTTTCTTGTCAGCGTGGTACTCCACGATCTTGATGGTGCTGTCGGGCTGGTGCAGGCTGTACACGCCCTTCACGACGTGGCCATCACGAGATTCATGCTGAGACTTCTTGTCACCGGTGTGAGGGTCCTCCACTTTGTACGCGAACTCGTATTTGGGATGAGACTGCAGGTGATACAAGTGATGGTTAGCAAACTGTTTCTTACAAGGAATAATCGGACCCAATAGACGTTGTCCTATCCGAACGTTGGTTAAACTACGCAGGGACCCACTCAAACACACAAAAAAAGGTCATCAAAATCGGCACAGCAGTTTAGGAATTCAGTGACATACGCACGTACACTAAAGTTATACATATAAAGATGATTGGAACGATGATCTTACATAGTACTCGACGTGTTTCTCGGTGGCGTGTCCATGGTGCTGCTTGATGATCTGTGATGAGGAGGCGTGACCGTGGTAGTGCTCGTGACCATGACCCTCTTGTGGCCGCGCGGCGACAACAGCGACTAGGATGAACTGTACAAAAGTAGATTACATTATTTATGAATTTCAATTTTCTGCATAACATAGCATCACGTCTGTATTCCCTGAAGGGTAAGGCAGAGGTGTACCTATAGTACACCCACATTTCGCCATGTAATAGGGGGCGAACCAATTGTCATCAACCGGGCACAAATCTAAACTGCAGGCGGTTACTGAGAAATTCTAGATGAATAACCCCAATAACACTTTGGTCTGTCCGGGAATCGTAACCAGGACCTCATGCACATTAGAAACGTTTGTAACCACTAGACGAATGAGACAGTTCTATTTCTAGTAGCTTGAATTTTGGAACAGACTTTTACATGTCCAAAATCTGTGTCCCAACGGCACAGATTGGGACAATACTTATTATACTTATTACAACTACTGACAATACTTACCCCCAACTTGTTATTTTTTTGTGTTTATTTTCTTTTTTATGCGTCATGTTTGCCGCAAATAAATGTATTTTCTTTCTTTCTTTCTAAAAGATAAAGTTTGTTAAAAATTATAGTCTGTTCTAGTTTTAGCAATAGTTTTTTTTTATAGTTATCTATCGGCTGATATTTTTGTTTTAAAAAATAATACCTTGTACATTGTGATGTTTTTTATTCTTTACTCTTGGAGTTCTGAATGATTAATGATAAAACCACAGTACATGTGTTTTCTTTTTATATAGTTTACCAAAGGGTCTGTGAGACCGATTTTTTTAAATAAGTTCTCAAATGTTCGACCAGCTTACTACATAAGTATATCTAATTTCGGAAAGTAAATCTGACCTTCGGATAAAGTTACTTTACTTCTTTCTTTATAGGATATCATAACGTAAATCATAACTAACATGTGGAATTTTTACTTTTTTAGAACTTCATTCGACCATTATAACGTACATATAATGAATTTCATCTAAGAATTTTTTCAACACGTAACTTACTTGACTCAATAACACAAGCCCTGTGCCTGATGGGATATCGTGTCAGTTAAAATGAGAAACATTCATCACCTATTTAACCCCTTTAGGGGATGAATTTTCAAAAATCCTTCGGTAATTGCCTATTTCGCTGTATGTTAAAGAAACTCTAGTGCAAAACTAGATCCAGCGGTTAAGACTGAGTTGTCTGTCAGTCATACATTAGAAACGTTTACACAGATATTTTGTCATATTTTGTTTTCAGTTAGCTTTTTCTTTTGTTTTTTTTATAAACGTCGCCTCACCCTAAGAATTTCTCCTGTCTCGTGGGTGCGTTTACAAACATTTAAACTCACATACACAAACAGCCAGACCCGGAAAAACTACTTGTAGGTCATATAAATATTTTTTCCGTGCCGAAATCGAACCCGCGACACGCAGCGCAGCAGTCAATCTCTTAACCACTGCGCCAACCATGCCGTGTGCCGTTTTGATTTGAATCCTTATTTAGTGAATTAGTCACAAGTCTTTTTACGACTCTTTTGCTTTCAATGTTCTGATGATAATACGTTTAGTCTTTTTTTATGCGGCCTCCAGACTATCTGGAAGCCCCGAGAAACGTAAGTGATTAATTCCTTGCCGTTCCCTTGTTATTGATTTGGTCTTCTGGCGAGCCTTTTCACCGTCAGTTTGGGGTCGTAAATAATCATAAATTATTGCGCATTTAACTATTTATAAGCTTACTGTCTGCTGCCCGCATTGCAGTCATAAGGAAGTTTAACTAAACCCAAAACGAAATTTTAATCCTTGGGGTTGTTACATTTGGTGGTAGAAGTATTTAGGTAAAGTGAGCTTGAAGTAAACTGTCATTCCACCTACACATACATAATCAGTATAAAACGTTCCCACTGCTGGGACACAAAACTCCTCTCTGTGAGAGGGAGTGGGCCGTAATCCACTACGCGGGCCCAGTGCGGGTTGGTAGATATCACATGTCTTCGAATTTTTGTTTCTTGGGCATGTCGGTTTCTTCACGATGTTTTCCTTCAACGTTTTGAGAACAGTGGTGATGAAATAATTTACATAAAGTAAAGCGCCGGTCCGGGTTCGAACGTATGAACTGCAACTCGTAAGTCGCGGCTGTAACTATTGGGTCACCGCTGCTCTGCTCTGTTAGCGATTGATACTATTGACAGCTCATTTCACCCAAGTTTTCACGGTTAGATTTTTACAGAACAGATCGGTTGGTATTAAGATAAAGGTAAATAAAACTTTTCAAGAAAAACAAGTCGGGTGAGATTGAATAACGAATTAATTTAATATGTACAACACACAGCTAGGAACACAACAATTAACAATTAAAACTTAGGGGTTAAACTATACAGATTTAGGTAACAATCAGATCCGTACAATAAATCAGTGTTGATGATGATGTTCAGGAACAACGTGTTCAGCGTGACCCACGTACTTCACGTTGGCGTTGAATCTGTACACAGAAAAATAAAATTGAATGACAGATTTCCAGGCATAATTTATTCCGTACAGCTTAGTCTAGGCCTTGGGTGAATTCTCGGACATTCGTTTTCGCGTATCCATCTTAGGTTGGATTTTTTGGGGTGCATAAACGGTATAACCTGGTTTGAAGGTAAGGTTAAATGAATGCGTATATTAATACTCACCCAGTTTTCTTGTCAGCGTGGTACTCGACGATCCTAATAGTGCCGTCAGGCTGGTGCAGACTGTACACACCCTTCACGACGTGGCCATCACGAGATTCATGCTGAGACTTCTTGTCACCGGTGTGAGGGTCCTCCACTTTGTACGCGAACTCGTATTTGGGATGAGACTGTAGGATAATTATTGATTAGCAAAATCATTCCGAAAATAAATCAAAATTAAACATTATTATTGGAACATTTTCATACATAGTACTCGACGTGTTTTTCAGTGGCGTGTCCGTGGTGCTGTTTCAGGCTCTGTGATGAGGAGGCGTGACCCTGGTGGTGCTCGTGATCGTGACCCTCTTGTGGCCGCGCGACGGCAACCGCAACGACAGCAGCGACTAAGATGATCTGTGCAGGTGAATTTATTTTTAGAATACCTTTTTTCGGAACTTGTAGTTTTGTAGTAGCGATTAAATGGTTTGTTTTATTGCATGACTTGTGACAGTTTTAAGTGATGTTCTTTATAATTATGAAGATTTAATTAAGATTTTAAATGAAGGTACGAGTACAAGTTCTTATTAGGAATAAGTTGTTATTTATGTACATTTCATTTTAATTCTAAATAAACTTATTAATACTAGTACTTGTTGTACCTTATACATTTTGATGATTTGTATTATTTACTCTTGGTGGTACTGATTGGTGACTGATACTACCTTAGCACATATTTTTCTTTATATACATTTTACTAAAGGGTCTGTAATACAGATTTTCGCAATCAGTTCAAAATATGTTCAACCAGTTTGCCGCATATATCTTATTTCGGAAAGTAAGGCTGACCTTCAGACAATATCGAGTTATTTAATTTCTTTCTTTATATTTTCTGAATAGTAATGCACTCCTAACATTAATATTCATCAAAATTAAGCAAAGAAAGGGCCATTGCTTTGGGCACGCCACAATAGCGGCGATAAGTCACCTCTTTGAGGAGTGGCTAGAGAGGCACCACGGCGCTCTCACCGTCCGACTGACGCAGGTCCTCACCGGACACGGTTGTTTCGGGAGGTTCCTGTTCAGGATAAAGCGGGAGGAAACGACAGGGCGTCACTACTGTGTGGATCGCCCGGAGGACACGGTGGAGCATACGGAGGAGGCCTGCCCGGCTTGGGCGGAGCACCGCCGCGTCCTCGTGGCGGCGATCGGCGGCGGCGATCTCTCGCGTCCGGCCCTGGTCCAGGCCATGATAGGGAGCGACAGTGCATGGGAAACCGTCACCTCCTTCCGCGAAGTAGTAATGCTCGCAAACGAGGAGGCGGAGCGCGTGAGGGAGAGGCAATATCTGAGCCCTCACGCCCCTAGTCGCCGCAGGAGACGTCCTGGACGTCGGGAGTCACCAGCCGACTCCCAACCGCCATAGGCGTGGGTTTGCGGGCGGCCAGCAATGGGCAGCTTGCCGCCCTGCAAGGACCAAGCCCGGGTCGATGGTGCGTTGTGTTCCACGCGCGCCTCAAAGAGATGTCAGCACGAACTGACGGGGTCCGCTAGGGCCGATGCCTGCCAGGGCCGCAGGTTGTTCGAAAGAGATACCGTGGCCCCTGGCATAGGCAATTGAAGGAACACGGGTGGGTTTTAGTCAGTGAAAGTCTGACACGCCCTCCCGCTCCGCCCAGAGCGGCAGAAGTCATATGATGATTACCCAACCAAAAAAAAATCCTCCATCCATGTTCTACCTGATCGTTGTGCTTTCTGAGTTTGTTTCGGCCTTTCATCTCAGAGGAGTCGAATAGTAAACACCGAACTCATCTAATTTTAATACACCACTTTTATTTGACGTGTTGATGTGGTTTTTTATAAACCAATTTACATAAATAAGTACAATTTATCATCATTTATCCCGGATTTTGGAATATATTTTGATGCTTAGGAAACCAATCTGCAGCAGCATTTTTTCATTCATCTTTGCCTACCTACTTCCCTAATAGAGGAGTTTCAGGGTATACGATAATTTTAATTAATTTTCATGAATATCTAAAACTCAGTTCAGGGATCTAGAAAGAGGTTCTGCAAATCAAAAGCTTTAATTAATTGCGTAATAAAATCAGGTTTAGATCATCGTTGTTTTCAATAGAGACAGTCCCCTATTGCTGACACCATAATGACTGCTGAATTCTCGCCTCATTTATCAAAAGCCACATTGTAACGCCATTGATTAATTTTCCATAGGCCATAGATTGATTTAATTCCAGAGTGGAGATTAGATAGGTGGTTTCTGGTGTTGAATTGTACAATTATTTTTTTCAGGCTATTCCTATTTTTATCTATCAGGCAATTATTGTTCATCAAAGCGTGCAGGTTATTTATTTTACTAGTCACACGCCCTACCTAGCACGGTTTTTAAGACTCGACAAAACGCCGAGATTAATAAAAATTAAAATACATAGTAACGAACTCAAAACTGTACATTGAATATTAAAAAAAAAAAGTAATTGCTACGAGGTATGGAACAAGTCGGATGCCGAATATATCGTTTTTTAGACGTTTTGTTCGTTTATTTGTTTGTCTGGATGCATGTTCCGGATTGGCACAAATACGGCTGAACGGATTTAGATGAAATTGGCACACAGATAGTTTATAACCTGGATTAACACATAGGGAATTTTTTATCCCGGTAGTAGGTTCCCGTGGGATATTTTCCGACATCCACGCGGGTCCAGCCGCGACCAAAAGCTAGTTTACTACATAACAAGTAAGTTTAACAAAAAAGCATTACTTTACCGAGTAAATTGTCTTGTTGATGGTTAAAACCACATCAAAATTCGTTGCTTAGTTTAGAAGCAGAACTCGGTCACACAGACTGACACAAACAGCGACTTTAATTTACAATAATTATGTAGCTTAAACGAATTCAAATGATACAATTTGGATCCATTCATTCAGAAATATAAAAGTAGATGTGTATTAATTGAATGGGCTGAGTTCACCATAAATATTCTTTACCAACTCATGCCCATGTTTCATAACATCCGAAGCGCTGCAGCCTAACTGCAACCAGCACGCTACCTAGTACACTAACCTATTTTGTTAGTTCGCTTTTCTCCCTTATCCTGCTGTTAAAATTCTTGATATTTCATTTTTTTATCGAAATCAGCTTTGAATTTTAATCAGCTTCACAATTGTGCCAAATTTTGTAGCGAGAACTCCAGAAAATTCGTTAAAATAATTTACGGTCCATGGCTAGATGTTTGATGAACGGACAAATAACAGAGTCGTCCCAGTCGGGATTCATTTTCTGTGGATATATTTGCTTAAGTCTTATGTGGTCATTCTCAGCTTTTTCTTCTTAGCGTGTCGATAACAATCTAAATGGACTCGGTCCAGAATTCGGCTAATTGTTTGGTGCCAACACCAGCGTAAATCAGTTCTTGTAACGTGAAGCTGACAGGACACCCAGGTCAGGTTATCCTCAGCTGGTGTTTGCTCGTTGTTTATCCAGGCTTAAATGAAATATATAAATGTGGCCTTCGTTGTTAGGTGGTTCCATTTTTTATTATTTGCGTTCGTTATCCTGCAATACTAACGTGTGAAATGTTTATTTTTGAGAACGTCATTAAATAATTATGCATTATGTAATGCATATGATAGTGATAATAATATGATTAATTACTAGATTTGTTACAAATATATGTTGTACTGTTGTGTTTTCTGAAAGCTATTTTGATTTAACTCCTTACTTGATGAGTTAGTAAATAATTTATTTAATTATTTTCTGTCTTTCAATGTTTTGTAATTTTCTAATGATGAAACGGTTAGATGAAGAGTTTTAGAGTCTCCAGACCCTTGACGAGGGGCCCCAAGATACGTGAATGTGAATAGATTTTCGCCGTCTCCTTGTCATTGATTTGGTCTTCTCATTACAAATGAATTTCATTGCGAAGTTAAATATTTATTGGCTCTCTGGACAGCAATAAAGAAGTCTGACTAAACTCAAAAGGGAACATTATTCCAAAGGTGCATCAGGTGGTCTTTTTTGTGAAAATCTCACCGTGCAAACTGAAGAGAAATGAGCTTGAAGTGAACTGCCACCTGGTGCTAGCGATTGATAATATTATTTACAGCTCACTTCAGAGATTTCTACAGCATAAATAGGCTGGTTGATAAATTCAAATAAAACGTTATAGGAAAAACAATTCAGGTGAGATTGAATAATTAATTAATTTAATATGTACAACACACAGCTAGGAACACAACAATAAACAATTAAAACAAAGGGTTTCAACAATAAAGACTAAGGTAACAATTAGATCCGTCGAATAAATCAGTGATGATGATGATGTTCAGGTACAATGTGTTCTGCGTGACCCACGTACTTCACGTTGGCGTTGAATCTGTAAAAACGAAAATAAAATGTTTATGATCCATTTTAAAGCATAATTTATCCGGTACGGCTTAGTTTAAATCAATGTGTATGTTATTACTCACCCAGTTTTCTTGTCAGCGTGGTACTCGACGATCCTGATGGTGCCATCAGGCTGGTGCAGGCTGTACACGCCCTTCACGACGTGGCCATCACGAGACTCATGCTGAGATTTCTTGTCGCCGGTGTGAGGATCTTCCACTTTGTACGCGAACTCGTACTTAGGGTGAGACTGTAAAACATAATGTGACGGTGAGGAACATCAATTCTAATTTGAAAAATCCAAATTCTATTTATGGTTGGGACGCCATCATACATAGTACTCGACGTGTTTCTCGGTGGCGTGTCCGTGGTGCTGCTTGAGGCTCTGTGATGAGGAGGCGTGACCGTGGTGGTGCTCGTGACCGTGACCCTCTTGTGGCCGCGCGGCGGCAACCGCAACGACAGCAGCGACTAGGATGATCTGTGCAAAAGTAGATCGTGAATTTCTATTTTCTAGCAACTTGTTATATTGAACAGATTTCATCTCTTGCATGACTCTGGACAATCTATTCTCATGGATGATTGTCTATTGGCTGGTTTTAATGTTTTTGAAAATAATACCTTGTACATTTTGTTTGATTTGTATTCTTTACTCTTGGAGTTCTGAATGGTGACTGATTATATTCCTGCTCATAATTTTTCGTTTTATACACTCTACTAAAGGGCCGGTGAGACAGATTTTCGCAATCAGTTCAAAAAATGTTCGACCAGTTTAGCGCATATATCTTGTTTCGGAAAGTAAGGCTGACCTTCGGACAACATTTTAACTTATTTGTTTATAGGAGTACATTTATATTAATCAAAATTATGCAAAACAAGGATCATTGTATCCTTAAAAAATGTTTTACTTATTTTTAAATATCTTTGAAAGCATAACGCGGTTAAATGTGTACTTAAAAACAAGCAAGCATGAACAGTTTGGGAAATAAATCTTCACATTTTTTTCGTTTTGACTTAACTGCTTCTTACACAAACCCTTGTTCTTAATCCAACTGTATAATTAAAGTTTCTTGAGGGGGAAGCGCTAGGGTAATTACATTATTGTGGGTAATTTATTGCAAGTTGTTGGTCAGTGTCAGGTTGTGTGTTGATTATGATATGATTTGCGACCGTAATACCTATGAGTTCACTGAGTTATAATCGTTCAGGAGACAACCGTGCTACATGGGTCCATACCTTTATAATAAAATAAGTAAAAATATACAGTTACATAAATTACCGATAAAAAAACTAAAACTTACCATAAATAACTTCCTTCTCTCTCAAAATTATGTAGATACTGAAAATATACTAAAAATAATAAAATAAAATACAGCCCGTCAGGCCCATTCACACACACAAACACATATATACACACAAACACATATGCATACACAAACACACCACACTCATACACAGACAAACACACATATGTTCATACAGTCACGCACACTCACGCACGATAGTAATTAATAAATTAATTACATACTTAATATATATTAATATTGTAGTACTTACATTTGCTCCGCACCACATTTGTAATGGCAGCTCGATCACGGTGGTGACTGAAGTAACTGGTGCTTATAGCACAGGAGTCCTCCTAGTTTAAGCCCAGTTGCACATGTCTAGTATCTTGCCACTAAGTTTTAGTCTAATTTAAGGTACAAAATAGTATGTAAATAGGTTTAAGTCTTGAACGAATAAATATTGTTTATTGTTAAAATCATCAATACAACCGTCTAAGTTCATATAATCCTATTGATTGTTCCTGACAATGACCTGCAAATTGCAAAAAAACGTAAGAAATTTCGTGGGCTACTTAGCGCTTAAGGTGTTAGTCGTTGTTCTTGGCTATTTAAAAAGTCCATTACCACTTTCAACGCAATGACCGCTGAATCCACATTAAATGTTATGTTACCAACCTTATTTGCCAAGTCAAAACACATGATTTCTGTATGTTTCTAAGTATTTAATACAGGGTAATTATATTCAGCCTTTGTCAACGCTCTTATTTGTTTAATAACTCTTTTTATCTACATATGTATATTAGGTGGACTTTATCTATCTCAAAGTCGAATGACATAGGTTGCATTCATTCAGAAATATAAACATACGTACATATGTTCATACTACTCGACTTATGGGTTCATAAACGAAAAGTTGACTTAAATATTAGGAAATAATTATAATATCTCTTATACTCTACTTGTTGTCTTTTTGATTTAATATTATCTTTTTTGATTTATCTTTTTGCTATTTCTATGACTAATTTGCAATTTGAATATTATGCTAATCCATTTAATTCAATGTTATATCTAAGACACTAACCAAAACCCTGAAAATGTGTTTGCACGCCGTAAACGGCAGAATATTATGAACTTTAAAAACTATTTAATATCTCTCTCTTAAATTATTATCACTATCATATTATTTCTTCGACCGAAACTCAGTACCGTTCACAGCATTAGCAGTGGTTTCGCATATATCCTTGAAATTGCAGGTGAAATTCCACAAATAGCAGGTCATGAGGTGAAGCATTGTTTGTCATTTGGCTTTGCGGTCACACTTTCCTCACCAGAGCCACCTCATCAGAGTACCTTCGTCTGACTAAGTTGTACCTACAGCGGCTTTGTCGTTGGGTGAGAACTTGGGGGGCTTTTTTTTTTTTTTTGTGGATGGGAAATCATCAAATGACTCCTCCCGCTCTGGGTGGAGCAGAAGGGAGTGTCAGACTCTTACTGACTAAAACCCACCCGTGTTCCTTCCTTAGCCCTTTATGTACCAGGGCAGCGGTAACCCTTTCGGACGATCCCGCTACCCCGGCAGGCTTCGGCCCTGTCGGGCCCCGTCATCTATGCTGACATCTCTTTGAGGCGCACGTGGAACACTTACGCGCCGTCCGGCACGGGCCTGGTCCTGATCGGACGGAGAGCTACCCATTGCTCTCCGCCCGCAGGCCCGCGCCTACGGTGGCCGGGAGTCGTCACGCGGCTCCCGACGCCCGGAGCGTCTCCCTCGGCGGCTGAGGCGTGAGGATCTTTCCCTCGCCCATCCCGCCACCTCCTTCGCTAGCATGACTGCTTCGCAGAAGGAGGTGACCGCCTCCCACTCCCTCTCGCCGCGGACCATGGCTTGCACCAGGGCCGGGCGCGAGAGGTCGCCGCCGCTGCCGATCGCCTCTACGAGGACACGGCGGTGCTCTGCCCAAGCGGGGCAGACCTCCACCGTATGCTCCACCGTGTCCTCTGGGCGATCCTCGCAGTGGTGACACCCGGGCGTCTCCTCCCGCCTGATGATGTGCAGGAACCTCCCGAAACATCCGTGTCCGGAGAGGACCTGCGTCAGGCGGTAGGTGAGAGCGCCGTGACGTCTCTCTAGCCACTCCTCAAAGAGGGGTCTCATCGCCGCTATCGTGGCGTGCCCTGCGCTGGGTTGCGATAGTCGCGCCTTCCATTCCACCATGAGACCGCGCCGGAGGTCCGTCCGCTCCGCAGCGATTTGCCGCGGGTGCAGAGTTTCCCCCCGACGTAGTGCCTCCGCGCGCCAGTCATACAGGCGCGCGAGGACTATCGCCTCCAGATCCCATGGTGGCAGTCCGGCAAGGAGGCTTGCTGCCTCGCCCGAGATCGTGCGGTACCCCCTTATAAGCCTTACGGCAACCACCTTTTGGGGCGCGTTCAGATAGTGTGCGACTCGAAGCCGCAGTGAACGCGCCCACACCGGGGCCCCGTAAAGGGCCATGGACCGCACGACCCCTGCGTAAAGCCTCCGGCAGGAGGCGTTTGGCCCCCTCAGGTTGGGCAGGAGCCGCTTTAGGGCGGCCCCGGCCCGTTCCAGTTTGGGGGCCAAACGTCGGAAATGCTCGACGAAGTTCCACCGGCTGTCGAGGACGAGACCCAGGTATCTCATCGTTGTCTCGACGCCGATGTGAACCCCTCCTACCATCAGTTGGGATCCCGAAGGTGGTCCGTACCGGGGCCCATGAAAGGACATGGCCTCGGACTTGTGCAATGCCACCTCGAGACCCAACTGCCGGATCCTTTCCACGACTATCGCAACCCCGCGTGTCATCGCGTCGGCCGCCGCCTGATGCGACCTCCCCTGCGCCAGGACCAGCGTGTCGTCAGCGTAGAAAACTACGCTGACGCCATCAGAGAGGTCGGCCCGCAGCCCCCAGTCGTAACCGATGTCCCACAGGAGCGGCCCCAGAACCGATCCCTGTGGGACACCGCACGACATCTCTCGCCGGTTCCAGTTCCCGTCGCGACCGGGGTAGATGACGACTCTGTCCGTCAAATACGCCCCGACTATTCGACGGAGGTAAGTCGGCACCCGGTGATACCGGAGTGCCTCCCCTATGCAGCTCCAGGGCAGGGTGTTGAACGCGTTGGCGATGTCGAGTGACACCGCCACGACCACCCCACCCCGGGACACCGCGTCCCCCGTCGGATCTTGCGGAAGCCAAACTGGCACTCCGCAAGATCCGGCCCCGTCCTCACCAGGTGCCCGACGAGGCGGCCCGCAATCACTCTCTCAAAGAGCTTGCCGACCTCGTCGAGCAGCACTATGGGCCGGTAGGCGGACGGAGAGTCCGCAGGGCGCCCTGGCTTCTGAATGAGGACCAGCTTCCCCGTCTTCCAACGGAGTGGAAACTGGCCTCTCTCCATGCATGCGCTTAAGAGCGCCTCCAGTCGAGGCCCGAGAGCCCTCGAGGCCAGGACCCAGGCTTTACCCGGCAAGCCGTCGGGTCCCGGGGCGGTATTTTTGGCCTTCAGCCTGCCTACCGCCGCTCTCAGATCTACCCCGGTCACTTCAGGGGTGTCGTCGTCGTCGTCCGTGTGGTCCGCTTCGGGCACCGCAAGTGGCGGAGCCATAGGCGGGGGAGTATGCTCCCCCCGTGAAGGGAACAGAGCGCTCACCACTTCCTCCACCAGCTGGGGTCGGAGACTCTGCGTCAGCGGGGGGGCCCAGGTGCGGAGTTTATTCCGCACCATTCTGTAAGGGCGCCCCCATGGATCTCGGTTCAGAGTCTCCAACAACTCCTCGCGGGCCGTATCCTTGGCCCGCTTGACAGCTTCTTGGAGGGTGGTCTTCGCCGCTCTGTACCCCTCGTACAGCTCCACCTCCGTGGCTTCCGCATCCGGAGGGCGGATGCGGAGCCTGCGGTGCCTGGTGTACCGATGTCGCGCGTCGACGCACGCCTTGCGTAGCGCCCCAACCTCCTGCGACCACCAGAACTTGGGGGGCTGACATTATATTTTACATGTTTTGAGTTAACCATCCATATTACTAAGCAACTCAAGTGCATGTTTGATGTGGAGAGTTTCATAGAACAAGAAGAACATAACATTGCAATTTATCAACTAACTGCGCAGCGAATTTTATTGTTGAATGACGCAACATCGTGATGAGACAGTATAGATGCCTTTTGGCTTCGAACAGGACCTTATTTTTCATTTTAATTAAAATATTTCTCTCGTTTTTCTATGTGTGTCATATTATATAGTTTGTGTAATTATCCTGCGCGTCAATTAATACTTTTTCTTTCTTTCTTCATCTGTCTGCACCCGACCTAATATGGTAACCTTTTTGTATTTCGCGTGTGTTCTTCACCCTCTTCTGCTGGTGAAAAAGGTTTTTTAGTGTGAATATAGTACACAATCCTTGAATTTTCATAAATTTTTCCGATTGTGTCTTTTGTAGCAATTTCTTTATAAATGCTTCAAAATAATCTGTGGTACTTGGGTAAGTAGATGTTTGATGAAAGGTAAAAAAACAGAGTCATCCCAGTCGGGTTTATTTTTCGGTGGGATATATATACATATATTATGAATCCATAGAATGCTCTGCCCGCCCTCCAAAGGAACCGACTGGCAGACTTAAGTATAATGTTTTCACTCCCGAACGCCATAGAACTGCCTTTGCCAAACGCCAATTCTACGTTAAGAGCATTAATATGTACAACATCCTAAATAAAAAGATTAAAATCTATTCGTGCCCTAAATATAAATGCAAAAACTTACTTAGAGACTATCTCCAAAAATTAAGTTATGATGACACTGAGGATCTTCTGCTGGGCAACTTAAAATGATTATCTACAATATAAATCCAAATCTAAGCAACAGCGGATATGTTCTGGTTACACCCCATTCCTTCCCATTATACACCCTACACCTACACACCACATACGAACACCCACATCCTACACTTACTCACTACACACACACACATACCCAGACCCTACATTTATTCACCTCACCACACAGTTAAACGTTTTTTCTTTTCATTTTGAATTAAGTATTTTCTTTATATAGATTATATCCTGTTTTCTTTCATTTACACCATTTGTTATTGTTGTAACGTCCCGTTCTAGTACACTATGGCTGTGATTGTTACGGAGAATCACTGACTCCTAAGACACAGGCATATACACCTAGTTTAGGAGTCAGAGCATTTACATTTTTGTGACCTAGTTATAAGCCTTAATGAACTTAGTCTGTGGATCTTGTATATTGTACTGTGATGGCTTTTGGTGAAATAAAGAAAGAAAAAAGAAAAGAAAAAAAGAAAGATAGATAAACAGAATATTCGGTAAAGTCTTATGTTGTCATCCTCAGCTGGTTTATTGTTTATTATTTATTGTTCATTGTTTATTCAGACTGCATCTTTTGTTATTTGGTTCCATCTGTGCTTATTTTGTGTTTATTATCCTTAATTGCTAACATGTAGAATGTTTCCATTTTTGAGAACGTCATTTGACAATAATCACGCATTATGTAATAATAATAATAACCCCACCGCCGTATCTCTGCGTTGACGTAAACTACGTACGCGTTTGGAGGCTTGCGCGCTCCGAACGCTGGGCTTGTGCCGGTAAAGTTCACTTTACCGGAACAGGTCTAGGATGAGGAGCCAGACCAAGAGAGATACAAAAACCCGCAGGGCAGCATGTGGCGAGCTTTTGGGCAGTAGCGACCCCAATAAGGTTGTATTTATGGTTTACACCTCTCTTTGTGTTGCATTTGTAATGCATTTTATCTAAGAAGTTATAATAATATCATATTATATTAGACACATTACAAAGATATCAAAAGGCCAATTCTCGTAATTTAAAACGTTCAAAATCTAATCGCAGTCTCATCTCGGCGACAAACAAATGTCAAAACATTGTCAAAATGTAGGGAAATCAGAAGTATTTTTTGACAGATTGAGACTGAGATCAGACTGTGAACGTTCTTAAAATTACGAGAATTGCCCTTCTGGTTGTGTTATGTATGTAACCGTTTGGAGTCTTGGTATAGAAGTATTTTTATTCATATCTATTGTGTGATGTTTTGATGAGTTATCTAGCTTTTTATTGGCCTCCCGACTCGGAAAGCCCCGAATGAATAGTTTATCGCCGTCTCCTTTTCATTGATTTGGTCCATGACTTTGGCCGCGTATTATCAATACAATAGAAAATCATTACGCAGTCAATTATTAATTGGCTCTCTGATCAGCAAGCTTGTTAAAAGTCTTACTAAACCCAAAAGGGTATACAAATGGTAAGGGGTTTGTACATCACCTATTAAATGACTGTTAAATAAAACTTTAAAAGAAAAACAATACAGGTGAGATTGAATAATTAATAAATTTAATATGTACAACACACAGCTAGGAACACAACAATTAACAATTAAAGACTTAGGTAACAATCAGATCCGTCGAATAAATCAGTGATGATGATGATGTTCAGGTACAATGTGTTCAGCGTGACCCACGTACTTTACATTGGCATTAAATCTGTAAACAGGAAAATAAAATTTAATGACAGATTTACAGGTATAATAATCGGTACAGCTTGGTTTAAATGATGTGAAAACTCACCCAGTTTTCTTGTCAGCGTGGTACTCAACGATCCTGATGGTGCCGTCAGGCTGGTGCAGGCTGTACACGCCCTTCACGACGTGGCCATCACGAGATTCATGCTGAGACTTCTTGTCACCGGTGTGAGGGTCTTCCACTTTGTACGCGAACTCGTATTTGGGATGAGACTGTAGGTAAGATAAGGTGATGGTTAGCAAACAAAATCTTTCCCAGAGGAATGGAAAATACTACCTATAGTATTATGATTCGAACAATGATCGTACATAGTATTCGACGTGTTTCTCTGTGGCGTGTCCGTGATGCTGTTTGAGGCTCTGTGATGAGGAGGCGTGACCGTGGTGGTGCTCGTGACCATGACCCTCTTCTGGCCGCGCGGCGGCAACCGCAACGACAGCAGCGACTAGGATGATCTGTGGAGGAGAAATTATTTTTAGATTTTTTATTAGACTTGATTTTATTTATATACATATTTCTTTTTACATTTTTTAGTTTGTATTTTTTGCATGACTTTTTGCAGTATTAATTACCTACTGTAAGGGAAATGTAGATATTTATATGATTTGTAAATGTAAGTATAAGTTCATGAATAATACCTTGTACATTTTGATGGTTGGTTCTCCTTACTCTTGGACGACTAAATAGCGACTGATATTATCCCAGCACATAGTTTTACTTTTTATGCACTTCATTTAAGGGTCTGTGGGACAGTTTTTCGTAATACAACAAAAAGGTTGAACCAGTTTGCTGCATTGGTCATAATTCGGAAAGTTGATCAGACCTTGATACATTCTTTCTTTATAGCAGGACATTGACATTCATCAAAATTTGGTACCTATTTTATATAATTATAGGAATGTATTTTATACTATACCTGCTCGGAAAGCACTTTATTACATTTTTAAAAATGAGACAGAAAGTACGTTGTAGTTGCGGGTCAGAAAAGTTTATGAAAATCCATTGTTAACGTGCTGAGCGGGCAGAAAAAGTGTATGAAAATCCATTATGAACGTGCTCTGTTTTTTTTTAAATTTCGGGCAAATCAGTAGGTAACCTTTTTAAATATAGTATAATGCCAAAAGACAAAAGTTTTTTACACCAATCGCAAAATGAAACTGGCCACATACTTTTGCTGATCATTCCAATATTAATCTCCCTGGCAAAAGTATTACATACCTACAATTTAAATATAAACTTCACTTAAAAAACATGTGTTTTATTATCGTCGTAGGTATAGTATAAAGCACTCTGAGTCACTTGGAAGAAAGTGCGATTCCCAACTCGTGTGTATTGAGGCCCTTGGCTAAACCTCGGGCCTCAAACTACACCCTCGTTAGATCATTAATCGTTCACTTTCTCCCCTTTTTAGATAGTCGTAATGATGACTAACACATCACATACATTATTCATTTTATTTTTATTATTATTAGGCTGGGCTGAACCTAAAAAAAGTGACCAAAGTTATAAATTTCCACGTTTAATATGAAACTTTGTCAAAGTGAAGAGCCACAAATACATGTGTATGTATAATGAAGATCACATAACTTGCTCGCCACCCAAATGCGACGACATTTTCTATTGTTTTGTATTAACCAGCTAAAATGAAAAATGCTTGATCTGTTATTGATGTTAAAACTGTTCAAAATGGGTTAGTATCGATAAAAAAATTATATTTGTAATTTTTTGGCTTAAGCCAAATATTTTTTGTCATCGTGTTGATAGTTAACGAACTTTCGATTTCTACCATCTTTTCCAAATGTGCCTCTAGTGACGACTTATTTATTTTTTTCAAGAATAATCTACCTTAAAGTGCCTTCAAATTTATGACGGTTTTTGCTATTTGGTCAGCGATCGGTTGTATGTTACAGAATTATAATAATTAAAATCAAGCAGTACAACTGCTTGAGTTAAAATTGGTCTCAAATGATTTGAGTTTTTGAGTGTCAATATTGTTATTTGACCAACATCAACTTATGATGGATCATTACTTTATTTTAGTATGACTGGTTCTAAAAATTTCTATCTTTGTTGTCTAATCTTTACTTATTCGTAAATCTGCACTACTATTAACCCATAATGTTATTGCGTAGCTGTATAATTTGTTCTTACTCATGTCATTTCAATAAGACCATACATTTTGTGAAAAATCATGCAAATCGCATCACGTTTTATACTTAGAATGGCCCATCTATGATTTTTATAAAAGTTGGGGTAAGCCTTTTATGACAGAGATCTGAAGGTCAATTCGTGTAATTAAAAAAACCGGTCAAGTGCGTGTCGGGCCACGCGCAGTGTAGGGTTCCGTAGTTTTCATAACAGCCAAGTGCGGGTCGTATTCGCTGACTGATAGTTTCGTACCATGCTCTAATTAAAGCCAAACATGACTACCTACCTAATTTGACTTCCTATACAAATCCTCACCTGATCCGGCAATTTTGCACGGAAAGTTTAATTTTTTTTTGAGATTTGGATAAGACTTGTCATAGCCGGTGTAGCAACTGTTTTTTTTTTATAAAACTTATTTAGGAATGAAACAATAGCGCGATACAACTGACGCTTAGCGCCATCTATCGACATTTCTATGGAGTTGTTCGAAATTTTAGAGTCTAATACAATTGGTCGACTATTACTCGTAAACTTGTAAAGCCCACTTGAGTGTGATAGTTTTCCTTTAAACTTCGTTATATATAGGTGCTACTGCCGTGACATTTGGATTTCTAACTACAACCGTGTAGTTGGTAGAGGGGGGGGACACTTGACTTTAAGGAAAATTGGTACTTTAAAGCTTGATAAGTCACGAACGGTTTACTTAATCAAAAAACGGTCTATTTAAACACCTAATATTTTTGAAAGACCTATCCAACGATATCCCACACTATGGGAAGGACGAAAAAAAAACATTATCATTCCCATTTTAGATGTAGGAGAGGTACCCTAAATAATTGTTTTTTTCAAAATTTTATTTTTCCACTTTTTTGGCGTCATTAACGTATATACTCATGCCAAATTACAACTTTCTAGTACCAATAGTTTTTGAGCTAAACCGCGGATAGACAGACAGACAGACAGACGACATGGCGAAACTATAAGGGTTCCTTGTTGACTATGGAACCCTAAAAACGTTCAAAATCTAGTCGCAATCTCATCTCAGCAACAATCAATGTCAAAAACTTGTCAAAGATATAGGAAAATTAGAGGTAAATTTGACAGATTGAGATTGAGACTGAGATCAGACTGTGAACGTTCTTAAAATTACGAGAATTGACCTTCAGGTGTCCTCTGCGATACTCTATGACCAGCATTGTGATTTAGTAGGTGTTATAGGATATTCAACCTAATTTTATATTACTTGTTATTAAATAAAAGTAAAAAAAACAACTAGTCAACATTTAAAATCGTCGACAAAACGTCAGAAAACTTTTTCTTCCGATGTTATAAGTAAGTTTCACGCCTTTTTCCCATGACAGAAACTACGTTAAATCTTTTTTACTTATTCATACCAATTCCCATTGTTGAGTTAAATATTCGTTCTCAGCTAACGTAAGCTAAACGAAAGTCAAAAAGACTAAAAATAAAAAGATCAAAAGGAAAACAATAGCTGAGTTACAATAATTAATTTATTAAAAATAATGTACAACACACAGCGTAGGACATACTAATCAACAATTAGACATAGGGTTCAACAATAAAGTTTTAACAATGAGATCCGTAGAATAATCAGTGATGATGTTGGTGTTCGGGAACAATGTGTTTGGCGTGACCTACGTACTTTACATTAGCGTTGAATCTGTAAAAACGAAAATAATAATTAATCACACATTTCGAGGCATAATTTGTATCCGTAAAGCTTGGTTTAAATTAATGTGTAACTCACCCAGTTTTCTTGTCAGCGTGGTACTCGACGATCCTGATGGTGCCATCGGGCTGGTGCAGGCTATATACGCCCTTCACGACGTGGCCATCACGAGATTCATGCTGAGATTTCTTGTCGCCGGTGTGAGGGTCCTCCACTTTGTACGCGAACTCGTATTTAGGGTGAGACTGTAGGACATAATGGGACGGTTAGTAACATCAGTTCCAATTTGAAAAATTCAAATTCTATTTATAATTGAAATGACATCATACATAGTACTCGACGTGTTTCTCGGTGGCGTGTCCGTGGTGCTGCTTGAGGCTCTGTGATGAGGAGGCGTGACCGTGGTGGTGCTCGTGACTATGACCCTCTTGTGGCCGCGCGGCGGCAACCGCAACGACAGCAGCAACTAGGATGATCTGTGCAAGACAATTTAACTTTTAGAATTTCTATTTTCGGAACATGTAGAGAAAAGTTTGTTTATATTGCATTGCTTATAACAGTTTTAACAGATGTAATGTTATGTATGATTTTTAAATGATACCTTGTACATTGTGATAATTTGTATTCTTTACTCTTGGAGTACTGAATATTGACTGATACTATCCCAGCACATATTTTTTCTTTTTATACACTTGATTAAAGGGTTTGGACTGTTTTTCGTAATACGCCACAAAACTGTTTAACCAGTTTGCTGCATTGGTCTTATTTCGGAAAGTTGGTCTGTCCTTGATGTATTATTACTTTAATTAATTTCTTTCTTTATGGCAGGGCATTGACATTCATCAAAATTAGGTATACACATCTATGTCCAAATGTTCATCTTATAATTCCTTTCTAAATAAAAGAGGTCTACTGCAGTTAAAAAAATGTGTGGGTACTTACTTACCTACAAAAGAATGAATTATTTTTCAACTTAAGTTCATAATCATTTTTAATTAACATGATTTTATTTTAGACTGGCTGCACCCCGCGGTTTCATTCGCATAAGTTACAATCTCGTGGGAATATCGGGATAAAAAGTATTCTATATGTTAATCTTGGTTATAAACTATCTGTGTGCTAAAAGACAATGCTCATGGATGTATGGAATCCCGTACCATGCTGCATCAAAGTCAAACTTTGTTTTTTATATACTACACTTACCATATTAACTCCTACAAAAGTTCTTTTTGTACACAAAACCCGGGTCTCGGAGATTTTCAAAAAAATCGAAATAACTTAAAAACTAGGTACCTACTTTATTTTGTTGGACATGTCTTCCTCGAACGGTCATTATTGCTCTAAAAAAATTATATTCTATATTCTAGTTATTTTTAATTAATGTAGAATCGGCAAAGTATAATTTTTTTACAAGTTTTTTGAAAGACGTGAACATGACACTTTTAAAGTTCAAGGTTATATTAATCATATCATTTGAAACGGAACGTCATGTAAAGGGAATAAAACAATATCAGCACTTTTTTAGTTTAAATTAAATTCCCTGTTCAATAATCAAATCCCCGACGCGTAATGTCGTAAAAAATTATGAAAATATTCACTATAATATTTTGATCTTGATGCGTGAGACTTTTTGGTACGACTTTTGGTCATTGTCTTTTCATCCAAATCCGTTCTGTAGTTTTTGCGTGACAGAGTAACAAACATCCATCCATCCATACAAACAAACTTTGACGTTTTTAATATTAGTAGAATTTAATTGTAACTATTAATGTAATAAAATCTTGGAATTCAATTTTAACCTACTTTTAATTGTCGTATCGAAATGAAACTTTGTATGTACTCGTATATGTAGTTCGGATGGCAATACTATAATTTGGTATCTTGAAGCTGATCTGGTGATGGAGCCAGGAGGTGGTGGATACTAACGCATTAACAAAAAATAATGTGTTGAAAAAAAAAATAGGGCTATTTGGACAAAAAACTTGAAGGTACTCGTTTACCACATGAGCTTTGTGGGGCCGGACCGCCAGGCATTATCATGCATAAACAATGCATTCACCAAATACGTGTGTGTGTACCTATGTTCATTGAGAATCTCGTTTATGTATCACTCAGCGGTTAGAATGCCATTTCCTATCAGCACTAGCGCCGTGCAACCATCTGATGAAATACCACACGTGTAGTCCGTGGAGTTTCTTGCCCGTTCTTCTCCATAGAGATCTACGTTTTGGAATGGGCAACTAGCTTCAACTTTCTGACTAACTAACCGACTATTTAATTTTGACAATTCAAAAGTGCCTGTAAATGGTTTAATTGAAATAAATGATTTGAGTTTGAGTTTGAGTACAGAACCTGGGACTTTTTCTTTGAAACAGGCTTGCAGACATGAGTCGATCGTTAATCTTTTCAAACTGCAATTTGATTTTACGGCAATCGTTATCGATTCGATGTGAAAAATTTATTACTTAAACAAAGACAATGTTGTATTTACCTGGAAGTCATTACATTTAAGAACTATAATGAAGTTAGGTCCCTAGTCCATTATTCTTTGTCGAAATGCTGTTTGAAACCAATGTTTGTAATGACGAACGAAAATACAACTAAATTGTATTTTCTTTTCAATGCAATAAATCTAATTAATATTTTTATTCTTTTTTTATTTTCTTAAATTCATCAATTCACTGACGGGTAACGCACAGGTTAAACCGCTGGGCCTGGAAGCATATAATGTTGCATAAGAGTTCCATTTACAACGAAGGTGACCTTTTTTTTGGGTGGGAAATCATCAAATGACTCCTCCCGCTCTGGGCGGAGCAGCAAGGAGTGTCAGACTTTTACTGACTAAAACCCACCCGTGTTCCTTCAGTTGCCTGTGCCAGGGGCCACGGTATCTCTTTCGAACAACCCGCAGCCGCGGCGGCATCGGCCCTAGCGGACCCCGTCAGTTCGCGCTGACAGCTCTTTGAGACGCGCGTGGAACACAACGCGCCGTCGAACGAAGGTGAGCTTAATACATTAATTCACTGACAGACAACACAGGCTAATCGGGTTCAATAAGGTATGAAATGTTCGTCAGTTTTGAAGTAGGAAGCTTGGAATTTAGTATTTATACTTCTTTTTATAAGAGTAGGTAAGGCATTTGTATCATCGATTTTCGTAAAATCATCTTCTGAGGCACCTTAAAATTTCCCGATGAGAAATATTTATATTTATGCTCTAATACATAACAAAAAAAAAACGATTTTTACTACAAAACATACCATGGACCTTATCGCTTTCTGCGGTCTCTTTCAGGCAACCTTGGGATCCCACCGGCTTATCGACAAATAAATGATTTCAGTAAACTCATGTCATTTTACTTGACAATGTTTAATTTAGTACTAATCATTATCTGGAGAAGAAGTTCGTATTTTTTGTAGTTAGGAGTTGGTGCTTTGACTTCTGTTTATAAGTAAAAGTTAATTGTACCATCATTTTTTAGAAACTCATCCTGTAATAGGGTTAAATAGGGGACGAAAGTTTGTATGAAATCTTGTAATTGTTAAAAGTAAGAATCGTTAAAGAAAGTTTTATTATTGTTTCTTGATAACTCATCCCCTACGGTTCATGAAGAAGAAAAACGGAAGTTTTTGGATTATGAAGGTACCTATCACAGGATCTGTTTGCATTTTTGGGCAATTCTTAATTATTCGTTATGCAAAATACTATTTGAGTATGAACACTAGGAAGTTCGGCGATTAACTCATATGAATTTTTATTTATGAATGCCAGTGAAATGAAAAAGCTAATTGCACAAATATGAATCGAATCATGTTTGACTTAATTTTGACCAATATAGCCGGAAAACCTAAGCGATTAATCATAATTTCACATTTTATTAATTCACATTAGGTTAACATAAAGTATGTTAAATAATTCGTTGAAATAAAAAAAATGTAGGTTAGATTCAATAATCAATTTAATATTTCTACATCACGTAGCTTAGAACATAATAATCAACAATTTAAGACATAGGGGTTCAACAATAACATTCTTTAACAATGAGATCTGTAGCATAATCAGTGATGCTGATGATGTTCAGGAACAATGTGTTTAGCATGACCCACGTACTTCACGTTGGCGTTGAATCTGAAAAAACGAAAAATAAAGTATAATGACACACTTCCAGGGATAATAATCGTTACAGGTTTATATGATGTGTATGTGAATACTCACCCAGTTTTCTTGTCAGCGTGGTACTCGACGATCCTGATGGTGCCATCAGGCTGGTGCAGGCTGTACACGCCCTTCACGACGTGGCCATCACGAGATTCATGCTGAGACTTCTTGTCACCGGTGTGAGGATCCTCCACTTTGTATGCGAACTCGTATTTGGGATGAGACTGTAAGACAACTGATGGTTAGCAATATTATCCTAAGGGCTGATTTTTCGATCATCTGAAGGGCAATTCTCGTAACTTAAAACGGTCAAAATCTAGTCGCAGTCTCATCTCGGTGACAAACAAATGTCAAAAACTTGTCAAAATGTAGGGAAATTAGAGGTTTTTTTGACAGATTGAGACTGAGATCAGCCTGTGAACGTTCTTAAAATTACGAGACTTGCCCCTCTGATATCTTAATTCGAGGAATAAATTTTGAAATTTTGACAGTTATTTCATACAAGAACTGTCAAATATCAATTTTATTCCTCGAATAAAAGTTATCTGGCGATGGAAAAATCAGACCTAAAAGTAATATAATTATGTCCTAATAATCCATTCATAAAACCTGTATAAGGTAAATTCGCTATTTGAAAAACCCAAATTCTATTTATGATTGGAACGCCATCATACATAATACTCGACGTGTTTCTCGGTGGCGTGTCCGTGGTGCTGCTTGAGGCTCTGTGATGAGGAGGCGTGATCGTGGTGGTGCTCGTAATGATGCTCCTCGTGGTCCTTGTGCTGCTCTTCTTGTTTCTCCTCGTGGTGTTGCTCGTAGTGCTCCTCGTGGTGTGCGGGCTCGTGTTTGGTGTCGTGAGTTTGGTGCAGCACGATGCTCTGTGACGAGATAGCGTGACCGTGACCGTGATGCTCATCGTGACCATGCCCGTCTTGCGGTCGCGCAGCGGCCATCGCAATCACAGCGGCGACTAGGAAGATCTGTTAACATAACAATGAGTTTATTAATCTTAACCACTTATTAGATTTATTGCAAAAGAATATTATATTTTACAGTTGTTTAAAGTTGTACCTTGTACATATTGATAGTTTGTATGTATCCTTTACTCTTGAAGTATTGAACAGTGACTGATATCCTCTTTGGACAAAAAATCTCTTTTTATACACATTAAAGGGTCTGTGATACAGTTTTTCGCAATAAGTTGTATGCATGACAGACCAGTTTGACATAAAAATAAGTAAAACTGACCCTGAGTAAAGTATTCAATCCACGTTAATTAGCCTCTGCACGAAAAAGAGAGTACTTTTATTTACGCAGGACATTGACATTCATTCAATTAAAAGTTATATTGTTGCGAGGTTTTATACCAAAATATTCAAACATGGAGGCTTGGTTTTATGGAGCCATATCTCATTGAACTGATTATATTATTTCGATGATAATCAATTTTGTTTTTATTTTTCAATTTATTTTATTTTCTTTGTTTTTTTTTAATGTAAATTCTATTTAACGCTCACCCTAGGCGGTTGCTTATGATAATGTTAGCTTCATGACTCTTGTGTGGTTACACAAAAGTCATGATTTTAACCATCACATTGGTGGTAGTTTTTAAAGATATAGTTTGAAATGGAAATATGTAACATGAAAGTACTTAACTCAGTCCTATTTGAAGGGATTAAACCTTACAGATATAATTCATTAGGACCATAATTTCTTTGAGATCCAGAACACGGGCCGAAAACTCATCCAGAGGGTCTAGACATAGTTAAGTTATGTTCTATCAGCAATAATGATGATGGAAAAGCTACAATATTGGGTTGACAATGTTAATCCAATGCATTTCCAGGGCCCTCTTATTGAGGAGCTTAATAATATAAATTCTGTTGAAAATCGTTTTATTAATTCGAAACGCTTTGATGGCCACTTGTCCAGGCCCTCAGGTAAGGATTGTAGATAAAACTAAATTGTTGTCATTCAAATGTTGTTTTTTTTTTAAAGAATATAATCTATTGCTTGACTGCGATCCTGCCTGATGGAAAGCAGTGATACAATCGTTGATGGCAAAGCGCACTAATTTATTATGTGCTTATTCACTCTAGCCTTGAAGACACTTAAATTATAATTCATACTCGTATATATGATTATTTTTCTTTTCACTCACACCCTGATTCATTCTTTGTTGGAGATGAAGATACTTTTGTTCGTTCTTTTTTATAGAATACTGGCTGTCCCGGCAAACGTTGTTTTGCCTACCCCTACCCTACTCCTACCCTACTCCTACCCTACTCCTACACTACTCCTACCCTACTCTTACCCTACTCCTACCCTACTCCTACCCTACTCCTACCCTACTCCTACCCTACTCCTACCCTACTTCTACCCTACTCCTAACCTACTCCTACCCTACACCTACCATACTCCTACCCTACTCTTAACCTGCTCCTAACCTGCTCCTACATTACTCCTACCCTACTCCTACCCTACTCCTACCCTACTTCTACCCTACTCCTAACCTACTCCTACCCTACTCTTACCCTACTCCTACCCTACTCCTACCCTACTCCTACCCTACTCCTACCCTACTCCTACCCTACTTCTACCCTACTCCTAACCTACTCCTACCCTACACCTACCCTACTCCTACCCTACTCCTACCCTACTTCTACCCTACTCCTAACCTACTCCTACCCTACACCTACCCTACTCCTACCCTACTCTTAACCTGCTCCTAACCTGCTGCTACATTACTCCTACCCTACTCCTACCCTACTTCTACCCTACTGCTAATCTACTCCTATCCTACTCCTTCGTACTCCTACCCTACTCCTAAATTACTCCTACACTACTCCTACCCTACTCCTATAAGTAAAACGCTGATTAATTGATAGAACCTAGCGGACCGGGCCGACGTCATCCCACCCGAAAAAGCAGCGCCACCTACCGGGTCCAATTATGTATACAAACCTTGTCCTGACAGTAACGAACACAAAAACAAAAGAATTATCCAATTTGGTGCAATCGATCGGAAGTAAAGGGCGTACATACATTTCGAAGATCCATTTTTATATAAATAGATTGAATTTCGAAAGGGATCATCCTTGAATAAGTTTTTTTTTTTATATTTAGACCGAGACATGCATTTTATCAAATATCGAATAAATGTTTTTTATTCTCAAATAAAACCAGATTAACACTTGGTTTTATTGTATTATATTCATGTAGTTTTAATCTTACCAACCAGCACTAGACCCGCGTGGTAGATTATGGCCCACTCCCTCTTACAGAGAGGCCTGTGTCTCAGCAGTGGGAACATTATTGGCTGATAATGTATGTATGAGTATGTTACGTAATTTTAATCTTTATTGTTACCATGTAAATTGTTTATTTTTATGTAATCTGTCGCTAGTATATGTGTGTCTAAAATGTGGTACAAAAGCACACAATCACACAATTTTGCACAAAACTTTTATACTTATATCGAAAGAGGATTATGGAAGGAATCTCCAAAATGGGTGTATTTTTATATGGAAGTTTGTTATTTATGAAGTTAGAAACGTGAAAGTTGGTACGGCGGGCCCTACCAAAAGTTACAATAACATTGTAGCTGTAGGGCTCGCCTTAAAAGCGTCCAGACTTCTCTAAGTTAAAATTAGTTGTAGGTATCATTGTTTTTTGATAACTCAACCCCTAAGGATCATCAAGAAGAGAAGTTCCATCATAATCTGCCTAGCCCTTACCCAACTATGTTGGGGTCGGCTTCCAGTCTAACCGGAAGCAGCTAAATACTAGTATTTTATATTGAGCGACTGCCTATTTGACCTCTACAACCCAGTTACTAGGTAATACGATAGCTATTGGTAATACAGGTTGTCAGACTTTCGATCAAGAAGAGAAGTTGCTAAAAAATTTCATCACACAGCACACAGCTTGTAAGGCAATCATTACTAAAATTTATTCATGGTTTTCTGATTTTTAGGATGTTACATGTACGATATATGTAAAGTCACGAGCACCAATATGTCAACACTTGTCAACTTTCAATTGCGATTTTTTTCGTGAAATAACGAATGCAGCGTTTAAATACGACACATTACATAAACCTATGGGTTCGAAAATGCTATGGTCGTAACAACATAAAATTTCATTAAAAAATAAAGGAGTAAATCGCTTTTGAATAAAGCCGAGTGTATATATACTTTGCTCGTGACTGTACGTATTTGTGGAAGGGCAAAGAAATAGTTTTGCGACATTAAATTGTTCACTAATTTTATGCGGAAAACATTTTATATTATTTCAGCAACTTAAAATAAGCTTTATAAATGATTGATTTATCTGTTACAGATCATCCTAGATACACGCACAAGTTATCACATTGGTTTTCTTTGTAGAAAAACGGCCTTGGAAATGAACTATTCTCGGTTATGGTGGCTGTTGTAATTAGCCAGTCCATCACATGTTGAATCAGTTCATTCATTCTTTGATGTTATTGAGACATATTTTAGGAAACGTTAGCGGAACGTTGACGTTAGCGGCTCGCCCAGCCTAAACTGGTTTACTTTGTCCTGTGTTCTTTGTTGACGAATTTACTATCAGACCAACTCTGAAATACATATAATGTCATCAATATAATAATTACGAACACGATCAAAATATATGTATAGAACGGCAAATTTTTTGTATCCCTTTTTTATCTGCCATACTGTATAATTATTATACAACATAACATCACCACGCTTCTATTCTCCGAAGGGTTACGCAGAGGTACACCTCTGCGTAACCCTTCGGAGAATAGAGGAATGTAAATGTATCGGGCGACATGTTGGTGTATAACAGGTTCACCTGTAGTACACCAACATGTCCCATATACTAGAGGGCAAGCCCTTTGCAAATATAGTAAATATAAACTAGGTTTTTTACACATGCACCCATGAACTGCGTTCAGTGTGTTTTGTAAAACAATTATATTATAAGATTATTTTTAGTGTCGGGCACTGACTCCTTGTAGGTAGGTAATATTAAATAAAAGAGGAGCATTCAAGAAGGTTTTCTGAAAGTTCGATGCTCAACCAATTAAAATGGTGAAACCGCTTAATATAATTGAAGACGAAGTCACAATATAAAGCAAGAAATGTGGAAAATAAAATATAAAAGTAATACAAAAATAAATATATTGACTTCGATTATTATTTACAATCACATCTTGTCACACAAAACATAACAATAACTGCTTAGACATTAGGTTCAACAATAGTAAAGGTAATTTAATAACCAGAGATAGAATCAGTGATGATGATGATGTTCAGGAACAATGTGTTCGGCGTGACCCACGTACTTCACGTTGGCGTTGAATCTGAAAAAAACAATAAGATATTTAGAGGTTGCTTACTTGGAATATTGTTAAGCTTAGATTAAGTTAAAAGAGTGCGCAAACTTACCCAGTTTTCTTATCAGCATGGTACTCGACGATCCTGATGGTGCCGTCGGGCTGGTGCAGGCTGTACACGCCCTTCACGACGTGGCCATCACGAACTTCATGCTGAGACTTCTTGTCACCGGTGTGAGGGTCCTCAATTCTGTACGCGAACTCGTACTTGGGATGAGACTACAAGAAATTTCATATTTAGCATCACTGTTTTTAACTGTGAAAAAGCAGAAGATTAGAATTAATTTGGATATTATCATACATAGTATTCGACGTGTTTCTCGGTGGCGTGTCCGTAGTGCTGCTTAATGTTTTGCGATGAAGAGGCGTGACCGTGGTGTTCCTCGTGATGATGCTCCTCGTCGTTCTTGTGCTGCTCTTCATACTTCTCCTCGTGATGCTCCTCCTGGTGCTCCTCATGGTGGATGGGCTCGTGTTTGGTCTCGTGAGTTTGGTGCAGTACGATGCTCTGTGACGAGATAGCGTGACCGTGACCGTGATGCTCATCGTGACCATGACCGTCTTGCGGTCGCGCAGCGGCCATCGCGATAACAGCAGCGACTAGAATAATCTGGGAAATAGAATTTCGTGTTAATTTATAGTAAAAAATAGAACTTGATTGAAATTATTCGTATGATTTTTAGTATTTGTTCGACTGAATACAAATAATTTATTGTTTTAATATTCGAGTATTATGATCCACCAACTCGCACTGGGTCCGCGTGGTGGATTACGGCCCATTCCCTCTCGCCGAGAGAAGGCCTGTGTGCCAGCAGTGGAAACATTATAGGCCCATAATACCTTATTATATGTATTCTAATAGAAGAAGTATGGAAGAAAAAGATATGTTATTACGCCGACTCCAAATAAATTGGGACAAGAACAAGAGAAGAATGACAATGGATCATGATGATTATTTCTCTCCTTTATCATTGTCTTTAAAATAACCCTTTTAAAATTTGTCACCTCTTGTATAATTTCTACATTTACGTCTGTAATATTTATGACCTACAGAATAAAGAGTATTCTTTTATACCACCTACAATAGGTTATTGAATAAATAAATTATTGGTGACAGTTGTACCTTGTACATTTTGATAATTTGGATTGTTTACTCTTGTAAAATCAAACTGTGACTGATACCATAATGGCTCATAATTTTTCTTTTTATACAAATCAAAAGTACAGTTCAAGTCCCTACCAACTACAAGTTTTCGTAATTCGTTCAAAAAATGTCAAACCAGTTTACCTAAAGTTTAATGAATGCAAGTTAATATTGTCATAAAGAGAGTTACGCGTAAGTAATAAATCTTCACTCAAGGTCAGTCAAAGTAAAAGACAATTCATTTATTTTAAATAGGCATATAAAATACACTTTTGAACGTCAAAATGAACAAGAATTCAGAATTGAGAAGAGTGGGCAAGAAACTCCACCGTTACTCTTTTAAAATGTTTTATAATATTTTGTAATACATTAATTATATCATTATAAGTGACGTCGATGCACCTAGAATAAAATTACTATATCAGATTCGTAAAATAATGAAAAATAATTATTGATAAATTAATTATGTGATAGATACACGGTGCTCATAAATATTTACAGACATTGTAACAGTAGACGATTTTCCTAAAATTTTAACAAGTAATAAGTCAGTGTGTGAGATAAAGTAATTAGAGAATGTAAAATAAATGCCATAAAAATAATAAATTATACAGTTAAATTAGCAACAATTTGTCTAGACTCTAGATTGTCCTATGGAGCAGGACCAGTATGCCATTCCAAATATTCTTATCTTGGATATAATCCGATGATTTTTGTAACATGCTTATTTACAAAGTGTACTTTTAATATGAGTTTTACATTTTCTTTGATTTAATTGCAATATATCACAAGGTACTTTGTTGTAACACGTGTGTGTGTGTATGTACTTTAGATAATCTGAAAACAGGTTGACCTATTTTACCTTTATTTCTAGTATTAAAATTATATCTATCACTATTTTTATTAAAAGATGTAGATATTTCCTTCCATACATAATATTTTCATAAATAAATTGGTAAGGTACCGTCATAATATTAATGAATTCTTTTATATACATAGTTCCCTGAGAGATTCGCGGCGATAAGAGCTCTCTTTTGCAAAATAAAGATGGATTGAAATTTAGCCGCCCGACCCCATAGTAAAATGCCAAACGACATAATGCTGTGGAAGTAGCTAAAATAGATCAAATTCGCAGTTTCAGCATCTGTTACATGTGTTGTCTTTCTAACAGCATAAGTGGCCGAGCTTAGCCGCCCTGCAAGAGATGTTATATGAGGTCCCCATTGTAATTTTTTATTTCGCACATGATTCAAAATCTTGCATACGAAACGAACTGCTTGGAGGTTAAAACTTATTGCAAAAATGGTCTCAATGTCTTGAAGTGCAGCACAAGAACCAAGAGGAGCATCATCACGAGGAATACCACGGTCAAGCCTCCCATCACAGAGCAGAAAGCAGTACCACAGACACGCCACCGAGAAACACGTCGAGTACTATGGTACGGTAACGTTCCACACAAAAATGTTCATATTACCATTTATTGCAGGCTCATCCTACATACGAGTTCATGTACAAAATAGTGGACCCTTACACCGGCTGATTACTTTCAAATCCATTAGTAAACCATGGAATACCACAAGGCAAAATGATAGGCCCACTTCTGTCTAGTTTCCTCTAATAAAATAGAAGTTCGTGCAAAATTAATGGATTTTATGAAATAGAAAAACAATGGTGGCTTATTAAATTAATCAAACGACAGCAAATAGGCTAACTTTTTAAGGTTTTTATTTAGACTGAAATTTCGTCCGGCCTTTGGCAGTATTGTTTTAATGTTAAGCTGTCATTATTGTGTTTCAGTTGTAGATTAGTTTCAGTCATAATTAAAATTGAATCAGATTCCTCTTTTAATCTGAATCAAACAAAGAAAGAAAAGCAAGAAAGAAAGCAAATAGCTTTGTATCTTTTGACACAATCTTTGGTCCTATGTTACTCATCATAGCTTCAACTTCAACAATTTCTTATTTCATGATAATATTTTCTTTTTACAAGCTTTTATTTAACTTGCGATGTACATACTCATATGTATGTAGGTTCGGGTGGACTCTTGCAACTCAATTTTGAAGCAGATATCTTCACCCGATCGAGCTGAAATTTTGCATGCACGTGTAAATCGGATGACAATGCAAAATTATTATGACATGGAGCTGATCTGATGATGGAACCGGAAGGTAGCCATAAGAACTCGGTAGTTAAACGACACAACCTCATCGAGTTTGGACTCGTTTGATCCGTCTTATTTATTTATTTGGAAACTCAACAGCTTATAATTAATTTACATGACTTATGAATATTCACCCCACTATCAATGAACAGCTGACTGCAGTTGCGTCAAAGGCCTTGACAAGAACTTTGGTGCTAGATGGTAACCAGGGTCTGATGATGGAGCTGGAATATGGCCATAGGAACTCGGTAATTAAACGACACAACCCCATCGAGTTTGGGCTCGTATGATTCGTCTTGACAAGTACTTTGGTGCTAGATGGTAACCAGGGTCTGATGATGGAGCTGGAAGATGGCCATAGGAACTCGGTAATTAAACGACACAGTCCCATCGAGTTTGGGCTCGTATGATTCGTCTTGACGAGTACTTTGGTGCTAGATGGTAACCAAGGTCCGATGATGGAGCTGGAAGATGGCCATAGGAACTTGGTTATTAAATGACATAACCCCATCGAGTTTGGGCTCGTTTGATTCGTCTTGACGAGTACTTTGGTGCTAGATGGTAACCAGGGACTAAAGATGAACACGTAGCTTAAGTGCAGTAAACGGATATAACGGAAAAACACTGCTACGCGCCACGAACTACGCCGTAATCAATCTCGCAACAAAAATACTCAAAAGTTAAAAATAAAATTAAAAGAAAAAAAAACTTTTTAAAAACAAGCTTGTATTACTTATTAATAAAAAGGACTAAAAAGTTAATTATAATTTAAGCCTGATAAGAAATAAATAAAAGCCTGTTACATTTTGATCGAACATTAAAGAACACTTAGAACACAATGTAACACGCTTTTATTTATTTCTTATCAGGTTTAAATTATTTTTCACTTTTTAGTCCTTTTTACTAATAAGTAATAAAATCTTGTATTTAAAAATTTTTTTTTCTTTTAATTTTTCTTCACATACAGTTCAAATTCCTTCTATACCATCTAACTTTAGCGATATTAAGTAGGCTCCTCTTGTTACAAAATATGATTTAATCATAAAATAATTTTAAAACGAAAAGTAATGTTGTAAATAGTAAAAACGTATTTATTTTAAATATTTACGAGTAATACATTCTTTGAGGCTTAATTATTAACAATCTTAAAGTATAAGTTTCAACAGGCAAAGATTTTCAACAGGTTTGAATAGAGATCAGTGATGATGATGATGTTCAGGAACAATGTGTACGGCATGACCCTTGATTTCAACGTTGGCGTTAAATCTGCAGACAAGGGGAAAATAATAATTAGTAAATTCAGTTAATTCCGATTTTTTTACAGCATTTAGTGCGATTTCTCCCTTACCCAGTCTTTTTGTCAGCGTGGTACTTGACGACCCTAAGGGTGCCGTCGGGCTGGTGCAGGCTGTACACGCCCTTCACGACGTCACCGTCGCGCGCCTCGTGCTGAGACTTCTTGTCGCCGGTGTGAGGATCCACTACCTTGTACGCGAACTCGTACTTAGGATGAGCCTGTATCAAATGTTTCCGAGTTAGTTACGTTACAGCTAATCATATAAACCAAAAAATATGATCATTTTGGTTTAAAACGTTATCATACATAGTACTCGACGTGTTTCTCGGTGGCGTGTCCGTGGTGCTGCTTGATGCTCTGTGATGAGGAGGCGTGACCGTGGTGCTCCTCGTAGTTCTTGTGCTGCTCTTCTTGCTTCTCCTCGTGGTACTCCTCGTGGTGCTCCTCGTAGTTCTTGTGCTGCTCTTCTTGCTTCTCCTCGTGGTACTCCTCGTGATGCTCCTCATGGTGGGCGGGCTCGTGAGTTTGGTGCAGTACGATGCTCTGAGACGAGATAGCGTGACCGTGACCGTGGTGGTGATCATGACCGTCTTGCGGCCGGGCAGCGGCCATTGCGATCACAGCGGCGACTAGGAAAATCTGTGCAAATAAAAAATAATTCTTAAGTATGAAGACATTTTTGTTACATATGATCTTTTTATTGAAACTTTTTTCTACCCTAGGTTAATATAGTTATTAATTGATACCAGTTTTATTATCTTAGCGGTTTTGAGGTGGGTAGAGCACGTACCTTGTACATTTTGAAAGTTTGGGTTCTTAACTCTTGAAGTACCAAACTGTGACTGATAATCTCCGAGTGTTTAATTTTTCTTTTTATACGTAAACATATTAAAGGGACAGTGATACGTTTTTTCGCAATACATTTAAACGCCCAACCAGTTTGCTGCATATGTCAGTTTTTGGTAATCTGAGCCGACCTTGAGTAAGAGCATGTTTTAGTGCTGTAATGAAACGCTAAAGTACTCTCTCAGTGCATTGACATTTATTAAATGAAAATATACTGTGACAAATCGGCCTAAACTTAAAAGTATACGAGTATATGAACATTCAAAAATCAAATTCAAAAGTCATTTATTCAAATTAGGCTCAAAATCAGCACTTTTCGAACGTCAAAATTACAAAAATCAGTCCCCAAAAACGCCCGCCGTTCACCATTATTTTTCATAGTATAGATTTTTCAAAGAATCCTTTGTTATTCAGGTTATTGTGATGTCCTACCTACACTTAATACTTTCTTTGTTCATCACATTTGTAGCGTACATATACATGTCATGTTGTACATCTAAACCGCGTTCAAGAGCTGTCAGTGTCGTCAATATTGACAATGACACTCTTGAATGTTGACCACATTCAAGAGTGTCATAGTCAATATTGATGACAGTTTTATAGAGGTATGAGGAACAGTCTGTAAAGTTCACTCAACCTCCATAGAAAAGGGAGGATCCTCCAACCAGACGGGTGTTGTGTCTGGCGGGCAATTGCCCCGACTATTGATATTGGGAAGTTTGTATATGCTAATTGCGCGGTAAACTCTGCTTGCGAGATGCAGGATTTGCGTGACGTCAGTATGACGCGTTGTTCGCATGTGGCGTTGTAGATACCGCTACAGTTTTATTGGTAAAATTCGGCCTAGTAATTTTACGATTTATAATTAAAAATATTTTTTTATGTTCAAATTAATACTAAGTTAATTATTTCAAAATAAGTCAAACTGACCTTGAACATGAGTAAAAGAGGTTACTTACTTATTTAGTTTACTTATCCAACATTCGTTCTTAAAAAACAGCACATTATCGCCCAGGAAAATAAGTTCGTCGAACGAAATAAATCCTAGTTAAATAAATAAAATAAATTGGTTTTTCGACAATTTAAGTTATTCCAAGTCTTCCTTCATTTTAAAATTCTCGAATGATCAATGGTTTTCGAAATATGCGGCTCAAAAAAGGTCAAGTAAAGCGCAACAGCAGTTCTAAATGTTGTGTTTTGCTTATAAAATTGTGTTTATACTGAAAAAAGCCGTTAATTATAATAATTATAAACCATATTTGTTGCCAAGTCGTTATTTAAAATACCCTACGACTAATATACATAACATAACAGCAAAATAATAAGTCGTTTTTTTTCTTCCTATTACCTCGTTCTAGACTTCTGCTGCTCTTTATACTTATTCTTTAACGTCATTTTCAAAACAGTTTCATCTCTATGTTAATGTCAATAAAAAATCCTGTAAGATGGTATATTTTAGTATCGCCATTTCACTGCAAAAGGCAATACCGAAATATTCGTCATTTCTTATTTGGTTTTCAACACTTACAATAAATAAACATAGGTTCTCATAAGCGGGCAATCTTTCATAGGGATAGTTAGGCTCTTTCTTAAAAGATATCTTCGTTAGCCACAGAGGTCATTCGTTTCGGTCTAAGGCAACAATCAGGGGGCCTAAAAAGGCCACTTTAAGCAATACCCTCTAAAAGTTATTCATTTCCTGAATTTCCAGCAGATCATTAGCAATTCCTCTAATTTTCGTAAAATTTCATTTCATATTTGGTGTAAACATTGCCGCATGAAAAAAATTAAAACCGTAATTTTATCGGTAAATTTTTAATTACAGTCTTTATTATTCAAATTGGTTTTCTTATTTTTACAGTTTAAATATTATTTCATTGTGATATGAACTGCACACAGATCATATTATGAATTGTCAGTATGTGACCATTTTACGATTTTTAATATGATTCATATTGTTATCCTATTATGATTCTGCCAAAGTGGCCTTTTTAGGCCCCCAGGTTATGAGATGTTCGTTCATTTTTAAAAGTGAGATCAGTTAATAAAATAAACGTTTGTATATATTTTTTGTAATGTGTTTCATACATTTCAAGACAAAACCAGAAAACTCCTTATGTTTAATAGTGCTGCGCTTTGAAAACAACCACGCGTGTGTCCTACAAATTGCAATATATCTCGTTCCACCGGCGTTCCATATTGCCATCTCAATCGATACATTGAAATAGTAAAATTACATGAAGTATTTAGATTAGACACAATAAATTCCTCTACACCATTTGACCCACTCCCAACGTCACTTTTTGAGCGGCACGTGTACGACCTACGAGCATGTACTGATGGGCGACATTTTAGTTAAATATTAAACTGTATTGTACACCTTCCGGAATTAATTCTCTAAATGGTGAAAACTGCACTCAAATAATTAGTGTAGTTAAGAAGAACACAAATCGACACGTAAAGTGATTTTTTTTTAAACTAGTAGTAGATATACGGTATGGCAGATAATAGAATGGAGTGCGATACTCATGAAAATGAACCACTTTTACTACCGCAACAACTCTGAAATATGTCAAATCAGTTGTTTCATACAAAAGAGATATCAGTACTAATACTTACAAGATCAAAATGATCAAATGAACAGCAGATTTATTTTAAACGTACCGATTTTTGCTGGACATTAATCTTGGTTAGATTTGTGTTTTGTAAACCTACTAATAGGTATAATGATCATTCGTCGTGTCGGGCACCGACTCCTTGTAGGTATCATTAGATAAAAGAAGGAGGACCAAAAAAGGGAATATTGGAGTTATAAATTAAGACAAAGTCACAGCATAAAACAAGAAACATGAAAATAAAAATAATAAATAAGTACGAAAATAAATATATTGACTTCAATTATTATTTACAATCACATCTTGTCACACAAAACATAACAATAACTGCTTACACATTAGGTTCAACAATAGTAAAAGTAATTTAACAACCAGTGTTTGAATCAGTGATGATGATGATGTTCAGGTACAATGTGTTCGGCGTGACCCACGTACTTCACGTTGGCGTTGAATCTGAAAAGAACAATAAGATATTTAGAGGCAATAGAGACAATAAGATTTTTTACTTACTTTGAATATCGTTAAAGCTGAGATTAAGTTAAAAGAGTGTGCACACTTACCCAGTCTTCTTGTCAGCGTGGTATTCCACGATCCGGATTGTACCATCGGGCTGGTGCAGGCTGTACACTCCCTTTACGACATGGCCATCACGAGCTTCGTGTTGAGATTTCTTGTCGCCGGTGTGAGGGTCCTCCACTTTGTACGCGAACTCGTATTTAGGATGAGACTGTATAAAAAATACAGAGTTAGTAACGTTACGGTTAATTTATAGGTATTTGCAAAGGAATTATGAAGATTTTAGGATGAGATTGCAAGACATGTCACAGCTATAACATTGATGTTATATATGTGACAGGTCTTACAGTCTCATCCTAAAATCTTATGTAAAAAGCAAAGCTCTATAGTAGATCACGCTTTGGAAGTGGTCATACATAGTACTCGACGTGTTTCTCGGTGGCGTGTCCGTGGTGCTGCTTGATGCTCTGTGATGAGGAGCCGTGACCGTAGTGTTCCTCGTGTTGATGCTCCTCGTAGTTCTTGTGCTGCTCTTCATGTTTCTCCTCGTGGTGCTCCTCATGGTGCTCCTCGTGGTGTGCGGGCTCGTGTTTAGCCCCGTGAGTTTGGTGCAATACGATGCTCTGTGACGAGATTGCATGACCGTGACCGTAGTTGTGATCGTGACCGTCTTGCGGCCGGGCAGCGGCCATCGCGATCACAGCGGCGACGAGGATGATCTGTAAAAAAAAAAAAGGGTAAATCATTCATTACAACAGCTGTTTTAGATTTATGATTACATATTTTTTTTATATTTGGATTTTGTTAGATGTTGAAATTTTACCTTGTACATATTGATAGTTTGTATTCTTTACTGTTAGTGTATTGAACAGTGAATGATAACCTTTTTGTAAATAATTTCTCTTTTTATACACAGTAAAGGGCCTGTGATACAGTTTTTCGCAATACTTTGTAAACTTGGCAGACCAGTTTACCAAAAAAAGTAAAGCTGACCTTGAGTAAAGAATTAAATCGATGTTAACTTACCTACACTTACTTTCTTTTACGGATGACATTGAAATTCCTTCAATTAATAAGTTACGTTACGAAGTTTTTGCAACATTGGGCCTTTTGTAGCATTTGTTTTAAAACGTAAGTTATTTAAATGCAACTTAATTTGGCTGAATCATGCAATTCCATGTTTTTTTTTTTATAGAACGGAATGATTGTAACATAGGATAAATACTCGTAAACCCGCAAAAAAAAAAATATTATAGACGCTACCAACTTTTATAATATAACATCATTCCTGTATTCCCCAAAGAGTTAGGCAGATCTAATCTAATATCGCGACATATTCGCCAAAAATGTAAACAAATATGAGTTTACAGAAAAATAACTTTAATTCCTGCACAATAAAGTTCAGTTTACGCTACTACTTCAAACATTTTTATAACTTTTTCAGTAGTGCTAGTCACTCTGAAATCAACTTAATTCCATTAAAATAAAGTTGATATTTGTTAAACTTGAATAACGTCAATTTTAAACATAAATAAAATTTGAATTTATATAGGACTTCGTCTGCGATCCAGGATGAAAAGTAGCCTATGTTCTTCTCCAGATCATGGTCTACCCATGTGTCAAATTTCATCTAAATTCGTTCAGCAGTTTTAGTGTAAAAGCGTAATTCTTAAATTTTCTAATTTTCTGCGCAAGTTTCTTAATTTTTTTTTCCGTAAGAACCTTCTACAAAGTATTAGAAAACTTTAAAAAAAGATGGATGAAATCGGTAAAGTCGTTCTCAAGTTATAATAATAGTAATCAATTTATTTCAGGCAACTAAGGCCCATAGATAATATACACAAAATAATCTTATACGATAATAAACTAATACATACAAAAACCTTATTCTACAAATTTATTAACTACGTTGGGTCGGCGACGTATTGCGCTGAGTCATATGTCGTGACCAAGGGAAATAGGGATTAATTTTTATATATATAGATAATTTGGCCAGTTATTTCACGTCCCACATAATAGGGCTCGACCCTATTGCACATTGATATTCATTAATAATAAATTACTCGATTTGATTACTTCAGTATTATGTTCATAATATGAAGTCTTAACATAGTAAAATCTGCCGATGAAAATCTCACGGTGAAAATTGTGCTGAAGTGAGCTGTCATTCCGCCTAATGCTAACGCCTAATAGACGCTATTGACAGCTCACTTAACGCTCACTTCACCAAAGTTTTCACGATGGGATTTTAACAGAATAGACCGGCTGATCAACGCTTGAAACAGGTATTATAAGACATAAAATAGTAGGTCTAGGTAGTCGCAACTAGGTATATGGATTTGAATCATCACAGATAACTCTCTCGAGTGTCAAGCTCCACCTCCCACAACTAGGGATCTAGTTGAGATTTAGATTTTATACAATAATTTTTTCAAAAAGCTGCTATAGCTTACAAAATGCCTATGACAATAGTTTGGCGTCGATGCATCAAAAAACCCAATCTCCTATATTCTAACTTTTTTATTACAGTTTTTTTAGGTCACGAAGCGACACGCGCTTTACTTGTGGTAACTAAGTGTAGAAAGTCGTTTCAGCACATAACACACACACACACTTCCGACTTTGCCCAAGTAAAGCGTGCGTGGCTCCATGAGATAAAAATACTACACAATCTATAACAAAACTATCATAAAGACCATGCAATATGATTTTGATGTAAAAAAGCAGAACCCTTGTGCCTTTGTGTGTATTTGATAATCAGTTCCAATAGATTACCTACCATGACGGTACTGGCGGTGGAATACACTTAGTTGCTGTTTTCAAGAATAATTTTAATGTTTCAAGGACCAAATGTGTACATAACATTGTTAATGATATTATTGGTGATCCATTACGCTATGTACACACGGCTACACATCAAGTCGGACACCCTATATACGTATAACTACGCTACCAGCAATACAGAGAATTGTAGGAAAGGGACTGCGTATCGTGGCATCGGCCAATGACAGAATTTGCCGCGTTGCGCCTACGCACACAGATGCACTTTTTTTTGGCAAAACATTCGCTAGTTTCACTCGTATTCAATTCAGTGTTCTATGCACGTTCTATGCCGGTCAGTTCCTAAACGTCGCCCAGGATTCACGACTATTATGTTACGTTAAGTTAGGCAAACTAATTAGATTAATTGTTTGTTTTTTTATTTATATTGATTTCTATAATTCTATTACTCATTTAGGAGTTTAAATTTTAAACTATTTTAATTGATAATTGCTCCCGAAGTAACTCGAAGCTGTTAAATTTGATGGTAGTCTGTTATCTAAGAATAATATTTTATTGTTTTAAATGTTAGTGGTTTACAATTTTTTTAAGCGGATTCAGCTACTTTTCAAGTCATAAACATAATTTATCTAACTACTAGCTGCGCCCCGCGGTTTCACCCGCATAAGTTTCGATCCCGTGGTAATTTCAGAATGAAAAGTATCGTATGTGTTAATCCTGATTATAAACCATCGGTGTGCCAAATTTATTTATTTATTTATTGAGGATCTCCAACAAAAGATACACATATACAATAGATAATTACAATAATAAAAAAGGTTCTTTTACGTGTGCTCCTTCAATTACAGAAGACCACAGCATGCACATATAACTAGGTATAAACACGATAAAAATAGAGAAATTAATTTATGATTTTTTTAATTTTTTTATTTCATCCAAATCCGTTCAATAGTTTTTGCGTATCCATCCATCCATCCATCCATACAAACTTTCGCGTTTATAATATTAGTAGGATTTACATAATATATAATTACTCTAGTGTGAGGATATTTCTCATATCTATTAGTAGCATAGACCAATAAACCATATCAAGTTTTATTTTCCATATTCATTATAGACGGTTGTCACTGGATGAATTTTTTTTTTTCAACTGTGTTGTTTAAATGTTAATTTTTTATTTAGATTTTTAGCTATTGTTGGCTCCTGAGGTAACTTGTAGTTATGTTTAGACTATGATTGTTATTTCGCGCCGTTCAAGCGTCAAATAATTAGTCAATGGGTGGTTGGATGGCGGTGTTGGTTGAAAGTTTGTATGAAAATCCGACAGGATGTAGATTTCCGAATTACCTACACCTATGCAAGCTCGAAATATAATACACTATACATATACTTAAATGATAATAATAAATAACTAATGGTAATGGATTTATTAGTGCAAACTCATCTAAACTAATATTATAAAGCTGAAGAGTTTGTTTGTTTGTTTGGTTGAACGCGCTAACCTTAGGAAGTACTGCACCCTAATTGCGAAACACACAATCAATCTCAATCTGAATCATTTTGAATGAAGTATATTGTTAATCCATTGCTTCATAAGTTCGAAAAAGGTTACCTTCATGAAGTCTGCTCAACACGTAAATAACGCAATGAATGTTGTTGAACTGTCAAAATGAAACCGATTCCGATTCTGCTGGTTCGAATTGAAAAAATATTTTTGTGTTGGACAGTCCATTTATCGAGGAAGGCTTTAGACTATATAACATCACGCAGCGACCAATAGGAACGGAGCATCAATGGACAATATTGCAAAAACGGGAAAAATTATTCCTTTTTGAGAGCTTCCGTTGCGTGCGCTGCGTAAACGGTTTAAGTTACGCAAAAATCATGTATGAAGGAATTATTCCTCTTTAAAAGTTCTCAAAAAAAGTCCGCAACAGCATATGTCTATCTTTTAAGATTGACTCACTATAGCCTTTTTTATGGTAATCAAATTTGTTCGAAATTAATGCATTATCTGCGAAGGTGTTTTATCAATATGATATTAATCTTTATCCAAATAAATACGTTATTCATCACAAGTAGTTAATTGTAAACAAAATTGCCCTTGACATCACTTGATTTCAATCAACATCTTAGGAGATAACATAATTTTAAAATAACTCCGCAACAAAATAGGTATGATAACGTTTGGGTCGGTTCAACATCACGCTAGGTCAAAATGAATACAGTCAGAAAGAGAACTAAGCGAGAACGAGAAGCGAGCGATGTGATGCGACGGGGTGGGGCGGGGAAACAAGAATTTCACGCGGACGAAGTCGCGGCCAGAAGCTAGTATTATAATACGAGCTCAACATGTTTACAAAATAATATACATGATACGCATCTATCTACATATTATACGCGTTGATGTTGGTGCCTCCCGCGCAGTCCTGCCACGTGCGTGAGTGAGACGAAATAACAAAAACATATCGCACCCTCTCGCACGATTCGCAGCGTTCAACTTCTAACAGTCCAAAGTCCAAACAGTCTAACTTGATGTGTAGCCGTGTGTACGACAAGAGCGTGTCCGACAAAATAAAAATGACTTAGACGCTTAAAAATGAATGATAATAATAGTGATTCAGAATTAATACTTGAAAGCTTTGCTATCAATACGGTCAAGTCAAGTCTGCAATGACAATAGGTCTGAAATTCCAGCACGAATAGCTAAACAGCAGCCACCACCTTAACAACGTGTGTGCCCTCACGACTTGAAACTCTACAAGCGTTTACACGGTCTAAGTTCTGCCAACACTCACCTATGCCACAGAAAGCTGCCATTTTTTTTGTGATTTTTAATGTGTCTCGTTGAAGAACGGTTTCTTGATGATGCTTCTATATTACAGATCGGCTTCCGCTTACCGCCTCTTGATCTTGGGACATTAGGACCCTTTTTCATCTATAGTTCCTGGTCAAAACGAATAGCAGCCTGTTTTTTTTAAGCTTGTATGATGCTTTTTCTCTTCGGTGGGATACATCCTACTCAATTTACCGGGCCCTAGTCGGTTATCGATATTCTTAGTTGCTAATATCGCTTCATCTACTTCGTCATGAATGGCATTTTACTTCTTCAAATACTTTTCAGCTTGATCCCGCGGATTCGATTCGGCTTATATGCCATACCAAGAATACTTTAGTTAATAACCAAGGATTCACTTTTGTTTTTTATTTTTTATGTCTTCCAGTATTTAGAAAATATTGAATCATTATTATGTCATATATCATTTAATGTTAATGAATAGTAAACAATTTTCAAGCTTACAATATAATAGCCATTATCGCTTATGCTGAGATTAGACAAAATGGTGAGATAGAAACAAAAAGTAGGTACGAGATTAAATACGAGTATATTTACTTCAATTAATATTTACAAACACATCTTGATCCTCAAAACTTAATAATAACTGCTTAGATATTAGGTTCAACAATAGTAAAGGTAAATTTAACAACAAGAGTTAGAATCAGTGATGATGATGATGATGTTCGGGAACAATGTGTTTAGCGTGACCCACGTACTTCACGTTGGCGTTGAATCTGAAAAGGAAAGTTGGATATTAGAAAACAAAATCTTGAAATATAATTACAACGTCAATGAAATTGAAACACTTACCCAGTCTTCTTGTCAGCGTGGTACTCAACGATTCTGATGGTACCATCGGGCTGGTGAAGGCTGTATACGCCCTTTACGACGTGACCATCACGGGATTCATGCTGCGATTTCTTGTCACCGGTATGAGGATCCTCCACTTTGTAGGCGAATTCATACTTGGGATGAGACTGCAACAAAATGTATACTTAGCATCATTGTTTCTAATTGTAAAGAACCAGAAAATTATGATTAATTTGCACATTATCATACATAGTACTCGACGTGTTTCTCGGTGGCCTGTCCGTGGTGCTGCTTGATGCTCTGTGATGAGGAGGCGTGGCCGTGGTGTTCCTCGTGATGGTGCTCCTCTTGTTTCTGGTGCTGCTCTTCATATTTCTCCTCGTGGTGCTCCTCATGGTGCTCCTCATGGTGTGCGGGCTCGTGTTTGGTCTCGTGAGTTTGATGCAGTACGATACTCTGTGACGAGATAGCGTGACCGTGACCGTGGTGGTGCTCGTGCCCATGACCGTCTTGCGGTCGCGCAGCGGCCATCGCGATAACAGCGGCAACTAGAATAATCTGTGAAATGTAAATTCGTGTTAATTTATAGTAAAATTAACTAATTTGAAATTATTCAAATGATTTTTAGTATTTGTTCGACTGAATAAAAATATTCATTGTTCATTACATTCTATCTATTCCATTTATTCTAACAGAGAAGTATAGAAGAAAAAGAAATGCTGTGCCGACAAGAAAAAATACGTGTCCATTATTTTTCGATAATCTAACTGACGGACTAAATATAATTATTATTTTTTTACCCTATTATTAAGTTTTACCTTGTACATTTCGATGGTTTGAATTGATTACTCCTGTAAAATCAAACTGTGACTGATACCTTATAAACACATAATGATTCTTTTTATACAAATAAAAACTGCAGTGTAGGAACAGACCTACTACCACTTTTCGTAATTCGTTCAAAAAATGTCAAACCAGTTTGGTAAAAGTTGTCAATGAATGTAAGTTAATTCTGATCAAGAAAGTTACGAGCTCATTCACGTAAGTTATAAAACTGTACTCAAGGTTAGCGTATAATCCAAAATCTTGCATACTAAACAGACTGATTGGGGGTTTAAACTTATTGCGAAAAATTCTCTTACTGTCCCTTAAACATTTATAAAAAGGAAAGTTATCTACTAGGAGATTATCAGTCACTGTTCATTACTTCAAGAGTAAAGAATACAAACCTTAAAAATGTACAAGGTATGTGCTATATATATACTTAAAAACCGCCACAATTATAAAACTGATATCAAATAAAAAAATTACAATCACAGAAAAGTTTCAACAAAAATTTATTACAGTTTCAGTCAAGTTTCGATGCTTAATATTTATTTTTGATTTGCACAGATCATCCTAGTCACCGCTGTGATCGCGATGACCGCTGCCCGGCCGCAAGACGGTCATGATCACCACCACGGTCACGGTCACGCTATCTCGTCACAGAGCATCGTACTGCACCAAACTCACGAGACCAAACACGAGCCCGCACTCCATGAGGAGCACCACGAGGAGCATCACGAGGAGAATCATGAAGAGCAGTACAAGAAACACGAGGAGCATCATCTTGAGGAACACCACGGTCACGCCTCCTCATCACAGAGCATCAAGCAGCACCACGGACACGCCACCGAGAAACACGTCGAGTACTATGTATGATGACGTTCCAAAAAAAAGTTCATATCTTTTAGTTTATGCATAATTTAGCTATATATAAAGTTACTAACTCTGTAAAATTTCTTGCAGGCTAATCCTAAATACGATTTCGCGTACAAGGTAGTGGACCCTCACACCGGCGACAAGAAATCCCAACACGAGGCGCGCGACGGTGACGTCGTGAAGGGCGTGTACAGCCTGCACCAGCCCGATGGCACCGTCAGGATCGTCGAATACCACGCTGACAAGAAGACTGGGTAAAGGAGAAATGATAGAATCCCATTAAAAAAAAAAACTGAGTACACTGATTTACTAATTGTTATTTCCGTGTCTACAGATTCAACGCAAACGTAAAAATCGAAGGCCACGCCGTGCACATTGTTCCTGAACACCATCATCACCACTGATCCTCTATTTAATCGAGTTGTTATATGATGTTAGAGAACTTTTCTGTCGAACCTCATACTTTAAGATTGTTGATTAATAAGCCTCAAAGAATATACCTATTACTTTGTAAATATTTAAATAAATACTGTTAAGCTACCTACTATGTCGTATTTCTAACTTCCTGGAATCATGCACGTTAAAATAATAGTATAGAATAAACTTAGCTTTTATCCCCAAGAAAATAAAGTGTAGTCAACATAAATAAAACTTACCAACGATCGCAATTATTCTATGGCATTTCTATAATCGGACTCAAAATGATTCCTATTTGGATTTCCTATAAGTATGAATAGATACTGTAAAAATGGGCCTCTTTTGAGAGCCAAAAATAACTTCCATTATGCTGTCGCACAAACGCAGTTAGCAAAATAACTGCGTTTAATTTAGGTGTAACGCTCGCTGGCTGCTTCTGCGGCACCTCTCGATTTGGTTGCTCAGCTCGCGTATGGTGGATCATTTTTGTAACCTAACCTAACCCTTTGATCAGAGTGGCTTAGTTTAGTTATTGCAACCAACTCAGCGTACGCATGGTTTGTCACAATCCTGCCTTAGTTACTACGATCAACTTTGAGTTATGGCCAGACAGCAAAAAAGACGCTCATTTATTTAAAAAGCGTAAAGCTTTAGACGGTTTTCGTTAATCGTTTTTATTAGAGGATCAATTAAGCATTTCCCTAGTTTTATTGTAAATTATAATAATTTGCATAGCATCTAGCAACATAAAGCAACTCGGAACTTGTCAGAATACTAGTTCGACGCACTAATTAACTTGTGGCAATCGTGGCTTTTGGAAGGATTTACCAACAATCAAAACATACATTTGTTATCACATTATTATGATGTAGATAATAATAATATGTTAAAATAGAATACCATAATGTACTCGTTCTTAACCGATTGGCTGAAGAAGGCACCGCATGATAAATAAACAATTGAAAAAATATAGAGAAGACTAAAAATAATTTATTTTTCAAGATTTTCTTACCACTTTGTCGGCATGATTAATTCATGATATTATATACCTATACTAAATTACAGCTTTCTAGTACTAAGAGTCTTCCGTATTCAACAAGGAGCCCTTATAGTTTCGCAGTAGTTTTAGTAGAACATAGGGATATTCTATGTTACGGGTTTGGTTTCCGCACTTAGTCCTTCAGGTGGACCATTGTGCGTGGGCGATGGCGGCCGTTGGTGGTTATTCCAACCAGCCCATCTCCCTCCAGAAGCTTATTAGGTGTCCTGGTCTGTCGAGAACGTCTGTGTAGGATCTGGGTGTCCCAAGGGTTTGTGATTTAATCTGGGTGACGCCTGTGCACTCAAAAAGCACATGCGCGACGGTTCCATCAGCCTCCATGCAAACCCTGTGTGACTGTCTGTCATTTACTCCTATTTAATAACAAATTATATTATTCTAAATTCTTATTTTAACATTGTCCCACGATGTCGGCCCTCTTAGAAACGCATTAAATCTCAATTTTATGGTCTGACAGCTCGACCCTAATCAATAACAAAACATCCAAATTGGTTAAAATAGTAAAACAATATTGAAACTCTTAGAAACCCATGCCATTTATATTTTATGGGAAACAGACCGGCAATTATGGCTAGTCATCAATAGAAAGCGATATTTCACGTCATTTGAGATGCAATATTTTGTACGAATTCTGAGAACGCCGAGGCCCTTGAATACGACGCACAATGCTAGCCAGACATCTGGCTAGCATGAAAAGGGTCCGTGGGCACGGCCTACCTGAACGCACCCTCGAGACGATTGAGAAATCGTACAAAAAAAAGGGACAGACGGAGGCTGAACCGCCTGAGCGTGGGATTTTGGAGGAATGAAGAAATTATAAGGAGGCGGTGGGGGCAGACGGTGTCAAACCGCTATAGGATACGGACTTCCTAGTCCGCGTTAGTTAAGTTAGGAGATTTAGGGAATGCCAGGAGGCTATGTCCGAGTGGGCTGTCGCGAAATAGCGAGCATTAGTTATTAAATTAAATATAGTTGGGTTGAAACCCAGACTATACTAATCTAGTGTTAAAAGTAGTGTGTGAGACGGTTGGTTTAAGACCACGAGGGTGAGCGGATGGCGTAGACTAGGCTAGCAGAGTTAGAACTTAGGGCAGTAGCATTGAACCTGTGTGTCTGTTGAGAGATCGAGAGTGCGGGAGTGTTATTTAATGTGTTAAATAATAAGTGTTGTTTTAGACTAGATTATATTAGCATACTTATTAATGTAAGTGGCGTGCAAGACGCGTGAATCCCAGTGAGTGTGTTTGTGAACGGTCGGGAGAGTGCTGACTATCATATCCCTCCTTGTTCCTGTCTCTGACGTTATCGAGGTAACCTACACATGCGTTTGGTCGTAGGAATTCGGGGAAAGCCCGCTATAAGGTGTGACGCTTGACAACATACTGTAGACAAATGTTCTACCAATAGACTATAGACAACCACAACAAAGACATGACACTTAGGGCAGTCACACCGCTTATGGAAGGCTGAACCGAACTCACAACTCATTAGGGCCGATTTCAATTATAGTGCTTCCTTGTAGACTGTTGTTTACGAACACAAATCAACCAAACGTTAGTGATGGCTATCTTTTCCCTATGGACAGACTAACTGCAGGATACTTTGCATTGCTCTTGATATACGCACACTTCCAGGGAGCTGGGTTAGGCTTCACGAAGTACCATTAACTGGATGGAATAGCCGTTCTAAGGAACGCTAGGGATTGTGTCTCGTTAAATCACACCCGGCCGCCGAGGCCTTTTACTGATAAAAAAATATAATATTTAGCGAGACACATAATTTGGATACCCAGATAGAAAGGCTCCGTTGCTACATAAATAGGTAGACAAGAATGGACGCACGGCTGCTGATTACACTGGAAATATCCTCTGAATTGGGTAGATTAAGGAAGTGCGAGGTGACGATTTACCACTTCGGCGTATAGCAAGCAAGGCAATCGTAAGGAATTCTGCAACCGACTGACGATGCGGTACGCTTGTGCTAGTTTTGTATTGTTTTAGTAAAGGGTGAGTAGGCCGTTATAGGGGGTATTACTACTGTACGCGTCCAGCACTTTTGGAAACTGGTCTCGCTCAATGGTAGAGGCACTTCGCAGTCCTTTACCTTAGGATTGAGTAAGACATGCTTGAGTGTAGGGAGCGTGTGCCGCTGGAACCGCAGCAGGTCCTCTCTAGGCCTATGCCCGTTAGGACTGGTGGTACGCGCACGACGTGACAGCTGTTGTAAAGCGGCCCTACGTCTCTGGGGTGGGTTACTCGATTATTGCAAGAACATTCAGTAACGTAGCTCAAAACAATGTATTCTCCAACGCAAGCGTTACGTGTCAATTACCCCTTTTGTATTCCTCTCATCTCTTATAACTTTCATAATCAAAAGAAAAGTAGATCTCCTTTCCTTAATCATCTTTTCTATGGATTCCTAACCCTATTTTATATTGAAATTGTTTTCTTATGTCCCTCCTTGCTACCCAGCTTTCTAAGTCGGGGCAAGGCAAACGCTTCTTGGGAATTCCTTACAATAGGTGGAAGGGTGCCTAGTCTGGAGCCGAGCCCTACAGAGCAGCACGGGGAGGGGTGCTGCTCTCCCCCGAAAGGGGGGCCTTACCCATTTTCCTGACATTTCCACATAATTAGGAAAAACGAAAATTTTATCAGCCTAGGGTAATTTAGGAACAGTCACACCTGCACAGGGGGCTGTCCGTTATGCCTATCGTGTGGAAGTGTTTGCTTAGTGAGCAGTGTCCCGTGATGGACCCCGTCACTAGGCGCTACTTAACCCTAAAAATCATATAAAAGTCGATGACACAACGGGTGTTTCTAAATGAACACAATATTACACGACAACCGACTGAGGATCAAAACCGGTAGACTACTCTAAGCGTATTTTTCCGGTATAATATACCGATACAGTTATCTTTAGCCTTATAACAGATGACACTCAATTTTACGGCTTTATTTTTGCACATGAAAATGGACAACACATTCATACATTGTTGTAATGATGATCGCATACGGCGCGTAAAAAGAATGACGTATAAAATTAACGCCAAGAAAAGGTTCCTAGTCGTGCAAAAACAGAACGTCGTCAATTTAGAGGCCTGACCCTACCCAGTCAAGAATGCCTTGCTAATCATCATAATTTCCAGTCGCTCGTAACACATAAGCTAATAAGCTGACTTTCTTTTCTAAGTCCAACCTCTTTTAGGTTGAATTGGATATACAGAGGGTGGCAGGGACATCGACGCGCAGCCTATTACCATAGATTCAGTACATGATTCTCAATCCCCTGCATTGAAATGTTTCATCAGCTGTTCCATACGTTATAACAGGTACTTTTTATGATTAAAGCCGATGTTTTTTATGATAACTGACGATAACTTTTACGCTAGTAGTCTAGGATCATGTGTTAAATTCATGGTTACTCTTTGCACGTTAATGTCCCTGTCAGCCTGTATGGAAGAATTCGAAATTCATGCTAACAAAAAGCTACATAGTTTTGTAGGTTATTATATTTTACGTGTATTGGAAAATCTAGATATTGATCGGTATCTTGCCAGAAGGATGCATTTCTGACTACTAGTTGAAGGTACAAAAAGTGACAAATCCCATATAGACGTTTTATGTTTCACGCCTGTTATGACCATGTTTTTTTATTATAATCAGCAGCAGATGTTTTTCGAGACGGAATCACAAACAATTGCTACCTACTGACAATGATACTGTACCTTAATAATGTTGTAAAATACTAACAAACGTTTTAATTAAATGATTTGTACACAATTATTACTTAAGTACAGTTTCGTAAAAGTAACTTGCAATAATACTCAAGCCTTTAGCTTTTAACTTACCTCCTTCTATGAAATAGCCTCGCAAACCTTAAAGACATTAATTGCAAATACTATATGTAGTTGCATCAACCTATCTCCCTACATCTCACATTCTTTTCATCACACAACTTATAATTCCTGCTGATCGATTCTGTAAAAATCTCACCGTGAAAAGTTAGGTGAAGTGAGCTTAGAGTGAGCTGTCAATAGTGTCAATCCCTAGCATTAGTTGAAATGACAGCTCATTCCTCGCTCACTTCACCTAAGTTTTCACGGTGAGATGGTTACAGAATTGCACTGCTGCCCTGTCTACCCCCCGTCGGTCTACATGCATTTTATTGAATGAATGTCAATGCACTAAGAAAGTAAAATGTTTAAATACGGTATTAAAACATGTGTAATTACTCAAGGTCGGTGTAACTTGCCAAAAACTGACATATTTAGTAAACTGGTTGGGTGCTTGCGAGTGTTGCGTAAAACTGTATCAATGTCCCTTTAATAATCTGTATAAAAAGAAAAATTATGTACTGAGGGATTATCAGTCACTGTTTGGCACTCCTTGAGTAAAGCATACATTCATACAAAATGTATAAGGTACTAATTCAATCGCGTATATAACAAAATAACTCTCTAATTTACCTGTTAGTTAGGTCCGATAAACGTACCTATTAATATAAACTAAACAAAAACAGTTAAGAAGAGTTTAAAACCGAAGGCAATCCCAATTGTGAATAAGATTTTCAGTAAAATTCAAAAGACTTCGTTTATCATCTATTTTACTAATTATAATATATTTCTTTTGCACAGATCATCCTTATCGTTGCTTTGGTCGTGATGGTCGCCGCGCGGCCGCAAGAAGGACATGGTCACGATCACCACCACGGTCACGCTCACGCTATCTCGTCACAGAATATTGTATTACACCAAAGTCACGAGACCAAACACGAGCCTGCCCACCACGAGGAGCACCACGAAGAGCACCACGAGGAAAAACATGAAGAGCAGCACAAGGAGCACGAGGAGCATCATCACGAGGAACATTACGGTCCCGCCTCCTCATCACAGAGTATCAAACAGCACCACGAACACGCCACCGAGAAACACGTCGAGTACTATGTATGATGACGTTCCAATCCTCAATCAGAATATTAATAACATTATATATATTATATAACGTTACTAACCGTCACTTATTTTACAGTCTCATCCCAAATACGAGTTCGCGTACAAAGTGGAGGATCCTCACACCGGCGACAAGAAATCTCAGCATGAATCTCGTGATGGCGACGTCGTGAAGGGCGTGTACAGCCTGCACCAGCCTGATGGTACCATCAGGATCGTCGAGTACCACGCTGACAAGAAAACTGGGTAAGAAAAAAATCAAACTGAATGCCGTATAAAAAAAAAACAAATAAGTCACCTATATTTAAGTACTAATTTTTTCGGTGTTAACAGATTCAACGCCAACGTAAAGATCGAGGGTCACGCTGTACACATTGTTCCTGAACATCATCATCATCACTGAACCTAGTTATTTGAACCTGATTGTTAAACCTCATACTTTAAGATTGTTGATTTATTGAGCCTCAAAGAATGTGATTCATTGTAAATATTAAAAATAAATACGTTTATACCACCTAATTCATGTTAATGTTTTACTTTGCTCATGGTACTTAGCAACAAGACCCCAAGTTGACGTTTATGTAACAAGCATTTAAGTGTATTTTCTATTATTTACCTACTTAATACCCCGAACTACCACTTCCTTCGGGCAATACAATCGTAAGAAAATACAGTAGCAGGGAAAATCATAGTTATAAAGTGTAAGATTTTCCCTCTAAAATGTGAAAAAGTATCTAAATATTGTTAGAATATAGAGGCTCGCATCGACGCGCAAACCGTAATCTCATGTTTCTTCTGCTGTTTCATAAAAAAAGTGCAACACTTACGCGGTCAAAAGGTATGGGACGGCAATACGGCAAAAAATTTCAACTCAGGGGGTTCATATTTTAATTATGTACTGAATCCATGGTAACAGGTTGCGCGTCGAAGTCCCTGCCACCCTGTGTACTACAATTTAGTAGTTCAGTTACTTTGAAAGTATATCAGATTTATCTAAATAACTTATGTAATATTAACATGAAGGCAATGATTACTTGCAAATCCATTTAGTTAACATTGCCAATAGAATCCCAATAGACGAAATAGGTCCATTTTTTTTTTGGGTGGGTAATTATTAAATAACTTCTCCCGCTCTGGGGGGAGCAGGAGGCGTTTCAGACTTTTACTGAATAAAACTCACCCGTGTTCCTTCAGTTGCCTGTGCCAGGGTAACTCTTTCGAACGACCCACGACCCTGGCAGGTGAAATAGGTCCTTACATATGAAATTGGCGTTTTATGTGTAAAAAGCAAAACGAAAAATAAGTTAAGAAATTATATATTTAATCAATCAAAGTATTGTTACGAGCTTCGGGTTCGTGACAATAAAAACTACCGATAAAAATTACCAAAAGTTACACTTAAATTAAACAACACTAATAACAACTCAAACACACTAATTATAAAACACAATCGCTCTTAAGTCGCACTTGAAGATCGCTTTCGATGTATTCGCTTCTATCGCAGAACCAAGTCTGATCGGTCGCGGCTAGTCCCGGCCTTATACAATAGTGCCGCAGATAATTCCAGAACCTTCTATTGTAGACACATCTAGAATGTTCGAGTACATACCGGCCCCGACTGACCAGATGTCGATAGTTCTAGTAAGTTCAGCCAATCGATAATAGATGGCGCTAGTGACTCTATTAGTTCTTGCTACTAGAAACTAGATGGCGCTAGTGCTAACTAATGTCACCATGCATCAGGCATTAATTGTGGCGCGCAACACTGCCCCCTCCTAAGACATGCTCGTCCCGAGCATTATCGGCTCCATAATAACGCGCCAATCGATCCACATGGACGATCTTAGGAGTACCTCTTGCACCTTTCCGTATCCGGTAGGTTATGTCATTGATCTTTGTCACAATCCGGTACGGTCCATCCCATTTAGCTTGAAGCTTAGGAGATTTCCCCTTGCTGCGGACTGGATTGTGCAACCACACTAGTGAACCTTCGTCGAACCCTTTACTGTTCATTTTGCGGTCATAACAGGTTTTCATCTTTTCAGATATTTGCTGGCCCGATTGTCTGACGTGCTCATAAATGTCATTAATTTTGTTCCGCAAATTATTCGCATAATCGGTTATACTGCGTGAGGCATCAGGTGGTATTCCGGTGATCAGGTCTGCAGGCAGCCGTAATTCTCTTCCAAAGTTTGCGAAAGCTGGTGTCACCGATGTACTTTCGTGAACAGCGCTTCGATATGACAACAAAAACGGTTGTATGTGCTTGTCCCAATCTCGTTGCCGAGTTTCCACTACTTTTGCTAGGTACCTCTCCAATGTCTGATTAAATCGTTCCACCATTCCATCCGATTGTGGGTGGTAAGAAGTTGTTCTTGTTTTATGAGTACCCATAACTCGACAAGTTTCCTGGAATATTTGGGACTCAAAATTCCTTCCTTGATCACTGTGAATCTCTAAAGGTACTCCAAACCGACAGAAGACTTCATAAACTAATTTATCTGCAACTGTCGAAGCTTCTTGATTTGGAATGGCGAAGACTTCCGGCCACTTAGTGAAGTAATCCATCACAACCATGAAATACTTGTTACCACTTTCACTTTCCGGAAACGGCCCCGCAACGTTAAGGGCTATCCTCTCCCATGGTGCGCCAACATTGTATAATTTCAATGCACCTCTACTACGAGTCTGAGGTCCCTTTACAGCTGCACAACTTGTACATTTGCGACACCAGTCCTCGACATCGTCCCGACAGTGGACCCAGTAAAACCGTTCTCGTATCTTCAGTAGAGTCCGTTTTACTCCCAGATGACCTCCTGAACAACCATTATGGTACAGCTGTAGAACATCCGGTACTTGAGCTTTAGGGACAACCATTTGCAAATGACAGCTGTCTCCCCGAGCATTTTCCCATTTACGGCACAGGACCCCATCCTGAATCACCAAGCTGTCCCATTGGGCCCAATAGCTTTTTGTGATCGAACTCATCGCTGAGACGTCGCACCACCTGGGCTTAGGAGCTCTGGCCTTCATCCACTCCAGAATCGGCTTGATGTCCGAATCCTCCTGCTGTGCACGTTGTAGGCTTTCCTTCCACTCGTTGCTGAGGTCTGTCTTGAGCATCCTCACAGGTACGACTTCTTTACTTTCTTGCCTAGTACCAATTAGTGTGCCCTTTTCCATAACCTGTTCCTGATCACAAAGGTTCGGCACACGTCCCCCTGACATGTCGGTGGCTCTGACTAAAGTTCGTCCCACTTTCCATGGACGGTTATTGTCTACCCTTTCTGCAGTTCGCTTAGGGCAACTGGATCGAAGGTGGCCCCTTTCCCCACAGCCGTAGCACCTAGGGCTATACCCTTTATTGCGGTCGCGAACTGTAGCCGCTGCAACCTCCCTGACGCGATGGGAACGATAATCCTGCCGCACAGCTTCCACCTCCAGTGCATGGGCCAATGCGTCCTTAAGCGTCCCGTGGTGCCCGAGCCTCACAGCAGCTCTTACTTCAAGGTCGCGGATGCCGTCGATGAATGCCTGCACCAGGTTCCCATCAATAAGCGCAGGTACGGACTGGTAAGCTTTACGCACCAGCTTCTCCACTTCAAGGTCCCACTGCTGCAGGTTTTCGTTACTGCGTTGCACGCGATCCTTGAGCTGCGCACGAAACACGTGTTCCAGGTGAGCGTCGCCATACCGAGCCTCCAATGCCTCAAGGAGCTGCTCGTAAGTCACTTCCTTACCGAGAGCTTCCAGAACAGTTAAGGCCTGGTCACGCAGGCCTAGGGTGAGGGCAGTCATGGCCTGACTTCTATTCCAACCGTTCGCCTTCATGACAGCCTCAAACTGGATTTGTAGGCCGACCAGGAAGAAGTTCCGTCGAACGGTGGCACTTTGAATCCACGTAGCGAAGGTGTTGTAGCTACGGGAGCTGCGATTCCATCTCCAAGTTTAAGGTAATCCAGCGTTTTCTTTACGTCAGCCATCACGGTTTTCTTCACGTCAGCCACCACGTTGTCAACCCGATTATACACTTGGTCGATCCGGATTTCAGCTTCCGACAGGCGGTTGTCATGTTGATCAACCTTATCCTTCACCTCCTTCATGTCTTTCCCGAAGGTAGCGTGAAGGTCCTTCATAAGGAGCATCTGCTCTTCCTGGCGGCGCGTTTGCTCCTCCTTATCACGTTGGAGCTGCTCTTCCAACCGACGAGCCTGTTCCTCCTGTCGGCGAGCCTGTTCCTCCTGTCGGCGAGCCTGTTCCTCCTGTCGGCGGGCCTGTTCCTCCTGTCGGCGGGCCTGTTCCTCTCTGTCATGCAGCAGCTGTTCTTCCAACCGACGGGCCTGTTCCTCCTTGTCCCGCTGGAGCTGTTCTTCCAACCGACGAGCCTGTTCCTCCTGTCGGCGGGCCTGTTCCTCCTGTCGCCGAGACGGCAGCAAAGTCTGGTGCTGCTGATGCTGGAGCTGCTGCGGATGTTTCGGCCTCCGTGGTTGGTAGCTGGCCCTCCGACCTCTGCGGCATAGCTCCACCAAAACGTCTCTGGTCCGTCTGCTGTTGACGTTGACTCCAGGTACGGATACCCCCCGGGTCGTCTTTAGGTCAAATCGGCATGATTTTAATCCTTGCTTCTGACACCAATTGTTACGAGCTTCGGGTTCGTGACAATAAAAACTGCCGATAAAAATTACCAAAAGTTACACTTTAATTAAACAACACTAATAACAACTCAAACACACTAATTATAAAACACAATCGCTCTTAAGTCGCACTTGAAGATCGCTTTCGATGTATTCGCTTCTATCGCAGAACCAAGTCTGATCGGTCGCGGCTAGTCCCGGCCTTATACAATAGTGCCGCAGATAATTCCAGAACCTTCTATTGTAGACACATCTAGAATGTTCGAGTACATACCGGCCCCGACTGACCAGATGTCGATAGTTCTAGTAAGTTCAGCCAATCGATAATAGATGGCGCTAGTGACTCTATTAGTTCTTGCTACTAGAAACTAGATGGCGCTAGTGCTAACTAATGTCACCATGCATCAGGCATTAATTGTGGCGCGCAACAGTATGTACCATTGTTATCTACGCCCTTTAGCCATTTTATAAGCAGTTCATTGATTCCTTTTTTGAAAAAATTATGGGCGATAGCGCGACTCACCAAAATCTTTGAATCAAATATTTGAGATCAAGCCAGCCATTGGGTTCTGAAACAGCTGGCATGGTGACAAAAGCACCACGGATGATGTCATTAATGCTCCCGTGCCGTGCTGTCCGGCCTGGCATCAGGCCTGCAGAACTGCAGGATAGGCCATCGTGCCCGAGGCAGTCGACACCTTCACCGCATTGGCAGCGATGCGGAGCCACGCAAGGAGCGCCTAGACGCACACAAGTAGGGAGTTGGAAAGTGGTGTCACCCAGCATAGTACCTATTGCAGTGTGACGTCTGCGGTTACAACTTATTTTTGTGTCTAGTTCATGTGACTGGCCATCAATTTTTATTTAGATTTTTTTGAATTTTGACGTTAACAAGCTTCGATCAATATTATTGATCGAAGTTAACAAGCAATTAATTTTATTATTGGGAAAAAAGTCAGTTACTGAAAAATATGTTCTGAATCCATTCGAACCCTATAAAATTTCGACGTACAATTTTAAATTATGCCATGTAAATTGAAACGAATATACATCACAAAGCTTCATGATTGTAAACTGTACTGCATGAATGATATATGATACTCTTCGAATTTGGTATGTACCTACTTTCCCTTATTTGCGCTCTGCGGAAGTTTTAGCCTTTTTTCCGTGTACCCCATTTTATTTGTCGAACTAGTGAAAAAGGGCTTCTGCCGGCCTTTTTTCTGGGTATCGGACTATTCACCTGGTTAGCGTGCTGCCGCTTTTGCTAGCCACATAGAACCGTGGATGTCGAGACACATGATGGGGGCGCACTTCGAGGTTGTGGTTCGTCAGGATCGACGCTTGGAACTGCGGTTTATCATGATCGACTTGTTACTTTAAACCGTTACGCTTAACTATTATAGTAGTATTAGTACCTCCCGGGTAAACATTTTTATACTAGTCGATTTTTAACCAGGATTGTTTCTAGCGGAATAAGTAAGGTTCATCTCTATAGGATATTATTCATTCCAAAATTTACCTAATTTAGTGATCACGAACTAAAAACCGATTGCAAACGATACCAAGATTCGGAAAACAAATACGTAACAAAGATTTCCCATCCCGTGTACCTGAAGTTTTTTTGTAATCTCTATCCATTTAAGCCAAATTACATGTTTTCATAACAATTTTTTAAATAATAATATTTATCTATAACTTATTTTATATTTTGAAGCAATTTTTGAAAAAAATACGTACGTGTTAAAGTGGTGAATTTTCATTTTTAGGGTTCCATACCCAAAGGGTAAAAACGGGACCCTATTACTAAGACTCCACTCTCCGTCTGTCTGTTAGTCTGTCCCCAGGTTGTATTTCATGAACCGTGATAGCTAGATAGTTGAAATTTTCACAGATGATGTATTTCTGGTGCCGCTATAACAACAAATACTAAAACAGAATAAAATAAATATTTAAGGGAGGCTCCCATACAACAAACGTGATTTTTTGTCGTTTTTTGCTCGATGTTAATAACAGCAACAGGTAGACGCCTGAAATATTCACAGAATATTTAGTTGTATATTCACTTTAAAAATAAATAATTAAAACAAAATAAATATTAGGCGAAGGACAGGGTGTTGTGGCGCAGCCTGGGAGAGGCCTATGTCCAGCAGTGGACTGCGGTAGGCTGAGCTGATTGATTGAAAATAAATATTTAAGGGGGCTCCCATACAACAGACGTGATTTTTATACATAATGGTACGGAACCCTTCATGCGCGAGTCCGACTTGCACTTGGCCGGTTTTTTTATTTCCTTTTACTATGTTGGGTGATCGTAGCGCTTGGACCCAGGGGCACGACTCAAACTCACCCACAGCTAGCAGGCGGGCACGCTCAGCAGTATTGGTGGAGGTATTAATAAGATTATTCATGGTTCATGCCACTGCCTTTGGGAAAATGGATTCACGGGCCAATCTGTATCCGGGAAAGCCAAACACAAGAACCACTTAAAAAACATAAACGCATTCCAAGCGTTCACCGCGTCGGTAAAGCACGGCACTTCATAGTCAACCAGAGAGGGGGCTAAAATTTTCCCGGTCAACTTTTTTGAGCTGTGGACAGAGGACAGGAACGCGACAGGACGCCAAGGCCACCAAAACGGATGGGTTGTGTGGCTTGCAGCGATGTATGGTCGTCCAAGGCGTTATTTAAAAAGTATGTTAGTGTGCTGCGAATATGTAATTTGTTTTATTGTCTAGGAGGAGTGGCTGCTTCCATAAAGGGGAAAAACGTAGAAAATATATAAATAATTTCGAAACATCAATATTTTTAAGTAGTTAAAACGTATTTATTTTAAATATTTACAATGTAATACATTCTTTGAGGTTCAATTATCAACAATCTTAAGGTATAAGTTGCAACAGACTAAGTTTTTCAATAGTTTCGAATAGAAATCAGTGATGATGATGATGTTCAGGAACAATGTGTATGGCGTGACCCTTGATGTTAACGTTGGCGTTAAATCTGTAGAAATGGAAAAAATATTAAGTACCTAAATTCAGTTCACTCAGTTTTTTTTAACGGTATTTAGTGTTATTTATCCCTTACCCAGTCTTTTTGTCAGAGTGGTACTCGACGATCCTGAGGGTGCCATCAGGCTGGTGCAGGCTGTACACGCCCTTCACGACGTCACCGTCGCGCGCCTCGTGCTGAGACTTCTTGTCACCGGTGTGAGGATCCACTACCTTGTACGCGAACTCGTACTTAGGATGAGACTGCATCAAAAAATGTTTCCGAATTAGTTACGTTACGGCTAATCATATAAACCAAAGGATATAAACATGTTTGTTTGAAACTTTATCATACATAGTACTCGACATGCTTCTCGCTGGCGTGTCCGTGGTGCTGCTTGATGGTCTGTGATGAGGAGGCGTGAGCGTGGTGTTCCTCGTGCTGGTGCTCCTCGTGGTTCTCGTGCTGCTCTTCATGTCTCTCCTCGTTGTGCTCCTCGAGGTGCTCTTCGTGGTGTTCGGGCTCGTGTTTGGTCTCGTGAGTTTGGTGCAGTACGATGCTCTGTGACGAGATAGCGTGACCGTGACCGTGGTGGTGATCATGACCGTCTTGCGGTCGGGCAGCGGCCATCGCGATCACAGCGGCGACTAGGAAAATCTGTGCAAATGAAAAATAACTCTTAAGTATATGAAGACATTTTTGTTACATAAGATCTTTTTATTGAAACTTTTTCTACCATAGGTTATTTGTTTTTATTTGATACAAGTTTTATAATCATGACGGTTTTGAGTGGGTCGCCCATACCTTGTACATTTTGAGGTTTTTTTGTTCTTAACTCGTGAAGTAGCGAACTGTGACTGATAATCTCCAAGTGTTTAATTTTTCTTTTTATACGTAAACATATTAAAGGGACAGTGACACACTTTTTTGCAATACATTTAAACGCCCAACCAGTTTGCTGCATATGTCAGTTTTTGGTAATCTGAGCCGACCTTGAGTAAGAGCATGTTTTAGTGCCGTAATAAAACGCTTACTTTCTTAGTGCATTGACATTTATTCAATTACAATATACTACGACCAATTATACTACGGCTCAAAATGAAAAGGATATGAACTTCAATCAGGTTTTTGTGTTGTCCCAACTCTACACTAAATACTTTTTTTATTCATCACACCTGTAGCCCAGCAATTTTTTTTTTTTTGGTGGGAAATCATCAAATGACCTCTCCCGCTCTGGGCTGAGCGGAAGAGCGTGTCAGACTTTTACTGACTAAAACCCACACGTGTTCCTTCAGTTGCCTGTGCCAGGGGCCACGCTATCTCTTTAGAACAACCCGCGGCCCTGGCAGACCTGTAGCCCAGCCTTATGCGAAATGTTGGTTAAAACTATAGATAAATGCTAAGTACCATACCTATTTTAATTATATGAGACAAATATGACTAGCAAAATGAGGGTTCATTTCGCTAGATATGTTTGTCTTTGTAATACCTTTTGCCATTAATGGGCGAGTTTTCGCAGAGTGTGGACAGAAGCTCCACAACCTTATCCCACCGTCTCTCTTTCACTACCGGACTACCAGACGTACTGCAGGGTACCATCCCCACTTGGTATATATACTGACGATATACCGAGTAGTCGTACTCAGTGTTTCTGCGTCACATTTATTATCCACAAGGCCAAAGTGTGGAACTATCTGCCAGCGTCTGTATTCCCTTCCACGTATAACCCGTGAGCCTTCAAAGCATGAGTGATTACGTATCTTCGGGGCTTGCTCGTTCCATCATAGACCTCATACATCGCGTTCCACCAGGGGAGATCGAGATGGCCTATTCTACAACAACCAAAAAAAAATCTAACTCCAGGTTGGCTGCTACTGAGATATTCCTAATGAAGGAACAATAATATGACCGACAGACTACCATGCGACCACTAGTCGATCAACGTGGTGTCAATGTTTTCAGGTCACCTTGAGAGTTCCTAATTCGCTGCAAGTAACGGTTCATTAGTTTACTTTATCCGTGCCCTATGATTTAACAACAGTAACAAAACAAGAAAATGCGGCTTCTTATCTAACTGCAAGTTTATCATCGGTTGCTACTGGTCATCTCTTACTATCAGGGCTTATTTTAATCATATATTTTGCATTGTTTCTTCATTTATATGTTTTTACATTGTTATTACATAATAAAGACGCAGCATGAATAATGTATCCAGGATATTGTAATATCTGGATTTAAAAGAGTGTCTTTGAAGTTTTTTGCCCGTTCTTTTCTTCGAAATCTACGTTTTGGAATGGGCAACTAGCTTCAAATTTCTGGCTAACTGTCTCAAAGTGTCTGTTAAAGGTTTAATTGAAATAAATACTGAGTTTGAGTTTATCTATTTTTGGTACCTGTCATAAGACACGGATTTTCACATGTGTGTAGCAAATGAAAACCTCACTGTGAATTGAAAAAGCAAGTGACCATGATAACAAAAAAACAACTGTACACACAACTAATATACTTCGATTGATACAAGTAGAGATATCAATCTTGTTAATGATAAATGATTTTATTTTGTAAGTACACACACACTTAAACCGCGTTCAATAGCTGTCAGTGTCATCATTGTTGTAGAATATTGACAATAATCAGCCTATAATGTTCCCACTGCTGGGGCACAAGCCTCCTCTCAGTGAGAGGGAATGGGCTGTAATCCACCACGCGGGCCTACTGCAGGTTGTTAGACATCACATTTCATCAACTTTTTGGTTCTAGGACATGCCCGTTTCCTCACGATGTTTTCCTTCACCAATATTTACAATGACAGTTCATGAATGTGGTTTAGATGTGCTGATCAAGTTTCAGTTTCAGTGGTGAAATGCCCTTAGTAAGTTTATGATTGTCATTGCCAATATTTTTTTATGCAAAAAATTAAAGTTTTTACAAACTAAACAATTTTTCCTTTTCTTAATTGGACTTCCACTGCTAAAAAAATACTGTCAAAAGAATGAACTTCTGAATATTTAAACAATAAAACATATTGTTTGTTTTAGGTAGGTAGTAATTTTTTTTTACATAAGAAAGTGAATAAAATGTGCAGTAACTTTTTGGACCACAAAGCGCGGTTTGGTTTGGTCACGGCCACGCGAAATTAAATCGGTCATAAGCAGCTGTCATTGGCACAATGTAACCACATGGCTTTGAACTTATTTCCATACAATGGAACGACCTGATTTTTTATGCAAATTCGTAATAGATCTTATTCAGTTTTCTCATTATAATATTATATTTGTGACATCGTGTGGTTATTAAGTTTCATGTGCAAAATTGATTGATTTTTTTACGTTTTTGCGAAACTGATTGCAGGACTTTTATTATTGTTTTACTAATTAATAATAAAGCTTTTGCATATATTATGGAAAAAATTCTAATAGGAGCTGGTAATCTTAAAAGTTCTGACTGACAGAAATAATTATTATGATTATTCAAAGTTAGTTCAATTATATATATTAATGAAGGTCGTTTGGGGATCACCGTCCAATCTTTTCTTGTACAAATGATGATGATTAAAACCCTGTACTAAACGAAAAAGTCCGCTATCACAACCAAACCTAGTGTATTTGGAGGAGAATTTAATGGCCTTCCTATATTGCTAACTATGTTTTACATCGATTCCCGCAATTCGAATTTATTTTCCATTTACTTACTTAATATTTTGAGGTCGAGAAAATGACGAAGGATAATCCTTAGCGATGCCTCCATCACTCAATGTCATCACATTGAATGATGGAGGCATCGCTAAGGATTATCACACAAAGACTACCTTATGGAAAATCACCTGAACGTTTTCGTTAATAAGGATTTTAATTTCTATTTAAATAGTTCACATAAAACCAATATTGAAAGTAACGTCATTCGTGAGAACGCAACAGAACAAATGAAATACGTCACAATAACAACGATTTCTTTTTTTTTTATCGGTCTTCTTCTCTTTAAATGCTCAAAATGTTTTCCAAAATCATAATTTAAATGAATACAATGCAACGCGTGACCTAAAGATTTTTTTGACACACATAAAAATATACCCAATATACTTAAATAGTAACTGTACTTGAACAGTAAATCGGTGTTGGTAGGTCCTTACAAATTATCTTCATCATTTAAATGTTTGTTGGCAGGCAACAAACATTTGGTTGGCAATTTTTACGTAGTAGCAATATTCGGAAATGAAGTGCAATGGCAGTGGCATAAGAGATACGTACAAAAGCAAATGAAAACTTTTATTTTTGATGTCCGAAATCCGGGAATCTTTTTCATAACAAAAACGTAAATCTAATTTAAAAAATAGGAGCCATTTATGAACTACATTTGGTTGTGATACGCTCCCTCGCAAATTGGTACGGTCCCACGGCATTCTCCTTTTAAATTTGAAAGTGACATTAGTAAAATGGGAAGGAAGAAAATGAAAATATAAAATACGTATTAAAACGTGTAATATTTATCAAAAACTAAAAATTCACCAACAAATAAACATTAGATCACAGTAGGTACGTAACAGTAACGGTAGTTTAATATCACAGTTTTGGTTCAGCAATGGTTTAGTAGTGGTGACCGTGTTGGGGAACAACGTGGTGGGTGCTGTGCTTCACGTCCGCGTGGAACCTGGAAGGAGAGAAATAGTTGGTAATAGATACGTCATGGTTATTTCTGTCCATAGAGAAAAGCCAGGTGAAGAAGATTTCGGAGACCGAAAACAGCATAGGGGTATATTTAAAAACTTTCCTTCAAGTTAATTAATGATTAACGTCTGCTTAACCCAGCCTAACCATATATTTTTACGTTTAAAAGTCCTTAATCAATGTTTGTAAATAATCCCCAGAATGGACATTTCTATCACTTTTCAAAAAGCCCTAAAAAGGGAGTATAAAGACCACAGCGTGCAGCGTGTTGCTGTGCTCTGATGACTTCACAAGTCACTATATTGGCAACTCCTTAAACTAGGAGAGATACAGCTTGTTACCAAGCTTTTATATTGATGAATGTATCAATAAACTTATGCATGACCACATGTTTTAAGTTTAGTGTTCGACAAAGCCTCTTTAATGGTATGCCTTTAAACCCAACTGTCGATCAAGTGGTTATAAGAATGTTCCCAAATGCCTTGCCTTTGATTGTCTTTATCTAGATTCCTACAAGTATCAACTTACCCAGTGTGCTTGTCACCGTGGTATTCAACATGTCTGACGGAGCCATCAGGCTGGTGCAGGGCGTAGTAACCCTTGACGACGTCACCGTCGCGGTGCTCGTGCTGCGACTTGATGTCACCGGTGTGAGGGTCCTCTACTTTGTAACCGAATTCATATTTGGGGTAGGCCTGGAATTTTACAAGAATATTTTACTATCAGTACAGATAAAACTATTATCGCACCTAGGAAAATCGACTGGATAGATATTCGCATCCAGACATAGTATTTTTAGGTTCAGCAGTAGCAGTACAGTAAGATAAATACTGTCCAGGTTGTGAACCTGACCTACTGTGGTGACGATAAGGATGCATCGAAGAAGAAGACATGCTGCGCCGTCTCTAAATGAATTGGTATAAAAGTAGTAGAATGATGATCCTGACCTAGGAGTTCAGCCAAAAATAACATTCAGGATAAAACTGATAAAAATAACCATGCATACGCCATGGCTGTTTTCTAAAGTATATGTTTATAGTTTTGCAGACTTTGACTTACGTAATAATCGACGGCATGTCCACCGTCATGTCCATGACCATGACCGTATCCACCATGGCCGCCATCATGGCCTTGTACATGGACCACCTCTGCTGGTCCATCATGACGATGGATGAACTGGGAGGAGAAGCCATGACCGTGACCATAGACAGCTTCCAGGAAAGCTACGGCAGCTACGAGACAAAATACCTGGAATGGAAATGATTGGAAAAAATTGGAGCGAAGCGAATCTATGTTCTTAAGTAGGTAGCTGGATTCGTAAAAATAGTCATTAGGTTGCCTCGTGTTTATTTTTGTATTATAATTCACTTTAAGTTGAAATAATAAACAAGCACTTAGGTAAGCAAGAACAATCCCCTTTGTGTGCTATGAACTTATGAGTGACGCCAAACAGGACAGGTTTTGCTAGTTTTTCATAAGATAATATTTTAATGGAAAGTGGTAGGCATTACGGTTTTCCATTAGTAACTCATAGTTGGGACAAAACCATCATTCATCCTGTTTTCTGGTGCAAACATTTCCCAATGAATATATGATTTTTAGACCATGTAGGCATTAGGCGAGATATATTATGTACATATCACTGAACATTTTCGCACAAAACTAACACAAGGCACTTCACTTAATAACACGTAGGTAGGTATGGAACATAATTATGTTTACCTTTGAGAACATTTTTAGGTAGGTAAATAGATTCTATTAGTTGTAATGCTAATGATGCTAAGACCAATAGTGAACTGATACATAATGATCAAATTCAACGTCTTTTATATCAATAACAAAGGTAGCCAAGGTAAATAGATTTCACTCCAAGGTATGAACAAGCAGTACAAATTATTCACGAACTTCAGTATACGGTATTAGCAATAAATTTCGTAAAAGCTTTTGTTTGGAATGACCACTTACACCTTGTAGTGACAAACGCTATCCAAGCGTTCACCACGTCGGTAAAGCACAGTACGTAATAGTTTTGTTTTGTTTATTGAAATAATTGATTTACATAAATATTTACAAAATAGGGCCTTAAACTAGAGGTAGATAAGAAATAATTGGATTCTACCTGAACTAGGAATAAACCTGTATCTCAGGTATCTCACTCAAGTGCAACCAGAGAGGGGGCAAATATTTTCCCGATCGACTTTTCAGTGCTGTGTACAAAGGACAGGCAAGCGTAAGCTAATGCTGGTAATTTTGCAGACCCCGTGGCCACCAAAATGGTTGCGTTGTGTGGCTCGTAACCCGATATAGTCGTCCAAGGCCACATTTAAAATGTACAGACGCCGTCAGGTCAAGCTACCCGAAACTGTCAAATTTTCCCAATCAACCTTGAACGTTAATGCTTTAGCGATAAAGTTGAAAATCTATTAAAGAAATTTGACAGATTGTAGTAGATTGATGTGTTGGCATCTGTACGTTGGAGTACTGCGAATAATTTGGTCTATTTTGGCCAAGAAGAGTGACTGCTTCCATAAACGGGAAGACCGTACAAAATATATAAGTAATTTCAAAACATCAATATTTTTAAGTAGTTAAAACGTATTTATTTTAAATATTTACAATGTAATACATTCTTTGAGGTTCAATTATCAACAATCTTAAGGTATAAGTCGCAACAGACTAAGTTTTTCAACGGGTTTGAATAGAGATCAGTGATGATGATGATGTTCAGGAACAATGTGTATGGCGTGACCCTTGATGTTAACGTTGGCGTTAAATCTGTAGAAATGGAAAAAATAATAAGTACCTAATTTCAGTTCACTCAGTTTTTTTTAACGGTATTTAGTGTTATTTATCCCTTACCCAGTCTTTTTGTCAGAGTGGTACTCGACGATCCTGAGGGTGCCATCAGGCTGGTGCAGGCTGTACACGCCCTTCACGACGTCACCGTCACGCGCCTCGTGCTGAGACTTCTTGTCACCGGTGTGAGGGTCCACTACCTTGTACGCGAACTCGTACTTAGGATGAGACTGCATCAAAAAATGTTTCTGAATTAGTAACGTTACGGCTAATCATATAAACCAAAGGATATAAACATTTTTTTTTTAAACTTTATCATACATAATACTCGACGTGTTTCTCGGTGGCGTGTCCGTGGTGCTGCTTGATGCTCTGTGATGAGGAGGCGTGACCGTGGTGCTCCTCGTAGTTCTTATACTGCTCTTCTTGCTTCTCCTCGTGGTACTCCTCGTGGTGCTCCTCGTGGTTCTTTTGCTGCTCTTCTTGCTTTTCCTCGCGGTACTCCTCGTGGTGCTCCTCATGGTGGGCGGGCTCGTGAGTTTGGTGCAGTACGATGCTCTGTGACGAGATAGCGTGACCGTGACCGTGGTGGTGATCATGACCGTCTTGCGGCCGAGCAGCGGCCATTGCGATCACAGCGGCGACTAGGAAAATCTGTTCAAATGAAAAATAACTCTTAAGTATGAAGACATTTTTGTTACATAAGATCTTTTTATTGAAACCTTTTTCTACCATAGGTTATTTGTTTTTAATTTGATACAAGTTTTATAATCTTGATGGTTTTGAGTGGGTAGCCCATACCTTGTACATTTTGAAGTTTTTTTGTTCTTAACTCGTGAAGTAGCGAACTGTGACTGATAATCTACGAGTGTTTAATTTTTCTTTTTATACGTAAACATATTATTAAAGGGATAGTGATACGTTTTTTCGCAATACATTTAAACGCCCAACCAGTTTGCTGCATATGTCAGTTTTTGGTAATCTGAGCCGACCTTGAATCGGAGCATGTTTTAGTGCCGTAATAAAACGATTACTTTCTTAGTGCATTGACATTTATTCAATTAAAATATATTACGACCATATATATACATCTAATTGTTTTAAAGAATCCTTTATTTCAATCAGGTTGTTGTGTTGTCCCAACTCTACACTCAATACAATACAATATTTTTTTCATTCATCACACCTGTAGCCTAGCCTTATGCAATATGTTGGTTGAAACTATACATAAAAACTATATAATATGTACCAACACTTATTTTAATTATAGGTAGGTACAGCCACATTTCGCTAGTCATGTTTGTCTCAGGTTGTAGAGGGAGCGAGCCTTTTGCCACTAATGGGCGAGTTTTCGGAGAGAGTGGGCCTTATCCCACCGTCTCCCTTTCCGTATATATATACTACCGGACTACCAGACGTACTGCAGGGTTCCATCCCCACCTGGTCAATATACCGACTAGTCGTACCCAGTGCTTCTTCTTCACATTTATTATCCGTACTGCTAGAGTGTGGAACTCTCTGCCAGTGTCTGTGTTTGTTTAAGAGTGACTAGGTATGTTCTGGGCTTGCTCGTTCCTTTATAGACCTCATCCATCGCGTTCCACCAGGCGAGATCGAGTTCAAAAGATGGCCTATTATGAAACAAAAAAACCTCACTCCAGGTTAGCTGCTACTGAGATATTCCTAATGAAGGAACAATAACATGACCGACTGACTACCATGCGACCACTAGCCGATCAAAGCATTCAGTTCACAAATGCAGTGTCAATGTTTTCAGGTCACCTTCAGAGTTCTTAATTTGCTGCAAGTAACGGTTCATTAGTTTACTTTATCCGTGACCTATGATTTAACAACAGTATCAAAACAAGAAAATGCGGCTTCTTATCTAACTGCAAGTTTATCGTTAGTTGAGACTCGGTTGGGAGTCGGTCATCTCTTAACTATCAGGGTTTATTTTTAATCTTATATTTTGCACTGTTTTTACATTTTTTTTACATTGTTATTACATATAGAAGCAACAAGAATAATGTACCCAGGATATTATCATATCTTGATTTAAAAGAGTGTCCTTGGAGTTTCTTGCCCGTTTTTCTCTATAGAGATCTACGTTTTGGAACTAGCTTCAATTTTCTGACTAACCGACACAAAACTGCCTGTAAAAGGTTCAATTGAAATAAATACGTAAATATGAGTTTTAGTTTATTTATTTTTTGTACCTGTCATAATAACGAATCGTTGAGAATAACTTATGACGCAATGTCACGGATTTTCACATGTATGTAGCAAATGAAAACCTCAACAGTAGAACAAGTTGTAAGGAGTTACTAAGTGCAAATCTGACCAATGAAACATAACGCGATCAGCACATCTATTATTATTTTTTATATGGCAACCAAAATGTCGACCATTCTGCCAATGTCTAAAGTGAATTGGAAAAGCAAGTGATCAAGATAAAAAGAAACAACTGTAGACACAAATAAAATACTTCGATTGATAAAAGTAGTTGAAACAATTGTCGATCTTGTTCGGTACACATCTAAACCGCGTTCAAGAGATGTCAGTGTCATCATTGTTGTGGAATATTGACAGTAACAGCTGTTGCATGAGGTGGCATGTGGCTATGGCAACTGAGCCGATGTCGACTATTCTGCCAGATTGTGGTTTAGATGTGATGCCAATCGAGTTCCGTTTCATTGGTGAAATGCCTTTAGTACGTTAACGATTATCATTGCCAATAATTAAATGTTTCAATTAAAGTTTTATAAAACTAAACCATTTTTCTTTTTCCTCATTGGACTTTCAATGCTAAAAAGTTACTGTAAAGAGAAGAAACTTCTAAAAATTAAAACAATAAAACACATTGTTTGTACATATTATTTAGTCGTTTTTTGAATAAAACATGCAGTAACTTTTGGACCATAAAGTGCAGTTTGGTTTGATCACGGCCACGCGCAATTAATTCGGTCATAAGCAGCTGTCATTAGCACAATGTAACCACATGGCTTTGAACTTATTTCCACCTGATTGACGACCTGATTTTTTAGGCAAATTCGTACCTAATAGATCTTTTTCAGTTTTATCGTTATAATATTAGATTTGAGACATTGTGTGGTTATTAAGTTTCACGTTCTAAATTGATTTAATTTTTTACGGTTCTCATATACTGATTGCAGAACTATTTTACTAATTATTAATAAAACTTTTGCTTATATTACTGAATTATTCCCAATAGGAGCTGGTAATCTTAAAAGCTCGTACTAACAGGAATAATTATTATGATTATTCAGAGTTAGTTAAATTATATAATTATTAATAAAGTTAGTTTGGGGGTCACCGTCCAATCTATTCTTGTACAAATTATGATTATTAAGAAATCAATTTGAAATTTGAAAGTGGCATTGTATTAGTAAAACAGGGAAGGAAGAAAATGAAAATGTTAAATATGTATTAAAACGTGTAATATGTATCAAAAACTAAAAATTCACCAACAAATAAACATTAGATCACAGTAGGTACGTAACAGTAACGGTAGTTTAATATCACAATTTTGGTTCAGCAATGGTTTAGTAGTGGTGACCGTGTTGGGGAACAACGTGGTGGGTGCTGTGCTTCACGTCCGCGTGGAACCTGGAAGAAGAGAAAAAGTTAGTCATGCTGGTGGTGGTGGCGGTGGTGGTTATGGTGGTCATGGTTATTTCTGTCCATAGAGATAGAAAACAGCATAAGGGGTTTATTTATAAACGTTGATTTTTCCGTTTAAAAGTCTAAGCAGTGTTTGTAAATAATCCCAGAATGGATGTTTCTATCACTTTTCTAAAATCCCTAAAAAGGGAGTATACAGCCCACAGCGTGTTGCTATGCTCTGATAACATCACAAATCACTATATTGGCAACTCCTTAAACTAGGAGAGATAAAGCTTGTTTCCAAGCTTTTATATTCATGACGATATCAACAAACTTATGCATGGCCACATGTTAAAAGTTTAATGTTCGACAAGGCCTCTTCAATGGTAGGTACCTTCATAAAATTCATTACTGCCATATCTTTAATTGTCTTCATCTAGATTCTTACAAGTGTTAACTTACCCAGTGTGCTTGTCACCGTGGTATTCAACATGTCTGACGGAGCCATCAGGCTGGTGCAGGGCGTAGTAACCCTTGACGACGTCACCGTCGCGGTGCTCGTGCTGCGACTTGATGTCACCGGTGTGAGGGTCCTCTACTTTGTAACCGAATTCGTATTTGGGGTAGGCCTGCAATTTTACAAGAATATTTTACTATCAGTACAGATAAAACTATTATCGCACCTTGGAAAATCGACTGGGCAGATATTAGCATCCAGGCATAGTACTTCTAGGATCAGCAGTAGCAGTACAGTATGATTATTACTGTCCAGGTTATGAACCTGACCTACTGAGGTGACGATAAAAATGCATGGAAGAAGAAGACATGCTGCACCATCTCCAAATGAATTGTGATAATAGCAGTAGAATGGTGATGATGAATGATGTTGGGATCCAAACCGCAAGGAGTTCAGCCAAAAATAACATTCAGTATAAAACTGATACAATAACCATGCATACACCATGGTTGTTTTCTATAGTTTATACTTTTATAGTATAGGTTTATAATTTTGCAGTTGACTTACATAGTAATCGACGGCATGTCCATGACCACCGTCATGTCCGTGGCCATGACCGTATCCACCATGGCCGCCATCATGACCATCGACATGGACCACCTCTGCTGGTCCATCATGACGATGGATGAACTGGGAGGAGAAGCCATGGCCGTGACCATAGACAGCTTCCAGGAAAGCTACGGCAGCTACGAGACAGAATACCTGGAATGGAAATTATTGGAAACATTTGTAGCGAAGGGAATCTATGTTCTTAAGTAGGTAGCTGGATTCGTAAAAATAGTCATTAGGTTGCCTCGTGTTTATTTTTGTATTATAATTCACTTTATGTTGTAATGAAAACAAAACATTTATGTCATAGTGTTTCAATAACACCCCTTTTTTTCAGTCGGAGGTTAAAAACAAGCACTTAGGTAAGCATGTGCTATGAATTTATAAGTGGCGCCATACAGGACATGTTTAGCCAGTTTTTCAATAGATAATAATTATTTTGACGAAGTGGTGGGCATTACGGTTTTCCAGTAGTAATTCATAGTTGGGTTTTGACCAAGGAAGAATATTCATAAGCGCCCGTCCTGTTTTCTAAGACATATGATTTTTAGAGTGGAGAGGAGACAAATTGACCCATGGTATAACCATGTAGGCATTAGGCGAGATATATTATGTACATATCACTGAACATTTTCGCACAAAACTAACACAAGGCACTTCACTTAATAACACGTAGGTAGGTATGGAACATATGTTTACCTTTGAGAACATTTTTAGGTAGGTAAATAGATTTTATTAGTTGTAATGCTAATGATGCTAAGACCAATAGTGAACTGATACATAATGATCAAATTCAACGTCTTTTATATCAATGATAAAGGTAGCCAAGGTAAATAGATTTCACTCTAAGGTATGAACAAGCAGTACAAATTATTCACGAACTTCAGTATACGGTATTAGCAACGAATTTCGTAAAAGCGTTTGTTCGGAATGACCACTTATACTTTGCAGTGACATTGCCACAGTTTGTTATAAGTAAATTGCGCAAGATCAGTGTATTATTGACACAAATATATTTGAACAAAAAACGGCCTAAGTGATAATCAGTTGCAGCAGTTTTCTTATTAAAAAACTGATCAAGAATTAATTAACGCGAATGTTGCTAAGAACGACGTCGTTTTTGTGAGTGGACGAAACGCATGCAGCAACGATACAGCTTTCATAATGTGTGATGAAGAAAATGCTATAGTTCAAAGCTTCTATTTTGTAAAGCAGTATTGGTTACTACTTATCAACAAAGTACAAGTTATTAACCTATTTATTTACTTATCTGCAATTTTATTTTTACCGTTTATGTATACATGTATGTGCAATTCAATTTCAAGTAATCACTAACTGTCGGTACTGTTCCACGAACGATGGGACACTTAATATCGTGACCTGCGTGACGTGTCGTCTGTACTGTACAGGAATTGATGGTCGCTACTGATGGCGCCAAACTCGTAGCCGAATTCTGGGCCAACTTTATTTAGTTCACATTTAGATTATAATCGACACGTTAAGAAAATGTACCTATGATATGATGAAGATTCTTGTTTATGATGGTCATCTCAAAAACGAGTTTTTTTTTTTGGTATTTATTAATGCATTGCATTAATGATGCATTTAGATGCCAAAATATCATTTTAAAATACTAGGTATGCCTAGTACCTGCTATTCTAATCTTGATTTTTACTTTTAATGCATTGTCTTAGTGAATGTTGAAAATATGGCATTTACCTATGATGAATCTAACTAAGATAATTTCCCACTTTAAAATAAAAGTTATGCCTTATGACAAAACCATTAAAAAATATAAATTCTTAGCCAACAGTCGTAATTCAGTTTATTGGCAATTACATACTTTTACAAAGGTTAAGAGTGTTTACAAAAGTTTTCAAGAACTCGTTTAAACTGTCCGAACCTTTGCTTTCGATGACGGATTGGGTACCTTGGGTACTGAAGAAAGGAATACTTGCGTAAAGAGTCATGATTTTGGTCTCAAATTACATACGTGAACCAGTTTTTCAGTGGTATGCGTAATTTGCACGGCAAAGCGGTCCCCAAATTGTAGTAAACGTGTTTTGTTTCGAGTTATTTTTGAGTATAAAATCTTAAGTTTCTTTGGGAGTGAGTATCATATTTGCAACAGCTTTTGTGGGCACAACAACACAATGTATACGAAGGTATAAAAATACTATAATATTTGGTGAAAGTGATTCTTTCTTCTACTTTCTAAAATCTAAAGGATCATCTCCACTTTCTCAAACCCAACTTAGAACTTAATTAGATTATGATTGAAATCGTTTACTATTACGTCTAGTACTAGGTATCTTAACATTTCAATCATGACAGGTCATTAGATTATTCCAATGTTAAAATTATACGATAAACCCATCTATAACTCAAGCACGTCTAGTCTATTTGTTGTATCTGGTAGTGCTAATACAATGACTTCCTTTCATACAATTTCTATCATTGCTATAAGCAATGATAGAAATTGATAGGTCAAATACCTACAGATCCTGATTTTTAAGTCCGTTAAAAGAGTGATTTCACCACATTAATTAATCAAACATAGAACAGGTAATAAATCAACCTGCTCATTTATTTCTAATTTCATAAGTTTCATTTGACATTAATTAATTTCAGATCCTAGCACTACTCGTCCTTATGGCGGCGGCATACTGCCAAGACCATCAGCACCAGACTATCTCCCTCAAAACAGTAGTCCAGCACGAGACACACCACGAGATACCAAAGAAAGTGGAATACCATCACCACGAAGAAGAATACAAAGCCCCAGTTCAAGCCCACAAAGTCCATGTAGTCCAGGCTGCTCCCGAACATGGTCATGCAGTCTCATCCCAAAGCATAGTCCGTCATGATAGTCATGGTCATGGTCATGAACAAATTCAAATAGGAGCTCCTATTCATTATTTTGCTCCTGCTAAACAACCCGCTCCCGTTCATGAAGTAGTTGCTGTCGAAACCCCTGTAGTTCAATACAAGTATGTTCCTGTTGTTCCTGTTCATGTTGTTCAACAGGCTTCTCAACAGGAATATAAAGAAATCCAGCATAAGGAAACTAATCACCAGGAAACCCGCCACAAGGAGTTGCATAAGGAGCATCATCATGAACACCATGTTGACTACTATGTAAGTTGAAGACACAAATTACTTTGTCCTATTCTAGTAATGGTCATTTAGATAGTAATTTCTCTTTTTTAAAATTTATTCGAATGAATTTTCCGTCATGACATTTGGCTGTTAAGTAAATTAGTTCAACCAATTACTACGGCTAACATCAGATTCTTCGCCAAGGCTTGATCTTTCTTTCATTTCTTTCTTTTTTTTAAATGAAACGTTGCCTCACACTAGGAATTACTCCTGTATCGTGGGTGCGTTTACAAACATTTAAACTGACATACACAAACAGCCAGTCCCGGAACAACTACCTGTAGGCAATACAAATATTTTTTCCGTGTGGGAATCGAACCCGCGACAGCGCAGCATCGACCGTTCAGCCACTGCGCCAACCGTGTCGTTTCCTCAATGTATTGTGGTCAAACCTTTAGAAAATCAGAAAAAAAGTGTATTTCCTAATTTATGAAATGTTTTTGTTGTTATTTCAGGCCCACCCTAAATACGAGTACGAGTACAAAGTAGAGGACCCTCACACCGGCGACAAGAAGTACCAACATGAATCCCGCGATGGCGACGTCGTGAAGGGCGTGTACAGCCTGCACGAGGCTGATGGTTCCATCAGGACAGTCAAGTACACTTCTGACAAGAAAACTGGGTAAGTTCTAATCTCGTTTATTTCATTTCTTCCACACAATAAGTACCCCCTAATTTATTCCTATCTTATTCTTGCCTTATCTCAAATACACTTTTGCCAACACGCATCTAAATAGCGTGATAATTATGTTCATGCCTTCTCTGAATAATAAGAGGTCCTTACCCTACAGTGAGAAAATCATCATAATTTTTTTGCCCTTATTCCAAGTTATTTGGGGTCGGTGCAGCATGTCTATTTCTTCCATACTTCTTTATTAGTCGCCATCTCAGAAGTCACCCCCTTTCTAGCCATATCATCCCTTTCTAGCCATATCATCTTTCACACAGTCCATCCATAATTTTTTTGGTCTAATCCATAAAAACGGGAAGACCAAAGTACGTGAAACTTTTTTAATGTACTTTTTTCTGTTTTTGCCAGATTCAACGCTGAGGTGTCACACAAAGGCCACTTCAAGCACGAACATCATTACCACCACTAAATTGTCAATTCGTATACTATGTTCATTAATTTAACCTGTTAAATAAATATTTAAAACCTTAAAGATACACTTATGTTTTATTTAATCGAAGTACCTCCATAAAAGTTATAAATTTATCGAAGTGTGACAAATAGACCATGATGTCATAAACTCTACAAATAGGTAAAACGCAAAAATCTGTATGCATCAGTGACATAGATTTTTCCGATAAGTCGAAGAAATCCGTATTAAAATCACATCATAGAAAGTTAGTCGCATCGCTTGTTACATATATGTACCTACATACTTAAGCATGTAAACTAAGCAATAAGGAAGGTATCAATATACCGCAGTAGGTAGGTACCTATTACAAATGCGAAGTTATTTCAAATATAAACTGATGATGATGTCCAAGTACCAGATTAATTACTATCCGGTTATAAAATCAATTAAAATAACAGAATAATTGATAATTAAATATTTGTAGATAAAGAAAATGAAATCAGACCTACGCATAAAGGATGTTGTGAAATACTAAACGCAGTACTTCAATGTGGTTCATGGTTACACAATGAAGAGTTATATGCGTAAGTAGTCAGTTCTCCTGATTTTAATTTAAAAAATGTATGGCAATGACACCGTTGAGGTCACTTTCCGTTGTCACGAGGGACGAGTTTAATATAAAAAGCTTTGAACTGATCCATTATAAAAACTGGTTATTTACCATGATCGACTGATCTCAGTGGCTCATTTTTAAGTTTGGCTTTATAGATATAAGTCGGTAAATCCAATTGCTCCAGCAAATTTTCCTGCCATCTCATAAAATATTATGTTTTCAAGCTGCCACCCAAATATTATGGAAGAAACTTCTGTCTGCGACTTCGTTCGCGTGGAAGTCGTAAGACAATACAATAAATATACTAAAATAACAGCCACATTTTTATAAAACTTCTCTGTATACTACGTTTGTAGTTTTGGTCTGAGCAGCTAAAATATACACACAATCAGGGGAAAAGCGACGAACAGTGAGAAGCAACTCGTCCTGTAGTCAACGCCTTAGTAGCAATGTCTGTTGCTTCCGAAGATTTTTGTTTTTTTCTTATAGCGTCATATTTTATAGCCTACGTACTGACCAGATTTATAGGGAAAATCAAAAATGCATAATTAGAATATAATCTATCTAGTAGTGTTTGCTGGAACATACATTCAGACATACAAACAGACATTCTAAAAATCATATTTTCGGCATAAAAATCGTTCCAAACCTTGTAAAAATTAATCAATGTACTGTCTTCACTCCACTACGATTTTATTATATGAATAGATACAGATGATGATGGCAGTTATTATGATGCTGCCAGCCTTTTGGGCACTTATCCCATTGACAGCGAAGCGGACGAATTTTTTGATGCCCAATGAGCTCCTGCCTTTTTCTATATTTTTTTGTATTATATAATTGTATATATATTTTAGTGTTAGCTTGTAAACAGAGTAATTAATCAGTGTATGTTAAATAAATAGCTATATTAATATAGGAGTAAATCTACAGATTGATTCTTATAAATGAACTGCAAATGCTCTACTACTTTGAACTACTAATGCTCTTAGATAACTAACTGTATGTGAGGTCTAACCGAATTCCAATGTGTACAGTCAGCACACAGGTTACTTACTAAGGCACAACCGGTTTGTGAAACATTTTGACTAGACTTCAATTTCCCAGAGATGTTTTAAATTAGAACAACGAGATTATGTAATATCAAGACCAGTGGTAGTCCAGTGGTAACGCCCGCGACTTACAAGTTGTAGGTCATAGGTTCAAACCCCGGCAGGCGCTTTCATTTATGTAAATTATTTCATCACTACTGCTCTCAAAACGGTGAAGGAAAACATCGTGAGGAAACCGGCCTGTCCTAGAACCAAAAATTCGATGACGGGGGGTGGATGTCACATATCCACACCCGCACTGGGCCCGCGTGGTGGATTACGACCCACTCCCTCTCACCGAGAAGAGGCCTGTGTCCTAGCAGTGGGAACATTATAGGCTGATTATGAAGGATTAGCTTTTATGGATTAATGGGATGATGGCAGTATTTTCATATCGAGACCGTTTCATGATCCTTAGTAGCAATCTTAGTCAACGAGCTCATATTCATTCAGATTGACTTATGTCCACATGCTCGCAATATGGCGGTCACTTTTATTGATTTATTTTCAATATCATGGTCATAATATGAGTAATTATGTTTATTCTTTAGTTGTCAATTTTTTATGACTGCAAGGAGTTAGAATTTAGCTTAAGCTATATTTGTTGTGATTAAAGATATATTTTTCGAAGCTCCCAAGGAAGACCTGATCTTGTCTGTTCCCAGTAAGTCCGGTTAAAAGTTGTCAATGAAAGTTAAATCAAGATCAATTCATTTATTCATTTTTTTTTTTCATCATTGAGCGTCGAAATTACATAAGATTGTCCCCCAAAACGCCCACCGGTCACCACTTCCTAGAACTTTAGCTTCCAAGAAGAAGTGACGCAACAAACGCTCCAGCAGCACAGCTGTCTGTTCCGTTTGAAGAACTAGACTCTATACAATAATAAGTAATTAATTAACGAAACACAAAAAAAAATAATATTTGCCATATATGTCACCTAGACCACGCCAAAGTTCCAAAAAACGAAAAAACACATTGAAAACTAGTATCAAGTATAGCAAGCATAATTATATAATGTATTTCACATTACAAAATTATTTACAGAGATTTATAATTTGGAGCTACCAGATAATGTGGTGATAAAGTGAACGCCACCCAGATTTCGTTACCTAAAGCATCTGAAAAAAGCTCATTACTAATAGTTGACACTAATGCGGTTAATTTAACCGACGCAGTACGTAAGTACAATCGTGATTAGGTTTATTTTAACAAATTCAAGCCATAATTTTAACAGTGAAATCGTATTTTTAATTGAATTTCAAAAAGGAGGAAGCGAGATACTATTCTAGAATACTAACTAAAGAGATTTCTCTATCTAAATTAGAGTGCCCTGTGACAAAAATCTAATATCATAGATTATAATAAAATCTAATAAAAAAATCTAATATCATACATTTAGATTATACGGTTGGATTTAAAGGTTTGACATTATAAATAGGTAAATAATATAGCCTAATATTGTTCTTACTGCAGGTCCCCCACACAAACTTCCACTCTGAGAAAGGGAGCGAGCCGCAATACTAGTTGTTGTTGTTCATACTATTTCCATAGAATTAGCCAATAAGGTAATCATAAGTACTATTGTCAAAAGTGTGGTGTTCTAATTTAGCAGATTGACAACCTTCACATTGATTACGTAAATTACGTCATAGATCCGCGCGCGCCGTGGGTTACAAACATGACGCCCCGAGCGGCAGCAAATTGATTCAATACTCTCTCGTAACGTCTCCGGTATATATTGAGCTAATGACTATGTTAATTCATCAGTTCCACCACGGAAGTCATAGGAGAAAGAACAAAATGTTTGCTAAAGTGCGTGTGTGAACATCTTATAAGTTAACAATACATTTGATATTTTGTTTTAATCATAACTTATCGATTTTCTGTTGTTTTAGGTGCTAGTGCTTACTTTTGTCGCCGTGGTGTTGTGCGAGGAACATGGATATACTCTGAGGAACCAACATGAGCCGGCCCAGGAGTACAGGCAACGTTATGAACATGTCCCGATAAGAGCTCACGAGGAACAGGAAAGTTCCCAAGAAGTTCAGTACAATGCCGCTCCTGAAGGCCATGGGCATGGACATGCCTATTCTTTGCAAAGCATCGTCCATCACGCGGCGCTTGCTGGCCAGGGAGAGTACCAGGAGTCTCACAATGATCATGTTGCCCCAGTGTACCAGTACGTACAGGAGGAAGAAGAGCCAGCACGCCAGCAGGCACCAGCTCACCACGAGGCTCCAGCTCAACATTACCAGTCCGTTCATTTTGCTCCCGCTCAAGTGCAGCATGAAGTCAGTCATCACCAGTCCCACACTCAGCACGATCACGCTCAACCTCAATACAGCCATGGACACGAAAGCCTGAACTACCAACACGGTGCTAACAACGCCTATGAAGGCTTGAGCTTCCACAGCGGAGCCCAGCTCCACACGGCTGTTCATCATCCAGCCCCAGTTCACCACGCTGCCCCTGTCCATCACGCTGTCCCAGTTCACCATGGATCTGCTGCTCATCACGAAGTACCTGTCCATCACGCAGTACCTGCCCACCACGATATCCACGCTCACGATTCCCACGATGAGCCCATCGACTATTACGTAAGTACCCAACATTATTAGAATATAAAACACTTATTTCCGACTCGCAGTTTTATTGTAACTTTCTATTCATTTATTCCAATCACAATTTGAACCGTTTAAACCGCGGTAGTTGTGTAGTCGCATTTAAATGGTCCTTATTAAATCTAAATGTCTTAATATTCCAGGCGTATCCTAAGTACCAGTATGAGTACAAGGTGGAGGACCCTCACACCGGAGACAACAAGTTCCAGCATGAGTTCCGTGATGGTGACGTTGTGAAGGGAGTGTACAGTCTTCAGGAAGCTGATGGATCTATCAGGACTGTTGAATACAGTTCTGACAAACACACCGGGTAAGCTTCTATGATTCTCGTCCAAGCAAATAAAAGTTCCAAAGAACAATATACAAGATAGCCTGAAACAAATTACAACAGTCATTGTTTCACTGTTAGAATAAGATCTCATCTAGATTTATGTGCTATTAAGCTTAATATTAAATTCAAATCCCATCAACATTCAGTTTCTATTTCGCATGGAATTGATCGTCTAGACAGATGAGACTTCATTTTTATCCGCTTTATGCGTCGAGTCACGCACTGCCTTCGATCGTATTGCTTTGGCTTTCTATTTCGTATCATCACCTACTGTATTACCTGCATCGTATATAAAATAACTTATATCATTATATTCAACACCTGATTCTTCTGCAGATTCAACGCCGTCGTGAAGCACTCCGCCCCTGGTCATCATGTGCAGATTGAGAGCCATCATCACAACTAAAACAAGACTGATCAAATAGTCCTGTTGTTTTATAGTCTTTATTGTTACTAGATGTGTACTTGCCTACCTATATTAATCTTAATAAAATTTATTTAATATTTTGATGTATATTGTGGTTTTAATTTTCATACTCGTCTTTAGAAACGGGTAATTTAAGAAAAAAGTATATAGCCAAATTTCATTTGGCTGAGATGGTTTAGTTTAAAACAAGCCAATGCGTTTCGTAATCATTGAAATATATCTTGAAATAATAAATAACCTAGCAATAAACGTTTTATTATTTACATAGCAAGGTTATGATTTTAATTTATGACCATTGCATGCAACTGCACAATCAAAATTTCATTGCAAAAATATTTTTTCTATGCCATATTACATTATTATGATATAAGTATTTATTTAGAATCAATCAAACGAAATCATAAAGAAATTGAATCAAGTAGTTACCACAATATACTCTCACCAGCCGTTACATAATGATTAGCTTTTCGCAAGAATATACTTGCCATTTGTTATTGTGGTAAATACGTCAATTTGTAAGAGCAGTGTACACGCTACAAACAAAACAGTTTTGTCTATCACAGACAGAACACTTTTGTATTGTATTGACGCTTCTTCTTCCTTTTCTTATGCTTTCTTGCTTTTTCTACATCATATTGACAACCTTTAATTATAAAACTGTTTTCTTTTCATAGAGCGATAGTATTAAAACGGTCTTGACTCAATCTGACCACAGCCTTAGTGTTTAGTCAATCAAAACAATATAAACGTATTACTATTACGTTTGCGGGAAGTGACTGCCAGTTTAGAAATGATTATTATACAAGTACCTTATGTACTCAGAGTGATAATGATTTAAGATTTAATAATTTTAGACATTGATGGCTTAGATGTCGATCACAATCATTCTTGTTTATATCAATCATTTTATATTATACAATTAGAGGGAGATATGTTTGTTTATGAACGTGTGAAAGGAAGCTATGTAGCCATTCATCATAAAGGAAGTTATTTAACAGGATGTTAGAACCGGTGTACTTGCAAATCATTTTCGCTTGCCATTTCTAAATACTTTATTAAAGGCTCTAAGTAACACAGCTCAAGTGTTTATGGAGAATGAAATTGAGAAGGATAATTTGTCAGATAGATTAAAATCCTTTTGTAAATCTTTTGTAGGTATGGACGTTTTTAGATAAGACATGAATAATATTTCATCATTTAAAAAAATCTGTATGGATCTTGAGCACGAATGGATCCGTTAGAATTATTGAAACTGTTTGAAATATAAACATTATATCAAACGATTTCTAATAAAGTCGGTCATGAGTAAGTAAATACGGAACTTCCATCGCAAATGCAAAGTAAATACAAAATGGAAATAAAATGAAACATAGATGATTAATTAAACACATTAGACTAGATATATTTAACGTTAAAACAAAATACAAAAGATAACATGTTATCAGGTACTGATGAGGTTCTTAGTGATGGTACTGGTGCTCATGTCCATGCTTGGTTTCAGTCTTTACCACCGCGTTGAAGCTGAAATGAGAAGACCATTGGATATTAGTGAAATGGTATAGAATATAGGTACACAATACATTTGCACAAAGTGGAAATATAGAGCTTAAGGTGTACAAATAATGTAGAGTATTTTAGCATTTTTTTTTTAAGCCACGGTTTGTTCTATAAAGAAAACGTGGTCTTCCGAACTCAAATAGTTCTCCTATTTAAGTTGGGAAGAGCATGTCTTCTTTCTTAACGATAAAAAAGTAGGGTTGTGTCAGCCTACAAAGGCAGTTGTAGTTGTAAAACTTTTCTAATCTTGTTGTACCTAATTGAACTGTCGTATCTCGAATGACTTCGTGCTTGAGTTTGAATGCAAGAATATTTAACTTGATTGATCGATCTTCAAAAATGATTTGACTTTGTTGAAAATTTAATATAGAATAGCAATATAGAATGTATAAAAATAATCTATAAATGCTACACTACCTAAAACGTTCTAAGAAAAAATCAAGATTTCTTTATACCCATTGTGCTTATCGGCGGTGTACTCAACGGTGCGGATGGAGCCATCGGAGTCGTGCAGGCTGTAGACGCCCTTAACATTCTCACCGTCGCGGGACTCATGCTGGTACTTGTTGTCACCGGTGTGAGGGTCCTCGATTTTGTACTCGTACTCGTATTTAGGGTGAGCCTGGAAGAGATTGGAATAAAATATTAAATTCGGAAGGTGTGAGGGGTGTTAAACATTTGGTAGATATCTAAAGGACGTAGGAGTGATACAGTAGTAATAGAAAAGATTTATTTTAAAGTCATGCTAAACAATATCCACTTTATAAATTCTATTTAAAAAGAAAGAAGGAAAATACGTTTAGTTGCGACAAAACTTAGAAAAAACACAAACACAAAAAGAACAAGTTACTCGTAGGTGAAGATATGTGTCACATCCACGCAAACCGGCCATCGCATAAGCACAATGCTGTGTGTGCTGTGAGATTAGGTGTAAAGTATTCTACAAAGTACGGGGTGATGCCATGACAAAATTAAACTCAATTGATACCCTAATTCTAAGTCATGTAGCGGTGAAATCTAATCAAAATTCGTCTGGCAGATTTACGTGATTACAATATGAAAGAACAAATAGCTAATCAGCTAGCAAACTAAAAAAAGCCGAATTGGTTGGAGAATATTGTTAAAATTGATTTTAACATATAAATGATGAACATATTTCCCCCTAAGATACAGGCCTAGCCTAGTTTAGGGGACAGGGTTGAACATATAGTACTTATCTACCTAATACTAAATTAAGAACTTTAATCTGTATACAGTGCAATGAACTTGAACTTTGTGGTAATCGACAATTTATTATTATTATTTATTATATCAGTGAAATTAAAAATCGTTTAAATAAAAATAATTTGCCAAAGTGATTAACTTGTAACGAGAACGTGCTTATTAGGGTCATTGCACAAATGCACAATGCTGTTTTTAGTTCAAATGAGCTGATCAGTGATTGCATCGTAATTTGACGGTTGATGATCTTCATTCAACCTAATCTTGAAATAATTAAGTATCTTAGTATTTTATAGAAATATCTAAATATGCTGTATAGGCTTTTTAAATTAACTTACGAGTATTTACTATTTGATAAGCAGAATGCTTTTGAATTTGCAAATTTTATGTTGAGTTTTTTGTGTGCACCACAAGCTCAAAATTGACACTATCAAGTTTTGGACCGGTTTTGGGTTAGCCGAAGCAAAATCGATTGGATTGATCTGGAAAATTGGAAAATGTCCGTATTAAGCCAGCAGATAAATAACAAAAATATTTGACTTACATAATAATCAACATGGTGTTCCTTCTGCTCATGATGAGCAGCCTCAACATGGTGTACAGCTGGAGCTTCGTGATGAACGGCCACTGGAGCCTGATGGTGCACGGATATGGGGACGTATTGGATGGGCTGCTGATGAATGATGTGTTCCCCACCATGGTGGCTTTGGGCAATTTCTTGATGGCCATGGGAAATTTCTTGATGACCTTGGGCAATTTCGTGATGTCCATGGGAAATTTCTTGATGACCTTGGCCAATTTCGTGATGTCCATGGGAAATTTCTTGAAGACCTTGAGAAATTTCGTGATGACCTTGGGAACCACCATGAATTCCGTTGGAACCCTCATGTCCGTGGGAAATGTGGATGGATTGGGAGGAGTAAGCGTGGCCGTGTTCGTGACCATGGTGGTCTTGAGCGAACACAGCTGCTACGGTTAGGGCGAAGACAATCTGAAAGAAGGATAGGTGTTTAGTATTTACGTTACTTACCGGAATGAATGCTGTATTGAATAGAAAATAAACTCCAATGAAGTAGTGGAATTGTTTGGGTCAGAACTCAAGATTCACTTGATAAGTGGCGATTATTCCTGGAAGAGGCAGTTTTTGTTGTGATCTATATCAGTAACCATATTAGTTTAACAAAGGAAAGCGAAAACGGAGCGCCAATGTTTTTAAAGTAAACTGTTTAATTATTTTTTTAATACTTTCATAATCCATTTTCAATATTTTAATCCAAAAAGCTACTCACTTTGGAGATCATTGTGCGTGTATGTGTTGTTATGCACTTATTAACTGAATGATATAATTTCAGAAACAAGGAGCCTTTTTATACTCCAAAAAAAGTGCGTAAAATCTTTCCTTTGCGACAGTTTATCGTTACGTATTCGAGCTGAAAACAGGTTCCTTCCACTTTTATCACCTGTTCTGTAACCAGTGTATTCATTTAGCTTCTCAGAAACTTTTGTTAATGAAAGGTAAGGAAAGAAAGAAAATACATTTATTTAGCACAGACTTAAAGATACACAAGGAAGGCTTTTTTTTAAAGCTGAGCCCAACAGTTCACCTCTCAAGTAGGTACAGGTTTCTTCGTCTAATCTCTTAGATTCATCAAGTTGTTGGAACCTGTGTGTGTGTGTGGTATTGTGTGAGCTAATGTTGAAGAAACTATTGAACTTTAATCGAATGCTTGCAATCAAGCATATTTGATTAAACTCAATGGCGCTTTGTGTCTTTATTTCGACACAAGTTTATACATATTTCCTAGGACTAAGTTTTGCCAAGCAAAGCCCGAGGAATCCTACTAATATTATAAACGTGAAAGTTTGTATGGATGGATGCAGGGATGGATGGATGGATGGAAGGATGGATGAATGGATGGATGGATGGATGGATGGGTGGATGGATGGATGGATGTTTGTTACTCTTTCACGCAAAAACTACTGGATTAACATATAGGATACTTTTTATCCCGATATTCCCACGGGATCGAAACTTATGCTGGTGAAACCGCGGGGCGCAGCTAGTATGTAATATGCAATCTATTTCAGGAAGTTATTGTCTCTTCCTCATAGCGACGAGCTGGTACATATTTGTACCGCTTATGGTACACATTTGTACCAGCTCGTTCTAATGAAGTCAACAAACTTATGCTCTAGATTACAAGGAAATCTCCAGTCCTTCACTTCACTTCACTTCAACAATAAAATAACAGTGCTATATGACAAAATATTATATTTAATTTACATTATTCATTATCAGTCACAAAAACCAAAGTTTCTGCACAGCACCCCGCAAGCAATCGTCTAACGTTTCACAAAATGTATGAAGTTCGAAAATAACAAAAAACACGAAATACTTACACACTACAAGAAAATATAATACAAAAGGTTCTAATGCATTGAAAAAATAGGTGAATAAAAATGTAAAAAGTTCTATGCTAATTTGGGCCTAAGTCCCTATACAAATTATGAAACAATTAGGTTGTAAGCATACATGTCTGGAAGCCGTTCATTGTACGATGCTCTTTCGTTGTCGCATTCCGTCCGTGCTTAAGCTACGTAGTAATAAATAGGTGTCGTCGGTGTTTGTATAGGCCTAAAGTTGGGATGGGCCTAGCCGTGGAGGAGATGGCCGTGGCCGAGGGCCGGGGCGGCGACTACGGCGTGGCCCGCGGGGTGCGCCGCGTGGCCGGTCCTGCTTACTACCGCGTTGAATCTGGAAAGAGGGTGACAGAGAATTGAGTCAGTGTGTTACTTTTAATGGATTGAAGAATCGACAGTATTTTTTTTACATTTATTCGCCATGCAATTTATTTTTTATATTTTTTTTTTGTTGTTCAGGCCTACAAAGCACTAGTTGACATTCCTAATGCATTCGCATCGCTGAAAATGAGTAAGTACAGTCCTTTCACAGTCATCACCTCTGATTTAGCATCACTGTCAAAATTACAGTAATATTTAATGTTATTACTATAAGGTTGCTGCTGTAAGAAGTAAAATAACTGTGAAATTTAATAACGATGATTGAACCCAGGAACCCACTCCCATATACCAATGAGGCAGTTCCCTTAAAAAAATATGTAGTATTTAAATTCCTCTTTCCACCAATGAAAGGACACCAGAGTGGCAATTCTCGTAATTTTAAGAACGTTCACAGTCTGATCTCAGCCTCAATCTGTCAAAATACCTCTAATTTCCCTACATTTTGACAAGTTTTTGACATTTGTTTGTCGCGGAGATGACACTGCGACTAGATTTTGAACGTTTTAAATTACGAGAATTGGCTTGTTGATATCATGCACCTGTATTCCTTGATACCATGTCCTGCGTGTCTTGATAACTTTACAGCAGGTTAGAGAACACAATGGAAGCTACTGGTAACGCTAAACTCGTAGGTAAAGTCTGGGCTGACTGATTTAGATAAAGTACTACGATAATTCTACGAAGAAGAATTTCCTTACCCATTATGGTCATCAGCAGAGTAGTTGACAGTGCGTACGGTGCCGTCGGGTTCGACGAGGGAGTACTGGCCCTTCACGACGTCACCGTCGCGCGCTTCCCATTGGCTCTTCTGATCGCCGGTGTGACCGTCAGCGACGCCGTAATTGAACTGGTAGCGGGGGTGGGCCTGACATTCATAAGGGAGGTATTTTTAAACTTTGTTAAGGGTAACTTTTTTAAGGGTAACTTTGTTAAGGGTACGCAAAATACGCGCATTGATGTGAAGTTGCGGACACCAGCCCATATTATCTATAACCTATTAAGGGTGTACGCAAAGCTGTAGGTAATATCTTCATGGAGTTACTTAAACCACTCGTAGGAAGGCTTAAAGTTTCCTGATTTTTTATTCTTATTTAGTTTAGCATACGGAAAAATCCATTTTGAATCTAAGTGTCTAAAGAAGCTAGGGAACTTTTAGCTAAAAATTATGATAGATGACGATAAAATACAGCTCACATAACAGCTTCAGCTTAGTACGGCTTTGGTTATTATAATGCTTATTAATTAGATTCAACCAAGTACAAGCAGGAAAAGGCATAGGTATAATAATTTATCAAAAGTGTTTTTCTTTCATGGAATATGAAAGTTATGCGTGTTAATTTAAGTGAAAATTTATAGTAAAATATTATAGTTTGGTCAATATATCAAACGCGTTTTGTTATTTATGTATAATGCTGGTCACTTTATATTGCTCAAACAATTAATAATTTTAACGTGATTCCGTTAGTTATAAATGGCCTTTCTACCCAAAGAGTTTTATTTATTAAGCTATAACTCCATACTTTTACAATATTTTTTACTGCAAGAACACGCAATTAAATAAGTAATAGAAGAACTGTAAAACTTAAAATAGGTGATATTCGAAAGGTTTCCTGAAACTACTAAATCACAACTTTTTGTTTCCGTTGATTACTACACATATGCTACAACTATTACTATTAGAAAATCTAGTTTATTCAGGCAGGCAGGGACATCGACACCGCAAACTGAAACCATGAATTCAGCATATGAATCTAGATTCCCTAACGTAGAAATGTTTCGTCGATTATCAAATATCAATACCTTCGCAGTCAAAATGTGTAAAGCAAAACAGCAAATATAATATTTTTTTTATTATTTGAACGTATGGTGGTTTAGTATCACGTATTGAATCCATGGTAACAACACGGTAACCCTGTATTTTGTAGCCTCTGACATAATCTCTCCTATATGTAGCCTGATTCCACTTCCAATATAAATTAAACAAATCACCAACAACGACCCATTGGCAATAACAATTCATTTTTCAGGCGCCACGTGAAAAGTTACTTTCTCATTAAGATCTAACAATCCTTAAATAAGTAATAAGCTTTTTTTTCTGTGTGGCTCAGAGATTTATATGCGAGCTGCACGTCAATCTGTGAGGTTGTCAGCTGCTTATAGGCTACCCTAAATAAATTAAATAAAAAATTAAGATAAACTAAGCGACTCATGCTAAGGGCACCTCCTGTGGGGTACGGACCTCGGCTTAGGGCACCGCTGGGGCTGAGCAGCAAAGGACAGGTTGGATCAGATTTAGATTAATTGGGCTACAGACTCAGCGGCACGGGCTGGCTCGAGTAAGGGTCGAGTCGGGTCGGGATTAGTAATTCGACTATATAATTATTATAAATGCGAAAGTTTGTATGGATGGATGTTTGTTACTCTTTCACGCAAAAACTACTGAACGGATTTGGATGAACACATATCATACTTTTAATCCCGATATTCCCACGGGATCGTATAATAAAGTAAATAGTAAGTAAGTACAATAAAACTCACATATATCTCAACAGGGGCAGCGGCGTGCGCCAGGGCTGTGCGGTATACCGGCGCATGCGCAACAACGGCGCCATGACCTGCAAATGACCTGACGTCATCACACATACATAGTTCTCCTAATTTAGGTACACGAAGAGCATACTACAGTGGAACAGGAAAAAATATGACTGCTACTGTCAAATAATTAGATTAATCTATGCCATAAGGATTGCCTTATGGCATAGATTATTAAATTAATCTAAAACTTACTTATTTCCCCTGATCTTTAAGTAGTAAGGTATTGGCCTTACTACTTAAAAATCAGGGAATTTAGTAAGTTTGATAGGTACTAACAAGAGAATACACAAACTTTTCTCTAAGGTGTCAAAACGAAATGTTCACAGTGGACAATGATGGAAATATTAACGTCTCTAGGCGTATATTCTATTAAACAAGGCAGATAATTTAGGCTTTCATAATAGTAAATGCTGTTCTTGAACAAACTAGAAATAAATAAATAGAAATAATTCTTAGTAACTGAATCTTTCACTGACACTACACTACTAAGTGGGTACCTCAATCTAAACCATACCTAATCCATATCCCAAAGCGGGTGCCGCAATGGCCGGCGCAGCTGCAGCATAACCTCCGTAACCGGCATAGCCATGCGCAAGGGCAGGGGCGCCGAGCACAATGCTCTGTGTTGACAGCGCTCCGTGACCACCCGCGAGTAGACCTGCGCGCGCGACGCCTACCAACGCGCATGCGAATAACACCTGTAGGAGGAAGAAGGATCTAATGTCAATAAACCAAAAGATTTTAAACACTTTAAGGTCCTATTTAGCTTTTTTTGAAAGACGTGTATATTTGGATTATTTTTCTTCACTGTCTTTTACAGTTTTATAGATCAAAAGCGTTATATAAGATGTTTTCAGCTATTTACATTGTTGATTTTTTTTAAGCTGAACATGTGTAGTACTAATTGTTTTGAAAACTGAAAAAGGTTTCGGTATTTTAACTACTGATCTCGTTTTCACGCGTTTTGAGGGTAGTTTGATATTCAGATTATTTTGATTCGTGTAAAATTGCTTTAAACATAATTTAAACAAAATGGTCTTAGATTGACCCCCAATCAAATAAAAACATGGTTTCTTCCAGAATTATTATCCTTTACTCCAACTCTTTTTTTATTTGAACTCAGAACTCAATGTATTTCAGGACTCAAAAACTGTACCACCAGCTAACAAATACCACCAGCTCACAAAAACACCAAAAATGACCACTTGTGTCACCAACCACTCATAAACTCAAAATCACTTTACCTTAGCGAACATTGTGTTTAAGTTTTGTCTAAGTTCAAACTGTACGTCACTCTAAGCACTAGGGCTTGTTGTGTGCCGAATTCTAAGATACCGGGCGTTTATATAGAGGCTGTATGTCCTATAGATACAGGCTAGGGTCTCACTCGGGCGTGTCGCAGGAAACTGTATGTAGCTACACGTATGTGGCAGTGGGCGCTGCCGCAAACTAGATCGATGGCATGTGCTGGATGCGCTGTCTTTTGTTTTCAATATTCGAAAAGTTTTACAGGCTCCAATCCAACAGCTGATCCCTAAATTGTTAGGTAGTAAAGGCAGGAAAAAAAAAACAAAAGTTTGAAGACTGTAAGACAAAGTCATGAGTTGAATATATTAATGTATAGTTTTTTATACATAGCACCAAATCAGCACCCTGCTGCCGTTCCATCGAGCTAGCTCCACATTATCAAGTTGAAGGTACATATTCCCACTTGTATCCTGAGACCGTTTAGGGACCAACAAGATCTGGGAAAAGTCGTGCCAGCTATTAGAAGAAGAAGAAAATCAAGATCAAATGAAACCTTGAACTTCTTTATAAACCTTGAGCTTTACTTATAGTCCAGAAGATAGTCGCTCTTCATAACACAGGAATACCTACGTCATATTGTTTGATAATGAATCTGCCGACGACCAGTCTACTTACTGTGAAGCAAACCGTCCCGTCAAGCAAGTACCTACACACAGGTTGTTTCGTCAAAAATGTTGGTTAGCAAAAGGTCGGTTTTGTACATTGTATAACAAGCAATAGCAGCATAATTTATTTATTTATTGATAAATTAATTAATTTATATATTATATTTATTGATTTATTCAAACTTCTCGCACACTACAAGGTACAAAGGCGGACTTAATACCTTAGTCGTTCTTTAATAGTCAACCAAGGGTGGTGTAGATAATTCATTACTCAATCGTTGGAAAAACCTTTTACGTCGTTTCCTCTCAAATGTCGCCTGAAAATAGAGGTGCCTAGTTTGACTCAAACAAAATAGTATATCGTATCCATACAATTCTCACGACCAATAAGTTCAAAGCGTTCTGCGCTAGGATTTGGTATCAGTATAGTAAATAAATACATTTATAGTGCCACATAGTTGTACCTACAACATTCAGTACAAAATAAATTAATCTGAAACACGTAGGTACTTTATTGAATTATTGTCTTCTAGACAATCAATTTTATTCAGCTACCTATTTCTGCCGTTGTTGAAATGATTGCTTCTGTTAAATCACGGATTTTGAGCGAATTCGCTAGGTTGTAAATTTCCCTTAGTTATTGACATTTTGTCGATACATTTTAAGCCTAAAGGCGCCTGAATGTCAGTAACGAAATTAAAAACTTACATACATACACCTAGAATATGTACAAATAGGCTGCGTTGATCCTTCTTGTTTTCATAGGTACTGTAGAGATTATAGCCGATTTGGTGCTTACATACCACCTCCGCAAGTCCGTTAAAGTTATTGGCAAGAAATACGAGACAAACATTAATGTAATTTAAGAATAGAAGACAGTAGAGGTGAGATTTTGCAGGCAAGCCAAGGGACAAAGATCTAAAAAATGATATTATTTTAAAGATCTTAATATTAATAATTTATATTTATAATGGATGCAGCTGAATAAAAAAAGATCTTAATAATTACGCTATATATAAGTAAATAGTCTTTTATTAATTAATCCCGGTACAGTTAGCATCCCCCTGATGCTACTGTACTTATAGTTTTCTTTTGTTTTGTACATCTCAGTAGCTTGCGAGAAACCATCGCCGAGAGTCATCTAAGGTAAAAAGGATGTGATGAAAGACTATATTACTGTGTGTAATATCAAACATGGAACTTTAGGGCGCTCAGTACACATCTACTTGTTCAAATCGCTTCCTCTGGCATTTTTAACGTAACACATGCAGCTTTAATATTCATAAGGCTGCGTTATCATCTCATTTCATTGTGTCAATCTTGAAATGTGAAGCAGGGTGCAATGCTTTGCTGCATGAGATTTCTGTTACCATCCAGTGAAACACACGTTAAATCACATAAATCTATATAGATTACACTACACTGACACTGACTGACTGACTGACTGTTTATAATGGTTAATCTCTAAAACGACTAGTCCGATTTCAACGTGACTTTTACTGGCAGATAGCTGTATAGGAATAAAGCAGTAGAAAAGAAGGCGCTACCCATCTTTTCTTCTTCCGCATAAAAAAAATCCGTGATATCCAATATGTACACATTGTACACGAACGAAGTCGCGGGCACAGTTACCACTATAAAATATGGCACTAACAGAAAAACTAGTCTACTTATATGAAATCTTAATAGGACACATGTAATATTTATTATCTTCGATATCACAACCAATTCGTGACTTGCTGAAAAAAACTTTTGTCCCTAAAATGGGTGAGTGCCAAATGTCGCCTGGCCATAGTTCAAGAATGAACTCATTGTGACCATAATAAGGCTATGGGAAAATTGCTCAGATTGACAATTTTGGTTACACTGTATTCGTTATGCATTGTCTTACAAGGGTCGAGCCGAATTAGGCGAGGTTTGTGTCAAACCATTATTTATCGATAAATACCTTTCGAATTATTTAAATATTAGCTCAGGAAACCAATTGCTTGCCATTAATATCAAAATTGTAACAATTATATAAGAGGTAACTTATTTCTAGGTGCATTGCAATATATTTTCTGAAGATGAGACAGAAGGTCTGCAAGTTTTTTCAACCAATTAGTCGTTTTTAATAGATAGATAGAATACTATTTATTAGGTACACCATATATTTTAAAACACAGATGTAAAAAAAATTACATAAAATACTTAATAACAAAAAAAAACGATATGTTGCTCCGACCCTAACTAAATTGTGGGCAGGAAAATGATTAACTAACTAATAACTAAATTGAGGGCAGGAAAATGATTAACTAACTAATAACTAAATTGAGGGCAGGAAAATGATTAACTAACTAATAACTAAATAGAGGGCAGGAAAATAATTAACTAACTAATAACTAAATTGAGGGCAGGAAAATGATTAACTAACTAATAACTAAATTGAGGGCAGGAAAATGATTAACTAACTAATAACTAAATTGAGGGCAGGAAAATTATTAAATAACTAATAACTAAATTGAGGGCAGGAAAATGATTAACTAACTAATAACTAAATTGAGGGCAGGAAAATGATTAACTAACTAATAATAATAATAAAAAAATTATCGTAAAGTATCGTATTACCCAGTAACTGGGTTGTGGAGGTCAGATAGGCAGTCGCTCCATGTGAAATACTGGTATTGAGCTGCATCCGGTTAGACTGGAAGCCGACCCCAACATAGTTGGGAAAAGGCTAGGCACATGAATAATAATAAAAAAAATTAAGGACGATGCCTTCTGCCATAAATTGTAAAAAAAGGTCTACCCTTTGATAACACATGCTGAATTACCTCCATGAAAAGTGCCGACGCAACGAAGCTCTTTCATCGCCATTAACATGCACCTGACATGTAGACAAGTTAAAAGCCTCGATACTAAGATATGATAATGACAATGCGTGTGCGCTTGACATAAAGGCATTCTAGACGCCCCCGCTTATCTTGTTATGGGATGCGCTTAAGACGTTTTATTTGGTAATGTACTGAAGGCATGTAAGGAGGTGTGACTTTAACAAATTGGCTTCATAATGGCTCTACAAGCCAAGGCTTTTCATAAAACCCTTTTTTTTTCAAAACACAAAAAAATAACTTTGCATTCTAAAAAAATAAAGCGTAAACACATTATAGTTATAAAAAAACTTCTGACATTTTAATCTCATGACTAATATAATTAAACAGCATAAATGAAATACGGTACACTTAAAAATTGTCTTAAAAAATTACGATAAAAAGTGCACCTTAGTAACCGTGCAATTTGATTCAAATAATAATAGTCAATGAATCACTACAAAGGCATTTGTATTAGCATAGTCCGAAAATAGCTCTCAAACTAGTTAGCACTGAATTAAAATTAGACCTAGCAAACCACACTGCATTTATTAAGGAGAAGTTCCTTTGTCATCGATTTTATAGTTCGTAGTTTTTTTTTTTATAATTAGGAATATTGATAAAATTTTCGCTAAAACTGGAGGAAGGACTGGCGGGCTCGCGAAGGCTGGAAGAAGTAGAGGGAGGCCTTTGTCCAGGAGTGAAATAGCGCAGGTTAACAAAAAAAAATTGGTGTTAACATTTTTATATCGTGAACTATAAAGTTTAGACCTAACAAGTCATTAAAGTCAATTTGATGACTTGTTAAGTCTAAACTGTTTAATAAATAGACCACTCCGTTCTTTCTTAAGGTAAGACCTTCTCCATCCTCCTCCTTCTTTCATGCTAAACTAGTTATTCTATAATGCGTATTGCGTATATGTTTGCTGACTGAGCTAAACCGGTGTGGATATACCTACAAGTTATCATGATAATGGTCCCGGGACTTTCCTAGTTTTTTCTTTATGTTACTTAGCATAATTAGCCTATAATGTTCCCACTGCTGGGACACAGAAGTGGGCCGTTATGCACCACGCGGGCCTAGCGCGGGTTGGTCACATGTCTTCAAATTTTTAGTTCTTTGATATGCCGGTTTCCTCACGAAGTTTTCTTTCGCCGTTTTAAGAGCGTGGTGATGAAATAATTTACACAAATTAAAGCGCCTGTCTGGGTTCGAACCTACGACCTGTAACTCGTAAGTCGCGGCCGATACCCAGTGGCCCTGTGGCCATCACTGCTCCATTATGTTACTTGTTAACGCCAAAATCCCCACGTATAATTCATAAAGCGATAACAAGTCGCACCGAGAAACCGCACCTTAAATCGGGGTGTGAGCGTCTACCGCATAGTCTCGGATGTCAAGTGGCTGTGACTCATCTATCCGAGATCATTGACCTCGCCGTGGTTATCTCAAGCCTCATTGGGCAACGCGGGCAACAAGACCGGTGTATACTTACCCACTAAATGCGCCAGTTTACACAGCATGTTGCAAGTTGAACGAGTTTTTACGCTTATTTGCATACGTGATGAAGATTTAGTCTTGTGAAATTGTTTTGCATACTTGTCTGTGTGATATCGTGCAGTTGATGGAGAAAAGATAGTGCTTGGACAAGTCGCGTGATATTATGAGTGAAGTGTTGTAAGATTAAGATATAAACTATTAGGTTTACTGTCGCCAGTCAATAACCTAGTTACCGTTTTGTCAGGTAGCTGTTTTCCTTATATTTCGTCATAAACCAGTGACAGAATATAATATATTATTATTATGACGTTTATATTGCCGTTAGTATTTATCTTAAGGTGGATCCTCCAAGGTGGCCCGCGAAATTAAAATTTTCTTACATTTTTTTGCAATTTGCTTGGTCAGTATTAAGGTATACGTTGATTGAAATATGATTCGCGGCCGTAATAAATATGTATTTACAGAATTATAATCATTAAAGTCATCAACACAACTCTCTAAGATCAAGTAATCCTACTGAATGACTATTTCATGAAATCTTGACATTTTAGGATTATGCTAACTTAACAAGTTGTGTTACTGATTCTAATGATTATAAATGTGTAAATACATATTTGTTACGGCTACGAATCATATTTTAATCAACGTACAACTTAGTACTGACCAGCAAATTCCAAAAAACGAAAGAAAATTTGAATTTCGCGGGCAACCTTGGAGCATCCACCTTAAGTAATAAAACCGACTCGTTGGTTTAGTGGTTGCAAGTGTTACTTCTGAACATGAGGTCCTGGGTACCATTCACGAGTCGGGTAAAGTGTTATTGGGTTTTTTCACTTGGAGTTTCATAATAGCCTGGAGTCTGGATTGTGGCTGGTTGAGGGCCATAGGCTCGCTCTATCAAATGGGACTTAAATCATAACTGGTGAAATGTGGGTGTACTATAGTTGCATGTCTGCCTAACCCTTCCCAAACAGTCGTGGTGTTATTTTACGTGAATAAAAACAACAATAGGTACTTATTTTAACGCTTATTCAGTTAGTTCACGTCTAACGAGGCAACTGGCGTTAGTTACGAAGATATTACATTTTCGTTCTGAATGTCTTCTCCTTACTACTACAGAATGGCAGGGACATGGACACGCAACCTGTTATCTTGGATGATACTGTACAGACACGAGCACCAATATGTCAACACTTAGCAACTTTCAATTCCGATTTTTTCGTGAAATAACGAATGCAACGTTGAAATACGACACATTACATAAACCTATGGGTTCGAAAATGTTATGTTCGTAACAACATAAAATTTCATTACAAAATAAAGGAGTAAATCGCTTTTGAATGAAGCTGAGTGTATACATACTTATGCTCGTGACTGTACAGCTAGTTGTACAAATCATCTCAATGTCTTAAAGCATGTATAGCAAATTATCTCATTGCTCTATGTTATCTGAAATTGTTTTATTATTTTTAAGCGCAAGCTATAAACGTCAATAGTGATTGCTGTGCTACTAAAACAGTTTACAAACCGAGAAATAATGCAGCGGTATGGCTTACAATCACAAGATTTTCTCTAATGTTTTGTTCTTCTATAAGTTCTATAGCAACGAGCATGTTTGTCCCTTGTCCCGTGTTACTTGGGGTCGGTGCGACATGTTTTCTTCTTCCATTCTCCCCTGTCAACAGTCACGCTATCATGCAATTCCTTCTTTTTCATATAATTTCATATGCGTAGGCTAAAGAGAGCTAGTATATATAGTGAATGAATAATAGTGCGGTGCTAATGGTGATATACATGTAACACATGAACAAAGTGTTTTATCAATTATCAGACCCTAAAAAATTGCTACGAAACTGTGTAAAAGTGCAAATTGACACTATTCTTAGTTATATCATAATCTATCTTCTAAAATATTATGTTAGAGTTAAATTGCTTATTAGTTAGTCTATTAGGCTAGATTGTAATTAATTACTAAGAACTTTAGTTCTTATTAATAAAGAAGAAAAAAATATCATTCCTCGCAAAATATATCCGTCTTTTCTTTCGTCTTCCTCTCCCTCTCCATCCATCAAAATTGATACCTAGCATTTTTACCGCAGTGCTGCAGTGGTGGCCGAGTGGTAACGACGTGACTTACGAGTTGAAGGTCGTAAGTTCAAACCCAGACAGGCGCTTTAATTTGTGTATTTAATTTCATCACCACTGCTCTCAAAACCGCGAAAGAAAACATCGTGAGGAAACCAGCATGTTCTAGAACGAAAAATTCGAAGCCATGCGACATCTACCAACTCGCAATGAATCCCCACGTAATGGATTTACGGCCCACTCCCTCTCAGCGAGAGGAGGCCTGTGTCCCAGCAGTGGGAACATTTTAGGCTGATTATGCTATTTTAACGCGACTGCGGACTGTGTAAAAGGCATTACCAACCAACATATGTTACAATTCCTTGCACTATTCATATCAATAAATCATAGATTTTGATATACATACGTGTTCTTTTGCGATTTATTATCGCATGGTGCTTTGTCCAATATAAATCATAGTGATTGAGCAATTTGTCTCATGTTACATGAAAGCCGGTAGCATGAATGAGAAGTGGCGCCAAGAGTTATAAGCGTATGCATTACATTAATTTGATGTAATGGCTTGGTAATCTCTTTTAAGTAATGTTCTAGCTATATATTTTGTAAGTGATCTACTTTCATCTGTTGTATCATTAAGACGTTCAAAAATCAAGACAGGCAAAAGTCTTTTAATATTTATTTTTAGTTGTTGTATTTGTGTATTTTAATATTCTATGTGTATTATTATTATTATGTTAATGCCTATGGTATTTAAGAGTATGTGTCTGTATGGTATGGGTTTAACAATTGCCTGAAATAAATGATATTTAATTTTAATTTAATTTAAAAAAGACATATGCTGAGATGCAATATTGATCCCTTTCGTTTGGAGGCGTTTGGTAAAATAAAATGTTTATGACCTTGAGGACCAGCGGAGTAGAGATCTCGACAGCAGGCGAGATCGCCTCAAGAGTAAACCACCCTCCAACATACAATACCATTACCACAAGGGCATTCTAACGCATCAGCACTGTGCACCTTTACAGTGAAGATAGGTTACATTAGCCACATCAGATCATACGCCCATAACCTATAGTTGTCGGAAACATTAGCAGTCACTGTAGCCGAAATCGGCATGGGATGATATCATCAATTCAATCAAGAAGTTAATTGCCAGCAATTTACAATAAAAGCTAACCAAGTAATGACCATTGACCTACTGACTAATCTACAGTGAATTATAATTTTGGTTTTTGTCTACCTTGAGACAACTAGATCTAAGCCTAAGAAAAATGTGGCTTTATCATATGTTGCTACTGCAACTTTCCAATGTCACCACACACACATACTTACTACTTCTTTCTTTTTTCTTACAAATTTTGTAATAAGGTGGCAATTAGCTTGCAGAGTCAAACTGTAGTGGCAGTGGGCTGACCATGTTTGTCGAAGGACCGATGGCCGGTGGAGTAGACATATCCCAGAGTGGAGACCGCGTATAGGCAAGCGAAGTGTGGGACGCCCCGCCGCTAGATGGACGGACGACGGAAGGTAACTCGGACAGACTGGATGTGGAAGGTGGAGGTCCGGGTGTTGTGGCGCGTGGGTGAGGCCCATGTCCAGCAGTGGACTGCGATAGACTGAGTTGATTGATTGATGAACATTTGCAATGTCAGAGGCATGTGTTTAAACATGATTTAGTTTTTAAGGACTTCTCGTATTTAATTTTCATCGACGAATCTACATGACGACTTATATCACGGTATTTCTTAACCAACATACCTTCATTCCAATACCTTTAGCAGAAATTACCCTATAATTAAGTTATTTAGTACAGTATCCGACGTAGTGTTAAGTTGTGCAAGCCATTCATCAAATATGGGCGCTTTGGCACCCACTCTCATATGTAACTGGATTCCTATGAGAGTAATATCGAATTACCCGCGAAATATTCGTAAATCAATAGCAAGCCTGCATGCCTATGCTGAAACCTTATATGCTTTGAGAAATAGACTGTTGTTATGAAGGAATTTATATATGAGCATTCAATTTGTAGGCACATTAGGCAATTTATATATGAGCATTCAATTTGTAGGCACATTAGGCAATTTATATATGAGCATTCAATTTGTAGGCACATTAGGCAATTTATATATGAGCATTCAATTTGTAGGCACATTAGGCAATTTATTGTGCATTTGCCGAAATAATGCTAGTATTGCAACAATTGTGACTGATACTAGTAAGGTAGCTTGTCAATGCCCACTCATGGATATATTGACAGATTCATGATAGTTTGGTTAGATTCGACATGAGTTTGAGTAAATGTGGGCGAGTGGTTATTCGTCATTTCCAACTCCACTTATTTCTACAAGGAAAGAAGCAGAGGACAGAAGTTGAACTGCACTGCTTTTTTAGAACAAAAAAGCAGTGCAGTTCAACTTCTGCCCTGCTAAAAGAGCTGGTGGTAAGCCCCCTTGCTTAATTATTTCCAATTCAGAATCAGCTGACTGGGCACCTACTAAATAAAGTCATATATTTATAATTATATTTATACAGGATTACATAAGCAAAGTATTTCACCATATTTATCTCTTTCTCAATACATATACATAGGTACTTTAATAGGCCACATCTATGTATTTACTAGTAAATAGTTATCATAACAATAATAAACTGTGCTCGTCCTACAACTACTGATACTACGTTTCAAATTATAGGTGAGGACGCTGGCACCCCGAACACAAGTTAAGTCTTACTTTGGGTGCCAGAGTTCATCGAAATCACTTTTCCTTTGTTGTAATGCTGCATAGTGTATAGATAAGAGTTTTTTGTACAACTGAAGTTAATAAAGAAACTTTTTTTTTTTTACTGTATGCAAAATTACTTCCAGCTGTCCATATGAAATTCGTCGACATCACTATCCATAGATAGTGATGTCGACGAATTTCACAACTTGGCAATGCTGATTCTTTGATGGACGTGAAGAGTAGACCAACTGCTCGGCGAATAATTACTCTTATAGCACATTCAAGCTTCTGATCGTCTGGTTCGTGACGTCATTCTTCCACAGTCGTTTATCAATTTTAGGTAGTGCGTACCGATTGGGGTAGAAATGAAAATCACTATTGACAATACCCTAGAAGAAATAGTTTATAGTCCCAAGCAGGTACTTAGAACAAATTGTTGCAAACGGTAACATGTCCTTTAGTTAAAAATAATCTGTTAATAAGTCACCTCATTCCTGCTGAAGCCAGGCGATTTATTTTCAAATCAGAAGCAGCTGACGTGGTTGTACCTATAGATATCAATAACTTGACATGTCAAAATGCTTCCATCTATCCTATTATCTATTTAACTGGTTCCAGTCTTTCCAAGTTCAGACTAGCTAGTTGAATATTCCCTCAAAGGTTTTTTACTTTGTAAGTAAACGGCACTATTCCAGTACCTATACGTTGATTTAGAGAGGGGTTCGCACATGAAGCTTCAATACAGACTCTTTGATTAGAATAGTGTTTCGTCCTCATTTAAATGCCTACATTTAAATCAAAGTGTTGCCACCGGAAACATGTCCTTTAGTTTCGACCCATTAGCATAAAACCATCAAAACAGACCCAAAGTACCAACAAGACTTCGCCTAACATGTCCTTAACACATATGCATAATACATATTAATTATATGCCACCATCACGAATCCATCTATCACTATAACAGTCAGTAACGAAATTATTAATATGCAATAACGTTTCACAGGTGATCTATTTGATATATTAGGTTCCATTAGGTGATATACATATACTTAAATGCAATTAGTAAGCGCAATTTAAATGCATGATAATTATTACAGGTCATATTTTAGCCTTTTGCAGCTGACAGATTTTAGTGGTCGATGCAATCGAGTTTTACTATACCTACTTGTAGCTTAGTTAGGAATTCCAGATATCAAATTAGCCACCCTTTTTACATTTTTTTTTTTTTTTTTTTTTTTCAGTATAGACATTACAGATTTTATTAATCAAATTGTTTTTTTATTTCTACAGTAAAACTAATATATACTATATACAATTATATACAAGTATAAAATACGAAAAAATATAGAAAAAGGCAGGAGCTCATTGGGCATCAAAAAATTCGTCCGCATCACTGTCAATGGGATAAGTGCCCAAAAGGCTGGCAGCATTACCACGTTGGATGGCAATGCTGATTCTTTGGGCTAAGAATAGGCCAGCCTTCTGGTCACGTGAAGAGTCAACCAACCGCTTGGCGATGTCCCGAAAAATTCGATGAGCACTCGGACCCCAGGGCCCTAGTGTTTCAACCCCAAACGGCTCAAACATATAGCTCCCAATAAGGTTGTTATATTTGCGCCGTTTGAGGTTTTCTGCTCCTGTAGCAGCCGCCCCAGCACAGCCCGCCGTGCTAGGAAGATGGGATGGCGCGAGGGTGTCAACACAGGTTGCATCCCACACCAAAGGCCTACCCAACTTCCAAGGCATTATGGTCATTCCATCGGGCCTCTTTCCATCGTCATCCTCTTTACATATTTGGATGTCGTAATAGGCTACTAAAGAAGAAGTGAGAACGTTGCAGGCCATTTTCTATATTTTGTTAGTACCTACTTATTGGCGGGCCTACACTATCCTCCCATACTTGTACAACACTATAATTTGAAAACATTCTAAAAGCCAATTATTTTTTTAAAGAGTAACTGTGGAGTTTCTTGCCGGCTCTTCTCCATATATAACGACCATTTGGAACTGTGGACCTAGCTCCTTCTTAAGTATCCATGTATGTAGGATTATGTGTGTTTTTTTTAAATGAATTACGATGATATAGGTATTGATAGAATTCCTCTTTTTTTGCTTGTAACAACATTCTACACTTGTCAATCCGTCAAATATCCGAGATGTTTATGACACAGGCCTCCTTCACTGTTTTGAGAGCAGTGGTGATGAAACGATTTATACAAAGTAAAGCGCCTGTCTGGGATCGAACCTACGACCTACAACTTATAAGTCGGGCCGTTACCTCTGGGCCGCCACTGCTCATCATGTCATAAATACATGCATTTATGTAATATCTTAAGAATTGAACTCCAAACCAAGGATATAATCATGAAACATCAATGCCACTCCGTTTTTACTTTCAGAAAGTGCGAACAAAATTATGAATTGCAATATTATATTTTCAGATTTAGATTCTTAATCACAATGCACGACGGCTTTCAAAGTTCTAGCTCATAATCTATTATTATAAGTAACAATATAATTCACGCGTGTCAATCTCATTATAGATTTCATAACTCAAGGTGTCAACTTGTCACTTAGGCACGACTTTATTATTCGTAGGTCTGATACAAAAGGAGTTGCAACACTATTATGTAAAGTTGATTGGAAAGAGCTGTTAATGAACTGAATAAGAAAAAAAAAAGAAAAATATTGTAAATGGGATACGCACAGGAAACATTAAAGCTAACAAAATCATGGAGACAAAAAAGGCTTTTGCGAGGCCAAACAGTCAGTTATCTCAACATAATCTGCGATATTTAAAAATTAAATATCGCAGTGCTGGTTTTCTGATAAGGCCCCGCAGACTACATGGAGATACTACGTAGGACCGGCTGATACCACGGCATAGCTATAGACATAAATATCTCTATCTATCATCTGTTTTTTTATTCCTCTAATAAAGTAAGAAGGTAATAGCAGTGTATTTCCGTTATATACGTTTACTGCACTTAAGCTACCTGTTCATCTTTAGTCCCTGGTTACCATCTAGCACCAAAGTACTCGTCAAGACGAATCAAACGAGCCCAAACTCGATGGGGTTATGTCGTTTAATTACCGAGTTCCTAGGGCCATCTTCCAGCTCCATAATCAGACCCTGGTTACCATCTAGCACCAAAGTGCTCGTCAAGACGAATCATACGAGCCCAAACTCGATAGGGCTCTGTCGTTTAGTTACCGAGTTCCTATGGCTATCTTCCAGCTCCATCATCAGACCCTGGCTACCATCTAGCACCAAAGTTCTTGTCAAGACGAATCAAACGAGTCCAAACTCGATGGGGTTGTGTCGTTTAACTACCCAGTTCCTATGGCCACCTTCCGGTTCCATCATCAGATCAGCTCCATGTCATAATAATTTTGTATTGTCATCCGATTTACACACGCATGCAAAATTTCAGCTCAATCGGTTAAAGATATCTGCTTCAAAATTGAGTTGCAAGAGTCCACCCGAATATACATACATATATCGCAAGTTAAATAACAGCTTGTAAAATATACTGCTGCAATCCCTATTACATCGTGATTCTTAAAAAAAAAAAACTCATAAACCTACATGGCCACTTATGAAATGTCTGAAGCTAGGTGCACGGTTCCAATTGGTCGTTTCCTATGGAGAAGAGCGGGCAAGAAACCACAGTTATTCTTTTAAAAATAATTGGCTTGTAGAATGTTTTCATCAGCAGGTATGAGAGGACAAAGACAAAGATTTATTTGTCGGATATGGTAGGTACAAAGGTGGTTGGTACATATGGATAAGTTCGACACATCCGCCGCTACTAGCGGCATACGAATATTTACAATGTGAACCTAATGTACACGTGGGCATAAAACCTAACTTATAATTATACTACTTATACTTTAGTAAACAATACAGAACACTTATACTATGGATATTTGTAGTCTAATCAGCGTTGCCAGACGTCCCGATTTTGGCGGGACGTCCCGATTTTTAGCCTAAAATTAAATGTCCCGCCCGGGACAGGCTCAGTCCCGCTTTTCGGGGATAGAAAAATAAATAAGTTATTCGTAAGTGTATTAATTTTATATTAAGTGTATTAAATTAATATTAGACAGTGTGGGCCTGTCAACAAGAACTAACAAAATAGAAAACGATCTATAGTATTTTTATTGTTTTCACACCACCTCACGCTGATAAAAAGGGGATAGTTATTATTGCCCGCATGCAGGCAGAAGCCACCATTCTCACCAGAGGAGGGCCCTACACACACCAAATACTGAATCAGCCTTCCTAGCGATAGTTACCAAAAGTACGGCTATCTCTTATACTGTCACGGATGTGCGTAGCACTGGACTTCGGACGGCCAGTTCCGTCACTTCATTCATCATTATTATAAAAAACTACATTTCCTCTACCGTTGTATGCAAAATGAAAACTTGGCCTGCAATAGATAGCACACCTAACAATATTATTCAACAATCCCCAAGTATGAAAAATATACACATAAATTAACTAAACATCGCAAAAAAATATGTAAATGTTTTTTTTTTGCATTTTATCGATCGCTTGCATTAATTATAATTTCAATTTCACAAAAGATATTTCACTCATAGATTATTTATTATCTTTTCGACATATTTATAGAGTTACTTCAAACGTGTTGATATTTTTTATGCTAGACTTACTTAAATATTAGTTTAGTCACTTGAAATAGCAGTTTAAATAAAAATAGTATTTTTTGTGTAAACTCTGCAGACGTGATAGGTAATCCCAACACGATGAAACAAACTAAAACAGATTTTCGCAACGAATACTCCCAGTAACAACACTAGCAGCAGTCACTGACCCCCAAAATAAAACACCAAGTCTTTTTTCACTTTTCTTTGATATAACATGCGCAGAGTTTTGCCAGCTAATTTAATTTGACCCTGTATACCGATACCATATTTGGTTTATTTTTTTACCGGCTTTTGAACGCGGTTTCGCACGCGTGGAGGTCCGAAAACGTACTACCAGGATAAAAACAGATGGGACACTTTTTATCCTGGTAGTACGTTTTCTCCAATATAATCCAGGTTATCCGTCAGGCTATCTGTGTGCCAAATTTCAACCAAAACCGTTTTTCGTGATTGAGCAGATAACATTCCAACATACAAACTCTCGCATTTATAATGTGAGTAGGATTATCAATGTTAAGTTAAATCATTTGAACCTACGCACATATATATATCGTATTGTTATAATGAAAGTATGAATATTCGGTTGATTGCTCTTCACCTTCAAACGAATCCAAACGAGACCAGTAGCGCAATCTATCGCCATTTGACTGCATCAAGCGCTTTTATTAAGATAATTATAGCGGAATACCGTTCCCTACAATCTATTCCGAGAGTGTATTCTGTAAGTACATACATACATAAACATAACAGCACGCTTGTAATGCCCCTAGGTTTAGGCAGAGGTGTACCTATGATACACCGATATTTCGTCAGCCATGTTTAAGTCCCATGTAATTGGGGGCGAGCCAATTGCCATCAACCAGACACAAATCCAGATTACAGCCTACTACTGCAAAACATTCTGATGAAAAACCCAATAAAACTTGGCCTGACCTGGAAATTTAACCCAGGACCTCAATCTCAGCACTAGCGCTTTCAACCACTAGATCAAAGAGGCAGTCTGCTATGTACCTATTATTAAGAAAAGAAAATGTTCATAAACTAGTGCTATAATAAATATAAGGTTGCCAGCTGATAAACTTTATAATCCTACATGCTCAATATACTGTGGTCTGGCCTGTAACTTAATCTCAATTTCGTCGTTCTATCAGGTTTCCACAGGAACAAGATTATGTCTTGCAAAAGCGGATAGTAAAACTAACAGTTTAAAACGGATGAAATACCCGACGGACTTTAGTAATTATGTAATTAACGAATACAAGTCACAATCCTGTCCAAGACAACATTGTAAGTAAATAGATATTCATGTGAATACTTTGAAAGTAAATAGAATGTGTAAATTTCTCACGATTGTGATGAAGTATTTCACCTCCCTGCTCTGTGTCGAAGGCAGAATAGTAACGTAAAAGAGAAGTACGATAAGCACAATTTACGCATAATTATTATAATTAAATGTCAAGACTCCTCCGTGCCACGTTAAGCCGGGTATTATTCGTAGATATCTGACAGCAGACAGAAGCCCAAAAATCTGACAACCAGTCTTACCAACGGGTACCCTGTTACCCAGTAACTGAGTCGGGGAGGTCAGAGTCGTCCACGAGTCAAAATACTGGTATTCAGCTGCATCCGGTTAGACTGGAACCCGATATCAATTTAGTTGAGAATAGGCAAGGCAGTTGATTTTATTATAACTTAACACCGATCGCAAACCTATTCTTAAATGTTAAATACATAACGAAGAAAACAGTTTGTTAAAATTATAATTTCCTTAACCAAATTTAATTCATTTGCAAAATGAGTAGGTATGTGAAGAAACAGGAAGTCTTTCAACTTGTTAATGCAAATCTTAACACCGTAGAGAGTATGTATCTAAACGATGTAATTTATTTAAGTGCCCACGATCAAACGACAGCTGCTAACATTCTTGCAATATTTTAAATACTAGATAGAATACTATTTACTAAAACATTTAAACGTATAGAGGAAAAAAGTACACTTTTAAAGTATCTGATTACTGCTTAATTATGTTTTTAAGGCTACCTAACTACTTCTAAGACAGTGCGCACACTAAACAGTTTTATCAATCAAAGACAGTCAGTTATGTATGTTATCAAAACTAAGGTTTTCACTCACAGATCGTATATTTTGTCAATTTTGAAGCTTTGCGTTGTGAGTGTGGTCACTGTGCACTATCATTGAGCGCATCATTGTCTGTTTAATAGAGAGAGAGTCTTAGCTAAGTCTGCCTACAGCCTAACCAACCGATATTTAATAATTTATCATACGATCATATAGCAGTGCTTAAGAATGTTTTATAGTCCGTGATTGCTGTAAAAGGAAATCGGTAATCATTGAACGGATCAATGCTAGACATTTGTCCCACCCGGTTTGTCGGTTGAAACAGTAGGCACACAATTTTTTGTATCATAATTATATTTTAAATGAACTACAAGTTCAATAAGTTCTTGAAATATAGCGGTTGAGTGATTGGTAAAGTCCATGATTAAGCGTACAAATGTTGGTAATTTCATCTAGAAGTCGTCACTAATCGTTCAGTCCTTTTTCTCTAAAGCCATCCAATACTCAATGATTTTACAAAAAATAAAAATCCTGTACTAAACAGTACATGCGAATGCAGAAGAAAAATGTATTCGTCGATACAATAAACACATACTAACTATTAATGATAGGATCAAAACCGTATGTTCCAGCTAATTAAAATAATGTTTCCAATCTAAACAATGATGAATAAAAACTGGACATAACCGCACTTCTGTAAAGTGCTTAGTTGAAAGTAAAAACCTTTCCGCCTCCAGATAAAGTGAATGTATTAATTAAAGTTGTCAAGTTACTTTTTACAAAGATAAGGCAAGCGATTTTCTGATAATATTTCAACTCATATCGCCCTGCTCTAGATCGTGTATGGCAATTAGTGTCCACATTCCTTCAGAAATTGTAGTATTGCTCGAAAATTAATCAAAATTGCTTATGTATTCAGTTCAAACCACACACGTTATCTATGGGGTTTCAACCAACAGGATGTAGGTGAAGTATCAAAGAATTTACAATCTCTTGCTTTTATTGATCAGTTTGCCCCGGAATGACCCTCAACAATTAATGAGGGTCAATCATATTGGTTGTACTAAAAATAAAACACTAAATCGAGGAAAATTGAGTTTTAATCGAAGAAAGGTACTTGGAATTCAAATGCAACAGGATTAAACATGGGTTCTTAAAAAAACGTTTATGTAAGAAATAATTATTGTGGGATAATCAGAATCAGCGGTCAAGAATGAAACATTTTTGTACCCACAGTATAATAAAAGTGCTTGGTAAAATGAAGAAGACTTTTTCCAAGCATTTCTATTTCGCTTTAGTAAGTACTATTTTTAAGGAGCTATAAGTTATAACACATGCTACGATTAATTGACAAGACAACTGTCCTAATGTTGTTCCAAGTTTATGAAGTAGAGCAAGTAGGTAATTATTTTCAATATTTGGTCAAGCGTTTGATTTAAAGGTGTAATAATAAGGATTTAATAGTTAATCTCTTATTAACTTGCTACGATTGGCCATAATTTTAGTTAATGTCTTCTGAGTTCCGCAGGTTTTTATTGCACCTTTATTAGGCAACTGGACAGCGCCTTTATTGCTTGAAATTCATAAGGACTACCGATTTGTAGATATTGATAAAAATGTTGTAGCGATCGACTTCGTCGTGGTAAGTGCATTCTTGTGAACTCTTTTATGTAATGTTCTGTAAAAGCTATTTTAATGTGGCAATCACCTTTACTTTCGTAAGTTCCTTATTGGTTTTATTCTGGTTTTGAATGCATCTGCAGTTCTCGGCCATTCACATTTCTGCATGAGACTTTTAAAAGCAAAACAGCATTCACTCCTGATGGAGTGGTGGTTTGATTCAAGTGGTGATCCACTTGAATCTCATAAGTGAATATATCACGTCCCATATACCTAAACATCAATATCTATGACATTTCAATTACCGCGGAAACCTTTCTCTGGGCCCTGTTTAGGAACATGTATCTACTGCGCGTGCGCGACGCGTGGGTCAGCGCGGGCGCATTGCGACAATGCCGACGGTGTCATGGCCGCCACCGGTGAACGGCATGTGCAACTAAAATAAAACATAACAGTACGCGTAAATCGTGGGACATTAATGTCACACTTTGATCATATTCGGAGCACCTTGCTCTCGTATTACATTTTAAGGACCGGACCAATTTGATGATTAACAAATACTGTGAATTAATTGGTTACCGGGCTCTTTCTGCCATATTTTTTCCCAAAGGAAAAAGCTCGCACTTGGCATAGCTCGAGAACCAATCATATTGCAGCACCGGAGCAGATTGAAGCTTCGTGCAAATCAAAATTGCTAATGTGTACAAGGACTGATAATTCGCGCGCATAAAATGCATCGATTTGCATGTATAATTTTAAAAATTATCGTAGGTAAAGGTTAAAGATTTTTTTATGCGAAAGCTACATAAGAAAGGCACGTTTTGCTACAAATATTACTTAAATCGTCACTCGGAAAGTGTTGTCAATTTTCTACAGATAATACTCCTCAGTGAGGGACGCCTTCAATCTATGTGGAGCGATGATCTATGCAGGGATGCAGATAGCTAGCAGTCGGCAGAGAGTGGCTGAAGATTCAGTCTAATGCCATGGAATTGGATCAGTTATTTACGTATGATCTAAAAATGAGTCTCTTGATAGAAATCTTGTTAATTGAAGGGTACAGGGGCAAAACAAGGAATGTCACAAAAAATTCAAATATAAATTAAGTATGGCAACACTTGGGTTTTCGCGCGTATTTTTATGTAGCATTGTGTAAAAAGCATAAAAACAATCATAGTCCTTCCTATCTTCAATATTTCAAAACCCTGTACAGGTGCAAAAGTGGGAATGTCCCTAGTGAAACGGAACATAACATGGAATGTCCAACTGTCAATGTCAGTTAAAGAGAGGTTATGTTATTGTCCTTCCTTACAAATAGATCCCTTGAGCTGTAAAAAAAAGTATTTAGCCCTGTACTGTGGTATCAGGCTAATTATAAATATTGCTGTAATAATCCCGTCAGATTTGAACCAAGATATCTGCAGAAACGATTACGTTACTCATTTCATTATAACACTTACATAAAGGACCAAATAAAAACGAAAGTAAGTACCTTTCGGCACCAAGACAAAGCCACGGCCGTCTAGTTTGGTGCCTACACAAACTGACCTAATTAATTATTCTTGGTATAGGAATATCGTGTGTTGCGACTTATAAAAATATCTCCGAACGTCCTTGTAAGGTAATACGGCACAAACACTCCCACTCGCTCCAGTTTCCGAGGCTTTGGACTTTCACTATCATTGTGAGACCGTTTTGCGCAACACGTGTACTGCATGCGTAATGCATGTTTTAAAATTTCGATTTCAGGCCCATATTACATATTATTTTTATCGATTTCTAGAATCTATCAATGATTATTTATGAAAGCGAGCTCTATGTCGAAAATACCAATTTGAGAGATTATATTTTTTTAATTCCCTAAATAATGTGATGAACAGAACATGATTTTAAACCACCTAAAAAATCTGATGTTTCATAGATAAGTACCTACGCGGGCCAAATGTATGGAAGTATCAATTTTTTTTTTAAATAATCAAGTAAACAAATGGTTTAAAATCATATACTGAATCCACGGTAACTAGTTGCGCGTTGATATTCCTGCCACCCTGTATATCTGATAACGTTTGTAGGGCCAACATAGCCAGAGATCGTACAAGACAGGGAGATTTGGAAGGAAAAAGGGGAGGCCCAGCCCTGGGTTTCTGGAAAAAGTTTAAAAAAATCAAATTAAAAGTAAATACGAGTATAAACTTAAAATGCATTTTAATTTACAGAAACGTTTCAGTCAATTAGTTTAGCGAACTTTGGTTCCAATTTGGATCTCTCCAACAACGACTTACAGCGAAAAAGTCACTTGTTACAAAATAACAATAAATAATTTGGTTTATTCACATCAGCCTATCTAAATGTATCCTATCAATACTTTAATCTATCACGGCTTTGGCCTGAATAGTTATACAAGTATAAATAATCTAATTTGTATTTATAACAAATAACTTAAATATCGAACATATCTAACAGGTTTATGACGGGTTTTCGTTTCTTTACCAGTTTTCGAACAACCTCCTTTGGGGCTGCTCCTCGAGTGGAACTGGGGTACCTGTCATCCTGTGACGTATCGTCGTAGTTACTTAAATACTGGGGACGCTCATACTCATCCTCCGGCACTCTGTAATCGTAGGGTTCAACAGTAGGTGCAGGTTTCTTTAGTTTCTTCTTAGGAACTAAAACATAGTCACTTAAATCTTCGCTAGGAAAGCGGTGCTCTGGTTCTCGTGGTTTATAAGGCCTCTTCTTTTTAGGTCTGGAAGGAACTTCGTCTGGGTAGTATTTTTCTGGCGGAGGCACATCAGGTATCACTGGAAACGTATATTTCAAAGATGTAGGTTTAACGTCAATATCGTCGTATTTATGCCCTTTAAAGTTCCCGTTGCCATAATGTTTTGTTACGTATCTATCAAAGTCGTAACTCGGTTCAGCGTATTTGTCGTAAGTATCTCTATAAGAATCTGAGGGAAATGTTGGATACTTCTTATTCAATTCTAGATCTACGATATTTGAATACAAATTTTCTCTGTTATTGTGACTTTCTTTTCTAGTTTTGGTTTTGCAATTCGGGTCGGAACTATAGCCAACGTGACTTTGTGGTTCAAATTCTGAGTATTCATCGCGTGGATGTTTAATTGAAATACTGTGCGTGTAATCGCTTGGTTCTGAGTCTAACGGCTGATCTGCATATGATGGATATTTTGTTCTTTTCTTATTGGAATATTCCTTGCGCACTGGTTCGTAAGGCTTTTTAGTTGGCCTTCTTCTTTCATAGTAGTCTTCGTCTGCATCTTCAGAAAAGTCATAATACTTGTCATAATCTCGCATGGCTTTCTCTTCCATTATACTTCTTCCTATTTCTTCAGAATCGAACCTCTGGTTTTCAGTGTTAACAACGGCTTGAAACCCTGTGTTCGGTCCTGCAGAATATTCTACGGTTCTTGTGGAGCCATCTGGTTCGACTACACTGTAGTGACCTGCAAATGAGAGAAATACTTTTAAATTCTGTGCAGTCTCTGCTAAAAGTGTTTTGTGTTTTGAAGGTAGCACCTTTGCTGTATCTGAAGTTTCATTTTGTACATGATTTTCTGTCTCAAAAAAAAATATCAGTTTGATTCCGTAATTGGAAAGTACCTACAGTATAACGAACGCACTTGAGGGATAAAGGTAATCTCTAGGTATATTATTATATTGATTGCCTCAATAGTAGAGAGTTTTTATAGTAGGTAGTTTGTGCAGTGGCATGTATCTTTAGCTTTTTTCAGAATATTCATAAATAACTTTATAGATTACCTTAATTAATATTATTTAAAAAAATATATAATACCTTTAACAGTGTCACCATCTCTTGACTCCCACACGCTCTTCACGTCTCCAGTTTTGCCATCAGCGACTCCATAGCTGAACGAGTAGGTCGATTTTCCCTGACAATAAAAAAAACAAAGCATTCGCTCGTTAATTCAACGATAAATTTTTTACAACTACTACAATTACATCGTGATGTTTCTATAGTTAAAAAACTTTGAAGAATGTGTGAAGCGATAGTTCGCGTGTATTAATTCGGTATTTTACTCATTATGACAATTGATTGCATGTCCAGCTATTTTAGTTTAATATTCTGAATAACTAATGAGGGCTTTAATCGTTTCCATAACGTAGGTATGCGGGTAATTGCAATCAGGTAGAATGAGTGAGTGTATTAATGTCTGGCTGCCCGTCAAATCGTTAGGCGTAACGCGTGCGGCATTTATCACTCTCGATCACGACTGGCGGTTACCCAACTGAGGTTAGATTGTTCTATATGATTCTAGATAAGTATGTGTTTAGAAAATACAATGGATTTTTAGTTAAAATATACCTGAATAGTATATTTTAAATACTGCGTATTGAAAAATAAATCAACTAAGTACCTATCTAACTAGGTCGAGAGTGAAGTTAATGTAATCATCTAGAGCTTGATTTACCTAAATCCATATTAATACAATCATCAAAATGTAAATTCAACGAATCATAAGATCAATACCCCTAGACAAGTTTCGCGATGTTTGTAAACATTGGCGGCATAAATGTCACTCGTTGACGGCCATCTTCTCGCCAAGTTCAAGATGAGCCAGACAGGTGCGCTTGCGCATCGCGCGCTGTTACTCAATGTCAATGACGGATCGTTCACTTTCGTTGGTTTCCGCTTCGATTCGCTGAACACGATTCACTTTTTTTGTCTTTGTTGGTGTATATTCATTATTCACACTTCTCTTGATAAATGGGAGACGTGTAGCATGAGTTTTGGCGTGAATTAAAATGCTATTTTAATTGATCGTGCAAAACTTCGTGTAACTGAATATTCTCAGATATGGAACCGTCATCGATAACGCTATTACTGAACTAATTGAAGCGCATAATTACATCAAAATCGAAAGTAAAGAAACTTTTACTACGTAAAAAATCCGGTGACAACGTACTAATTAACAACCGTTCGTGTTCCTCGCTCCCGCAATTATAATTTGCATAATATTAAAAAAAAAAATTAAAGCGGTCAAGTAGAGCAGTGTAACAGTTCAACTAGTCGTGTTGCTTTGAGAAAAGTGGGTGAACAAGACACCGCGGCCGCATTCGTTTCGACATTCAGCGACCACTTTCGATAGTACCTACGACACGAGTATTTATGTGTATTGACATGTCGCAAGCGTAGTGATAAGCGCACGTTGCCTACCTATTTTAAGAGCAAAAAATTGCCAGATCTAGAGCTAGAATTTCATTGATACGGCCAATTAGTGCAGGTGGCAGCGAATGTGGAAGGCCGCACATCGGAATTAATGTGCACATGTCAGCATTGAATATCATGGAGTTCCAAATACCTATAAACCTTAAGATCTAAGTAAGCTTTGGAACAGCTTAGATATTTTGTTTTAAAGTGTACAGAATTATTTGGAAAAGCTCGATGTCAGGCGTTTTCTGAAAAGGGACTGATACATTTCCAAAGCCAGATAGTAATTTTCATCTTTGTGAGATTTCGACATTCTGCTATCTTGAATGCCATGATTCCCTTCAAAAATCTTTAGCAAGTTTAAAAGTCTATCCACACATATCAGGGCTGTGCCCAAGAGTTGGACGAACCGTGCTCCGTCAGGGACTCAAAAAAAATATCGGTGTCTACATTTTAAATGAACTAGTTCACAGACGTCCGTGTCCGGGTCCAACGGCGCTTCAGTGCCTGCCTTGTGTACGCCATGGCCCTTTTAAGTCTCGGGCACAGGCTTGATATGTACCTTAAAGCATTTCCATTCTGGCCAATATCATTATCTGAGTCGACAAACAAAAATTACAAAAATCCTTTTTGGAAAGTCATTGCATGTTTCATTTTTACTGAACCTTCCACTGATTATTATGATTGATTATATCTCCATAATTATATTAATCAAATTTCTTATGCAATAAATAATAGCAGCTTATCCTATTTATTAATAGAAAAAGAATGCGAGCTAGATGATAAATAAAATATTTAAATTGCAATAACTGATTCATATCTTCATTGTGAGCGAACAGAACATTTAATAGAAAGTGCCAAGTGTACCTATTGTTATTATGAATAGCTATTCAACTAATAATTGGTGGGTATACTGTCTACAACTATAAAATGTAAATCTTACTTAATTTTATAAATGCGAAAGACTCTCTGTCTGTCTGTCTGTCTGTTACCTGTTCACGCCTTAATGGATTTGGATGAAATTTGGCTCACTGATAGACTATGACCTGGGTTAGGACATACGATACAGATTTTTTCTGTAGGATAATTGCCAACTAAGCCCGCGGCGGGATAAGACCACCCATTGTGTACCGCTTGTAAAACTTATATATACTTGTCATTTTTATGGCGTAAGTACATAATAAAGAATATTCTATCTATCTATCGAAACGGCGGGAAAAAGCTGGTGAATAATTCACGTAAATAGGTAATTTTAATAAGTTTCAGATAGTCTTGAAAATACCAGAAGGCCAAGTCTCGTAATTTAAAACGTTCAAAATCTAGTCGCAGTCGCATCTCGGCGACAAACGAATGTCAAAAACTTGTCAAAATGTAGGGAAATGAGAGTTATTTTTGGCAGATTGAGACTGAGATCAGACTGTGAACGTTCTTAAAATTACGAGAATTACCCTATTTGAGGTTTGCCTCAAATCTAACGTGTAACATGTAAGTTACTTGTAAAATCTAGATCAATGCTCAAATAAAGACAATTGTACACTGGACACACACTTATTAGTGGGAACTCAAGTGTGATTTTTTTTTATTGTGAAAATGTAACCCGATATTAATAACAAGGAACGAAATTCGCGCTTTGTTTCACGCCTAACAACTGCTAATTAGCCATTTAATTTCACAAAGAAATTACAGATTTATAATGCGCATATACATCGAATTAATTAGCAAAGAAAATTGAATATTAATTTAAGTAATTAAAAACTACAATTACAATTTCGACGCCTAGTATTTAACTTGATTCACATGCGCGTGAGTTGAGCTTGAGTATTATAGTGAAACTCGCGTGCTATCGTGTCTATGATCACTATAAATATATTTTTTATTATAGGCTGACGTATCAGTGTCGGTTTACTGTTGATTACTAAATGTAAAATAGACATGATATAATTAGAATAATTTTCGAAAGTTTTTTATTGATGGGAAAACGGTGAGAGGCAGCGAGGGCGTCACATCATAATGAATACGAACATTTTTTATTTGTTTTAACAATCAGGCTATAAATTAAAACAAGAAATAAGCGTATTGGTTTAGCTGACAAAACAAAACAAAACCAAAATCAAAATAAACAAAAATGTTCTAAACATTTTTGTTTATTTTGATTTTGTTGATTGACACAAGAAGCAAGTTACAAGCTAATCACAATTCCGGCTTTACGATCAGTGATTTAGTCTCTTGTTTTTATATTTCATTAGCATTCTAATATATTTTCTTTTTTTTAACTATTTTAAATGATGAAAACTATAAAAAAAATTAAGCAAAGTAAGCTTGCGTATACTATAGCAATAATATAAATGAATGAAAATAAAACTGAACTAATTTATCTAAAAAATGTATGTACTCACTTTGTCCGACGTCTCTTCTATTGTATCTTCCACAAATTCCCCTTCTTGACAATTGGTTGCTAACAAATTTGCCAAGAGGATCTAGAAATTATGAAACTTTTCGGTTAAAAATTTTTATTTTACTTCATAATAATTGTATTACCAAACTAGAACATTGTAAATACTTGAACGGCTAATCAAGTTAATAAATAAAATAGAAATTATTGTTATTGCACCAAGAGTTAATTAGCAAAACTTGATTCAGTAATAACTATGACAAAGCAACTAATCAAACGACTATTATCGACTGATTATTATTACGCAATGGAAGCCATAATAATAAATTACGTACCAATATCACAAGCGCTTTATCCATGATTATTGTGTACCACCACAAAAAGTCACGTCACGATATTACAAAACAAAATCACTAGAAAAAAAATTTAAATAAAAACTATAAACTTGTCCATTTCAAGGTTGAGGCTAGATAAAGACGAGCCGCGGCAACCACCACCTACCTATTTATAAACGCACACAGGAACACCCCCCGGGCGTGCGTGAATCAACACACACACTCACACCTACACACCCCCACATGCAAACGTGACAATTACTCAACTAGGATGCTATACATTTAATTGTAGATCAGCTGGTAACGATCTGCTAATTGTACCTTACACTTTATTAAAGAGAAGCCATAAATTAAATTTATTATTAGTGTTAATAAAATCATATTTTTATTGCTTATATCCGTTTCCGAAATGAAATGGTATCTAAAATTAGCTTTATTACAGATATTTAGATGTCAGGTAAGTAAATCAAAAATAATATGTAGACAGATAAGATGTGAAAGGCTGAAAACTGGATGTAAGAGTATGACCGAAACTGCCCTATGTCCAGTAGTTTTCACACATAAATCTCCAATAATTTTGCCATTCTAATGCGAGTTTTTTCTTAAGTGAGCTGATCACAGATTGGTCAACAATATGACTGAAGGCGCGATCGGTCAATGGCATGTTGGGCTAGTCGGAAAAACCTAGACAAGCAAAAAAACGATATAAGGGAAGAACACTGCAGTGGATTTTCAAGTCTATTGATGAAGATGAAGATACACCAGCTAACATCGAAGTAAAACTGAAATTGAAATAAATACTAATGATGAGCTCGTTTCATAATCAACTAAGCATGCAAATCAAGGAAAGCGAGCGCTTTCAGCTGTGATGGCATGACAGTCAGTGTCGCTACGCGTAACGCACTAACGTAAGTGTCGTAATTTGCAATGGTAATAGTAATCTGACTATATTATGATATTCAGAGCTGGTTTCAATAGTAGACCTTGACATAAAGTTGTTTAATGAAAGTAAGAACTGTAGAATGTTTGTAGCATTTCATTTGTGACTAAAAGCTTTTGACGGTGCTTCTAGTTTCGAATGGGACCGCCTACGTCATAATGTTTTATTGTGCTGTGCAACAATATGCCTTAATTGGAAGGTAGATCATTTAGGTATCTGATTACAAAAAGCTAATGGAAGCCATTTGATTTCACGTAATACATTTTGGGTTACATACGAAGCCATTCAGCCTTATACTTTTCTAAAAACTATTATTGTTAACAAGTGTTTTAGAAATTTGCCTTCAGGGAACCAAATACGAAAATATAGTACAGAGATAGCTAAGAAATTTGCAGGCCACATTCACATAAAAAAATTGTCTCCTTCACACGACATAGTTTGTGTATATAGATGTTTGAACGGTGAAGGAAAACATCGTGAGGAAGCCGGCATGTCCTAGAACCAAAACTTCGAAGACATGTGAGAGGAGGCCCGTGTCCCAGCAGTGGCTGAGTATTATAGATGTTTGAAAGACAATCAAAAATACAATTGTCTTTCAGAGTCAATTCATCAAACACAGAAGCCCCTATCAAACCGAAACGAAAACGAATTTTCAGTGTTTATGTAAATTGAACAACTCTAAAAATGTAAGTCGTTCACTACAAGGTGTACTTTCGAATTAATTCACCATGACCAGTTAGAAATTAAATTAAACTCAGACTCACTCGAGGAATTTTTCCTTAACATTTTTCCGGTGCGCACCCGGAATGGCAGAAAAGATTAAGAGCCCGATAATCAACTTTACAAAGAAACAACCGATGTTAGAACTAGATTAATTACATTGTTAACTCACAGTTACAGGTAACCGTATATTCAAAAAAAGTGGCGTTAAGTGCATACATCTATCATTGTAGTCTGAACAATAGTCGAAGGAAAGTAATTTATTAGCAGTTCTGAAGTAAAGCCGTTTCTTCAGCATAGTTTTAGGCTAATATCCTGATATTCAATGTTCAGTCTGTTGAAGCGTAACAGCGATGCGGCGTCACTGGCCGGCGTCATCCGTCAATAACTAAAACCACCTCCACATTGCATGACTAGAAATCGCGCGGCAGTAATTTTCAGCAAATTAACTAATATCTCTACGTTTTCCGAATCTCGTTTCAATTACAAAGCGTAATAATTTAATCAACTTTGCATTAATTTAAGATTGTTTGTCAGATATTAGTGTTGATCACGACGTCTTGAACTAAAGCGATAAAGTTTAGGATTTAATCATATCTCTGCGGTTTGTGACGCTTACGTGTGAACGTCCTTGTAATATTTATTAATGACCGCTCAACAATGTTTCATGCATGGACTCCTCCTGTAACGATGATGAATTTGAGCAGGAAAAGCGGCTTAATTCGTCACTTTCCTTTATGAATGAACAAAAAATTGAGACACATTTCTACAAAAAATTTTTCTTTATTTTCATCCCGCAGTATCAAAACATTCAACATTTCGTCGTTACATTATAGACCTTACAAACTAACAATAATAGTTATCTTTGCGATAACTATTTCGATAAGTACACATAATATTATAAATAATACATCGAAGTTAATATCACAGTCTGGCACTGGTTTCGGAATATTTCAGGTTAATGATCAAACTTAAATCAGTGCCATCTATTGGGTAGCGTTGGAACTACGCGTTGAGTTTTACTACGCCATCTAGTAGTGCGAGTAGTAACTGCTAGAACTCTGTGTGTTGTAGTTTTGTGGGTGCTGCGCGTGGCCGATGCGCTTGACCACGGCGTTGAAGCCGTTGTGTTTGTCAGCGGTGTACTCGACGATACGAGTGGTGCCATCGGGCTCGGCGAGAGAATACGCACCTGGGGAATCGAATTGTATCAGTACGACCACATAGCAACTTTTATAGTATTGTAACGTTAGAGAAGTATGTTTTACGTTAGCTTACGATTGATTTACTAAGTTGGTTCGAAACTGTTTCAAATCCGTGTAAGAAGAGGATTCTGAAAAGAAACCACTGCACCTTTATTTCTTTTTATCGTCAAAATCCTCACAGATCATACCCTGCATATGGGCAGAACAGAGGGTTTAGTTCAACTCCTGACGATTAAACCCCACGGTGTTCCTCCTATTTTCAATATTTTACCTTGTTGTACCGTGAATTTCCCGTATGAATTTTGATCAGTGGAGCAGCTAAAATATTTGGTTCTTAATAAGTGCACAACTACCTTCTCGTCTAAGGTTATCATCAGCAAACCCTCTCCAATCCCAAGCTATCCAACTCGATTTTCGGCAACTCTCATCCCGCTGCTACTATACTAGCCAAGTAGAGAGAGAGAGAGATTTGAGACTTTTCCCGACTAAAACCCACCCGTGTTCCTTCGGTTGCCTGTGCCAGGGGCCACGGTAACTCTTTCGAACAACCCACGCCCTGGCTACTACTATTACTGCTACAAACCTGCCCGCGAAAACCGTCGCTCCATCATCACCATTTCTGTTTTACTAGCAAAGTAAATACAAAAATATCATACCTTTGACAACATCACCGTCTCGGGTCTCCCACTGTGTCTTGTGGTCACCGGTGTGAGGGTCCGCTACTGCGTAGTCGAATGAGTACTTCGGATGTGCCTGAAAAAATATAAACATAAAATATTAACAAAAGTAAAGTTTCAATTAACGTCTCGTAATTGTTAGTTAACGATTATGTTTTTGGTCTACTTTATCTGACATTAAATTGATTGTTTTATTAGTTTGCATTACTATAAATGTATCCAAATTAAAAATTATATAAACAAATTAACCTAGATCGAATACTAATTAACAATTAAGTTTTACCAAAGTATGACTATTATTATTAATATTTACCTATTAATATCATACCAAATATTCTACTAAATGATATAACTGATATTACAACTAATGTAACTAATTATAATAATATGTAATTAATCTAATAATGTAACAAGAAGGAAGTAGATATATAAAAATTAAGTCAATGGCTTTTGAGCAACATACATAATATATGTAGTGAACTAGAAGCTTCAAAACGCTGAGTAAAAGACATCAACGCGCTTGATATAATTAACAAAATTGGCACAATTTGTTATTGATTGTTATCTATGATTTTTATGTCATATCATACAACAACAACAATTGCTACTAAATCTATTAAAATATGCAATTAATACTGACTTGGAGAAGATTTGCATTGAATAAAAAAAAAACAGAATTCGCTGCCTACAAATGTCGCATATAAAATATGACATACTTAGCTCGGTCATTGTATCTGAAAGTCCAATCAACCATTTCAAATTACATTCTAAGTCGGTACTGGCCGGGAAAGACGTCAAGACAATTAAATCAAGCTAACATAGGACAATCCCTATCAAATCAGACCATGAAGCGGTCGCTTATAATTTCGTAAGTCCAAATTCTTAGTATCCGGAATCAAGTAGTGTAATGAGGCGACTCATATCCGAATTTCCTCAAACTTCACAATACAAATGACAAATGTGATGCAACCCCTAAGTATGGGACGTCATGGTGTATAAACATCATAAGCGTGACGACTTATACTTTGGATGCAAGCCAGTTTAAATCCTATGGCTTTAAAGATAAAGTCGGGTTTTGATGTGCAGTTACAAATGATTATAAGGCTTGCATATTGTGACGTTTTATAATACATTATGATTTTATCAGTGAATTTATCAGAGCATTTTATGTAAGCAAAACCAAAGAGGTTGGTCTAACTTTGGCTTTACTGAAAAACCATATAATAATGTAATGGTATACATTTACGATTATTATTTTATGCATATTTATTTAGTTCCGGACAATTCTACTTTTAGCCATTAGTGGTTTGATAGAATAATAGTACATTACGATACGTGTAACCTAAACGCGCACACACAGCCACAGAAAAGTGTGACTTAAGTGCAGGTTTAAGTGAACAAAAGAGATAAATATGCAGAGTCGTCGTATATAGTGAAGTTTAGTAAGAAACGAATTGATGTTTTCGGATAAAATTTTATTTAACAAATAGAAAACAAACAGTTCATTTATCAAACTTAATTTCATTCGAAAACATCCATCGGTTTCTTACTAAACTTCAACTATATCCGACGACCCTGCATACTTATCTCTTTTGTACTATAAGTTTTTCTGTGGTTTAGGTTAAAATAATATTTATAGCAATGTGTAATTGCTATAAATATTATTTTCAATAACTTGGAAGATCGTTTAAGTAATATCGAATACCTGCCAGGTCAACCCTTACGTCCTATAATTTTAACGCGACTAAATTAAAAAAAAAAAACATTCGAGCATCGACATTTTTATACAATATACAATTTGATTACCAAGCAGTCATGTAAAATAAACACAACTACTTATTCTTCAGTAAAAGTTAACAAGTCTAATAATTATATATTATGACAATAGTACTTACATAATAATCCTGGCTATGTCCACCGTAATCTGATACGGGGTAGTAGCCACTGCTGTAGTCTCCATGTCCACCGCTGTAGCCTGACAAGCCACCTCCATAGCTAGCGCCTATGTATCCGGCATTAGCAGCGGCGCACACTGCGACGAATAATACAACCTGGAATGTGGTAGTAGAAAGGTTAATCATTTATTATGTTTGAGGAAGATTTATGCACTTCTGCATTTTGTTCTTCTTCTTCTTTGTGGTGATCATCAAGTTGCAGTGAGAGTCAGCCGTGATTTGCATCCTTCTCTGTTGGCTGTGGCATGCACCGTTTATGCTCATCATCATTCAATAACATAACATACATACATAATCAGCCTATAATGTTCCCACTGCTGGGACACAGGCCTCCTCTCTGTGAGAGGGAGTGGGCCATAATCCACCATGCGGGCCTAGTGTGGTTTGGTGGATGTCACACGTCTGAAATTTTTTGGTTCTAGAACATGCCGGTTTCATCACGATGTTTTCCTTCACCGTTTTGAGAGCAGTGGTGATGAAATAATTTACACAAAGTAAAGTGCCTGTCTGGGTTCGAACTCATGACCTACAACTCATAAGTCGAGTCCATTACCACTGGGCCACCACTGCTCATCATCATTCACCTGCCATTTTTTTTTCTTAGCCGTTAATGTCCCACTGCTGGGCAAAGGCCTCCCTACTCTTTTTTTCATCTCTCTCTGTCCACAGCTGCCAAGGATCAATCTTTATCAAAGGAGTCCAGCTCATCCCGCCATTTCCGTCTTTGCCTGCCGCGATGTCGCTTGCCATTAAGCGGGACCCACTGGGTCTTAAGCCTACTGATCGTCTGACATGCGGCAGATGTGTCCAGCCCAATTGCATTTAAGCGTGGCAGCTTTCCTGCCCTATCCCAATTTATTTGGGGTCGGCAGCATGTATTTTTCTTCCAAACTTCTCGTTTACACCGCATGTTCTTATTACAGTACTAAGAACTTGCAGGGGAAATATCAGTAATTGATAAAAATACAAAATAACAATACTTTTTTTTTATAAGTAGGTAGTTGCTGCCAATTGTGCGCCATTGTATCTTTCACAGGTTAGTAAACTAATTTGTATTTGTATCAAGGATGGTTTACTTCGTGGCAATTCAACGGTATTTATTTATTTTGTTTGTAAAATGTTTTTTTTTTCTTATTTTTAGTGTAAATGTTCATTTTATTACTTTAACAGATCTTAGATCAACCCGTAGTAACCGTTGAACTATATAACTGAGTTAATCTCATCTCTCATCGTGCGAGTCGCCTGTTCAATTCGTTCGACTTATGAGGCAAAATGTAACTTTGCTTTTAAAAATAACTTATTCAGACAAAAAATGACTTAATTATATTCACTAACATTGACCTTAACAAGGATAAGAATAACTACATACCAATCAAATCGCTCCAAATAACAATAGAACTGCGATCAAGAAAATTCGCACGAATTATAATAGTGACATTTAAGGTCAGTGTTCCACAACTCATGCTTGATTCATTTCATTCATAACTGAGGGCAACAATATTGTTACACACGATCATGTACTGATATTAGTACATTTAGTACATTATGGGTATTATCTAGAACAATAGGACAAGCAAAAACAAACGCAGGAAGTTTTGAACTAATCAATAGTACAGGTAGTATTATATGATGCTCTGTGGTATTGTGGCTACGCGTGTTCCGATTTCGGAGAACCGTGCAGTTGATACATACAAAATTAATCAAATTGATGAGCATATACCTCTCCCAAGTATCGCCACTTTGACCGGTGCTGTGCTACTCGCATACAGTAGAAAAAAGAAACAAACAAATATATGTGAAAGGGAAGAAATTATTCAAGAAAGGTATTCGTTTCAACTCAACTCAAACTATTTATTTCAAATAAACCAATTACAGGCACTTTTGAATTGTCAAGGTCTAAATCGAAGCTAGTTGCCCATTCCAAAGCGCAGTAGGTACCAATGGAGAAGAACGGGCAAGAAACTCCATGGACACTCTTTTAAATCATAATAATATTGTTACAAAGTATTGGTTACATCATTCATGTTCAAAATTATGCATGTGAGAATGATGCAGAACGCTAAAAGCGTCCGTAATGAAAAGATAAAAAAAAAACAATTCAAATATTAAATTAAATCAAAATAAGCCATGGCAGCAAAGAGTTGACCAGTCCCTACTGACGGCGCCCGTTCACGAACATGACGCATAGATTAGCACCATTCAGCTCAACCAGCTTTCTTGAGTAAATCTGGGCTTTTCGCTCACAATGTCCCCTAATGGGACCGAATAGTATCCATGAGTTTAGATGGCATGTCTTTAATTAGGTACCCTACAAATATCATTTAGCTACTCTTCTATGATTTTGAGTTAATTAATCACCAGCAAGCAGTACCTAGGTAAATAAGCGTGTGAGAAGAGCTATGCAGTGAGACGAACGAATAAGCTGAACACGCTTTACAAAAGAATAAAAACAAACATATCTTTTAGCAAAGCGGATAGGTATTTTAGAGACCAAAAACGAAATGCCGCCTGCATTCTGTGAAATGCAATATCATTGTGTATGTGTTTGTTAATTATCTTCTACTATAGCAAATATTACAGCAAGAACTGTTTTAAAATACTTTCAGTAAAATGGGTCAGACTCTGTTTCAGTTCATGTTTCTACTCAACCTGACCAAGTTTAGTAACAATAATATTTCAGTTGATACTGAAACACTTGTAACTAAGTAACTGCGAACTCGAATCTATCATATTTTATTGGGAACTAAAGATTGATAAAAAATATTCAATGCTAAGTAATAAATAATTTTGTAATATCCCATAATGCTTTGGTCTAACCATGTTTGAAAGTAGGTAGATGCTGACTTAAAGTTATGTGAATACGTGTTTGGAAACGACAATTGAAGAACAATACACCATGATTATGAACATAGTAATTATGTATTAGCAAAAACGCATACTCTATCGAATGTATTGACTAGTAAAACCGTGAAGAAAAATAAGTTCTTCATAACCACATAACCGATTACGTGTTTGTCACATTGTAATATCGATATTTCCCATAACTTCGCGTGTCACGTTTATTCGTCTAACAAGGTTTGTTAAATATACCGTAACGATGATGAATACGTGGTTTTTGTGACGTGTCGTAAGCTGTGTTTGTCACCCAAATAACAATTTTCAAGCCGTTTGATAACTAAACAAATGTACCGAAACGGTTTTACAATTTAACTTTACGGGTGCTAAAAGTATTACATAAGTTTAATTTTCAGCAACATTTCTAAATATGTTTTAGGCATTGTGAAAATCTAGTTAGAATTGGATATCAACAACACCAATTTTTTTTTTTTGTGGGACAGTTTATGTAAACAGTTCTAGAAAGCTTCCCGTACTATTGAAGAATACCAATTTGGTTATACAATTTACTTATAAATTCAACTCTTCGATTACCAATAAAAATACATAATGAAAGAGAAAACAATCCACAAAAGGGCGGCTAACATTTGGCAATTTTTATCTTGGGAACCTTTGAATGGAGATAAATGAAAGTGGCAACCCTTATTATAATTATGTTATTAAAATATGTGCACTGTACAAACTTCTTATACAAAATTAACTAACAAATGCCGCCACTCACTTGGGTACATCAGTCACAGTCGACAGCGATGCAGAGGAGTTTTTTTCGACGCCATATTATATGTAGTTAGTTAATAGTTTTAGTTAGGTTATGTTATTTAATTTTTATAGTTTGTTATTATATAAGATGAAATGTGTGAGATGATTCGTGAACTCTGAAGTCTATGACGGTGGCTGATAGAGATTTATATGCAGATATGGAAGAAAAATATATTCTTCGCCAAATCTAGATATTTGAGGTGTGGGGAAGACCAAAGAAACGATGGATGGACTTGGTGCAAGATGATAATATGGCTCGAAAGGGGATGACTACCGAGATGGCGAATAATAAAGAAATATGGAAGAAAAAGCCATTTTGCGCCGACCGAACGAAATTGAGATAAGGTCAGGTGTATAAACCAGAAGACGGAAAAAGTAAAACTGGACAAACAGCGAGACATTAGTAGTTGTTAATGTTATAATGTTTTAGAGTATTATCACTATTTATTATATTATTTATAATTCTGACAGTTAATATTGTTAGTAGTCACTAACAATATTAACTGTCAGAATCATAAATAATAATTGGGAACAAAATAATGTTCTATAAGTCTATAGGACATTATTTTGTTCCCAATTAGAATAAATTAGCAGCCTTAGCAGGTTTCTCTTACATTCTCCATGCCTTCTGTAATCGAATACAATTCATTCCGTATCCCGAATGTTTAAATACTTATAAAAATATTAAAATCTATCTATGTAAATAAAAATGAAATGCTGTTCGTTGGTAAGCGCATCACTTAAACGGCTGGTCTGATTTGTTTTTTTTTTGTTTTAAATTGTTTGTGATAGCCCGAATTAGGTTTAAAAGGAAAGAAAATATTAAAAGTTGCCCGGTAAATTGTAAACTTCGGAAAAACAGTAAGCATTTTTTTTAATGGATTTTTTGTATGAACTATTGAAATTCTGGACAGGACAACGTCTGTCGGGTCAGCTAGTAGCATAATAAATTTAGGCTTATCAATATTATCCGGTAACAAAAAATAAACCCTAAAATGTAAAGAAAATCAACCCTTAAACTGATCTAAATAAAGGAAGCACAAATCACCGCACTTACTTGGAATGCACGCATTTTCACAGGTAGGTCACTTTCGGTCCTCTTCAGCGATGCCGACAGGAGCTGAACTGACACTGGTGCAGGTCTTAGCAGGCCACTGTATTTATAACAAACAGCTATGTTGCACCATCGGTGCGTGCGGCTGTAGCGTCGTGTGGCGTCCGTATCGGTTAACGATATTATGGATGAAGAAGTCATTTGAAGAAATAGTATTTGAAGACATCGAGATGAGTTTTTGGGATTGTTTTAATGAATGGATTTCTATTTATGATTAAAGATTAAATTTCTAAACCTTTTCAGTTACTCTGTCAAAGTCAATTAGATTTAAAAAGATATCTCGTCATTATCGTGTTTAGTAGAAATTCATGGAAGTACAGTTGCACAAATTAATAAGAGGATAGTTTATGAAGGAGTTTTTTTATCAAAATACCTATTTAAATCAGTTTTACGAGGGATATCAATCAATAGAAATTAGTTATTCAATAAAATTTTATGTATTAAACTAAATCCTAGTTATTTTGTGATTGGAACTGTTACATCATGATTATTTAATTATTAACTGTGTGCAAGATTTTAATAAATAACATTGCACGAAATTGAAAATGACTAGACTTATAAAGAATAATTAAATATAATAATTAAATTATTGTTCCACTTCTTGATTTTCTAGCATTCCAGCCATTCTATTCTGTAAAAATCTCACCGTGAAGCCTTGGGTGAGGTGAAGTGTCAATCCACCTGATGCAAGCGATTGACACTGTTGACAGCGCACTTCAACTAAGTTTTCACGGTGGGACTTTTACAGAACCTTTGTTAAAATATAAAGGAACTAGCAGTACCCTGCGGTTTCACCCGCATAAGTTTCTATCCCGTAGGAATATCGGAATAAAAAGTATTCCATGTGTTAATCCTGGCTATAAACTATCTGTGTGCCAAATTTTGCGTGAAGGAGTAACAAACATCCATCCACCCATCCATCCATCAAAACAAACTTTCACGTTTATAATATTAGTAGGATAAAATGTGTTCCTTGCATCAGATGGATTGACACCTCACTTCACCCAAGGCTTCTCGGTGAGATTGTTACAGAGTAAAATGGCTGGACTACTTGAAAATCTGTATTGTTACAATTTTTTTTTTATGCCTGTAATCATTTTTGTAACATGTGTTAAAAATACCTTAATAGTAACCACTACGGATCCTGAAGAAAAATGTCACATCAAGTACAACATCACATTTTAAAATTGATCGTAATTTTAATCCAGAAATTAACAATACTTTACCAGCGTGGGAAGAACAAGACATAATGTATCAGGTCACGGTCAAAGTTATTTGGAATTCCTTGAAATACTTAAATTACTTTTATGATGTTACACTTTACAATGTGCAAAAAATCGAAGTGCAAATTAATGTTTACGCATGATGCTGAACATTTGACGTAGAATGCCACGATCTTACTCTAGATTCTAGGTAAGTTTCATCTGAAAACATGTATGAGAATTTATAGTTGCAGATTAAAAAACTAATTCATATTGTACCTAAACATGTGCCCGATGTAGAATATAACTACATAACTGCTTCGGTTTTTACGACTTACCCAAACATTGAGATTTCTTTATTATGTGTATTTTTAATAGTAATGTATTATTCCTATAAATCTTTCGGAATGAATTCTCTAAATGATGGTAAACACTGCATCAAAATCCCATGCAAATACAAAGTTATACAGGTAGATACAAAAAGTGAATTTAATTAATAATAAACCAGCGACCCACTCCTGCTTCGCACGGTGTTTTCGACTTAAAAAAATCATCGAGGTTTCTTAATAATACAAGCTGTTGTTTTGCATCCTCGTCTAATTTCAGGAGGCTGTTATGAAAGACATAAATAATCAAATAAAATTACGATCCCTGGTAAATAATGAACACATACTTATTTTTTTAGTTATTTAAGTTTGACAGTATTTCGGAATACACCACTTTCAAAGAACAGAATCGCGTATGGTATCGTATAAGCGGCCGCTTTTTTATGTGTGTGTAAAAGGGCAGCTCCACTGCGGTCTCACACAGGCCGCGTTTTAAAATGCGTGTCTCACATATGCCGATTACCGAAAATTAGAAGAAAAAAAAACCTTCTTATTTTATTATTGGTTCGTGTCGAGAATCAGTAGCATAGTTACCACCTTGAATTTGACGAGGATGCAAAACGAAACCTTGTATGTAAGATTCATATTAATACATAATTCACATTTATGTGAATTCCTTTCGGAATCAATTCTCGAAATGACGGTGAAAACCGCATCAAAATCCGTTGTGTAGCTTAGAAGAGTAACGCGATCACACAGACGGACACGAAAAGCGACTTTAATTTAGATAATATGCTTAAATGTATAGGACGATACAGTAGATAAAAACGATAGTCGTAGAAAAGCAAATTCTTACCGACGTTTTTAGCTCATAGTACAAGTAGCATAATTTTGTACCGAGGCATCTACTTACAACTAATAAGGTAGAGGTACATATTCTTGCATACATTGCCAGCTTATTACAACTAATACTTTTCGAAATCCGAAGCCGCAAGCGTCGATCACAATATTACCTACATTGTTACGTGCCTCGACTATCGAACAAATTGATCTACATACATAGTTTATTTGGTGCGCCATTTATTGCAGTTAATAATTATTAAGCTAAAGTTGCGTGCGCACATTGTATCGAGATAGAATTGCTTATATTAATATTCAATGAGGTTACAAGTGTACAAGTGTAAATATGGTACCTTTTTTTTTTTTTTTTTTTCTGGGTGGGAAATCATCAAATGATTCCTCCCGCTCTGGGCGGAGCAGAAGGGAGTGTCAGACTTTTACTGACTAAAACCCACCCGTGTTCCTTCAGTTGCCTGTGCCAGGGGCCACGGTATCTCTTTCGAACAACCCGCAGCCCCGGCGGCATCGGCCCTAACGGACCCCGTCAGTTCGTGCTGACAGCTCTTTGAGGCGCGCGTGGAACACAACGCGCCGTCGACCCGGGCCTGGTCCTTACCGGGCGGCGAGCTGCCCATAGCTCGCCGCCCGCAAGCCCGCGCCTACGGTGGCCGGGAGTCGGCTGTTGACTCCCGTCCAGGGCGTCTCCTGCGGCGGCTAGGAGCGCGAGGGTGCAGCGATTGCCTCTCCCTCGCACGCTCCGCCTCCTCCTTCGCGAGCATAACTGCTTCGCAGAAGGAGGTGACGGCCTCCCATTCACTCTCGCTCCGGACCATGGCCTGTATGAGGGCCGGACGCGAGAGGTCGCCGCCGCCGATCGCTGCCAAGAGGACACGGCGGGGTCCCGCCCAAGCCGGGCAGACCTCCACCGTATGCTCCACCGTGTCCTCCGGGCGATCCCCACAGTGGTGACACCCTGGCGTTTCCTCCCGCTTTATCCTGAACAGGAACCTCCCGAAACAACCGTGTCCGGTGAGGACCTGCGTCAGGCGGAAGGTGAGGGCGCCGTGGCGCCTCTCTAGCCACTCCTCAAAGAGGGGACTTATCGCCGCAATTGTGGCGTGCCCAGCGCTGGGTTGCGACAATCGCACTCTCCATGCCGCTATGAGATCCCGCCGGAGCTCTGTCCGCTGTGCCGTGATTTCTCTCGGCAGCGGAGCAACGCCCCGGCGTTTTGCCTCCTCTCGCCACTCCCATATGTGGGCGATGACTTTGGCCTCCAGATCCCATGGCGGCAATCCGGCAAGGAGGCTCGCCGCCTCAGCGGAGACCGTGCGGTATCCTCGAATGAGCCGGACAGCCATGACCCTTTGGGACGCGATTAACCGGCGGGCTGGTCGCCGCCTCAAAGATCGCGCCCATATCGGTGCCCCGTAAAGGGCCATGGCCCGCACGACCCCCGCATAGAGCCTCCGGCAGGAGGCGTTTGGTCCCCCTAGATTGGGAAGGAGCCGCCTCAAGGCAGCCCCGGCCCGCTCCAGTCTGGGAGCCAAACGTCGGAAGTGCTCCACGAAATTCCACCGGCTGTCGAGGACGAGTCCCAGGTACTTCATCGTCAGCTCGACGCCGATGTGAACCCCTCCCGCCGTTATTTGTGAACCCGACGGTGGCGCGTCCCGAGGACCATGAAAACACATGGCCTCAGATTTGTGCAATGCCACCTCGAGTCCCAATTGCCGGATCCTCTCGACGATTGTCGCAACCCCGCGTGTCGCTGCTTCGGCCGCCGCCTGGTGCGACCTCCCCTGTGCCAGGACCAGCGTGTCGTCAGCGTAGCAAATTACGCTGACGCCATCAGGGAGGTCGGCGCGCAGCACCCAGTCGTACCCGATATCCCACAGATGCGGCCCTAGGACCGATCCCTGTGGGACACCGCATGACATCTCTCGCCGGTTCCACTCTCGCCGGTGACCGGGGTAGATGACGGCCCTGTCCGTCAAATAGGCCTCGACAATTCGACGGAGGTAGGTAGGTAAATATGGTACCTTAGATGGTTATTAAAATTTTTGCTTAAATATAATAGATGTTGGCACTGTTGGCCAGTGTTGGCTCTAACACTAGTTGATGGGCTGGCAAACTTTGACCAATATATGACATTGGTTATGAACATGTTTCTAAATGTGGCTGGCACAGGAGCGTGGAGATAGGCACATGAAAATAGTTGCCAATGCTGAGCAGTGGGTGAAGTCGAGCTGTAGATGATGATGATGATACTGATAAATATTCTAGATAGATTCCAGATAGCAGTGATCGTTGATCTAAGTCCGGATAAAAAGGTTTAATGAACTTGCCAGATACCTAAAGTGATTTCAGAAAAGTGATTGTCGAAAGATTGATCTTTGTAGAGTGATCTCTTTCTCAATCCTTTATTGATAAACGTAGACTAATGTAATAACCAGTATTTTAGATTTTTTTACATTACGTTTTTCGAGATTTAAGTTTCGCATAATTTTCATCATCATCATTGCAGCCGAAAGACGTCCAATGCTGGACATAGGCCTCCCCGAAAGAACACAACAAAGAGCAGTCCGGCACTGCATCCGATCCGAATACAAGAAACATCGGTCCGAATTAGCTATAGTGCTATTTCTGTGAGGGGTTGCCGACTAGATCCGAACCCTGTCCGGCCTAATTTTTTCAATTAGGATGTAACTCAAATTCTAATCGGATGCAGTACAGGACCGCTCTAAGGAGGTATGTGTTTAAATAGGAAATACACAAACCTACGCATTGTCTTGTTTCTTAGAATAAACTTAAAGATAAATAGATAGAATACTCTTTACATAACGCAGACAAATGTGAATAAACGTAGCGATATAATAAAGCGTAGTGATTAGAGCATCCTCTAGAACTGCAGTGTTGTGGGGGTTGAACAAACAGTGAGAAATAAGATCCATTTCGATCAATTTCGATGATGTAATAATATCAATGCTATTTATAGTACTTATTAGCTATATTTTATAGTATTTTAACATAAGAAGGATGTTTAATTATAAGTTGCGGTAGTTAATATCCCGCACTTCTTAGTCATATCCTCACAAACGTCCGATCATAATCTTAAACATGTCATGTTGCAAAAAAAATACGTTTTAGAAGTAGACGACATCTAACTAATTTGGGTATGTCTGTATGTTTCCTTCCAGTCAGCAGAAACACTATAATAGAATTTGAGCAGAAAAAACTATGAAAATTAACAAGACACCTTAACTATATCGGTATCGACAAATAATATAATACTCAGTCACTTTTCATGCTTGCCCGTGTTTGGATGCCGTTTGCACCATTATTAATATTATTTATTATGTAAGGTTTATATGTATAATACAGGATAGCAGCGATATCGATGCGCAAACCGTAACCATGAATGTAGCACAAGATTCTCAACAAAAAAATTCTCAACAAAAATTCTCTTTCATAGAAAAGTACCTACGTGGTAAAAATGTATGGAACAACAATTCTTAGTTTTAAATAACCTACGTAAATTTGCAACGCAGGGAGTCCAGAATCATGAACTGAATCCATAGTAATCCTGTACATTAATGTTTGACTAAAATATACCACAAACATTCGATATTTTAACACCGCCATTGCTGCTCCCTTGCGAAACAAGGTCGAGTCGCTAGCTATACAAGAAAACAAAGTGCATATTTAAAAATCACCAAGGCTAACCAATAAATCAATTTTTAAGTTCTTACGGATGCATTAAGTTTTATTGGTACCAAATCGTACAATTTTATTAGGTACTATTTACTGTAGTAGAACCGCTAAATTTTTAAAAGCACCATTACATACTCACGCCTGTAATGTGTCGCTCACGACTTTTCCCATAAAAGGCTATCCTAACATACTGTTATCCAAAAGGCGTTTCTATTGTTTTCAGTCCGAGTTCTTGCGTATCGATGTTAAAGATTTTGATAGTAAATACATTGTATGGACAAACGCTGATAACTTACAAGCAGTAAGACTCGTGCATCTCAAAGTTACAAAGATAAAAATTTCTGAATAGGATTTATTCAGAAATTTTTATTTTTTTATTGCTAAATGGGCCTGCTCTTGAACTCGATCACCCCTGATGGAAAGCGATGGATGAGGGCTATGATTGAATGAGCGTGCCCAGAAGATGCTTGTTCACTCTTGCTTTGAAGGCAGACGGGTTGAATGTAGGAGGGAGCACAGATTTCGGCCGGCAGAGTTCCACACTTTGGCTGTGCAGATAATAAACGTGGAGAAGCGCTGAGTACGACTCGTCGGGATATCAAACAAGTGTGGATGGTACGCTGCAGATTTATCTTACAGTTTGACTCAATAATATTGCAACCTACCTATCAGTGGATTAACATTGCGACGTCGCACACACCGGAAAACGCTTAAATTATATTGTCATAAAATTTAATACTTTCAAATATATTTTAAGTTAATTCACGCAAAAAACAAACGCGATAGATAAGTGGAACTATGCAACTTATCGCCGGTAACCTAAAATCTCTACATACATGTTCGAACAGACTTACATTTGCCGTCAATCAACCTCGAAGCTCGAACATTGGTGCCCATATTGTTTGAGTTCTACATTTAGCCAGCCGCGAGTGTAAGTTGGTAAAATGAAGATAATTAATGAAATAGTATGCGGTTGTTTGCATTAGCCAGTTGCGTTATGCATATTAGCGTCGTGTGATTTCGTGTTATTGTGCGCACAATTGACGATAACGACATTGGTTACGTGTTTTCAGAACTGATGATTTTATGAATACGTGAAAATAGTAAGTCCCTTTTTGATAATAAAAACCCTCTTTATGAAGAAAAAATTAAAGAGGAAAACTACAACCAGGGCCCTATTTAATATAAGTGACAATGCGACATAACCATTTGACAAAAATTAGATAATTGACACATTTTCACGACAAAGCTGTTTAATAAAGCAAAAAATGTATGAAAGAAACTTGTAAACTGTCGGTTTGTCAGATTATCGTCTGTTACCGGTTTCATTTAATAGGCACCAGAGGGGCAATTCTCGTAATTTTAAGAACGTTCACAGTCTGATAACATATGATAACATAGGTTAAGAGGTTGCTAAGACGATTTTTTGATTCAGGTATCCGTTTGCGAGATATTCAACTTTAAAGCGTATTTTTTTGTTAAAATAGCCCCCCCCCCTTCTAAAAGCTAAACGCCTGGCTCAAAAAATCTGAAAAAAATCATGATGGTAGTCCATGTGATAAACTTTGTAGTAAAACTATAACGGCTTAGATAACTTGGTTAGTTCAGGAGTTATAGAGGCCTTACTTGTAAAATGCGCTTACTTGGAAAACTTCGTACAAAAATAACGAAATTTATTATTTCGTTATTTTTAAAACACGTATACGTGTAAAATATTAAAAATAAAATCATAACAATTATCTGTTGGTACGGAACCCTTGTGCGGGAGTCCGACTCGCACTTGGCCGGTTTTGTAATGTGTGTCTGTTTGTTCCGGCTAATCTTCGAAACGGCTTTACCGACGTTTATTTATTGTGTTATGTTAGAAAATATATTAGAAATGTGACACATTATTATTTTCCAACATAAAGGCAAACAAAGTCACGGACACAGCTGGATTATTCAAAAATAAAATTATACTCAGTAATTGATTTGTTTCTAATTAATTTATTTAATGATATCGTTATCCCAATCTTTAAAGTGCTTATTTTAAATTGGGTTACGCCACTCACGAGCAATATATTGTACCTTCATAACTACTGTAATTCCAATATATTTATTGCTTCTAGTAATTACATTTAGGTAAGTTCTTTAATTAAAGTACGAACGGAGCTAGATGCTCGTTTCTTGGAAACATCTTCGTAGTCTGACTCAGTATTGTGTCGAAACTTAGCTACAATACCTATTGATCCACTAAACGATGCCTATCAGTAACTGGGGTAATATTTACCACATACCTACTGTAATATACGCACATAGATACATGACGGTGTAGACGTTTCTTTTTTTTTATTCTACATTAGCAAATCACAATTTTTTTATTGGCTCTTTTAGATTGATCCAAATGAAATTTAATGTGTACAGAGCAGATTGAATAATTTGATTTATTTTTTGTTAACGGAAATGGCCGAGACGGGAAACAAACGATTACTTAATTATTGTAAGTACCTTTTTATAGTAATTATTTATAAAACTTACACAAAACATATGTCTGTACGATTATTCAATTATAATTAGTTTTTTTTATATTTAATTCTCATAATTAAAGATATCTGTATATCTTTTCAAACAGCTTTAGCCAAACGCTACGAAAATCAAGTCCAATTCTATTTAAACCCGAACCTTAACAGCCCCAATAAAAAAAAAATAGATTAACAACCACTTAGTGCCTTCTTCGATTAGCAATCGAAAATCCGATAAAAATCACTGATATTCCGGTTACGGAATCAGAACAAGGCAACGGTTGCAGCACCACACCGCTTCGAACCCAAACCCTTCATTAGAGCAGCCGATGATAAGAACAAAGCTACCATCATTACTAATCAGTGCATCAAATTAATCGGCAATTGCGTTGTATCGATTCGAGTAATCGACTCGATCGAATTTGGAGTGATCCTGAAATGTAATTGTAATGAGAATGTAGTGTGTGATTTTAATAAGGCTTGCAGATAATAAATTGAGTCTTCACTGTCTTTTTCTGCTATTCCAAGGCATTTCGGATTACCTAGTTCCGAATTCGATCCCTCATAGAGATTTCAAACATAGGTACCTATAGGTAGCTCGCCAAGCCCCCTTGTGGTGTACTCAGACGAGCTGGTACAGCAACAGCAAAAGTAGATGATCAAAATCAGAAATTCAATACTAATGAACGGAGTTCGCAGCAGAACTGTGTGGCGTCGAAGTGATTCAAAAGTATGTGATTGTAAATTATACCAAACATTTACTACTAGTACAGCTGCCATATATTCGTGATCAGTTTTGACTCCAAAACTTATAAACTCAATCCGCATCAGAATTAAAAAGTGAAAAATATTCTCAAAACTAGTGAACAGTTAAAATCAAAAATTAAATTATGAAACTGAGGCCACGTAATCACGAGGCAAATAATTCATCCATACTTATTTTTTAACTAACCCAGTAATTTAATTTGTTATGTTTTACGGAAAAACATATTGAATATATGCAATTTAATTATTAATTTAATTTCGGGGTTCAATTTCATCCAATTGAACCCCGAAAAATTAAATTTAATAAAAACGTTCAAAATCTAATTGCAATCTCATCTCAGCGACAATCAATGTCAAAAATGTAAGGAAATTAGAGGTATTTTTGACAGATACAGACTGAAATCAGACTGTGAACGTTCTTAAAATTACGAGAATTGCCCCTCTGTTACTTAGTTAAATAAAAAATGGTCTACAGGTTAATTCCAGATATACAGCTAAATGTGTTATTTCTATTGAAACTTATATAAATTCGTCATAACCATTTTTTTTTACGCAAGTCTAGTTTTTATAAACCACAAGTCTAAACCCAAAACTGCAATAAACAGTGCTGATTAGCATTGAACTACAAAAACGATCCTCCTACAGCTCATTAAGCACGGTACAGACACAACAATGATTACAAAATTCAAGATTCCACTGAAAAAATGTACCACATTGGTACGTGCTTTTCGGCCAAGGAAAACGGTGAAATAATCGACACACGTACTTGGCCGCCAAGGTTGGCCAAATAGGAATTGGCGTGACAAACTGGGACGTGTTTACATCAGAATTATGACAAAAAAGTTATTTATATTGGAATTTGATAGGCTGCTGTGACATAAGAAAAGTACTGTCCGTAAAAAAACTCTATTAAGGTTCAATACTTACGTAATCACTTACTAAAGGAAATTAGTATCACATTCCTCTGTATTTTAATGGTTTCAACTTTATATCTCTCCACTTTTTCCAAACATTTATTGTTTGAAATACATTATAAAATGGTAATTGAAAAATCGCCTAAATTAACCTTTAATTGTGAAATGAAAATCATTATTAAAGTGATTTAAAATTAGAATTTCGTAAGCGGCACTACAAATTGACATCCAGATGTACATTTTTCGATACGTTTGTTTATATTTTCATCAGTTACTTTTTTACGTTCGGGTGTCGCTGTGACAAAATTCCTTAGAATTGTACTCGACGGGTATCGCACAATTGCAGACTATTAAATGGGTGTTTCTTACATAGGTACATATACCTTTGTTGAGTTATTGGCAATTATTTTATACGAATGATTGTATGTTACGCTCACATGAATTTGTCGGTTTTTATCAAAATTAGTAATTTGTTAATTGAATGTTGTGTGGAACAAAAAGAGACATTTGAAGCATGAATAAAGGGTTAGAAGAAACGAAAATATTTGTAAGGCCAGAATTTTTTGAGGTAGATCTTTAATTTGAAGCTATGATGGAAGGTAGTCGAAAACGAAAGCCAATACTGGTTCTACAATCGAATGATGAAATGTAGCTATATCAGAAAGCCTCAAAGGATATTGTGAGCCTTAATGGAATGGTATGAACACAAATGGCACTAGATTGTTTAGATATGTGTAACAAAGAGCCTCTTCATACTCACACATAATGATGATCATAATCATTAATCATAATATTTTTTCTTTTTTTTTTTTGATGATTAATATACAAAATTTTAATTAGTTCTATCTGCTACAAATTGTATGTTATGTATAGATGCAGCATCTTTATCTCCTCATATATTGTAAATCTGAAGTTTTCTGTCAAAAATTACCAGAGTTTGTGACATTGGTGGTGGTTGATGCTGATGTTCGAGGTAATGAAATTGGCATCTTCGCAATAAAGAGCAGTTGTGACCCAGTTGTGTCTGCCCCGATTTACGAGTTGTAGGTCGTGAGTAAAACCCAGAATGGCACTTTTTTTGAGTATTTAATTTAATCACCACTACTCTCGATGCAGGAAAACATCGTGAGGAAACCGATATGTCCTAGAACCAAAAATGTAAGATGTGACATCCACCAACCCGCACTGTGCCCGCGTCGTGCCCTCTCACAGAGAGGAAGCCTGTGTCCCAGCAGTGGGAACATTATAGGCTGATTCTGCTTATACTAAATTCGCAAAGTGACAATTATGTCTAGTCCAGTCAGTCTATTTTTTAAAAATCGCACCGTGAAATAATAATAATAATAATAATAATACTTTATTGATACTAAATACCTTTTGTTACAATAAGTAGTAAATGTAGGTTACAATAACAATTGGTTATAAAAAGGTTTCTGGAATGGTGGTAACCCTGCCTCCTAAACTAGGGGAATGCTGTGCGGAGGTTAGGAGACAGTGTTCTACTGTTACTTCGTGCACAAATAGTCCTTTTCTTCGCACCTTGTTCGTAGTATACCTAATTAAATACATGAACGGTGTAATAACAAAAATAATAATAATGGTAATAATATTAAAAAAATAAAACATAAAAATAAGAGGGAACAAAAGAAAATTTAAATGAGGAATATGAATATGTAGTTTGTCAGTTTGTGTGTTGTCAAATCATAGGAGAAGTGAGGTTGAAGTGAGCTGTCATTGAACCAGATGGCAGAAATTGACACTATTGACAGCTCAATGCAAGATCACTTCACTTAAGATTTCACAGTGAGAAGTTTTACAGAAAATAATATAATAAAAAATAAAAATAATACAATTTATTTGACACTTAAAAATACATGTTACAAGCCAATCACAATAAGAAAGCACACGAATGTATTACCACAAATCTGATCCTAACCCCCAAACTAGGCCTGGACCTGTATTTTAGGGGTCAGCGTTCAGCCATGGGTTCAATATATCAGCTGATAACTAAAAACAAATCTACCAATAATAGAGACTTCAAAACCATAAACAATTAGGTTGAAAGCCCTAATTAAGTACTCCCGATAAGTATCTCGTTTGGTCTTTAATTGGTAGGTGCTTTTGACCAGTATTACGCACTATGTGTTATTAGCACTATGAAATTGAAAGTAGGGCGTGACGCGTGAGTAGTTATGTTCTCACGGTTAGACCAACAGCCTTGTTTGAAGACATGACGGTAGATGAATGGTGCTGACTCATGGGTTTATGGGCTCATAACGTTATCTTGTTGTGATATATTGCTTTGTGGCACTTGAAAATGCGACGGTTGAAAATATTCGAACTCAAAGCATTAATTTCAATTAAACCATTTACTGGCACTTTTGGAATTTCAAAGAGTCTATCAATTAGTCAGAAAGTTGAAGCTAGCAAGCTATTGACAATACTGTGGGTGGGTTAGGCAGTTCTTAGTAGTTAAATGACTGCGGTTTTGCACCACGTACAAGTACTCTAGTACAGCATTCACTTACATACCTATTGATATAAACCTACATGCACTTTTTTCCTGGTAAATCAGAGAAAAACAGTATTCGGAGTTCTGGCGGTATTCTTACGTGAAATTAAAGAAATACATCAGCTTTATACAAAATCATATGTAAATGATTATTTCTAGTTATAGCTATTTGACCTTTTTTTTGAGGATGGGAAATCATCAAATGACACTCCCACTCTGAGTGGAGCGAAAGGGAGTGTCAGACTCTTACTGACTAAAACCCACCCGTGTTCGTTCCTTAGCCCTTTATGTTCCAGGGCAGCGGTAACCCTTTCGGACGATCCCGCTACCCCGGCAGGCTTCGGCCCTGTCGGACCCCGTCAATACCTATTTGACTTGCCTATTCGCTTTTCGTAAAGTTTCAGCATTGTATCAAATGTTGGAAACAGCGCCATCTATTAAGGTTTTCCGGAACTTCCATCAATGCTTGACTACGTAGTTAGTTTCAGTTGCGCTAACGCACGACAAGACTCGGCGGCATTGAACTTTCATTACATCTAGAATAGATACAATGTATTGTGTCTTTTTCACGAGATGGCGCTCAAATCAAGAAGTAGGCTTTATTAGGAAGTAGGAATAATAGCTAGGTACTAAAGAATGTGAAGTGACTTCGTTTCACGATATTCCTGAATCAATCAATCAACTCAGCCTATCGTAGTCCACCACTGGACACAGGCCTCTCCCAGGCTGCGCCATAACACCCTGTCCTCCACCTTTCGGATCCAGTCCGTCCCAGCAACCTTGTTAAGGTCGTCCGTCCATCTAGCTAGGGGGCGTCCCACACTACGCTTGCCGATACGCGGACTCCACTTCAGGACTCGTCTGCTCCATCGGCTATCGGTCCTTCGACAAACATGGCCAGCCCACCGCCACTTCAGTTTGCTTACTCTGCAAGCCATGTCGGTAACGTAATAATATTCCTGAATGGTCTAAACAATCTAAAATTTACATTAATGTACTATTATGGGTATACACAAATAACAAGGTATGAAAAAATACTTAAGTATTAAACTTGTAGAAAAAATGTGGCTCAGCTTAGTTAATTAAGAAATCCCTAATAAGTACACTCAAGGAATCCTTTAACATGATATGGTTCTAAAGTACCATAATCAAATATTGTTCACATAAAATACTACGACACAATTATGGAATGGAACACAACTTGATATTTATTTCTAGCAACTATTATGCCCATATACAGGGTGGCAGGGACATCGACGCGCAAACTGTAACCATGAATTCAGCACATGATATTAGACCCCCTAGCGTAGGAATTTTTCGTCGGTTATCAAAACAAAAAATCCGCTGTTTTATAGAAAAGTTCAAAATTAAATTACCTACGCGGTCAAAATGTATGGAAGATTATTTTTTTTTTAAATTACGGACGAAATGTTCAACGCAAGGGCGTCCAGAACCATGTACTGAATCCATGGTAACGCGTGTCTAGCATAACTGTACCTGTATCTTGTACCATGTTGTAGGGCAAGAATCACCACGTCTTTTAAAAATGAAAGCGGTTGTGTAAACATAAATCGTATTTCGAATTTTCGAAAATCACTTCTAGGACATCGCTCGAGTTGTTATTTCTCCCTTGCATGTGGCGATTCTAGCTAATGATCTATGGTTTCTGAAAATCTGTAATTTTCACCAGTATTTGACATTAAGGTGTCCAAAATGCTCTGAATTATGACATTTTGAACGCATGTGGTGGTCACTGGTCTTCTAGGAAACCGCTTTCGCTTCTAGGAAAAAGCTTTATGGACATTCTCGCCTCTCGAAGAGAAAATTTCCTCGTGTAAATCCTACTTCCTACTATATAATATTAATATATTATATATTATTAATATTATAAACGTGTAAGTTTGTATGGATGGATGGATGTTTGTTACTCTTTCACGCAAAAACTACTGAACGGATTTGGATTTTATGTTTATAACCAGGATTAACATATAGGAAACTTTTTATCCCGATATTCCCACGGGATCGAAACTTATGCGGGTGAAACCGCGGGGCGCAGCTAGTGACCCATAAGAACCAGGTGGCAGATTCTGACTAATTAACAATATGCACTTGATCTGCCATATCTGTTTATAACTAGTATGTAAATGTTATTAGAAAGAACGGGCACACGATGTGAATTGTAAATAGGTAGTTGTATATTAATCGTCTTTAATCTCAAGGATCATAATGATTTACGATGGCAGATAGACGAAAAGATATTTAGATATGCAGTTCTATTCAGGAAGGAAGTTAGTTGATACAGCTGTTTATTTTAATAAATTAATTCATTAACTAAGATGTTCTCAGAAGATCCTATTTGTGTATGTGCAGCCTGCCAGCCCTAACCGACCTGACCTAGTGAACAGCTGAAGCGTTTCTATGCATTTGTAATTTGAAAATGCATATAAACGAGGTCTTCGTTTTTTATTGGAGGAGTTAACAGTTGTTATTATAAAAATACTAGCAAGCTACTTTTGTTTTTGCGACTTGATCACAGTTTTTACAACTTGATAAAACTTCGAGATTTCCTTATTACATGTAAAGTTTAATATTCATTACACACATAAATTATCCGGAATAAAGTCTCTTAATGAAGGTGAAAACTACATCAAAATCCATTGCATAGTTTGGAAGAACAACAAGATCACACAGACAGACTCGTAAAGCGACATTAATTTTTTAAATATATAAATATAAATGTAGAATGTGTCTACTTGGGCTCCTGTATTAGATAGGGATGAAAAACCGATGTAAACATAACATAACACATAATCTTCACGTCTGTTTTCTCCAAAGGTTTGGGTAGAGGTATATACTAACTACACCCTTATTTCGCCAGTCATGTTTAAGTCCCATATAAGTAATAGGGGGCGAGTCTATTGCCATCACACGGCGACAAATCTAGTCTCCGGGCTGCATCTGAGAAAATCATAACGGAACCAATAATTTTGTCTGACCTGGGAATCAAACCCAGGACTTCACGTTCAGCAGTTGCGCTTGCAACCTCTAGACCGACGAGGCAGTCGATCGAACTAAAATGAACACTTGAAGCTCCTTAGCAACAAGTACTAATTACATACATGTAAACAGTGTAGCTATGTATACGCACTATGCACCTACTTTATTTGATAAATTCACGATTAGAATGTTTTGCACTGCAAGTAGGTTAAATGTTGATGAGTGCGATTTCACATTTACCTTGGAATTGAGAAAACCTTCGCCGTTATAGCCATTAGCTATGTTCAACTGTTTATGTCGTCTTATGATTTATATGGGCAATAAAATTGCTGAATATAGTGGATGTTTAATAACTAACGTTAAAAAAACATTACAAGTTTGCCTCTTTTCCCTTATTAGACTTGAAGTAACAATTTCATGACATTGTTCCATATTCACCTAAATCTACTCGTACTGTAACATTTCAACTTGTTTGAAACAACAACTAAGGAGCCGCCGCGAATAGCACTTTTTCCCACAAATGCACTCTATTCAACCAGTGTTCAGTCAAACATAACACCTGAAAATCATAGTTCTCTATAAATAAACTTAATTCTAGCTCTTTGCCGGACAGACCCTGCATATTTTGATGTACAACATTCAACATATGCGGCTGACCCGTTGTCGCACCTAATAGTTTAATTTCCTACGTACTACACCTACGTAAAAGCTATGGATGAAGTAGGTAATAATTATATATGTTTTTATTAAATTCAGTGCTTAGGTACTTAATAGCAATGCAGCGACAGTAATTCTGGAAGCCCTTTTTCCGTATCTCCCTCCTTCTAGAACTAGCATCTGCCTGCGACTTCGTCCGCGTGAAATTTTTTGTTCCCCCGACCCAGCATATCGCATCGCATCGCCCGCCCGCGCTATTACTTCGTTTTTGCTTAACGTTCTTTCTGACTTTTTTGTTTTTGCTCGGCTCCTAAGGGTCCTAGCATGATGTAAAGTAGCCTATAGCCTTCTTCAAGAATTGGACTATCAAATGCAATAATTTTTTTTTCAAATCCTACTGATAGTTCCAGAGATTAGCGCGTCCAATAAACCAAACGCTTCAGCTTTATTATTAGTAAACAGGATGAAATTAAATTCATTGGCATCCTTTTAAGGGGTCATTGTACTTCCGTATCCGCCCTCCGGATTTGGAAGCCATGCAGGCGGAGCTGTACGAGGGGTACAGAGCGGCGAAGACCGCCCTCTGAGCGGAGATCCTGCGGGCCAGGGGGCTGGCCCGCGAGGAGTCGCTGGGGACTCTGAACAGAGATCGGTGGGGACGAGTTTATCCCGCACCATCTTGTAGGGGACAAGATGGTGCGGGATAAACTCCGCCCATGGGCTCCCCCGCTGACGCAGAGTCTCCGGCCCCTGCTCGTGGAGGACGTGGTGAGCGCTCTGTTCCCTTCGCGAGGGAAACATACTCCCCCGTCCATGGCTCCGCCTCCTGCCATGCCAGATGCGGACCACACCGACGACGACGACGATGCTCCGGAGGTGACCGAGGTAGACTTGAGAGTGGCGGTACGTAGGCTGAATGCCAGAAACACCGCCCCAGGACCTGACGGCCTACCTGGAAAAGCCTGGGTCCTGGCCTTGGAGGCTCTCGGGCCTTGACTAAGGGGGCTACTAAGCGCATGCATGGAGAGGGGCCGGTTCCCACTTCGTTGGAAGACGGGGAAACTGGTCCTCATCAAGAAGCCGGGGCGCCCTACGGACTCTCCGTCCGCTTACCGGCCCATTGTGCTGCTCGACAAGGTGGGCAAGCTCTTTGAAAGAGTAATTGCAGACTGCCTTGCCGGGCAGCTGGTGCGGGTGGGGCCGGATTTGGCGGACAGCCAGTTTGGTTTCCGTAGGGGGCGCTCTACGGTGGACGCCATCATGCGCGTGCGAGCCCTCACGACGGGGGATGCTGTGGCCCGGGGTGGGGTTGTCTTGGCGGTGTCTCTAGACATCGCCAATGCCTGCAATACCCTGCCCTGGAGTTGCATCAAGGAGGCACTCGGCTATCACCGGATGCCGACCTATCTCCGTCGCATTGTCGAGGCCTATCTGACGGACAGGGCCGTCGTCTACCCCGGTCACCGGGGAGAGTGGAACCGGCGAGAGATGTCGTGCGGTGTCCCACAGGGATCGGTCCTGGGGCCGCATCTGTGGGGTATCGGGTACAACTGGGTGCTGCGCGCCGACCTCCCTGATGGCGTCAGCGTAGTTTGTTACGCTGACGACACGCTGGTCCTGGCGCAAGGGAGGTCGCACCAGGTGGCGGCCGAAGCAGCGACACGCGGGGTTGCGACTATCGTTGAGAGGATCCGGCAATTGGGACTCGAGGTGGCATTGCACAAATCTGAGGCCATGTGTTTTCATGGTCCTCGGGACGCGCCACCGTCGGGTTCACAAATAACGGCGGGAGGGGTTCACATCGGCGTCGAGCTGACGATGAAGTACCTGGGACTCGTCCTCGACAGCCGGTGGAACTTCGTGGAGCACTTCCGACGTTTGGCTCCCAGACTGGAGCGGGCCGGGGCTGCCTTGAGGCGGCTCCTTCCCAATCTAGGGGGACCAAACGCCTCCTGCCGGAGGCTCTATGCGGGGGTCGTGCGGTCCATGGCCCTTTACGGGGCACCGGTATGGGCGCGTTCCCTGAAGCGGCGACCAGCCCGCCGGTTGAACGCGTCCTAAAGGGTCATGGCTGTCCGGCTTATCCGAGGATACCGCACGGTCTCCGCTGAGGCGGCGAGCCTCCTTGCCAGATTGCCGCTATGGGATCTGGGGGCCAAAGTCCTCGCCCACATATGGGAGTGGCGAGAGGAGGCAAAACGCCGGGGCGTTATTCCGCTGCCGCGACAAATCACGGCACAGCGGACAGAGCTCCGGCGGGATCTCATAGCGGCATGGAGAGTGCGATTGTCGCAACCCAGCGCTGGGCACGCCACAATTGCGGCGATAATTCCCCTCTTTGAGGAGTGGCTAGAGAGGCGCCACGGCGCCCTCACCTTCCGCCTGACGCAGGTCCTCACCGGACACGGTTGTTTCGGGAGGTTTCTGTTCAGGATAAAGCGGGAGGAAACGCCAGGGTGTCCTCACTATGGGGATCGCCCGGAGGACACGGTGGAGCATACGGTGGAGGTCTGCCCGGCTTGGGCGGGGCCCCGCCGTGTCCTCGTGGCGGCGATCGGCGGCGGCGATCTCTCGCGTCCGGCCCTGGTTCAAGCCATGATCCGGGACGAGAGGGAGTGGGAGGCAGTCACCTCCTTCTGCAAAGCAGTAATGCTCGCGAAGGAGGAGTCGGAGCGCGTGAGGGAGAGGCAATCGCTGCACCCTCGCACGCCTAGCCGCCGCAGGAGACGCCCTGGACGGGAGTCAACAGCTGACTCCCGGCCACCGTAGGCGCGGGCTTGCGGGCGGCGAGCTATGGGCAGCTCGCCGCCCGGTAAGGACCAGGCCCGGGTCGACGGCGCGTTGTGTTCCACGCGCGCCTCAAAGAGATGTCAGCACGAACTGACGGGGTCCGCTAGGGCCGATGCCGCCGGGGCTGCGGGTTGTTCGAAAGAGATACCGTGGCCCCTGGCACAGGCAACTGAAGGAACACGGGTGGGTTTTAGTCAGTAAAAGTCTGACACGCCCTTCCGCTCAGCCCAGAGCGGGAGAAGTCATTTGATGAATTCCCACCCAAAAAAAAAAAAAAAAGGGGGTCATTGTACTCATCACTGTGAACAACTTTTACTATAGGATCAAACAGCTGTTTTTTTTTTCGCGATTGATGATACAATGATGATTACAATGACCCCTTAAGAGGATGCCAATGAATTCAATTTCATCCTGTAGATGACTGAAACTTGCCAATCAAAATTTCAACTTGCAGTCATAATTCCTGATTGAACGTTTTGTGGAATCTGAGTCTCATTCTCCATTCTTTGAAAGCAATGTATAGTTTACTTAAATTGCGGTTACTAGCTGCTTGGTATTCAGGGCAAGTTGTAAAAGCCCACCTAAGGGTGTTTTTTTTTCCTGCCGGGGTAGCGGGATCGTCCGAAAGGGTTACCGCTGCCCTGGTACATAAAGGGCTAAGGAAGGAACATGGGTGGGCTTTAGTCAGTAACAGTCTGACACTCCCTTCTGCTCCACCCAGAGCGGGAGGGGTCATTTGATGATTTCCCATCCTCAAAAAAAAAAAAAAAAGGGTTTTTTTTAATTCTAAACTTATTTCTATTATTTATGTAAACAGCTGTTTTACTATCTACTAACATACAGAATAGGAACTTATCTACATGAACTACTATTTCTGAAAATCGTAGCAATTGCACCAAGGACATGGGTAAAATATTCCCATGACCTTTCTCGAAAGAGATTTTGTCATCAAATTATATTAATTAGATTTCTGCAATGAGATTTACAACTCACCACACGACGAATTCACTTAAAACATAAACTTACCAATCACGTTTCCATGTAAATAGATCACGCACATATTAATAGTAAATGAACTTATTGCACTAATCTTTATTACTAATAGTAATGTTATAGCAAATTTATGCATACACATTTGCACAGAAATCACTACCAATTAGTATTTGTGAATAATTTCAAGTGTCCTTTGCAACAGACTGGACTACCAGTGGTCCAGTCTGGTGATATCAATCATGTGTCATATACAAATAACTGTCATGATTGCAAAAATCGATAAAAACAGAATCGGTGATGATAATTATTTCAATGTTAATTAGTTTTCAAACTGATAATGATCTAGGTTAATCACAATTAGATAAGATTTTTAATAAATTACAGATATATCTGAGTGAAAAATGTCGTATTTTCAAGATTAATCTAATCAGTATATCTGCTGTCAAATGGCAATATGTTAGTCGGCTGTTTTAATATTTGTTCATTATTCAAAATAACAACACCTGAAGGCCAATTCTCGTAATTTAAAACGTTCAAAATGTACTCGCAGTCTCATCTCGGCGACAAACAAATGTCAAAAACTAGTCAAAATGTATGGAAATTACAAGTATTTTTTGACAGATTGAGACTGAGATCACACTGTGAACGTTCTTAAAATTACGAGAATCGCCCCTCAGATTATAAAGTTGAATTGAGATTTGACTCCAGAATACATTGAAACCAGGGGTCAGTCTGTGAATATAAATACATTCATATAAGTTAACAAGTTAGAGAAATCTGATTAATTACAAGTATTTTTAGGCTTGGCCACCATCTGCCTTAGTAATCTTTTCCAGGTTACATTAGTTATTACGGATCAGGTTGCAAGCTTACCAAATGAGGCTAAATAATCAGAGTTCTTAAGCTGTGTATCTACTATGTTTGCGCACCTACTGTGCTCTGCGCATCTGTTTTGTATTTGGATAATAAAAACGGCTAGTATTTAAACGATTGATTAACAATTTGTATTTTGATTTCCTAAAAGTACTAATCGAAACGCTAATATATCTACTCTCTGATTGGCTTTCTGTGATGTGATATAAGATATATAGCCCAGTAACTGCGACCACATAAAGTTAAAAGAAGATTATTGAGTTAAAAAGACGATCATCATAAGAAGATCTTAAAGTTATTACAGGGTCTATTAAATATTCCCCAATAACGGTTACCACGACGAAGGGATTTCCTTTGTCGCCCCAATAAAAACAATCAGCATGATAAAGGGACCTCCTCTGTCGTGGTGACCATTTTTATTGGGGAATATTTAATAGATTCTATAATAACTTCAAGATGTTCTATACAGAGTGGCAGGGACATGGACGCGCAAACTGTAACCATGGATTCAGCACATGAGTTTAGACCCCATAGCGTCGAAATTTTTCGTCGGTTATCAAAACAAAATTCTTCTGTTTCATAGAAAAGTGCAATGATGTGCTGAATCCATGGTTACAGTTTGCGCGTCGAGGTCCCTGCCACCCTGTATACCTACGCGCGGAACACGGTAGATGCGCCATATAGTGGAAACCCAGATTCACCTACATACATTCGAAAAATCGTACGCAGATTGTGAATATGTAATTTATGATTATAGGTTAATCATAAATTACATATTTACAATCTGCTATAATATTATTCACTTCATGATCGCTTGATGATGCAATTTTAAACCAAATTACCTCATTGTCAGCTGTACATTCAATGTCACTGCTATTTAAATATTTCAGCGAAACATAATAGGCTTTTAAAAAGGCGAAACGAGTTCATATAAATTTTATCTTTAGCAAGTTTTTATTTGAGCACAAGAATGTAATAAAATTCCTTTTCTAGTTATTTCAATTGGCTTGTTATCTTTCAATCTCTTGGGAACGCCTGCATTTTATGTTAAAATTCTAGTGTTTATAAATAGAATTTAGAATAAAATTACGCATAGATTGAATTTATCGTTTGTAAGGAGTTTATCGCGATTTTAGGTGCAAACGTACAAGTCAATAAATCTTCGTGTGTTGAATCTGAGAATGATGATATATCTTATCTTATATAAATCTGCTAAGCGTTGAATACATCAGCATCTATTAGGGTGCAGCATTATATTCTGTGAGTTAAGATGTATGTGATAAGTTAGATGAATAAATATTACTTATTTTAGAATATTTTGTTAAAAAACATTAAAAGAGGCTAGTTACCTACCCTACCTACCTTCCCTGTAAGTAGGGTGGGGTAGGGTAGGTATCTAGCATAATCAGCCTATAATGTTCCTGTTGGGACATAGGAATCTTCTCTGTGAGAGGGAGTGGGCTGTAATCCACCACGCGGGCCAAGTGCGGGAGGTATAGATACCTCTCGCACTTGGCCCGCTGGTCAAATTTTAGCAAGCTCTACCAGACAATCCAAAACATGGAACCTGAAAGAAGAAAGTGGAAATAGTTATAATTACCTACACTAGAGGAGTAATTCTCGTAATTTTAAGAACGTTCACAGTCTGATCTCAGTCTCAATCTATCAAAAAATACTTCTAATTTCCGTACATTTTGACAATTTTTTGACATTTGTTTGTCATCGAGATGAGACTGTGACTAGGTTTTGAACGTTTAAATAACGAGAATTGGCCTTCAAATCTCGGGCGAACGGCCAACTACCCCTTGGCGGGTAGAACCTGGATCAGGAACGTGGGGATTGGCACATGAAAAGAGAGGCCTAGGCTCAGCAGTGGGTGAAGTTGGGATGTATCTACATCCCAACTTCACCCACTGCTGAGCCTAGGCCTCTCTTTTCACCATCATCACCATCATCTGATGGTGATGATGATAACCTGGAGTTCAGGTTGAGATTCTTTATTTATTTTAAAAAAACATATACTTCTCACATACAAGTAAATACATAACTATACAGGGTGGCAGGGACATCGACGCGCAAACTGTAACCATGGATTCAGCACTTGAGTTTAGACCCCATAGCTGCGAAAATTTTCGTCGGTTATTAAAAAAAAATATTGCTGTTCCATATATTTTGACCGCGTAGGTTTTGCAATTTTCAATGAAACAGAAGATTTTTTTTTTGATAATCGACGGAAAATTTCGACGCTATGGGGTCTAGTATCATGTGCTGAATCCATGGTTACAGTTTGCGCGTCGATGTCCCTGCCACCCTGTATTATGGTGAAGTGCAGTCCAGGTGCCGTATTATAACGGTTTAATGCCATCATTATTCCAATTTAAGAGAGAGACGGAGCTATACATGTCCGATAGTACCGTCCCTATTTCGGACTGGGATCATGATGGCATTATTATTTCGTAATAGAGCCCTAGTAGCTAAAATTTAATTTTTAGTGTAGGTGGGTACTTTCACCCTGTAAAAAAATAACGCGGCCTGGCTTTTGTGTATAATTATAGCAAAACATGTTGTAATTCAAACAAGCTAATCGAAAAACAAACCGTCTAAAGTTGAACCTATTACTAAAACATTAGTGCTTATGATCTTAAAACGTGCAATACAGAAAATTATCAGACTAAAGGCTATCATAGCTATTCACCTAATAAATGTTTACTTCACCTTACCAAAAGCTATTTATTGGATTACAAAACGAATCTTGCAAGCTAAGACTGGCTCCCTAAATGAAATTTCGCATAACTACTTATGTAATAAATTATATTATTAATCGTGTACTGCTGGGGAAACTAAATTATTTGTAAAGTGAATTAGATGATACTGGTGTACCTGTGTATGTAATGTAATTGGTATAATTGGATGTGATATTTTCTCAACAGACACGTAATGGCTGGAAAAACTTATGTTGAGCGCACTTTCAGGTTAAGTGGTGTCAACCGTAACGGACATCGTCATCATGCAAGTATTTTCCGCCTTGCTATTGAGAAGCCCATTGAGAAGTGTAAGTGCAGCTACTTAGTTGAAATTTTTACTTCACATAACTCAAACTTAAAAGCAGGTTTGTTTGACTTGTGGCTCAGTAATAACAGCTGCACGGGTCGATCAATCAGGTTAACCTACACTTGTTAGCTCAGGTTAAGATACTATCCCCCCGGTGGGTTCCTGCATTGTTGAGGCGGAGGGGCTAAGTAGCCGTGGCTTGGAGAACCACGGTGAAGCCAAGAGGAACCCGAGGAGCGGCCGCTCGTCAGGGCTTTGCGGCTAAGCTGACGACGTAGCGGCCGGCGGGTAGGTTGCGGTGCCGCTTGGGCGACATCGGGAGAGGAGTGCCGGTATTGCGGTGCGCCGTTCTCCCTACCTTCCGCGGCCTTGACGGGGCCGCCACCGTTAGATGGCGGACGCGGTGGGGCCGCAGGGGAAGAGGAGTGTCGGTGTGACGTTGCCGCTCTCCCTATCCTCTGCGGCCGTAGCCCCCCCAACGCGGGGGGCATGCAGGGCCCGCCAGCTAGGCGGGCGTGTAGGCCAGCAGGCAACGGTCGCGGGGGCCCCGTTGCCTGTATCGCACAAGCCTCCACCAGTGTGGGACGGGAATGGCCAGGTGTTCCCGGCCATTCCCGTGGCCCCCCAACCTGGGGGGCATGCGAGGCCCGCCATAAAATCTAGGCGGGCATGCGCCGGGAGGGCTGTGGAAGTAAAGGCTATGCCGGTTTCCCATGGCCCTCCCATCACGGCGATGTGGGAACACCGCTGAGTTTTAGTGTCATGTACTGTGTATACTGTCATTCCGACAGGGAGTCTCACATACCCCGTCTCGTCCCCCGCGAGACGGGGATGCATCAAGCATTTCTCAGCGACAAAAAAAAGGTTGAGTTACCATCTTTATGTACCAAGACCGTGCCTCAGAAAGCACGTTAAGCCGTTGGTTGCGGCTGTCAGATGTCTGAAAATCTGACAACCAGTCTTACCAGGGGGTTTCATATTACCAAGTAACTGATTTGTGGGGGTCAGACAGGCAGTCGCTCCATGTAAAATACTGGTATCTAGCTACATCCGGTAAAACTGGAAGCTGACCCCAACATAGTTGGGAATAGGCTGGGCAGTTGATGATAACTCAAACTCAAAACGTTTATTTCAATTAAACGATTTATTTTGAACTATCAGAAAGTTGAAGCTAGTTGCCCGTTCCAAATAGTAGGTTCCTTTTTAGTGACCTCAAAATGTTAGTTGTCTTTTTGTGGAAATTGAACAAAATATCTATCCAAATAAGACTAGCTACATGGAACTACTGGGAATAAACGAATAAATAAACTTCTCATCATAAAAACACGATTAGGTTAGTTTCCTAAAAAAAATCTAATTAGTTCGTCAGTTAGATTATCAAAAATATTGGACCCGTATGTTTTCTTTTGTCAATTATATAAAAAATTATGAAGATATCGCCCGTTAAAGTTCCGCGTGACATCACGCCTTGCTACACTTTTTAGCATAGCGTGACGTCACAACCCCCCACTTCCACATTTTGAGGCGCTTTATCTTTGTCATTTTTTGTTTGACTGACAAAAGAAAAAATACGTGTCCATTATTTTTCGATAACCTAACTGACAGACTAAATATAATAATATTTTTTTTACCCAGGAAACTACCCTATTATGTTCATAGTTCATAATCAGAAAATGAAGACTATCTGTTTCCGTTTTCGATATCAACTAACAACACGAATATTATTTTCTCAAGTCAACATTGAACAACATCCTTATAAGACTTTTCTCCTTCATTTGTAACACAAATTAACTGGTAAACAGAGCTACAACTATCTAGAATGGAATCTATTTACCAAATACGGCGCCTAGTGTTTAATATTCAACAATGCAGGTCAGTGAGCGCTTCCAAATACGTTACATCTGTGGCGCTCGTCCTGACTGCGAAAAACCTGTTCACACTAGCGAGAAATTTACTGCACATTCTTGTCCGGCCGCTGGTACGAGGCTATCTTAACGTTTGTTTGTACTTGTAGTAACCAGTATAACATATGATTAGCCCATAGCATATTTTAGCAATAGCAGCACCCCGCGGTTTTACCCGCATAAGTGTCGATCCCGTGAGAATATCGGGATAAAAAGTATCCCATGTGTTAGTATAAGCTATATTATTTTAAAGTTTTATCAAAATCCGTTCAGTAGTTTTTGCGTGAAAGAGTAACAAACATCCATCCATCCTTATAAACTTTCGCGTTAATAATATTAGAAGGAATAGTAGGATTGAGATAAATAGGTAGGTCCCAACCTCCACGATGCATCAGCTCCACTCAGTCACATGTCAGTCCAACGCGTTGATTCAATAGATCACAATTGAATAATAACCAATTTTCTACAGTTAACGCTCCTTGAGCAATAACAAGCAATTGATGACGACTCTGTTGTTTTATTTCCCAATCCAACTCGGTAGGGATTTATGTATTATTTTCTGGATCATTGTGCATCTAAGATAAAAGCAGAATACGACAAAGGCCAACCTTTATCGTATTAACCCTAGCGTAGAAATGTTTCGTAATATATTTAAAAAAAAACTGCTGCTTCGTAGCAAAGTGCAATTTTTAATAATTAATAACCGACCCAGGTTCAGAATCATGTGCTGAATCCACGGTAACAGGTTGTGCGTCAATGTCCTTCCCATCCTGTATAATACCGTTATCATAGTATAGCTATCACTAGTTTTTCCCTACTCAGCTGTGTTTTGCCGGCTTTATGACTAACCTAATATGATAGGTTATCAGAATTCTGTTCTCACTGTCGCCTTTTCTATTATTCGAGTTAACTTCTATGAATGTGGCAATATGATTGGTTTCGCAATAACCCTTTTGGCTCTACGTCATGCTAATTTATAATGATCACCCCGAGCAACATTATACAATGTATTACTTATTCACTTATTGGTCATTTCCAATTACGATCAAAGACCGATCTGTCACGAAGAATATTTCTGCTTCAATCGTGAATGACCGTAGACGGTGTGTTGGGCTTAAGAAATTTGAAATTTGAACTGCGGAATCTATCGATTTGGATTGATGCAGATATGGAATTTGATTGCAACGCGGTGAATGATTCGTTCGTAATCGATTGTATTAGCCCACTTTGGTACTATAACTACTATGGTTTGCTGTTAAGCTCAGCAGGATGCAACCATTATGATGGAAGTGGCATGACGTGGAACATATTCCGTGAGAAAATCATGTCTATTCAATGTCTGGCATCTCTTCATGTACTAACCAACGGATACAGAACGGATTGGATATAGACCATCGAACCATTGTCTACTTTGTGTGCACCACATTTAACGCTGAATTAAGATGAAGGTAAAAATGGGTATATAACGTGACTCTAATGCGTTAAACAGCCTTCACGCTGCCACCCTTGAAACTATTAGTTGTACCTAAATGTATCCTGTCTACGCATGAATCATATTCGTACTAAGAAGCTACGTCCAGGTGGTGATGGCAACTTTGGACCGGAGTCGATGGAAGCAGATTATCCGTTTAAAGGGGTCCATGATCCTCGGCAATGAGGGATCGATTGGAGAAGAAGAGAATATAACACAAAATATACAACAACGAAAAGGTTTATCCTTCAACCAGTATGCGTTAGTGTGACTTGGGACTCGCACTGTTAATTTTCAACACTCAGCTCTAGGACTTATTTCAAGTAAATGTCCTATTTCAGAGCAGTGAAGAGAGAATTAGCTCGCACTCCTCTCCATATGAGATATTTTGACAGTTATTATATTATCGGTGTGCCAATCTTGACGTGTAGCGGCCGCAGTCGATTATTTAATAGATCCTTCACATTCACTTGTCCACATATAGCGATTTTGATTGATTTAGAGGTTGTCAGTTTCTATTTCATTTGTGCCGTTAAATACTGCAGTACCTTCTAAGTGAGCGTTTGGAATTCTTTATACCATAGATTCTAATGGCCATACTGATATTTAATGATTTTTCATTTACTTCCTTCATCATTGGTCCTCTTTCTTTACGTTGTAACAAAAGATATAGTAAAGTATTATTTTCCTTTCTGAAAATTGTCCCAGATCTTTCTGGCCATTGGCTGTCCAGCCTAATATTGCTACAAAATCTTGCAAGTTAACATGCGGTCATAACAGCAACACAGCATAATTTAAAACAGCAATGTAATCAATTACAACTTGCTTGAACTTAAGATGCTTTGTAAGCATTATGAGTTAACTGTGGGTCCGTGTTACCCGCTTATTACGATGCAATACTTCAGGCATTGCCCGGGCCTGTAGGCGTTGTGGTTACCACGAGATTTTGTGGTACACATAATAATTTACAAAGCAATTAATAATAAATTTGACGCATCTCAGAGTAGTATGCAGAGGGATTTAATTCACGTATTCATAAAGTAAGAATTTAATGTTCTGTGTGTTCGAGTTAATTAAAAGCTTTCAAATGTTTTAATGCAATACAGACTTGTTGACTTTTGAACGGTTTTTGCTATATACATTAACTATATATATTCTCAAGTATTTTTAATACAATCCTACGTATAATAAAAGTCATAGAATCCGATTTGATTGACAAAAAATTACAATGATTTTGGGGATTGGTTAATAACATAAATAAGTTCTTTTTATGATTCAAAACATGAGACAAAAGCACTTAACAATATTTTAAACATTGACGAATTTAACCATTTTCGTTTCCTGTAAAATTTGGATCTCTGGACATACGAGGTTATCATTCTACAGCGACGTTAATTCAATCCTACGAATAATAAAAGTCATAAAATCCGATTTTATTCACGTAAACTTACAATGATTTTGAGTGTAGGTAAGGAATTATTAATTAAATAACCACCGTTTTGCGGATGCCTATGACTGCAGGGAAAAAAGTAAAACCAGTATTTTTTTAACCAGTTAAGTAATTGCACATGCCATTCACACGCACACTATAATTTCCATCTCAAATGAGTTCCTACATAATCATGTAGTTAACTAATCGTTTGTTGACATTACAAAAACGACTCCTACCGAGATTGATTCATTGAAAGCCGCTCCAAGAGACCAATTATAGTAATTAAACTGTACACTCTTAGTTATAAGTTCATTGCGAAATGGTTGAAAAAGTTAAGGTCCTTGGCCTGAGTTAAAGATGGATTACTTTTAAAATATTGTTTTGCAATACTATTGGTATTTTGATTATGAACTTAATCAGACACGCTTTCAATCAGATATGCTGGTAAGATAATTATCGTAAAAATAATGAATAACAAACGTGGTCTGTTTAAAAAAACGTTTTTCTTTCACTTTTCCTTGAAGCTGTAGTCATCATGATCATCAGCCTACAGTCCACCGCTGGACAATAGGATTCTCCAATAATTTAAAATTTTACTTTATCCTTGATGGATTATCTCATCCAACTACTACACGCTACTTTGCGAAGATTGTCGCTCCACCTAGCTGTTGCAGTAACACAGCAATAAACATTCACATCATTGAATCTCAACGGAATGCACAGCTGCTTCCGCTTCGTCACATCTCGCCTTTTAATAATTGTTAGTGCTAGAAGCAGGCCGACAATTCTCACGCTTTCAATCATTTTTAAATCATATTCATTCTATTTCACTATCACTTTTTTTGATTGTCAGTTGTTTTCGTTTATTTGACAGGTCTGAAGATGTGTCGAAAACTGTGTGTGTTGTGCATGACATTTTTGGTTGAACATATACCAAGTGATTTATGCAGTTTCCCTTGAATTAATCTTGTATCACTTCCTACGGTAAAGATATTGAAATCCAACTTGATCTGATCTTAATGTTTACGGAAAATAATATTCATCTTTTTGCAAAAGTCACATGTTAATCTTCCTGCTTATATTTGCGAATTCTACGTATAAAAATATATGATTAACAATTTTAATGTCAAGTTGTATTATGATAATCTTAGTACCTAATCGATTTGTTTTCACAGTCTTGATAAATATCATTTAACATAACATGAAATCAAGCCACTATTCCCTGGAGGGGTAGGCAAAAGTGGTACACCCACATTTCACCAGTAGTGTTTAAATTCCATGCAATAGAAGGCAAGTCTATTGACATTATCAACATCCTGAGCTGCTTCTGAGTAATCCTGATGTAGTGTTATTTTATAGTTATTAAGGCGTACGAAAGCAATATCGTTCTATATTCATATAATATCATCCATATATATCATATCTATACATATTATAAATTAAAGTCACTTTTCGTGTCATCTGTGTGACCATGTTGTTCTTCTAAACTACGCAACGAATTTTGATTCCGCTTCCATCATCATTTAGACTTAGAGAATTTATTCCGGAAGGTTTATGACTATAATATACATTAATGTTAAACTCACATAAAAGGTGGAGACGACATTAAATTCAACTTCATATATGTAATAAACATAAAAAAACGGTAGGACGCCCTCAGGCTAGGTGGAGCGACGATCTTCACAGTATGGCTGGTAGCAGCTGAATGAGAGTTGCTGAAAATCGAGTTGAATGGCGTGCAATAGGAGAGGCCGATGTCCAGCAGTGGACTGCTATCGGGTGATGATGATGATATTATGTATTGACGTTCCTAGTCTGCATACGAAAATTCAATCAAAGATATCCAATAGTTTAGTCTCTATAGCTAGTCAAAGATTGGCAAAACCCATAGGCGGCCCAACACTAGTATTTAGTTTGTTAGAAAAAAAACACTTTTTTAATTTCGATGCTGCGATTTATTTGATAGTTCCAAAATACTCAAAATACTCCTAAGCTCGTATTCCTTTATTCGCATAATATTAGATTCTCAAAATAGCAGATTCTCGAAATATTAGATTCGCTTATTTAAATATTATATTCTCAAAATAGCCGAAATTGTACATTTAACTCGAGAAGTGCATTTTATTTATAATGAAATTTTTGTGATCCCTTCGATAAAAATATCCGGTCAACATAATTTTTCATTTATTGTCGTATTATTGTCTCCACATTGTATAATTAAGAATTCTCGAAGTTTTATCAAGTCGTACAAACCGTGCGAAGCAGGGGGATCGCTAGGAATTTCTCCTGTATCGTGGGTGCGTTTACAAACATTTAAACTCACATACACAGACAGCCAGACCTGGAACAACTACTTGTAGGTCATACAAATATTTGTTCCGTGCGGGAATCGAATCCGCGACACGCAGCGCAGCAGTCCACTGCGCCAACCGTGCCGTCAAACTACTTGATAACTACCGCTCCAATATTACCTACATCGCAAGATTCACAACACATTAGCTTTAACAAAGTGTTGGCTCATCTCCGTATTGTTGACCAGGCTTCGTGCCATCACTGTTACTTCACTGCTTGTAGTGCTTGCAACAGTGTGACTCTTAAGAAACATGTAAATGTACCCTCAAGCAGTGACTTACGTGCGGGGAAACTATTTATTTGTTAAGTGTCTGTAATGTAATTATAGGTGCGCGTTTCTTTCTCGTGTTTATCGCTATATTTTGTTTCTTGTTTCCCACGGCGGTGTAATGATGATTTTTTTTTATTTCATAACATTCATGCTCATTGATTCAAGTAGAATTTTACGCGTCGTAACGTTTAGTATACCCGTAGAATTCGAGAAGCACAGAACCGGTTGAAGTAGCGGTGCTTGGGGGAGGCCTGTGTCCAGCACGGGACGTCTTTCGGCTGAAATGATGATGATGATGCACATTTAGTACTTGGCTTTAAATGTTTGGTAAATTATGATTAGTCTAGTAATTAAATAACATCAAAAGCTCTGGTGTCCAAAAAATTTTACTCGATGTCTTATATAATTATACATTCACCAGGGTCAACTGATCCTCGACTTCGATCTAGTTATGTAGAATAGAAAGAAAGAAAGAAAGAAAACTATTATATTCTGCACAAACAAAACGCACAATTACAACAAAAAAATAATATTAATAAAAAAAAAGACATAAGATACACATACTCAAAAAACTCGTACTCAAGCATAAAAAAATGTTGACACCCTTGTCTATTGCTTGATGTCAAGGCCAGGGACCAATGACAACTCACATTACTTAACATTGACAAGACGATATTGGCAGATGGCCGCAAAACAATAACAATCATAACAATAACAAAAATGCCAATTGCAGAGTGGCGAAATAAGTAAGTCGAGGGGTAAGAATAAGTTGAGGATCAGGGAGATCATTCAAAAGGTTGCAATCCTTTCGAATATCTTACAGGTCTTCATGCAATGCTAAAGCTAAACATAATCAAAATAAGTCCATGTCAAAAGGTAACGTAACCTAAGTACTTAAAGATAGTCACACCCACATTTTAGGTATAGAACATTACTCTACCGCCCTTGTCCATGCCAAATGTCTTTTAGTTTATCAAGATAATTGATTTCGATAAAGTCAATTATCGTTGTAAATCCTTGCCAATATATCCGAGCTGTCTGAATAGGTCATGACAGACAAGCCAGATGGAAAAGAACGCCCCGTGTATATCTTTACACTCGATTTGGCTTTCATTATTTCAATACACCCTCTGGATTTCTCGTGGGTATCAATCTGCCTAGCCTTTTCTCAACTATGTCGGGGTCAGCTTCCAGTCTAACAAGACGCAACTGAATACAAGTATTTCACATGGAGCGACTGCCTCTCTGACCACAACCCAGTTACTGCGTAATACGTAATACCCATTGGTAAGACTGGTTGTCAGACTTTTAAGCTTCTGGTTACCCGTAACGACTGTCAAAAATCTGTGAGTGACAGCCCTGGCTGTCATGGTCATGTCAAATGGTTACAAATTGACCTGTTCTATATTGTAACCATTCGTCCTGACCAATGGTTACAATATAGAACAGGTCAATTTGAATGAACATACAAATCACAAAAACAAAAGATGTGTTTACATTGGGAATCAAAGTTAAGGCTACCACTTACTTTTATTGGAACGGGATCATCTTATATTGTTGGTACCATAAAATCACGTTATTGATAACTAGAAAGCACGGACATAATCAGCCTAATGTCACTCAGAGGAGGCCTGTTTCCCAGCTGTGGAGCTGGGAAACAGGCCTCCTCTCAGTGAAATGCCCAATGCGCGTTCGTAGATGTCACATACGTACGTGTCTTCGATTTTTTAGTACTAGGACATGCCGGTTTCCTCATGATGTTTCCTTCACCGTTTTGAGAACGGTGGTGATGAAATAATGTACACAAAGTAAAACGCTTGTCTGGTTTCGACTTACAACTCGTAAGTAAGTCACGGCAGTATCCACTGGGCCATCCCTGCCCTTTCGCACGAAAATTACTGCTAAAATAATCATATTATTCTACAAGTAGATAGATAAAATCGAGGATTTCATTTATGACGAAAATGGAATGTCAACCCATGTATAAAACAACGAATTTATCTTAAGGCTGCAATTCATTAGTTAAAGAATAATATATTCATTAATAAATTAAATAACAGCTATAAGCTGCACAATCATATTAAATGAACCATTAAAAGTTAAGTTAAATCGCAAAAAGATCGTAAAAGTTCGCGCTGAGTTATAAATAAACCTGCGTGTAACCGGACCGGTTAGGCGCAAGCGCATCACATCGAGAACTGTTCGTCGCTCGGTGGCCAACATTTACCGTATAGGGGGACAGAGGGCCGGGTTTATTTATGTACGGACACTTTCAAGTATACTGAGTTGAGTGGTGAAGTGGGTTTATGAATATTTGTGATAATTTTATGATGTTTTACATTATCGTGTGCAATGTGGTGTTAAAACCAATAATTTGAAAACCACATAAATACGAGCAATTTGTCAGTCTATAAATTGTAAATCATTTAAATAATAATTAATTATTAGTATCTATTTATTTTCCTAACTTAAATGGGACTGGGCAGGACATTTCTGCCGCATGTCACAAATTGTGGGCACAGAACTGGTGCCCTGAGACAGTGAGGCGGGGTCGCGGCAGACCACGTAGGAGATGGCGGGACAAGGGATAGGTTAAATAAATAAATAAACCTGGAAGGAGGACGCGCTGGCTCGCGAAAGATGAAAGGAGTGGAAGAAGGTTTTGCCCAGTAGTGGGACAGCATAGGCTAGTAAAAAATATATTATATATTTTCAATCAACCTTATTTACTTAGTCCACTCTAATCCATATTCACCACACGGTGACTCATGATGTACCAAAGAATGAACCATAGTTTTTTAATTTTTTATAAATAAACGTTGCCCCACACTAGGAATTACTCCTGTATTGTGGGTGCGTCTACAACATTTAAACTCACATACACAAAAAGCCAGACCCGGAACAACTACCTGTAGGCAATACAAATATTTGTTCCGTGCGGGAATCGAACCCGCGACACGCAGCGCAGCAGTCGATCGCTCAGCCACTGCGCCAACCGTGTCGTCGACGAGTTGTAAGGAGTTGTAATTGGGTTCAATTGGATGGCATTATTATCAACCCTTAATATCAATTATTATAATAAAAGCAAAACGTTTTAATTTTAGTGTAGTGTCCTTTAAAAAATTTCAAATTTCGGACAAAAAAAAAATTCAACCTGGTGGTGGCTGAAATATGTTTGTTTTTAACTTCCCATCTCTTCATGAATGTTCGACTTTGAATACCCGCCAAATACAATCTCTCCACAAACCATTGCGAACTCGATTTGAAACCATGTCCATTGTTCTCTCAAAAGCTGGTGACCCTCGACCTAGAGCAGTATTGCCCATCAGTACGCCTTGTATGACGTAGCGTTATGCAAGAGTCGCCACAAGCGAACCTTGGGCTATTTTCTATTGTACCTTTAAAGTTGTCGCGTGATGATCAGAAGATTAAACTGAGATAAACGCTAACGTTAGTTAGTAGAGGATGTGATTTATTGGCGTTGTATAGTCATTTAATTGCTTTGTTTTGATGAGAGTTGTTTATTTAAATAATAGTATTGTTTCTACTGTGTCGGAGATATTTTAATGAGAATTCATTTGCATTATTGATGGATTTGTAGAATGCACTTCCAATGGATTGAGAATCTATAATTAAAATACGATGGTACGAGTAGATCTATGTTACATTTTGTGGCGTACTCAGCAATAGTTTTTAAATGTCTGGCTGGCATCATATTGCAATATTCCGACCCCCAAGATACAAGCCCTGCTTAGTTAGCTAGTAGTAAAAACAGCTGAACGGATTTGGATTAAATTTGTCACACTGATAGTTTATAACCAGGTTTAACACCTAAGTAGAGTACTTTTAGTCCCGGTAGTAAATTCTTGTTTGATATTTTCCGACATCTACGCGGGTGAAGCTGCAGGCAAAAGCATATTGAAAATATTTACCGAAGTATCATTAACTTTTCAATACATCAAATTAACCGTAACACTGCACCTACTCACTCATAAGATTTATTCAAGTGTTTATTATACGTCTGAAGTTACAAATGTACCTAACCTATTTAAAAGTGTGTAATTCTCGCAGAACGAAACCTATCAATCTTTGCTAAACTGTCGATTAAATACAGGTAAAACTAGCATTCACCAAAATACGCAATGTTATCACTATTCACCACATAAAGGACATTCAAAGAACAGCATATACAGGATGAAATTGAATAGGTGCGGCAAATTAAAATATCTAATTCAACGTGATAAAAAGTAAATTTAGAGCATGTCATTATGGAAAGGGATGCACATACTTTAGCGTAGCCAAGTGATTTGGCAATTCACGCGCCCTTTTTTTCATCGGAAAGGTCTAAATTAGGTTAATACCGCTGGTTCAACGCGTTGCCAACTTGCTTCATGTTATGAACTCTACCATTAATGGATTTCTTATCGGCCGCGCGCTAAAATTGATACATTAATTTTCTTGTTTTGTTTTTTTTTTTACTGGAAGGACGATAATTCATGTCTACTTGAAAGCAGTAACTTAGTTTGCACTATCTAAGACAATAATTACACGATTCAACGACAAGAATTTAGATTTGGGAAATGACAATTTGTAATGATAAAATCTAACAGTTACTGCACCTCCTATTTCGATTTGGCGCAATGTTTCAATTTCTATTATTTTCTATCTTAACCTAAAACAGATACCTAAGTACCTACCTACGCACAGGCAAGTCTATGAAACCTCTGACAGTTTTCACATTCCTTCCTTTAATAAGTCAGGACACATAATACCTTTTGTAGTCACGACACTGAGCACACTATTACATAGAAAACTATATTTAATTACTTGACCAAAAATATCAAATTAACATGCACCTCTTACCAATGTCGAGTTGATATCAAAAAACTAAAACCGTTTCGCTTGGCGAAATTATAATCATCGGAATCTGTCAGTGTCACATTTTAAATTCGGCTTGACATGCAAAGAAGATGGCTGAATGTCAGGTGTTGACATTATGATGCAATAATTAATGTTGAGCCGGTAATGCAGGTTGTATCTTACAATGAACACACAACTAGCCCTTAAGATGACGAACCTGTTTTGAATGTGACTGTACCTAAATAACAGACAATGCAAAGCAAAGTTTTCATTTTGAACTGAAAATTATAACATAAAAATTAACCCCCAAAGGCAGAATTGGCGTGTGTTGTATGGGATAGCAGAGCATGTCTTGTGTATATGAACTTAAAATAACGTAACGTAATAGTCTTCATAACTCAATTACAGTACTCGTTATTATGGATTTTTGGGTATAATAGCGGGTAATGAGGGCTGGTTCGAGGTGGCGCGGGAAAAGAATTCCTGGAAGGACTCGAGGGAGGTCTTTGCCTAGCAGTATAGATAAGCTAATTAAAAAAAAAAGGTGTTGGAAGAAGTATTGAAGATTATTTGGGGAAATAGGACATTTGGTAAGAATCCACGTAAACGAAATTGCTGCCTTTGTCGGTCATCTTTATTAATTGATAAACAACCAGAAAATGTAAATAAACACAGATATAAGTGAACAGATATTCGTTGTTAAAAAATATCGTGAAGTATGTATATTTTTAAAAGCCGTAAACAATATAAGTACTTATTATATGAATGTCATGTTACTGTGTCAAGGCTGTGTGATGCATAAAGATGAGTCAATGAGGATGAATCCTGTTTAAATAATACATATTTATACGGAATTATATCGAATATTATACGGGGTTTAATATGAAAATTACTGTTTGCTGCTATCATAATCATTGTGTATTAATTTATGGTCCAACTTTATCTATAAAAGGAAGAATGGTGTTATATGTACTGTAATTACATCATTGATAAGGTTTGGTTACAAAATAGGTACATGCATTTTTTACCCCAAAATTTATTTAAAAGTCTTCTAGGAGTTTGTGGCGGATCTTCCTAAAAACTGTACCTCATATAACAGCGGCAAAGAATAAAAGAGAGGAGAAGAAGATTCCTGAATTTTTTGACTGTCTCAAATCCCTTCAATCATCGAAATTTTTATATGTAAAGCCAATTAAGTGGTTTCAAGTGATGAAGATTTAACCATCACCCTTATAAGAAACAAAGAAAACGAAAGAAAAATGAAAGTCAAATATTTTTCTTTCTCGCGGCTTCAGTACTAACTACTAGTGCATCGAATGATGGACACTGCCAAAATGTAACGACGAAAGTAACAGTTTCAGCGTCGAAAGTAAGCCAGTAGGTTATAATGTTCCAATTCACTCTTACTTTCGTACTGTGACGCGACGCGAAAGTATTGACGCATATACACGTCATTCGCGTCATCGCGAAGTTGAGGAAGGTCACAATCACTTGCACTCTCAACGAAAGTGAATCTAACATTTCGGCTGTTCGACATGACGCGTTTGACGTCAGCAGCACGTCACGTCGTGTGACGTTGTTGTAGCGAGTTTGGTAGCAGTGAATGTGATATTCTGACGTGTGCTGACGGTAGCATGACTGCCTGTTTGCAATTTAGGATTGTTCGGTGGTACGAGTAACATAAGCTAGCTTTTTTTTTAATTTTGTACCGCATTGATGTAATTGTGTCTATTGCAAGTCTATCGTCAGTTTTGCCACCGTTTATAGATTTATTTATTGAACTTTAGGCAACACTAGCTGCGTCTCTCGGTTTCACCTGCATAAGTCTCGATTCCGTGGAAATATCGGGATTAAAATGATCTTATATCCTAATACAGGTTATGGTCTACCCATGTGCTAAATTTCGTCCAAATCCGTGTAGCTGTTTTAGCGTGAAAGCGTAACAAACAAACACACTTCCTGGAAAAAAAAAACAAATATTTTCCCCTTACTATATTGGTAACCAATACAAAGGCTGCCTCAGGCATTCTCTACCAAAACCAAGAGTGGTGTTGAGATAAAATAGCAGGCGCATCGTTTCTGGTCAGGCGGAAGATTGCTCATTAACACCCTCGTTAACAGGATCAGGTACCCTGTTGCATCATCCGTCTCGCCCTCTTCAACTCACCGTCACCTACCTCGATCAAAACATCAAAACACAATCAGCCTATATAATATGTCCACTGCAGGGACACAAGCCTCCTCTCTGTGAGAGGGTGTAGGGCATAATTCACCACGCGGCGCGGTGCGGGTTGGTAGATGTGACATATCTTCGAGTTTTTGGTTCTAGGAGATGCCGGTGTCAGTTTTCAGTTATCTAGTCATTAACAGAATATAAATATAAATACTGGTATTCAGCTGCATCCAGTTAGACTGGAAGCCCACCCCAACATAGTTGGGAAAAGGCTAGGCAGATTTTGAGTCATTAACAGAATATAATTTGCAAGCATACTTTACTTGGTTCCTTAAGAAATGCATGCAGCGTTTCCGTGAAACTGTATCCGTTGTAAGTAGAGTGGAGTGACTAAAGTGTCGAGTTAGTCTAGACTATTATAATAGTTATTTTGTTACCTTCTCTCACAACATTAATCACCATTCGCCCGTAACAACATTTTATAGTTTTCAAAACTGTAAATGTTTTCATAATCTGTGATATGTTCTCACGTACGTTGTTATTATCCAAGAATGGCGCCGATTCCCTTGTTCACAAACTAAACTAAATTTAAGTTCAGTGCATCTTTTTCTTTCTATTTCATTAAGAAAAGGACAAATGATCGCCAATATCCACCTGACTTAGTCGCTATGTACTTCTTTAATAATATAGTTTGACCATGGGAAAAGAGGGAAATTCTCTTCAGGGGCAGGCTCCTGAAGAGAATTCACAAATCAAGTAGGATCGGATAATTAGGAATCATAATTAGAAACACAATATTTTTCCGTCAACTAGGAAAGAAAGAAGAAAATACGTTTATTTAGCACAGAGTAAAAGGCACACAATACAACAAGCAATAAAAGAACACAAGTAAAAAGTGTAAATTCCATTGTGAGAAATTAGCAGAAAAGTGTGCCTCGCGGCTGCGCCAAATAGGCCCTGTTCAGCAAAAATGCCAGACAACTAGTGCCTGACGCTATTACGTGCTTATTTAAACTAACTTAGATATTATCCTAGATTACTCTGGTGGGTAGCTAAGTGGGTAATAATGTAAGATATTTTATGCAGGTCATAGGTATTACCCTGACCTACGATTAGACAGCGGCTATCGACAAGGAAAAGGGGAACCGGATTTTTTACTTCACAAATAGAACAAATAATGGTAAAATTGTCTACATTATCCGAAGAATTTACTTAATTAACACTTTATATGGTGGTAATTGAACAAGAACAGATTCCTGACATGCAAGGGACATTCTAGATAATAATACCAATCAGTGACCATAATTATGACATGGACACATTGGACGCGTCACTCGCTAACCACCTCGGTTCTCGTCGCGCTTCTCACACAACTCTAGCGTTAAGATATGGGATAGCCGCTGATTATCTTGAAAATGTAGGCCAATTAAGCATTTGACCGCATGACTTTAATGAGACGTAATAGTATAAAATAAGCTGAATAGCTCTGCTAGTAATTCAATAATAAGAAGTCTGCTAATAAATTGTGAATTCCGAAACTTAGGTTTGAGGCTGGAGCATGGTTTGATGACAGGCGCGGTACTATAGCCAGCGTGGGGCAGTTACTCAGTAACTAGACGCCTGTCGACCTATTTCTGTAAAAATCTCACAGTGAAAACTTAGGGGAAGTGAGCTTTAAATGAGTTCACCATCATCATCTGCCCAGCCTTTTCCCAAATATGTATGTTGGGGTCGACTTCCAGTCTAACCGAATGCAGCTGAAAACCAGTATTTTACATGGACCGACTGCCTATCTGACCTCCACAACCCAGTTACTGGGTAATACCATACCCCCGAGCTTTAAATAAGTTTCCAAAGGTATTAAGTTATTTTATTGTTTTACAGAACAGGTCGGTTGAACTTATACACGTTCATCACGTTCTTCGTGATGTATATAGATATATCGCCACATGAGAAGCTGGTGGATAAGAACACGATCGCTTCCGAAGCAAGTCACAATTTTTTTATAGATTTATACATGTCACTTTTTTTTTTTTTTGGTAACCGTTTCGGACGATCCCGCTACCCCGGCAGGCTATACATGTCACTTCAGATATTGTTTTTTTTAATTTTAATCGCGGTTCGTTCGTAAATTCAATATTTCCGATCTGCAAATTACTACGTCGACTCGTCTTTCTTCTAAAGCGTAAGTACCTTTTACGTGTTAAAAATAACGTTCACTTAGCAAGCCAGAACCTTGAATTACATTGCACAAACTTAATCCCTTAAATTAACCTTAACGATCGATTTGCTTGACTACTATTCGCTCCGCCTATTAACTTTACAACCAGACCCTTACAAAATCTTACGATTGGACCATTTAAGATATAATAACCAATAGCAAGGCACCAATTAAAAGACTTTACTTCACATTTCGTGGGTAATCATTGTTGCCGCAGCTAATTCAGTGGGTTAAGAAACAAGAAATGTTTATAAAGCCACGCAATTACAGGTCATTTCTAATTGCAAAGTAAAATGTTATAATGGTCTGGCAATCCATTGCAGAGTTCTTGTAATTCTTTACTTAATAGCTGTGTACTGTATTTGTTTGTGATTTTGCATTGGACTTAACAGCATGCCTTGCTTCCCGGAAGGGTTTTTTTTATTTATTTATTTCAGGCGCCGCAGGCCCATAGAGAAATACCTTGACCTAAACATACAAATTTTCACTATAAAATAGTACTTGGTTTGGTAGACGTTTACCTATAAGTACACCCACATTTCACCAGTTATGTTTAAGTCCCATGTGCGTGTGTGTGCGTGTCGTGGGTTCGATTCCCGCTCGGAACATATTTGTATTGCCTACAGGTAGTTGTTCCGGGTCTGGCTGGTTGTGTATGTGAGTTTAAATGTTTGTAAACGCACCCACGATACAGGAGTAATTTCTAGAGCGGGGCAACGCGTAAAAAAAAAAAAAAGAATGTAATAAAGGGCGAGCCTATTGCCATCACCCGGGCATAAATCCGGCCTTCGGGCTGCTACATAGAAATTCTAGATTGAAAACCCCAAAAGCACTTTGACCGACCTGGGAATCGAACCCAAGACCTCACGGTTCAGCAGTAGCGTTTGAGACCACTAGACCAACGAGGTAATCAATTTGCATTGAAGTGTAAGTGCTCATTTACGGAAACGCGGGGCGTCGCACGTCGCATTGTGCGGCGCGGCCCGCACTAAATTCAAACATATGGCGTTGTATGAGTGCGTTTACGGAGAAGCGATTTTAGACGCGTTTTCTTGATGGAGCGTTTTTTGCGGCCGAGCCCGCGGCTGGCACCGCCGCGTCTCACGCGGCGTTTATCGCGGCGGCGCACGCAGCTGCAAACCTCGATGAAGCGATGCCCGCGGCGGAATCTTCTGCCAATCATATTTGGAAATTGCAGAACGCAGACGTAGTCACCGTCACAATAGAGTACGATATGATCAATTTTTTATTGGAAGAAAATTCAACGTTAAAAAGTGAATTAAGTCGGTTTGATTGAGTATCCCGCGTGCGCCGCAGCGTTGGCCGCCGCGTGCTTTGCTACACGCTTGAGGATTCGCCGTGGGCGCAGCGGCGAGCACCGCCACGCTTCCCGCCCCGCGTCTCTATGAACAACGTCTTGTATTGCCATACGTTTGTGTTTACGCGTGCGATGATAAGTGCCGCTCGACGCGCCGCCGCTCCGTAAACAGAAAATCGTACGACGCGCCGCGAGACGCCACGCCGCACGCGACGCGCGACGCCACGCGTCACCGTAAATGAGGTCTTATGTATTATGGATTGGTTAAATGAAAAACAAAAGGCAGTGCATCCAACACTTGTATACACATTGACTTTGATGAAATTGTGTCATGAATATTTACTTTGTAAAGTATTATTCTTACTTTAATTATTGTTTAATGTGAGGACTATGTGGGTTGTTCTAGAAATATCGCAATCGGCAGATATCGTTTGTTTATAAACGATCGGGTATAAGATACCCAACCTTATTCTTAACGGATTAAAAGAGTTTTGACCCTTGAGTTTGTTTCGCCATTTCTTCTCAAAGTCCGCTAAGAAAGCCCCCCACACAACCCGGAAATGTCGACTCCGTCTATAACTTACTATTATTTTGTCATCATCATATCATCCAACCAAACATTAAACAAATGACAAACGGGCGTCTACGGAGGGCTGCATGCATTTTCGTAATTATAATATCATTAATCAGCATTACGTATCTTTGAACTAGCAACTGACTGGGGTTTAACTTCATCATGCCCTAAGTATTTGATGTTTTCCTGATCTAAATGCATAAATATTTTCAGCCAGCCTCTGTGTTGCAAAGACGTAATCTTAAAGCGTAGGTGGGTACTAGATCATTCCTTTCTATGGCAAGTAGTGTTCCTGGTTGTTGTCATATTATCTAATCTTCATCATAACACATTTAGTTATTCCGCATTACTATGTAATTGGAGTAGTTTGACTTGTCTCGTACACCCTGGTTTCTGAAAACATGATCAAATCTGCGATCGGTAAGTCTGCTGTCATTTATTATCTTGGTAGTATTTCTGATAGGTTTTCTAAAATAACAAGAACACATAATTCAATTGACATGTGTGAAGCTTTCAAAGCGTCACAGAGAGAGAGCTTTCAGAGAGTCAGTCCACAATACAGCGTGTATCAGTAATGGGTGTCATATTGGAGGGTATGGTACATACAAACCATCAAACTAAGTACTCTCCATAAGACCAACGTCGTAACCACGAAAAAAAATCAACCGTCCCATACATTTGGCTCGAGTAGATACTGGAGTTTTGTATGAGACATTTCTTCAATTTCACGATCTGTACCACTACCCTAAATATAACCATGCATTTCTGATACACGCTCTATATTTGATAGTTTAGCTCACAAACTGTAGGTGTTCAAATGTAAATACTTGGTTACTCTAAAACGCGTTTTCAAAATCTGTAAAGTAATTATTTAACATCATACAATACGGAATAATAAAACCAAGAACTACTTTTAAATTACAAAACTTACAAATAAAGAATCGAAATGAAAGGATTCCAAGAAAGGTAAGATTAATACAGCCAATTACTTACGAAGGATGTTATGTATCAACAATGTCAATTACCATTCTCACAAATATACTCAGGAAGATAAAATTTTATGTTAAATATCAACGACATATTATATTGTCGATTACCGTTTTTGTACTGATGTTAAATGTTAACCTTAAGACAATAAACGAGTAACAAACATATGTTATATGTGACATGTCGACGTTACAAGGTTGATGGACACTGGTAATGGTGTCTATATTTACCTCAGTATACACATGCGTAACTTCACGATTGTATTTCGCGACGGGATAGGCAGAAGTGTACCTATAGTACACCTATATATCGCCAGTTATGTTTATGCCACCGATAAAGGATAAAAGCATATCTATCAATGATTTTTTTTTAATGATATAAACTAGTGCTTGACTGCGATCCCTCCTGACGGAAAGCAGTGATGAAATGATGAATGATGATGTGATTATGATGAAAAAACTAAATTACTTGTCTGTTAATACAGTCGTTGTTAATGTTTCTTAGATAAAACTAAGGGGCTGAAAATACTGATGCCTTTTGGCAATACCGCAGTATCGATGTTTCTGCTGTCATATTATACCTGGTTATAATCATCGCATCCGCAGCGCAGCTTCCAGCTTAATCCAAATGTGAAGCATTCACGAGTAACGTCAATTTACATTTTATAAACCACTAGATTCTTCTACTTGCTACAAGCTTTCTGCCCGCAACTGCGACCGCGTAAAATGTATTATTCCGCCCGCCCGTGCCTACTTTGTTTTCACTTAGTTCTTTTTCACTTTTTTTTACCTTTTGATCGGCTCCTAGTGGTCGTAGCATGATGTTACATAGTCTTCCTCAAAAATTGCACTATCAAAAGCAAAAATATTTTTTGTAATCTGACTGGTAGTTCCAGAGAATAACACGTTCAAACAAACAAACAAACTCTTCAGCTTTTAGTATACAAATAGATTGCATGTCTATCTGTAAGTAATTAAGTTGTGTTTCCACTGCTGAGACTTCCTCCCTGTGAGGGCTGCGAGAGGGCATTTACGCTGTCTATCTGTATCTCATCAGTCCACTAAATCTCTCCACGATTCAAGTCCAATAATCCCAACGATTCAAAGATTTCTCTTCGCTGACGGATGAATCAGTTAGACAAAACTTATGGAGTACTTATATTCACGATCTGTTTCGAAATGGTAAGACATATTAGCCCTAGGAGAGTCTAACAGTCTCTCTGGAAACGATAATAACCGTAAGCCACGACAACTTATTATAGTTGTTTAGTGAAAATCATAGGTATTATAGTCAGTTCAGAGATAGGGCTCGGCTTGGTGCGAATCTCAAAGGTTAGGAGGTTCAAACTTGTTTCAAGTAGGTAATGGCTTTTATATTGTGTTTATTTTATGTTTTGCTATTTACTTGGTAGTTATATTAATGGAAGAATGTAAGTAGTACTTTGTAGACTTTTCTTGTGAGCTTAAAACTGGTAATTTGTGTTACTTTGGCTGACTCGAAGTAAATTGCTTTTGTAGCTTGAGTAATATTTTGACAAAATATTTAACGACGCAGGATAGCCTTTACGAGAAGTGTACCTTGAATATCTTCAGGATTGTGCTGAAATACAGCAGTTTGTCATGGACGTGGTAAGACAGAGGCTCTCCTGGTATAATCTCTGTCATCAGAAGACTACCGCCACAGTAACGAGGCGGCACCACATGCTGCGCTGACATATTTTTATGTGTTTTTGCTTAGAAAAAACGTTATTTTTTTAACCATTTCAAACTTCAAGCCGACAATTGCATGAAATATCTACATACTACCGTGGCGTGGCTTGTAACGTGTCTAGTGTTTTTATGTGTATGTATAATCGATTCCCAGGCCGGACAAAGTGTTTTTTGGTATTTCCATTAGGAATTCGCAGTAGCAGCACGGAGGCTGGCTTTTCAACCTTTACATGGACGCACTGATCGTTGCGCTCAGCAGTGCCCGTGTCGGCTGTCATGTTGATGATGTTTGCGTCAATAACCTTAGTTATCCTGACGACATGGTGCTGCTGAGCGCATCGGTCTGTGGCTTGAGGAAGTTATTGCAAATCGGTGAGGAGTACGCGAGTGGGCACGACTTTAAATATAATGTGACCAAAAGCCAGTGCATGGTCTTTGAGACGAGTAGTGCTAAATGCCCGCAAAGTATACCACCAGTTTTTCTCAATGGTGTTTTCCTAGACTGGGTGAAACAATTTAAATACATAGGGCATTTGGTCACAGCTGACCCCAGGGATCATGCTGACATCGAACCGGAGCGTAGGGCCTTGTCAAAAAGAGCGAATTTGTTCGCACGCAGGTTTGCACGCTGTTCTGATCAAGTTAAGATCACACTTTTTAAAGAATACTGCATTTGTGTAGCCTGTGGGTTAGCTATACACAGGCGAGTTGTTACAGTGTCCTCCGCGTCCAGTACAACAACGCGTTCAGGGCGGTATTGGGGCTGCCCCACTTCTGCAGTGCCTCGGGCATGTTTGCGGAAGCGAGCACCGACTGTTTTCACACCACAATGCGCCAGCGATGCGCGTCCTAGAGATGATTGCTGGACGATTGGACTACCCTTATATTAGGAAGTGTTGCGGTAGGCATATAGGGCATCTTATTAATTTCTGATTAATTTTAAATTTTTATTTTTATTTGACAATGACTTGCTTATTTTTATTTGACACTAGCTGACCCGGCAAACGTTGTTTTGCCATATAAATTATTTATTACTACTCCTACCCTACTCCTACCCTACTCCTACCCTACTCCTACACTACTCCTACACTACTCCTACCCTACTCCTACCCTACTCCTACCCTACTTCTACCCTACTCCTAACCTAATCCTACCCTACTCCTACCCTACTCCTAACCTACTCCTACACTACTCCTACCCTACTCCTACCCTACTCCTACCCTACTTCTACCCTACTCCTAACTTACTCCTACCCTACTCCTACTCTACTCCTACCCTACTCCTAACCTACTCCCACACTACTTCTACCCTACTCCTAACTTACTCCTACACTACTCCTACCCTACTCCTAACCTACTCCTATACTACTACTACCCTACTCCTATAAGTAAAACGCTGATTGATTGATAGAACCTAGCGGACCCGGCAGACGTCATCCCACCCGAAAAAGCAGCGCCACCTACCGGGTCCAATTATGTATACAAACCTTGTCCTGACAATAAGGAACACAAAAAAAAAATTATCCATTTTGGTGCAGTCGATCGGAAGTTATGGGCGTACATACAATTCGAAGATCCATTTTTATTTATATAGATTGTATTTATGATTTGATCACATTGTATTTATTTTTTATATTGTGATTTGTATTTATCTCGTGTTTTGTAACTTGTGATTGTAATATGGGAGAACCTGAAATAAATGGATTTTATTTTTATTTATTTATTTGTGCTTGGTTGATGGCAATAGACTCGACCCTGATGACATGGGACTTAAACATAACTGGTGAAATATGCCTGGGATAACCCAGGCATACTTCACCAGTTATGTAAAGTAAATTGATATTACTGAAATAATCCAGTAATACCAATTTACAAACCCCATTAATGGGGATTTGTGAACTTTTCTTCCACAAATTCGTATTGACGTCTCGTTGAGCTCATAATGGGGATTTGTGGAAGAAAACGTTCACATATCCCCATTTTAAGCTCTAAGAGTCGTCAATCGGGATTTGTGGAAAAGACCCTCTGCCTTACCCTTCAGGGAAAACAGGTGTGATGATATGTTTATGTTCCCTAGTATAAAGTTGCGCGCTCTATTGTTTCTTTCGCCATGTTGTACAAAAATACATAAAATAATGATCTATACTGTTGGAAGTAACGATAATTTCATAAATAAAACGCGGATGATCGACAGATCGTGATGTTCTGTCTGAAACACTAAGTAGGTATTGCTAACAATGCAGAAAATCTAGTATTGTTGTTGATAGATTTACTGTACGACGAACTCTTGACTTTAACGTGAACTTCCTCGTCAAGCGCTTGAGCGGACCAAATGATTTTGATTGATTTAGAAAACATTTTTAAACGATTTGATATTCCTAATAAAATCTTTAACACAGCTAAACTAGGTACCTAATGTTACTGATAATGTACACATCAATTAGGTAACGTGAAATAAAATTAAACAAACTTATAACTATCATCAAATTAAATAAAGAACTTGCATTGCAGTAGCTACAAGTAATTTGAGCAATTAAAGACATATAGAGCAGTGGTGGTCCAGTGGTAATGGCCGCGGCTTACGACTTGTAGGTCGTAGGTTCGAACCCAGACAGGCGCTTTACTTTGTATAAATTAATTCATCACCACTGCTCTCAAAATGACTAAGGAAAACATCGTGAGGAAACCGGCATTACCTAGAACCAAAAAATTCGAAGACATGTGACATCTACCAACCCGCACTGGGCCTGCGTGATAGATTACGGCCCACTCCCTCTCACAGAGAGGAGGCCTGTGTCCCAGCAGTGGGAACATTATAGGCTGATTATGCTAAATACATGTAGGCAGCGCGTAAGTCGCAGTACCATATACATAATCTGTGTAAGTGCCTGATCTTGCGCATGATACATGAAAATATCTCAAGTAGTCAGCATAATTATGACGTCACACTCCATAAACAGTATAGTCTCCATCTTCATTCCTTACCTTTCAACTCATTCCTAATTATAATTAATATCTTCATAACTCTTCGCATTGACATTTTTACGAGTGTAATAAATCACTGACCGCCTTAAGGCACAGCCACATGTATTGTAATGAATGCAACCTTTTATTAGTTAACCGCTTAATAAATACGGTTATGTATGCTTTAATGCGCTTTTCGCTTACGGGATACGTGCGATTTATGTGATATTGTCACTGGCCATTGCATAAAGATTTTATATGAATGATGCATTTAGGTGCTTGATTATGTAAAACCACAAATAAACATAACAACTATATTCCCCAAAAGTTTTTTTTTTTTTAAAAAAACGTTGCCCCACTCTAGGATTTTCTCCTGTGTCGTGGGTGCGTTTACAAATTTTAAACTCACATACACAAACAGCCAGACCCGGAACAACTAATTGTAGGCCATACAAATATTTGTTCCGTGCAGGAATCAAACCCGCGACACGCAGCGCAGCAGTCAATCGCTTAACCACTGCGCCAAGCGTACCGTCAAACAACCGTACGTCTAAACGATTAAATTTTTCAATTTCAGGAGAGAAAGAGAATCTATACAGGAAGGCAGGGACATCGACGCTCTGACTGTAACCATTAATTCTGCAAGTGATTCTAGACAGCCTGGGTAGAAAATTTGCGTCAGTTATTAAAAAAAAAAAACAGCTGTTACATAGAAAGTGCACCCAAACTACATTTTTTTACCAACGTTGTCAACATTTATTCACACAATCAAACCACACCCATTTGGTTTTGTAACCTACTTTTTTTTAATATAATTTGGGTTTTTTAATTTTTTTTTTGTGTTTAGTTTAGTTCAGTTTTATGATCTGTGCGAGTCGCAATAAATACTTTTTCTTTTCTTTTCTTTTTTTCATATTACACATCTACTAACATTCATCTCGTTTACGTAACCTAGATATTATATAATAAAACTATAAAATGTCGTATGATACCTTACTACTTTCTGTCAGCGCGCTTAGTACATAATTTATAAAAATAAAAATGTAAAGGGGTGGGATCCTGGTGTCCTGAAACACAGGTTACGAGGCTAGCTTAGGCACCAGTCTCTCACAATATACATATACTTACCCGAACTATGTGTCATTGTTGAATCTGACCAATGAAAAATAACTTAAGTGCTTATATTGTGGTGAGAAAATAAAGTTGATTGTTGATTTTTGGAACCGCAATTTTTTTTTAATAACTGTCGTAAATTTAGAGCGCAGGGATTTTCAGAATCATGATTATAGCGAATCTATAGTTACAGGATGCGCGTCGATATGCCTGCCACCACCTGCACCTCACAGTCTTCAAACAAATAAGCGCAAATCTTGACTTTAGCTAATTATTGACACAATGTTTTTGTTTCATAACCGTAAATCGGTAACTGAAAGTGAAATGAACTAACTTTTAGCTGTCATTTTAAATGCAGCGTATCCAAAAAAAGCTCTCTGACTGATGCACAGATAACTTAATTTCCAAAGACTTAAATTAATAAAACTTCGAGTAGGTAACAACTTATCTAACTAAGAGCTATATCGCTTATCCATATTGTAGATCATCAAAACCAGGAAGCGTCATTTGTGCAACAATCGTCACGAATCACGATGTTCACGAAATTGAAGTTCTTCATGTGTCACGGAGTCACGAAAGATGGATGGCTCATCTATTAACGGCGCCGCATTGTCGTCGAAAGTTTTGGTGGTTTTGGCATAAGGCAGTGTTATATTTGGTGGATTATCTAAATTCTATTCAAATTTATATTTCAAATTGATATTATTTCAAGTAAAACAAATATCAACTTTATTTTAATGGAAATTGTGTTGATTTCAGAGTGACTAGCGGTATTGAAAAAGTTATTAAAATGTTTGAAATTATAGTGTAAACTGAACTTTATTGTGTAGGAATTAAAGTTATTTTTCCATAAGCTCATATTTGTTTACCTTTTTTGCAAATAAATCGCGAATGCAGATTAGGTAACTTTTACTTCAGTGTGAGTTAAGTATGTTGGGGTAATTTCGGCGAATCTGCTTCAGTGAGAGTTAAGTATTTTCGGGTAATTTCGGCACTGGGTTAAGACCGCATGAATGATATTCTTGTCTAATTTGACAATATTTTTAAAGCTGACAACATTGTACCCTCGGGGCAGAATAAAATGGCACAAGTTTTTGTTCGTGTGGTCTTACTTACCCCAAACCCACTCTACAACATACCGTACTTATCCCCTCGTCTGTAAGGTAAGCTTATTAAGTTCGGTAACAATAAAAAAAAAGTAATTGGATCTCATTAGTGACAGTTGAGCTCATATGAGGTGTTGGTATCAAATGTGCGTCATTATTTGTCACGCAATTGTTTTAACTGCTTAGTGGTCCGCACCGCGGTTGAGTTTATTAAGACAACGATCTTGATTGTGTCAGCATTCATAGACGAGTCGTCACATTCCCAAGACAATAAATATTGTGCCATACCAATCAGTTTCTTGATAAACAAATAATAAACATCTCTAGAATAGTGCATTACGATACATGTGACTTAAGTAGTAGCGAGGGTACTAAAGGCCGTGCATTAATAGACTACTTAAGTCACACGTATCGTATACTATTCTATAGAATAGAATAGAATAGTATACGATACGATATTTAGTGAGCAAAACCCGCTCTTTAGTCATACTTTTCTGTGTAAAAATGGAATACTTAAGTCACAGAAAAGCGTGACTTAAGTGCCTAAACCTGCACTTGAGTCACGCTTTTCTCACACAATGCTATAAAATGTTTTAAAAATTCTTCTGGAAATGTATACACCGTTAAATTTTGATTGTTTTAGAGGATGGACCAATCGTGAAATCGTGAAAAAAAATCAGTTGATCCATAGATGTTCACATAACTCGATATAATGTATGGATCATATGATTTTTTTCACGATTTCAGGGTTGGTCCGTAAAAGGTGTTCATAATGATGAGTACAATGACCCCTTTTAAGGATTAAAACGAGCAAAATTTAACGGTGTATACCTAGAAAATTATTGTATAAACTGCTGTTGACTCATCCATCATTTTAATTGTTTGCATTCCTTACAAAATTATTTTATCCCAAGATAGGTGTCGCAGCAGTACCTAATGACAGACTTCAGTAATCCTTGAGATGATTTGACAATCTTGATAACCTAGCATTTGGAAAATATTTCATAATTAATATTTCATCATTTCATTGTAACTGTGCAGGTATTTAAAGTTCTGTCTGGAGATAACTATCTGCCTTGATTGACAGTGAACGAGCTGTTCTTTAGTTCAGATAAAAGATAGACTTAGGTAATAACTTCATTCTAATTGCTCATATTTTTTCCTTTCCCTCACCAAATTGTAAAGCTCAATGCGACGTCGTTAGTAACACTAAGTAGGTGACTCAGCATTGTGAAAAACCATAGAATAGTTATCAAATGGAGTTTAAATGCCTATTTATCTACCTTTAATCGGATGTAACGAAAACTCACCTAGCGAATTAAGCATTACAAATAAACTGTGTAATCAACTGTGTTTGAACAATTCCTAGCGACAGATCATTCAGCAAATTCTTGACTGACGTGTGATTAGCAATAAATGTCTTGCAGATTTGTCGAAGATCATCCATTTCTTACTTACTTCGTGTCATAAAACCACAAGAAGCGATTATGTATTATGTTTAAAGACTGCAATTATGCGTCAATTCTCAGTCAATTATTATTTGCAAGTTACCACACACTTGCGTGGGATGACGTGAGATAAACTAACTGATTGGAAGTTCCTGGGTGACGTATCATACGGCTGATTCTGCGTATGATAACTATCGTAGCAATAAATTACGCAGTATTTCCGAAGATCATCATTCCGTTTATTTCTTATTCCGTGTCATAAAACCACAGGAAGCGATTATGTGTTATTTTTAAAGACTGCGGTTGTGCGTAAGTGGTTACAGGTCGCTTGTCAATTATTATTTGCTAGTTACCACATACTTGCGTGGGATGATATGCAAGTGACACAGTGATGTTTATCTGACATTCACATGTCTTCGTGGAAGGTCTTCATTACTTCAGTAGCTATCTCGCCCACTTGAGATGGTTCTAAGTATTACCTATACTATATACAGCGTGTATCAGAAATGTGTGGTCATATTTAAGGATATGGTAGAGACCATCAAACTGAACAACTTTCTCCATGGCACCTACATCGTAATAGTAAAAAAAATATCAGCTGTCTCATACGGGTCGAGTAGGTATTGGAGTTTTGTATGGGATTGTTGGTTATTTTTTCGCAATTAGGATGTTGGTCCCATGAAGAAAGTTCAGTTTAATGGTCTGTACCCTCAAATATGACCACACGTTTCTAATACAAGCTGTATGTAAACTCTGTTTGTGGTTAAGTAGGTGAATAAAATTTGGGTTATACTGTAAAAATAAGAGCTCAGTCAATATTTTGTTTTGCCCTAAATGTCACATAATGTAAAGAGCGCATTCTTCAAAGATGTTACCTACATGTGGCCATGCAATACTACGCGAATTCTATACGTGCTTACCCATCTTTTTACAGTGTGTTGTTTTGCATCTTTTCTTTTCTTTATGCACTATTGTTTCGTCAGCATACTGCACTTTAACATTGAGTAAGTCTCTAACCTGATTCCGTGTAGAGCAAAATTACCTAATCACTTAATAAAAGACACATAAATGTTTATATATTTCTTTATTTTACATATTTACAAGCATAATTACAGCTAAATGATACATATTCAAAAACAATACAGTAACTTAAATCGTTAAAAGGAAATAACAAAACGAAACAAAAGCTACTTTCATTTTACATAAAATAGGTTTAAATGTATAACAATAATGTACTATGAAAGATTTTATCAAACGTCATTAGTTGGAAATTGTTGAGATTGAATTTGAACTTACTTAATGGATTTAAGAAAGTTCGAGAAATGCTGAACAATTAAGTGTCTTAATAGCAAAAGACCGCAATAGAGATTCACGACAATGAACAAAGAACTACCGTCACACTCTCTGAGTTAATGATCACGCCGGTATTTTTTAAAACTAATTTTGTATTTATTTTCAACGCTCTTTTAGTCGCTAGATGACAAAAGTACTCCACCAACGACCAAATAAAATGTGTCAGCGCGGAACAATACAAATTACGTAATGGCAATATAATTCTTAGATGTATATCATTTAACTTATTTACAAATATGACCTTGGCAGCAAACAATAAAATTTAACTTTAATTTACAGGAACTGAATACTTGCCTTTTTCTCGATGACTTATAGCGGTGACGTAGCCATGTATGAAGGGCAAAACGATGTTTAGAATTTTAATGTGTTCCTTTAAAATAGTTTTGTTGTAGCTGTTTTAGGAACTGACAGAATATTTTGTACAAAAACGAAGTAATTAATGGAGAACAAGTACAATGTTAGATAATCAAAGTAAGGTCACCATATTAAACGTATACACCAGTTTCTTCCTTGTGTATTTTTCCATGATAAGCATCTCGTGCTAAAAACATAGGATTTATTTTAAATATTTTGATGTAGGTATGATCAATATCAGGACAAAATAAAATAAGGGCCACTGTGGCATAACTTTTCCGTTTAACCCGGCGTTTATACTTAATAGGCCGTTGACTGATGAAGAAATGCTGTCAAATTAAGTTTAATTGTATTATTTAAAAAGTTTTTTTTTCAATATCAAGTATAATCTGTTTTAAACTTTGTGGTTTTCATTATTTTAATTCAGGTGCTACTGTTTTATGATTATTCTTAGCTTGGAACATCGTTTAGAGAAAGAAAACGAAAAGAAAACAGTTGTTATGTTCGAAAGGAAACTTTATAAGATCCAAATTTGGCCAATCAGAATGTGTAAAAATAATTTCAAGATTGTCACTGTCTCGAAAAGACAACGAACAGTAAGAATTTTCTCTACAACCACATGAAGGATATTTCTATTACAGATTAATTTCACATCGGGAGAGAAGGATCACCGCTAGTACATTATGATCACACTTCAGCAAGCTATATCGAATGTAAGAAACAAACTGTTTACAATATAAAACAAAAAAATCAATTGCTGCAGACTACATGTTGCTAGAGTTTAACAAAGCAGACGTTATCATGAAGCCTACTTAAGTTTTGGGTACATCCCTCTTTACAGGTCCAGGCGTGCATGGAGAATAGTATTCCTTAATGTTAAATGATTTAATATACAAATTGATGATCGACGCAAAAGAGTATGCTTGTAAGATCAAGATTGTATTTTGGACCTTTCTATCAAAGGAAATGGAAGATTCCGAGGACTAAACCGTTTGGTGTGGAGTAGCAGCACGTACTCAAAACTTTTGTGGGTTGCGTGATAAAATCTGGCCTGTTAAAGGCAAACAGCATGAGTTCTGCTTATAATTAAGTAGTGTTGAGTGCGTGATACGTGCGACCGATCTTCAAGTAATATGTTGCTCACAGTTTCATTGCTTGTCATGTTTGCCGCAAATAAATGCATTTTCTTTCTTTCTTTCTTTCTTTCTTTCTTTCTTTTTTTCTTTCTTTCTTTCTTTCTTTCTTTCTTTCTTTCTTACACGCATCATAGGTTGCTGTAAATGTGTTTACAATAGAGGAGTGCGGTGTGCAAACGCTCCCTGCGCGTCATCAACCTCTTAAAGCTATCCTTTTAAATGGTTGTAGATGAAAATATACTCACTGTTTCTCATTTTCAAAATACAAGCTCATTTTTGAAAACATTTTACACATCATATTCTCGTGACCCAATTTTAATTTTAGTAAGTGTCCTTTAGAAACGGTACGACTGTTCTCTCAGAGTTTTCTTATTCAATTAGTGTTGTTCGCTTGACAAATGCATTTAACGGTCTAGTTTCATTATTAAAATATTGAAAAAAAAAAAGTCACAAACTGATTTGAAGGTAGAAAAACTAATTAATTTCACATTGAAAAATGTCCTGCAGCATTGATGAATTTTCATTTAAGTGACGTCAATTTGAATCTATAATTAAATACAGGCATAAATCTTTTACCAAAGAAATACCACAATGGTCCTTGTTTTATTTTGATTAACATAAATCTTCATATAAACAGTGTAAAAAAATACCGCGCTACCAGGCAGTGTCATAATTTAACATTAATAAATATAAAAAAAACTCAAGACTCTTTCCGAACTGTTATAAAAGCCGTACCATACTACAGCCACCAACGATTTCCGTATTGTATAAACATAGATACATCTGGCACTTTTGTCTTAATCTAGTACTAACAATAATCATCACAGTTACTCCGGCGTTCGTTTGGCAACATGGTTGACATGTTGCAAAGAACTTAGTAACGTTAGTGATGCCGCGGGGGGACGTAGACTGGCCATTGGTATACTGCTCTTGCTGTGCCCTGGAAATAAAGATAACTTCAGCTAGGCCCATCATAGTTGTAATCTGTATAACCTGGTTGAATCATGGACGGATGAAATAATCTTATTGATCGGTACATGACGGAAAAAAACACAGAGGAACAAAAACTTGACAGAACAAATTATTATTTTTTACTCTGTAACAATTCGTATGGTCTCAGTTCTTCTGCCTATAGTTTTTTGTACGATGACTTCGCAGAAACGGGGCAGTCAAGATCAAGGCAATAGACTACTTATGTCGACAATAAGCCTAAGGCAATGGACTTTGTAAGCATGTCAGTTAAATTCAAACGTTATGTTATTATGGTAGGTAACTTTAATCTGTACAGCCAAGGACATCTATACTAACTCCTATATGGTGTCAAATGAGGTTCTACTCACTTCCAAAGTATTCCTAATGTTCCGTCTCGTCGCATCCTTCTCATATTTCCACTGGAAGTCACTAGCTGACTCCGCTCCAGCCACCACAGTCTCCTGACCATCTATTTGATTGAGTTTAGCATCGTCTTGTCTCGCCGGCTTCTGCGTTGTTGGGTAAGCGGGGAAGAAGTACCGGAGCCCGATGCCAGGTAAGCTCTGACTGCCGAGAATGGCCGGTAGACTGTTCGGGTTGGCTTGGCCAGGCTGGCTTGGAAGAATGGGTTTGACGGGAATGTAAGAGTTGACGAATCGTTGGGCGTTGTTGAGTGGTACTGGTGGTGGCTGGGAGTTGTAGATCACGTTGGTGTATCTCGGCTGGGGCACGAAGAAGGGAGGTCGCCTGGGGAAAGAAATTGGTGGTTAGTATCCGGGTGTTCCAAATTCACTTATAAACTAAGGTAACTTATTATACACGCGTCTGGTTATCGGAAGGGTATGAGTGCCGGTATACGCGTCTGGTTATCGGAAGGGTATGAGTGCCGGTGTAAATTACGTACACATGAGAAATTTACAGCAATACATCTTCGATCTCTCTGGAATTGCAGATGCCCATAGCCGGTGACCAGACATGACCAGATGAGATAATGGGTATAGGCTTGTTTGACACTCAATATGATTAACAGAATAAAAAAAAAATGTTATAAAATTTACCATTGAGCATTAGGATCGGGCGTATCATTGGAGCGTTCCTCCCAAACAGGCGCGGGGGTGCGGTAGGGTTGCGGAGGGGGAACCGGCTCTGGCGTCGGGGGTACAATGGGACCCCCTTTCGTGCCGTACTTTACCATGATTGCGTGTGCGCTTGACGCGTACAGCACCAGGCATGTCAGCACCTGTGGAGAGAAGGAAGATTTAGAGTCTGATAGCGAACACTTATTTTTTTATAGGTCTTATAGTATCGCACATTTAGATCGATTTAGTATTTTTCATTCTAAACAGAAAATTAACCATAAGTAAGAGTTGTAACAACCAGAAAGATTTTGGTTTCGTTGATAAATTGTGGACAAGAAATACTTTAGGATATTAATCACTAATCAGACTAATCCATTAGCAAAATTTTCATTTCGGCTCCTCTCCTCTCTCTAAGTAAAATTATAATATCTGAAGACATTGATGATTTTATTGATCATACATATACATCAATATAATATTGAAATCTCACGGGATTAAATAAACCGATGCTGATTTATGCAAATGTAACATTTCAAGCTGTTTGCATAGTTGTCGTGTATGGTCAAACTAGCAGCCTGTAGCCATAGAGTAGGCTCACGTCAATAGTCTCTCCGCGTTATGCGTAGGCGCCTTTGAATGTGCGAAAACGTCTTAGCTAACTTATTGGAATCATTTATTTAAATGGTTCGCATCTACATTTATTTAAGTGTCACATACTTAACAGCTGAGCTGTAGTGGCCCAGTGCTAACGGCCGCGAGATGTAGGTCCTAGGTTCGAACCCAGGCAGGCGCTTTTACTTTGTGTAAATTATTTCATTACCACTGAATGAATAACCCAGAATGAGTGATGTCCTTTAATGCAAAGCATGAGCTTCACTTATTGGCCCATTAGAATACTTACTCAGAAATTATTGTTACATTTGGAGGCAAGACACACATATTAAATGTGGACTATGGTTTAATTAGACCAATAGTCAGTATGCGTACGACCTCCCAACTACTTCAAATTATAAGGAAGGCCCTCCTAACGTCCCTCACAGTTTCATTATCATAATAAAAATAACACATTATACATTACAACACATGATGAACTAAGATTTTTTGAATATAGTTATTATTAGAGATATATGAATATATTAGATTGTTGAATAAGATACTTATGTTATTTGAGGATTTCCTGTTACTTTATTAACTTTGTCTTAATTCTGTAAAGTGATATTTGTTACGGTCGCGACTCATATTTTAATTAACATACAACCTGACACTGACCAGCAAGTTGCAAAAAACCTAAGAAAATTTTAATTTCGCGGGCTACCTTAGCGCGTCCCCCTTAATGTCGAAAGACAAAGTTACTTATTTAATTATTATTTATTTTCCCATTTATGTACACAAACACATAATATATAAACGGAACAGAAAAATAGGTACAGAGGTGATGCTTATTTCATAAGAAATCTCTTCCAGCATACCTAATAAAGTAACAAGAAATCTTTAAATAACATAACTATCTTATTCATCACATCTTCGTTCATCAAGATGTAATGTATTGTATAATGTGTTATTTTAATTTGAATTATGCGCTTTCGCCCTAAGCAATATTTGGTCTTCTCAAATACACAGCAGAGAAACTTATAAAGATTTACTTCTCTCCATCCATCTCCGGTTCTATCTTCAAGACAGTTGGTCAATAAAAGTCACTGTAAGTAACAGAAAAGATGATTTAAATAAAAGTACGAAAACTTGGAGAAATTCTATTAAATCTCAGAAGGGTTTAACTGATGATCTGGCTTAGCTTGAAGCGATAGGCCTATAATCTCTCGCTCAGTGACTTCAAGACTATTTTTGAACCAATGTTTACAGCCGCAAAACTTAAATACAGTGCATTTAAACGTCCAGTTCCAAGCAAAATCTCGTTAAACCCAAAGACATGATATTCTCGAATGAAACCCAAGATGGGCTAAGTGGCAAGCTTGTATTCAATAACATTACTTGGCATAATTATGGCTATACTACAGTATTTAATGACATGTTTTCTTGCCAATGACATTGAATAATGTTGCTTGGCAGTCAAAGGCACAAACCAGTTCTAGCATCAATTACCGTAGTTATGGATTCAAAATGATCGATATTTCTGGTTAAATTACAGCACTACAAAGTAGCGACACCTTGGTGGCGACATCTTAATAATGACATGCGAATGGAGGAAAATTATTATCAACTATTGCATAATGCAATCTCGGTAATGTCCTAATGTTGATTGTAAAAGAGGCTCATCCAAATACGATAAAGGCTTTTAGTTTAATAGTTTTAGCGACGGACGATTCTCATTAATTTTAATGTCTGTATCTCTACATTCTTCATTTCAAAGGATTGAGGCCTACTCAATTCTTTCGCTTTTTATGGAAAGAAATATAACTATTTAGAGGTATGAGGAACAGGGTGTAAAGTTCACTCATACTCTAAAGAAAAGGAAGGTTCCTCCGACCAGACGGGTGTTATGTCTGGCGGACAATTGCCCAACGATTGATGTTGGGAAATTGTATCTGTGCTAATTGCGCGGTAAACTCTGCTTGCGAGATGCAGGATTTGCGTGACGTCAGAATGACGCGTTGTTCGCATGTGGCGTTGTAGATACCGCTACATATTGAATATAAAAAAAAACATAAATACCAACAAATAAATAAAATTGAAGTGTCTTTTTCTAATGTCCAAATAACAGTTTTTTTTTTTTTACTAAATGCATAATTATGTAAATATATACGGTACTTATAACGAGCACAAACATTTCTTACATTTTTCTGTCTGTTTGTTTCAGCTAATCTCCACTGGCAGATAGCTGACGTCATAAGGAGTAACTTAGGCTACTTTTATTTTAGAAAAGAATTAGGGTTCCGCGAATTATTAAAAAGTATAATATGTGTAATTAATTACTTGTGTATATGTAATTACCCATGAAATCGAATTTGTTTTCCGACATGCACACGAACGAAGTCGTGGGGAGAGCTAGTTTCTAAATAAATCTTACGACGCATTGCAGATAAGAAGACATTCGATTAGATCACGATCAAACCCCATTCTCATACAAACGTACCCAGCTTTCGCCAAGCGACTACAGTTTAATTAAGACAACTTCATTAAATCAGCGTCAAACATCTTCATCTCACAGCCTTGACGCACTTACTTCAATGCTTATCGTTCCCACGCGAACATCTTTTACCACAACATTACATAGTTGCAAATAAAAGCTAGTTTTTTCCCTAAACTTTATCTATTAAATGCTCAGCAAATTGCACATTTTAGTACCGGTCGCCATTGTCTATGTAAAGTTAGCACATCAACTGTTGCAACCTCCTTGAATTTCCAAACTTACGATTATAAAGTGCGAATGCCCGTTATCAGAGCATCTGGACGGATTTATTAAAGTCGAGCATCAAATGGATTTAACCAGATTAATGTTTGTTAACGAGCAAATTGGTTCGCAGCATTCAGGGGCAAACGATATTTATTTAGATTAGATGATATCAAAATGTGTAGCCGTTTTATGTACCTGTAACCTCGCCGGGAATCTCATGTTTGTTTGTTTGTTTGTGTGTTGACTACCTTGACATTCGTCTCTGCTCCCTGTAACAACATTAAAATAAATTAGTACAATGTGTCAGTGACTCATACAAAAAAGTTGATGATATAATTACATGCAACTCCATATTACAATTGAGAACAGCGAGCGCCTGCAATATAATAATAAGTGTCCAAATAATTATACCGCATCAACTTGACAAGAAATTAAAGCCACCAACAGCCCGTACTTACAAAAAAAATTGTTATGAAAACATTAATTTACATAGTACGCAGATTAAGTCGGTGAATTGCAGTAATTATTATGAGAAATATTTTGAGTTTCGAAAGATGTTACTGAAGTTACATGGAGGAACTTTACTAGGAATTTCTTGGCATTCAAGAAGCGTGTCCAATGTTAAATAAAAGTTAGTTAATGTTGGTACAAAATGTTAATGAATAAATAATGGGGACATTTTGATAGAGGATGTAACATCAATGCTAGCCGAAGCAGATACCACGGCATATTAGAAAGAAATAATTAATATCACAAATAGTAATGAAAGAAAATAAAAAGTATATATTGGGACTTGCACAGGAAGATCACAAACTAAACTAAACACAATCCTTAAAAAGAAGAAAAATATAAGAAACAAAAAAGAAAAAAGAAAGAAAAGGGGAAAGAGAAATGAGGAAATAACAGTATGTACGATCATATAAAATTTGCCGATCAACCAAATTTTATTGCAAAGTGTGACCATCGGATTATCAAACAAAATGACGTGAGCAAACGCTATTCACAAAGGTACTTTAGAAGACAGGTTTCAATAAGCCTAAGTATGTACTTTATTATATTGTAAGCTGTTTTGAAACATTAAAACGAAGAAAGGTGAACAAGTTGGTGTATCTCGCACATATCACAATGCTACCAGTAAATGGAGCTTGGCATTTGTTATAGCTACCTGGTAACAGGCCATGAGGTAATACTTACAATAGAAGTAGCGATGACACGGTTAACGAGGTTGTATCTGATTAGGTTAATAGTAAAAACCACTATGAGGTCTTGGAATGTGCGTACAATGATATGGACGTGGACGCTGGTGATGCGAAAGAAACTAGATTTAACTGATGATAATGAAAAAAATAAAGAATCATCTGAGGATGCAATGAAGCGGAGTAAGTAGATGAGCTTATGAATGCTTAGGGACATGAACATATTGCTAACCATTATTACGAAGAAGTTAACAACTATGATCAATTGTAGGATAATAAAGGGTAACCGAGCGATACAATACAATAAACTGATACGATCTAGATCAAAATCTGAACACTGTTTTGCCACTGATCTGATAGATAGACTATTGTTACTAAATTTGATAATGCTTCTGATGGATTGCAATAAATATGTTCTTGATGGCAACATTAGTTTTACATAACCTGAAGACTTAATAGATTATTTCGTAGCAAAACGGCCGAAAATTTCAAATTTAAACCTAAATAGATAAGACTAAATTACAAACTCATGTTAATACAGTTACCAATGCGGTAACATGGCGGAAAATTTATTAGCATTTGTGTACCTTGCACCAAAATGTTAAGATATTGAGTGCCAGTGTCCGTATTTCGGCACACGGCTCGACACAAATGCGTGCCCAGAATACACATGGATGTTTTGAATTTTTAATACACGCGTTCAGTGATTGCCCCAATACTGCTTCTGCTTTTAGCAACCGCGGGCGTATTTTATAAAGGCCTACATTTAGCATTGAATAAAAATATGTTTTATTTATTACGACTATTTAAATTGAACTTAAAAAGGAGAATCGGGGATCATAAATTTTATCATCTTGAAAGGTTAAGCGTTTCATGTCAGTGACTGAAATATAAAAGTCAATTTACATGAGTACAAAAAATCATTCTTTCTTGTAATTTCTTTTAATGTATTTAATCAAAGTAATTGTATGTAATATGTTTTTATATTAATGTTTAACGTTCAAAAATGGTATACGTACACGGTTCTTTACTTATGTAAGGTCAGAGTTAATGATGTTGGTATAGCACAATTTCACATCGTTCATTTGCATTTTTTATTGTTTGATCATTATTATGAACTAGCTTCTGCCCGCGGCTTGGCCAACGTGGATGTTAGTAATTGTCCCATGGGAACGTGCTACCGGGAAAAAAACATACAGACAATTTACTTTCGAAATTATAATATTATACCAGCTGACTTTTTATCGTCTGGACAAAAACTGAACGGAGTAGAAACCTATGGCACAGAAATTTATTTTTTCTCTACGCTAGAGGTGCCTTTAAGTTGAATTTTTATATTATTTGTCGATTAATTAGTTTTTTTTTATTTTTGTGAAAAAAAAGAGATTTCTATCCCATACATTTCTACTCTGTTCACCTTTTATATACCCTGTTTCTGTCAGACGGTAAAAAGACAGCCGTTATATTATTAGTATGGTAAACTAGACTCAAAGTCTAGTTTACTGTTTGTAGAAAAAAGATGGGTACAACATATCACTATGTTTATTCTTTCATGTAGAATGGAGTGAACCCTGATTCGTTGTCAATATTTCGCATAAAGCAATAAATTAAAGAAAAACACACAATAAATACTACCTTCCACACAATAAATTAAGTTGAATTTGCATCATATTATTCCGCACCAATTGTTAATATTTGCTCAAGAGCAGTAGCAATTACAATATAACGTAAGTAGTTCATTTGATATTAGTACTTATAGGCGTATATATGACTTGTAGGCGAGTCACGACTTTGATTATGATAATTCAATAAGTTACAGACCTTGTATTATTTCGATATTCTAAAGATAATAGGCAGTTAAATCGCATCATTCATCATAAACCGTGTTGAAAAAATCTTAATAAAATTATAAAATTTTATTCTTCTTCGTAACACTCTTGTCAGAGCGGTCGTGGTCCTCATATAGTTTCTTTTCTAGGGGCTGATGTGCTTTCTGGCTACGTACCCCGATTTCTTGTATTTTTAGTGCATTCATGAAAGGGATCGTCCATTTGGTCAGTCCATCTCATGGGTGTTATAGTGCCCTCCATTCTACTCTACGACACGACGCTCTATAGAGTCACCCTCACGCCTCGAGACGTGTCTGAAGTATTTGAGGATGCGCGTTTGGACCAGAACAGATAGACACTTTTTATTTCGAGTTCTTGTTACATTATAATCACGTTCTAATTTATGCACCAAACATTTCAACAATAAATCTCTGAAGCATTTTCAGAAATCTTAAATAGATAAATATCGTGTTGAAAAAAAACAGCGGATATGAGTTATGGATTACGATAACATTCATCTTGATTATAAATTACTAGCGGACCCGCCCCTGCTTCACACGGTTTTTACGACTAGACAAAACATTGAGAATTCTTTACTATAATATGTAAGTTTAATATTAATGTTTATTCTGAAGTGTCATGCTTGACCGATGCGGTGAACGCCTGGAAAGCGGCTTGGCCTTTAGATACAGATCGGCCCGTAAACCCATCTTTCCAGAGACAGTGGGATGAACCGCTCTGCAGGTTGGTACGGAATAATCTTATCAATACGTCCACCAATAATGCTGAGCGTTCCCGCCTGCTGGCTGTGGGTGAGTGGGAGTCAGGGCTCTGGCTTCAAGCACTCCCATCACCCAACATAGGCACTATGCTGGGTGACACCACCTTCCGGCTCGCTACCTGTCTGCGTTTGGGCGCTCCTTGTCTCTCCGCATCGCTGTCAGTGCGGTGAAGCTGTCAACTGCCTCGGACACCATGGCCTATCCTGCAGTAGGAGCGCAGGTCGGATAGCACGGCACGCCAGCATTAATGAAATCATCCGTCGTGTTCTTGTCACCGCCGGGGTGCCAGCTGTTTTAGAACCCAACGGCCTGGCACGCGACGGTGGGAAGAGACCAGACGGAATGACCATAATGCCCTGGAAGCTAGGCAGACCTTTAGTGTGGGATGCATCATGTGTCGACAACCTTGCGCCAATCCCATCTTCCTAGCACGATGGGCTGTGCTGGAGCTGCTGCTGGTGCAGAAAACCTCAAACGGCGAAAATATTCCAACCTGGAGTTATATGTTCGAGCCGTTTGGGGTTGAAACACTAGAGCCACGGGGTCCGAGAGCCCACTTGGTTTTTCGAGATATCGCCAAGCAGTTAGTCGACTCTTCACGTGACCAGAGGGCTGGCCGGTTTGTTGGCCAAAAAATTAGCATTGCCATACAACGTGGCAATGCTGCCAGCCTTTTGGGAACTGTTCCTATTGACAGCGATGCGGGCGAATTTTTTGATGCCCTATGATTATTTTGCTTATTTTTTCACATGTACATATCATTATTTTAAATGTTAGCTTATATAATATTATTTTAATATAATTACACATAAACATTCCGGAATACATTATCTAAATGATTGTCAAAACCGTATTAAAATGCGATCCGTACTTTAGAAGAACAGCGCGGTCACACAAACAGAGACTAAAAGCGACTTTAATTTATAATACTATTAATATATTGTGCAATATAAACTATGATTTGAATTATTTGAGTTATTACTTTCACAAGTCGTAAATTATTTTAGTAAGTTGTAGATAATACTTACAATGTAGTTGTATGTATATATATTATGATGCAATCTTTAGAATTGATGGATTTTCAAGAGTTCTGTATCGTCCCTTTGTGATTTTGGCGGATCACATACTATACGCCATGCGACGGGAAACGGAGCCAATTTCCGCCGCGCGTTTTTATTGCATTTATAAGGTAATAAATTACGTGCGGGGGCGCGTTCTGCGCCCCGTCGTATAGAGCGTTGTAGTGTGTGATCCGCCTTTTTTCAATAGGACATTTAGAATTCAATAATACACTTGATCCGCCATAGATAGGTACAATTATAAAAATATAATTGGTACACAATAACACCAAACACCTACACATGAGAAATACAATTATTTCATGATGCAACCTTCGATCAACTTATGCGTAAAGATAGGCAATAAATTACAGTTTGTTTATATTTAATTACTCACGATATGGAAATTATAATGGTCACGCTCTTATTCCCTTGGGGGCTAAGTAGCTGAATCGATTGTAACCATCAGTGAGAACTGCCATAGTCCTACATTATCACGATTGATCATCATGATTTTTAGCAACTTATGACTGATTTGTCTCGTGGGCATGTAATGCGGAGGAGTGGGGAAGAAGTCGTAAGGAAAGTTTTGAGTGTGAATGTGCTATAAGAGTAAGGGAACCAAAGATAGGATTGCAGAACCGTGTGAAAGATGATGTGGCTAGAAAGGGGAAGACTAGGTACTAATAGTATGGAAGAAAAAGACATGTTGGTCCAACCCTAAATAAATTGAGACAATGGCAGGAAAATGAGCATGCAATTGATAAAGCTACTGTATTTCAGTCGGGTCAATGGACACTGATTAAAATAAACTCCATCAATCAATATTATTGATCCGTAAATAGGTACTGTAGAGAATATACTTATTTGGCGCTTATATGCAGCCTCCGCGAGTCCATTAAAGTTATGGTAAGTTATGGCAACAAGTACAAGACGAACATTAATTTAGTTTAAGATGAGAATATAAAACATTAGTCAAATTTGGCTATCAAGCCAAGTAACAAGATAAAAAAATATAAGAACACGTAAAATGATTTTTAGAAATAATTATTGAATATATATAACAAAACGTGGTTTAACTGATTCCTCCCGGTACTCTGAGAGCTCGTAAAGTTCTCACAATGCCTAGCCATATTCCGGCGTTTGTAAAATGATGCGCAGTACCATGCGATTTCTAAATGGGCTATGGGCTATGTAAAAGTCTGTCCGCCATATTGCTAACCCCATAATCATCGTATACAACAATAACCTTGTTCCCACAGCAGAAAACAACGCCTTCTGTGGGATGACAGGCAGCAGTTACAACAAGTTTTTCTCAAATTCCCACAGCACAGCAGAATGCGTGCGTCAATTTGTTAAACCAACCAGTATGCCCATTCTGAGCGAATATTAAACATTTATATTCGCGACGCCTAATCTTTAGAATGTGGCGACTTGAAATAAGTATCATTATCGATTGGATCACAGTTTACGCGTAACTTGCCAAGTCGACGTAAAACGTCGACCGGGCGGTGAGATGTAATAAATTAAATTAAGTTTATTCGTCAATACTATGCTTAGTTACCAAATAGAGGTGTCTATTTCCCTAAACGTGTATAGGAATTTGTCATAAATTGGCTGGTATACACATTACACATATGTGGTTGTAAGCGGCGTCTTTTCCACTATAAATCAGGAAAACCCGATGCCTTGTACGTACATTGTTGTGAAACGGTTTTAGCTGCCAATTCGTGTAATTTACAATTGGTTGTATTAATTCGATATTCGACGCGTGCCATTTACATTGCGGTGAGGAGAAACTGTCTGTGGTTATAGAGGAATTTTCTAAAATACCTCGTAACCGCAAGAGTGGTTTGTAGTAGATATTGTTTTGCGTATTGTGGAAGTAAGGATTTACCGGTAATTGTAAATTCATTTTGCAGGATGAGCTTTTACATAATATCCGCATAATATAATTTAACACTCCTGCTATTAATATTGAATCGATGTACCAAACGACCAGTGGTCTATGTTAACACTGGATCGCAGAGACTGGAAGTCATGGGCACAGGTCTTTGCCCAGCAGTGGGATGATACAGGCTAACAGTAACAGTAATGTATTCAGTTTAATTAATATTTTTATGAATTACAGAATCATTAAAATCATTATTCTAAAAATATTTTATTCATAGCAACCATTAAATCAATGATCTATCTTACAGCTTTATTTTGTAAAGAAAATGTACAAAGATCCATAATTTGCGAGCCACGTTACAATGGCAAATAAATTCTTTTAAACACAATGAAAACTAGCTAGGTACACAATTACAAAACCATGTCAATGAGGTACAGTGACATTAATTAAATCAATTAATTGATTTAATCCATCAATATGCATAGTCGTTCAATTGTTTTCTCTGCAACATTCCTTTAGGAATTGCACGCACATACATAATCATATTTAATTGTAGTAGGGAATTGCAGATTTTTATCGTGACACTGAATAATTTACGCTATGTGCATAAACGTAGAATTGAAATTGCACTGTGTGCGAAATATATACAGTTACGCATTATTTAAAGCCAGTTGCACAATATCTTGGCGATATTGACCATTATTATTAGTTCAACTCGATCATAATTTGTCATTTATTGTCGATGCCTATGAGTGTCAATGTGATTTCTGACATACCGAAATAAATTGAGTCTTTTATAAGGAATATAAGTGCATTAACAGCCTACGCAGTTTGCCTAACAACAAGGTTGTCTTACCAAATAAATGATCAGTAGGTATCCTTTAGTTATGTTTTAAAGTTTTTATAAATCACAACCTAGAAAAGGTAGCAATCTTCAGAAAAAACACTGCAAGAAATGACAAACAAATAAAACATTTTCAGTAAAAGTTTACTACTTTCATTCGGTCGTTTCAGTAAAAGTTTACTACTGAAATGACCAAGATAACTTAAATATCAAATAACGTTTATTTTAAATTAGGTCTCCAAATATATTATGGTGCAGTATTATGGCAACCGGCGTGCGAATATGACCAGCCGATCTATTCTGTAAAAATCTCACCGAGAAAATTTAGGTGAAGTGGTCTTAAAGTGAGCTGGCATTCCACCGGATGGTAGGGATTGTCATTATAGACAGCTCATGTCACTTAACTTATCACGGTGAGATTTTTACAGAATACATCGGTAGGTGTATAAACATCAACGAAGCAAAAGAAGTATGTAAGGGTCCTAGCAGGTGGCGTTCTCTAGTGTCTGCCTACCCCCATGAGAAGAAAGCTTAAGTCTCTGTGTGTATGTTCGAGTATGTATTACTGTTACTGTTAGCCTATATCATCCCACTGCTGGGCAAAGGCCTCTCCCAATGACTTCAAGCTCTTTCGATCCAGGGCTAAAATAGAGCACTGGTCGTTTTTTTATGTATTATCATTTACAAAATATCTACACCGAGCTTTGGTGCGTACACAATGCATTAGTATCAAACTGCCATCTACTTTGAGTATACACTACGCTTAACCGCGAGGAAGCATTACAATAATAATTGGCCTGTTTCCTTGGCTGTGCCTTGACAGTGCGTCAAATAACAAAGAGCCAACATTAGTCAGGACAGGTAATGTAAATGTCCCACCCACTCGTGCGCATAATGTTACTCAATGGCTCGAAATACGAATAGAAGTGCAACTGTCGTTGCTAACTAGTTTTGCACCGTATCGAATTAATGTGATAGGAGTAACTGTGTTGTCAATCATTGAGTAGGATGTTTGTTAAGATTTTGTAATGGAGAAATATGGAGTTATGAAGATGATGATGGAGTAAGGAAAGTACACGTGATAGAGCACGTGTGAGATGAGGTTTGTTGGCAAAGTCGTTGCAAACAAAGAAAGATGTTAAAATAAAACTGAACTATCTCCTGTACAGACTGAATCATTTATTGTTGGTACAAAATACATTTAATTCTGGCAATTCTTTCTTTCTACGTAATATAACATAATATCGCGCCTGTAATCTCCGAAGCATAAGTCAGAGGTGTACCTACTTATTTATTTCAAAAGGCAGTTTTGAACGTCAACATACCTAGGTACTATATACCTATGTTGACGTTTGAAATAGCCGTTTGAAATAAATGCTTTGTCTTTGACTTACACCAATCCAGACTGAGAAATTCCTAATGGAAAAAACCCGACCTGGGGACCTCATGCTAAGGAAGTAGCACGTTCATTAGATGACTTGCAATGTGCTGTTTATAATTAATGTTTCACATTTCTACTTCTAACATGAGTATGAACTCATGTTACGTGTAATTGGACAAAATCCACGCTCGCAATTATACAAATTGTGATTGTGATTGAATGTTAAACGTCAAGTAATCAATGTTAAACGTCAAATAAACAAATTCATAATTATCTGGTAATATCAATATCATATTGTAATATAATTATTTATGGTAGGTATTTCAAGTAGTGATGGTCCAGTGGTCTCTCATGCACGAGGGTCTTGTGGGTTCAAATCTAGCCAAATACCAATGTGATTTTTTTTTTTCAATTCATAATGTAATTTCTAATTTTATCTTGGACATTACTGACATCGGTGAAGGAAAACATCGCGAGGAAAGATGGACTTTACAATTAATACAGGGTGGCAGGGACATCGACGCGCAAACTGTAACCATGAATTCAGCACATGAGTTTAGACCCATAGCGACGAAATTTTTCGTCGGTTATCAAAAAAAAATCTTCTGTTTCATAGAAAAGTACAATAACTACGCGGTCAAAATGTATGGAACAGCAATATTTTTTTTAATAACCGACGATAAATTTTGACGCTATGGGGTCTAATCTCATGTGTTGAATCCGTTGTTACAGTTTGCGCGTCGATGTCCCTGCCACCCTGTATAAGTCTGAAATAGCCAACCCGTTTCGAGCAAGCATGGTGATCAATGCTCATGCCTTCTCCATATGAGAAAAAGCTTTGGCCCTGTGGGTAAATAATAAGCTGGTATTATTATTATATTCTATACTTACAGGGGCTTGTGGCTAAGGAATAACAGCCGCACGGGTCGATCGATCAGGTTAAGCTACGCTTGCCGTGGTTGGTCCGTGGATGGGTGACCATTTTAACATAAAAGACACCTCCGTGCCTCGGAAAAAGCGTCAAACCGTTGGTCCCGGCTGTCATTCGTGGATCTTTGACAGTTGTTACGGGTCGTCAGTAGTCCGAAAGTCTGACAACCAGTCTTACCAAGGGGTACTTATCGTATTACCCAGTAACCGGGAGGTTAGATAGACAGTCACTCCATGTAAAATACTGGTATTGAGCTGCATCCGGTTAGACTGGAAGCCGACCCCAACATAGTTGGGAAAAGGCTAGGCAGGTGATGACTTATAGGGGTTTATTTATAAACAATGATTAAAGTTAAGTGACATTGCAACGTCAAAAATGTATGGTTAAACAGTCGCTAATTAGTCCTTAACTTTAAGCAACGTGTATGAATAAAGGGGTTAATGTTAAAACATAGTAAATTATTTATATGATTGGATTGCTTGCAGTAAATGTAAGTAATAATTTTCTCGCATATATTATTTACCTACTCTTTCTCAATATTGTTACCAACTAGAAGGTGTTAACTTCAATAAATAACTCTCAAACGTATTCCACGTTACAATATTTAACAGCTTATGTCGGAAACTCGTTAGCGTTATTAATGGGCAATTCGATTGTAAACAATAAATCCCTAACCATCAACTTTGTATATGCTTTTGCAAGAAACTGGTGGTGTTTAATTGAATGGCAATTAATTGCACACTTGTGGCTAAGTAATAACAGCCGCACGTGTCGATCGATCAGATGAAGCTACTCTTGCCGCGGTTGGTCCGTGGATGGGTGACCATCTTCACATACCAAGACCCCTCCGTCCCTCGGAAAGCACGTGAAGCCGTTGGTCCCGGCTGTCATTCGTGGATCTTTGACAGTCGTTACGGGTCGTCTGAAGCCCGAAAGTCTGAGAACCAGTCTTACCAAGGGAGGTCAGACAGGCAGTCGCTCCATGTAAAATACTGGTATTCAGCTGCATCTGGTTAGATTGGAAGCTGACCCCAACATAGTTGGGAAAAGCCTAGGCAGAAGATGATGGCAATTAATTGCACACATACCTTTATTTTAATTAATATTTTATTATAATGGTCAAATTAGTTAAACATCTATCTAATAATATTTAAGTATCGTCGTTAAATTAAAAGCCTGTTAATATAAAACGCAGAATATGGGCCTACTCATAAACTGTAAATAAGTAATTTATTGATTAATATAAAATCTACAATATAAACCAACGGCTATCGTTTGCCTACATATTCCAAGAGCGCGCTGCAGCGTCTCAGGGTTGCCCATCTTTCATAAATCTAATTGAATAGACTTAAATATTTTTTATTCAAATTATAGGTAGGTACTAAGACCTATTAAAAAACATAAGAGCTATGTATAATAATTATTATACCCACATATTTCTCTGACAAAGTCCTAACATTAGAACCCGCCATACAGCTGCCTAGGCGATTAATCAAATATTGAATTAAACTCGATGTATGCGACATGTCCGAGAGTAGTAACATGGTAAGCAATATCTACGTAACGTAACGTAACGGACAGGTTGGACAAGGAAGGGTAAGGGAAGGGTAATATGACACACGCCCTTTCTCTGTTGGTGTTACATATTTTGTTCTAGCGTGACAGCGTTTTGTCATTTGATATTAATAAAAAGTGCGTAATGATTGCATGTGTGGCTTTGTTTTTTTTAAGGCTATGCGTACATTGAAAGACAAGACTGTTAATTACATGAAAATCAGAATATAAAGTACGCACTCTCGCAAAAAAACAGTCCCATAGACAGTTAAAGTTGTCAGAAGGGAATGTAAAGTCAGCAATGCAAAAATATTTTTTTACTGTCGACATTTTTATCAAGTCATATTCATAGTTTTCGGGAGTGCTGATGCCGATTATTATTTATTTATTTATTTGGGAAACCAACAATTGTACATGAGGTAATACAAACAGTATGATTACATCATGTGGTTAATGAACAATTGACGACGTTTCCACAGATTACTAATTATATCATTATTACAGTGCGCAGTAATTACAAACAAGACAGAAGTACAATTCATATAAAAAAAAAAAAAAAAACTACAGGTTAGATAATTAACATTAAAATTTTAGAGTACAAAGACAAAGGGAAAAGAATTGTAAAATTATGAGGAAACGACCTGAATTAGTTCCTTCCTAAATTTGTTGGACGACAAATGAAATATTTAAAAGACAAAATTAAAATCCAAGATGGTAGCCAATAAAGTTCCCGTAAAGTTGCTGGTTGTTAATATAAAAAAAAGGTTAAATACAATCTTATGCACCAACTTTCAAGTGATTGATTTGTGAACTCTTTGTTATAATTGGATAGAATACAACAAAGGACTTTAAAAATAAGAACTTGTCAATCAAGGTAACATTTGACATCTTGACGTTTGAAGTGATTTAAATGTTGACCATAAAAAGAACTATGCTTGCACCGCAGAATTGGTAATAACTGTTATGAGGCAATCACGGCCACAATAATAGCTTCTATACTAATTACGGTTTAATTGGATAGTTCGCAAATCAGACCCTCATTAGGTTGCTTCGTCTTTACAATAGTGTATGCACGGGTGTCGTCCTTGATTTTGTTGATATTCATCATTGCCAATAACTAATCAGTGGCAAAAGTTCAAGGTGGGCTCTTAAAACTGTGTTAATGGGCGAAATCGGTAAAGGTAAAAAAGGTAATCCTGGCCTGAAAGCCTCGCAATTATTTATACTTTATAGAGTCACTGAATTTATTGACTTTGTGTTTTATTACCTAACACGTGCTAGAAGTCTTAGTTTACGCAAAAGAACCTTTATAATATTAAAAACAAGCAAATCATAGAGCGTGCATCCACGCAAGGCACAGTAACATGATGACTGCAAAACTGCGCGTGAGCACAGAATGCATAATATAGTACACACGGCAACACATCCAGTTTTCGCTGACCTCGCATTGTAGGTTTTTCGTACAATCAGCAGTTAGCTTATTCTGGTTAAGTATAGCTTAATGTGAAGCCGTGTGTACATGTATTATTATACATTATAGTAGCGTGAAATTCTCGTAATTTTAAGAACGTTCACAGTCTGATCTCAGTATCAATCGGTCAAAAATACGTCAAATTTACCTACATTTTTGAAGTTTTTGACATTGATGGTCGCTGAGATGAGATTGATACTAGAGTTTGAACGTTTTTAATTACAGGAATTGGACTTCAGTATTCGGGGCATCCTGTGTTATGCATATGATACGCGCGAAGGTTACTAGCTGAAGTACCATTGATATATTTACTTACAAAACCAACCCACTACGTAAAAACAAAAATTGCATCTAAATGTTAACGACCTCCCACTGACTGCTGCGCTTGCGCGAGATTAGTTTAAACACAACACAGATGAGTGTGTGCATTTATGTGTTCGAAACGCACTAATTAATGTAAATAGTCCGTCAATTTGTCAGATGATGTCACGGATCAGGACAAGGTTAGCTCTTCAGGTTTATTCTATAGGTTTGTTTCACTTGTGACTGTTTGGTACAGTCCGATTCAAACTTTATGGTGGTTCTGAAGTGCACTACTCGCTGCGCAATACCTCACCCCTCACCCCCGCTGACACGTGAATTTGTTATTGCGCAGTGTCTCGCCACATGTTTCGCGCCGCCATAAAGTTTGAATCGGGCTGTACACGTCAGCGACTGTTCGTAACAGTACTTCCAGCTATTCATATTTGCGGTTCAGATGACACTTTCATTATGCTTGTCTTATTCATACATAAGGATCATTTTTAACTGACAACAATATGTGCGTGCGTGCTTTATAAGTACTGTATGCGTGACTGATGAGATACTTGACGCGAACGGCCTAGGTCACGCACGACAGTTGAAATGTAGTACTGTAATGTACCCCCTTTTCTGTCATTCACGTTTTAATTACAGACAGCGTTTCTAATGACAGTAATTACTGTGTGAAAACATTTAGGCAATATTTTAATCATGCCACTGGCTAAATGTTTCAGCGTTTTATTGCAGTGTTAATTAATTCCTTGCGAGAGAAACAAGGAGGCTGTCATTAAATCTATTTATAAAAGAAGTGACTTGTCTCTTGAAATGTCGCAAGAGCCATAGTTTGTTGAAAGGCCTATGTAACTCTAAAATGATTGCTCTTTTTTTTCTTTCTTTTAACCGATGTTGTCCTACTGCTGGGCAAAGATTATTTTCTACTCTTATTTATGCTGTGCCTTTTCTATCCATTCAGTTAGGTACGAGCCCAAAAGTCTAGAGGCAGTCTGAAGACGGGCGTCGCCAGGGCGTGATCCACCAATGAAAACTCAAACAGATGATTTGACGAATTAAACAGATGGATAACTCAAACTCTCAAATAAAACTAAAGTACTAAGAACCAATTAGATCTTGACAGTAATTAAATTAGTTCTAAACACATTACAATCGCTCTTGACATCAGTCCATAACGAAGCACATTTTTCAAATAGTCTTCCATCTTGGTATTTCTTCGTGAACGTAATTTGCTGCATAAATAAGGTAGTAGGTACTAGATCTATCGAAGAATAAACAGTTATTTAAATGAGTACGTCATCGTCGCAAGCGCTCGGCATTCGATGAATCGACGTTACACCATATGTTTATGCAAAATGTGAAATCTAAGCACCCTTTTGAAGTCGCTAAATGAAGATTTCTTTTTTACATTGCTTGGGTGGCTAATGTCTACGAATATATTCACCCCTATTAAGTGTAGTGCATTGACATCAAAGATGTCATGGGGCATGGGAGCATTGATAGCCCTGTGATACACATGACAGACAGCTGTGCTGCTGGGGAGTTTGTTGCGCCACTTTTTCTTCCCAGCGATAGCACTAGGAAGTCGTGAAGGGCGGGCGTTTTTTTTGAGGACTGACTTTTGTAATTTTGACGTTCGGTAAGTGCTGATTCTCAGCCTAATTTGAATAAATGACTTTTGATTTTGATTTTGTGGTATCGGCCCTTTGTGTATGTATTTAATTTCATCACCACTGCTCTCAAAACGGTGAAGAAAAAGATCGTGTGGAAACCGGCATGTCCTAGAACAAAAAATTCGAAGACATGTGACATCTACCAACCCGCACTCTCGAAGAGAGGAGGCCTGTATCCAAGCAGTGGGCACAGTATAAGCTGATAATTATTATGCATAGATGTCATCTGATACTATGATCTTGGGCTTGGAACCAATTCGAGATGAAAATGAATTTGAACACTTTTGTCTGAAAGCCTCGAAATGTGTAAGTAGGTAATTGGTTTACAACACCCTTTCATTCAGCTATGTTAAACTTCACGTTTGATAAGCTTTGTATGATCTACGCACTTAGGCTTAGTTATCTATTAATTAGTTATAAATCTGATTATTGATGTTGTACAAGACCTCTCACACTTTATCAGGTTATATTCATTTTATTTGAATGAGGTTGCAAAATGCAGAACATAAAAGGAAAAACCCTTGTTTTTTATCTTGTTGAATAAGTGGTATTAATAATGAACTAGTAAAATGATGACTTTATTAACGGTCATCTAGCCTTATCTACAGTTACAAGGCTGTACTTAAGCTTAGTTTACACGAGACCTGCATCTTGGAACAGTGTAGCACGTCGTAAAGGCGTATGTTTTTAAAGACGCATGTAGCTGCCTGCAAGTTGTTGTGACTTGTACCCAAATGTATAAGAATTTGAGGAAAAATGAGAAAAACCAGGAAAAATGTTTAACCAGTGCGCAAACTGTAACCATAAATTCAGCATATGATTCAAGACGTAGAAATTTTTCGTCGGTAATCACATTACACACAGGTTAAAAAAAAACCTGTATATGTTGCATTGGTTTATAATCTTTAGGGGATGATGACATGATATTAACTTGTATGTAGCACGCAAGCTTACGTGCAACGTACCACACCGCAGCATAATGTTGTCCCTTTGTAAACTTAGCTTTACTTGTCGTAAGTGTTACATTGTGGTAATCAGTTCAATACCCACATAAATATTTAACATCTCCTATAATATATGTAAAATTCTAGATTTTATAGTTATTCTTGTGAACTTAGTTTATCGCTTCGCTCGTTAAGGGTAGCTAACTTAATAGCTATTTTATTTATATGACGCCAGCATGTAAAGAACGGTGAGATTGATTAAGTCTGCCTGTGTATGGATATTAAAGGCTCTAGTTCAGGCTTGCGTAATAAAATCTTAAGTGACCGCGTTTTTGTATATTAAGCCGTTATAGGTACGTTTTTGCGACATACATTTTTACAACGAACAGTTTGATTTAAATAACATATAAAATCAACTACGGGGTAATTGCGTAACACACTAACAGTAGGAATGGCTTTCATTTTGACAGTTCAACAACATTCATTTACTTTTTTTATGCAGACAAATTTTTCGAACACATGAAGCAGTAGATTAGAAATATCCTTCAAGATGATTCAGATTGTGATTGACAGTGTGTTTCGCAATTTCCAAGTGCTCTTTTGGGTACGTAGTAGCTAACAGTCAACTTTTAAGCAGAACTGCCTGTGCCGGACATATGGGTTAGATAGCAGTTACCAACGTAAGGTTTGATTTTATAAAATTGTAGAGATCATATAAGAAATCAAGATAAAACCACATTTTTTTAGAAAACTGTCCAAATTTTTTATAAATTTCTGAAAGTCAAATTGAGTTTTGTTTTTCTATGTAGAAAAATACAAAATACAAAATCCCTCTCAAGAGTCTCGAAGAGAGGAGGCCTATGTCCCAGCAGTGGGAACATTATAGGCTGATTCTGCTTACGCAATATATTATAAATATAAAATGTGAACAAAGTTATATTAATAAAACATCGCGTTTTTTCAAAGGTTTATGATCATGTTAACAACATAAATCATTTTGATAAAAACCATTATCTGTAACACACAGTTGAACTTAAACACGTATCATTAAAGTTGTTCTTATTATTTTATAACAAGCTATTGTTTTAACTCAACTGTATAAATGTATGGACAGAAAAAACAAGGAAGTCATTATGTGCTTCTTTTATAATTTACTAGCTGCGTCCCGCGGTTTCATCCACATCAGTTTCGATCCCATGGGAACATCGGAATAAAAAGTATCCTATATGTTAATCCTGGTTATAAACTATTTGTGTGCCAAATTTCATCCAAATCCGTTCAGTAGTTTTTGCGTGAAAGAGTAACAAACATCCATCCATCCATACAAACTTTCACGTTTATAATATTAGTAGGATATCTTTAACGACTAGTCAACAAAAGAGATAAGTATGCAGGGTCGTCATATATAGTTTAAGTTTAGTAAGAAACGGATTGATGATTTCGGATAAAATTTTATTTAATTAATAGAAAACAATCAGTTCATTTATCAAACTAAATTTCATTCGAAAACATCCATCGGTTTCTTACTAAACTTCAACTATGTCCGACGACCCTGCATACTTATCTCTTTTGTTGACAGTAACTTTGTCGTTGACTGCCCCGTTGGTCTCGTGGTCGCAAGCGCGACTGCTGTGCATGTTCCTGGGTTCGATTCCCAGGTCGGGCAAAGTGTCATTGAGTTTTTCCATTAGAAATTTCTCAGTAACAGCCCGGAGATTGGAAGTTGGTGGTGTGATACCCCTGTGCCTCGGAAATCACGTAAAGCCATTGGTGCTGCGCCTGATCTCCCCCCGGTCGTGTCGGATTGCCGTCACATCGGACCATGAGAGTCATTAAACACAAATACACTCTCTGTTCCTTGTGTTTGCGTACACACTTGTGCACTATAATATCTCCTGCGAACCTTGCTAATCTTCGTTGAGATTGGCCACCGGGACCGAAATTGGTCAGGGAATTATTATTTACAAGCTGCGTCCCGCAGTTTCATCCGCATAAGTTTCGATTCCGTGGGAATATCGGGATAAAAAGTATTCTATATATTAATCCTGGTTATATACCATCTGTGTGCCAGATTTCATCCAAATCCGTTCAGTAGTTTTTGCGTGAAAGAGTAACAAACATCCATCCATCCATACAAACTTTCACGTTTATAATATTAGTAGGATATCTTTAACGACTAGTCAACAAAAGAGATAAGTATGCAGGGTCCTCATATATAGTTTAAGTTTAGTAAGAAACGGATTGATGATTTCGGATAAAATTTTATTTAATTAATAGAAAACAATCAGTTCATTTATCAAACTAAATTTCATTCGAAAACATCCATCGGTTTCTTACTAAACTTCAACTATGTCCGACGACCCTGCATACTTATCTCTTTTGTTGACAGTAACTTTGTCGTTGACTGCCCCGTTGGTCTCGTGGTCGCAAGCGCGACTGCTGTGCATGTTCCTGGGTTCGATTCCCAGGTCGGGCAAAGTGTCATTGAGTTTTTCCATTAGAAATTTCTCAGTAACAGCCCGGAGATTGGAAGTTGGTGGTGTGATACCCCTGTGCCTCGGAAATCACGTAAAGCCATTGGTGCTGCGCCTGATCTCCCCCCGGTCGTGTCGGATTGCCGTCACATCGGACCATGAGAGTCATTAAACACAAATACACTCTCTGTTCCTTGTGTTTGCGTACACACTTGTGCACTATAATATCTCCTGCGAACCTTGCTAATCTTCGTTGAGATTGGCCACCGGGACCGAAATTGGTCAGGGAATTATTATTTACAAGCTGCGTCCCGCAGTTTCATCCGCATAAGTTTCGATTCCGTGGGAATATCGGGATAAAAAGTATTCTATATATTAATCCTGGTTATATACCATCTGTGTGCCAGATTTCATCCAAATCCGTTCAGTAGTTTTTGCGTGAAAGAGTAACAAACATCCATCCATCTATCCATCCATCCATACAAACTTTCACGTTTATAATATTAGTAGGACTAGTAGGATTATTACACGACTAGGTTTACTTGATAGTTAGTGGATAATCAAACTCAAACTCAACCCAAAGCATTTAATTATTGCAATTAAATCATTTACAGACACTTTTGAACTGTCGAGGAGTCGGTCAGTTAGTCAGAAAGTTGAAGCCAGTTGTCCATTCCAAAACATGTATGTTAATATGTATGTAGATCTTTATGGATAAGAACGGGCAAGAAACTCCAACGACAATCTTTTAAATCAAGATATTACAAAATACTGTTTGTATTGTGTATCTTACGACTTCGACGCGAACGAAGTTGCGGGAAGAACCTAGTGATTCAATCAATTTAATGTTATTTTTCTCCTTATCCATTTTCATCGCTACTAAAAAAGAGCTAAAACTGAATGAGTTACAAAAAGCAGAAAAGTACCACAAACATTTAAAACCTTTTACAATGAAAAAGAACAACACTAATTTATAATTGTTCAACAATAGTTTTATCGTGTTGTAATGTTTCACATTACAACACGATAAAAGTATTAACTACACACATACACAACTGATGAAATGTGGGTGTACACCACCACACCACCACTATTAGGTACACCTCTGGCTTACCCTTCGGGGATTACAAGCGTGATTTATGCTGTGTGTTGTGTAATGTTAAATAATGATATTACATAAACATACAGAAACTGAACAACTAATGCAAGAGGGACTTATTATTACTTCTATTTGTTTTTCTTTTAGTTCCAAAGTTCTGCTCAATTAAGAATCTAATTCCTCGTAACGCGTTTCAGCAAACATTTGTAAGTATGTCTACGTAGGCGAGTAACGTCGGTAGATTCTAATTATTTAGTATCTTATTTAACAAGACTAATTGGTAATGGATTTCATTACCATTTGTACAATGCACAAATGTTTTGAAGTATTTTTTCATAAGTAACTTCTCCGTTTTGTTTATTTTTGTTTCGTGGCGTGTAGCCTGACACAAAAACCTGTTTTACACAGATTTTGAGCAACTAGGTACTTACCTTGGTTTTTGTGACGATGCATTCAGTTCATTCACTTGAATGAATTGAATGCATCGTCATCATCATCATTCGCCCTTATTCCAGTTTATTTGGGGTTGATGTAACATGTCCTTTATTTGGGGTTGACGCAACATGTCCTTTATTTGTGGTTGATGTAACATGTCCTTTTCTTCAATACGTACTTCTTTATTAGTCATCTCAGTAATCATTCCTACTAACCATATCATCTTTTACACAGTCCACCCATCGTTTATTTGGTCTTCCCCTACTCTTGTTGCCACATTTATACTCAAAACTTAGCAGCGCACTTAGCGCAGTGGCTGAGCGGTCGACTGCTGCGCTGCGTGTCGCGGGCTCGATTCCCGCACGGAACAAATATTTGTATTGCCTACAGGTAGTTGTTCCGGGTCTGGCTGTTTGTGTATGTGAGCTTAAATGTTTGTAAACGCACCCACGATACAGGAGTAATTCCTAGTGTGGGGCAACGTTTTTTAAAGAAAAGAAAGAAAGAAGAGAATGGCATTTTCCTCATTCCTCCGCATCACATTCCCATACCATGACAACCGATTTTCACACAATTTTTAGTCACCGGTGCCACTTTCAGTCTGAAATAAATGAATAGAAGTCATATGCAGATAAAAAAGATGAAGATCCTACAGTACGCTGGGTTTGTTTAACGCCCTACGATAAAACTTAAGGGATACCCAATCAATTCGCAGCTGTCTATCTATAAAAGGTGCTGCATTATCTTGCAAAACAAGGCAGATCTAACAGTACGTGTTAATATGGCGCCAGCGACCGGTGAACTATAGCAACCTATAACGATTTACGCTCTATTTCTGATCTTATACCAACACATTGCCGTCTTACTAGATTGCAAGCGATACCCAAGCATTTGTAATACTTCCGCGTGAGCTAACTAACACTAGCTCCACATGTTGGGTGGCTAGGCAGCGAATATATTGGTCCCTTATTGACTAACAAGACTTGTAGCTAAGTACGTAGAGGAAATTGTTGCGCGCTTATTAAATTTTGAAAATAAAGGGACCCATCACATTGTCGTCGTCTACATATTCTGTCCATTAAACTAAAAATGATTGCTGTATTTTTGTTGTAAAAATCGCTGTTGCACGCAAACCATTGTGCTAATGGGTGCATGCAACTGTACAAGAGATAAGGAGGTATTTTACGTTAAGTCACAACATTTTATACTTGTTTTCGTGAAAAAAAGTTATAACCTTCAATATCTCCGTAACCAGAAGATTCCCAGGTATGCTCCAGTACAAAAATAAATATAAATGACTTTCGACTTCGTTAACCGTCTTTTTTCACCCGTTATGTTTATTACGCTCATTATATTTAAAAAAAAAAGCATTACATTATGTTGCATAACCGTTGCTAGCCTAAGAAGTGTTGATTTGATTCCTTAACAACAAAGCAAATAAAAGTCTAAAACAAAAGAAAATGTTTGAAAAAAAAACTTTGAAGTTATGGGCTGATTTTTCCATCGCCAGATAACTCTTATTCGAGGAATAAAATTGACGTTTGACGGTAAGTTTTGGTATGAAAAAACTGTCAAAATTTCAGAATTATTCCTCGAATAAAGTTATCAGATGGTTGAAAAATCCGCCCTAAGAAGAATTTAGAAAAAAAAACTACAATTAAAATGAATTTGTTAGCAATGACAGGTAATGTGTGAAGGTTATACGTGCAGTGTTCAATAAATCAATTCTAAGAAGTCCCAATTACTAAATTTCCTATGATTTTAAACATCACTGAGGGAAAACCAACCACAAGTCACAACTTCATAAAAACTCGATATAATAGAGAGCTGAGAATGAGACGATAACTCCGTTATTTTTCAATGCCTACAAAAATGCTAATATTGCTTGGGAAAAGATGAGAGAAGTTCCAATACGTGTTCGTTTGTTCTTATAATGTTCTGAGAACTATATAAAAACTAGTTGTCAACGAGGCCATGGGGACAAGTTTCATGAATTACTCAAGGAAAATGATTAGGTACCTATATATACTATACTAATAATATACTATGCTAAAGAGTGTGTATGTTTGAAAGCGGTAATCTCTGCACTACTGGTCGGAGTTGCAAAAAATATTTTTTTATTTGATAGCCCAATTCTTGTGGAAGGCTATATGCTGTTTAACATCACGCTATAACCCTTGGGTGCCGAGCAAAAGGGAAAAAATCATAAAGAACGCTAAGCGAAAACCAAGTACGTAATAGCGCGGGCAGACGATGCGATGAGGGATGCTACTGGATGGGTCGGAGGAACAAGAAATTTCACGTGGACGAAAGCTAGTCATAGATATAGTACAGACCTATGCTTCGAGTGTGGATCAAAGGGTATTTTATAATCAAAGGGTATTTTAAAATACACGAGCGGCATATTGTCGTCGGCAGCGTCGACGGGCTCAATGGCTTATGTCGTCGACGCGTGTCGCTCACGTGTATGCAAACTTAGTGTAGTTTTCATTTTCTGGTAAATTGTCGCCAAAACTGGTAAAAAATTGCTTTACCAGTTTTGGCAACAATTTACCAGAAAATGTAAACTTCTTTATTTTAGTTGTACGTATGTCAACCTAGCAATTGCTAGTTTGACTATACGTACAACTTAAAAGTTTTATGCTGTGCTTGTACTTTTAGTGTTCAAAGCAATAATTAATCTAACACCTTTCGTGTAGGCAATAAATGGCTTTCAGATACGAATATTTTTATTCAAGGACTCGATATAGGTGATTTACTCTTAATACATAAGATAATATTATATTATAAATGGTATTAAACGAGCAATTACTACGAGTATCTTACCTAATAATCGTTTATGAGCGGAAAATAATTGTTAAGATAGTAATAATTAAATATTAAAGTCATCATAAATGACAATTACTATATTTACGAGCTGCTGACAGGGGTACAATATAAATCATAATTTAAAACCGCTTTGTCAATTTTATACCCTAATAAAATATGTTTTAATATTAGTTACTATTTCTCTGGTTCTACATTTGCTGTAATACTCAAATAATAACAACAATATTTTTGGTGTTGATGTCGTTATGAAGTACGGAGGAATGAGGAAAATGTCGTGAGGAAGGTTTTGAGTGTGAATGTCGATGGCTATAACAGTAGGGGAAGACCAAAGAAACGATGGATGGACTGTGTGAATGATGATATGGCTAGAAAGGGGGTGATTGTCGAGATGGCGGCTAATAGAGGAGTATGGAAGAAAAAGACATGTAGCGCTGACCACGAATAAATTGGGATAAAAGCAGGAGAATGTTGATGATGTCGTTATTTAAACATAACATCACACCGGGTAGGCAGAGGTGTACATATAGTACAAACGCCAGCAGGTCAAGATACCCGAAACTGTCAAATTTTCCCAATCAACCTTGATCCTTAATACAATAACAATAAAGTTGAAAATATATTACAGAAATTTGACAGATTGTAGTAGATTGATGTGCTGGCGTCTGTACATCATCATTTCGCCAGTTATGGTCAAGTCCCATGTAATTGTCGGCGTACCTTTTCTTTGTTTTGTTTATTAGATCGTGTTTTGTGATAAACTTCTTTTGTTTTCATGTTACGTTTAATTATGTACACAAAAAAGCAGTAATCCCCGAAGGGTTAGAAGTTTTTTTTTTTTTTAATATACTTATTCAATCCATAATGTTACAGTTTTATATTCACATCACACCTGCCAAACTGCAAAGCAATTTGTCTGCAGTAGGTTCTCGTGGATTTTGCACGACTTTTTGCTTGACTAAACATTAAGATTAAATCTATGTTAGAAAAATTAAGACTAAAACCATGGTTCTGTAGGCAAAGATTCCGCATGTAAATACAGCAAGTAGTTGTACCTATAGTACACCGACATTTCGTCAGTTATGTTTAAGTCCCATGTAACAGAAGGCGAGCCTATTGCCATATTGCGGACACAAATTCAGACTCCGGGGCTGCTACTGAGAAATCCGTGATGGAAAAAAAATAACACTTTGCCCGACCTCGGAATCGAACTCAGGACCTCACCCTCAGCAGTAGCGCTTGCGACCACTAGACCAACGAAGCAGGCAGAAAAATATTTGTTCAACTTTAACTGTTTTGAACTATTAATAACCGCGGACAATGGCGGTCGACCACTTTTTACCCTTATGCCCTTAGTAATACGGTTGAAAAGTGGTGTGCTACACCAGTGTCCGCGATGGTATTTGTAATTCCCGCACACATGGAAACCTGAAAATTGTATGTGTATCACAATAAAGCCGAGTAAATTCCTATTCCGAATATCATAAATTACAAACACAATGCGATACGTGATTGTAAAAACTTTAACATAATACGTTAGCACGTTGTTACATTCGAATACAATAGCGGGAAGGTGGCAATTAAACAGGTACACATTATTAGGGCGCCTACACACGCTGCGCGGGAGTTCACGGCCAAGCCACTCTTGCATAACGCCCTGATGCAGTAGAAAACAAATAGAACCGATACTAATCTCAACTACGATACACCCATAAATCTTTTTAAGGTTAAATTTTGCAAGTACTTGTGAATTAAAACCGTAAAATATAAATGTTTCGAGAATGGGAACTGTTTAGAAACAACCCAAGTAATAGCACGATGTGTAAATTAAATTAATCTTACAAAATAGGAATAGTGTGTGAATTTTTCAAGTTTATAATTAGCTTGAATTAATTAGCTAAGCAAATTTTTTATGCAATAGCCATTTTGGTACTGTATTCGGAAACGTCATAATCATCCGAGTACAACTGAATGTTTTAAAAACACGCGTTTGATTTCAACATCATTAGACGGTTCAATAAACTGTTTGGTATGATCGTTCTAATATAGCACTGCAATGCAGTCTTGTTAGACAATACTGCTATAGTCATTAGTCTCGCCTCGACCTTTGCACATCAATCATCATCTGCCAAGCCTTTGCCCAACTATGTTGTGATTGGCTTCCAATCTGTCTGGATGCAACTGAATTACAGTAGTTTACATGGCATAATCAGTCTATTGTTCCCACTGCTGGGACACAGGCCCCCTCTCTTCGAGAGGAAATGGGCTGTGATCTACCACGCGGGCTTAGTGCCACATGTGGGGGTAGATGTCACATGTCTTCGAAAGTTTGGTACTAGGAGGTGCCGGTTTCCTCACTAGGTTTTCCTTCACCATTTTGAGAGCAGTGTTGCATTGCATGTAAACGATGCAGTTTACATGGAACGGCTGAATATCTGAACTCCACAACCTAGTTAATAAGTAACACGATACCTCCTGCCCCTTGCTCATCAACCATCTTCTTGCTGCCATTTTCCAATATTACCTACTTGGGGCCGGCGCAAAATTTATTTTTACCACTCTCAACTGTCAACTGTCAGACCCCTTTTTCTTTTATATTAATTATCATCCCTCACACAACCCACCCATCTTCTCTTTGGTCTCACTCTCTTTCTTTATCCATTAACATTTTATGATCATTACCCCTTTAGTCATATGCGTCAAAAAATTTCAACCGCATTTTCCTCAATTCAACTTCACCAACCAGTCTTGATTAACTCCTTTCAAAGCTTAGGAAAGTAAAGCACGGTACGCATCATGCATTACATAAGGTACAAGTAAATAGGTGAGCTGTAGCGTTGACATGGGAACAGCATCGTTAATATTAGTTGCGCAACCTTCGTTGATGGAGGTCAAAGAGTACGTTACGTGTGCTCTGTGGAGTCTTCGTGATGTTTATTATTTCACTTGAAATTGGGCCCCGAAATTGAAGATGGCTTTTGTAAAGGTCTCTGTACTCATTTTTGTACAATTGGTATAATTATGAATCTTCTTGAAACCGCCTCTTTTTGTTTGTATTTTGAATGCGTCAAATGGTTGGTTTTTCTAACGATCTATTTGTAACATCTTCGAAACCACATTGCTGAGCTTTTTAGGCTGATAGTTAGAGAACTGGAAACCCGGAAAACTAAGAAACCATAATTAGTTATATCCCGGATTCGCGTTTGAAAAAAAAATGTTTCCATGTTTTATTAAACATGTTTTTTTTTCGATGAAACATTCCAATTGTAGGTAATAGAGTCGGATTGATTCATCGAAAATAATTTGTTATTTCATCTTTCAACAACATGTCGGGACCGTTATGTCACTTGTCCATTTACAACTGAAGTGTATTATCAGCTATGCAATGATGTCATTTGTATTCAATAATGTTTTTTTACAGGTATGTTCTAAATAGTTTTACCACTGACCGCGTAATCCGGAAAGAAAAAAAACTGCAAGATTTTTTAATTTTTTTTTACGTATGATCTCTTCGTACAAAATTTCGCTTAACTTATGCCCCCACACCAAGTGGTCGCTATACTACCACACACAATAGTTAATCGCGACCTGTCAACTCATCATACCCTGACCATCATTAAAATTCATTATTTAAAACATCATTCACTGTTTGCAACTCTTTGACACATCACGATTTTGGTCACGACGTCCTGTCAACGTGTCGAAACCAAACCAGAAAGTGTTTCGATTGTAATAGAAACCTTTAATTAAAAATATAGTCCAATGTGTGACGCTGACAGCATAAATATAGGTAAGACAAACGAAAATATACAGGCAAATATGCACAAGTCAAATTACGAACGCTAATCTTGCAATCTACCGAAGGATTGTACCGAATGGGTTAAGAGGAAAATATTAATAATAAATTAAAAACGATCTATCTTAGATAATATAGTTTTAGACCTGTTTTTGAGGAATCAATTTCCGTACTTAACCATTGAGGCCTTAAACATTTTGAAAATGTAAACCACCTTTTACTTGTTATCTGAAGAGGTCACTATATCAAGGCTGTATATTTTACAAATTTTACGAAATGACTATCCAAAATATTATAACAAAATCCTCCTGCACACAATAGAAGTAGAAGAGAATTATCATTTTTAATAGAATGGCGCAATAGACCGCAGCTCATCATATTTTATGTGGAGCCAGTACAGCACGCGACTGCACAATTGAAATATTGCGACCATCGAACTTTCACCTCGGTGTTTATGATACTAATTTATGTGATTGCCTCAACAACTTCAATGACCATAGTTTGAATTGTACTTCAAATTCGTCATCATTATCCTGGTCTATTTTCAAACAGACTCTCTAACATTAAATTCCACTAGATACGGTTTAACGTTATCGCCAGCCACCTGACATCTACGTTCTACAACCTCTTTTCTTCGCCAGTTCCACCAATTGTTTTGGATATAAGCCCTAATGTTCAGATAGCATCACAAAAATTTGCATGAGCAACTACAATAATCGAAGCATACCTAATGCATACTACCAATCGACGTCATCAGTGGTCAACCAACAAAAACGAAATTACGAAAGAAAAAATCTCACGTCGCCAAAAGCAATTCGCTTCGCATGCACTTCGCGTCCATCCCTCATCTAACCCGTAACTTTTGCGTAACCTCTGACTTTTGCAACGATTCGACCAAAACCATTCAACTTGGTTTCCGAACTATGGTTACACGGTACCATTGACGCAAGAAGAGTACATCAGTTTACACGCAAAAGGCCTGGCGGTTATGTAAAGCTGAAGTAACTTTGTATAATCTTTCATGTGTCATAATTTGTTTAGTGTTCTGTGGTCAGAGTAGTAATGTTTCAGCCGGAAGTTTTTTGTTGGCGAAGTATAGAATTATCTCTTTTTAATGAGACTGCCTAAGTGCCAATTTTGTTCTCATTAATTAGATTTTTAAAACTAAATTCTTGTTAACTAGTGACAGAAAATTCCAATGCTGGCAAAGTTGAGTTCTATGTTCATGTGTATTGTCAATGTCTATGATTTAAATAGATTGATTGGTTGATGTTGGTTACTACATAATTACAATAACATATATCTAGCCTGTAGAAAGACTATCGACTGTCTATTATGAACATATCTTATAACTATGTAGGTACTTCCTACATATAAGGAGAATGTACAGTTTGGATCAGTTTAGTTACATAAATAATGTAAGTTTATCTCATTGCCATAGTTGTATTGAAAATTCACTTTCTGTCTGTAGCAATTTTGCGTGTCGTCTTCCAATTAGCATATAATGGGCAGACGTGGTGCTATGTGCAATGAGTGAATTAAAACAAGCTGTTACATTACTACTGTTAAGTAATCCGGTGTTACACACGATGTACGAATAATGTCATGATTTATTTTGGAGAATGATTGTTTTTCTGCATTAGAAGATAAGTGATCTTCAATAGTCCTTGGTTCTTCTAGGTTAAGTCAATCCATAGTTTGTAGGACTTACAAAAATGTGTGCAGTCTCTTAATACCTTAATTTCCATATAATGTTAGTTCTAGCACACCTATAACATCCTGCTTACCAGGTTCCGGATTTGTTCTTAAAGGAAATTACATAATAATAAGCACCAATATAGTTTAAATAAACAGAGGGACGTGGCCTAAGAACAACGTAATTGCAGCAGTATCGTCAAATAGTTTGCATTACACCTTGTAAATTCAAATTACCGTCTTGGATGTCATTAACTCAAATAACGACAGAACACCTATTAGTGTACGTAATTGCGTAAATAATTGTATCCTGGAAGACATACCTAACAAATGCTTAGAATTGTATGTTCGAGTACTTAAATTAGATTTTACTGTTTATTTGAAACCCCGGTCACGAATCCTCGAATACTCAAAAGCGTGGCATTAAATGTTTGCGGAATATATTGGCTATATAAATGTGATAGATAATACTGCCAATGATCAGTTTCGAATACAAATTGCAACCTCATTATAAATTAACACGCACACTATATTAATTACGAAGGCTCCGCTGTGTCAATTAGATCATTATGCTTGCATAGTTATTAATATCAAATTAGAAGTAATTAATCGGATGCCCGTATACAAAATCAAAGTCGGAAAACACAATATCACTATTTTCATTTTTTTATTAAAGTCCGCGTTTAACTTTCAATTAATGATGAAAACGAACATTAAAAAATAAACAGTAGAATATTTACGGAGCCAGTGGAGATGTATACAAATTAACATCTACAAAATGTGCAGATATTATTATAAAGCTTTTTTAAAGTACGAGAGTTTTAGCCAAAATAATAGCGTGACTAAAGAAGAAAAATCTTAAAACGTTGATACACATATAAAAACTAATTACACAAAACACGTTACCTAAAGTTCAATCAACTTAACAACTTAAGCCCTTATCAATAATCTAAAACAAGAAGTACTTGAGTAGGGTCAATGGCAGTACACCACTTAACCGTGAAATGATTGAATTACGATCGTACTCCGCTATTACAATATCGAGGCTTATGTAACATCTAACAACGGTTTATAGATTCATTCATTGATCGGCCAAAACTATGCCAGTAGTCAACTTCGAATATATTGCCCAAGAAAGTTACGCGACAAAAAATTGCACGCTTTTGGGCACAATGTAATGAGACTGATGGGTTGTTCATTGTTCGTCTTCTATTGAGTGAATGTCATTTGTTATGACTTCTATTACGTCATTGTTATTGTCGTCTGTTGTTTCTTTAAATCGTATCTAATAAGATCGTCTAATTAGTGAGGATACCTAAAGGCCAATTTCCGTAATTAAACACGTTCAAAATCTAGTCGCAATCTCATCTCAGCGACAATCAATGTCAAAAACTTGTCAAAAATGTAGGGGTTTTAGAGATATTTTTGACAGTTTGAGACTTAGATCAGACTGTGAACGTTCTTAAAACTACTAGAATAGACCCTGTAATATGTTTGACATATAATTCATATGCATCAACGTGCACCCTTCTCGTTTTCATGCTGCTCACTAATGCCACCTTTTCAGCTCAATGAAAGTGATGCGTAGGTCAATGTTCGTCATCCATTAGGATTTTATCATTTGTTATCACTTCAATTACGTCATTGTTATTTGTTGATGTGTCTTCAATAACTATAACTACTTTCGAATTTCAATAAATAAATCATGTGCAATAACATTCACCGCACTATTTTGATGCCGCGCTCTTGAATATCTGATCTGTCTTAGGTTTGATTGTTTGCGCTTGTAAACAAGCAATATGACTCAGAACAAATGCCATACAAATACTTATTCAGATACGGCAATTGAACCCGCGACCCGTGACAGCAAAAGGCAGACTGGTATTGCACCGCCTTATTTCAGAGTTGGTTTAGCATGATAATATTTGCATTTACAAACTTAAAGTGTTGACAAAACCTTCAACGAATTATTTATTATTCCCACACGCAAAAAGCTCATACTCAAAACTACCTTGGACTTGATGACATTAACTGATGTCAAAGACCACAAGAAGGTTGTAAGTTCAAGAAGATTCAGTCAAATTACGGCTAGGTATCGATGGAATATCATCATCATTATCCACGAGTTACGACCAGTGCTCGCGAGCATAATGTACGAGCTGTAATGACGGTCATTAGTGGAAAATTATACCTAATTTGACAAGAATATTGAATTTTATATATAAACACTCAATTCAGGCACATGCATATTTTGCATATACATACATAATATATATTTCTTTTCGGAATATTTCATTGAAATAAACGATCAGGAAATTTAAAATATCCAATAATTTTTTTTCAGACCTGCTTATTAAGAGTAGGTACCTAACAAACATTGATCAAGATATTAATAATGGATAATTATATGTACCCGAACTTTAGGCATAGGTAAGTACATTAGTAGGAACATGTCCAATATAAAAATCAAAAACTTGGTATTGAGCATACGGAAGTTGATCGCATGAGACAAGATATCATAAATCAAACAGCTTAGCACCAAGACTATCATTAGAGCGTGTATAAGAAAATTAATTCGTAAACATGTAATCACAGTCAAAGTCTATTACTTTTTGATGGCCTATTACGATCATTACCGATTTGAAGATCAACATAATTACGTAAGAAGTAGCCATTTAACCGATGTAGTTCAAAACATCGATCAATAATGGAATTTAATCATTATTATTGCAATTTTATTGCTAATTTATGGAAATCATGACGATTTGTATTTAATATAAATATTATGACATATATAATTAATATCTATTAACAGTCTTAAAATCCAAGACAGCAATAATTATATGAATATCTCTATAGGCTATCAGTATTTTGTAGTTCGCAGCTTCCGTAAAATTAATTAAAAAGAATAATCAATTTTAATTTAATATCTTTATTATTTCCTCTTTTTGAAAGAATTGCTCTGATCTTTAGACAAAACTGCATCTAGACAAAACACTTTAGAATCAGTTGAAAATATATATAATGTAAAAGCGATTCATAAATATGTATGTTTTTTTGAACTCTGCTAAATTGAACTAATCAATTAGTCTATGCAGCTGCAAAAGTGCATAAAATAGAATAATAATCATAATATTTTTTTATTTGTGTAACATAGGTAGTGAATACAGTTCTTAAATTTAACTATCAAACAAAACAACCTTAAGATGCAATTAGAATTACATAACATGATACTTTAGTATGCAGACAAAGTATCACATTATGAAATAAAGAATGCATGAAGGTCAATACCGCGTGCATTTAGCCAATATCCGATGACAGCGATAAAGATAATACTAATATAGACAATTATATCAAAGAGATGATTGCGAAACGTAAAAGACATTTTGTTCGCACGGGAAGAGATGTCGAAACTGAATTGGGTGTAAGAGCTCAGGCTGCGTACCCAATGTAAGAATTAGATTTAGATGAAGCAACGCGTGCGGCCAAGAGAGCAAGAATAAAGTGCGTTCGTTCATAATGCTGGCCTCATCTAATTACGGAGTGAACTCAACACCGCAACGAATTGTGCTGTCAACAACAATATTAAATTTCTGGAGCCCCTTTAATTGATTTTGATGTTGGCGTTCATGACATTATTGTATTGGTCATGGAGATTCCTGTAGGTTTATGTGTAATAAAAAGAGAATGACTACCGTCCATATAGATCGTGATGAATGAAAAATACAATTTTTTGCAATCATGATTAACTAAAAAATCATAAATAAATGTTACTGCTTCGTTTAACTTAAACGACTATTGTTATTTCAATACCCAGTCATTTGATATTGATAGGGACTAATTGAATGTTCCTGACCAGAAGCTTAAAGCAAACGCAATAAAAGTTGAAAGATATAATATTACAAACGATTATTACGACACCTCCCTAATAGTAGCATCTCGGGTTTCTGCCGTTTATTTAATAGGCGTAAACGGTCAAGTTACATTGAATAACTAAATTTTATGCTAATTTTAATATTCTTGCAATTCATATTTTGAAGAACGGTACTGTAAGTCTACTTCTGAGAATTCCTTGCTCAATCCTAGTCTGTTATCCTCCTTAAGTTGGCTACTGTTTTTGCTAACTGCTCTCTTAAGCATTAAGTGTTTTTGGTAGTGTTAGTAATAATAAAGTTACAGTGTGAAGGTAAATTGCTTTTTCTTAGAATCGATACTCGATAGAAGCAAAAATATATTAGTGGTATTTCGAAATGTTAAACCACATATCGCCATTTAAATAACACTTTACTAATACGAAACCGGTGGGCTAATCTTTTTAAGTAGTCTTACTTGTAATCCTAAAATAATTTGATTAAACAGAATAACCCGTCCCATTTTCAACCAGCACCCTGATTGGGTAACACAACAGCCTTACCAAGGGGTATCGTATTACCTAGTAACTGGGTTGTGGAGGTCAGATAGGCAGTCGCTCCATGTAAAATAGTGGTATTCAGCTGCATCCGGTTAGACTGGAAGCCGACCCCAACGTAGTTGGGAAAAGGCTAGGCAGATGATGACCCTGATTGGGTAACACACTATCAATCACAATCTGAATCATTTAGAAGGATATTGGTAAACCATTGCTTCACAAGTTCGAAAAATTTGTCTGCTCAGCAACGTAAATAACGCAATGAATGTTGTTGAACTGTCAACATGAAAGCCATTGCTTCTGTTAGTTTGTTACGCAACTACCCCGCAGATACATGTAGCACGGATACTGAATCATGATTACACATAAATCCAAGTAACCACTTGTAACATTTTGACCAAAAGGAAAATCCTATTTGTGACTAACAAGCAAGTAACATAACACATGGAGAAATGTTTCCCGACTAACACCATACATGGTTCATGGAAGTTATTCAACGGCTGAGGTAGATGACAGATATGAGATACAGAGTACAAAGGGCCGACTGTCTGCTTTGTAAGTGCAAGACTAGGCTAGACTAGAGATGGCGAACCGTTATGCTCCTACATACCACTTTAAATAAAATCTTGTGGCCAAGAAGAGCTAGCAGTATCTGGAAAAAGGTAGGCAACATTAAAGAAAAAAAAACACCCAAGTTTAAATCCTTCACTCTTACACAAATAGATATAAAATGCATATTACATGGTGGATCTGTAATATAAAGAGGAATTGAAGATTATATTTTCTTTCGATATCAGACTATAGGCATATATACTATGCCCAGAATTTTCTGTCGCGTGCCATCCGTGGTACTCACGCCAAAGATTCGTCATCCCTGATCGGGCGTGACAATAGTCATTAGAATATATTGTTGAAAACGTTAAGAGTATCGTGATAAATGGTTATCGTGCAACAATAATGATGTCAACTCATTTCGGAGTGTTGTGTTGAATTGAATGACATTAAAGATCAGGTGAAACTTTTTAACCTTTTGTATCCACATGTAACTAGATATTCAAGTAGATTTTGTATGGGTGTCGAGTGTCAGTAGGTTAGGTACCCACATCAAATGCCGACCTTTGCTTTGTAATAAGAAGTCATTGCTTAGTGGTCAGACTTGATGATCTTTCATGTACTTTGAAATTATTTACTCTTCGTGTACTTAGTTGAGGGTTAGTCCGTGGCAGGAGGTTGCTCGAAACCGAGGAAGGTGGTGCACTTCCACCCACAAAGCAAATGAATACTTTGAAACAAATCGTCTTGAACACAAGAAGAAGACAGCGAGACGACGGCGGCGTGAAGAAGGCGTCAAGAAGCGCCAATTACTCAATAGTCGCCCCAAGCCTTCATATACATATACATACAATAATGCTCATCAGCACTTAGTGCACGGTGTGGCCGGGTTTCAAAGACCAAATTTGGTTTTGCAAGTCATCAGAGGAATGAAAATTAGTCTGGGTCGCCGGATACGATGAAGAGGATAATATATATGAGAGTTATTTTATTAGGGAAATATTTACATAATTTAAAAAGCTAACAGTCTTAAAATAATAATAATATGTACACAAGTATATAAAAAGGAGGGGAAATAATCAAAGGGCATCAAAAAATTCGTGTGCATTGCTCTCAATAGGAAACGTGCCCAAAAAGGCTAGCAGCATTGCCACGTTGTATGGCAATGCCAATTCTTGAAAGTTGAAAAATATCATTTGTAATGATTTTCTTTAGGAATGTTTTTTTAATTCATTGTGGAAAATCTAAATCAAAATTAATTTTAGCTGTCAAATGTATCCTGCCAGTTCCCAATATTCTCGATACATTTCCAAAAGTAAATGGATATTAGCTAAATGTCCATTATTAATAGTAATTATTATTTCCTTAAAATGTTCTTTACGCAAGTCCATGCATACGATTGATATTGCCTTCGAAATGCTAAATTAACGAAAAACGTATCATGAATACTTTGAAATGTAATTGAAACCGACAGGAAAATAACTGTTATTAAAGGGAAGTAACGAAATCATTAATCGAGTTTTTAAGTTTTTTAAGCTCTGGCTGGAGGCTTTAATTTATTGAAGCATCCACAGCCAAACCCAATTATGTAGACGACAACGTCATAGGTAGAACTGCGAGATGCAATTAAAAAAAAGGTACTCACTGTGCGTACTAAGTTTGCCGGTTCGTGGAACGCGCGTCTCCTCCCCCAACTGCATCTCCCTCATAGTACCGTAAGCAACGTCATCGCAAGCGCGTGTGATTATTCCCTATTCAGCACCTTAACATTCTTCAGTTTTCTCAATATTTAATAATTTTACTGACGGTCTGTGACCAACTTAGCGCGAGCGAGATATAATGGCTCTATAATGTACACAATACATACATAATGTATGACATGGGATTTGATATGGGACAATTGTATCCGTACTTCCATTGGTGTTGCAATCATTGACTAAGACATGACAGTCGAGGTGACACGGGTCAAAGGAAGTCAATGCTGTGCTTCGCCGATATAATTATATTTCATCATTAATAACTCTTTCATTATAATAACTAAGGGTCTATGGTTCTTAATTCCATCTATGTACTTACCTATACAAATAAGGTGTAATTGCAATAACTGAAAATCCAAAAAGGAGAAATTATACTCTTAAAAAAAATCAGCTGTTCCATATTTGCAAATTGTATGGTACATTTATGATGTTTTTCCACGATTTCTATGTTATTCCCACAGTAAAAAATGTTCATAATGATGAGTACAACGCCCCTTTTCAGGTTTTCAGTTATGTATTGCAATTACACCGTGTGCAAATACTTCATCTAATAATATCTGTACATCAAGCCGTGAAGATTAGAATTGTGGTTGAGGCCAATTGACTGAATGAAGAAACTAGTCAGATTCCTTAATTAGCAGACGATCGATTCTTGGCAACATGCCAGGCTATGTCTAGGACGAACGAGTATAATGTAGGTATGCTAGACACGCAGGCATAGGGCCATTGGCCGTTGAGACACATCTGCTTAGTAACTAAACATGGGTTTAGTGAGTATTGCGTCGTGTTTTTCTCTTAATACAGACAGTAGAAATGAATTATGTTCTGTACTAAGTGACAAAGATATATCGCGCAGTTTAATTATTACGGTCTGGCAGTTTAAGTAATTTATGCGGCCTATCCAAATGTCCTGTATTGTTCGTGGTATTGTTGAGCTCCTTAAGTCCTGAGTTGAGCTGCACGCTTACTGTCAAATGCGTCTCTGTGTTTTTCTTTCCTCAATAGACCGTTTCAGACACCAATCTACATGGCCCTCACATGATATGACCAAGATTATCTCTGGATTTCAAAAAAGATCGTGACCTCTGAGTTTGTTTCGGCTTTTCTTCTCAGAGTAGTCAGATACGAAACGCCGATCTCATCTAGTTTTTAAAATATGATTGGCGTGCAAAAGTGTTTGTACAAAGGTTTGTTTAAACACAAACTGGAACACGCCAGTAATATTTTAAAAATTATTAATTAACTCGCACATATCTTTTCACGGTAATATATTTTGCAACTTCATGGTCATTTTATTTAATTAAAAATAAATAATTGTAATAGATGTTGGCATAATCTTGAATATAATTTTTTTTTTCGAGTCTTTAACCATTAATTTTATTATCATTTCTTAGTGCTTTAGCTGTTACCAGTGGTCTGATGATGCATTCAATTTGAACTACTAATTACTTACTAATTGGTAAATAAAAATAAAACCTTTGAATATTAAAATAATTATTTACATATTATTATTTTATGACTGTTAGCTTTTTAAATTATTTAAATATAATGCAGTTTAAATTAAAAAATATATATTATGGTCTAATTGCTCAAAAATGAAAAGTAATTTGATATCATTTCATTTCAAGATAGACCTGAATAATATCGCTATTTTATGTATATTTTGAAACAATTCAATCAGATTAAATCTAGATCATGGTCAAAAGGTTATGTCAAAATATCATCATCAGTATTAATTTGTGTCATTCCGTAATTTAGTTACGATATATGAGAAACGTGAGAAAAAGTAGCCAAACCACTCCTAAATAGAGGCAAATCATCAAGTAGGCAGACTGAATCAAATGGCACGCCTATGTTGCGTCAGGAACCAGGCTCGCCACCTTCCGCAATCTTAAGGAATACCTACTTTAATCTAATCAATATTACTTAATTATTCATGATTTTTTTAGCCAAACATGTAAACAAATGTGAGTTTATGGAAAAATAACTTTAAATCCAACACAATAAAGTTCAGTTTACGCTACAACTTTCAACATTTTTGTAACTTTTTTAATAGTGCTAGTCACTCTGAAATCAAGTTAATGGTTATTAAAATAAAGTTGATATTTGTTTAGCTTGAAATAATATTAATTTCAAACATAACTTTGAATAGACTTTACCTACTTACAGAGAACCAACCTATTGTATGGTATTGTTATTGAACTGTAATAGTCACTTACAACTAACGCAAAATGATAAAATTGAATAACTACATACAGATAGAATGAATGTCATGCAATCATCAAGATCACGAAAAGGATAGAATCTCTTGTTTTCATTTTATATATATAATAATATTGTCGTAATTTAAAAATCAAACTCACTGACCAAATTCGCACACCATAATACGCTCCAAGACAGGCATCGCTGATGGCGTTACTTCTGCGAGGCTGAAATGGGACTGGGCGGGTCATACGTATAGGATGCATCAAAACAGATGGGCCAGGATCGTCACACAGTAGGTGCCTGAAGAAGGGAGTCGTCACCAAGGTAGGTCTATGAAATTCTGGCGTGACGACTAGGACTCGTTCCTGACCGATTGGCCGGAAAAGGCACAACATAAGGAAAATTGGAGAAGTATAAGTGAGACCTTTGCCCAACAGTGGGAGAAAATAGGTTAACAAAAATAATAAACAATGTTCTTGATTATTTTCGAGTCGACAAAATCAACTCATTACAAATGAGATAAAGTCCAGTTTCCAATAGTCTAGGAAAACGAAACAATAATCTTTTTCTACAAAACACTGAACACAGACAATCAAATCAATTAGATACATAATTTGCTTTGTTTATAAGATCATTAAATATTAAAACAAAACATACATACTCAAGGTAAAACAATAGTAGGTATTTTGATTGTTATTTCTCAACCTCATAGTAATGGCAGTTGATGTGGATAAATCCTGATTAACTCGCTTTGTTTATAAGTATTTACGTGAGTTTTTATTTATTTTTATTATTAAACACCGTCCTGTCCTGCCCTAGGTTTACACCACATATGGCCGCGCGTAGCCCTAGAGTCATCCAAAGATCTTATGTTTAAGTATAAGGTCTATGGAGTCATCATATTCGCTCTACGAAAACCATGGAATTAGTAAGTCCTACTATGTAATTCAGACAGCCTGTGAATAAAGGCTAGTTTACAATATCATGCTATATTTATATTTCTTTAATCACAAATTAAATCATTAATTAGCACACTACTTATAAATGCTAACCAGCCAGACATTTAACACGTGCACTATTTAAAATTTACACCGAAAATTAGTCAGACAGCGCATATTTAAAAACTTAAATGAAATATTACATATAATTTTATCCGATACGGAACTCACTACCTACAATTTTCACCTAAAGTAAATGTAAAATAGATATTCGAAATGAGTAAAATATTTGAATTTGTCACAGTTAGGAGAGAATATTATAAAGATTTCTCATGCTCCAGTATTTTTCATTGAATATTTATGACGTAAACCAAAAACGTACATAGGTATGTAAACCTAACTTTTAATGGATTATGTAAATAATTAGCTTTCTATTTATGTTCTGTACATGGAGTGTTGAGCGGTAACGTGCTCATTGCGAATATCTAATGAGTTTGGTTGCACATCGACGGTAAGAAATGGATCTTATTTTTATACCTGCTGTGGATTTAAGTGTAATAAATAATGATATAATTAAGATTTATGTGCTAACTTGTTTTTTTATAATAAATGCAACGTGCTTCATTTAATATAAGTACTTAAATCGTGTTGTGAACTCCTACTCCATAAACGCACATCAAGGACTGATAGCGACATGTTGAGACGAGAAACAATACCACACGCTACGTCACACTGATCTCTCGACCATGATAGGTTTTATTTTAAAATATTGTTCCTTGAATGTTCTATGTAAGATGGCGACGACATAATTTACTCGTTAAACTTTCGCATCGTTTTTCATTATGAAAACCCTAATATCATCACAATCTATTAAACACCTGAGTTTTGACCAAACGTAACTTAGTAATTACGTTTGGTGAAAACGCCAACAGGCCAAGCTAAACACAGCCGCAAGCAAGTCTCTAACGGATATTTGATATTGAAAAACGACTGCAATTACTAAACAGTAGGTAATACCAGAAAAGCTTATCAGCGACTAAAGAACTAGCAGTTGCTTATCGATTAATGTTTTGGCGTTACAAACTGTATACATTTATCAGAATTCCAAATAAAATGACAAATGCTGTTAGAACACTCGATTGTCCAGATATTACCAATAAGTTGTTTTATGTGGTTCCTAGAAAAGCGATGATGCGTAGTGTACGTGAACGACCTGTATTTGCCGTATCGTCATGTAAGACAAATGCAGGACTACGTGCGCCTTTGCGACGACTTACAAGTAATTTTAATACGTATTTTAAGAATCTTGACTTGTTTGCCGATTCTGCTAGGACATTTAGAAAACATGTAATAGAAATAATAGTCTCCATAGAATCCCCCTGAATTTACCTAACATCATTAATATTTTATTTAACTCAAAAGTTAACCAATGTATGTTTTTTTTTTCTTGTATTTTCTCCTCCTTTTTGATTGCCATGTTAATTTTGTTTTTAACTGATAATTATAGGTATAGTAGATAATGATACAAAACCAGCATGACGTAGTTTTAAGGATTACAATCTAGATATTCTGTGAATAACGTAGTTGGATATACATTAGTAAAACTGTCTTATTGTAATTCCATATATAAAATATTGTATATCTGTTTGTTGTTCCAAATAAAATAAAATAAAAAATAAAAACACTCAAAGAAATAGCGAGGCTTAAGAAATGAAACAAGGCTCTGTTTGACTGTACTAGGCCATTGAAATACTTGGAATTAATAAAGAAAAATAGAGAAATTATAAATACAGGGTGGCAGGGACATCGACGCGTAACCTATTACCATGGATTACTGAATCCGGTTCCGGTACCAGTTCTGAATCATTTACTGACATGATTCAGAACTGGTACCGGAACCGGAGTAATTAAAAAAAAAATAGCCGTTCCATACATTTGACGGCGCGGCGGCGTAGGTAATGCAATTTTAATTGAAACAGCTGATTTTTTTTTAACCAATAATAAAATTTTACGCTATGGGGTCTAATCGTGTTCTGAATTCATGTTAAAAGTTTGCGCGTGGATGTCCCTGCCCCTCAAAATTGTACTTAAAGTGGGTCAGAAATAGACACAGCACGGTCTACTACAATGGTTACGCTCAATCCTTGAAATGATAAAATATTATTAAATAATTAAGAACATTTCCGTAATCACACTGAAGCAATTATAAATGTTTCAATTCAGTGTTGAATGTAGTAAGTAAATGTCAGTGTATGGAATAATGAATTAAACAGCGAACTAGAGCGATGCAAATATTACGAACAACAATGACTGCTCAATAACGCAGTCGGCGTTTAATTGAAAAGAGTTCCGTAGTATTTATTACTAGCTGCGCCACGATTTTACCCGCATAAGTCTCGATCCCGTGAGAATATCGGGATGAAAATTTAAAAAATTTCATCCTAATCCATTCAGCTGTTTTAGCGTGAAAGCGTAAGAAACAAACATACAAAAAATCAAATGTCTTTTTGTAGCTTAGATAATTTTATTTTTATTAGAGCATTTCTATTGGGATTTACGAGTGATCTATGCTGAGAATAATCAGCCCAGAGTCTGGATTTATGCCCAGTTGATGACAATAGGCTCAACTCCTATTACATGGGACTCAAGTACACGTAACTTGCGAAAAGTGGGTATTACTATAAGCATACCTCTGAATTACCCTTCGGGGTTTACAGGCGAGATGTTATATTATAACAAAAACATAAAGCAACTCAACATGTAATGCTACAGGGAACTTTTCAGGGATTACTAGCGTGATGTTTTAATAATACAATTAAATGAAAACAAAAGAAGTTTATTACAAAACTCGACTTAATAAACAAAACAAAGCCGAGTCGGTACGATCCATTACCACTCGTGTCAAAAATTACTTTCAGATAACCATCTAAATCTGTTCTCTATCATACAATAATGTAATTATAAGTGTGATTCATTTTAATAACATGTTTATTACTCTGTTGATGTTCTAAGTCACGAATAAACTAATAAACCCGGTAGTGACTTGTGACCGCAAAACAAACGTTGGAGATGAGAAAATAAGAACAATAGAAACGAAATAAATGTACGTAATGAGTTTAATTTAGATGTTAGATGATGAACGTCTGTGTAAACATACTACCTACTAACCTAGAGTTATTAATGTGGGTCTCAATTATATATCTAACGATGTAAAAATACATATAATGATTTGAACGTGGTTTATAGTTGTAACTATTTTATGCACGCGCCTTCGCGTGTTAAGTCGATAAAAAGTAGCGTATGTCCTTTTCCAGGGTTCAAAGTATCCCAATACAAAATCATCATTCATCAATCGGTCCAGCCATTTCGGAGATTAGCCGGTACAAACAGACAGACAGACAATAAAAATTGTTTTTTTTTTGTTATAAGTACCGTAGTAAGTACTTTCATATGCATTTAGTGTAAAGATAAGCTGGTTTTAGTTTTCAGCAGTGAAATTGATTAGTTAGCCAAATATTTTTTCTGTTGTAAAGTGGAGCAATACAGAACGCGAGTGGTTAAATCAACACGAAATCTATAGTTAATATTTGATATCGTCAAGTAATAGCCGGAATGTTGCCAAAATGCTATATCAATATAGACCCAATCCATTCCTTCCTGATTTGACAAGCCTAGTATAGTGATAGTATTAATCAGATGTTCCTTCTGCTGGGACTCAGGCCTCCTCTCTACGAGAGGGAGTGGGCTGTAGTGCTGTGGTGTGTCTACTATGCGGGCCCAGTGCGGGTTAGTAGATGTCACATGTTTTCGAATGTTAAGTTCTAGGATATGCCGGTTTCCTCGCGATATTTTCCGTAACCGTTTTGAGAGCAGTGGTGATGCAAATATTTACAAAAAGTAAAGGACCTTCCTGGGTACCCTCGACCTACAAATCGTAAGTCGGGGCCGTTATCAGTGGGCCACCACTCCACCACACTTAGCCTTTATTCTTCTGGTAGTTGGTAGATCTACCAGAAGCATAAGCTTGGCCTAGGCTATACTTTTAAATTAATAGAAAAAAAACTGTCCAGGGATCAAAAACCTTTTATTCCAAACGCACTTTTACACATTGAACCCCAAAAACTGAAAATGGCAAAATTGTGTATATTAAACAGCAATTTGATGATATCACTGACTGTCCGGCGGCGCTACGCGTCGTCGATCACAGGCCCGTCTTTACAGCCATGAGGTACTTGAGGTACTCCATTAATAATTGTACTAACTACGTTTTTTGTTCACTATGAAAAATGTCTGTCACGCTCAATTTATCTGATCGTCCTTCTCCACTGCAATTGAATGCTAAGTTCCAAGACCGCCAAGCCGTTTATGTGTGTAAACGATTTTACATAAGAATTTTTAGACGTTTTCCGCTACATTTAATGGTTTTGTTATGAGTTCTCAAAATGTTGGATTTATAAAGATTAATATTGTTAATTGGAATACATGTAGTTTTAAATTTTAGAAGATTTATTTTTTACTTTTAACCGACTTCAAAAAAGGAGGAGGTTCTCAATTTGGATGCTTATACTTTTTTATTGGTAACTTTAAATTATTATACGAAAAACGGAAGCCCTCCAAATCGGCAATAGAAACAGGATCCAGGCTATCGTTAGCCAGGGCTCCAAGTAAGAGTGACTGAAGAACCACTGTCATAAGTAATATAGGTAATAAATGTGACTACATGCAGTTCACAAATAGTATAACCGTCGATACGAAGAGAAGATCAATAAGACCATTTCAGACACCAATCTACAGGGTCTTCAAATGATCTGACTAAGATTATGTCTGAACTTTAAAAGAAACTGTGACCTCTGAGTTTGTTTCAGCCTTTCTTCTCAGAGTAGTCAGATAGGAACAACCAACAACCTCATCTAGTTTTAAAAAATATGATTGACGTGTAAAAGTGTTTGTACCAACCTACTAACAGAAATAAAATCCTTTATTATCTATCATTTACCATTATTGCTAAGAAAAACATTATTAATTGTTATGAAAAATATTATGAATCTGCGAAATGGGGCCATTATAGCATAATCTTGACGAATATGTCTGGTCCCACTGGTTCTGGTGTGTAGGGAAGTGTAACTGCAGTAAATATCAATGTAGGCATTACGTATGTAAATACAAGCCATAAATTAATCACACCACTGAAGTTTAATAAGGAAAAGCTGTTGAAAGATCAACGATGCTTGAATGTTTAATAAACCATGATAAAATTATGAAGCTAATCCGCAATATTGTTCCTCTGATCATTACAGCGTGGAGATTAAAAAAACGCGTTCCGTTTAAAACAAATGAACGTTTAAAATCAATTCAAATACCAATTACAGTACATTAACGGCTGCACGATAATTTTATTATCAATCACAGTATTAATGATCTAATAAGGGATAATGTGAGTTATATTCCCAATTAGCTATAACGTTTTATTGGTTTTGTATGGATGTTTTTAATAAGTTGACCTACCTCAATTCTAATACGTTCTTAGATCAGTATTGGTCATCCGGTAACTGTAATGGTACTGTAGAGACTATAGCCTATTTGGTGCTAACATGCAACCTACGAGACAAACAGAAAGATTCAAGTTTAGAAGAGATTTGGCTGACAAGCCAAAGAATATAGATGTAAAATATGTCATTTATTTTATAGGAATATTTTTTTATTTTTATTGGACATTACAATATAAACCGAAGTTTGATTTTATACCTCCTGGTACCGAAGGGCTTGTCTAGTCCCTCACAGTACTCAATAAATACAGTTTTAAAAGCTTTTTGTTGCTGTTAATAACGTTTACGATTTAAGACAATTTATTTCGCTCACAAAGAATACAATTATTCACTTCTATAAGGAAAAATATAATAATTAAGATAAGCGACAGATTCGCTGGTTGATAAACTAAAATAAGTTGTAATAAACAGTAAAAACTTACAATTCAAACATTACTCAGAACATGGTGCTTTAATAGCCTTTTAAAATTTGGAAGGAATTTTGATTCTTTAATTACTTGAGGTATCGAGTTAAGCCCCCTCATATACGACAGTCTTTCCGTCGTTTGTCTTCGGTCGCGGTGCTCTTAAAATTATATGTTTAGCCAATAAACCAATTGATTAAAACAGAAAACAATCGCAATATTTCTTTGGTTATACGTATGAAAAGTTCATAGTTGTATCGAAATTCAACTAAATCAAGTTTTTGCGTCCTATAAATAAATGGTTGTTTTTTTGTCAATTACGACACTGGAAAACACTTCTTTTTCATGCTGAAAAAATTAGAACCATCACCCTAATTGCGTTACTCACAATCTGAATCATTTTGAAGGATATTGCTAATCCATTGCTTTATATGTTCGAAAAATTGGTCTGCTCAACAACGTAAATCACACTAATATTATAAAGGCGAAAGTTTGTGAGCGAGTGTGTGTGTGTTTGTATGTTTGTTACTTCTTCACGCAAAATGTACTGAACGGATTCGGATGAAATTTGGGACACATATACTTTATAACCAGGATTAACACAAAGGACGTTTTATCCCGATATTCCCACGGGATCGAAACTTATGCGGGTGAAATCGCGGGGCGCAGCTAGTAACTCAATAAATGTTGGTGAACTGTCAAAAATAAACCCAGTGGTACTGATAGTGTGTTACACAACTTCCCCAAATAAGAAAAACTGTACCTGCATTCTAATTAAATAAACTAGCCAAGCCTACAAGGAAGATGGTTTGTTTGTTTTCAACGCCAATACAATTAACAATAAACATATTCACAATCATCAATCATTCAAACGAATACAAAATAAAACACAAACAAGAAGTTAATGAAGAAATAGCATAACAACAAATGTACTGAAGGTAAAAAATAATAAAAAGAACAGGCATTGTACGGAATTAAAACGTGAAAAAGAAATGAGGAAGCCAGTAACAACACACGAAGTTGATAAGCAAGAAGTAAACATAACCGTAGGTTCTTTATTACAGCTTTTGTTCATACTTTGTAGATATGGCATCATAAACAGTGGGTATATTACGAAGGAGATGGCTGTCCACAGAACACTACCTTGTCCATTAGATAAACCGTTTTTTGACAGATGGAACTAGTGATTGCAGCAACACACAATACCTGTCCACAGAACACTACCTTGTCCATTAGATAAACCGTTTTTTGACAGATGGAACTAGTAATTGCAGCAACACACAATACATTGATTGATACACGTACGGTATTATAATGTCTGTTAGAATCCATAAATAAGATAATTCAATAAGATATATAAACTGCCTTACAGTTTATATATGTGTTTATTTTTTTATCACGCATTTTAAAGTCAACTTTTATGTAATCTGGAATATTTACGTTCTAAGACAGCGGTCAAAAAACGGTTAACCTAATGGACAGGATATAAGAATAAATTATTTTATTCTTATACCCTGTCCATTAGGTTAACCATTTTTTGACCGCTGTCAGACAACTGAAGGAACAATTATTTGACTCCTGGCATCTACTTAATAAAAATCAAACACACATTAAAACCACTTTGTCTAGAAGCGTGAATATTTGCCTATGATTTATATAATTAACCAAGGTAAGAATTAAGGAAGGATTTTTGATAGTTTATCCTCTAAAGGAGTTAGGCATAGGGATGAAAGTTTGAATGGAAGTTCGTCATTTTTGCCGATGGAAAATCCGGAAATCGAGGAAATGGTTTGTCTTCCTATAAAATTCTGTTTCGAATTTGATTCGAAATAATGTGTCAAATACACTAAAAGTTTCTGTCAATTTGAAATTGCCATACAACGAAGTAATGCCGCCAGTCTCTTGGATACATTACCAGTCGACAGCGATGCGGATGAATTTTTCGACGCTATATTTAAGTTTGTGAATAGTTTTAGTTAATTTAGGATAAAATTTTGTAATTTTTATTAATTAATTAGGTATTCATTGTTATTTTACATTTCAATCGAATCAATTGATTGGATTCAGAATTGAAAATATCTTGACTAAGTTTATTCTCGTTGAATGAAAAGTGAAAAAAATACATAGTAATAAAGCTGTGTTAGTATACCTAATCGATTAGTCGTGTAAATAACATGAGTCGACTTAAAGAATGGGTTATTGTTCTGCGTAGAAGGACGATAAATAAGACCCGTTAACTTCCCGTCGCTGAGGTGTCATTTTGCAGAATTGTCATTTATTAATCACAGTTGTAGACAGCCGTTTCTGGTAACACAGTTATGTAGACAGCCGTTTCTGGTAACACAGTTATGGCATCAACAATACAATAAGGTGGACTTCGCAACTACGAAGGGAATACAAGGAGATCCTGGTATATCTTCCAAAAGTATCTGATTAAAATATAAACAAAAGGATCAGAAAATGTACAGACGCAAGCACAATAAGCTACTACAATCTGTAGAATTTCTTTAATAGATTTTTATTAAACTTTATCGCTAAAGTATTAAGGTTCAAGGTTGATTAGGAAAATTAAACAGTTTCGGGTAGCTTGACTTGCTGGCGTCTGAACCTGTCGACGCTAATTTGTAATGCCAAGTGGCACAATATGTGCCGGACGGCGTGTATGTATTCCACGCGCGCCTCAAAGAGATGTCAGCGTAGTTGACGGGGCCCGACAGGGCCGAAGCCTGCCGGGGTAGCGGGATTGTCCGAAAGGGTTACCGCTGCCCTGGTACGTAAAGGGCTAAGGAAGGAACACGGGTGGGTTTTAGTCAGTAAGAGTCTGACACTCCCTTCTGCTCCACCCAGAGCGGGAGGAGTCATTTGATGATTTCCCATCCACAAAAAAAAAAAAAAAAAAGTGGCACAATATTTTTTTTAATTAAAAATTAGTGGCCCTACATCAAAGCACTCAATTTTCATTTTATCCCGAAATCTTCAATTTAAATCAGTTAATAGTTTTTTTTTTTCATTTTATATCCTCAATTTTAGTTAATGTTATTCAAACAATAATTGTTAAAAAAGTAGTGAGATATGAAGTTGAAACCTTCTAAATCTGTATTTAGAAGGTTTCAACTTTATGTCTTCTTCATATCTGTTTACGTGACTAGGGGGCCTAAAAAGGCCACTTTAAGCAATATCTCTATTCATTTCCTGAATTCCCAGCAGATCTTTAGCAATTCCTCTAATTTTCGTAAAGTTTCTTTTCATATTTGGTGTAAACATTGCCGCATAAAAAAAATAAAACCGTAATTATATCGGTAATTTTTTCAATACAGTTTTTATTAATCAAATTGGTTTTTTGTTTTTTGTTTCTACAGTTTAAATGTTATTTCATTGTGATATGAATTGCACACAGATCATATTATGAATTGTCAGTTTGTGACTATTTTACGATTTTAATATGATTCATATTGTTATCCTATTATGATTCTGCCAAAGTGGCCTGTTTAGGCCCCCAAATCCCTTTATTGAGTGATTGCGAAGGAACCTAACCTAAACAGGGCTTGGGTACACTTTCATTAGCTACTTTTGAGAACAGAATATCTAAGGAACTGTGTGAGGCTATGTCATAAATTTTCCTTTCATATAATTGCTTGACAACCGTAAACTGCGTTGACAATGACATTGTGTGATACTAATTGCAATTCTATTCGAAATATTCCTTGCTAATTAATTCATAATAAAATATGTATATGAAACATGATTTATCTGTTATTAATAATAACAAAGAATTAATTTACATTGAGTTTTAATCCTTTGAATAAAAAACTATAAACTTCTGATATATGATATTGCCAATAACCCACCCACTTGATGTTTTTTGCTGAAAATCACGCAAAAAATTGTACCCGACTAAAAAGGTGATTGTGCATAATTTTAAGTGAATAATCACGTAAGTGCATTTTTTACAACTCAGCAAGAGAAAAACATGGAATCACATAATCTATATACTACTAACAAACCTGAAGACTTTTTTTGTTCGTTTGTTTGCGCTAATCTATCTATCTAAAATTTCTTGATTAATTTGTATTTGATAGTCCAAGCCTTGAGGTTGGTTTAAGCTATTTAACATCACGCTACCCTTAGGAGCCGAGAAAAAAGTCAGAAAACGAAGTATTAGCGCGTGCGGGCGATACGATGCGACGCGGTAGGTTGGTGGCTGAAATTTACCGCGGACGAAGTCACGGGCCGAAGCTAGTGTGTATATAAATATCGTGTGTGTAAATAAAAACAAAACAGAAGGCCATTTTTCGTAATTTAAAAAGTTCAAAATCGTCGCAGTCTCATCTCAGCGACAATCAATGTCAAAAAATTTTGCTGTTCCATACATTTTGACCGCGTAGGTAATGCACTTTTCTATGAAACAGCAGACTTTTATTTTGATAACCGACGAAAAATTTCTACTCCATCTCTCTCTCTTTCTCTCCATCTTTCTTCTTCTTCTTCTCTCTCGGTCTAGAATCATATGCTGAATTCATGGTTACAGTTTGTGCGTCGATGTCCCTGCCATCCTGTATTTCTCTATTACAATTGAACCTTCCAATCGATGTCTCTGAGGTTGCCATAAAAGTCACATTCACAAGACCGATCTTCAGTGAAGGTTTCATATTAATCAAATAAATCGTGTTCCTTGTTTCTCAATGCTCATAAAACAGACATCTTTATAATATCTCGGTCATTATGGACAAGTAGTAACTTCAAACATAATGTCTTCGTGATCTGTCAGAAAAGCAGATGGCAATGTTTTGCGAGGTCATGACCTTTGCAAGTCTGTGATCAATGATCAACCAAAAGCTCACCCATAAAATATGCAAAATTAGTTCTTAATTATATTTTATTATCTTTTGCAATAATTTAGATCATGATTTACAATTTGTTTTTATTTTATTTTCGTTATAAAAATTGAGTAAGACTTTGTTTCGAATTCTGTATTTAAAGTTCTCTGACGAAACAATACGTAATTAAAGTTTAGAGAGTAATTTTAAAGTATGTAGGTATGTCGTTATTCTTCTGGTTGTAGAAAAAACCACTGAACAAGAAATAAATCCATTTTCCTCTTTTTGTCTTCTTTTTTCACTTGCTTTGACCCCATTTGGGGACAATCCCTTTGAAATATCTGACTCAGAATCAAGACTATCCGGTAAGCTTCATCATACAATTGCAATAAAGGTCAACGGTGCATCGCTTACTATCCTCAAAAATACCGTAAAATGCAATAGAAATTGGAAAATAAATGAGCTACAAAAGATACGAAACGTGTTTTTCACACAAGGAGATTCAGTTATATATTTAATATGGTTTAAATATTTATGAGTTAAATGATTTCTTCATTCGACTTCTATTATAATCTGTAGGTGCGTATTACATTGTCCAGTACCCCGCTAATAGCATTACCACGTATGTAGATTGTGGTATTACAGTATTGTGATGTCTCGCATAAAATATTCGTCACGGACCACGATTTTGCATTCGTTTTTATGTCTTTATACTTATACAGAGAAAGCTTATTATACCTTCTCGTAATGTGAGTTATGTAATTTTTTTAAACGAATATTAGAAAAAAATTGGACACTTCAGTAAAAAAATACATGAAAATATACGCGGAAGTACTGAAACACAGGATCATTTAGTGACATTTAATTTTGTTCTTTTGTATCAACAAGATGTGCATTTAGGACAAATAAACAGAGCTTTAGAAGACGTAACAGTCACACTTTCGATACATAATCTGTCTTACAGCTAAAAACCGAAACACATTTATCATGTGCGTCCTTATGAATATAACCCGTCGTCGCAGCGCATGCTAAAAATGGTAATACGCTCTGCAGATGTTAGTGCTGCAGCTTAAAAATGGCATGCATTAAAACTAAGTATACGTACTCCAAGGACTCTACCGTACAAGATTGTATACCACCATAATATTGTATGCAAAAATAACAAAACACACGCACCCTTTCAATTAAATTCACCGGCGTTCACGTTAGAGTTAGCACCGCAGTACGGTAATCACCACGCGATGTATTATCACAAGTCACACAGGGGCGCTAGGCGGCTAGCGGATGTGTCTTCCTTTCGACGCGCGAACATCAACTGTTGGTTTGCGCGTGCGCGCGTCCGAGCCTCGCCTGATAACCGATAGCTACCACGGATAAACTCAGTATATATGTACGACAAAAAATTGCCGCTAAATGCCTTTTTACAGACACAAGTTTACATCATTTACACATGGTTTTTTTTTAAACAATTTTCGATTCATCCCTGTTGCTTCGAATGCATATTAAATTTTGCATGCATATCTTGAAATTCGCTATCGATCAATAGCCATGCAGTTGTATTGAAATGTCAGTGACGAAAGTTGAATTTTGCAATATTTTACGGTTTTTTGCCAAATAAACGTGTTGCAAGAGCTTATTGTTTTAGAAAAACATAAAATACTAGTGTGATTTTAGGATGGGTAGTAAAATTGTAACATAATTTTTATGGTTTTTAAATTACCATTCGCGAATGCCACTTCGAAGTTAAAGTCATCTCTCACAATTATCAAATTAATATAAACTGAACTACAATTTCATGAAAATATTTATGATTCCAGATTGCAAGTCTGCATCGATTTTATACCTACCTATTACCCAAATTGATACTAAAACCATACAAAAGTACCGTACAAAAATAAAATTAAGTCATTTAAATTCTAACCGTTCATTTTCACCAATAAGTATTAAGTCACCAATGTTATATTTTGAATTGTCATAATAGCTGCTCGTAATTAATATTTTACGGTTATACGCATGACTGACTTAACCGTTTCTCAATAAAGCAATAATATTAATAGTCGTTTACTTCATTAATAGAACTGTAGTAATACAATTATTTATGTACATATTTTTTATCCTTTAAGAGCCATCTCTTAAACTCACTTAACTCTGAAATCCGTAGGACATCTGTCCACACAGATGTCCTACGGATTTCAGAGTTAAGTGAATCTGAAGAATGAAGACAAACTCTAGATTCATTCCAGGGTTCCTTTTACTTAAAGAAACTGGCCGAACAGTCATTATCTTGTCCGACCAGTTTTTCAAAAATAAACTTTTATTTTTTTTGGAATAGCTACCGGCCCGTGCTATTTTGTTCAAACTGAAGGCCAATTTTCCTGTAATTAAAAACGGTCAAAATCTAGTCACAATCTCATCTTTGTGACAGTCAATGTCAAAAACTTATCAAAAATGTAGGAAAATTGGAGGTATTTTCGACAGATTGAGACAGATCACTGTGAACGTGTTGACTGTGAACTGTGAAATGTTTCTAACACTGACAACTGTCAGTGCTAATATAGAGTGAAATGCTGACAATTAGGCTAGAAAATAGTTTGTTAGGCAATTACGTCGAATAATTGGTCTTTCGAAATACTTAATCACATGAAAGCTACAAATGTCTAACTCAATTAACGCTACTTTTCAATACAAAGCTTGACTTTGACGACTGATATTGTCGCTACATAGTCAATCAATGTCTCCAAGCGTTTGTTTGATACCGATAACAGTAATGTTTTTGTTGATGCAAATAACCTCAATTGTTTGATGATTTAGATGCTCAATTGTTTTTTATTGACAGGCTAATGTATGCCATAAACACTTTTTAAGAAGAGGCGCATGTCAAGTAGAGTTTGAGATTATGATTAGTTAGCTAAAGTAATGGTCCTATGGTTTATGCAATTTCATTCCTTTTAATCAATTCATCTACTCAGCCTATCGCGTATTTCTTTTTATCGAAACCCAATTCGTGTGCCTTCAGTTTTATAGTTCAACCGCAGTTATGCAAACTCGTACAGACGCCAGCACATAAAGCTATCCGAAACTGTAAAATTTTCCCAGTAAAAATTGAACCTAATGCTTTAGCGATAAAGTTGAAAATCTATTAAAGAAATGACATTGTCCGGAATCGCCCTGTGCACAAGAAATATCGGACAAACACGATAATTAATGTCTATTTTATTATATTAGTTGCAAATACTTTTGTAACACGGACTAGCTGCATGCCAAAATGAATATTTTAAAGTATTTTACGCTACTAATAATATTAATCGCCGCCATCTTCGCCAAACGTCATGTCGTATCGAAAAAGATTAGGGATGCCCAATCGATTGCAATCGATCGATGGAATTTTTAATAAATGCGTGTTTTTGAATCTGAATCACATTTTGAATTTATTTCGAATATATGAAACTCAAACTCAAATCATTTATTTCAATTAAACCATTTACAGGCACTTTTGAATTGTCAAAATTAAATAGTTAGTCAGTTGGGTAGTCAGAAAGTTGAAGCTAGTTGCCCATTCCAGAACGTAGATCTCTATGGAGAAGAACGGGCAAGAAACTCCACGGACACTCTTTTAAATCAAGATATTATTACCAAATACTGGGTACATTATTCTTATTGCTTCTATATGTGAGAACAATTTAAAAAAGAAACAATTTAAAATATAAATAAAAAAATAAAAATAAGCCCTATCAATAAAACAATTCAATCACCATTGTATATTCCATATATTATTATTCCCTAAAAGTATAATTTAAAAAACCTACTAAGTAGGTATCAGTAGGTACTTTATGAATGAGGTCATTCTCGATTTTAAACAGCTACTTAGAATAATGCTAAATTGAACAAAACCTACATATTTCATCATGATCATTATTCAGAGTTTTCTAATGATCGTTTAGAAAAGTGTTTGGTTTACTTCTAACTAAACGACTATTTGCAACAATTAATTTAAATAACCCTCCTTTTGGGCTTCGCCGCAGTCGAGTAAAAATACTTATCGTTAGTGAATACCTTATAAATATTTTCTTCAAAAAACAATATTGCTGACTAGATACAGATGTTTTTATGTGTTAATATTATTACAAGTATTTAGAAGAGGGTTATTATAAGTAAAGTATGACATTGTCTTAGTTGTAATGGTATTAATATTGCTAAATGTATTATGTTATTGTTTTTTAGATTCTTAAAAATCACTCGGAGCTATGAAAAACTATACCTAATATTCGTTGTTATGGTTCGATTATAACCTCAAAATCTAATATATTTTTTTTAAATATATTTATTCTGCAGCTAGTCCGCTATACAAATAAGATCTTATAGGAGTTTACTAATGATCGACAATACAACACATAATTTTTCCGATGCTCTTGGTTCCAGGGCGAACAATGTATGGGCGCAGAGCTATGTCCTTTGACAGATTGTTGTAGTTTGATGTGCTGGCGTCTGTACACTGCAGATTATGTCCTCGATCATGGTAAACATTGAAAAATATCGGGCAGTTTAGTGTACATCATAGCATGACAGTTCTCTCAAAAAAAAAAAAACAACCTAATGAATAAACTTTCATTACCACTCGATAAAAAAAAATCACTGCGTTCTCTTTACTTTAGATAATGCACTTTCACACTCACTTAGCTGTCTTACTGAGTAACTACCGTAGGAATTAATTAGGCCTGTTGTAAAATGTTTATAACCACTTACGATACGTCTAGATAATTTTAATGAAGACAAAAGGTGTTAAAAGTGCGGTAAAACGTTCTGTTAAAAGTTTATAACTGAGCGAATTGGTTCTTGATTCTTGATAAGTATCATGATGATGTTTTGGATCTCCTTTGATGTTTCTTTCTTATAATAGTAGCACCCCTTGATTAGTAAACGATAAAGTTCTCCGTAGTTATCCACCAACGCGCACTGGGCCCGCGTGGTGGAAAACGGACCACTCCCTCTCACAGAGAGAAGGCCTGTGTCTCAGCAGTTGGAACATTATAAGATAATTATGCTATGCTATGCTAAAATAGATCTCTCCTTTGTTCGCTCGTTTGCTGGCAAATCTGATGATGACCGATAGGGCCAAACAGTTGTGGACTGCCGAAAGGCACAAAGTTGATAGGCTCGTCACAAGATGGAGCGCCATGCAACAACAAGGTGAAGTTCGTGGAAATCTGCGGATGCGGAAAGTACAGGACTGGTCGTCTTTCGGCTGAATGATCTTTGGTATTATTTCACCCTTGAAAGTAGATAATTTATTAAACGTAAATTAGGTACTATGACTATTAGAAAGCGTAAGCTACGATCTTCCTGAAATTCTCTCCATAGATTAAATATTTAAGGTCATACAATATAAATTCATGTATCCACTACATTATAGGACAGCTTGTCACGGTGCACTGCGCGGTGTCGTAATAAAAACCCTACTTTATAACAGAAAATAATTGCTAGAAATTCGTCGGCAGTGTGGTCCGTTTACACGAAGTTTATGTCGTAACATGAATCTATTTGAACACGGAATTAGAGATGTTACCTTTCACTACGATTGCCCTATAGTGGCCTTTGACATACCACGTGCGTGGTAATAACGCACTCCTTATTGGTGGCCGGTACCAACTCTAGTTTACAAACGCACCTTAGGGATGTGCTAATAGGTCACTGATGCCTTACATACTCGTATAGGTGCGCTTGGAAGCACTTACTTGTAGTGCTAAGAGTAGGTAAGATTTCGAATCTCAGATGCACAGGACTTTTGTGATACTGAACTAAACGACAAAGCATCTTGCTTTTCAAATACATTAACTATAATATTTATGCGTTTGTTATAGTTACCAGGATTCTGATTTTATGATGATACGGAATTTTTTATTTGCAATCTTCGGAGTGATGTTGAAGACCGGAGTTACCGACATAGCTTGCAGAGTAAGCAAGCTAAAGTGGCAGTGGGCAGGCCATGTTAGTCAAAGGACCGACGGCTGTTGGAGCAGACGAGTCCTGGAGTGGAGACCACGGATCGGCTAGCGTAGTGTGGGACGCCCCCAGCTAGATCGACACACGACTTAAAAAGGTGTCTGGGACAGACTGGATGCGGAAGGCGGAGGACAAGGTGTTGAAGCATAGGAGAGACCTTTGTCCAGCAGTGGGCTGCAATAGGCTGAGTTGATTGATTGATGGAGTTATTTTTTAACTTATTGATGTGTACCTTACCGTAAGATTAATCTTGCAACTAAAAAAGGACAAGGAAACATTCGTCCAGAAGGAATAACATCTTCACAAGCTGTATAATCATCATAATGGAGCAAAAAACAAAGCACCATCATTTAATTACATTGATCATTGAACCAAAATAAAATAACACCATTCTGAGTGGCTTCAATGATACAAACTAGCTCGGCTCCTTTCTTGTTTCAATAACTTACATTTTGTTTATTTTCTGAAACTGGATACTTGTTTACGGAAGTCGATCCCAGACTGTGACGTTCATGTTGCATAAAATAAGAAGAAAAGGTAAATAAATAAAAATAGCTTATGGCCACAGACATAAACATAAGGTACACAATCGCTTGAAGTAATTGATCTTTGTTTTCATTGTAGCTTGATATGTAATGCCTTGATTTCACTACTGAGTATAATGGCAAAACACTGCTAAGACAGTGCATTTTCATTTTCTATGAAAAATATGAATTTTAATATGGATGGAGATGGAAAGAAAGACCAAAGTAAGTATAGCGCAATGGTAGCCAAGTGGTAACGGGCCCGATTAACGAGTAGTAGATCGTGAGTTCGAACCATGACAGGCGCTTTACTTTGTGTAAATTATTTTATTACCACTGCTCTCAAAACGGTGAAGGAATCAATGTGAGGAAATATCGGCATGTCCTAGAACCAAAAATTCGAAGACATGTGACATCTACCAACCCGCATTGGGCCCGCTTGGTGGATAACGGCCCACTTCCTCTCACAGAGAGGAGGCCTGTGTACCAGTAGTGGGAACCTTACAGGCTGATTATGCTTAAATGTGGATTATGTAAAGGATGTTTTTTTTTTATAATTTTGTTTTTTTTTTTTAAACCTTGCCTCACACTAAGAATTTCTCCTGTATCGTGGGTGTGTTTACAAACATTTAAACTCACATACACAAACAGCCAGACCCGGAAAAACTACTTGTAGGCCATACAAATATTTGTTCCGTGCGGGAATCGAACCCGCGACACGCAGTGGAGCAGTCAATCGCTTAACCACTGCGCCAACCGTGCTATCAAGATTTCAAAGAAAAAGGAGTGAATGAGAGGAGATGAGGGATGGCAGACAGGAAAGAATGGAAGAAAAAATCGTGTTACGCCGACCCCAATAACATCGGACAAGAGCAGGAAGATGATCATGGAACACTAAACCCAGCATCCTAATTGAGTAACACACTTTCAATCTCAATCTGAATCATTTTAAAGGAAATAATTATCCTTCGATGCGAATTCATTGCTTAATATGTTCTAAAAGTTTGACTGCTCAACAATGTAAATAACGCAATGAATGTTGTTGAACTGTCAAAATGAAAGCCATTGCTACTGTTAGTGTGTTTCGCAATTACCCCACACGATTAAGTTCCGTTATTATGAAAGCTAAAAAACTTATGACTAAGGATCAAGTTAATTAAGTTATATTTATAGGCACGTTACTTTAACTTGCGATCCAAAAAAAGTATTGGAAAGCGTGTTTAATTATCTCTACCAATCATTATATCATCAATCAATTAAAATCCAAAAAAAACACTAATTCGTGCACAGACCCGCGCGTGAGTTTACAAGCCGTTTAATAACAGTTTACACGGGGAAACTATAAATCGTAGTTAACATAGATTAAATAATGATTACGTGTAACCGCAGCCTTACCGGAAAACGACCGGTGTGTTCCAGCCTGTATGTTGTTATGTAAATCGTTTATAATCAATTACTGATAATGTTATCTGTATGACTTGCTTGAACGGGTGAGTTGGGGAAGATTGATCGGTCCTGAACTTCCTTAAGTTAGGTTATATTTACGTTCAGCTGCATAAATGAGATAGGTAATCCCATTCTTTCTATCTATGAGTAAGTAACCCTAACGCGATTAAGGGGTGATTTTTCCAACGTCAAATAATTTTATCCGAGGAATAGTTTTGAAGTTTTGACAATTCTTCCATACAAAATCTGTCAGACGTCAATTTTATTCCGCGAATAAAAATTATTTGTCGATTGTAAAATCAGCCCTATATCTGAGAAAAGGAGTAGACAATAGAGTTTGATACACGTATGTCATTAGTAATACCAAGCATATACGTGTAAGAAAAAGTCGACCTTATAGTCATAAGGTCGACTTTTAAGGTAAGCGTCATTTGTGTTTACCCGCGTCTCAGTTTACTCGCTAGGACCATAGGACAGTCCTATGGTCCCAACGAAGTGTTCAGTGTATTTAACGCTGGTTTAAGGAATTAATTTTTATTTCATTCCTTCGCTCGCCCCCGCCATCCCCTTGTAACCTAACCTATCCGAGTTGGGGTGTCCTAATTCCAGAGATCTTACGTTACGTACATACATACATCAATCAATCAACTCAGCCTATTGCAGTCCACTGCTGGACATAGGCCTCTCCCAGGCTGCGACACAAAACCCTGTCAGAGGACAGGGTGTTGTAGGCAGAGGTCTACATACTTACATATTGTATTAATATTTATAAGGTGTTAATACCTACTTGAAGAAAATCTTCATCAATGAAAGGTGACGAATTTTAACTACAGGTTAAGGTTAACACAGCTTAAACCATCTTCTTTAAATAATACCCAAATTATGAAAAATATAACTTACAATAGTTAGCCCTCATTTTAACATTAGTAACTATTCAATTATATGCGAGTAACTTCAACTACCTACTTCGTAATATAGGCCATACAATAATATTCATAGAAATATATTCGTCGATTAAATGCCTACAAAAACTAAACCGATTACATTATCATAATTTCAACGCAACAAAAAATTAAATAAGTTTTTATGAATAAGCTAATTCATAGGTAAATCAATTACATATTCACTCAGTCTTCCGCCGAACAAAACATACGTTGATCTACTAATATAGGCTACGTACCTACGTAACTTTATCATGCGATTGCAACGCCCTCTAGCGTCACAAATATGGTGCTAAGTATATGGACCATATAATCACTTCCACATTACATAAAACTGCTTTCCGTTATCGGCTATACATTCTGAAAGTTCACGTTATGTTCAAGAATGGTAATGCCGCAGTGGAGGAAGATAGCCGAAGTTTCAGTAAGGCTGAAAATTAATTGTTGTACCTATTTTAAGTTACTAGCTACGCCCCGCGGTTTCACCCGCATAGGTTTTGATCCCATGAGAATATCGGAATAAAAAGTATCCTATGTGTTAATGTTGGTTATAAACTATATGTGTGCCAAATTTCATCCAAATCCATTTAGGAGTTTTTGCGTGAAAGAGTAACAAACATCCATCCATCCATCCATACAAACTTTCGCGTTTATAATATTATAGTAGTAGGATTATGTGTGAACGCAGCCATAGCTGCAATTGGTTAATATATGCCACAACTGTCAGGATGACATAAGCCCCGCCGTCTTGTCAATTTGAGTTTTTAGATAAAGCGTTAGTGCATAAACCACTTCCGTGTGTATTACTTGCTCTCCGCCTACAAACTTAATAATTATTAATGATCACCTACGTATGTATCATCATCAGCTTAAAGCAGTCCACTGGGCGTATCCCACAATGGTCATCAGTTCTAGGTACTGCTAATATGACCTATGGCCGGCCCATTGCCACTGAAGCTTTATACCAATAACATATAATATTTCATTTGCATATTGCTAAGGAAAATCAGTAATTCATGAAAATTGATTCAGGTGCAAATTGATTAACCTGCAATAGCTGCAATTTAATTTAAATTAACTTTCCTCCAAGTCTTCTGTTTTTCATCTGTTTTAAAAACAAATATTTGTTTGTGTTTATTAAACTGTGCAATCTCTCAAAAGCGTCGCCACATTGACTAAGTAGCGCCTAATTGCGTAATACACTTTCAATCAAAATCTGAATCATTTAAAAGGATAATGATTAGATATCCATTGCTTCCTATGTTCGAAAAATTTGCCTGTTCAACCACTTAAATAACGCAATGAATGTTGTTGAACTGTCAAAATGAATGCCATTGCTACTGTTAGGGTGTTACGCAATTACCCCACTGCTTCTACTTTATTGCACATTTATAACTTCTTACTTTCTTTGCGTTTATTAAAGGAAGTTAAGCTTCTATTTTATTGCCAACTTAATAACTCAGAACCTATTAAGACATAACAACCATTATTTCTTGATTGGAATATGATATGGTCGATTGGCCATTTATAGACTGGCCAACAAGATAAGCGACATTGAAAGATGTATCACTGGCCTTAGTCCTAATACGTAGGTCTATTATCTAAGTATCCATAAATCATAAAATATATTAATATTTATGACTTGAACTTAAGTCAATCAAAACATGCCGTGGAATTAAGTACTTAATTTTTATTAGTATAATCAAGGTTCACCTTTCATTATCATAATGATTTTAGAAAACTATACCAGTTTTATCCATATTTTTCGACTACCAGCTCTGATTTTCAAGCTGTTATGACAACTACATTTGGCATTATGGCATCATAATCAGCCTTTAATGTTCCCACTGCTGGGACACAGGCCTCCTCTCTTCGAGAGGGATTGGGCTATAACATAGAAATATAAATCTATGGGCCAAAATCTAAATCTATAATCTACCACGCGGGCCCATGTGGGTTGGTAGGTGTCATATATCTTCTATGGCAGATGGATTTGTGATCATTTTGTACCCACCCACTACTAGACATAATTGTAATACCTTAGTCCTTTTACCCACAGGTGCGAAAGGCACGTCTTTTTCAGGACAATTTTTTTAAGTAGGCTGGTTTTTCATTGTTTTTGATGCGGCTAAAGAGCAGTTGTTACACAGACCTATATTTTTATTCCGATTAACTCAGTACGTTGACGTATATTGCTCAAACTTTCCTCTCCCAATCCGACCCACAATACTTACGATTTCATAGAATTAAAATGAACTAATAACTTAACTTCTTTGAAACGATCGAACAATATTTACTTGATGTTTAATATTATGTTGTACGTAAGACTTACTCGTAAGATAAGGGGAAGTAATTTGCAATAAACCTTTTCTTTGACAGCCAATCACAACAAACATTATCCAAATAAAATAAGTAATAATATTTAAGTGAAGGAAAGTGCACACTTTCCTTTACTTAAATCATTCGGAATAATAAATATTTGGATCCCTTCTACACTCAAGACTTCACTCTGGACTCAAGCTACATGCCAAATTATTGTAGTATAAAAGGACAAACGAAACTTGACTGTGGAGGACTGTTCAGAAACTGACGATGAAATGATTAAATAATATGGTTAAATACCGCGAAGTGGGGACCGCGTATCGGCAAGCGTTGTGTGGGACGCCCCCCAACTAGACGAGCCGACGACCTAAAAAAGGTGGCTGGCCCAGACTGGATGGGAAAGGCGGCGGACAGAGTGTTGAGGCGCATCCTGAGAGAGGCTTAAGTCCAGCAGTGGACTGCGAAAAGCTGGGTTAATTGAATGTTAAATAGCAATTTTACGATTAAAAATAATAGCCTAGAATTATGGAACTGTGCAAAATAACGTTACCCAATAAAAAAGTAACCTGAAATGATTCGCGTAACCAAATGCCAACATCCAAAAACAAACTAGTGTTACTAAATAGGAAGTATGAAATTAATATTAACAAACTGTTCTAAAGGCTATTGAAAAATATAATGAATAATTTTTATTTCATTTTAGATGACCCACGTTGCAAATCATATACTTGCATACAATCGAAATGGCATCAGGAAATAAGCTGAAGAACTCTTCTAAAGATATCATTAAAATCACTTCCGATGGGTTTAGTTTTCGTTCAATTAATGCTAAATAAATTATCTATAGTCGGGTTTATTCATCTTCATCATAAGCTGCAAAAAGCTTATATTATTGACGTAGTTATCAAATGATTCAGGAATTGCCGATTTTGTAAATGGTAATTGAAAAGTTTATGTTAATATCTGCATTCAATCAATTCTAATACTAATTATTTATTTATATAGATAAGATGTATGCATATATAGGCAGATTTTTTAAAGACCAGCCAAATTTAAGGATGTGGTACAGACCACCAAACTGAACTACTTTCTCCATGGGACAAATAGCGTAATCGCGAAAATTTTATCAACTGTCCCATAGAAAACTTCAATACCTACTCGACCTAAATGTATGGGACGGCTGAATTTTTATTCGCGATTACGATGTTGATCCCATGGAGAAAGTTGTTCAGTTTGATGGTCTGTGCCACATCCTTAAATTTGGCTGGTCTTTAAAAAATCAGCCTGTATTTGTTTTAGAAATATACAAGGTACACCATAGAGTACCTGCAGTATTGCCTCTACTTTCACTCTTAATCCATCCAAAGGTTGTCTTTAAAATATCGCTTTTAGCGATAAGACCTATCGTGTCACTCTCCTTGTAAAATTTCTACCTTTATACAGTAATATTAAATGATTTACATAATAAAGATTATTCTATCTATCTACATAATTATCTATCTAACGACTAATAATTACGCAGACACTTGTCTAATTCATAACAGCTCCAATAGGTAAGTAAATAGTAAAATAATAAAAAATATATATACGAGTATAATTTATAAATAATAGTAAAAATGACATAAAGCAAAACAATTCGTCACATGTAGATATATTGTATATCAACAAGTTTTTAATTATAATACAAAGCTTGCCAGCGGGTAGCCTATTGACATAATATGATTTGATGTCTGGCATTTTATACAATGTGGAGACAACAATACGACAATAAATGAAACTACTGACAATACTTACCCCCAACTTGTTATTTTTTTAAGTGTGTTTATGTTTTTTTTATGCGTCATGTTTGCCGCAAATAAATGTATTTTCTTTCTTTCTTACTAATGGCTAAGAGTATTTTGAAACTATTAAATATATCCTAGCATCGAAATGAAAAAAGTGTTTTTTTCTAACTAACTAAATAGTAGTGATAAACGTACGATTGTATCAGTACTATTCACTACTGAATAAAAGTCACCGTGGGTGACCGCCCTTTTTTTTTTTTTTTTTGGGTGGGAAATCATCAAATGACATCTCCCGCTCTGGGCTGAGCGGAAGGGCGTGTCAGACTTTTACTGACTAAAACCCACCCGTGTTCCTTCAGTTTAGTTGCTATATCTAGTCAAAGATTGGCAAAATCCATAGACTTTGCCAATCTTTGACTAGATATAGCAACTAAACTATTGGATATATTTGATTGAATTTTCGAATGCAGACTGGGAACGTCATTCAATACGCAGTTTATTTTATTATTGTTGTAGTGTCGTCTCCACCTTCTATATCATCATCACCATTTCAGCCGAAAGACGTTCACTGCTGGACGTAAGCCTCCCCCAAGCACCTCCATTTCGACCGGCTTTAACAAGGTCGTCGGTCCACCTTGTAGGAGGCCTTCCAACGCTACGCCTTCCGGTACGCGGTCGCCACTCCAGAACCTTGCAAGGTAACCAACATAGCCCTAAGAATTGCCAAACTTAAGTGGCAGTGAGCAGGGCACATTGCTCGCAGAACAGATGGCCGATGGGGCCGAAAGGCGACAACCCTTCTATATCGTTTAAGATAATAATCGCATTTTCGTAAAACTGTCGCTTATGATAAGTTGGTGGTCAGGGTTCGATATGTTCTTGGGTTTAACAATTCATTTGTTTAAGTCATTTACATCTTACCCAATGACATCTAACACAATATCATCAATGCGGAAACCACTAACATTATTCACACAAAAATCAATTTGGTCGTATTCAGACCAAAGCATAACCAATTTGTTTAGAAATTACCACAGTATCGCACATATTAATCTATCATTACAACTATTAACTGACATAACGAATTGAATGAATGCATGTTACCTACTCTATTGAAATCTGGGTTACCTAACATATGTGAAATTTCAAATTACTTGTTTCCTTTCAAAATTTGGATGCAATAAATGTTTATTTTAATCGTAAAAATGTATGCATATTAATAATCAATTTTTTTTTTAAATATTAGTTCCATTCCGAATATTTCATGGTTCGATGTCTTCATTGTGGTTGGCATGTAACCTTTTGATTTAGGATACTATCTATCTGCTTAGGCTTTTCTCAACTATATTGAGGTCGGCACCCAGTCTAAACATATGCAGCAATGTCCAATATTTTACATGGAGCGACTGCCTATCTGACCTCCACAACCCAGTAACTGGGTAAGACTATACCCCTTGGTAAGAGTGGTTAGAATACTCAATTAATGTTATTACACATTAAAGTAATTTTTCTACCGTTACGCTACTTTGAAAACATTCTACTTTCCATATGTGGATTTAATTAATTCCATGAAAGGATTTCCTTAGATTTCCGGGGCTGTTAAAATACAAAGTGAGCAGTACAAACAATTGCTTGCAATAACATCTTACAACGATAAACGAACGGCTCTTTAGTCAACTGAGGCCGCTCGAACTTATCCCGCGGGATGAGTTGACTGAATAATTAATTTTATTATTTTTCCTTTGTCAACTGATCCCACTTTAAAAAAAGATTATTATTTATATATAAATATGTACACACGTGAACAAAATTCTTTGGGAGAAAAAATGACAAACCATGGCTTGGTTATACTGATATATTTAAAAATTACAGTCGTTTGATTAATAAACAGAAACTAAATGTAAATAAGTAGTGTCAAAATTTGAAGGGGCAGTCTAATACCTAACCTAACCTAACGGTATCGGACTTTGGATCGAGAAATCGCGAGTTCGATTTCCACCCATTACTAACCCACTCCTAATACAAGCATTTGAAGTTTAAAAAAAAAAACCATTCTTGGTTATTATTTAGGTACAGACGCCAGCAGGTCAAGCTACCCGAAACTGTCAAATTTTCCAAATCCACCTTGAACCTTAATGGTTTAACGATAAAGTTGGAAATCTATTAAAGAAATTTGAAAGATTGTATATATAGAGATGGATTGCCACCTGCAGTGAATGGGCTATGTTCATACATTTGAATGATTCTAATGTGTAGGCAAAAATGTGGACTGTAATAGAAAGATCAATAAAATTACGAATCGCTGACACTACTGACATTTATTTTTACAACATGTAAAAAGATTTAAAAACCATAAATATATATAAAAAAGGTCGCAACACAAGGGAAACAAATAATAAGGATTAAAATATATTCTACTTCTCACAAAATAAAAACATTAGAGAGAATAATTAGATAAAGAAAAAAAAATAAACAAAACTATTTATTTAAAGGAGAATGCTCAAAAAAAACCCAGCTCTGGGGTAAAAGAGATGTATCTCAAATTATCAATAATAATAAGTAGTAAAATAATAGCCGGTTATGATCGTGATGCTTACTGGCAAACATAAACATTGCCAGTTATATTATTCAGGTGTCGATTTAAAAAACTAATTTAATTAATTATTCAAAAATATGATGTTAAAATGCTTGGTGAAAATATACGCAGCCCCGGAAATCACTGCCTCTTAAAAACATAAAATGATACAATATACCCCCCCCCCCCCCCCCCTCTCTTAACTATAGAACTATAATATTTAACTCGTAACTGAAGGATTATTACTGACAGGACTGATAAGGGTTTTGGCTAAAGGTAAAATAAGGTAATTAAAGAACATTATTGTTCATGTTTGCACGGCCAGAGAACTCTAGGAAGCTGTACCCATATTGTCAGCATTTTATATTTTTTAGGTTGGGCCAGACACGAAGAGGTTTTTAGTCATCCTGCTGCTTTCTTAAATAACTAAAAATGTTGTAAATACACTTTTTTTTGGTTTGATTTCACCTCTACTGCCAAAACTTCAAAACTGGCGCCCATGAATGATTAATAATCATGCGTTATGGTGTTTGCATATCGATATTTCAGTATCGATAGTTAGGGCAAAACCAATAATATAGAAAGTGTCTTCAAGTGATTATATCAAACCAACTCGTTTTCGTAAATCTAATGTCTAACACTTTTTTCGTGTCTGTACTTGTATCAGTGGGATCAGTTGCCCGATTCAAAACATTCATTAGGTCAACTCATCCCGCGGGATAAGTTCAAGCGGCCTCAGTTGACTAAAGAGCCAAACGAACCCACCTACTTAACGTGACACTAATGATAATCTAGCATCTAATGAGGTAGTCGAACTTCATCAATGGGTATTTCAGCCAGTCAATAGTTAATACTTATGTAGTTACTTATTCATCTAAGCTAATATTATATAAAGAGAAAAAAAATGATTTTTTGTATGTTTTGTAATGGATAAACTCAAAAAATACCTAACCGATTTAAAATTTTCTTTCACCTATTGAAAACTACATTATCAGCAAATAACATGGGATGTATTTTTTTTGTTGTATATTGTGGTGTCTTACGAGTTCCACGCGAATGAAGTCGAGCGCAAAAGCTAGTTGATAATACACTTATAGGTCACATATCTACACCTAATTATATTTAGTACTGAATACAAGTATTCCAATTATACTTGGCATGTGTTTAATCGAACCTCTAAAATTCCCATTTTGCACTCCTAAAAATATTATTGAACACTCTAATATAACGATTGGCCTCTTTTTGTGACCCTCAAATAATTTCCATTTCGTCGTTCTAAAAATAGCCAAATAATTACGACTAACTTGGATGTGGGTGGTCACAGTTCTAACCTAACCCAATTGGTCGGGGTGCCCTAGCTTGATTACTGCGACCAATTCGGCTCGCTCGTGGCTGGTCACAATTCCAATATACCCTAACCCGTTTGGTCGGGGTACATTAGCCTAATACCTGCGACCAACGGTGAGAAAAGTCCAATAAGTTAAAAAGAGGCTCAATTGCATAATCAGAAGCGCAAAAAGTTTTTAAAGATTTAGTTAAATATTTCCCATTATAATTAAAATTTGTTAGACGTCTATGCTAAGATTCTGCAGTACTAACCATGTATCTAGCTAACTCTCTAACCCCACTCTGATACTTCATACAAGTAATTTATCTAAACTTATCTAATAATTAAGTATGCATTTTAATCACCTCATTGGTCCAGTTGCAAGTAACCCACCTTCGTTCTAGGCCGAATCGGAGTGACGTATAGATGACGATAGGCTTGTTCAATATGATGGGACTGGTTGTAACATATTATTATAACTCAATTACTTATTGATTAGTGGGATAATAGGTGTCTAAGAGTAGTGGTGGCCGAGTGAAAAGGCCCCGACTACTAGTTTTTTTTTTTTTAAATCTTTATTAATTATCAGGAACTTTTATACAATTGTACATGCCAGTCCCATCCGACCTTATAACGTAATAATACTAACAATAATGAATAACGAAACTATCGGAGCTTATAATAACGCAAAACGTAATAATACAAACTTAACTAAATTATAAGCAGCTCCGGAGTTAGGTGTCGACAAAATATGATGGAACATACAAACATCGTTCATATTTATCTTGAGCTCTCTAACTAGATCCTCTCTTGCAGAAATCTGACACACTCCGCCAGTAAATGTATAACATCTTCCAGTGTGCCACACACCTCACAATTTGGTGAATCAATTTATTACTAGTTGTAGGTCGTAGGTTCGAACCCAGACAGGTGCTTTACTTTGTGTAAATAATTTCATCACCACTGCTCTCGAAACGTTGAAAGAAAACATTGTGCGGAAACCGGCATGACCTAGAACCAAAAATTTGAAGATATGTGACACTTACCTGGGCCCACGTCGTGGATTACGGCCCACTCCCTCCCTTGGAGTGGAGGTCTGTGTCCCAGCAGTGGGAACATTATAGGCTGATTATGCTATCGATGTCCATAGGTCATTAGATTCTCAGCGCTACCATAAAAGCTATATACAGATAATGCCAGGAGAGGAAGGCCAAAGACAAGATGATTGGATTGTGTGAGGAATGATATGAAAGAAAAGGGAGTGAATGAAAGAAAGGGAATGAATGAAAGAAAGGGAGTGAGTGAAGGGGAAGGGAGTGTGGGGCGTGACGGTTGAAAAAGAAGAATGAAAGAAGAAAACGTGTTGCGCCGCCGACCCCAAGTATCGTGGGACAATGGCAGGAAGATTATGATGAGAGGTGCTACTGCCCCAAAATGTGTGTTAGAGTGAGTTATATGTCAATATCGGTGATTTAATATTTATTATTTTCGAGCGAGAGTTTGGGGTTGAAACCCCCGGGCCGTGGGGTCCGAGTGCTCATTGCTTGTTCAATGAACTCTCTAAATGGCTGGTTGATACTTCCCGTGACCCAAGGGCGGGTTTTTACCTTGGCCAGAGGCTAAGCATTGCCATAAAACGTGGCAATGCCGCTACTCTCTTGGGTACATTACCAGTCCACAGCGATGTGGAGGAATATTTCGACGCAATATTTTAGTTTTTAATAGTTTTAGTTACTATAGGATGTTATATTTTTACTTGAATAATTTGTAGTTTGTTTAGTATTAGAAGTTTGTAAATATTATGTTTATTGTTAAAATTCATAAATTAACTAAACCCATACCAAACATATCGGCGATTGACTAGTATCTGCGACTTACAATCTCTGAAATAATAATTATGTACGTAACTTTAAGCAATTAACTACCTACTAGTATTATGATCTTTAAATTTAACAATCACTGGTGCGCATGACTGAACAACTATACTATGTAAATTGACAGTTTGAATGTCTCACGTCGGGCACACAGTCGCACATTTTTCTTAAATGTCAAATAAATTAATAATTAACTGAACCGCTCCACCCGTTTTTTAATCTACAAATTTTTATATATTTTGGTACCTGTTGCTATACAAGATGTTTATACAGGGATGTATCAAAAGCTTGGTCAGTTCTCACTGGTTTTTTTTTTTTGGATCCAGGGATAAGCGATGATGCTGTCAAAAACGTGATCTTAGTAGTTTTTGCTCTTTTTTCCAGATCACATCCAACCCTAACAACAGAAATAAGATTCCTCCGCATGTTTACCCCGAACTTGTTATTTTTTTTTGTGTTTGTGTTCTTTCTTATGCGTCATGTTTGTCGCAAATAAATATATTTTCTTTCTTTTCTTTTTTCTTTTTCTGAAAGAGTTACAAAGAGCATGTAAAATATCAATTAGGTGACATAAAAAAAAACATAAAAATTCAGCCTGTATAGTCCATTGTTGCTGGCATTTTTTATGAATTTTAGTAACTAGAGCGTTACTAATAAAATGCCGTCGTACTTAACATTTGTGTTCGATTTATCTCAAAGTTCTCAAACCTGTTGGTCGTGTTTAAAGTGCGGTCGCACCACTTCCTCATTTATCTTTGTTAACTACTCGTCGTGTATTATGTAGGCATTGAGTCCACCATATACGACTATATAAGTAGGCTGTGTTCACCTGGAACATTAGGAAATATTGATTTTATATGAATTAGTACTGCAGCACCTGAGTCTATGTGTACCAGACCGCTATGTGTGGAGGCGGTGCCGCCCCCCACTGCGAGCCTGTTGCCAGGACCAACCTTCTCGTCAAAACACCATTGACCCGTGCAATTCGGGTTAGTGAAAATCGATGTATTACATGCCATTTGAGTGAATTCGCAAAAATACTGATGTTCTTTTTTTGTTATAGTGTAGATTAGAGTAGGCTATATTTTGTTTTTATTTTATTTTTATATAGGGAAATTAGTAAAGTAGTTATTATTTGTAAATGTATTATAAGTACTAGTAGGTTTTTACGTTTTTCATAGTTTTAAATTGTATATGTTAATTTTAAGACCACGCTATCGCATTAGGTATATAACCTGTAATTGGAGATTTTAATAAATAAATAAATCTTTTATTATATACTAGCTTCGGCCCGTGACTTCGTTCGCGTGAAATTTCTTGTACCCTCGATCCACCCCGTCGTATCGCATCAGCTTATTAGTCGATTTACTCGCCCGAAACGTGCGAATCATCACTTTTAAATAATATTATTTTTTCTATAGGCGACTCGCACGAAGTTGCTTTATTTGTGGGAGAGACGACAACTCCAGAAATAGGTATATCTATGTTTGGCAATTGGCACATTTTGAAATTTATGTTAAGAGAAAAAAGTACACCTTTTATAACATTTAACTCTTCTGTGCGCTTGTCCTTTTTTCTATACTTTGTTGTTTAAGCTTCAAAATGTGCCAATAGGGTAGTTGCCTGGGTAAAAAAATAATAATTATATTAAGTCCGTCTGTTAGATTATCGAAAAATAATGGACACGTATTTTTTCTTTTGTCAATCAAACAAAAAATGACAAAGATAAAGCGCGTCAAAATTTGGGAGTGGGGAGTCGTGACGTCACTTGCTTGCAAAAGTGTCGCAAGCAAGTGACGTCACGCGGAACTTTAACGGGCGATATCTTCATCATTTTTTATATAATTGACAAAAGAAAAAATACGGCTTCAATATTTTTTGATAATCTAACTGACGGACTAATTAGATTTTTTTAGGAAAATAGCCTATTGCGTAAATTATAGGTACTTACTTACGTAGATACATACATAAAATCAAATGTAGGTAATCAATTCTGTAGGTAAGTGTCTATATTCAACTGAAAGGTTAATTGCGGGTCCATTTCCTTAAATTAAAATTATTGGTTATTGTTAGGTAACTTACATCGATTAGCTCAAATTATTGTCTTTATTACAGGGTAAATACAACTGGTTTGTATGATTATTGCATGTATTTTAGCAAGTTAGTAGAATGATGGTAAATATTCCAGAAATTAAACAGTTAATATCTAGTTCATTGAAAGTGAGGATTATCCTGAAGAAATAATCATACCTACATACCCGACCTTAGTGTCGAGAACAGAACTTACATAAATTTCTACAGATTTTTGTTGTTTTCCTTAACACAATCAGTTGAGCCACAGGCGTCCCCTCTTTGAGAGAAGTAGGAGGAAGAAGGGCCGTAATTCACCACCACACGGACCCAGAGCGGGTTTGTAGATGACCCATGTCTTCGAATTTTTGGTTCTAGAACTTACCGGTTTCCTCAATGTTTTCCTTCACCATTTCGAGAGCAGTGGAGATTTAATAACACTTTTATTTATTGTGGATTCGATCCGAAGACTCGTTAGTCGCGGCCATTTCCATAGGAAAAACACTGCTTTTCCAACAGTTTTCCTCAGAGATTTCCTAATTACATCGTGTTTTACTTGTTATAATTATCAATTTATTCATCACAACAGTACCACCCACTGTACACACGCCCTAGCATTCAAGAAACCAGTTTATCGCATAACATCGATGAACTAAAATCGAGCAAGAAGAACGGTCGGTAATTCAAGGTGAATGTCAAACAATTAATAACATTCAGAAGCAAAACGCTTCCTAGACTACCGTACATTGTTGATTAGTACTGAGGACGATATTCGTTTGTTTTGTGCCTAGTGTATCGAAAAGGTTAATGACCGTGCCTTTCCTTTGTTCTTGAGGTCTAAGCTATTATTGAGCTGATCAAACAGCATTTACGACTATGTCGGGAAATAAGTGTGTAAGGTGAAATATGGACTTGTTTTTATTCAATGAATGACGGAGCTTTAATAATATTTTTCTTCCGATGGTCTGCTCTGAGATAGTGAGTAGGTAGCTAGATGGAAATTTTTGTGCATCATGACTTTAAAAGGGTCAGTGGTCTAGACAACAATACATAAATAAAAGGAAAGAGGAACAGTGATGAGCCAGTTTGAAATGCCCATTGTTTGTCTCTCGTTTGTTTAAATATCCTTGAAAGTATCTATTCCATTGGAACCAAGATTTACAAAAAAAAAATGATTTAAAATCAATGCGAGAACCAGTTGTCATGCTGAACTGCACTTGCAGCCATTATTTCAGCATCATCATCATAATCAGCATATAACGTTCCCACTACTGGGACACAGACCTTCTCTATGTGAGAAGGGGTGGGCCGTAGTCCATCACGCGGGCCCAGTATTAGTTGGTAGTTATCACACAGATTATTAGTTCTAGAAAATAAATAGCAGCGCAAAATTCTTTATAGAAAGAAAGAAAAAGTATTTATTGCGACTCGTACAGGATCATAAACTAAACTAAACACATTTAAAAATAAAACGAATTATATAAAAAAGTAACAAAAGGAAAAATGAAACAGAGAGTCCCATACGAGGCCAAAAGGCTCCTATCTCAGCATGATGCGTCGACATTTAAATAATAAATGTCGCAGCGCTGGTATTCTGATAGGGCCCGCTGTGATGTTACGGGCAATCACAGTAATAAATAAATAATAAAATTATCATCATACCCTTCATTTTACGCCTCTAGTACATGGAAAAGCACATCATTTAAACTTCAATACGCACCACATTACTCCTCATAAACCACACGCCTCCATAGTGACAGCTTCATTCTTTCTCACCATTGTCACAAAGTATTGCCATCAAAGAAGCAATGAACGTCAAAATGCTTTTGGCGCCCTCCTACGGAGCCGTCAATCACGTCGACACCTACCGGATTTGTGGAGCAACCAGTTTATTGTGACCTTTCAGTCTTGGTTGGTTTATATTCTTCTTTGCAGTTTGGTTATAGTTACTTGGAAAGGAGTAAGGTGGGTTCCATTTAATTGGTTTAAAGCATTGCTTTTAACGTCTCCGGTCTTCCAGTGATTGTATGTAGTTAATAACGGGTTAAATGTAGTCGATGGTTGCAATAAAAATGTTTTTAGGTTAACGGTTAGGTTTATACTGTAGTGTGTGGAAACTTAACCTAAGACCAAAACATTTTAATCTTTTTAAAAATATCTATTAATTTCATATTAGTCTAGTACATAGGTTCCAAACCAGTGGGGCGCGCCCCACTTGCTGGGCTTAGAGTGACCCATGGGCACGCGGGTATGATTGGGCACGGGGTGTCCAATCATATACTGTATATTTATGTGCATATATAAAATGCAATCGTTGGTAGACCAATAAATGAATAAATAAATACATTTTCGAGATCGCTTCACTCGCTCTTGCATTCTACATTCTCTTAATTCTTCAGTTTTCTGCATAAATCGACAAAGTAACTCGGCCTAGTGACCTTAAAAAAATGGTAGGGGGGCGCGTATAGTAAAAGGTTGGGAAACCCTGGCCGTAGGTAAGTAGGTACTTACCAAGCAACCTATTTTGGTTCGAAGGTTACCCGTGAAAAAGTACTTGGGTACATATCTAACCGACAGACAGCCAAATTGAAAACTAGAAACTCAATAGCAGATACAGATTAGAGTCGAAATAAATTCATAATAATGAAAAATTCACCAGTATTGGTGCTTTTCTTGATTTGTTATTTATTTATGGAGGGTAAATGAGAAAGTCTTTATCACCTTGAGTTAGAATAATAATGTGATAAACATGTATTTATGTACGAACACGTGTGTCTTTATTTTAAGCGTTTATTTACTAGTTGACCTGCGGTAGACAGCAGTGATTTATTACACGAAAGAGGCCGTACTTGATAATTAATTATCTATTCCTTATCAAATAAAATTACTACTACACACATTCGTTCAAGCCTATACGAATGTGTGTAGTAGTAATTTTATTTGATATGGAGATTTCAGAGTGGTTTGTATTTATATCGGCGCAATTAAATCGCCGTAGGTGAGATGTTAATTAACTTAGTCTAAATATGTCACAGAAGCATGTATTTATATAATTTATTTTTATTATATGTGGTATTTTTGTAACAACTTGTTTAATTAAAATTAATTTACAAATCAATTTACTTTAAGGCGAAAGCTTCAGGGTAGCCAGCAATTTTTTTTTTCTTACGTTTTTTCATATGTTAGGCCAGTGTCAGGTTTTGGTGGATTCGCGGCCTTAACTAGTAAGTTTTAATTTCGAAGACTACCTTATCGCATCCCCCGTAAGTAAGTTTGCATATAGGTGTTCAAATTAGAAGAAAAGGTTGTAACTTTGATAGTAGAGACGCCATGCTGAAAATTCCACGGTTTTGATTCCACAATTTTATTTCATTGTATGTAAAGATCTATTCACACTAGAATTATTTGCAGCCGCAGCAGCGGCGCCAGCGCAGCCCACCGTGCTAGGTATATAAGATGGCGTAAGGGTATCGACATAGGTTGCATCCCACACCAGAGGCCTATCTTGGTACCTTCCTAAAAAATCTTATCCTAAAAGGTCTAAGTGCTACTCAATACACCTACCTGACTGGTATGCTAAATAAGTTTTAAAAAACCTTTACAGAGAAATTTAACTCGATCGAGGGCTGACGATCAGAAGACCAATAACGCATAATATAATAATCAGCATCTAACTACACCACATCGAAACATTTGGTTTGTTCATTTCAAGATGACGACAAAAACACAGAACTTACATCAACTTTAGAACAAACAGGTACTTCCGTAAATAAGTCAATTACCTACTTCAAAATTCATGAATAATTCACAGTGAATTTAAAATCAACATTCATTACCTACAAGTAAAAACTTTTTAAACCACTTGTTTAATTTGTTACGAAACTTCGACAATTGTATAAGCGAGATATAAAATCAACTGAGTCAAATTATCATAGACAAACTATTAACTTACAATTACTTACTTAATCAATTATGTAGCAGTTCTCATTGGTGAATAAAAACATCCAAGTGATCCCTTTTCAGGTTCATAATATTACTTTAATCACCAGAATTGTATCTTTGGTAGCACGTTGGTGACTAATTTCTACTATATGCTTATGTTAAATATTCACATAAATCCTTAAAAGAATGTCGTGCGATATTGCTACTATAACAATAGTTTGCTAACTGATTGGTAGTCACAATAACTACGTTCATTATTAATTATCTGGAGACAATACTGCTCAGCCTCTTAACATAATTTCTGAATCCCTATTTAAACTACCCACAACTTAATAGAGAGTAAAAGACACTCTCTGTTAAATTGTGGGTGGTTTCTTTTATCTAGACAAACTGCAGTCAATACAATAAAGGTAAAACCACAAGAACAAAGATCCTTTGACATTTCACACCATTAACAAGAACACCATAATGAATCAAGTATGGATTACCTTGGATACTTATCATCACTTAGAACAATTACTGGTAAAGTGATGTCACATCCGCCTGTCGAAATAGGATTACCTATAGCCGGAAGACGCCTACGAGCGTTCGGTCACAGACCACCATATTTCTTCATTGTGTCATCCTGTTTCGAATCGTATGGTAAACGATAGGTCGTATTACACAGACTATTCACGATACAATAAATGATGAACTGGCGAGGTGAAAGAATACTCACAAATTCTTTAAGTTGTTAAAATACCATAAACCCCTTTATTTATAAAAATGCTTAAAGTAAAGAGACGCTTAAACGTCAAAAATGTATGATTAAACAGTCGCTAAACATTACTAAACTTAAAGCAACGTTTATAAATAAACCCCGAATTTGTGACCAATGTCAAAAAAACAACCTTAATGTGGTGAGACTTGCGGGTAGCCCCTACTTTGCACGGGTGCAATGGTGACATGTCCAAACATCAAGATTTCTGTGCTGACTCTAAGCTAAATATGAATGTATTATAAACATTACCTACCCTTCTGATAAATGTTGGAATCATGGTGAAAACCGCATCAAAATCTGTATTCTCAGTATTCCCGTTAGACGAAGGATAATTATTACTACCACTGTAATCTAGAGATGCAACATGCAATTCATTAATAGACGCCACAAATTTTGGTGGTCCTAATCGCCGAACAAAAAAACTATCTCCTTAACGTTGTTTTATACCACGTACTTCTAATCTAAGCCTATTAGATTTAGATGTCGAACAAATGCAGAAAATAAAGACGCAGACGAGTTTATACTGCATCAACAAAATTAGCTGCTGACCAGTATAAAAATGGCCTGTGATTCATGGTCTCAAATATAGATTTATTGGACAATATGTCTCAAATATTTACGGATCTCTTATATGCCATTAACACATCATAACTCATACACCCGATCTTCGGCCATGTCGTAACGACTCCAAACACAGAAAAGCCATGGCCAAATGCCATCAAGATAGCTTTCAATATTATTTATCGAAGACACAAAACTTTTTAATCGAATTGTTACGTGCGTCGGATCACGAGATGTCGTTACAACCTTCGAGCTAACTATGTAGGCTTGGAGCTAGCGTTTTTTATTAACGAATTACGGCAACATCAATGAATACGCTTATCAGGTAGATTACTGATAATATAATATACCCATATGTGGGTAGGATAGGATAGGCCCTCAAGGTAAAACATATGAGGGAGAGATCCTCACGCCTCAGCCGCCGCGGGAGACGCTACGGGCGTTGGGAGCCGCGTGACGACTCCCGGCCACCGTAGGCGCGGGCCTGCGGGCGGAGAGCAATGGGTAGCTCTCCGTCCGATCAGGACCAGGCCCGTGCCGGACGGCGCGTATGTGTTCCACGTGCGCCTCAGAGAGATGTCAGCGTAGTTGACGGGGCCCGACAGGGCCGAAGCCTGCCGGGGTAGCGGGATCGTCCGAAAGGGTTACCCCTGCCCTGGTACATAAAGGGCTAAGGAAGGAACACGGGTGGGTTTTAGTCAGTAAGAGTCTGACACTCCTTTTTCTGCTCCACCCAGAGCGGGAGGGGTCATTTGATGATTTCCCATCCTAAAAAAAAAAAAAAAAAAGGTAAAACATATTTTTAGTCACTGGTACCCAATAGTCAAGTAAATTGAATTATAATTATGAGACCTGGAAGATATCATAGCATCTGACGTAATATCCTTTTAAACATAAAAGGCCGGGTAGGTACTCTAAGCCATTTATCCTTCTATGATTCTCCGCATGCATTGAAGAACTTCCACAAGATGATATTATGAACAAAAACTTGTTGATATTGCAAAAACTGTAAAAAAAAATAGGCTTAGTAGAGCGTCATCTCTGTCACTCATACATATTCTAGGTCAATCTATCTTAAAAACTACATGAGCCTTATCAACGGCTGCGTACTGTACCTACAATAGTCGTACCTTGCTAAGGCAAGCATTTTCAGCGTAGCCTATGCGAAACAAAAGCTCGGGCGAATAGACGAAGTCTATCTCCCTGCCTAAACCATGCACCTCGTTCTATTCCCCAGAACGGCGGCTCATTGTCATTGTATGATAATATGACAGCTTGTAATGACAGACGAATTTGAGCCTCCCATTTAATGCTCACCCGTTTACTTGGCACTTGGCACTGACAATTGTCCGCCCACCTTCTGCTAACAATGTTACTAGGATATAGACAGAGATGTTGCATATACATACTACATTAAATTGTCGGCATTTAAGCCAGTAGTTGTACACAATTTTAACCCAGTTATCTCAGCAAACAGTTTAACTGAATGGATCAAACTCAGTAGAAGCATCGAATCGCAGATGTGGGTATTGCATATTCAGCCTATAATGTTCCCACTGCTGGGACACAGGCCTCCTCTTTCTAAGAGAGGGAGCGGCCCATAATCTACCACGCGGGGCTCAGTGTAGATTGGTAGTTTTCACATGTCTTCGAAATTTTTGTTCTAGGCTGGTTTCTTTACGATGTTTCCTTATCCGTTTTAAGACCAGTGGTGATGAAATAATTTACACAACTAAAGTGCGTCGTGGTGGTCGTGAGTTCTTTGGGTTCGAACTTACGACCTACAACTCATAAGTCGGCCGTTACCACTGGGCCATCACTACTCTATAGGTATAAATCATAATAATTATTTATATGCCCTTTCAAGGAAAATCACTTTATTTTGATTAAATGCGTCATCCAAATTTAAGATTTATAGGCTCTCTAATAGAGACATTAATTCGTCTTTAATAATTCCAACTTTATTTGATAGGGATTAAGTCACTTTGTTAATGTATGTGACAGTTTAAAATAATTTATTACACAAAAACTGCACAGCAGTGGTAGCTCAGTGGCACAGGCCGCGACTAACGAGTTCTAGGTTGTGGATTCGTACCCAGGCAGGCTTTACTTTGTGTAAATTACTTCAACACCACTGCTCTCAAAACGGTGAAGGAGAACATCGTGAGGAAACGGGCAAGTCTTAGAACCAAAAATTTGAAGATGTGATATCTACCAACCCGCACTGGGCCCGCGTGGTGGATTACCACACCCTCTCGAAGAGAGGAGGCCTGTGTCCCAGCAGTGGGAACATTAAAGGCTGATTATGTATGAACGAGTAGCACAACAGCCAGAATTAAGCATGAGTGATTGGAATAAAAATTATAGTGGTGGTGACGCTGTGGTCTCGACCCCACCTTACGACTTGTAGGTTGTGAGTTCGAACTGAGGCAAGCACTTTATTTTGCGTATTTAATTTCGTGACCACAGCTCTCAAAATGGCGAACGAAGACATCGTGAGGAAACCAGTATGTCCTAGAACCAAACATCCGAATAGAGTTATAGGCTGATTTATGATAGAAATGATCCCTTAATCAGGTAACTTTTAGATATTAAAAATAAAACAATTTTTGTTTCACGTATTTTTTTTTAAGTTTGATACTAAAACTACATAAACTCAGCTGATTTAACATGATATCATGGAAAATAAAGTACTGACTGTAAACAGTAGTTTTATAGCCATTAAAAGTCCACTTGATAAAATCATGCTTATCTGAAATCTGAAACAGATGTGCCACTGAAATTGCCCCATTAATTTAAAGGTTGAATTGCCAAACGTCGTTTCTTCACACCTTCATACTCGGCAATGCAAGGCAGACCCCAAAACAATTGTAATAGCGGCTCTTATAAGGAATAAAGAAACATTTTGGTTAAAAAACGTGCGATAGAATGATTACAAACGTCTTTATTAAGTCGGGACACGTGTTATCTTGAATATGGATCGAATACGAATTGATTGTGTCATTCTAGTGTTTTATGTCTCTAGTCAGTAGTAAAAGGAATTAGACATTAGATAAAACATTTCAGCTTCGTCTATGTATGCCTTTTTTTGGATTGAAAATCATCAAATAACTTATCCCGCTCTGGGCGGAGCGGGAGGGCGTGTCAGACTTTTACTGACTAAAACCCACCCGTGTAAGGAACACGGGTGGGTTTTAGTCAGTAAAAGTTTTGCCTGTGCCAGGGGCCATGGTAACTCTTTCGAACAACCCGCGACCCTGGCAGGCATCGGCCCTAGCGGACCCCATCCCTTTGTGCTGACATCTCTTTGAGGCGCGCGTGGAACACAACGCGCCGTCGACCCGGGCCTGGTCCTTACCGGGTGGCGAGCTACCCATTGCTCGCCGCCGGCAAGCTCGCGCCTACTGTGGCCGACATCCAGGGCGTTTCCTGCGGTGACTAGTGACGTGATTGCCTTTCCCTCACGCGTTCCGCCTCCTCCTTCGCGTCTGTGTAATGCCTCTAGTATTACTTCTACTCTTCTTGGTCGCGTACTTCATTACTGAAGGTCATGTCCCTGAAAGGCCTTCATGGCTTTATGCACGATGTTCTTCCACTTCGTTCGATTCTCAGCTTCTCTCAGGGCGGTCGTAACAGAGAGTCCAGAGTGGTTACTTAGCCTAACCAGCGGTTAGGTGACTGGCCGCGAGGTCTTTTCCCATCTATCTTGTCCATCACCACTAACTTTTCAAAATTATCTGCTTCACGACGGGCAATGTGACCAAAGTAACCGAGAATCCTTTAGTTACAGGTTCTGTTATTACACTACTTTTACTGTTAGTACTTAGCATAAATGGGCATAGCCAAATCAACCTATAATTTTCCCACAACAATAATTGGGACACAAGCCTCTTCTCGGTGAAAGGGACTGAGCCGTAATCCACCACGCGGGCCCAGTGTGGGTTGGTAGATGTCACATGGCTTCGATTTTTTGGTTCTAAGCTATGCCGGCTTCCTCACGATGTTTTTCTTTACCGTTTTTTAAGCGGTGGTGATGAAATAATTTAAACAAAGTAAAGCGTGTGTCTGGGTTTGAACCTACGACCTAAAATTCGTAAGTCGCGACTGTTACCACTGGGCCTTCACTGCTCATCATAGGCCATGATATCAATAATAGGTGAGGCTTATCAATTACCATCTGCATAAGATGCCACCTGTACGTAAGGCATGGCACAGTACCTACCTACCCCACACGAATCGTCATTTTAGACACATAATATATCATGTCTTGTTTCCCCGAAGGGTAGGGTAGAGGTACTACTTAGCCTGCCGGGGTAGCGGGATCGTCCGAAAGGGTTACCGCTGCCCTGGAACATAAAGGGCTAAGGAAGGAACTCGGGTGGGTTTTAGTCAGTAAAAGTCTGACACTCCCTTCCGCTCCACCCAGAGCGGGAGGGGTCATTTGATGATTTCCCATCCTAAAAAAAAAAAACAAAGGGTAGCCGTACTATATACTCATAGTACATCCACATTTCGCAAGCTATAGAATAGAAAACTTTTATTTTAGACAGGAGTTTATAGAGTTAGTAACAATTTTACGTAACTTCTAGTGTTAGTAGGTTATAGACACAGATATACAATTGAAATTCACCGTGGAGCTGCATCCACCTCCGCAACTTCGGGGAATCCCACCGATCTGCGAACACACTGAGAATACTGTTGTCTGCTTTTGTCTGTTATGTTTCAGTCCCATGTAATAGGGTCGAGCCTATGCCCATCAACCGGCAGCAAATTCAGTCTCCAGGCTGCTACTGAGAAATTCCAGATAGAAAAATCCAATAACACTTGCCCAACCTGGGAATCGAACTTAGGACCTCATGCTCAGCAGTAGTGCTTGCAACCACTAAAACAAAGAGGCACTCGTCATTTTAGAGTACTCTTGCAATCAATCCTCTTATTGAAAAGTTGATCAAGTTGCACACAGCTCCACAAAATCCAATCAAATCATAAGTCATTTATTAAAATTAAGCTGAGAATCAGTACTTTTCGAACGTCAAAATTACTTAAGCCAATCCCCCAAAACGCCCGCCACTACAACTTCACCACTTCCTAGTGCTTTCGATGGGAAGTAGAAGTGGTAGCAGTCTGTCCAATTTAAAAAAATTGATTTTATATAATAGTAGGTATGCAAAGTAGTTAACATTACGAGACCCAAAACATTAAACTAAATTATTGGCCATATGTCAGCGAGCCACGCCAATATACATTGCCTATAAATATAAGCCTCCAGGCATAAAGGAATCTTTTTATATGCTCAGTTTGGCAATACAAAATGGTAATCAAAACGTTTCGTATTTGTTTAAGGCACCAAACATTATTAAACAGATAAGTATATTGCATACAGCTCCACCGACTTAGAGTTGGGCGAAACTAAATTATGGGCTCTTTAAGGCCTTAAAAACCATCTCCTGTTACCCTAATTCAGCTCCACCATCTATTAAACCTTTTCACTTTCAACACCTCAAGGTACGCCTCAAGCATAATGTTGCTTAGCGGATTTGTTTCCTAACATCAAATTCTGAAGCTGTACTTTATATTTAACTCTTGAACAACTCGATCACGCCTCGGCGAGGCACTAGGCACATTTATCTATATATTATGAACCTATTTCGTTAGGACCACCGAACGGTCTTTGTCTATCATTATTCAATCTAGAGAACGTCAAATTCCAGATGTCTTGGATCGATAAATTGTTGATTATTACAATCAAGAGAGTTAGTGCGACTAAAGATTGGTAGTCGTTATTGTGTGCAATACTAATAAACACACTTTCGGACTAAGTATAGATATTAATTTGCATTGAAATTGCGACACTGTTTCTGTGTAGGCAGGTACGATTTTTGTGTTACGACAGGGTTGGCATACCAGAGATATAATTAAACAAAGCGTTGGCATTGGCTTGTGTTTATTTAACGTAGTTTTTCTCGTCTGGCACGCCTTAGACAGCTTACAGCTGGAGGGGTAATTGAAATTGAAAAGAAGATGAGCGACCTTCCCGGTTGAACTCATTTGGACACTGACAAGAACAGGAACGTATATTAGATTCTGGCCACGACCTGCTCCCTCTCACCGAGAGAAGGCCTGTGTCCCAGCTGTGGAAACCTTAAGGTTGATTGTGCTTATCTTATTAATAAAAAATAAAAAAGTCTTCTGTATTCCTTAATTTCAAATAAAACAATTTCTTAGTATAAAAAAGTAATATTAATTAATTAAGAATCCCTCGACGGTCTCCTCCTCACAAGCCATGATTCGCCAATCAATTCCACTATCTCGCAGTGCCAATGATCAGCTGGTCTGCCTCTTCTTCTCTTTCCCAAGTGGTTGTTCTATGGGTCCATCTGTTATATTGCTAAAACAAAATATAGGAAGTCCGTATTTATTTTTCAATAAACAAATGCATGTCTGGTTTTACCTTCTGTAGGTAATGTTACAGTTTGGTAAGAACTTAGCTCACATCTCAGTTAAGAAAATACCGAGATCTCGTTATCTGTTCCTAATTGTGGATCTGTTCAACCTGTTCGCATGCGCAACAATCGGAGGCATATTACCTTATTACGGCATGTTGGTAATAGTAAAGCATGTGGTTGCATTTACCTTTCTATGGATTTAATGGAAAATCATAGAGTTAGAACAAGCGCAGTTAATCAAGAATCTCAAAGTTTTCTGATATATCTGATTCAGTGTAAAACTGTTATAAAACAATGAACATAGAAAGACAAACACAGATAATAATATCATAGACGGGCTTACTTCAGTGGTTTTGATTTTTATGAACGCCACCGAGAACCATAATCAAGAAAATAAGCATTTGTTTGCGTCATCCTGGAATATTTAAAAGCAATCACCACTAAACGATCGCCTAATATTTTTACCATGGCATGAGCTAATTTTCACCACTGCTCACTGCTCATGATTTCATCACCACTGCTCTCAAAGCAGGGAGGGAAAACATCGTGAGGAAACCGGCATGTCCTAGACCCGAAAATTCGAAGACATGTGACATCTGCAAACCCGCACTGGGCGCGCGTGGTGGATTATACCCCACTCCCTCTCACATATGGGAGGCCTGTGTCCCAGCAGTGGGAATACTATAGTCTTATTATGCTTATGAGTTAATGTTCTAGAACCAAAAATTCTAAGACATGTGACATCTACCAACCGGCACTGGGCCCGCATGGCCCACTCCTTCTCGAAGAGAGGTGGTGTGTGTCCCAGCTGTCGAGATATTATAGGCTGGTTATGCTTATGAGCTAATGAGCGCTTTTAAAATTTCTACGTGACGTGGACGAATTATAAAAGCGCACATTTCCGTATAAGCCGATACAAGAGAAGAAGAATCAGAGGTCTTAACAGGCTTATAGCCATTTGAACATGGTACTGTAGTACATCTAGATAAATGAAATCCGTTAACACAGTGTGACGTCAAAGCATTTAAATTAAATAAAAAGAAAAGTAAAGCATAAGAAGAACGAATAGGTTCCTTATTCCTTTTTGTCCTGTTTTCATTTTAACATTCCTCTGCGTATATTATATCCTTCTAAACTTTTAAATGTCAAAGCGGTTTTTTTCGTTAACATGCATAAAACTAATTGGATTTAATATCGTAATTATTTTTTTACTGAGAGAGTCGTGACTTGGAATAAATATAGTTTTATATTATTTTACTTTTTTTTGTTTATTAGTAACAATCTAGTTGCTGTTACTGTTTTGCTTGTTTATTTTGATGTAAGCCAGGGGAGATACCTACTGCATAGAGGGAGTGTATCGGTAGCTCGGTATGTTTGCTAGTTTGTGCCCGCGACTCCGTCCGCGTGAAATATCTTGTTCCCCCGACCCATCCCGTCGCATCGCATTGCCTGCCCCCGCTATTCGTTTTCGCGAAGCGTTCTTTCTTAGTTTTTTTTTAGCTCGGCTCCTAAGAGTCCTGGCGTGATGTTAAATAGCCTTCCTCAAAAATTGGGCTGACAAATGCAAAAAAAAAATCATATCATTCAATTTGTTTTCTTCTTTTGCATTTGTTCCAGAGATTAGTACTTTCAAACATACAAACAAACCTTTCAGCTTTATTATTAGTATAGATTACCTACCTTTCTCTACCTCCCTAAGGTATTTTTTTAATAAAAATGTACATTTCAATCTCTGTACATAATTACAACTGAATTAGTTCAGAAGTTATTGTGTAAAAATTACAAACAAGTTCTTAGAATCAAATTATAACATAGCAGAATTTACATAGTAAGATCCCTTTAATTTTCCAGTAACTAAGGCTGGTTTTGTTAACAAAACCATGCAACTATACAAATATTACAGTAACCTACTCTAATGACTTGAATAGCATGCGCGAAGGTAGAAAGGAATGAAAATGCGCAAGTAAGGCTAGGAAGTAATTGTTTCATTACGGTTAGTGTTCTGTAGCATTTCCAGGTGAATGCTGGACTGACATAACTAGGATAGTAGGCGAAGACTATCGGGAGTTACGTGACATGTGGAGAATTGATAATGGGAAGAATAACAAATGGGTTTTAACAAAATCTACAACGGGTTTTTTGTTTCTTCCACTTATGGCTCATTCTGTATCGCGGCGGTACACAAATCGTAGACCCGGAACAAAAATCTTAAGTTTTAGTGCATACCCAGTAGCTTCGACTGACTGACTACTGCACATTTTTTTTTCACACTTTTTTTTAATATTTTCTCCCACTATATAGCTCACCCTATATCGCGAGTTCATCAGATAGGTACACAAACTGTATACCCGGAACAAGAATCTTCTTTTATTATGTATTAGGTAATTAATTTTTTAGCTTAGATGTTCATTTTATTGGCCATGCACTCCTTCGAGGAGCATTCTGTAATTGAGGAACCAAATACTTTGTCGTCCATTAACTATATGTAAAGATTAGTATATATAAATTGTTGGAGATCCTAAAATAAATAAATTAAGTTTTTGGTACATACCCAGTAGCTCCGAGGCCAATCAACTAACTACGATACTAAATAAAATTAACAACCTCTATTCAGCCTATATATCCACTGCTGGGATACAAACCACCTCCTCCAAAAATTGGGGCGCAATCCACCACGTGGGCCAAGTGTGGATTGGTGGATATCTATCACATGTTTTCGAATTTTAGTTTCTATGACATTAGATTCTAATCGATTTCTATTCCTTACGATATTTTAACAACCAATAAGTTTCACTTACATCAATAAGAGTTAGGTAGCTAGCAGACCCCTATACGATTAACCTGGCTCATTACAGCCTGACCTATTGTCGTTTAGCTCGTGCCAACTAAAGAATTAATTACACTTTAACACATAAATTATGCATCTACGCATCAACATAGATTTAAGGCCGCAATTATTGTGCATCGAATAATTAAATAAAATTATCGCTAGTTCTGCAGAAGGGTCAAAGTGTTACTTTCGCAACCGATGCATCCAAGGTAGCGTTTCGCCATCAGCTAGGGCTTCATTCGCCAACAGTTCGGATGCGCCCGCGCCATGTCGAAACTTGCGAGCAAAATCGTGACTTATACTGCTTATTTGATGGCCATTAACAGTACACGATTAAATTATGGTTATTTGTTTGGTTTTAATTATTGTTACGAGCTTCGGGTTCGTGACAATAAAAACTGCCGATATAAATAACCAAAAATTACACTTTAATTAAACAACACTAATAACAACTCAAACACACTAATTATAAAACACAATTGCTCTTAAGTTGCACTTGAAGATCGCTTTAGATGTATTCGCATGTATCGCTAATCCAAGTCTGTCTCGGTCGAGGCTAGTCTCGGCCTTACATACTGCCGCAGATAGTTCTAGAACCTTCTATTGTTGAAACATCTATAAGGTTTGTAACATAATGTACATACTCACAGTTACCTTCATTCATTCCTCCAGGTCAGAACAAGCATTCTGTTACCGTTAGGCGCTGATCTGATTATTTCTTACGACACGTTTTATCCACAATCAGTACACAGACACAGCTCCATCTTTAAGATGACACTACGATGATTTAGTGACATCCAAGGGTTGGTAATTTCGCCCACATTGATGGATATCATTTTTTCTATAAACACTATACTTCTCATACAAAATAACTATAGATTTTATCGTATTTTATTAATAATATATTTTATTATGACAGCTTTGACAACGTCGTTTAATACGTCGCCATGGCAACCTTTCTTTCAAATTCTTACCTGCCTGTATCTTTTTAGCTAATTAGATATGCATACTTATTATATTTAATTACTGGCCATCTTCATAACTCAAATTCATATTTTCTACATGATGTTATTCTACGAGCTGACATTATAGATCCACGCAATCCAAGGATCAGTTCGGGTTTCCCCTCTAAAGCGGATACAATAAAGAGCCTGATACTCCAGGGCTACCTATCGCGGGAATACCCAGCGTACCTCTCCGCTCCGGTACCTGTCGGACCCTGCCTACGCCTCCGTCCTCCGTCCTCCGTGAAGGGCTCCTGTGACTATGGGGCCGCGCCTCATCCAAGGGCCGCCTCACCTGGCGGGCTGACAGCGTCTCTGTCGTGCCTCTCCCTCTTGCTGCCGAGCTGCGTCCTGCCTTGCTGCGTGGACCCTCCAACGGGTGTCCTCCGCCTGCACTGCATCTATACCTGTACCTGCGCCGGCTCCTGCTGCCGTGCTGCAGCCTGCCCTGCTGCGTGGGCCCTCCTACGGGTGTCCTCCGTGCCGCACACGCACCAGCGACCTGCCCTCATCTGTACCTGCATCTGTCGCCGGCACCTGCCTCGCGTCTACCTCCCTCCATCTGGATCTCCACCTCAGCCTCCTCAGCCCACCTATCACGCATCGTCATCCACACACCCCCCCTCCACATACTACATACCACTCTTAGTCCATCTCCATCTTAAAGTTATAAATATATCTTTAATTGTTTTATGACTTCCCTTTCTTTATTTTAATTTTAACTTTAGGTGTATAAGTTCAGTTTTACTTCTCGCTACACGACAGGTTTGAGCACATACCGGCCCCGACTGACCAGATGTCGATAGTTCTAGAAAGTTCTAGCATCGAAATTTCTAGAAGGATCTATTAGTTCTGCTACTCGATACTAGATGGTGCTAGTGGTAAATTAGTTCTGCTACTCGATACTAGATGGCGCTAGTGGTAACTAATGTCACCATGTACCAGGCATTAATTTTGGCGCGCAACACTGCCCCCTCCTAAGACATGCTCGTCCCGAGCATTATCAGCTCCATAATAACGCGCCAGTCCATTCACATGGACGATCTTAGAAGTACCTCTTGCACCTTTCTGTACCCGGTAGGTTACATCATTGATCTTTATCACAATCCGGTACGGTCCATCCCCTTTAGCTTGAAGCTTAGGAGATTTCCCTTTGCAGCGGACTGGATTGTGCAGCCACACTAATGAACCTTGGTCGAACCCTTTATTGTTCATTTTGCGGTCATAACGCGTTTTCGTTACTGCGATCCTTGTGTTGCCCACGAAACACGTGTTCCAGGTGAGCGTCACCATACCGAGCCTCAAATGCCTCAAGGAGCTGCTCGTAAGTCACTTCCTTACCGAGAGCTTCCAGAACAGTTAAGGCCTGGTCGCGCAGGCCTAAAGTGAGGGCAGTCATGGCCTGACTTTTATTCCAACCGTTCGCCTTCATGACAGCCTCAAACTGGATTTTGTAGGCCGACCAGGAAGAAGTTCCGTCGAACGGTGGCACTTTGAATCCACGTAGCCGCGAAGGTGTTGTAGCTACTGGAGCTGCGATTCCATTCCCAAGTTTAAGGTAATCCAGCGTTTTCTATTCGTCAGCCATCACGGTTTTCTTCACGTCAGCCATCACGTTGTCAACCTGATTATTCACTTGGTCTATTCGGATTTCCGCTTCCGACAGGCGGTTGTCATATTGAGCAACCTTATCCTTCACCTCCTTCATGTCTTTCCCGAAGGTAGCGTGAAGGTCCTTCATAAGGAGCATCTGCTCTTCCTGGCGGCGGCGGCGCGCTTGCTCCTCCTTATCACGTTGAAGCTGTTCTTCCAACCGACGAGCCTGTTCCTCTTGTCGGCGAGCCTGTTCCTCCTGTCGGCGGGCCTGCCCCTGCAGCATCATCATCAGGGCAGCAAAGTCTGGTGCTGCTGATGCTGGGGCTGCTGCGAACTGGTCGGCCTCCGTGGTTGGTAGCTGGCCCGCCGACCTCTGCGGCAAAGCTCCACCAAAACGTCTCTGGTCCGTCTCCTTTTGGCGTTGACTCCGGGTACAGATACCCTCCGTGTCGTCTTTAGGTAAAATCGGCATGATTTTAATCCTTGCTTCTGACACCAATTGTTACGAGCTTCGGGTTCGTGACAATAAAAATTGCTGATATAAATGACCAAAAATTACACTTTAATTAAACAATACTAATAACAACTCAAACACACTAATTATAAAACACAATTGCTCTTAAGTCGCACTTGAAGATCGCTTTCGATGTATTCGCATATATCGCTAATCCAAGTCTGTCTCGGTCGTGGCATGTCCCGGTCTTATATAGTGCCGCAGTTCTAGAACCTTCTATTGTAGAAACATCTAGAAGGTTCGAGTACATACCGGCCCCGACTGACCAGATGTCGATAGTTCTAGAAAGTTCTAGCATCGAAATTTCTAGAAGGATCTATTAGTTCTGCTACTCGATACTAGATTTTTTTTTTTCTTTATTTTCGGAAGGCTTACAGACTAATAACATTATAATAACAGTAATATATAACTAAATTGCTAATTACAAGCCTCCACAGATAAATACAAAAAAAAATTAACTCCGTCATCGTCTAAGGGCAGATTCCTCCAACCCCAGATAATTCTATCGGAGGAACAATTTTGAATTTTTGACAGATGGCGCTAGTGGTAGCTAATGTCAGCATGTACCAGACATTAATTGTGGCGCGCAACATTATTATAATTTTGGTGTCACGCATCATCTGCCTAGCCCTTCCCCAACTATGTTGGGGTCGGCTTCCAGTCTAACCGGATGCAGCTGAATACCAGCATTTTACATGGAGCGACTGCCTATCTGACCTTCACAACCCAGTTACTGGGTAATACGGTACCCCTTGGTAAGACTGGTTACCAGACTTTCGGGCTTCTGACGACCCGTAACGACTTTCAATGATCCACGAATGACAGCCGGGACCAACGGCTTAACGTGCTTTTCGAGGTACGGAGGGGTCTTGGTTTGTGAAGAAGGTCACCCATCCACGGACTAACCACGGAAAGCGTAGCTTAACCTGTTCGATCGACCCGTGCGGCTGTTATTACCTAGCCACAAGCCCCTGAATTTTGGTGTTACGCATATATGTTAATATTCGGCAAGATAGGTATTTTCCTTCGTGCCTACCACCATCAACTACAGCTCAATTTCACCCCGCAACCACGCAATTCAATCACCCACGCATGCCAATCACGCACGCCAATCCTAACCTACATCCCGTCATAATTTTTTGCCTATAGCTGATCAGTATCTACTTCCAGCATACTACAACAAGCCATACAAACATCTACATCTACAAGAAATACAATCATCTCGTTTCGTCACGACAATCGAAACATTCGTCCTGTTTTGTTAATTTATTTTTTGTCTTGAAAGGATAGTTTTTGCATCACAGATCAGGATTTTATGTAGTGTGATATCTATTCTAGCAAAGTCAAGATCACAGTCAAATCATTTATTTCAAATAGGCACATAAAATACGCTTTTGAACGTCAACATTTACAAGAAAATAGCATTAATTAATTAATTAATTTTAGTTGCCCGTTCCAAAAGATAGTTTCGTAAGGAGAAGAATGAGCAAGAAAGTCCTCAGTTACTCTTTTAAAATGTTTTACAATATTTTGTATACATTAATTATACAGGGTGGCAAGGATATCGACGCGCAAACTGTAACCATGGATTCAGCACATGATACTAGACCCCATAGCGTTGAAATTTTTCGTCGGTTATAAAAAAAAAATCTTCTGTTTCATAGAAAAGTGTAAGTGACCTACGCGGTCAAAATGTAGGCAACAGAAATATTTTTACCCCAAATAATAAGGGTTATATGTGTGTATGAAATAAATGGTTTATACTCGTATATGGATAACACATTTACATCTAGCTAATTGCTCTTAATTTAATAGGAAGGCAATTTGGTTCTAACATAACTAGGTTCAATTAATCAAGTAATCACGATCTCAAATTGCTAAGGTAGCCCTCCTTTAGACAAGGGAAAAATTAAAACAATGATCAAGTAATCCATACTAGCATTGTTCTCAAGAAATTAAGTTTGAACAGTTAAATAATTATACCTTACTGGTCTAATAGTATTGAAAACACCCAATTAAATCAGCTTCCGTACATTATACTAAAATGGTTTATCTTAACAATGGGAGAGGTTTAAGTAGCTAATTTATTACCAACACTATATTATTAAAGTTTGTAGATACGGAACCCTTAGTTCTAGTCCAATAGATATAGCATAGGATATGAGAAGCAGAAGCGGCTTCAAGCTATTGAAATAGTTCGAATAGAAGATGGGTTGGGTTGGCCTAGTCACCGCTAGAGCTACTGTTGAAAATGAGGGTTCGATTGAATTTTTCCTTCCGGAATTGGAATTTCTCAGTAGCAGACAGTAGTAGACTAGCCCTCTATTACATGGGACCTTTAAACATAACTGGCAATATATGTACTACTAGCTGCCGCCCCGCGGTTTCACCCGCATAAGTTTCGATACCATGGGAATATAAAAAGTACTCTATATGTTTATTTTGTTTATAAACCATCTGTGTATCAAATTTAATCCAAATCCGTTCAGTAGTTTTTGCGTGAAAGAGTAACAAACATCCATCCATCCATCCATACAAACTTTCATATTTATAATATTAGTAGGATAAGTGCATCTCTGACTTACCCTTCGAGGAATACAGGCGCGATGTTATGTAATGTTGTGGTAATTGCTAATTATACTGTGCAGTCATTATTCGACATATTACAAAAAAAAAATGCCACATTTACCAACATACACCATAGCATCGTCTTCTTCCATTATATTACAACAAATTGCCGCTCTATTTACATAGGTTTACATAGTGTTCTGGTACATAACTTACAGGTACTAGGTGTGCCACAAAAACGTTAACAGGCACATAGGCTTGTATGTATTAATAAATTGTGGGTAAACTGGGCAGAAAAAGAAGCGTGCTTAGCATATTTGATTATCAATGTATTCACCCAAAGTCGTATTATTCACACCTAATTAATTACCTTCCACTTCGTTGGAATCTTTAGAATCCTAGTATTCCTCAATGTTTGTCCATACACGAGGTAAAACTTCCTGTACATAGTTTTTGTCCTTATATAAGCTAATTAAGCGACACATATCTTACCCCCCTCAGATTCTGCAACCATCACTTTGTAATACTAATCTTTAATTAAAATAGCAACTCTTTCGGTTAGTTACACGTCTTAACTTTTTTTAGACTAACCCCTGCCTGGTAAACACGTATTTACATTATTTCACCAGCTGCACCCACCCACCAGACGTATAGACGTGGGACATGTATAGAAGTTGATCAAAACCTAGGTCAGAGATAGGTCTGACCTATGTTTTGCTTAACTTGGGTAGTTGCTGGCTGTTCACACATCAGTGATAGATATAGCCTCTCCTAGAAGTCTTCAGAGACCAACACTTTCATTTATAGAAACAATTGAAGTAATCCGAAAGTAACACTTTAAAGGCGTTATTACAAAACAAGGTTTATATTTAGACACAGGTCTAAGTAATCAATATTGTAATAAGGACTTTTTTTCGGAATAAAGTTCAAATTAAAAAAATGGATCGATGGTTTAAACCTGGGTCTAAATATAAACCTTGTTTTGTAATAAGGCTGTAAGAGTTTTGCGAAAGGCAGAGCTTTTAATGTCCAACAATACAACATTGTTACCTATGTTTGCAGCTGTAGTCGGAGCTGGAAATTCGTAGTAATTTAAAACCATGAACAATGTTGTAACGCGTTATAGAGTTCATCCACGATCGAGCCTCATCTCTCGCTATCTTAGGTGTAAACGTGTTTTACGCTAGCAACATCGCACCAATTCGTGAGGAAGCAATCCACACCAGCACGTCCCTACACCTACTCACGACACGAACGCAGTAAAAACATGGCCGAGAAATAAATTGAAAATCAATCCAATACGTTCCCATCTTGTAGGTATTGCGTCAAAGATTCACATAACTAACAAGAAATATTTTACCAACTTCGGTATATTTTATCGATGAAGCAAGATGCTAGCAATTTAAAGTTATTGAATATTACATGTCAAAGTAATATACAGCCAGTTCCCATTTAATGGCATTTCAATTTGGAAAATATTTTAGTTTCTCATATTTACGTCTGTGAATTGTTTGTGTCAGTTACATTTGTGACGTTTTGATAGCATTCTTTGGGTTAATGCATATTTTAGCTCAAGTTAAGACAAATTGGACAAACATAATGCCTAAAGGCATTGCAATAAGATTTAATTGATTTTCTACTAATATGTAGTATTACAAGGAAAAGAATTAAATTTAAATTACAAAATTCGTCAATTATCTTCATGCTTTAGTACGCTTTACATTATAAAATCAAAATCAAAGTCATTTATTCAAATTAGGCTGAGAATCAGCACTTTTCGATTCGGAAACATTGCAAAAGACAGTCCCCCAAAACGCCCGCCCTTCACCACTTCCTAGTGCTTTCGCTTCTCTACGTTCGTGCGTTCCGTTGCGTTCTTCCTTTAGATCGTTAATACCCTACAACAGCGAATCCTGAAAGGAAGGTATTTTTTATCTATTCCTAACTACTCACAAACTTCTAACTTCTTTTCATAACTATGTTGGGGTCGGCTTCGAGTGTAATCGGCACCCTAATTGCGTAACACACGATCAATCGGAATCGGTTTCATTTTGACAGTTCAACAACATTCATTGCGTTATTTACGTGTTGAGCAGACAATTTTTTCGAACCTATGAAGCTAAAATGGATTAGCAATTTGCTTCAAAATGATTCAGATTCCGATTGATCGTGTGTTACGCAATTAGGGTGCGGATGCAGCTGAATGCCAATATTTTACATGAAGCGACTGCCTATCTGACCTCCACAACCCAGTTATGGGTAATACGATACCCCTTGGTAACACTGAAATGAAATTCTTAATAAACTTTTAATCGATATGCAACCTAAAATAAGAATTTCAAAGTCATTTTATCAACTTCATATTCATTTAATCCTTGCTATGCGTGTGTATGTAGTCGGTAAATTCGCTTATACCTATTCATTTTATGGTTGTCACGTGCCAATTGTAATATAATACGAAATTGAGGTCGTTACTTAGAGCAAGCTCCAATTCTATGACTGAATTTATCGATAAGGCCTTGGACTGACTGGCAGAGTCTCCGACCCCAGCTGGTGGAGGAAGTGGTGAGCGCTCTGTTCCCTTCACGGGGGGAGCATACTCCCCCGCCTATGGCTCCGCCACTTGCGTTGCCCGAAGCGGACCACACGGACGACGACGACGACACCCCTGAGTCGTGCGGTGTCCCACAGGGATCGGTTCTGGGGCCGCTCCTGTGGGACATCGGTTACGACTGGGTGCTGCGGGCCGACCTCCCTGATGGCGTCAGCGTAGTTTGCTACGCTGACGACACGCTGGTCCTGGCGCAGGGGAGGTCGCATCAGGCGGCGGCCGACGCGATGACACGCGGGGTTGCGATAGTCGTGGAAAGGATCCGGCAGTTGGGTCTCGAGGTGGCATTGCACAAGTCCGAGGCCATGTCTTTTCATGGGCCCCGGTACGGGCCACCTTCGGGATCCCAACTGATGGTAGGAGGGGTTCACATCGGCGTCGAGAAGACGATGAGATACCTGGGTCTCGTCCTCGACAGCCGGTGGAACTTCGTCGAGCATTTCCGACGTTTGGCCCCCAAACTGGAACGGACCGGGGCCGCCTTAAAGCGGCTCCTGCCCAACTTGAGGGGGCCAAACGCCTCCTGCCGGAGGCTTTACGCGGGGGTCGTGCGGTCCACGGCCCTATATGGGGCCCCGGTATGGGCGCGTTCACTTGCGGCTTCGAGCCGCACACTACCTGAACGCGCCCCAAAAGGTGGTAGCCGTAAGGCTAATCCGGGGGTACCGCACGATCTCGCGCGAGGCAGCAAGCCTCCTTGCCGGACTGCCACCATGGGATCTGGAGGCGATAGTCCTCGCGCGCCAGTATGACTGGCGCGCGGAGGCACTACGTCTGGGGGAAACTTTGCACCCGCGGCAAATCGCTGCGGAGTTGACGGACCTCCGGCGCGGTCTCATGGTGGAATGGAAGGCGCGACTATCGCAACCCAGCGCAGGGCACGCCACGATAGCGCCGGTAAGACCCCTCTTTGAGGAGTGGCTAGAGGCTAGGCGTCACGGCGCTCTCACCTACCGCCTGACGCAGGTCCTCTCCGGACACGGATGTTTCGGGAGGTTCCTGCACATAATCAGGCGGGAGGAGACGCCCGGGTGTCATCACTGCGAGGATCGCCCTGAGGACACGGTGGAGCACACGGTGGAGGTCTGCCCCGCTTGGGCAGAGCACCGCCGTGTCCTCGTAGAGGCGATCGGCAGCGGCGGCGACCTCTCGCGTCCGGCCCTGGTGCAAGCCATGGTCCGGGGCGAGAGGGAGTGGGAGGCGGTCACCTCCTTCTGCGAAGCAGTCATGCTAGCGAAGGAGGTGGCGGGATGGGCGAGGGAGAGATCCTCACGCCTCAGCCGCCGAGGGAGACGCTCCGGGCGTCGGGAGCCGCGTGACGACTCCCAGCCAACGTAGGCGCGGGCCTACGGGCGGAGAGCAATGGGTAGCTCTCCGTCCGATCAGGACCAGGCCCGTGCCGGACGGCGCGTAAGTGTTCTACGTGCGCCTCAGAGAGATGTCAGTGTAGTTGACGGGGCCCGACAGGGCCGAAGCCTGCCGGGGTAGCGGGATCGTCCGAAAGGGTTACCGCTGCCCTGGTACATAAAGGGCTAAGGAAGGAACACGGGTGGGTTTTAGTCAGTAAGAGTCTGACACTCCCTTCTGCTCCACCCAGAGCGGGAGGAGTCATGGCCTTGGACTCACTTGAACAATCTTCTTCGAATAGCTGTTTGTAGGACTCGCACTAAAAGCGAAAATAGTGACTCTTGGACCTAAATTGGACTTATTAACTCGTAATAATTTAGATAAAAAATGCCTAAATCCAAATCACAACATTTTATTTCACATAAACCTACATGGGCACTTATGAAACGTCAGAAGCTAAGTGCACGGTTCCAATTATTGGTCGTTTCCCATGGAGATAAGCCGTAAAGAAACTCCACGGTTACTCTTTAAAAAACGATTGGCACTTTGAAAACATTGTAAAAGCCAATTATTTTTTGGGAGGACATGTACTTGTTGAAAGGCCTGTCAACAACTAGGTACTTAATAAATTTAAAAAAATGTATTTCAATCTACAGTCTACAAGGCCTATATACCACTATACACTCCCTAATTGACAGCTTCATAATTAAAAAACTGTTTTCTTAAACACTGTTTTATTAACTGATTGTTAAATTAAGAATTTTTTTTCTCTCGTATTATTCTCGACTAAAACTTGAAATGTTGCCAGTGGAATATTAACTAATTACTTAACCAAAGCCACTAATATAGCTTTATACACAAAACGTTACATAATAAAGTAAACTCTACTAAATACTAGGTGTGTAAATGAGTCCTTACTTCAATTTACGTCTTACACAATATAGCTAATTGCGACAAATCTAGTAATTATCGACGTTACCACGCCCATAATGTAAATTAATGGACCAGGATTATATAAAATCAAGTTGATGCACCTAGCCTTAATGTCACGATTCTACAAAATGATATACTTAGACCAAAGCTTACGAATTAATCAAGAACAATTTATTTCATTTAGTTGACCTCTCCCGCTCTGGGCTGAGCAGAAGGGCATGTGAGACTTTTACTGACTAAAACCCACCCGTGTTCCTTCAGTTGCCTGTGCTAGGGGCCACGGTATCTCTTTCGAACAACCCGCGACCCTGGCAGGCATCGGCCCTAGCGGACCCCGTCATTTCGTGCTGACATCTCTTTGAGGCGTGCGTGGAACACAACGTGCCGTCGACCCGGGCCTGATCCTTACCGGGCGGTGAGCTGCCCATTGCTCGCCGTCCGCAAGCCCGCGCCTACGGTGGCCGGGAGTCAGCTGTTGACTCCCGTCCAGGGCGTCTCCTGCGGCGACTAGAGGCGTGAGGGCGCAGAGATTGCCTCTGCCTCACGCGCTCCGCCTCCTCCTTTGCGAGCATTACTGCTTCGCAGAAGGAGGTGACGGCCTCCCATGCACTCTCGCTCCATACCATGGCCTGGACCAGGGCCAGACGCGAGAGATCGCCGCCACCAATCGCCGCCACGAGGATACGGCAGTGCTCCGCCCAAGCCGGGCAGACCTCCACCGTATGCTCCACCGTGTCCTTCGGGCGATCCGCACAGTGGCGACACCCTGGCGTTTCCTCCCGCCTTATCCTGAACACGAACCTCCCGAAACAACCGTGTCCAGTGAGGACCTGCGTCAGTCGGAAGGTGAGACCGCCATGGCGCCTCTCTAGCCACTCCTCAAAGAGGGGACTTATCGCCGCTATTGTGGCGTGCCCTAGTGATATGTCCTCAAGTTCCGTTTACAATATACAGTTTTATTTCTGTACATAATCATTATATCATTAATTCGCTTTTCGTGGCAGTCTATGTGACAGCTTCGTAACAGATTTTCATGCGGTTTTGAGCATGAAAGTATTGATCATAAATCATCATCGCCTAGCCTTTTTCCAGCTATGTTGGGGTCGGCTTCCAGTCTAACTGGATGCAGCTGATTACCAGTATTTTACATGGAGCGCCTGCCTATCTGACCTCTACAACCATTATTAAGAAAAGTATTGAGCATGAATATGGATGTCTATATGACAATTAGAAGATGAAAAAAATTGGGATGAGGGCAGGAATATGTTCAGTGCATAATAGTCAGTGTGTTAACTGTCAATCATTCAGTCACGGATCTGTTATATTCACCAACATGTAGGTAGGTACAGATAGATGTTAATATAACCTTATACATACAACTTTGTATTGGCAAAGTAGTTAGGACCACAATTATAAATGCGAATGTATTGAATGCGATTGTAAAAGGGAAAAAAATATGAACAAAGAAGCCAATCACGAAGTGGACACCAGATTTAATAACCCTTCACTATAGGTTATTTAGTAGGATATAAATTACGTATTGTTAACGTTTGATTATGACTACTTAAATTAATTTCAATTTAAAAAATAATTTTAATTAATTTTATGTGAAGAAGAAAAACATACCTACGTCTTTTTTGCATAATATTCAAAATGTGCAGTAAAAGTGACAACTGTTTGCACTGTCTAATTATGGAGCGTCTGTTTGAAGCGAAACTCATATAGTAGATGATATCAATCGGGTAATCTGTCTCGCCAGATCAAACTTTATCTTATACTATATGCAATAAATAATGTAATATTAAACACACTTCTGTTTCCTGTGATTTTGAGAGGTGCCGCTTGTTGTCGTAAAACTAAATCTAATTACAGATTGAGACAAATAAATTGACACCGCCATATATCACTGCTCTTAATATGCATAGGAATAATGTTATTATAGCAATTACATGCTGGATTTGTCAATAAAGCTAATGTCTTGTAAATATATTATGATGTGTTTCGAAATATACTCTCCTATTGATTAACTAGGAACCCGGTCCTGCTCCGCACGATTTTTACGACTTAACAAAAGTCGTAAAACTGTACTCTGTGCTTATTATAAATAAATAAAATTAGAGTAACAATAAAAGTTGCATCAAAATAGTTGCGAAAGTTGTTAACAGTTGCGATGCAAGTCATTTGTCCAATTAAACTCTGTGCACTGTTCACACTGTCTAAATAGGGAAGCCTCTTTTTATAGCGAAACTCATTTAGATAATAACAATCGGGTAATCTGCCTCGTTGGATCTTTGATTATGCCATTGGCAAGAAACTTGCATCGTGTAAATGGGACTTTACGAATCCATTTTGGCAGTCTCGTTCATGGTCGCAAGTGCGTCTGGTGGAGCTCGGGATCCTTATATTTTTATGTCCCTGGTTCGAACTAAGTGTTATTTTTGATTCCCAATTTCTTCACATTTTGAAATGTAGACACAAGTTTAGAACTTCGGTCCACGTTCTTCGTAAGTAACTTAGTAATATCTATACAAATAATATAATAGTATCGAAGTAAAATCTTTGGATATTTGAAAAAGAGTAATTGCTACGAAGTGTGAGAACGAGTCTGATGCTAAAAATATAGTTTTTAGAATTTTTGTCCGTTTGTCTGTTAGTCTCGATATACTATGTTCCGGATTGGCCTAATCACGGCTGAACGGATTTGGATATGTGGTACATAGATAGTTTATAAACTGTATTAACACATTGGATTCTTTTAATCTCAGTAGTACGTTCTCGTGAAATATCTTCCAAAATCCACGCGGACTAAGCGGCGGGCAAATGTTAGTAAGGAATAACACTCAATGTTATTCAAAGTCTTAGAACAAATCATTACCTGAGTTACACGGAAGCTCTAAGAAACACAATCATTTTAAAATAAATACAACGATTATTTTTACAGGTAGCAAACATACTATATTATTCTTAATTTTAAAGCCAGTAGTAGTTGTTTTAGCTAACAGATCAATCATTATTGTAATATTTATTGTAATTCGTATGAATATTGTATGTTACAATTATTGCTAGTCGTGATCGATTTATATAACTACCGTTCACAATTTAGTCTACCAATAACTTTTTGTAACCCATGATTATCAATGATCAGAAAAAGTCATCGAATAAATACTATAGTAATATAATAAAGCTGAAAAGTTGTTTTGTTTGTAAAACGCGCTAATCTCTGGAACTATCAGTTGGATTAGAAAAAATCAAAAAATCTATTTGCCCATTCTTGAGGAAGGCTTTTAACATCACGCTATACAAAAACGAAGTCATAACGCAGGTGGGTGTGACGCGGACAAAGTCGCAGGTAGAGGCTAGTCATTAATAGTGATCTGAAAAATTCACCAAATTAATCAATACGACTAAATATATATTTTGGAACACAAATAATATATTTGCAACACATTACTTTTATTGACAAATCCAACATGTAGTTGCACTAATAACATAATTCCTATGCATATTACGAGCCGTGAAAAATGGCGGTGTCAATTTATTTGTCTCATTCTGTAATTGGATTTAGTTATCGCCAACGAGCGGCACCTCTCAAAGTCACAGGTAACAGAAGTGTGTTTAATATTACATTATTAATTGCTTTTGAGATAAGAATTTATAAGCGAGGGGTGATAAAGAGCATTTATCTGGTTTTTGGCTCGGTAACCATCCAGTTTTGAACCTTAGTTAACTGGACTAAATTTGTGGCTAATGACCTCTAGTATAACGCCTTTCAAGGAATACGTCGAGTTTCAATGTCACCCTGTATATTAAAAAAAAGAGATTTCTGACTGATTAAAGACTCGCTCCGCCAAAATGACTCCAACTTCCTCTGTTGCCAAGGTTTAAAATACTATGTAAATCAAGCTTTTTCTTTTTGCCTATTTTGCACTTCTTGTTGACGCGCTTCTATAACATTAGGTACACCAGCGACCCGCCCCTGCTTCACACGATTTTTACGACTTGACAAAATATCGTTTTTTTTTTTGTTTTATGATAGTTTAATATACCTACACATAAACCTTCCCGAATAAGCTCTCTAAATAATGGTGAAAACCACATCAACATCTGTTGCGTAGCTTAGAAGAACAATGCGGACACACAGACAGACACGAAAAGCGACTTCAATTTATAATAATTATATATAGAAGTACATCAAGTACACCATTTTTTGCAAACGTCCTAACACTAGTACGACAAGTCTAGCCATAGTACAGCGATGTGCATATAAAAACTGGTACTTATCTACTTCGCAAGGTCGACGGGCACAATGCTGTTGTTATGCGACTATAGCTTCATCAACGTGTTCCTACTAATGAGTTAATGTCATGACACTGTAATTATGAGTATTATCATGTCACAAGTAGGTACCTGTATTTAAATGCAGGTCATTATTGTTGTTTATTAGTAGTAAATCTAGTGACATCATGGATTGTAACCATCATAATCCTACTGCCCTTATCCTTTACAGCGGGTTAGTTGTATTACACACTATCACTAGCAATGGCTTTCATTTTGACATTTCAACAACATTAATTACGTCATTTACGTTGTGATGCAGACACATATGAAGCTTATAACGCAATTAATTGTATTTACGCAATAAGGGTGCTGGTTACCATGTGATTATTATTTCTTTCTAAATCAGGATTCCTGAGTTTTCTTCTCCACTCTTTGATTTCATGACGAAAACTTTAAAATGTCAACAAAATAAATGTGACTTAGATGTAATCATTCAGTCAAGGCAATTAAAAAAAAAAAAAAAGTTCCGCTAACTTGAAAAAAACTGAGTCGCAGCCGTGCTTATGTAGTCAGAATAAAAGCCTAACCTAGAACCTAAAATTTAATCCAGTTTACATAATCAGCCTATAACGTTCCCACTGCTGGGATACAGGCTTCCTTTCGGTGAGAGGGAGTGGGCCGAAATCCACCACGCGGACCCATTGCGGGTTGGTAGATGTTACATGTCTTCGATTTTTTTGGGTGTAGTATTTACATGTCGCTTTCCTCACGATGTTTTCCTTCACCGTTTTGAGAGCAGTAGGGATGAATTAATTTTCACAAAGTAAAGCGCCTGTCTAGGTTCGAACCTACGACCTACAATCACCACTGCTTGTGTATGTTATCCAGTGTACAGTATAATTTATTCCTTGCAGCAAAGGTACTTCATAAAATAACAGATATCCAAGCCATTAATACTTATTTACTATGAGTACGAGCAGAGTTATATAGGATTCAAAGAGGAGCGGCTCATTTAAGTGCGTTGTGATGAGCTAAGACCTACAAATAGGTACTTACCTATTACGTCCGTTTGCAATGTCATGGTTTTCAATTGAGTAGGTAACTATTTGAATAACAGTTCGATCATTATGCCTTTATTCTCCATAGGGGAGAAACCACACGTGAAAGCTCTATTTGGTAGCACGCATTCATTGTTTGGTATTTTTAAGTAACTGATCTCATTGTTTTGTTAACTTCAGTCTGTAGTGTAATCCTACTAATACTATAAACGCGAAAGTTTGTATTGATGGATGGATTTTTGTTACTCTTTCACGCAAAAACTACTGAACGGATTTGGGTGAAATTTGGCACACAGATAGTTTATAACCAGCATTAACACATAGGATACTTATCCCGATATTCCTACGGGATCATAACTTATGCGGGTGAAACCGCGGGGCACTGCTAGTAGACAATAAATAAACATCGTCGTTTTATGACGTAGTAACATAGTTTAAGACCTTTGTAACTAACAATTACTATGGATGTACACTAGTGTTTAAGTTGTGTGTGTAATTATTATTAAATTGGATTTCATGGTCTGGGAAACAAATAAATGATGATGATGAATAAGGAGATGTGTGATTGATGGCAATTCAATCATAATACTGCTAAATACTGACAAATTCAAAATAAAAAAACCCATAAACACTCTGCCCGACTTATGGAAATCGAACCTACGGCCCTCTAGATACTCAGCAGTACATGCAGTGCACCTGTATCATCATCATCATCATTTCAGCCGAAAGACGTCCACTGCTGGACATAGGCGGGACCAAGCACCTCCACTTCGACGGGTTCTGTGCTGTGTGCATCCAACGGGTTCCTGCGTGGGAGGCCTTCCAACGCTACGTCCGGTACGCGGTCGCTACTCTAGAACCTGTATAACCAATTTAATTTTTATTTATTTATTTATTTATATATACTTTATTGTACGCCACAAAAATACATAGCACAAAAAATACATGACACACTACAAAAACACTTCACTTCACTTTTTTTCTGAAGTATTTGAGCGAAGAAACCACAAACTATTTTCAGTTGATCATTTTTACGCGTTATCTTTCTCGATCGAGGCCAAAATCATTTAGCGTGCGAAATGCGTAATAACGTTATTGCAAATTATTTAACAAAATTGTAGAAATATAACAGTTATGATGCTTGTTTAACATTTATTTTTACCTACTGCGGCTATCGTTAAAGTTTACTCGAATATTTATTTAGCAATTACCTTATATTTTAAATGTCATGGCAGTTTTTCAGTTGTATAATTTCTGGTATAACTTTTCATTTATTTACTTATTATATATTTCAGGTTTTGGTTAGAAATTTCTTCTTGATTCGAGGTAATAAAAATTGCTTTTATTAATTCCTTCCTCAATCTAATTGGCGGGATTGGACTGTAACCCACCACGCTGGTCCATTGCGGGTTGGCGGGTTGCCATAGCCTTGGTTGTTTGCTAGCAGGGTGTACCAAGGGCAGGTGAGGTTGGTTTGATTCATCATCATCTGCCTTTTCCGAACTGCTAACCGGATGCAAATAAACACCAGTATTTTACATGGAGCGACTACCTATTTGACCTCCACAACCCAGTTATTGCGTAATACGATATCTCTTGGTAAAACTGGTTGTCTGATTTTCGGGCTTCTAACGAACCGTAACGACTGTCAAAGATCCAAAAATGACAGCCAGGACCAACGGCTTAATGTGCTTTCCGAGGTACGGAGTCTCAGCATGTAAAGTTGGTTTTCCATCCACGGACCAACCACGGCAAGCGTAGCTTAACCTGATCGATAGATGCAACCGGCTGTTATTACTTAGCCACAAGCTGAGGTTGGCTCGAGTCCCGAAAGATATTAGTTGGAACCCGTTTTTTTTTTTTGGTGGGAAATCATCAAATGACTCCTCCCGCTTTGGGCGGAGCAGAAGGGAGTGTCAGACTTTTACTGACTAAAACCCACCCGTGTCCCTTCAGTTGCCTGTGCCAGGGGCCACGGTATCTCTTTCGAACAACCCGCAGCCCCGGCGGTATCGGCCCTAGCGGACCCCGTCAGTTCGTGCTGACAGCTCTTTGAGGCGCGCGTGGAACACAACGCGCCGTCGATCCGGGCCTGGTCCTTACCGGGCGGCGAGCTGCCCATAGCTCGCCGCCCGCAAGCCCGCGCCTACGGTGGCCGGGAGTCGTCTGTTGACTCCCGTCCAGGGCGTCTCCTGCGGCGGCTAGGCGCGCGAGGGTGCAGCGATTGCCTCTCCCTCACGCGCTCCGCCTCCTCCTTTGCGAGCATTACTGCTTCGCAGAAGGAGGTGACGGCCTCCCATTCACTCTCGCTCCGTACCATGGCCTGGATGAGGGCCGGACGTGAGAGATCGCCGCCGCCGATCACCACCACGAGGACACGGCGGGGCCCCGCCCAAGCCGGGCAGACCTCCACCGTATGCTCCACCGTGTCCTCCGGGCGATCCCCACAGTGGTGACACCCTGGCGTTTCCTCCCGCTTTATCCTGAACAGGAACCTCCCGAAACAACCGTGTCCGGTGAGGACCTGCATCAGGCGGAAGGTGAGGGCGCCGTGGCGCCTCTCTAGCCACTCGTCAAAGAGGGGACTTATCGCCGCAATTGTGGCGTGCCCAGCGCTGGGTTACGACAATCGCACTCTCCATGCCGCTATGAGATCCTGCCGGAGCTCTGTCCGCTCTGCCGTGATTTATCGCGGCAGCGGAGTAACGCCCCGGCGTTTTGCCTCCTCTCGCCACTCCCATATGTGGGCGAGGACTTTGGATCCCATGGCGGCAATCCGGCAAGGAGGCTCGCTGCCTCAGCGGAGATCGTGCGGTATCCTCGGATGAGCCGGACAACCATGACCCTTTGGGACGCGATCAACCGGCGGGGTGGACGCCGCCTCAAGGATCGCGCCCATACCGGTGCCCCGTAAAGGGCCATGGACCGCACGACTCCCGCATAGTGCCTGCGGCAGGAGGCGTTTGGTCTCCCTAGATTGGGAAGGAGCCGCCTCAAGGTAGCCCCGGCCCGCTCCAGTCTGGGAGCCAAACGTCGGAAGTGTTCCACGAAGTTCCACCGGCTGTCGAGGACGAGACCCAGGTACTTCATCGTCAGCTCGACGCCGATGTGAACCCCTCCCGCCGTTATTTTAGTTGGAACCCCCTTACACCCCTTATTCCTCATATTTTATACTTACGTTTATACGAAGATACTCGTACATAAGGATAGTCGACATTGCAATGGGGAAGTTCGGGCAAAGCTGATTGTCAATGGTGTGATTAAAACTAATAAATTTGACATTTCGTTCATTCGTTCCAGTTCGTTTTCATTCATGAGTTTGGTTTTTTCCACTATTTAGTGAATTTCGGTGATTTCAATATTTTAAATCAACTATTTGACATAGAAGTGTCAAAAATTAAAACCTAAATATTTCCTCGTAATCATTTTCTTCAAAATGTTTCTGACATACCTAACCATATTTATTTTGAAATTTACGAATAGGTTTAAGCCCCAAACTTCAGGGATTTTTTGACAGATTGAGACTGAGATTAGACTGTGAACATTCTCAAAATTACTAAAATTGCCCCTCGGGGTATTTAAGAGCTCAAAAACGCTTCATTTCGCAAAAATTAAATAAAACCACCTCACGCGTTGTATTATAGCTTGTGTTGGGAACTAGCTACAACAACGCCATTTTGACAGTGGCCCTCCCCATTGCTTTACCACTTTACCAAACTAAAGTTAAATGTCACTGGTACGTCATAAAACGGCAATGTCTATTTGTTGTCTATGTGTAATTGGATTATTTCAACCATTTATTATTGAAATTATCCAACTATCAAATAGAACTAGGAATCAAAACTAAACTTTTGTTTCCTAGATCGATGTGGTAGTTGGATAGAAACGCGCTTCCGTCATATTACAACGGCCGTCATGAAAGTCTGTCATTTTCACCAGTATTTGACATTACGGTGTCAAAAATTGTGTTTCCGTTCACCATTTTCTTTAAGGAAACAAAAGCTTTAGCAAATCTTTAAATTTACTGGGAATTGTTGTCAAAAGTAGTAAGTCGATTTCGAGGTCAACTATACCGATATATTTCCACAGCCAGACCAGCGACGAAATTTAAATGGTATTATTAGAAAAACTAAAATGAATAAGTAGTTATAATTTAAAGGTCGACCACTTTTAATTTCTGTTTCCTTATTAAATACAGTTTTAATCGTCCAAACCAAACCAAGTATAGATCTTTACAATACTATGAGTATGCAGCACGCGCTATGTGACGTCACGCGTGTTACGTTACGGAGGCGTGACTAAAAAACCTAGACCTTTGATTTGCGAGACTGGAAGCCCATTGATTCATCAAGCATGCCTTCTGTGATCTTGGAATACTTTGCTCTGTATTTATTGCCCCTTGTGTGACTGCTAGCAGTAAGTTATACTCCAAACATCACTGCGAATGTGGAATCCGAGTTGAAACAAGGATGCCCTTAAAAAAATAGTTCTATTTTGTATCGCAGTTGGTTGCGCTTCAGGTTCCTGGAAGAGCGGTCCTGTCATATTATAACGGCCGTCATGAAGATCTGTCATTTTCACCAGTTTTTGATACTAGCTTTTGCCAGCGGCTTCGCCCGCGTGGATGTCGGAAATTATCCCACAGAAACGTACTACCAGAATAAAAAGTATCCTATACATTAATCTAGGTTATAAACTATCTGTGTGCCAAATTTCATCTAAATCTCGTCAGTAGTTTTTGCGTGAAAGAGTTACAAACATCCATCCTCACAAACTTTCGCGTTTATAATATAATATTAGTAGGATTATGATGTCAAAAAATGCCCTGATTTTGACAGCCGTTTTTTGTGTGACCGAAGAAAACGGTTAAACTTAAACTTTACTGTCTTGTGAAAGATGTTCCAAGTAAACTTTCGGAATAAGGGTTGCATCGCTTCAAAATGGCGTAAGTTTTATATCTTACAAATTATAGTTGCCTTACAGCAACACAACATAAACAAATAATTAAAATAATGGACCATTACTATTTTAAACTGTTACATTTTAAGATTCTTGAATATTACAAAGTACTGCGGGAATGGAAAAGTTTCCATAAACTTTGAATTCTGGATAATACCTAACTAGCAATATTTCAAAAGATGCGCAACTTATGATCTTTGGTAAAAGATGAACATTTCCGATAAACACGAGGTCACATTCCAATGCTGTTAGGTGCTTGTCGAACTATTATTCTATTATTCTAAAAGTTAATAATAATGAGCATAACAGATATTTACATGGCACTGAGAATCGATAAAAATTGGGTCAATAACAGAGTAGTTCTGCCTTGGAGAAACTCTTACCATCTTCCTACCACATTCTGGATAAGACAAAGAATGCATATGCACTAGATCCACGCACTTATACTCTGTCCACTAGGTTAACCTTTTTTGACAGCTGCCTTAGAACGTTACGATTCCAGATTACGTAAAAGTTAACTTTAAAATGCGTAATAAAATAAATATATAAACTGCCTAATCTTATTGAATTATCTTATTCGTGACGTCTTACAGACATTATATTACCGTACGTGTATAAGTTTAAAAAAAAAAAAAATTGCTCACTAGTTCGATCTATCAAAAAACGGTTAACCTAGTGGACAGAGAATATGTATATACCACATCACATCATGTAACCAAATAAAAGTATAATATTAGTCAATAAAAAAAAAGTATAAAGAAGTAAAAGTATAATATTAGTATATTGAATCCATCAGGATCATTGGATCGTTTTTAGTAGCAGCCCGGAGATTGAAATCGTGCCCGGTTAATTATTATTATTATTTATTTATTTCGAACACAAATGATTCATGTTGTTGTTAGTAAAACTTATAAAACTACGTTAGTAACATTCTGAGTAAAATAAAACTAAAATAAAATATAAAAACACTAATTCATAAACCTATAACTATAATAATAATAATAATGCGAAGCTAGCAACACCAACGTCAACGTCAACGTCTCTTTTGTCGTCTCTTCACAATTTGTTATTGGATAATTTTTAGAAGCAGTTTATAAATTCATATATATGTGCAACCATATCAGGAAAAACCAAATTTACTAAAACATACCTAATTTTAAACAAATACAATGAATAACCTACACTTGCATCAAAAACTGCCGAACCGGAGGTGACATCTGTCATGTCACCTCGGATAAAAACGTGAAAATGAAATATTGAAAATGTTGACGAGATTAGCAGCTCGCCGTGCACGCCTACCACCTCCGGAGTCGTCGCTCAGCCCCGCCCTGCCGCCGCCGGAATCCAGCCCCATCGAGAGTGCTGTGACACCGGCCGTAGCAGTTGCGTCGAGCTCGAGCGACGAATATTTTTCCCCGCCGACGTCGCCAACACCTGTACGTCGGCAGGGGAGAGGCCGGCCACCGAGGAGCTTGGGACTTAGGGGCCATCCGGCCCCGAGCCGGGTCCCCGCTGCCGGTGGTTGTGTGCAGCGCATGAGATGGACTCAGTCTATGAACGAGAACGTCATGCGCGCATACTACGGGTCTACAGAGGGGGGAACTAACCTCACTGCGTACCGTGATAGGTTGCTGTCTCTGTTCCAGGAACTGGAACCAACCGTCAACGTCTCGGCCCAACGACTGTCGGATCAGGTGCGGGTCATCCAACGCAATCACAGGTTGGACGACATAGCACTTGATAGGCTGCGCTCAGAGGTACTGAACAACCAAATCGTCTCGACTCTGGCACAAACCGCGGCACAAGCGTCAACTATTGATGCCATCCCGCCGCGGTCCAATCGTGTTGAAGAAGATGATGATAGGGTTGACACAGTAAGTAGCCAGTACAACGTCCGACTGAGGAGCGCACTGGAACATGCGTTTCGCGAGTATAGGTCCACTCCAACCGAACTTAGACCCCGAATACCACGGCTACCTATGCACAAAAAAAATAGGGCGCTAGTGTGTGCCTTGGACTCGCAGCTCAAGAATGTCTTCGAGAGCAGCGAGGATCTCGTTGATACACACTCGATCTTGTATTGCGCGGCTGTGGCGGCATGTCGTTTAGCTAACGTCAAGTTTCCAAATTGTGACGCAGCTACTCGACCAAAACCAGCCGTACCAGCCTGGCGATACAGGATCGAGCGTCGTATCGATGGGGCCAGGGTACTCATCGGTAAACTATACTGCTTCAGGGAGGGCAACACACGACCACGAGTGATGCGCTTTGTAAGACAGGCATTTTCGGGGACTGGAATCAGCCCTCGGGAATACATGTCCAATGTCACAGAGCGCATCGACTTCCTGAAGCAGAAAGTTTGTGCATGGGCGAGTCGTATTCGGCGGTATAAGCGGCGGGTTGATCGGTACACGCAGAATCGCATGTTCCGGAGCGATGAGAGGTGGGTATATAGAACTTGGGAGCGACCTGAACAAAACGTGATGGACGTGTGCCGCCCGGATGATGCCACCACTAGTGCATCGAGTGATGCGCTTTGTAAGACAGGCATTTTCGGGGACTGGAATCAGCCCTCGGGAATACATGTCCAATGTCACAGAGCGCATCGACTTCCTGAAGCAGAAAGTTTGTGCATGGGCGAGTCGTATTCGGCGGTATAAGCGGCGGGTTGATCGGTACACGCAGAATCGCATGTTCCGGAGCGATGAGAGGTGGGTATATAGAACTTGGGAGCGACCTGAACAAAACGTGATGGACGTGTGCCGCCCGGATGATGCCACCACTAGTGCATTCTGGCGCAGCATCTGGTCGGTGCCTGTCTGTCACGCTGAGGGTGGCTGGATGCGCGATATCGAGCGAGTGTGTGGAACTATACCAGAAATGGAACCAGTCATAATTACACCATTAGACGTAGCCAAAGCAGTCCGTCCGTTACCGAATTGGAAATCACCGGGACCGGACGGACTGCATAACTTTTGGTTAAAATGGCTAATTAGTTCACACACTTGCCTGGCATCTCAGTTCCAGTCATCCTTAGAGTCTGGGTCACTACCACAGTTTCTAACAACAGGCGTTACCCACCTGCTCCATAAGTCAGGTAGTCCCGCGGAACCCAAGAATTATAGACCGATCACGTGTTTGTCGACGGTTTATAAACTTCTTACATCCATTTTGAGAGCGAAAATTAACACACACATTGACAGTTACTCGATTATGTCTGCCTCTCAAAATGGATGTAGGAATGGGTCTCGCGGTACTAAGGAGCTACTCCTCATAGACATGGCCATTAGCCATCAGGTTCGCCGATCCCGCAAGGATATGTCGACATGCTGGATAGATTATAAGAAGGCCTACGACTCGGTGCCACATACATGGCTCATGAGGGTGCTGGAGTTGTACAAGATAGATGCAACTCTACGCACCTTCCTTGAGTCATGTATGAGATAGTGGAAGACGGTCCTTCGCTATCCAGGGTGTCGACAGATCCAGGGGAATGATGAGCCTGTATGGATTAAGCGGGGAATATTTCAGGGCGACAGTTTGAGTCCACTTTGGTTCTGCTTAGCCCTGAATCCTCTAAGCACACTGCTGGAGGACTCAGGTCTAGGCTATCGGTTGAAGAGAGGTGGTCAGGTCATATCCCACCTCCTCTACATGGATGATTTGAAACTCTTTGCCCCTAACAAATTGCATCTGATGGAGCTACTGAAGGTAACTGAAACTTTTAGTAGTGCCATCAGGATGGAATTTGGTGTGGACAAATGTGCAGTCATGCATGTAAAGGGGGGGAAGATTATGGAATCCGAGGGAATTCCACTTTCGGATTCCATACACCTTAGATCCCTCTCCTCATCCGAAAGCTATAAGTATTTGGGTATGTCGGAAGCGTTAGGCATCAACGATGCTGACATGAAGCAATCGTTGAAGGAGCGCTTCTTTTGTCGCCTGAAGAAGGTATTAATTAGTCTTCTTTCGGGCGGAAATAAGGTGCGCGCCTTCAATGGTTGGGTAATGCCGGTTTTGATGTACTCTTTTGGCATACTTAAATGGACTCAGACTGAACTCGACGCCCTAGATAGAAGGGTACGTACACTGCTGACCGCAAACCGGATGCATCACCCACGATCATCGGTGATGAGACTGTATATCCCGCGGAAGTGTGGGGGTCGAGGATTTTTAAATGCGAAAACCCTCCACAACCGCGAGGTGTGCAGTCTCAGGGAATATTTTTTTAAAAGCCGAAGTGGGTATGCACCGTGATGTGGTCGCAATGGACAAGGGGCTCACCCCGCTCTCCATGGCGAAAGAGAACTGGCGCAAACCTGTAGTACTTACTACCGATGACCGCAAGAAGGTATGGCAAAGCAAGGAGCTTCACGGGCGCTTCTATCGGGCTCTTCATGAGCCCGGTGTAGATTTCTTAGCGTCCGTATCCTGGCTGCGTTTCAGTGACCTCTTCGGGGAAACTGAAGGTTTTGTCTGTGCAATTATGAACGAAGTTATCTTGACGAATAACTACCGGAGACATATTATGAAGGACGGGACGGCTGACGTGTGTCGGGCATGCCACCGTCCGGGTGAGTCCATCAGACATATTATCTCTGGTTGTTCTCGTCTGGCTAACAGCGAGTACTTGACAGGCATAACCAAGTAGCCAGGATTATTCACCAGCAACTTGCTTTGAAATATAAACTTGTCGACTCAGAGGTACCGTATTACAAGTATGTGCCCGACCCAGTTCTCGAAAATGACCATGTCACGTTGTACTGAGATCGGTCTATCACCACTGACAGGACTGTTGTCGCCAACAAACCTGATATAGTGGTGATAGATCGATTAGTGCGCCGCGCAATGATTGTTGATGTTACCATTCAACATGACGGGAACCTCGTGAAAGCTGAGAAAGATAAACAAATGAAATATCTTGACTTAGCACGCGAGGTTGTTGACATGTGGAATGTGAGCTCAACTGTCATTGTGCCGATTGTCGTATCGGCCAATGGCCTGATGGCCGACAGCCTCGATCAACATCTATCGAGGCTCTCGTTAGGCGGTTGGATCAAGGGCCTGATTCAGAAGGCAGTACTCCTCGATACGGCTCGCATTGTGAGGAGGTTTCTATCTCTGGAGCCCTAACCACCGGTAGCTTGGACCCTGCTCCCGACACCGGTGGATCACTATTTTTTTATATTTTTAAATGTTTTTTTTTATTTTTTTTATTTAATCACACTAATATTTAAAAATGTAACAAAATAAGACGACTAAATAAATAAACGACATAATAATGCTAGCAACACCAACGTCAACGTCAACGTCTCTTTTGTCATCTGTTCACAATTTCCTAATATATAATATTTAGAAGCAGTTTTTATATTTATATATCCGTAAAACCATATCAGAAAATCCAATATTATCAAAACATAAACATAATTTTATTTAAATACAATGAACAGAAACAAAAACTTGCATCGAAAACTGCCGATCCGGAGGTGACATCTGTCATGTCACCTCCGATAAAAACGTGAAAATGAAATGTTGAAAATGTTGACGAGATCAGCAGCTCGCCGTGCACGCCTACCACCTCCGGAGTCGTCGCTCAGCCCCGCACTGCCGCCGCCGGAATCCAGCCCCATCGAGAGTGCTGTGACACCGGCCGTAGCAGTTGCGTCGAGCTTGAGCGACGAATATTTTTCCCCGCCGACGTCGCCAACACCTGTACGTCGGCAGGGGAGAGGCCGGCCACCGAGGAACTTGGGACTTAGGGGCCATCCGGCCCCGAGCCGGGTCCCCGCTGCCGGTGGTTGTGTGCAGCGCATGAGATGGACTCAGTCTATGAACGAGAACGTCATGCGCGCATACTACGGGTCTACAGAGAGGGGAACTAACCTCACTGCGTACCGTGATAGGTTGCTGTCTCTGTTCCAGGAACTGGAACCAACCGTCAACGTCTCGGCCCAACGACTGTCGGATCAGGTGCGGGTCATCCAACGCAATCACAGGTTGGACGACATAGCACTTGATAGGCTGCGCTCAGAGGTACTGAACAACCAAATCGTCTCGACTCGTGCACAAACCGCGGCACAAGCGTCAACTATTGATGCCATCCCGCCGCGGTCCAATCGTGTTGAAGAAGATGATGATAGGGTTGACACAGTAAGTAGCCAGTACAACGTCCGACTGAGGAGCGCACTGGAAGATGCGTTTCGCGAGTATAGGTCCACTCCAACCGAACTTAGACCCCGAATACCACGGCTACCTATGCACAAAAAAAATAGGGCGCTAGTGTGTGCCTTGGACTCGCAGCTCAAGAATTTCTTCGAGAGCAGCGAGGATCTCGTTGATACACACTCGATCTTATATTGCGCGGCTGTGGCGGCATGTCGTTTAGCTAACGTCAAGTTTCCAAATTATGACGCAGCTACTCGACCAAAACCAGCCGTACCAGCCTGGCGATACAGGATCGAGCGTCGTATCGATGGGGCCAGGGTACTCATCGGTAAACTATACTGCTTCAGGGAGGGCAACACACGACCACGAGTGATGCGCTTTGTAAGACAGGCATTTTCGGGGACTGGAATCAGCCCTCGGGAATACATGTCCAATGTCACAGAGCGCATCGACTTCCTGAAGCAGAAAGTTTGTGCATGGGCGAGTCGTATTCGGCGGTATAAGCGGCGGGTTGATCGGTACACGCAGAATCGCATGTTCCAGAGCGATGAGAGGTGGGTATATAGAACTTGGTAGCGACCTGAACAAAACGTGACGGACGTGTGCCGCCCGGATGATGCCACCACTAGTGCATTCTGGCGCAGCATCTGGTCGGTGCCCGTCTGTCACGCTGAGGGTGGCTGGATGCGCGATATCGAGCGAGTGTGTGGAACTATACCAGAAATGGAACCAGTCATAATTACGCCATTAGACGTAGCCAAAGCAGTCCGTCCGTTACCGAATTGGAAATCACCGGGACCGGATGGACTGCATAACTTTTGGTTAAAATGGCTAATTAGTTCACACACTTGCCTGGCATCTCAGTTCCAGTCATCCTTAGAGTGTGGGTCACTACCACAGTTTCTAACAACAGGCGTTACCCACCTGCTCCATAAGTCAGGTAGTCCCGCGGAACCCAAGAATTATAGACCGATCACGTGTTTGTCGACGGTTTATAAACTTCTTACATCCATTTTGAGAGCGAAAATTAACACACACATTGCTCGATTATGTCTGCCTCTCAAAATGGATGTAGGAATGGGTCCCGCGGTACTAAGGAGCTACTCCTCATAGACATGGCCATTAGCCAACAGGTTCGCCGATCCCGCAAGGATATGTCGACATGCTGGATAGATTATAAGAAGGCCTACGACTCGGTGCCACATACATGGCTCATGAGGGTGCTGGAGTTGTACAAGATAGATGCAACTCTACGCACCTTCCTTGAGTCGTGTATAAGACAGTGGAAGACGGTCCTTCGCTATCCAGGGTGTCGACAGATCCAGGGGAATGATTAGCCTGTATGGATTAAGCGGGGAATATTTCAGGGCGACAGTTTGAGTCCACTTTGGTTCTGCTTAGCCCTGAATCCTCTAAGCACACTGCTGGAGGACTCAGGTCTAGGCTACCGGTTGAAGAGAGGTGGTCAGGTCATATCTCACCTCCTCTACATGGATGATTTGAAACTCTTTGCCCCTAACAAATTACATCTGATGGAGCTACTGAAGGTAACTGAAACTTTCAGTAGTGCCATCTGGATGGAATATGGTGTGGACAAATGTGCAGTCATGAATGTAAAGAGGGGGGAGATTATGGAATCCGAGGGAATTCCACTTTCGGATTCCATACACCTTAGATCCCTCTCCTCATTCGAAAGCTATAAGTATTTGGGTATGTCGGAAGCGTTAGGCATCAACGATGCTGACATGAAGCAATCGTTGAAGGAGCGCTTCTTTTGTCGCCTGAAGAAGGTATTAATTAGTCTTCTTTCAGGCGGAAATAAGGTGCGCGCCTTTAATGGCTGGGTCATGCCGGTTTTGATGTACTCTTTCGGCATACTCAAATGGACTCAGACTGAACTCGATGCCCTAGATAGAAGAGTCCGTACACTGCTGACCGCAAACCGGATGCATCACCCACGATCATCGGTGATGAGACTGTATATCCCGCGGAAGTGTGGGGGTCGAGGATTTTTAAATGCGAAGATCCTGCACAACCGCGAGGTGTGCAGTCTCAGGGAATATTTTTTAAAAGCCGAAGTGGGTATGCACCGTGATGTGGTCGCAATGGACAAGGGGCTCACCCCGCTCTCCATGGCGAAAGAGAACTGGCGCAAACCTGTAGTACTTACTACCGATGACCGCAAGAAGGTATGGCAAAGCAAGGAGCTTCACGGGTGCTTCTATCGGGCTCTTCATGAGCCCGGTGTAGATTTCTTAGCGTCCGTATCCTGGCTGCGTTTCAGTGACCTCTTTGGGGAAACTGAAGGTTTTGTCTGTGCAATTATGGACGAAGTTATCTTGACGAATAACTACCGGAGACATATTATGAAGGACGGGACGGCTGACGTGTGTCGGGCATGCCACCGTCCGGGTGAGTCCATCAGACATATTATCTCAGGTTGTTCTCGTCTGGCTAACAGCGAGTACTTGCACAGGCATAACCAAGTAGCCAGGATTATCCACCAGCAACTTGCTTTGAATTATAAACTTGTCGACTCTGAGGTACCGTATTACAAGTATGTGCCCGACCCAGTTCTCGAAAATGACCATGTCACGTTGTACTGGGATCGGTCTATCATCACTGACAGGACTGTTGTCGCCAACAAACCTGATATAGTGGTGATAGATCGATTAGTGCGCCGCGCAATGATTGTTGATGTTACCATTCCACATGACGGGAACATCGTGAAAGCTGAGAAAGATAAACAAATCAAATATCTTGACTTAGCACGCGAGGTTGTTGACATGTGGAATGTGAGCTCGACTGTCATTGTGCCGATTGTCGTATCGGCCAATGGGCTGATGGCCGAAAGCCTCGATCAACATCTATCGAGGCTCTCGTTAGGCGGTTGGATCAAGGGCCTGATTCAGAAGGCAGTACTCCTCGATACGGCTCGCATTGTGAGGAGGTTTCTATCTCTGGAGCCCTAGCCACCGGTAGCTTGGACCCTGCTCCCGACACCGGTGGATCACTATTTTTTTATATTTTTAAATGTTTTTTTTGTTTTTGTATTAATATTTAAAAATATAATAAAATAAGATAATAATAAATATATATATATATATATATCGAAAGTGTGCAGGTCGAGGCTTTTTAAACGCTAAGAACCTCCACAATCGCGAGATATGCAGTCTCAGGGAATATTTCCTAAAAACCGACGTGGGGATGCATCGAGATGTATTCGCGATGGACAAGGGCCTCACACCGCTCTCCTTGGGTAAAGAGAACTGGCGCAAGCCAGTAGTGCTTGACACTAATGAACGCATGGAGGTATGGCAGAGTAAGGAGCTTCACGGGCGCTTCTTTCGGGCCCTACATGGGCCCGATGTAGATCTACTAGCGTCCGTAGCCTGGCTACGTTGTGGTGACCTCTTTGGAGAAACCGAAGGTTTTGTCTGTGCAATTATGGACGAAGTTATGATGACGAACAACTACCGGAGATTTATTGTGAAAGACGGCACGGTTGACATCTGTCGGGCATGCCACCGGCCGGGGGAATCAATCAGGCATATTATCTCCGGGTGTTCTCGTCTAGCTAATGGAGAGTACTTGCATAGACACAACCTTGTAGCTAGGATAATCCATCAACAACTTGCTCTGAAATACAACCTTGTGGAATTGGAGGTGCCGTACTACAGGTATGTGCCCGACCCAGTTCTCGAAAATGGTAATATCACATTGTACTGGGATCGATCCATCATCACTGACAGGACTATTGTTGCCAATAAGCCTGACATAGTGGTGGTGGATCGATCAGAGCGACGCGCAATGATTGTTGACATAACCGTCCCGCATGATGAGAACCTCGTGAAAGCCGAGAAAGATAAACAAATCAAATATCTTGACTTGGCTCGCGAGGTTGTTGACATGTGGGATGTGGACTCAGCGATCATTGTGCCGATAGTCGTGACAGCCAATGGCTTAATAGCCAAGAGCCTCGACCAACACCTTAGGAGGCTCTCGTTGGGCAGCTGGATCAAGGGTTTGATTCAGAAAGCGGTACTTCTGGACACGGCTCGCATTGTCAGGAGGTTCCTCTCTCTGGAGCCCTGACCACCGGTAGCTTGGACCCTGTTCCTGATACCGATGGGCTACTATTTTTTATATTTTAAAATGTTTTTATACTTTTTATATTCTAATATTTAAAAATATAATTTATATGATTACATTAAAATAAAGGAGATAATAATAATAATAAATTTATTGAACCAATGTTACAATTATTAACTTAAAATTAACTTAACATCGGTCTGTAACAACAAATATTTGTAGGGGTGAACTATAACTGTTCTCCTAGCAAGGTTGCTGTGCAACCTGTATTAAGGATAAACAGTTTGCCTCCCTAGATAAAGATAATAAACAAAATAAATTGAGCATAGTGCTACGTGTTGTCTCCCAAATGAAATACATAGTTAACTTGTATACATTATTATCTACGTTGTTTATTGGAATAAATCTATATGAAATTAATAATTTAGATGGTTACAAATTCGGAGGTAGAAAAATAAAAATAAAGTAATGGTAAAAATGAGATCGTTTTGTGTGGGACGTGATTGAGTATGAATGAGTGTTTGATTTTGGTGTAGTGCGTATGTGTGAGTGTTTTCTGTTCGAGGGTGCGCGTGTTTATGTGCGTGGGGGTGTGTGCATGTGTGCGTGTGTATGTGAATGTGTTTGCGAGATTACTATTGGGTTAGTAAGCGGTTATGTTGGGCCAAAAACGAGAAGTTATGAGAGTGTTTTTAAAATATCCTCAGTCTCATCATAGGTTTTTAAAAGAAGGTAAGAACGGACGGCAATTTTGCATTTGGAGTAAGGTAGGGTATAAATAGGTAAGTTAGCGTTAAGTTTGTTATACAGATATGGACCAAGATAAAAAAAGAATCGTTTGGTGAATTTATAGTACGGTGGTGGAATAGTGCAGACCATATCTTTCCGACGTTTCGAGATTGTGATTAAAGGCGTAAGTCGGTGTTGTAGAAGAATGGTCTGCAAGATAAAGTGTTGTCTAACGTTAAGGACCTTCCGATTTTTGTAGAGGGTTCTTGTTGGGTACATAATTGGTTTAAACGTGGCTACCTTCAATATTGCTCTGTGGGCTGTTTCTAGGTGTTTCATTGTCATCCTAGCGGCGCCACCACAACATGCAATACCATACGTCACAATAGATTGGCATAAGGCGTAGTAGACAGTACGTATTACAGCTGACGTGGCGACGTGTCGTAGATTTTTAAAAATATAAATGAATTTTCTAACCCTACTTGTAAGAAGATTGATGTGAGTTTTGAAGTTAAGAAAAGTATAACTAGGACTATAACGATGCCCCTTTCCCGCTGCACCAGACCTGCAGCTGTGCATACGGGTCCAGTGCCCCAGGAACGGTCAATCTGATTTATTCGATATCACCTTTAGAATGCTGTTGGTGCTCGCCCGAATCCTACGCATCAAGGATGCTGTTCTTCTTCGCATAATAGCATGAAAGCCATCTGTCTCTGCTTCCGCAAACATCCCCGATGCGCTACAGAACCGCGGGAGCCCCAACAGCACCCTAAAGGCGTTATTGTACTGGACGCGAAGAACGTTGTAGGCCCTCTGCGTATGTCTAACCCAGACATACGCAGAGGGTAGAAAGACTGGTAAAAAGCCTTGAACAGAGTGAGTTTCACTTCTCTAGTACATCGTGCAAACCTACGGGCCAGGATATTACATCGGACCGCCAACGCTCTACGCTCCCTTTCAATATCACTGTCATCATTCAAGTCCTCATTTACTATGTGGCCAAGGTACCTAAAATGCGACACTCTATTTAGTGGTACACCATATAGAAATACCGGAGGAACTGTCTTAGGCTTCTTAGTACCAACCCTAAACACCACAAGCTCACTCTTCCGTACATTGTACAACAAACTTTGAGACGTGGCGTATCTCTCACATACCTCCAGCATCCGTCTGTGTCCATCAATCGAGGGACTCAGCAGCACCATATCATCTGCATAACTTATACTATTAATAATCTCACCATCAATAGAGCATCCCATTCCAGTTCTGCTGAGCTCCTCGATCAACTTATCGACGTATAACTAAAGAACGTCGGGGAAGTCAAACCTCCCTGTCTCACCCCACACTCCAACCCATACGCCCCTGAAAAAGCACCCGCTCATCTGACCTGGTTGATTTGGTGATCATACCAGTAGCCTAAGAGCTTAATGAGCTCATTAGGAAGACCTTGCTCACGCAATTTCGACCTTAGAATATTATAATCAACCAGGTCAAACGCCTTGGAGAGATTCAAGAAAGCAGCATACACAGGTGTGTTTCTATCAGTGTAGTACCTGACCGTGAGCTTGAGCGCCAGTATAGCAGTTTCAGCCCAGCTCTAAAACCGAATTATGCATCATGTAGATTGAGCTGTCTGGTTGCTCTCCGCTCAAGCACACCGTCAAGAACCTTTGCCGCTACCGTGGCCAACAATATCGGCCTATAATTATCTTTGTCTGAGACATCGCCGGTCTGGTTCTTGACTATGGGCACAACTATCGTCCTCATCAGATCAGTTGGTAGATACGAGTGCCTCACACAAAGATTATACAGCATAGATAAGACTCTTGGGAGATGCGGAGCAGCATACTGGAAATGTTCTATGCTGAGGCCATCGTGACCCGGAGATTTGCCCCTGGTCATCGACTGTATGATATTCCGTATCTCTTTTGATGAGATATAAATCGGGTCACCAGACAATCTACTCTCAGCGACACAACCCCGTTCCTCCGATTGAAGCCGCGAGGTTACTCCAAAATGCCCAAATAAACAAATGCACAAATTCCCCCATTACATGGGACTTAAACATAGCTGGCAAAATGTGGGTGTACTATAACTGCACCTCTGTTTAACCCTTCGGGGATTCATGCGTCATGTTATGATGTTTTCTTAATGGAAATAAATCAATCAAAAATTTTTTTTTATTGCTGGCTGGGCTGCGAGGTCAAGAGCAGACTCTTGACCTCGATCATGCCTAATGGAAAGCGATGGATGGGGTGGGGTCAGGTGGTGGTAGTGGTTTATTTCACGTAAACCTTTATGGGCATTGCCCATGAAGGTTTACGTGATGAAACGTCAGAAGCTAGGTGCACGATTCAAATTGGTCGTTTCCCCCAAGGGAAACGACTAACCTTCTCCAAAGAAGAGTCGGCAAGACACTCCACGGTTACTCTTTTTTGGCTTTTACAATGTTTTCAAATAACAGTGCTAATAGGTGGGGAAGGACAGTGTAGGCCGGTCAAAAAGTGCCAGGTACTTAATAAAATAGAAAATGGTTTACAAATCTACAGTCTACAAGGCCTACAACCTTCTCACATTCACAAAATATAATTAATAGGATCTACGTCTATAATGAATCACCGAAATGTACGTACGCGCATAAATTGTCCCGACCGACTGCACCAAATTGTATAATTCTTTTTTTTGTGTTCGTTATTGTCAGGACAAGAATCACGAAACAAAATATGGCGGTACGACGTTAAATAATAAAACTCCGGGAGTGCCGGCAGAAGTGAAAACTTGAATATTAGCGTTGTGCATTTTTGATATTTTGGAATGCGGTCTACTCTCCCTCCGTCTTACAAATTTTCGATCAGGTCACGTGTCCTGACGCGAGCTCCGTCTTACGAATTTTCGATCAGGTCACGTGTCCTGACGCGAGTTTAACATTTTTACCCATCACAACAAAACTGCACAATGCTGCTAAAGAAGTTTTCACTTCAAAAAAACCTATTTAAGCCAATTGACAACTACTAATAAAGAGTTGAAATTAGATTTGTAGTCTAATTGATCTCCAGTCCCAATTCCATTGCCAATAGTTCACAATTAACATAACAAAATACATCCTATCATTAATCGTAACACTATTTACATTGTCCAATTTATTCTGAAGCATTAAAGTACCATGATTTAATAATATGCATACAACCTTCACGGCATCACATAAATGCAATTATTAAATGATTTATGTTCGGTAGCCCTGCTCACGCGCAGCGGCGGGCGCGGGCGCAGGATAACAGTCTAATTGAAGACTCGTCTGCCGTCGATCACGGCTCACGGCCAATTTGTACACGACTGAAGTAGTGAAGCTCCGGTGATCTAGTTCTTGTTGGGTAAAATGCTGCTTTTTTTCTTGAGCTGGAATATTTTAATCTAGGGATGAAAATAAGTTTAAGTTGGTAATTAACACATAACTTGCTACATGGACTTATGTATTTTTAATGACGTGCAAAATGAATCCGATCCGATCAAATGGAAATCTATGAAAATAGCTGTCAAATAGAATATTTTCAGCAAAACCAAATGTCTTTTTGTCAATGTATATTGTCGAAACCAATGTTCAATGACTGATCAAAGTGAGATTTTGGGCAAATGATTCTCGACCTTACTCATTCAAGTTGAAACTTTAACAAATTCATAAAACAAAGCACCTAATAGATTATTTAAAGTAAGTTGGAGGCCATAGTTACCATCGCGGGTAGAACCTGGATGAGGTTGGCACAGGGGCATGGGGATTCCCGCATTGTCGAGGCGGGGGGCTCAGTAGCCGTGGTGTGGAGAACCACGGTGAAGTCAAGCGGAACCCGAGGAAGGGCCGCTAGTCAGGGCTTTGCCACTAAGCCGACGACGTAGCGGCCGGAATGTAGGTTGCGGTAGTGCTAGGGTGACATCGCAACTGAGGCGGGCCGCGATGTCGTACGGGAGTCATCGCGGCTGAGGGTTGGAGGCTGCGGCGGGAGAGGAGTGCCGGTATTGCGGTGCGCCGCTCTTCCTACCTTCCGCGGCCTTGACGGGGTCGCCACCGTCTGATGGCGGACGCGATGGGGCCACAGGGGAAGAAGAGTGTCGGTATGACGTTGGCCGCTCTCCCTATCCTCTGCGGCCGTAGCCTCCTCCAGCCTGGGAGGCATGCGGGGCCCGCCAGCTAGGCGGGCATGCGCCGGAAGGGTTGTGCGCGCGGGAGGACGATCCTCACGCGGCGCCGCTCCGAAGGCGGAGGAGGGGTCGAAGAAGACATCAGTTTGACAGTCATCTCCGACTCCTCCCAGGTGGAGGCCAGCAGGCAGCGGGTGCGGGGGCACCCTTGCCTGTATCGCACAGGCCTCCACCAGTGTCGGACGGGAATGGCCGGGAACACCTGGCCATTCCGTAGCCACCTAGCCTGGGGGGCATGCGGGGCCCGCCAGCTAGGCAGGCATGCGCCGGGAGGGTTGTGGAAGTAAAGGCTGAGCCAGTTACCCATGACCCTTCCATCACGGCGATGTGGGAACACCGCTGAGTTTTAGTCGGTATACTGTCGATGTCGTTCCGACAGGAGTCCCACATACCCCATCTCGTCCCCCGCGAGCGGGGATACGTAATCCATTTCACAGCGACAAAAAAAAAGGGGCATGGGGTTTGGCACTTGAAAAGAGAGGCTTATGCTCAGCAGTGGGTGAAGTCGGGCTGTGGATGATGAGGTTATCAGAACATGCCGAAAAGCAACATTTTAGCCGCCCTCCGCTTTAAAATTCGCCTCGTACCTCGTACTGATACCCGGCGTTCGTATTAGGATTTTTATTGATACACACCTGCACGTTTGGCAACCTAAACACTTATTGAACCCACTTGACACATTTGTCTAGACCAATTCGACTTTTTAGCATCGCATGCAAAATCATTCTAAAATGTCTTATGTATTATTGAAATATACAAGATTTCGAAATAATAATCCACTGACTCTTTTGACTAGTTAACGGAACGATTTTAAAGGTTGTTATTAAATACTAGTTCCAGTACAACTTTACTAATCGAGTGATATCTATACCTAACTAAAGCATAAGTAGTAAAGTTTTATAAAATATTAGGTCATACACCAGACAGCGCATAGGTAATTTACACATCAGTGGCACACTTGCACTACGAAAATCGCCCTTACTGCTACAACATAAAAGCACTATCGTATAAAATTTATACGTCTGATGTGTGATTGACTGCAGCTACCTAACATGTTGTATCTAATTTGATAAACCTACTTACAAGACATAAATCTCTATTACTGAAATATTGATAACATTAATCATTGGTAACGTTTAATATTTCATCGTATGGAAGGTGATCGAATTTAACATGAAAATAATTCCTTACGTTTAAAATTAGACTGTTCGGGAAACATTAATTTATTTTCCTTCAAAATCTTCTTCTTTCCGTTTCAACGGTACATCTATGTAAATATGTTGCTTGTACTGCTGGGGCTCAGTCGGTGGCCACGTTCATTGCGGCGTTAGAGGAGTTATTTAGGTCGTCGAGGGTGCAGGTGAAAGGACATTTGGGACACTCTAGCACATGGAGGAACATAGTGTTTTCAGGAACACCACACTCACACTAGATTTTGGATGAATCGATGATGCGCCATTTCACCAAATTCTGTTTGCAGCGGCCTACTTGGGTACGGAATCGATTCAACGCTTTCCAAAGCGGCCACTGCAGTTCGTGACCGGGAGGCAGGTGTTCTCGGGGCTTTACGAAGTCTTGAGGTGGTGGATACCCCTCTTCCCACAATGTGCTTCGCTCTTTAGATGGCCTATCTTTCCAAATACTTTTCCAGGAAAAATCTTAAGATTTTTAGCTTACTCCAAACATTATGCTTACTACCAATCATGATTAATTTGTGTGTCACAGCCTAAAAAAATTAATTCATTCGCTGAAAAAATCCCTGACCCGGACCTGGGCTCATGCCGTTATTATAATATAATTCAACAATAGGTACCCACAGTATTGCGTAGGCAATCATTGATAAAATTGTTTATTAAACTTTAAATGGCAACTACTCATGCATGTAACAGAAATCCTTATCCGCTTCCTATTATTGTAAGTATTGAAAACCCTATTCATGAATATGTCGTTAATAAATAGGTATAATCGTGTAAATGAATACTGAGAACGCAAGTTATTGAGTTTTACCTTTTTTTGTACCTTTAGTTTTAATGTGAGGGAAATCCATATGCCTATCTAGGATGTAGGTAAATATCAAATAGGAAATACATAATACAGGGCAATTTTTTAGCTAATTTCCGGAAATAGTTAAATGCCAAAATCAAGCTTGCTACTAACGATGTTACACCCAAATTAAGAAGATACAGGGTTTGCGATCTCAAAAAAAACCTTCAGGTATTTAGCATCTTTCTGTTTGGTTTTGTAACGACAGATGGCTGCATACTCAGATTACTAAGTAAGCACCCCAACTTCTAGATTTTGCTTCAACGAGAGCATAGAACCGATGACCGTTGGGGTAGACGTGTTCTTGAGTGGAGACCGCGCATCAGTAAACGTAAGATGGACGCCCTCAGGCTAGGTGAAGCGACGACTTTCACAGGATGGCTGGTAGCAGCTGGATGAGAAAAGCTGAACATGGAGTTGAATGGCGTGCAATGGGAGAGACCTATGTCCAGTAGTGGACTGCTTTAGGCTGATGGTGATGATGAGAGCATAGAGCTCTAAAAGTTGCAGTGTACCTATGGCTGAAAAATAACGAATATTACCCAGTATTGCTAGATGGACGGACGACCCAAAGAAGGTGGCTGGGACAGACTGGATGCGGAAGGCGGAGGACAGGGTATTGTGGCGCAGCATGGGAGAGGCCTATGTCTAGCGGTGGACTGCGATAGGCTGAGTTGATTGCCGGTAATATTTATTTTTACACATATTAAAATTAACAACCATCCAAAATGAAGAGCAACTCTTTGAATTTGGGATTATATTTTTCCAAATAACCTACGCCTACGTTTTTCTGATCCCTAAATACAATCTTATTTTAGTTTTGAAACACCCAGAGGCAAGTTTTATGAATTATGTTAATTTAATAACTTGCAAAACTCGAAGCATTTGAATCAACGACGGATCCTTTTAAGAGCTTAGTAGCAGTAAATTCAAATGAATCTTGTTTGTCGAATATGGCGTTACCTGACAGGTAAATCATTTTGCAAATAGCTAGGTACGTTGCTACCTAATTTATGAAAATTGAGGAGGAGATAAATAAGGAAAACTAACCCAAAACCCAACAGTCGGGAATAGAGAGAACTGAAGGCCAATTCTCGTAATTTAAAACGTTCAAAATCTAGTCGCAGTCTCATGTCGGCGACAAACAAAGGTCAAAAACCTGTCAAAACGTAGAAAAATTCGAGGTATTTTTGACAGATTGAGAGTGAGATCAGACTGTGAACGTTCTTAAAATTACGAGAATTGCCCCTCTGATGTTATGTAATGTCTCCAATCGGCAATGATTTTTTAATTCATCTTTATCACCATTGGCAGCCTTGTCCCATTCACTGCTGAGTACAGGCCTCCTCCTTCTTATGCCATGCTTTCCTGGTCTGTGCGAGTCTAATTTTTAATTATTGCAAGAAAAACTGAATAGTCTGTCAACAAAATATTAAGAAGTCTTGAACATAGGTATTCAAGGCCAAACAGTAGAGCAAGATTTACCATACAACAACCCAACCAAAGTCTTAAAGCAAAACAAGAACATCAACTCAAAGATAACACAATACAGCAACAAGTAAACAAAGTTGCTCCGAATAGTTTCGACACATCAAATGCCGCGTTTCCAAACAGCTACTAGTTTTAGTTGAGTTATTAACAGAACGATCAGCCGGACCGTCGTATGTCATAAGTCTATTATTCTCCGTCGTCGGAAGCGTTGGGAAGCAGTCTCTAAAAGTCAAGGCCAACCCAGCTTATATCGGACCAATGTTAACTTGTGTTATTTAAATATCAGCACTGCAATAAGTATGTACGACGAATCTGTCTGTCCCCTTTCGAAACTTTATATTTTTTCCGTGAAGGACAGTTGTTCGTAATAGGGAAGTTTATGAGTTTGTTGGTGACTGCGTCTTGTTGATAGTTTCCATATCAATTGGGTTGGATTGTGTGAAAGATGATATGGGTGAAAAGGAAGTGACTAATGAGATGAAGTCTAATAGAGTTGCATAGAAGTAGAAGACACACTACGCCAAAAATGTTGTATGAGGGCATGAGGATGATAATGAGTTTCCATATCAACATGCTGTTATTGTTCTGTAGCCTGCTTTTAACGTAGGAAGACCACATATTGGTAGTGGGCTTCCTACGTATATGGGCCAATGGCCAACGCGAAGTTTGAAAAGCTGTAGGTAATCTACAACATGAGAAATACTGATGCCTATCCTGCCCTACATCCAATATTTTTGTTGGCATATTGGCGTGTGCTACTGACATATGGCAATTAATTTAATTTAATGTTTTGTGTTTCGTAATGTTAATTACTTACTATGGTATAGAATCATGTTCTTCTAACTGAACAGACAGTTGTGCTGTAGTTGGTTGCACCACTTCTTCTTCCCAGCTAAAGCACTGGGAAGTGGTGAAAGGCGGGCGTTTTGGGGGACTGCTTCATGTAATTTTGACGTTGCAAAAAGTGCTGATTCCCAACCTTGTTTGAATAAATGACTTTTGATTTGGATTCAAATTGTCATGGTCGCATTCATCACTGTGTTAGGATCACGAATATGTTAGGTTTACATCCGCATTTCACGGTGTCATTCTGTACCACAACCTTTAATGCTTATTATCCTATGGTGGCCTATGATGGTCAACCCAATATAGTTGACAAATGGCTAGACAGATGGATTTGACCCTACGGTATGCCATGGTATGGTAGCAGCCTAATTACGTAACATTTAATCTATATACTAATGGTAAAACTGAAGAGTTTGTTTGCTTGTTTGAACGCGCTAATCTCTGGAACTACTAGTCGGATTTGAAAAATCCTTTTTGCATTTGATGGCCTAATCCTTGACGAAAATGGCTATAGGCTATTTAACATCACGCTAGCGTTCTTAGGAGCCGAGCAAAAAGTACGAAAGAACGCTAAGCGAAAACGAGGCAATAGTGTGGGCAGGCGATGTGATGCGATGTGATAGGTCGGGGAGCAAGAAATTTTACGCGGATGAATTTGCGGGCAGAAGCTTGTTTATTATATTTAGAAATGGCATCTGGCAAGCTAACCTAGGATGTTGTCGTCTGCTTAAGCCATGCTTTTTTTTGTGTGGGAAATCATCAAATGACTTCACCCGCTCTGGGCTGAGCGGAAGGGCGTGTCAGACTTTTACTGACTAAAACCCACCCGTGTGGGCCCGGTATCTCTTTCGAACAACCCGCGGCCCTGGCAGGCATCGGCCCTAGCAGACCCCGTCAATTCGTGCTGACATCTCTTTGAGGCGCGCGTGGAACACAATGTGGCCGAACCGAATACAATTGAAAAATGCGAAAAAAGTTCGGATCGGCTCAGTTGGGTCGCGACCATAGTCAATATTCGAAACAATGTAGGAGTGTAGGATCGGAACTGACCGAACCAAATAGTAACTTCGTAGCAGGAAACGGCCGAACATTCGGCCGATACTTCTTCGGAGTAGAGCCCCAGATCCTTACCGGGCGGCGCAAGGCCGGGTGAGCAATAGGCAGCTCGCCGCCCGGTAAGGACCAAGCCTGCGCCTACGGTAACCGGGAGTCGGCTGTTGACTCCCATCCAGTGACTAGGGGCGTGAGGGCGCAGAGATTGCCTCTTCCTCACGCACTCCGCCTCCTCGTTTGCAAGCATTACTGCTTCGCAGAAGGAGGTGACGGCCTCCCATGGCCTGGACCAAGGCCGGCCTAAGCCATGCCTGTGGGTGCCTTTATAAATTAAGGCCTACAAACTGGGCTTAAAAAACTTTCTGTGGGGTACGGACCTTGGCTTAGGGCGTCGCTGGGGGAGGGTAGCAAGGGACAGGCTGGATCGGATTATTTATTGCATAATTGCGTAACACATTCGATACCTGCTTTTATTCTTGACAGTTCAAAAACATATATTACGCTTACTTTGTTATCGTGAATCTGGATTTTAGAACTTGGATTGTACAATGCATTTTGGATTGTCAAAATGAAAGCATGTCATTAAGAGTCAGTTACGCAAAACCTGCTGAACCCAGCTCTAGCCTTTACTGACTACAAAGTATTTAACATGATAGTAGGTATTAGTGCATAGCTACTAGGTACCTGTCTAATTTATATTGCACTGTGAAATTGCATGCTTACACATGATACTAAAGTTCAAATTCAATCTAGGAACACCCAAGCAACCGCCGCCATTATTGGCGAAATTATGAGTTTCGAAATTCTGAAATATGATTTCAAAAGCGTATCTAATGTCGCATTTAAACCGCTACCTGCGTATTAAAGCTGGGATTATAGTTTTTAATCTTATTAGATGCAATCCATCATTGATCTACCGCAGTGTGGCAAACTCATTCTACCAATAGGATACATAACATCATACTTGATGTCCCCGAAGGATTAGGTAGAGACACCTCTAGGCAAATATACTGGAAATGTGTGTACATTTTTAGTAAACCAACATTTTGCCAGTTATTTATTTATTTATTTATCCTCACACTGGAACGCCATACAGCAATTACACCAATGGACCAAAACATCACTTCATGTGCTGCTTTCCATCCATCCTGTGCGCGGTGGACATGGTGACATGGCGATGGATCACGGTACGCTCACGCAACAAGCAAGTGCAGCATTTCTCCATAGCCCCAACACTCCTTCCATATTGCGCACATTCATTGCGAATTTTTGAAACTCAATGTTTTTTTTTTTTTTGAGGTTTCATCCTGTTATGTTCAAGTGACAAGTCCCATGTAATAGGGGACGAGCCTATTTACATTAACCGGGCACAAAACCAGGCTCCGGACTGCTACTGAGAAATTCCAGATGGAAAAACAACAATACTTTGCCTGATATGGGAATCGAACCGAGGACCTCATGCTCAACAGTAGCGCTTCCGATCACTAACCTATATCAACTATCAACTCAGCCTATTGCAGTCCACTGCTGGACATAGGCCTCTCCCAGGCTGCGCCACAACACCCTGTCCTCCGCATTCGCATCCAGTCCGTCCCAGCTGCCTTCTCTAGATCGTCCGTCCATCTAGCTGGAGGGCGCCCACACTACGCTTACCGATACGCGGTCTCCACTCCAAGAATCGTCTGCTCCACCGGCCATCGGTCCTTCGACAGACATGGCCAGCCCACTACCACTTCAGTGTGCTTTCTCTGCCAGCTACGTCGCTAACCTATATCGTGTAGGTTAATTACTTCTAGTAATTGGTGTAAATCTGTCGATGTATCAAAGAAAACAAAAAACCAGGACCTATAAATATCGGATTGCGGACGAAAGTAGCTTGACATTGAGCTTGCATGTTGGAAGCTCTACGCCTGTCAAACTTAATGCAATCAAATAAATTATTTACGTATAATTCCTTATAGGATAACTTTATTCAATTTTAATCTGCAATTATGATACACCTATCCGTTTCCGATGTCAACGATCTCAATGATATTTTTGATGTTCATTTTTATTTTTTTATTTATAGAAATTATGGATCGCCTTAACTTTAGGAAATACTTACAGTTTTCTACTTATATTATAAAAATAGATGCATTATTTGGTTAATTAATTTGAAGGTTTTGGCAAAAGTTATGTTTATCAAGAACAATTAATATAAAGTCCCTGAACTGACACCGAATCAAACGAAGCACAATGGGAACAAACATACACGCACACACCACAGATTTACTACACCAAAATTCATTGAATTTTCAGGTATGGTATGGTATAGTATGGTTACAATATAATTATTATTTGCCAGTGAGCCCTAAACTAGTGGACACCAGTTTGGCGCTCACTGGCAAATAATATATTGCGACCTAGCTGCAGGTAATATTTTAAGCTACTGATGTCATCTCAACTTGCTGTTACAGTATGAGCCTGCTTACCTGTATGTACCTGTACCTGTATTACCTGGACAATAAATATTTTCCATTTTCTATCGTAACAGCACATTTCAACGACCGTAAAGACAATTCCAAAATCCCTAGTACATCATAATTAGCCTATAATGTTCCCACTGCTGGGACACAGGCCTCCGCACTGTGAGAGGGAGTGAACTGTAATCCACCACGCGGGCCCAGTGCGGGTTAGTAGATGTCACATGATTTCGAATTTTTGATTCTAGGACATGCCGGTTTCCTCACGATGTTTTCCTTCGCCGTTTTGAGAGCAGTAGTGATGAAATCATTTGCACAAAATAAAGCGCCTGTCTGGGTTTGAACCTACGACCTGCAACTAGTAAATCGCGGCCATTACCACTGGGCCACCACTGCTGCTAAGCTCCCTAGCACGATTTAGAAAATTAAACACACAAAGACCGATTCGATTTATCGATTCTAGTAATCCAACCACAGCTTAAGCCTTACCAAAATTGGAACAAAGTATCTAGCAACATCCGTTCCACAACAATGAATCATTTTCTTAAAACAAGGGCCTCTGTACCTTCACCGGGAAATAATGCCTTCAGATCTCAAACGAACAATAATTGGTAGAAGAACGCTTGATCGATCGGTATCATCGTAATTGGCTCCGTAAACTTGGGCTGTACAATAATTAGGTACTATCTGGATTATCTAAAGAACTTTATACAGTGGATGCTACATGATAGATGGTAGATTTATGCTTGCCCAGAGGCGTTTTGTTCAATACAGTTGCTATGTTTAAAGGTTTAACGCAGCCTACTGTGTTAGGTATTGTTTAGCTGTTGCAGAGCGTAAAGGTTACCTTGCTGTCAGGCAATGAAAGTTCAGGATGATCCAATCCTGTTCGAGTTTAGGTCAAGTTCGTTTGACTAGATTACCATGATATGGCTAATATATATTGGGACCAACATTGCTGAATGATCACACAGTGTTTTTATGAAAATGCATTTGATGATGTAAATAGTGGTTTGTTACAAGCACTTCTAATATTTGATAGAGTCTCAACAGGTTACACAAAGGTTCTATTTCTAACACTTTTTAGACAGCAGCACCCAAGCTCTTTTCTTAAGAAGTCAATATTTCAAGCTCGCGTAGGTTTAACATATCCTGTTATGAGCAACACTTTTGCTTTTAACATAGTGTGTATTCACAACATAGCGCCCACTTCGACGAACAAGAAGAAGTTGGCGCCCGCTACATAAAGCTCGTTAAGGACGAAGCAACACAGCTAGGTCCTACACTTAGGGCAACGCAGCGTGCTAGATACTCCTGGCGAACCAACGCATGGTTTACTACTGCAATGGCCACGCTGCATGACTAAGTTCGAGCTACGCTACTCACCAAGCTTGGCGATGCTACTAGCTGTGTGGCTCCGACCTAAAGAAATGTCCGACAAGGAAGTGAGAGAGAGGAAGCGTCTCCAAGTTACGTATGTTTAATTAACTTATAATGTTACCTTTGGGACATGAGACGGAGGATGATAGAGGCAAATAACAGGTAATCAGTCCTCTGATAAATAGATATCATTCTGGGTTTTGAAAGTAAGCGAAATGATGATCTGAAATTAATATCGAACATAATGTCATATCTCTTGTTTCGTTTTTACATAAAACCATGTTCTTATGTGAAATGTTAACCAATAGTTTTTAAAATATTTGCTCCACATGAACGAAAGAAATTTATGCGACTTAAATAAAACAACTATTTGCTTAAAATTAAAACTTTGTTGTATCGTTGAAACAGTCAAACAGTACATTACAGACCGCAGTTGATACTCGTAATTAATCAATCCTATCAACAGTATAATTAGCCTTTTGAATGAGAACTTTCCAAGTCATGCAGTTTGAAGCCCACAAGTTCCCACGAAAAATCTCGATCACGCAAGCAAACATCTCGATAATTTTGCAACAAACAAATTAAAAACTATCGCAACATTCAAATATTATTCGGTAGCGATCCGAGATGGAATTCAATCGAAACGCAATCGGACAATCAAATTGCATCGATATAGATAAATTGTTATGACTAATCGATTAGGTACCGATATTGCACTCGAATCAATGGATGTCATAGCAATACTTTTAAAAGGTCTAACTGTTCTCATACTTTTTAATCTGAGTCACAAAATAATGTGGGATAGACTGGGCGGTTGCCGAATGAAATCCGTATACAATATGATGTAATTTTTTGACTGACTCTATATAAATAAGTGGAGAAGGTACATATTACCACCATGAGGAACGCATGCTCGTATGATTATTTATAACCTTTCGTGTCTAGTCATGTTAATGAGTATGAGGTGATGGGAAATGTTATACTGTGCTCTCTTACGTCATTTGTTTCAGCTTCCCATACATTTTAATTGAACATCTTTATGTCAATAGTGTAACAAAAGTTACTATTCTTCATTGAGCATATCTGGTCAATTAGAAAGTGGTTTTAAACAATATTTGAAGCGTACATAATAGCGCCATTCTTGTCTAGAAATGGAACTCCTTTTGCGGAAAGTATTGCGCCTGATTTCCCTACTTACCTTTTTACTGTTTCCGGTAAAGGAAATTAGATCTTTGTCAACGGGACTTGGCGAGTTAAAACATTTTACTCTTTTATGTCATACGCAATATCTGCATGTTAAGAGTTGTAGAGTAGGAGACACCACATTCTGCTGCGATGCGTGAGACAGCAATTAGTCGCGCCGTACCGACTTCCTTGTTTTTAAAAGAAGTCTTCATAATATCTAAAAACTCTTGCTTGATTTCCTGAAAAACAATCGGGATTTCAAAAACATGTAAATATTGCTAACTGTTTTCTGCTCTTTATAGAAAATATGGATACAAGTTACTCCCGCAAAAATAAAAAAAATTGTAAATTAAAATATTTCGATGTCATATCGTTGCGTAGAATTTACAGAAGTTACCGCTTTATTAAAATTAAACACAGTCATCAATTGAAATTATTCTATTCATTAATACAATTGTTTTACTGGTAAGCAAGTATTAAACTTAATACCGATCTACAGTAAATCTAATAATTGGATTCCAAGCCCAACAGATGTTAATCGCAACTCATTCTCGCATCATTGAGCTTACACAGTCGTGAGTACTCGTGAGCTATTATATCGTATTGATTCGATTTAATATACCTACACTTACTTGCACTATTATCGGGTTAAATTTTATTTTGCTCTTATTTCGTTACATAATGCTACGCCAAACGCGAATTAATATCATTATTTCTTGCATGCCCATGTGACGGCAGAACATGGAGGACTCTTATAATAAAACATCTAAGTATGTACTAAATACCTTGTTTGCAAACCAATAAATGATTTAATTTCATGATTTGAGCTTGAATCCCTCGGTAAACTTATGATTCTAATCACTGATTCTGGAGTCTGAACTCCATCGCAGCGCTCGGGAGTAAATCCTAGAAACGTGACATAAGACACTTCTTTATCCCCTAGGTCAATAATCTAATAATACCACTATTCACTCATATTTAAAAAAAATACTGTTTGTCTTAAAACGTACAAAGTTGGCATGTGTTGTGTTGTAACTTGGTGTTTTCCATACCAAAATCATTAATCTGATTAATTGAGGAAACTGTAAGGCCAGTCATTGATACACATACATTTTGCGAAACCACTAATTCATTAAAACAGTTTATAAATCATTTTAATCGTATCATTACAAATACATCACTAGAGCCGTGATGTTTTGAAATGGCGAATGGGTTAATAAGTTGAAATGAACGGGAAATTGTCTTAAAATGTTAATTGACTTCTGACTAGAAAAAGTTAATGACATTTCCGAGAAATTTGCATAATAGGCAACATGTCATTTTGTAATTCACGATACGGAGGAGAGGAGAAAGGGTGAAGGTCTAGTTTATACTTAGAGCCAAAAGCCTTAACTAGCAATAATTGGTTAAGAAGAAAAAAGGCTGATACCTACATAGTATTTCAGAAAAAAGGCAAGAGAAATGATATAGATTGGGCTCTACTTTTGGCTAACAGATAGATCTACCTGCACGCCTATTAGAGACAGTGTTTTTTGGAATACTAGCTTCCGTCTCATCTCACGCGTGGCGGGTGAACCACGCGGATAAGACAGAAGCTAAGTTTCCCGTGGATGTCGGAAATGATCCCACGGGAAACTTGCTACCGGGACACACGGTAGCCTATGGCCTTCCCCAGGGTGCCATCTATCTCCTTGCCAAATTTGTATCTAAATCTGTTCAGGGGTTTAGGCGTGAAAGACAGACAGAGTTTCTAATTTATAACATTAGTATGGCTGACTTTAAGTTCTTTCAAACTGAAATTAAACAGTCTAAAAAATATAATAATCTAAAAAAAATATAATATTATAATGCACTGCACTGTACGCCTATAAATCTGAAGATGACTTTTTGATCGCATACCGGATCTAATCTTGACAGTCACGATGTGATCTTGAACACTGAATTCTCAACATTACACGTGTTTATCTCTTCCTATTAGATTAAATTATTCTGATGCACATTTAATTAAATTAATGGGCATATTTATTCGGATGTACCAAATAAATATACTAACCGCAACAACCAAATAAGATTAGGACTAGATCAGGTTGTCTTTAAAAGATCGCTTTTAGCGATAAGGCCGCCCATTGTGTCACCCCTTGTATTTCTACACTCATATTAATATTTATGGTGTACACAATACAGACGAATATATTCTGATAGATTCTAGAATGCATAAATAGGTATAATTTTAATGCAAACTAGTCATTCATTTTGTCTTTAAATTGTTACGCTGATTTAATTTATTACCAAGTTCAACAAACTATTAGTATATTTCTCATGTTTTCCTAATGTTTTTTGACACAGTTTAGATAAAAATGTGATATTTATTTGTTCACAAACAGTTAATTAAATAAATACGTTAGGTCATGCAATTAATTTATTTGGAACATTTAAGTTAATTAATATTACTACTAATTAATTACTTAGTTTTGGAACGTTTAATTTCCGTTCAATAAACGATACTTTTGTACATACTCAATGCATACATATGTCGTATCTTTATCTGTTTTACTGCGCGTACATAAATAATAAATAAAAAAAAAAATAAAAGCGTTTATTGCAGAAACTTATTTTATACCTGTGCGAGAAGGCCCGGAATAAAATAAATAAGTATTTATTTATTTGATCTTTTCGCACAAAAAGAGGTACAAAGGCGGACTTAATGCCTTAGGCATTCTCTACCTGTCAACCAAGGGTGGTGAAGAGATTAAATAGTGATTTATTCGGTAGATTCTAAAATACATAGGTAATAAATCTATTTTGAATGCAAAGTAGGCATTTAATTTGTTTCAAAATAGTGATATATAGAATAATTATTGATGCTGACTTTATTTATTACGAATAATATTTTTTATGCTAAAACTCCCGACAGATAAAAATATAAATAATGAATATTAACGATGAGCAATTTAAGTATTCTTACCCGTCGCTGTTTTTCTTAAAGTACAAGGACGCCTTAAAGAAAAACAATCTTTAATACGAGCACTTACGATGAATAAAGCTAAAAAAGTAAGCGCCTAATCGTTTTAGTATAGCATGGCTTCCACTGAGATATTTGCTAACGTAATTGAATAGGCGCTTTTAGAAATCCCACAGCTTGATAATAAAGACTATTGGTCGCGTAAGGAAAGAAGTTGTTCTCACTGTCGGTTGGCAACAAGCATAAAAGAACAAGGCAGACATCAGTAGTAAAATCATGCACACAATCTCGTGTTCAAAAGAAAATATATAACCTGCTGTACCTAATCAATAACATCAGGTACGTCCTTAGTTTTGTCAAATAACATAAGAAATTATCATGTATGTACCTACGTGTAATCAGCTAATGTTTCCACTGCTGGGACACAATAAATAGGTCGCATTGCATTTGGTGAAGGCGGAGGTAGCATTTCAAAGGCCTCATGATCAGCCTATATTGTTCCCACTGCTGGGACACAAGCCACCTCTCTTCGAGAGGGAGTGGGCTGTAATCTACCACGCGGGCCCAGCGCGGGTTGGTAGATGTCACATGTCTTAGAATAATTGGTTTCAATGGCCTACAGGCCCGGAAAACCTTGCCTTAAGGCATTAAGGCCAGTCTTTGATACGCATACCTTTTATGAAACCACTAATTCATTAAAACTGCCTACAAATCATTTTAATCACATCATTTGCTAGGACACAGGCCTCCTGTCTGTGTGAAGGTGTGGACCGTAATCTACCACGTGGGCCTAGTGTGGGTTGGTGATGTCACATGTCTTAGAATAGTTGGTTTTAGGACATGCCGGTTTTCTCACGATGTTTTCTTTCACCGTTTTAAGAACAATGGTGATAAACTAATTTACACATATTAAATTGCCTGCCTGGGCCACCACGCCTCTATTTGCCTTAATTATTATTATTTAAATATAACGATATCCAGATAAATAAGAGTCATAACTGTAAGTAATTTTATTTACATTACTTTTCTCATACATACATTGGTAGACAATATATTTACAAACTTAAATAGCTTATAATCATAAAAGACGAATAAAAGAATGTTTACACAATTTATATATTACATTCACTATAACATTATAGTTTGCCATCAATGACAAATTAATATTCATAAATAAATATCACTTCAATAAATAAAATTAAAATAAATAATAGAATTTGTAGAATTTAAAACAGAGTACTTTTACTGTTTACTTAAATTATATTGTCTTGTGAATTTGTAATGATAAAATGTCTGAATAACCTAACGAACGATTATATCTTGAAGGACAGTGCAATACATTTGCTAAAAAATTAATGCAATTTTTGTTATTTAATTTCATTGCATTGTCCTGTTGTTCGTAATTGTGTGCATTGGAGCGACTGCCTGTCAGAACCCAATTAGGGGTCTTACCAAGCAATCCAACCAGTAAGTAAGTAAGTAAGACTGGTTGTCAGACTTTCGGGCTTCTGACTACCGTAACGACTGTTAAAGATCTCTGAATGACTGAGGTTACTATACTGCACTATCCCCAACAATACAATATCTACTAATACTGGCCATTTACTAACCTAAGTTCACAAGTAAATCTGTGGCACTTTTCTAAAATCTATTACTACTTCTAAATACGCAGCGTTATTGCAACTAAATTATCAAATTATTTGGCTGGTATTGTGGATCGAACTCAAATCCACCGTAGTCAAACTGGGGATCACCTTGGGAGAAATCTGAAACGGAAATAAATAATAGTAAGTACATATTAGAACATATTCAACTTACAGCATATTAAGCTATTATCTATTTTTTATCGGGTCTGTTTTAAGTTGGTCACATTTATTAAAAACAAGCCCCAGATAACTCCACCATCATAATACACCCTCTATTAAAGCCTGAAACTAGGTGTTATAGGTTTCACCACTCAAAGCATGAAGATGGGTAGCCGTAATAAAGAATTTATCTCTCTGTAACGCCCAGCCCATGATCAACAAAGGCTCTTTGGTGTCAGCTCAAAGCCAACATTGTAGATCTAGACTTATAACGTTTCCAATTTTTTACTAGATTGACGCAATTCTCATAAGGTAACAGACCGGGCATGAACAAAACGTCTTTTTTATACGATAATAGACAATAGACCACCGTACAATGCGATTACTAATCGTAGACTGGCACTAATTAGACATAATAGGGTTGTGTACGTTTGTACGTATCCGGTATTCACAGCAACACTGATATTTTTTATTCGATATGTTAATACTATGGTTATGTCACCGACAGACGTAAAGCATAAAATCGAAGTGATCTACGATCGTTATCAATGACAATGACCCATTATTTACATTTGAATTTGTAATGAGTTCTTGTTAATTATTGGTAAGGCGTGTGAAGGTTGAATTGGATGTGTATCACATCCTGAACTTGATCATCAAAATTTGGATCGCAGGTGGACAGTCCTTGGAAAGCCTTCTTAGATCTATGAAAGGATTCGCCATGTTTGCAGGGTTTTACAATACACGACAGCCGTTATCTGTTATCTCATAAAAATTCGCTAAAAAGGCAAGTTTCAGCACCAACTGTAAAACTCTTTCTTATCGTTATCTCTACGCTAGGAGATCTAGAATCATGTGCTAAATTTACGTTTACATTTTGCGCGTCCATGTCGGATGCCACCCTATTAAATAATAGTAGTTGTACCTATTATTTTATTCTTCAGACAAAAAAAAGTTGACGATGTTTGAAAAACCAGCCTTTAAGGCAGTTAATTCTTCAGCCGAGTATACTTACAAAATGGTGCAGCCGATGGGTAAATGGATTGAGGATAATATTCAGGCACTTCCACTGGCACAGGAATTTGTTTCGGGAAGTAAACCGGCTGTCTCTGCTGGGGAGGGGGAGGCGGTGGCGCCGGCGCAGCGTGCAGGTTCGGGCCAGTCTTGGACACCACCGCGTTAAAGCCGTGGATGGCATCAGCTGTGTAGTCCACTGTACGGATGGAACCGTCTGGCTCTACGAGGGAGTATTGTCCTGGAAAATAGCAATAAACTCGTTTTAAATTTTAAATCTTACTCATTATCTACCTAGTCTTTTCGCAACTATGTTGGGGTCGGCTTCCAGTCTTATCGGATGCTGCTGAATACCAGTATTTTACATGGGGTGACTGCCTATCTGACCTCCACAACCCAGTTACTGGTTAATACGATACCCCTAACAAACTTTTGAGCTTTATTATGGTTGAATATTAAGCTTGATAACGACAGAAAGTGTGTTACAAATCCATGTTCTTTAATTAAGGAATGGATAGATCCAAAGAATAAAGACGTTAATGTGATTAATACACATGTGTATAGTACTATTTAGTGACCACAGATATCGCGTTCAATTCCTGGGCAAGTTCAATGTTATTGCCAATAACTAAAATCCTGAGATTTAACCAGAAGCCAGAAGATTTTCTTAGAAGCTTCTAGGTAATTCTTACAAATATGATCATCACAATTATTATCGAATCATCTGCATCAGTAGTAAACAAAATAATTATCTTGCTAAACTGAAAACTCGCTAATCACTGGGTAAGATACGAGAAAAGTGGCTTGCTAATAACAAAGCACACAACATTGTTGCTCATTAAAAACATATCTCCAAGTGGCACCAAAGAGCCATTCTCATGTCAGTAATCACATACCATTATAGTCTTTAACGAAAGCGTAAGCTATACGACAATTACATCAATTACAGTGTATAATACATTGACTCATATCAACCATAGGTCAGTGACCTTAGACAAAGATGCGAATTTGGAAATCGCTTGAGAAACTTTAGTTTTTCATCCGTTTTTACATACTTCACATGCGTTCGTGTGTGCCAACGTATCGTTAATAGCGGCATAGATTTGAGAACAATGCATCATGGAGATAATAATGTCTGTCAGCTGTTATTTGTGGGTGCATTGTATGGACACATATTAGATAGGGAGCAGAAGGTACGTTCCAAACAACGAGCGAGAAAGCACACACACGGACAGCGAGTGCAAGCATATACTCGCGAATTCTCGACTGGTATTCGGTTGAGATGATTGGTTGGTTGTTGGTTCGTTGGTTCGTTGGTGACTGTTGATTGATGTCGAATACTAATGAATCTACTTAATGTATTCACAGACAGACAATGCACAGCCACTGGGTCTAGAAACGTGATTTTTTGCATAAGCCCCCCTTATACCTAGAATGAAAGTAACCACCAAGGAAGAAAAGCAAGGAAGATTTTTTGAAAATTCATCCCCTAAAGGGGTTAAATAAACAGCGAATGAAAGTTTTTATGGAAGTTCGTCATTTTTGTTGATGGAAATCCCATCGGGCACACGGCTTGTAATAAATAAATTTTGTTGATCTAGTTACGTATCTATATGTGCGAATGCCTGTTGTCAATCATTGTATGCAGCCAACCTTCTGCACTATTCTGTGGTATGGACATGATCGATGTACCACGGTAGCGGTACAGTACCAAAAACGATTTCGCACAATGGATAATAATGGTGATATCGTTTCATGAATATTAATCCGTGTTTGCAATGTTAGTGATAACAGTCACAATGATTTAAGATTATGTCTTCCGGGATGATATTGAGACAGTATTGTTTATGTTAGATCAATTAATGTATGTTCGGCAATACACAGCAAGGCTACATGGGAATAGACTCATTACTATTATAACGCCCTATAATGTTTATGACATACCTATAATAAATACTATAATTTATTTCTCAATTCTATGTTTCGAAATTAAGTTTATATACTGTTAAGTTTTGGAAGTCAGTTACTTGGCTACAAATTTGTGTCTATGTCAGTCTTAAGAACCACTAACTCCCGAAATAGAAGCTTCACTTAGTTAGGGAGTTAGTAGATCATCTATTATATGCTGCTGTACAACTATCAAACATCTTAACAAATTGTACTACACAGATTAAGTTTTTGTTTCACTTTGAGAGTGAAATAAATGTATTCATCATTTATCTATTATATTGGACTGTTACCACTACCTATATTCATGAAGGAGGAAGAAATTTGAGAGCTGATACCTATGTGGTCAATACTGGATATACCTACACATTTATCTTATCGCGGTTGACCACTGTCCTGCCCGAGTCTAAGAAACCAAATTAGTTTTCATTGTAGTGATGGTAAACGTCCTACGATAAATTTCAGCACTTCTTCACGCCAAATGGCTCCCGCAGACAGGCGCGACGCGACGAGCAACTCGACTCTGTAGGAACAATTTCTATAAAAACTTCATGGAAATTGTTCTACTAGAATCGCATCGCCCTGTCGCGTTGCGCCTATCTGCGAGAGCCTTTACACAACTTATAGAAGTTCATTATTAGTTTTCTCTTCAGAATTCTTGCTTCCTTCTTCTTAATTTGTTTTGAACTAACTTTTGCCTCCGCTTCGCCCGCGCGGATGTCGGAATATATCCCACGGGAATGTACTACCGGGATTAAAGTACCCTATGTGTTAATCCAGATTGTAAACTATATGTAAAAAATATGTTATCCAAATCCGTTCAACCGTTTTTGCGCTAACCCACAACATACATCCAGACAAACGAACAAAAATTCATCGTTACTATTTTATTTTAAATGTTTCTAATTCATTAAGGATTTTAAATTAACAGCATAACTAACTACCAAAGAAATTAGTTAAAATTGTAACTTCATACCTTTTACTACATCTCCATCTCTGGTCTCATGTTGTGACTTCACATCACCAGTTGAATGATCTGCTACACCATAGTTAAAGGCGTATTTCGGCGTATCCTGAAAAATAACATAGCCATAATTATTCATTACTTTAGATATAAGAACTTTCTTCCAGAGTTCAGCAGGAAGGTCTTTAAAAAAACATTATTATTTTAGCAAAATGAAATAAATATGTGAGTCATATTTTTTAATACTTCCTAGTGTCCAAGAAAGCACCAAACTCTAGTCTCCTGGCTTATCTTGATAAAAAAATCAAGAAAAAAATAAAGATAAATCTTACATAATATCCATATCCAGGCGCTCGATACAGCTGTCCCGGGGGCAGCGCAATTCTCGGGGCAGCCAGCGTCACTCCAAAACATACAGCCAAAACGAAGCACAGACAACGACACATAATGCCAAACACTTAGCACACACTGGGAATACAACCGTCTTGATCAGCGTCAACTCCTTGAATACCACAATGGTGGGTTCACAGGCATTTATATGTGGCCTTATTTGATGCCAGCCTTGGTTAGTCTATCTACCGAGAGCCTTCCGAAAATGAAGTTTCCTTTAGCGTTTCGTCGCAGCTAATTGAGAAAATTTTCGCACGCCACAATAGGTCGCATGCAGATTAGATTGCTAAAACTGATCCAGATGATGTTTTATTTGTTTTTTTTTATTTTTTATTATGAAACACGATTATCGGGTTAACGTAGGTGACCTACGTCAGTTATAGAGATGGTTTTAATAATTTTAATAACTTTCGTGACTCTCATTCATGTTGTTGGTCGCAGGTTCGAATACAGACAGGCGTTTTACTTTGTGTAAATTATCTCATAACCTCCGCTCTCAAAACGGTGAAGGAAAATATCGTGAGGTAACCAGCATGTCCTAGAACCAAAACTTTGAAGATATGTGACATCTACCAACCCGCACTGGGCCCGGTAAGTGGATTACGGCCAACTCCCTTTCATCAAAAGGAGGCGCCTGTGTCCCATTATAGGATGATTATGCATGTTATGCTATGCTTAATTGTAGCACGAAAGCTGTAGAATCAGAAACATTTTTAAACACGAAATTAATTGTGTATGCATCAAAATCTGAAATAATCTTTATTGCATTTTAATTAAAATAATGACAATAGACTCGGCCACATGAACATGGGGTTTTCATGGGAACGTACTTGGTGAAATGTGGGGAGAAATGTAAATACTAGAAATCCACCGCCTGCCCTTTCCCGAGAGAAAATCGTGATGCTACTAAGTAGGTACATACTTAGCTATGATATGTTTTAAGTAGACTTTTCTTACACTACACTACCTACTATATATTTCTAGACACCAAAAATATAAAATATAAGTAACGTAAGTTACTTGAAGCTACAGCTTAATCGTTTCTGATTTTATATTCAATGAACTTCTTTAGATGCAACTTCACGTGTGCTAAGATGAATATTATGCATCTACACGTAATATTTTCGTACAATACAACGCCTGCATGAATGCATTGAGACATATTGTTGTTGTTATTCACTTAGTCAGTATTTCTGCCTCTACTAGAGGCACAGATAAGTCTGTAAAACTTATTGACCAATGCAGCAAATCCAGACTCTGGACTGCTATTAAGAACTTATGGATAAATTACTTAAAACCCAATAATACGACCTTTTCCGGAAATTGAACCGTCCCTGCATAGCTATTACCACTCGATACGCTTCCGTACCGTATCGAACATCAATTAATGTTATCGTAGTAATGTTATAGTCCTCTAAACGCTGTTCACAAGTCCAAATCCCGAATTTTTTTTAAGTTTTAGGGCTGATTTCTCAATCGACAGATAATTTTTTTCCTGGAATAAAAATTGACGTCTGACAGATTTTATATGGAAGAACTGTCAAAAATTCAAAATTATTCCTCGGATAAAAAGATCTGGCGTTAGAAAAATCAGCCCTAAATCAAATGAACGACTCCTATTCTTACGAGAGCTGTTTTCTGTCGAGGGCAAGGCAAATCAGCTTATCGAAATGTGGCAATTTCGATACGGTAGCCTGTCGGATGATTGTGAATAGCTTTGCTTGACGCTCGTTAGTATGCTTGCGACCATAGATCAACAAAGCAGTAAATTGAGAGTTCCAAACTAAATTAAATCTCGTCTCTACTTAAACCATAATACTAATCTTGTCCCTGAATTAAGTAGATACTTACAACACAAAACCAAAATTGTAGAGGCTCTAGTTAAGGCAACAAAATTAACATGGAAGTTTAAACAACCTGCAAGGCTATGATACTTAAATGTTCCATGCATCTCATTAGCAGGTACACCCTTGAAGCAAGTCTCAAAATTTAAATATCTGGGCCACTGGGTCACTGAGGACCTGTGCGACGATTTAGATATCGAGAGAGAGCGTAGGGCGCTGTCTGTTCGAAGTAATATGCTGGCCCGTAGGTTTGCACGGTGTTCTTACGACGTTAAAATGACGCTTTTTCGAGCCTACTGTCAGTTTTTTTACACCTGCAGCCTTTGGGTCAAGTATACGCAGAAGGCATACCTACAGCGCCCTGCGTGTACAGTATAACAATGCTTTCAGGATGCTTGTGGGGCTGCCGCGGTATTGTAGCGCTTTGGGTATGTTTGCCGATGCGAGAGTGGATGATTTTTATGCCATTATTCGAAAACGATGCGCTTCTCTCCGGCACAGAACAAATATCAGCACCCACGGCATGTTGAGAGCATTCAGTGACCGGTGGGACTGCCCGATGCTTGGTCGATGGGTGAGACTGCACACACAGATCAGCTCTGTGCAGTATGTGCATTTTATTTTATTCCTATTATGTTATTATTATGCCTATTTGTGATTTTTATGTGTGTGTATTGTGTTATTTTTATGTAATTTCTGATGCATTTCGATTATGTTATTTTTGTTATGATGCTTATTTGCAATTCATGAATATGTTTTGATGTCAATATTTACTAATCTAATTCTATGGACTTCAACGTCTGCAAATAAATGATTATTATTATTATGCGACAATAGCTACGAATAAATAAGATTCTTCAGATTTCCTATGAAGGAAGAATATAAAGTTAGGAAACCGATATATTTGGATAACCTAGATTTATTTCGAAAAAACCTCAAACGCGGGCAAGATGAGGCATGCACATACAGAACAGCATAGAACACAAGAGAAGAGGCCTCTTTTCTCACAGCAGTGGGTGGAATAGGGCTATAGAGACCTGGATGAGACTCGCACACACCAGGGAATCATGACACAAAAGGTAGGAGGTCTTTATGTTCACAGAGGCGGCAATAGATGGCTTACAGGGTACGCGCCAGCGCCAACAGCAACCTGAATGCTATAGCAGATGGGTGGGACAGCCCCATACTGGGACATTGTACACGGTTAGGTGCCACTGTGACGTAATAATAAATATAGTTTGTTTTGATTCTTTAGTAGATGTAAGTACCAACACTAGTTTGTAAGTCTCGTTTATTATACTCAGCTGTCACAGGAAAATGCCTGTCAGTGACGATGATGATCCCCGAAAACGAAGCAGTTTTCACCAGAAGGCTAATTACTACCCGTAACTAAAAACGTTCAAAATCTAGTCGCAATCTCATCTCAGCGACAATCAATGTCAAAAACTTGTCAAAAATGTAGGGAAATTAGAGGTATTTTTGACAGATTGAGATTGAGATCAGGGGGGCAATTCTCGTAATATAAAGAACGTTCACAGTATGATCTGTCTCAATCTGTCAAAAATTAATTTCCCTACATTTTGACAAGTTTTCGACAGTTGTTTGTCGCCGAGATGGGATTGCGACTAGATTTTGAACGTTTTAAATTACGAGAATTGGCCTTCAGATGTGATCGTTGTTGTTGCCTTTACTAAACTCTCAAGCTAGTATCTTATAAACCCTACTGATTAGTGTGGGAACTGCGACTGTGTCATAACATTCAGTACCGGTTATTGGCGTGTGCACATGCAGTAGATAAGAACCTGGGTACACGCACCTTACAATACAGGCCTGTAACAAAATCTTGGTTATTGATCTCGTGTGAAACTGTTTGATGATCTATGTCCTCAGAATTTGAGATAACTGATTAATTAATTTTATGATGGTAAAAGGCTCAATAGTGCGTTACTTAGTCCTTTATGAGGTGTTTAAAACTTTATTAGTGAGAAAAGGTATACCTACACTCTGTCTACTAGGTTATTCATTTTTTAACAGCTGCTTTAGAACGTACGAGTAACTATTCCAGATCACGTAAAAGTTAACTCTAAAATGCCGGCACGGTTGGCGTAGTGGTTAAGCGATTGACTGCTACGCTGCGTGTCACGGGTTCGATTCTCGCACGGAACAAATATTTGTATGACCTACAAGTAGTTGTTCCGGGTCTGGCTGTTTGTGTATGTGACTTTAAATGTTTGTAAACGCACCCACGATACAGGAGAAATTCCTAGTGTGGGGCAACGTTTTAAAAAAAAAATAATAATAATTATAATAAATAAATGCGTCATTAAATAAATATATAAACTGCCTATTCATCATCATCATCATCAACAGCCCGACTTTACCCACTCCTGAGCATAGGTCTCTCTTTTCAAGTGCCACTCCCCACGCCCCGTGTTAGCCTCATCCAGCTTCTATCCGCGAAGGTAACAATGTCGTCCGCCCATCTCACCGCCGGACGACCAACATTTCGCCTTCCAGTCCTTGGATACCACTCGGTCACTGCCTTACTACACTTGTCATCACTGCGCCATCAAAATCTAGTCGCAGTCTCATCTCAGCGACAAATGAATGTCCTAAACTTGTCAAAATGTAGGGAAATTTGACGTATTTTTGACAGATTGAGACTGAAATCAGACTGTGAACGTTATTAAATTTACCAGAATTGCCCCTCAGGTGTCCTGCCTAACTCCATTTGAATTCCATAACTCGTTTTCCGATATCGGAAACCTTCGTACGTCTGCGGATTTCGACGTTTGGGACTCGGTCTATAAGCTTTATGCCAAGCTTGTACCGCTCCATAACCGCCGCTCTTAATTACTATAAATACCCTTGTTCCCTAGACTTTGTTTGGAAGCCGACCCCAACCTATTTGGGAAAAGACTATTCATATCATGATGATGAGTTTGATTGGTACTACTGTTTATACTACGACAATAGTTAAATAATCACTGCGTTTAATGCAGAACATAGGTATTGCCTCGACTACATCATCTGGTTTTCCGATTTTACGATCTACTCTGCGCTATCTCGTGGCACCACTCACCAGCAAAGCTATTAAGCTATGCTGGTGTTGCTAACTTCGCTGGTTAGTTATTTTTGGGCTATTCGGCTGACGATTACATAAGCTATTGCCCCATAGCCCAAAAAAAGACTTCAAAACCTTCTGAGGAATGCCAAATTTCCTTTTCTTACAAATATTTTCCTATTATTACAAACACTCCTTGCCCACAGCACACCGTGACAAATTGTTGAAATCCAAACAAAGAATGCCAGACTATGACTAATCTTCGTCGTTGTTAATACTCGGTCTACGTTCACCACCGACTCTCCAAAGGTTGACGCTTCCTTATCGGAACAATGGGAGAGTCCTCTCATCAAACTCGAACCTTCGCATAACGCATTTGATTCGCTGCTCGATCAATGGAACTTAACAAACAAGGTTGGTCACCCCTGTCTGTGTATCTTTCACGCTTTTTCTCCGCTGCGAAAGTAATTGTATTGTTTGAATTAAGCAAATAGTGAGTACATGCCTATTAACAAACTGGTATAGATTAAGGATGTAATACTTGTTTCGCAAGAACAGCCCTTCCTCCTCCTTCCTTCCTCTTCCTCTTCTTCAGACTTTCGTCACCCAATGCTTAGTGTAGGCATCCTACAGCCTCCTCACCTCTCCACCACCCAAACCATCCAATTATTTTATTAATAAAGTCAAAGTCAAAACATTTAGGTGAAGTGTAGGTCATTGAAATATAGTTTTTATCGTTCGTTATACAGTTCATCTCATCGTTCTTCAGTGCATAAACAAAAGATGAAGCATATGAAAGAACAGTGGTGCCCCAGTGGTAACAGCCTCGACTTACGAGTTGGAGGTCGAAGGTTCGAACCCAGACAGGCACTTTACTTTGTGTAAATTCACCACTGCCCTCAAAAACGGTGAAGGAAAACATCGTAAGGAAATCCGGCATGTCCTATAAGCAAAAATTCAAAGACATGTGACATCTACCAACCCGCACTGGGCCCGCGATGTGGATTACGGCCCACTCCCTCTCACAAAGAGGAGGCCTGTGTCCCAGCAGTGGGGACATTAGAGGCTGTTTAAGAAGCAAATGAAACGAAAAATACCTATACTACAGCAACAATTTTGTTTGCAACCAAAGTAGTTACAAAACTTCTAACCGAAACCAACAGCTTAATATAAGGAAAGGGAAAAAAAACAATTTGTTTTAAACTAACCGTCTCTGCTAATAGATGAGCCATTGAACGTTTGATTATCCTCACGATAACAAAATGGCGGATTAGCATAATGTCCGTTTGTTTCGTGTTCTCAAGTGGCTAACAACAAAGGGCTAATGAAGTAATTACGAACACCTGAATTTCGACAAAGATGTAGACACAAACCGCGAATAATATATTTTGTAGGTAGTAGGTTCCTTAGCTTTCAAGTTTTACTCATGATCTTGGGAAATCATACATAATTCTTAAGAAACTTTTTGAATTTTGGCAATATACTGCTAAATGATACTCGCTGTATCCGACACATCATTGCACTGCGCACGTCACCTAGCGATGAAAAGTGTCAAGTGCCTGTCAGCCATCGGCCATTAGCATTGGCCCATGACATCTACCAACCCACACTGGGCCCGCGTGGTGGATTACGGCCCACTCCCTTTCACTGAGAGGAGGCCTGTGTCCCACCAATGGGGACGTTATAGGTTGATTATGCCTTTCAGCCATCGGCATCTTTGGGTAGCTTTGCAGCAATAAATATGATTTTAGGACTGGTCCCCGTACATACTCTTTTAAGAAAGGTCTTGAAACTGAATCATAATATAAACAACCTCCCTGCACCTAAAGCAGAGATAATTAACAATGATTTAAGTTATGATTGAATGCATCTAAGTAAAACTCTTAATCTAAGAGGAGTGGTGATCCAGTGTTAACGGCTCCGACTTACGAGTGGGTCGTAGGCCACCACTGCTCTCAAAACAGTAAAGGAATCTACCAACCCGCACTGGGCCCGCGTGGTAAATTACAGCCTACTCCCTCTCGAAGAGGGGAGGCCTGTGTCCCAGCAGTGGGAACATTATAGGCTGGTTATGCTATGCTTATGCTAAGTAAAACTCATAATTTTGAACATACTAATGAAACTACAGGTTGGGCAAATAAGAGGTAACCACTTTTTTTTTTTTTTTATCTACGAAATATAAAATTATTATGTATTTCTATTTAAATATATCAGCAATTCAGTATGGAAAATAATCTCATACAAATGTTCACCTCTAGCAGCATGGCAGATGCAAACCCTGCGTTTTTCATGACATTTTCACACATTTCCTGCGTTATTTCAAGTGACTGTGTCTCAGATATTTTGTTTTAATTCTTGAAGGTTCATTGGCCTGTTAGCAAAGACACGTCACTTTAGATAGCCTCACAAAAAAGTTAGGAGCTGTTAAATCTAGGGATCTTGGGGGCCAATCAATATCACCGTTTCTCGAAATTAATCGACCAAGAAACGTTCTTTTCAATGTCTCGATTGTGACTCGTACCGTATGACATGTTGCCCCGTCTAGTGGAACCACATGTTTTCTAAGCCCAACTGATTCACTTGATATAAGAAAACTGCTTTATCTGTTACAATGCCATGCTGCTCAAATTTAATCACTAAACGAGTTATTGTTAGCCGCGAAGGTAAGTGATTTGTACCAAAAATTGGCCGCAATTTTCTTAGAGTTCCCGCAATACATGATTGGGTTGGGTAGAATTTTTTAATAATTAAAACACTTTGTTCAGTCGTAAAACGCTCCTAACGAATTTGCCGTATCTACACAAAATAATTTTCATGAAACAACTGTCATATTTGCCGCCAAAACAAAATGGCGGCAAAAAAAGTTGTATACCTCCAAGTTGCCCATCATAAGTTACATTTGAAACTATCTGATAATACAAACGTTACAATAAAACTACGTGATATGAATAGTGAACCATATAAATCTCAGAGGCACGTATATAATAACGTATGATCCGCTAAAAAACCAATGTCCATGGGGACAGAACCACGGGCGCCATTGTTATCACAAACGTCTTGATATCCCATTGTTTCTATTCACACAGAACCACGGTACTAACAAACGATTTATCCTTACATATTCTGCATTTGTATCATAGCATTGTGATAAAGTCCTTCAGTTTTTTCTCACACTGGTGGTATGGTATTTATTACAATTTTGAAACTAATTATTTAATTTAAGGTACTGTACTTAATTATAAGGTTGGGTATGCTGGTAATGAGTATTTAGAAGTGAATTGTTCATGTTATTATCAGAAGCAAGTTGCAATCTATCTGTAAGGACTTTAGGCTGACCTTAAAAGAGTGAAGATTACAAGACTTCCTTTTGCCCACCATCTGTTAGACCACCACCACCAATTCTATTACCTTATATAACTCTCAAAGGTTCTGTTTTGATTTGATATGGTGTACAAAAAAGAGTATTCGATCTATATATCTTAATGGACAGACCTTAACTGTTAATCAATATAACCCAAAAAAAAATATTGAACTGAGAGACTGGATCAGTACATAAAGAGCCAATATTAATTTATATGATATCACACCTTGAGCATAACCTTGTGTAGAAGTCTCATCTACAAATAACAAACGAAGTTAAATATTCGTTAATTTATTTGATAAAATTGCTTCTTAACAAAACAATAACACTATAAAAGAAAACAGATAATAATACAAACAACATAAAACTTCCTATAACATAACATCCAAAACTACTTTAACCTATAACAATTCAGGTACTTCTCGTGGAATTAACAATAACAATAAATAAATGAAAGGTTTAACAATCAAATAACTTAGAGATCGAGAGTTTTGACTTATTCCTTTCAAATAACCATTTTTTTACAAGTATACTTATATCATTAAGTAAGCACTTAAAACTAAGGCAGTAATAAAATAAAACATCGAAAATTGGCCTTGATTGAAAACGCAATAAATTTTTGTATCCGACATTATTTAGTGTTACTCCAACATGAACTTCAAAGGATTATCTTTCTTACGCCCAAAATATAAAAGTGAAAATGCGGAAACATTTGGCGATGGCCTCGTGAATGAGGAACCCTTGAAAAAGCATTTTTTTCATTTCGGTTACAGAAAATGCCCTTGGATGTTGAAAAATTATAATTCACCTTTCTTCGGCCATTCTTTGTCACCAATTCTAAATCTTAACAGTTCATAAGTCACAGCATATTTTGGGCTACAGAAAGTTTCAATTGCAACTCCAGTTGGTTCTCCTACATCTTCATTGACTTAGTGGTGAAGATGAGCAGCCTCATGGGGTGACAAGGGTGCGGTCTTGTGCACCACTGCGTTGAAGCCGTTGTGCTTGTCAGCAGTGTAGTCCACCGTACGGATGGAGCCGTCGGGTTCAACCACCGTGTATTGACCTGGAAGGAAAGTTGGCTCTGGTTAGCTATTATTGGGTGTTAAAGACGGAGGAAAGTTGTAAAAATAAAGTTAAGGCTCAAAGATGTATCTATAGTGTGGTGTTTGTTTTTTATGGTTCAGGAATTGCGTCATATTATACTTTAATCAATCCCTGTGGTCGCTTAGTTTTAATGGATTTTATAGCACTGTTTGACCTAAGGCCGCACTTTTCTGTGACTTAAGTAGTTAATTTTTACACAGAAAAGCGTGATTTAAGTGCAGATTTAGGTCAAACGAGCTACATCAGAGCTATACACACGTATCGTAATGTACTATTTACGTGCAGAGTCACGGCCATTAACTAGTATTTTAGGTGATTATCCAGTTCCTTATAATACCTAACCACGATTTTTTTTCAAGTTTTTCACAAATGAAAATCCTTTTAATATTATCCGATCAAGTAAAATTCGTAAAAGCCAACATATAGTTGGTCCTGGGAATTTTGTTGCCATTGACACTCTCACAAGAAGTATAGGAAATTGCAAATCTTACCTTTGACGACATCGCCATCCCGACTCTCATGGTGAGTCTTGATGTCACCACTGTGGAAGTCATTCACGCCATATTTGAAGACATATTTCGGATACGCCTGGAAAATACAAATTTAAAAGTTAGCGAAGCAATAAATCAAGCAACAAAGTAACAAGTAAATCTTTACAAGCAGAACTTTTGAGATAATCATGGGCGATTTATTATTTCTATGGAGACAGGATAAAAGCAATCCCACGTGCTGGTTTCGAGGAGCCGTAAGAAGTAGGTAGTAATGGATCTATTTATATCGCGTGTCGATAGTAATCTAAATGGACTCGGCCCGGAATTCGGCTACTTGTTTGGCGCCATCACCAGTGTCCATCAGTTCCTGTAACATGCAGCTGACAGGAGACGCAGGACACTATATTAAGTGTCCCATCGTTTGTGGATCAGCACCACATTTACACTCCAAGGCGGAGTCGTCTATGAATCTCCACCTGAACAGCTATTCCTTGCTTCGGCCAACCTGGGTTCCGGACCCCGGGAGATTTATATAGACGATCGTCATTACCTATCGCCCAATTTAAAGCGAGTCTTAAACATGAATTAAACAACGCAGAAGAAAACGTTTGAAATAAAAACAAATCAATGAAACGTGACGCACGACTAAATTAGAAAGATGCAGGTCAAAGCTGTTTCCCTTAAAAGCAGGCTATCAAAGTCATAATATTACATAATCCCAATGTCTAATCTCGCCTGCATGCAAATAGTGAACTCGGAAATACTCGGAAGTGTCATTCATACGAGTTCCATGCAGTGAAGCCGTTTGAACTACATGCCATTGCGCAACAGTTCTAAACTATAACGTTAAGTTAATTTATAGGCGGAGAACGATTTGATGATGGGGCTTGTGTTTTAGTGCATTTAAATGACTCCATATGTGATTTTTTTACGTTTACATTAATATACTAAACGCCAACGTTTCTGACAGGTACAGTCATAAAACGTGTGAGCGAGGCGACATGAGACTCAGCTAAGAGTTTTTTTCATAATTTTATATTTAACGTCCTGCTTGCACGTTCAAAGACTTGTTTTGTGTTTTGGGTGTGGTATGGATTTTCTGTTTTTCTATCTAAAAAGAAAGAAAAAGAGAGAAAATTGTTTTATTCTGCACTTCTTAGATTTATTTAATGCTGACTTGTTTACTTCTATTGTAAACCACCTTTCACATTTCTTTTCTAACTTGGACCACAAACGCGGGTTACTTGCGTACGCGCCCACAGTTCATCAACAAGCGGAACGTCGCACAGGAAGCGCGATCTTGTCGCAATTCCCGCTCATTCACAAATGGATAAATACAAATAGTTATGTGACTTTTTTACGTATACTGAGATTTAGCTTTCAAACAAGCTATTGTTACTGAGGAAGCTAGTTAGGAAGTAGCGAATTATGATGTTTACTGCTTGCTTTATGGTTCGTTTCATTATTGACGATGTATGAGTATAAAGTTAATTAACATAAACTTCATAGAAGTTAATAAAAAAAACATCGAGTATTAAATGGTTATTTTATAATAGGTATATAGAAATATAATTTTATGTTCAGGACGCATTTGCATTTCCTGTTAATCGTCCGGTGGCGTAAGAGATTTTCTTTTGCCTGCTATAATAAGGTGATTTTACGGGGATTAAATCTCGTTACGTTATGCAAGTTTCACTACCTACAATCACCTAAACTATCTTTACATAATTTTATGACTACACTTTTTAGCTTTACCAGTTTAAATTATAGATTATTTGTCATCATTTCTTAAATGCCTATTAATATGCTATATATATTAATATGCTATAAAATATATGGAAATAAATATATAATGTTATTAAATCTATGTGTATTTCTATCTTATATAACTATATTTGACGTTATATTACTAGTATTACATTCTTCAGTTTTCTATTGAGGTTAGATTATTATTTTTATTTATTTCTTATAATTTTCAACAACAAATAATATAGGATTCTTTGTTTAATGACCCATACACAAGAAAAGACACAAATCTATTTACGAAACATAAAAATAACTAGTACTTAACGGTTCTGTGAATGGAAACCAAGGTGGTGTCGAAGAAAGTCTGCGTATTCAACGTTACATAAACCATTAGTTTGAGTATCATATTACGTTGTAGCACATAAGACTTACAAAGTATATGCAAAGTTCACAGATGTGAAATTGATATTCAGAAATTGAATCCTTCTGGGATCTGTTGGGCCAATCATACTGTGAAAAGTATAGTTGTGGCATGATTTTGACATAAATGTTTACCTGGAAGGAAAGCGACCACTGGCAATCTTTTTGAAACTTTATGCAAAACATTGAAAAATACAAGTACCTACACAACGGTTCTGTGAATGGGAACCAAAGTAGTGTCGAAAAAAATGTGCGTGCAATGTAACATAAACCATAGGTTTGAGTATCATGTTATGTTGTAGAACATGAGAACTACATAGTATATGCAAAGTTCACAGATGAGAAATTGATATTCAGAAATTGCAACCATTTGGGAGTTGTTAGTAGTCATTCATATCTACTGTATCAAGTAATGTACCTATATGACATGATTTTGATAGAAATGTTAGATACTTGCAAGGAAAGCGAGGTGCATGTCTTTATTGGTGTTGATAGTAAGCGATAATGTGGTAAATGATGGTGATCGGTTGCCTAGAAGAAACCTATTCACTCTCAACTATAAAACATTACTCCAAATATTATTTAACAACATAGAAAGCTAGATACTGTTAAGTGCTTACATGCGAAGACGTTAAATCAAAATCGATTACGATTACTATCATAAATCGATAAGTTTTACACAACACTGAACAACAATGTATTATAACAAACGTTACTTCACTCCACTTTTTTCTTATTTACTTTTACCCATGTTTGAAGTGGCTTGGTAATAATTAAACGATTACACACTTAGACGTAACGTTATTGCATGTGCACTTGTTACTTTTTTCGTAATACTGGATTACACTTCAACAGCTTTTTTTATTAAAAAACACTACATGACCTTCTAAGGAATTGACGATGAATTACGAATAAATAGAGTGTCACAAATAAGGCATAAAATCACTAAACGTGTTCTTGAATAGCATTTTAACGCGTAACACAAAAACACTGACAAGTGAACTGGCGACTCCAAAGCTGATAGATAATTATGGATACCTGAGGGATCCACAATTTCAGTCTGTTAGGCCAATTCTGGTTTCGGTTTTAAGAAAGGACTAAACGAGTTCCTACTTTGTGGCCATATATTTGGCCGCGTAGGTATTGCACATTTCTATGAAACAGCAGTTTTTTTTTTGATAACCTACGGAAAATTTCTACTCTAGAATCATGTGCTGAATTCATGGTTACAGTTTGTGCGTCGATGTCCCAGCCACCCTATATTTAATAACTGAAGGATTTCATCTTATCTATCAGTCCAGTGTCTGCTTTGTATAATATGTGCCATTTTACTTAATTTTCGTTCGTCGGGAAGATTTCACATTACCTCCAGTAAAGACTAAAATAAGCTTTTAGCAGAATCCTCATCATTTTAGCCCGGAATCACCCACTGCTGGCCATTTTCATCTGCCATATTTCCCGGTTCGGCGTATCCTCCATCCAGGTCTTCTCCGTGACTTTGACGATATCATCAACCCAAGGCACTTTTGGACGGTGCCAGTTTCTTTGGCCTTGCCTTACTTGCATAACAATTCTAACCTTTCGGGGGTAGAATTGTTATGAAATTACATATATAATAGGCGTGATGTTATATGTGTGTAAGTTACTTACATAATAATCTACGTGTTCATCTTCCGAGATGTGATGGTGTTCGTAGCTGTGCTTAGGCTCTGGGTGCACGATTGTCGCGGCCGGCTGCAGGTCCGAATGGACCACCCTGATTGGTCGCAGGTTGTAGAACATCCGTCCGTGTGCGCACGCGACTATCGTCAGAGCTATGATCACCACCTGGAAATTATTGGGGATAGAAATGTTTTAAAATTTATCAAAATAGTCACAATATATAACGCACATTAACAAAATTAGGCTCATGGTGAATGGACCATAGTCTTCCTATCAGGAATTTCTCAGATGCAGTCCGGAGTCAGGATTTGTGGTTGATAGCAATGCCTACTTAAATACACCTCTGCCCTACCCTTCGGGGAAAACGGCGTGATGTTATGTGACACGTAAAGTAGAAATAAACTGGGTATGTTTTTAAGATGGCTGCTGTTTAATATAATCTTTGTCCTTATGTCTGATAAGGACAAATCCCGTCTCGAATGCTTCAACAAAAACTCTCCTATACCGTCGTGTGGATCATTGTTTTACCTTTGTTATTTACTTCAAAACTATCGTCATTACTCTATACCTAGATAATACTTAGTGCCTACCCAAGTTTAATAACTTCATGAATATTTTTTACGTAAGAGTTAATTCTTCCTTCAAGCAGCATAATCTACTCATAAATACCTGCTTATCTAGCCAAGTTTAGTTTCCTTCCTCTTTGATATAAATCCAAGTTACGATTACGACCATACTTTATAATTAAATTATCTTAATTACATACTAACGTTAACATAACAATAGATCTTACTGAAAATTGCAGGCTTTCAAAAGAGTTTATGGTCGTTTCATAGTCTTGTATAAGCTGCTAAATACATTATCGTAGTCAATTTCTGAATGTCTTGATCGTAGGTAGATATAAAAAAGATTTTATATTTCAATTTGCAAACAGGCGCGACGCGACGGTGCATACGCGACTCTAGTAGAACCATTTCTATGAAAACTTTAAGGAAATTCCTCAAAGTTTTCATTAAAATTGTTCTACTAGAGTCGCGTCTTATCTTGATGGTTACTGCAGTGAAAACTTGAAAATATTCAGCGCCCCAATTGCGCGACCCACTTTCTATCTTAATCTAAAGAATTTTGAGAGAAATTCCTAATCCATTTCTTCATATGTTTGAAAAATTCGTCTGCTCAACGACGTAAATAACCCAATGTGGCAGAAAATGTTCTTACTATAAAACACTGTTGTCGTATACCAATAAAGATAGTCAAATTTAAGCTATACAACAATAAATCAGAAAGGTCGGATGTTCTTCAGGAAGGTCAGGTACGTAGTTTTCACATCCGGCGTGCGTATATGACCAGATGTATGAATGTAAACGAAAGGAGTATGTTAGGATCGTAGCAGGTGGCGTTCCGTAGTCTCTGCCTACCCTCATGGAAAGAAGGTGTATACATATGTGTAACAATAAATCAACTCATTACGAATTCTTTTGAAGAGCCATTACACAAGAAAAACCATCAACACTAACAAAGCATGAATCGAAAAGTTTTTCACATTCACCGATTATTCTGAACTCGAGCACAATGCATCCATAACACATGTTTCGAGGCATCTTCCATGAAACAATGGTGTGTTCTTACACTTTTTACTAATTTTCTCACACACACTTTCAAGATTCCATTGATGATTACCCAGAATAGGTACGTTTTTGCTTATACGTTTGCAATGCTAACTACCACTTTTGTTTTCACTTGAAGATATACCTACCTAGTTATAATGACCTTATGTGTATCATTTTTTTCTACCGAAGTTACCTCGATGGTGTTGTGACTGGTATCATGGTTTTGATGTGTGAGAATCTAGGTTCGGTTCCGAGTTCAAGAAATGAGAGAATGTTGCTTGAGATTTCTTTGTTGAAGGTAGTTCTGTTTACGATTATTTGGGCAATTTGGGAAATTTTATAGTTATTCAGAATAATGTATCTTTAGGGATAGGTTCTGATCTACCCCTAAAGATCCTATCTGATACCCTTGGAGCTAAAGACCAAAACATGAAGACTTGTTCTTGGTTTTGGGAAGCCAATTCAGTTTTCATGTTTTGGTCTTTGCTGAAGTATTTTAAGCAATCAAGCGTCAAGAAGATGTTATTATTGTGAGATTTGCTCTACAAGTAGGAACGAGATCAGGAAGAAGTTCAAGTGAAGCTTAGAGTCATGTAGGTACTTGTGTAAATTAAAATGTAAAGAAAAAACTTTCTTAATTTTTTGGAACATGCTTTTTCGAACCATGATGCATTTAAAAATCAGAATTTCTTTTTACACAAGCAGCATAAAATGGAACCTTGGAACATACTTATAATTTTATTCACAATTTAACAGGTATTTAAATACAGTACAATGCTTATTGTGATTAATTAATATTAAAGTATGCTTTTTATTCAAACCCTCTCTACAAAATATGAAAATTTTCGGAAAAAAAATAAAGTTTATGGTTAGAAAGGGGGTTACTACCGAGATGACCGAATAGAGAAGTATGGAAGAAAAAGACATGTTGCGCCGACCCGAATAAATTGTGATAAGGACAGGAGAGTGGAGATAATTAAATTTTTCGAAAAAAAAAAACTTAACTATTTATTATCTTTTAGTTAATTAAGGGCTTACCTTGAAGGCCATTTTCGATGTACTTGTAATTAACACCACTGCCTCTAATTAATACACCAGCACACGATCACTCGATTCTTAATCGATTTAAAACAAAAAAATCGAATGATACACTCGTTCGAAGGCTGAGTATCGAATGTGGTGAGTGAAACTACACGCTAGATTTATATGTGGGTAGCTGGGGTGGTGGGTACGCCGCATGGCCGGGGTAAAATTATTAAAAGTAGCTACTACTATTAATTTAAATCGTATTACTTTAGCTATGAAATAATACAGTACCTATTAATTTCTCCATAACTACCTTTTGAAAACTTTGGGTAACCAGAATCAATAACATGTTCTTGTAAATATTGACTTTTAATGTGCCTTGTAATGGCCAACTGGAAATAAATGATTTTACTTTGACTTAGAATTTAAATCATCATATACCACTAGGTAGGTACATCAATTTGCAGTTAAACTGTTACAAGACCTACCTGTTACCTAAATAACGTGAGCAAATATAAAACCTTACTGACTAAATTAATAATATAATTATTTCCACAATATTTTTTATTTATATTATAAGAAGATTAGGTACCTAATAAGGAAAAAACGCCTTCTCAGACCCCTCCAGAACTAGGTTAAAGTACTTGTATTTCAGCAAATACCAAGAAAGAGGAATTGGGTAGGGAAGCATTTTCATAAGTTACTTGTAGTAAAAAAAAACAGATCGACAAAACAAAAATATTTCACTGACATTCATTACACGAAGATACCTAGTTCCTTCCTAATCATATAATTACAACAACGAACGATGATCGATATAAAACCTAATAAGGCACTATCGTGTTACTAAGTACAAGTTATATCACGCTTGCACGCCTATCACTTAGTAAATATTCTCATTACATTCAACTGCGACCAGCGGTTATCAACACTGCATGCAATAAATAGGCGCTGCGCTGTTCACCCAGCCATAAAAACATTAATTTCCATCCTAAAGAAACCATTACGAATCGACATGAAACTGACCTCTCTTTCACTACCAATAGTTATGAATGTGACAGCAATATAAACGTCGATGTCGATTAACTTGGTACTAAGCAGATAGGTATTGAATAACGATGGAGGTTTGATATACTTACGTCAGTTCGCGAACGAAAATACAACCGCAGACGATAGCATTATAAGAAAGCTTCCTGATGTGAAGAAATTGATCTAAGTAGATTATACAAGAACAATATGTGTCAACGATGATAGCGTTATTGTTTTCTCTTCGGGTTTACGAGTGTTTGACAACAACTTACATACAATATGAATTGCAAATTATAAGATTCAGCAGGGATTCAATATTGAACTGAGCGTATTGTGTAAGTACCTTACTTGACCTAATAAATGTCAGAAACGCCGATATTCATTGACTGATTTGCTATAATCATCAATCCTATCCTATTGAAAATACATGGTAATCTTTGAAATATCTAATAATAAGCCATATAATTGCTAGACTAGATAGGAGGGGACTACATCCAGCAGTAAACTACAATAGGTAGATGATGGTGACGATTACTAGACTAAAGTGTCATCAATCCTATCCTATTACTAATACATGGTAATCTTTGAAAAATCTAGTAATAAACAATTTCATTGCTAGACTAGATAAGAGGCCTATATCCAGCAGTGGAACTTCAATAGGTTGACGCTACGATGGTAGCGATAACTAGAGTAACGTTAGCGAATTGTGTTAACATTCTAATGTTTTGTTCAAACAAGAATCCTTTTGAGAAATAATATACAATGTCTACGGTCTCTTGCTCAAGAAAATTTTAACTTTTAAATGGTTTTTCTGTGACAATATGTCACTAATACGCGAGGAGACTTACGTAAGCCGTGCACGATTGCTAGCCCACTTTCCTTAAACCTAATTATGTGACAATGGAGGTAATGCACGTTATGTGTCCAGAAAATAATATGGATTACGTAAATCAATGATGTTGATATTGTGTTCAAGATTGGTGGAGACACCAATTTGTCATGGTGGATTGATTCCCTGTGGTAGGAAGTAGGTTGGTTATTTGAAACGAATATAAGAGCTGATGCATTAGCTGTTGAAGGAGCAGAAGAACTAACGGTTAATGAAGGAATGATAGTCTATAAAAGGGCTAGTGTATAAATCATTGGTTTTGTAAAACTGTGAACAAATTTGCAAGCATTTATTGGCTTTTTCCCCTTGTGAAGTAAAGACATGGACAAGACTTGTGAAGTACAGATATAACAATTGGTTTCAGAGTGAGAGAAAAATAATACCCATTTTAAAACGTACATTGCAGATTGCAAAAACTATGTCTGTAGCACAAATACGAAAGCTTTAGAACATAAATAATTTCCTGAACTTTATTACAAAATCCTAATAAAATAAAAAATTGCGAATTACGAATTGATATTACGAAAAAAGTACCTTATAATGACTAAATGTAAAGTATTACGATATCTATTGGTTATGCGGCCAACTTATACAACCATAGTCTTTGGTGCCTAGCACACTTCGTTTACTTTGCTACAGGTGATTCGTTTTGTAATGCACTATATTTCTCGGTGTGTTGCACCATCATACACAAATCAAAAGAATGTAGAGCATCTACATTCTTTTTCTACTACATTCATCTTGAAATTAGATGAAAAGCATTTACATCATAAGCAATAATATGTGCCTAATTCATGTTTTCCATCTACATATTATAGCACTGCTCTTGGCCTATTGAAGGCATAACGCAGACATGTGCTTATGCACACTTCGTTTTTCGCTTAATTAGATCCAATAATGAGTTTGGTCAATTGCCAGCGCCTACAAAAAATGCCAGAACTAGACTATGTAGATATGCCAGTAAAACAGGGTGATTATAAAATTATCAACACGAAGGAATCATATTTTAAGTCAATATAATATAATTGGGACCACTTTTTCGACACCTATGCCTATTATCAACGGTAGCTTTTGCTTGCGTGTGATTTTGATTGATCTATCAACCAATTTAGCCTATTTTTTTACACTAATTCATTTTTAAACAATAATTGAATTAAAAGAATACACACAACTGCAAACAAGATGAATATTGAAACTACAACATTTCCTCAGAATGATGATTAGGTTATATGCTCAAACAATAACTAATAAACAGACACACAAAGACACAGATTTATTTAGTTTTTTATTTAGTACAAAGATGTGAAACTTTAATATGCATGCACGCTAATGCTTGAATGGCATCCGCAATAATGTCTGCTACTGGCAGTAAGCACATCGCTGGCTGGAGTACCGGTAATTAACCATTTTACTGTTTACTTATTTTGTTTTATGCAACTTCATTATCACCATTGTCTTGAATCATTTCACACACTAGTGAGTGGGGAACTTCTTTACCTTATTGCTCATCTGATTACACTTTGTCTGCAGCTTCATCACTACCGCCGAAAAACTCTGCTCCACCTTTCATTTCCATGGATATTGGTAATACTTCAACATTTTACTGTTTATTTACTTTGTTTCATGCAAGTTCATTGTCTTGAATCAGGTCACACACTTGTGAGTGGGGAACTTCTTCACCTTATTGCTAGTCTTATTACACTTTGTCTGCAATTTACCATTACTACCGGCTCTGCTCCACCTATCATTTCCATGGCAATTGGTAATACTTCAACATTTAGAAAGAGACCACCTCAAAATGTTCGTACAATAGTTTCAAAAATCAAAGTTAGTTAGTTATTTGTCATTCTATGGTCATACTCTACCCTACTCACCATCTTGACGTCATCTCCTGAAGGTGCCTTTTGCAACACTCATGGAGACCTTAGACACTGAAGAATTTTGGAGCAAACTCTTTACCAGTTCTTTAGATCAACTAAAAAGTTTTTTCATACTTTTAAATTTATTCTTCTATGACATCTGAGATAGTATTTTTTAATGTCACAGTTTGCAATGTTTCTAGTAGTTTTAAAACGTATTTTCACGTAGGTATTTTTATAACGATTAAGAACGCTTTATTTTTACTATTATAATTCTTTCAACTATGTTCAAGAAGGTAACGTAATCTTCCTTATTCGCTACTAGACTAATCATCGCTTTGTATATTAGTATTCGTTTCGTGCATGTTATTTCGTCATAGCGTCCGGATGCAAAGGCGATACATGGCAATACTGCCAAGAGGAATAGTAGACTTTCGCTACATATCAATAAATTCTCATGTTCAAAACATAGAGTGGTGACGTGAAGAATTGTATTAGCATATGTAAGCAAATAGAAAAACAAACCACTTCGCTAGGCTTTTACTACTTTGTATAGATCTGAGCGTCAAATGGGGGAACATGGGCGACCACACATTAAGGGGCAGTGCTCTACAAAAGTCGTTTTGTGAAATTAGATGGGGATTTATCAAATAATATAATAATGCTATTTAATGGATGATCGTTATATATTTCATCCAATTTAATTATTTTATGATGATCTAACTTAAATTATATATCTACTGAAGGAAAATTAAGCGTTAACCTGCATAACAAATCAATAAGGTAGTCGTTTTAATAAATTGCAAAAGTATGGTATTGTTTGTATACCTATATATAGATAAATTTGGTTGATTGGTAGCGTATAACATTTGTAAATTTTGTAACTATATACATATATTTTACTCCTTACAAAAAGCAAGAAAACAGTATTGGTAAGTTTATCGCATTTAGCTAAGCCTTACACTTATTGAACATGTTAAATAACATAGAGTAGAGGTGTTGTCCACTTTGCCTCATCTGTAGTTCTAACCCGTCGCATCTAGATCGAATGGGCCTCAATGACGGAATTGTTGCATGCAAACTAAAGTTAGATAATATAAAATAGAGCATTTACTATATTACTTTGTAGTCTGTAGCTATAGTAATTGAATGCAATGTTATCTAAGCAGATTGACGCTAAAGATTTTTTATTTTTCTTGGGGATTTTATAATGTAAAAATATTTATATTTTTACATTTTAAGGTTCCTATCCTTAAGCCTTCCGACACATCGAGCACGGAAAAGAAACAAATTCAATGCTCAATTTGCAAAACAACGGCAAAGTCTATAATTTATGCATTCGAGTCCGGCCATATTATTTGCAAAAGCTGTCAACGTTGTGGTAAGAAAAACACAAATTCATAGAAACTTTCTACTACAATTTAAAAACCAGAATTAAGGAGATTGAAGACTTTTATAAGGAGCCTGCCATAGCTACCTGTCCGCCATTTTATTTTTTTTCAAAATGGCGGCCTCGCATGAAACTTATATAAATCGATAGCTGATAAACAAATAGGATCAAACTTCGTAAAGCGTCACGTTTCCGTGATATTAACGGTATTAGTATTAGGTTTCATACGTAGCCCCCATTTTAAACCCAAAAATAAACAAAATGGCGGACAATTAAGCATGCCACGGACCTTCAAAGCCCTTTGATAACAATTATTTTATGAAGGGAGATAAAGAGGATAATTTTGAAATTTATTTCGCATATTAATTTTTCAATATAGATGCTGTAATGAAAGGCGGTAACGAAGGTGGTGACCACAAACCTGAAAAGGAATTCGATCCTGATACTGAAATCCCACCACTACAAATAAAAAGATCCGAAAAAGAAAATAAAAAGATCAGAAAAGCAACAGATTTAGCAAGTGGAGATCATGAAATTGAACTTGCTGCTCAAGGTAGAAGTTTAATGAAACATCTATTTACTTTGGCATTAAATTAATACTACATTTTTAATCAATACAGAATTAAAAGACGAATTAAAGAAATCCTGCAAAAAAGACGACACATTATTCATTTATAAGGTACAAACTTATCACAATGCAGCCTTTGAAACAGCTTATAAGCAACGCCTTAATGTTTGTTGAAAATTTTCAGGAACATCATCCGAAGAAAAGCATTGAAACAATTATGGAATATAAAAGTTCTACCTTCCAAGAATCAAGCATAAGCACTAATATAGAGGTTTGCTTCAAAAATACTGACAGCAAAGAAGAAGAAGATGATATGGAAAGCTGCGACAAAGATCCAAGGTATATTTAATTTTGGGTGCTGCGCGCCGACCTCCCTAGCGGCGTCAGCGTGGTTTGCTACGCTGACGACACGCTGGTCCTGGCGCAGGGGAGGTCGCACCAGGCGGCGGCCGAAGCAGCGACACGCGGGGTTGCGACAATCGTCGAGAGGATCCGGCAACTGGGACTCGAGGCATTGCACAAATCAGAGGCCATGTGTTTTCATGGTCCTCGGGATGCGCCACCGTCGGGTTCACAAATAACGGCGGGAGGGGTTCACATCGGCGTCGAGCTGACGATGAAGTACCTCGAACTCGTCCTCGACAGCCGGTGGAACTTCGTAGAGCACTTCCGACGTTTGGCTCCCAGACTGGAGCGGGCCGGGGCTACTTTGAGGCGACTCCTGCCCGATCTAGGGGGACCAAACGCCTCCTGCCGGAGGCTCTATGTGGGGGTCGTGCGGTCCATGGCCCTTTACGGGGCTTCGGTATGGGCGCGTTCCCTGAGGTGGCGACCAGCCCGCCGGTTGAACGCGTCCCAAAGGGTCATGGCTGTCCGGCTGGTCCGAGGATACCGCACGGTCTCCGCTGAGGCGGCGAGCCTCCTTGCTGGATTGCCACCATGGATCTGGAGGCCAAAGTCCTCGCCCACATATGGGAGTGGCGAGAGGAGGCAAAACGCCGGGGCGTAACACCGCTGCCGCGAGAAATCACGGCACAGCGGACAGAGCTCCGGCGGGATCTCATAGCGGCATGGAGAGTGCGATTGTCGCAACCCAGCGCTGGGCACGCCACAATTGCGGCGATAAGTCCCCTCTTTGAGGAGTGGCTAGAGAGGCGCCACGGCGCCCTCACCTTCCGTCTGACGCAGGTCCTCACCGGACACGGTTGTTTCGGGAGTGGGATTAAAGCGGGAGGAAACGCCAGGGTGTCACCACTGTGTGGGTCACCCGGAGGACACGGTGGAGCATACGGTGGAGGTCTGCCTGGCTTGGGCGGGGCCCCGCCGTGTCCTCGTGGCGGCAATCGGCGGCGGCGATCTCTCGCGTCCAGCCCTGGTTCAGACCGTGGTACGGAGCGAGAGTGAATGGGAGGCCGTCACCTCCTTCTGCGAAGCAGTAATGCCCGCGAAGGAGGAGGCGAAGCGCGTGAGGGAGAGGCAATCCCTGCACCCTCACGCGCCTAGCCGCCGCTGGAGACGCCCTGGACGGGAGTGAACAGCCGACTCCCGGCCACCGTAGGCGCGGGCTTGCGGGCGGCGAGCAATGGGCAGCTCGCCGCCCGGTAAGGACCAGGCCCGGGTCGACGGCGCGTTGTGTTCCACGCGCGCCTCAAAGAGATGTCAGCACGAATCAGCACTAGGGCCGATGCCGCCAGGGCCGCGGGTTGTTCGAAAGAGATACCGTGGCCCCTGGCATAGGCAACTGAAGGAACACGGGTGGGTTTTAGTCAGTAAAAGTCTGACACGCCCTTCCGCTCAGCCCAGAGCGGGAGAGGTCATTTGCTGATTTCCCACCCGAAAAAAAAAAAAAAAGGTATATTTAATTTTAATTTATTTCTTGATATAGCTACAGTTTTAGGGCTAATTTTTACCATTCTCTGTTAGTTATTAAAATGTCACACTTTTTACATTTTGACGGACTGTTTTGCACAGTACAGTTCATCGAAATGCTTAACGGGAACATTTAATTACCAATATAGTTTCGCTAACGAAACAATTTTTAATTCCAGGCCTGTGGTGTGCCCAGTAACTTTATGCTCTAAAATTGTGACAATTGATTCATTCATGTTACATTTTCTTTTCGATCACTCCAAAGTCCCAAGAGCAACTTTGGATGACACGACGCCTCAAGAGGTTATCCTGAAATCTGCAAATTTTACTACGGAAATACAATGTGTCTCTACATTTGTTATTGAAACCCAAAAAAGGTACTTTTGTGCATTGGGTACACACGGCTACACATCAAGCTACACAGTTCCAGTTTTAGCTGACCTCGCATCGTTCGCAAGTTTTTTGTACAGTCAGAAGTCGGCTTATACTGATTATGTATAGCTTGATGTGTAGTAGTTAAAAATATTTCATTCATGAAAAATTATAAAATAACTCATAATTTATAATTTCAGACCAAGCCAGACAATTAAGAAGAAAATGGAATCAGCAGCTTCCGCTCGTAATACTAAGAAGGACAACAAATTATTAATACTGTTGTCTGTGAAATTGCCGACGACTTCTGTAAAATTGCCAAATGTTAAATGTGACCCATCGGCAATTTTCACAAGGAGTATTCACACGCAGACCGAAAAAAATAACGGAGCTGATTCAGGGGTACCCGAAACTTACGATATTATATTATAGCCGCTTATTCACTGGGAGACAAATGTCCCGCAACGTGTCGCCAGAGATATCGGCCAACGTCACCAGACGTCTTATCTTACGACCTTTTACTATCGTTTTCGATGTCTGCAAACGTTTCACGACACGACTCTCCATCCGACATCTCTAGCGAGTGACACGTCTCACGGGAAATTTGCCCCCTAGTTAACACGAGGCTTTTTATAGTTCTAGAAATTAAAACTTAACATGTAATAATATTAGATACTCTCTTTCAGGATAGTACAGAATGCCTCAGCAAGAGTGGCAGCGACTACAAATCTTGTACTAGTAGATCTGCCCTCGATATGGATGAAGTTCTTCTATTATGGCTCTGCCAATTAGATGACGCAGAGAGAGTATTTAGTGTAAGTAAACATGGTCAATCTAACGGTCAATTATGCAAACTTTATTATCATCCCATTCCATAATCTATCCAGTATTATATCATAAAATGCTGAAGTGTTAAACAATACAAAATGTACTGTGTACTTACTACAGAGTTTTTTGGGAGATTGAAATATATATAAAACCTATGTAATTCTTATTATATAGATATATTATATGTAAATGGTACACCACCGACTGCAGTACTGTCACTCCTTCTCCCTTTAATCCACCCAAAGGTTGTTTTTAAAAGACGAACGACCTGCCCATTGTGTCACCCTATGTAAAAAGTTTACTTTTACATCTTGAATCCATTTGGTGTAAATAATAAAGAGAACTCTATTCTATTGTAATACCATTTCTTTTTTAGATAACTCTTTTAGGAGAAGACAAACGACGAGGTTATTGTTACATTGGTGATGCTGTTCATGTAAGAGACAAACAGGACCCCTCTTTACTCTACGATAGATCCGAGTGCCTCATAGTCAAGGGATCTGCTATCAATCGCCTTTTCGACCCCAAGGGTCAGATTACCGCTATAGTTAGTCTCATAGGATGATTTAATTAAATACATTATAACCAAAAACATCTTTTATTGCTAATCATAATCTATCTAATCCGTAAATGGTTCACAAAACTTGTCAGCTTCAGCCAAGTCATTGACTACACTGCGCATCTTTCGATTTTGTTTACTATCGAAATACACACGAACTTTTTCTTTGCTGCATTTCTTGGCTCCCTTCAGATCATTTTGATAAAAAATCTCATAATCGGGGTTAGGTTTCTCAACTTTGTAACGGTTAGTTTTACTTACTTCTTTGTTCAAAAATTCGTATGGACTCGTTAATTCGTGGGTCTTGAATTTATAACTATCTTGTAAGACGGGATAATTATCGCTATTTAATAAATCTGCAGCCGTCTTCACATCTGGTTCAGTGTCGAATCTATTCGGAGCATTCTGAACAATATTCATAGTCGTGAATGGTTCGCCAGTTGTATCTACCATTTTGATGCTCTTCATCTCAACCCTGAAATTAATGCATATAAAAAGTATCGTGCAATAAGGAAATTCGTTTCAAAAATTTTGAGCTAGTAAATAATAAAATAGGAACCATTTGCAAATAACCTCGTTCATGTTAAAATCGTTAAACGAAATATGTGACGCAAAACAGAAAGAGTCTGGTCTCTATAATGCACTCTATAATAATTGATTTAACATCTACCACTATACCATTAAGTAAAATAAGCTTTTCATCTCAGCCTACTGCAGGGTATAGGACTTCCCCATGTTCGTAATACCATGGTAATCTTGGTATACTACATCCAGTCGAGAGTATGTCAATTTAATAACAGCGTTAAACTCAACAATAATCATTATTGTGATTTCTTTGGCTCTTTCTCTATCCGGGTCAACAAAAGCTATAATTTATACTTTGAATAAAATATTGGAATTTACCCATAGCTTGCATCGTCAGCATAATACTTCACTTGGATAGGATTCCCTTCGTTGTCCATGTATGTGTATTTACCAATTGTAGTTCCATTGGGGAAGCGCATTTCATCCCCTAATTCGGGCCGCGACTCTAAATCTATCTTCTGAATGGGATAACCTGTGAAATATTACAATTGTAGGTATCAATTTCATCATCATCATCATCACTGGCAGCCTTATTCCACCCTCTGCTGAGTACAAGCCCCCTCCCTGTGCGATGCTTTGCTGGTCTGTGCGAGTCTTATAGGTCTTCTCCGCGATGTTCTGCAGTTCGTCCACCCTACCTGGCTAGTGGTCTGCCAACGCATGAATGAATTTAGGGTAACTGAAATAACAGTCAGACGCTCGGTCATATACTGGCTTTTAGCTTGTATTCAGCTGCATCCGGCTAGACTGGAAGCCATACTTGGGAAAGAGCTAAGCAGATACTGATACGGAGAGAACCCTAAAATTTATTGTGAAGCTGTCGAAATAATATCCAAAACTTACAATTCGGTTACTCATCATTTATCTAGCCTTTTCCCAACTATGTTGGGGTCTGCTTCCAGTCTAACCAATTGCAACTGAATACTAGTATTTTACAGGAAGCGACTGCCTATCTAGTATCTGACCTTGACAAATTAGTTACTGGGTTAGAATTCGGTTCCTATAAAGGATCAAACATATGTTTTTCATTATTCGATTTTTTTGTAACTTACATGCCACGGCCGTTATGAACACCAAAGGAAAAACATAGATATTCCACAAATAACTTTGATGTACTGAGATACGCTTCATTTCTGTAAAATATCTTTTTAAAACAAACTTTTGGCACCGTTTGACACAAATATGCATTACAGATTGTCAAGATGACATATTATCCAACTTTATTTTTCTAGTTTCTTTTCAATATCTTCCATGCCTTGGGAACTTCTTTTGAGGTTGAGGTCTTATCATCGGGCCGGTTTTTTGATCCGTAGTTAAACTCAACCATTATTAAAAATAGTAAACTAATGGTTAAGTTTGTGCAAAATGTGTTTTTAATCAATTTTTAGTTTGTCTAATAGTTAATTATTTGACCATTAGCAATGAAATCATATCATTAGATAAATACGGATGAAAAATCCGGCCCTTAAAGGCAAGTCTGAAGGGCAATTCTCGTAATTTTGAGAACGTTCACAGTCTGATCTCAGTCTCAATCTGTCAAAAATCCCTCTAATTTCCCTACATTTATGAGAAGTTTTTGACAGTGATTGTCGCTGAGATGAGATTGCGACTAGATTTTGAACATTTTTAACTATGGGAATTGGCCTTCTGATCTGAGTCTCAATCTGTCAAAAATACCTATAATTTCCCTACATTTTTGACAAGTTTTTGACATCTGTCGCCGAGATGAAACTGCGAAGAGATTTTGAACGTTTTAAATTACAATAATTTGACCTTCTTATCTTTACTACTTCATCTTAGATTTTATAAACACCCTCTTTTTCTGAACCGCAAAAATAGTGATACTACATTGCTACTCGTAGATTTATAGACTCAATAATAAGAAATGATAAATATATACATAAAATCACGCCCGTATTTCCCGGAGGAGTTAGGCAGACGTGTACCTACGCCACCATTTCCACAGTTATGTTTAAGACACTCGTAACATATAGGGGGCGGGCCTATTGCTATCAATGGAGCACTCTTCCAGTATCCGAGCTGTTCTTGAGACATTCTCTGTTATGGCCAGCTAGGTCAGGACCTAGCTGGCATCCAAAGTAATCTAGAAGACCCGATAAAATAAAACATAGTAACAAAAACATTCTTGTGCTCAATATTTTATTAGCAGCTTATTAAATAAATTATTGTATTAAACTTATAATCTAAGATGGACTATATTATTAAATGCTTTTGTGGTTCTCGACAATAAAGGGTGGCAGGGACATCGACGCGCTAGCTGGAACCATGAATTCAGCACATCATTCTAGGAAAAAAACTACGCTAGGGGGGGTAGCACAGAAATTTTTCGTTTGTTATAAAAAAAAACAGTTGTTTCATAGAAAAGTGCAAAACTTACGCGGCAAAAATGTATGGAACAGTTTTTTTTTAAATTACCTACTGAAAATTTCAACGAAACGAAAAACAACGGGTTTCAGAATAATATATAATGAATCCATGTGGTAACAGGTTGCGCGTCGATGCCCTGTCACCCTGTATTACAGTCATCATCATTTTATATGTTATTCCTTTTAGAGAACAATGTTCCCAGTTGTGTCACAATATCGTGCAGGACTGTTATCTTGTTTGGTTTTGGGGGCCGCGTCCACGTGACGGATGATTCCGTTGGTTCCTGTGCTAGAGCTATTGGGGCAGGTCGTGGAGTTATCACGTCGGAGTATACCCTAAAATTAAAGATAATTATTAAGAGAAGGAAGGAAGGGATTCTTCTTACACTGTACACCCTAGAGGTATATTGTAGAGCCTTTCTTAATTTTATTTGTTAATCAACTTTAATTGTTACCAACTTTATTTGTTAACCACCTGCTGCAACAATAAACAAAATTCTATTCTATAATAATTATTATTATTATAGGGCTACTATTTTTTATATATTTTTATACTTTTATATTCTAATATTTAAAAATATAATTTTATGATAACATTGACATAAAGGAGATAATATAATAATAATAATGTTTTATTCACAACCGTTATTACAATTGGTTTTATTCTAAGGTGTATATCGTAGTGATTTAAAATAGGAGATTGGACATTGGATTACAATTTCACTAGGTACTGTAGCTAGGGCTTTTATTTGACAAATAAAGTATAAGTATCCCTGACTAAGATACTAAGCATAGCCTGTATCTTCAGAGCCAGTGATTCCTTCTTTGATTCTATATATTATATTGTTTTATAAAAATGTACCTACTTAAAAATGATTATCATTATTATATAGACCGATTAGCAAACTAATTCAAATGAAACAGAGTATTTTGAAATGATTTTCAGTACTCTTGAAATATTTGTTCCGTCTGAAACAATTTGATACGTGTGTCTACCGTCTTAGCCGCTGAAGCGATACCAATGTTCTCACTTTTATTGCAGGCGCTATTTTTGCTTCATACTAATTTATTTTAAGATACATTAAATACATACATAATTAAATTGATACTAGGAAATTCTTCTGTAACTTTGATAAGGTTTAGATATGCTCATACTGAGAATTATAATCTACGAGTACCATAAGAATATAGTTACTTACTCTACCATTCTTACGCTGTACTGTGTATTGCTATTTCCTTCTTTTAGGCACTATCTGCCTTAAAAACGAAATCATCATAATCAGCCTATAATATCACCACTGCTGGAACATAGGCCGCCTCTCTGTTAGAGGGAGTGGGCCGTAATCCTCTACGCGGGCCCAGTGCGTGTTGGTAGATGTCACATGTCTTCGAATGTTTGGTTCCAGGGAATGCCGGTTTCCTAACGATGTTTTCCTTTATCGTTTTGAGAGCAGTGGTGATGAAATAATTTACACAAACTAAAGCGCCTGTCTGGGTTCGAACCTACGACCTGCGACTCGTAAGTCGCGGCTATTACCACTGGGCCACCACTGATCTTTCTTTACTGCTTTATTTCATCATTCATCATCATCATTTCAGCCGAAGGATGTCCACTGCTGGACATAGGCCTCCCCCAAGCACCTCCACTTCGACCGGTTCCGTGCTTTTCTCATCCAAAGGGTTCCTGCAGCTTTACAAGGTGGTCGCTCCACCGTGTGGGAGGCCTGTTTTATTTAGACGGTCGATTTTAATGGTATACAACACTAAGATTTCTGAAATTCTTTTCCTACTACAATAAAAGGATCAGAAAAATTAATTCTTAGCGTATCTTCTTTATCATCTCTCTAATGATCCCTGTTACAATAGTACAGAAATCTTCTTACCTGTAACCGAACTTATCAGCGATGTATTTGAATTTGACTGGTCTGCCGTAAGGGTCTACGTAGCCATAACGTCCTATAACTGTTCCGTTAGGGTGTCTCTCTTCAGATCGGTACTGATTGTTGCCAGTTTCTGGGTCTGATACATCGTAACCGAAGGAAGATACTTGTTGGCTTCCTGAAATTTATAAGAAAATTTTCTTTATATTATCATAAATAAAGTTCCTAAGTTGAACGTGGACCATCACATGAACGCTTAAAAGATTTATTTTCATATGGACCATACATGGCAATTATGAAAAATCAGGTCTCATACAGACATGGGATGGGTAGGTAAACTTGTGATTTTATTGCGATTCGTAGTGTTTAAACCTATAAAAAAATCAAGAACTGATTGGCTTTGTTTTTGATTGGGGATTGTTTGCATTGTTTTTATTTTTTAATTGATGAATATGTTGGAGTCATTCGTTTGACTATTCGGAACGCTAGCGCCATCTCGTGGCGCTATACAGAGTCTAGCCTGAGTTCGTGGTGGGACGAGAGCAACAGCTACAAAAGCGGTGTGAGCAGAGCTCTCGGGAGAATCGAAACATTGGACATCGTACGAACAACATGTGCATAGAAACTGTCAATTACGTTCCGTATCGTTGAGTTGTGTGAGTGTGTGATTCGCTAGTTTAACTAACTTGTTCATAAATTATAATCTGATTTGAACTATAAACCGTTTTTCTATTGTGCTATAACCAACACTACATAGTACGCCCACAGTAATTAAAATATGCCTGATAACTAATGTAATAAAAATATGCTAACGAGAGACACACATACCTTCTCCGACAAATATTACTGGGCAAGGTAGTGTGCCCGTGGATAATTGTACAATAGTTAGTAAATGTCATTTTCATCTATTCCAGCTATAAAAACATGAGCTTTCACCGTCTTACCATCAAAATTGTTGTACATGTAATTGGATCCATGTTCTGCTAATGTAAGCCTAGGAGTCCTTCGAGCCGTGTACGCCTGTGTCAGAATCGACATCATCAGAAACACCTGCAATAACAATAATATTATTATAATTACAATATTATTTGAGAGTGAATATATAATTCTAAGATGGATATGCTCTTTGTTTATGCTCTTTGGTGTAAATTAGGTGCTTCGATGGGTATTTCATTGTCAGTTTTATGCAGGACTACGTGGAATGACGCCATTCAGAGGACGGCTGTGGCAGACCAGGTGCGGAAGGCAGGGAACTGAGGGGCAATTCTCGTAATTTTAAGAACGTTCACAGTCTGAAGGCCAGTTCTCGTAATTTAAAACGTTCAAAATCTAGTCGCAGTCTAAAAACTTGTCAAAATGTAGGGGAATTACAAGTATTTTTTGACAGATTGAGACTGAGATCAGACTGTGAACGGTCTTAAAATTACAAGAATTGTCTCTCAGTCTCAATCTGTCAAAGATACCTCTAATTTCCCTACATTTTTGACAAGTCTTTGACATTGACTGCGACTAGATTTTGAGTATTTTTAATTACAAGAATAGTCCTTCTGGTTCAAGTTGCAAAGGCACTATTCTGATCAATGTTGGAATGTTATATTGAATAATGATTACCTAATGGAATAAGTGTCAGTCCACCGCTCGACACACCTATACTCAATATATAAAATGCAAATAAAACAATAAGGAGCTGTGCGAAGGGCGATCGTTGATACATGTTGCTTCGATTATTTGCAACATAGAACCGGATTCGTCCGACTGTTTAATTGTTGTGCGTGTGGTATTCCTTTGTGATAGGGATACTGTACTACCAACACATAGGCAGGTACCATTTATTACATATCAGTACCACGATACATACGTCTCTAGATTTGATGATTCCCTATTGTAAAAAATACCTGAGGGGGGTCTCGTTATTTTAAGAACATTCACAGCCTGATCTCAGTCTCAATCTGTCAATAATACCTCTAATTTCTTTATATTTTTGACACGTTTTTGACATTTACTGTCGCTAAGATAAGATTGCGACTAGATTTTAAATGTTTTTAATTACCCGGGATGTTTAGTTTCTTTAATGACCAAATTAATAAGTTATCAAAATTATTTAACTGCAAGATAACCCTTAAATTATCAATAAATCTTCAGATATGATATGATCAGCATTTAAGGTGCGCGTGCGTTTTTTTCCGACAGAGTTAAAATGCGCTCATTTGTCTATATTAAAGTCAGTTTGAGTAATGTTAACCATTAGTTAACTGTCCGTTAATATGATACGCATGAACGCAAAAAAGTATTAGTTTTAATTGTAGTTTTTGTATCAAGTTTGATAATTTATCTTTTTTTATACGTATTCCCGTAGGCGAGAGCTTTACTAAAGAAAAATAGCTAAATGTTAATTTAGTTTTGTTAATTAAAATAGTATCTTTAATATTACTTATCATGAAGAAGTCGAAGATCACCGAGGAATATCATAGAGATGCTTTCTTACTTTAATTTTGTTTTTTGTAATCTTAATTTTATCCTAACAGGGTCCATATTTTTGTACCTAGCTTTAAACCCTTTGTAAGATATTTTTTTTTATAAAATGGGAAGCAATGAATCAATATGAATATTAATAAAATATTAGTGGGTAATATTGGGTCGTAATATTTTTAGGGCTTTTACAAAAAAAAAATTTTTTCAATATTTTATCGTATGCTACGTTAACTTCACATTTTATTTACCTACAAAATATTTTTATAAATAAATCCAATCATTAACAATAGGGTAATGTGAAGTTTTGTTCCCAAGCACAAATCAAGTAATAATATGAACAATAATATATTTTTAAAAATACTTAATTTTCTTCAGTGACAACCAAACTGAAATTTCCTCCCTTACAATATACTTTGGAACTTACCTTGAAAACACCGTCCATATTCCTTAAAGTTAATCACAATTTCACACATAAACTTAGGCAGTCTGCACAGTGTTGTGAGCTTCGTTCACATGAATGAACATATTTATCCACCTCTCCTTTTAGTAGTTTTTTCTTAGTAAAAAACAACGGCCACGCACTGTGTTCATAAAGTCAGTGGGTGAAGGCAATTTCGCCCGTATTCGCTTCAATGATGTCATACTAGGTACGACAGGATACAACAGTATCGCCTTTTACGCGATAAAAGTTAGATATATGACAGCCAATGATGAGAAATGACTTCAGAAATCAATTAAATAGAAGTTGTCATAAGCGAAGAATGGCAGCTATTAAATTAAATTTGATTTTAATAGAAATGCTCTTATATGGTTTGCAGATTCGCGACGAACAACGAAAAAGATGATTTTTATAATCAGCCTAATGTTAGTTTTAATGTTAGTTGCTTGGCTCATTAGTAAAGTTCGATGCACCTAAATACGACATTAATTTTTAATTCTATCACTTAATTTAATCACTGTCATTATTATTAATTCGATTTACATTTCATTTCTCTCACTTAATGACATTGTAAATTAATTTTAACGACTCCAACATTTTAGCACCACTTTATTTTACCAACTGATAAAGTCGTTACCAAAACTAACTTATCTCACTTTAGCGGCACTTTTATTGTTCTTCGGTTTAAAATAACTATGCTTAACAATGTTAAGGGGTCAATAAAAAGACAGTTTGGCGTAAAAGGTATGATACCGTAAAATTTCTGTTTTGGAATGCTCCATCAAAGGCAAATCACCCACGCAGAACAACACAAAATGCTTTAGCGACTACTCTCTTGAGAAAATATATTATGTTTTTAAGACAACTACATCATCGGCACGCATGTTTTCTGACTTTCATACGTGTGAGGTGAATAAATAAAAGCAAGAAAACTTTTTTTTTTGCTGTCCTTGCGTGAGAAGGAAATAAAATATCCTTAAATCTGAGACAGAGTTCTTCTGTAATATTTGGCATGTTTGAAATTGGATAGCTAATATCCATCATTACCTACACTATAGTAAACTTTATAATATTTCCGATCAATGTAAAGTCAAACTGAAACCATTATTTTAAAATAAACCAATTACAGGCACTTTTAAATTGTCATGGAGTCGGTCAGTCAGAAAGTTGAAGTTAGTTGCCCATTCCAAAGCGTAGTACGTATCTATCTATGGAGAAGAAAGGGCCAGAAACTCCACGGACACTCTTTTAAATCCAAAATGTATTTTCTTTAATTCGTTGATATCATCCTTCTACATACTTGAAAAAGACTGATATACACGTCTCATCAAAATTCAATCACATCTATTACAGACGCATTCTCTAAAAAAACAACAATAAAAATCGAATAATGCGCACTGAATTGACTCATAAAATAACAAAACAAGATTAATATCTTCGACGATAAAGTGATTAACTATCCACTCCGGATTAGAATATAACATAAAGGAAACAAGACATTTTGTCAAAATAACAGCTTTTCTATTAAAAACTTGTTTTGCGTTAAACGACCAAATAAATTAAGACGCAGCTTAGTAAATTAAATATTTCTAAATAAAGTCAACAGGGGTTACCGAACTGCGATCTTGTTTGGACGAATATTATTTAGATTGAGGTTCCTAGGAAGGCATGTCAGCGCTTCCACCAACTCGTCACCTTAAGGCTCTCCCAGACAGGCGCGACGCTACACAATTTCCATGAAAGTTTCATGGAAATTGTTCTACCAGAATCGTGTCGCACCGTCACGTCGCGCCTGTCTGCGGGAGCTTTGAGGGCCTAGACAAGTGGCGTTTGCATGTCTACATTGCGGTTTACGTTGTGTAAATTATTTCATCACCACTGCTCCCAAAAATGGTGAAGGAAAACATCGTGAGGAAACAATAAACAAAATATTCTAGAACCAAAAATTCGAAGACATATTTACTTTAACTAACCCGCACTGGACTCGCGTGGTGGATTAAAGCCTTTTTTCTCTCACCGAGAGGAGGCCTACGTGTCCCAGCAGTGGGAACATTATAGGATGATTATGTATACTAAAGATTAGTTTCATCATCATCAACCTTTAGCAGCAGTGTTCCATTCCTGGACGTAGGCCTTTCCAATGGCACGCCAATCAACTCGATCCTCGGCTACTCTTGTTTAGTTGCTAACAGCCTCCACCAAAGTGTTCGCTTCACTGTTGTACAATCAGCCGATCGATTCTGTAAAAAACTCACCGTGAAAAGTTAGGTGAAGTGAGCTGTCAATAGTGTCAATCCCTAGCATTAGTTGGAATGACAGCTCACTTCACCTAAGTTTTCACGGTGATTTGGTTACAGAATCGTACTGCAGGGAAGTTTTGACACACTACGTCTGTTTGCCGTTTAATAGCCATTTCATACAACTGCCAAAGAATGACAATTGTGATTTGAATATACGGACAATTTAAGTTGATAAGCAATTTGTTTAATAATTAATTTTAATGACTTTACTAAGCTGTTTTATACACGTGTTTTAAATTAATTTCTTTAGATAGACCTAAGGTGGTACTCAACTTTGTGTGTGATTGATCTTAGACTATTTGTTCACTTGGCTATTAACAGTTTTAGTGTATGATTAATATTTCATTTTAATAGCTATGAGTCAGCATCGTTATTCTATGCTGTATGGGCCTTCAACTTAATTAATATTGCCCCTTTTGATGAATAGCATAATCAGCCTGCTCCCACTGCTGGGGCACAGACAGGCCTCCTCTCTTCGAGAGGGAGTGGACAGTAATCTACCACGCGAACCCAGTGTGGGTTGAAAGATGTCACAATATCTTCGAATTTTTGCCGGTTTCCCTGCGATGTTTTCCTTTACCGTTTTGGGAACAGGGGGGATGAAATTAATTACTCAAAGTAAAGTGCCTGTGTGGGTTTGAACCCACGACCTACAGCTCGTAAGTCGGGGCCGATACCACTGGACCACCATTCCTCCTGCACCCCTTTTTAGGGTTCCGTACCCAAAGGGTAAAAACGGGACTCTATTACTAAGACTTCGCTGTCTGTCCGTCCGTCTGTCTGTCACCAGGCTGTATCTCAAGAACCGCGATAGCTAGACAGTTGAAATTTGCACAAATTATGTATTTCTGTTGCCGCTATAGCAACAAATACTAAAAACAAAATAAAATAAATTTTAATGGGGGCCCCCATACAACAGACGTGATTTTTATATATAATGGTACGGACCCCACTATACTTTAGTTTTATTCGGGAAAAAGTTTTGTTTTTTTTTTTTTTTGTTCGCACTAGCTTCCCCAGATCATTCCAGAAACTCTTTTCCCGCGCCACCTCAAACCAGCCCTCGCGGTACGCGTCCAGATCATCTCGCCATCTCTTTTTGGGCCGGCCTCAGCGGCGCCGTCTATCTTCAAGCACCCATTGTGTGTAGACTTCTGCCTAGCGGTCATCGTGCATGCGACTGATATGACCCGCCCAATTCCAGTTGAGCCTGGCAGCCTTCCGGCCTACGTCTGTTATACCCGAATTGGAACGCAGCGTGGTGTTCACAAATTTTGTCCTGTTTTTTTACACCCAGAATACTGCGTTCCATTTTCCTTCCCGCGGCAAATTCCAAGATGGAACTTTTGCCACTCGGTGGGTGACTAGGTCTGACCACCGTAGGTTAGGATCATTGGCGTTTTCAATTCTGAGATTTATTCCTTTTTACAGCCTGTTAATGGAAAACGTAAAAAAAAACTACGGCGTTTTATATAAAGTGATTCTATTTAATAGTTACAAAATTACACATTTTATTAGTTTGAAAACACAATTGACAGGATTTTTAGTAAAAACAAAATACAATGTCAAAATATTGAGATCATGGCAAATGAAACTGAACAGTTTTAGAAACACGATCTACTTCTAATAAAAACTTAAACACAATAATACGAGTATGAATGGTACAAAAGACTCATTTATTTATTCATAAATAAATTATAAGTGATCTCTAAACACTATTATGTAAGCATTTAAAGCGATTTAATTATATAAATATCGATAATTGTACTTCAGATGCTTCATATACAATGGCAAGTTATTCACTTATGTGAATAAATATCCACAAACTCTTATTATTCAAATAATTCGTCCACACAAATATTTATAGTTTTCATAATCATACCCATTTTGACTGCGTTTGATGTTAGCTTCTGAACTGTGTCTAAAAACGAGCCGTGTTGCTTAAAAGTATAATTCTTAGTGGTTAATCAAAAGCCATCAGTAAATAAAAAGTCTTAGTCATCATCAGCAACATGGCCTCGGCACCTTTTTTTTTTCGGAATTCTAAACCATCAAACGGCTCCGATCTAACCCTGCGCGTGCACATAACATATAATAGACCCACCCTTAACATTAACTTACAGTATAAACATAACATCTACAGAGTATTTGAGTCGTTAACATTAATTAGGTAATAAGTAGGTGGTTAGGTTAGTGTAGCCCGTAGCCGTGGCCGTAGGAAGCAACAGCGATGGGCGCTGGTGCGTAGTGAATAGGAGCCGCGTGCGCAACCGCTACTTGTTGCTGGAAAAATATATGAAATTGTTAAAAATAACAAAAATTAAAAGTCATTTTTTCTCTGACACGCACAGCCTAAACCACTGTGTCCCAGTTAAGTGGGAACATTATAGGCTGATTATGCTATGCTTATGCTATGGACCTAAGGATAAAATAAAAGGCATTTGGTGGAGTTCAGTAAGCTTGTATTTTTTTTTAAGTTGCAAAACCGTTTGAAACTGCAAAGGCTAGAGCATAAACTATGTGTAAAGATACTTTACACATAGTAATTTTATGCTCTAACTAGGGTGTATAAATCAATACAACTTTTGCTATAAAATTCGGAATTTATTTAACTTGTCACTAGTGTAGTGCAGATCCAAGAGAAGGGTATAAGGTACCCTATATCCGGATATCCAAATAAAAGTGTTCAGACTACTCAATCTCAAGGTTAAATTGCAATTTCATGAGATTTCATTATCATTTACAAAAGAAAAAAAAGTCGTGAACCTATTTTGAAACGGTAAATTCCGAAGATGTAGTGGACCAAATAATTTGTATGCGCGCGCGCCAGTTGTGTCGCCGGTTCAAGGTTGTGGGTACTCAACCATTGCATTTCAATGGTAATCGATTATTTACAGCTGTTTAACTCTTTTACTACTTTCGATTTATTTCTTCTATTCATCTTTTGTATTTATCATTTTGACGTTTTTAAAGTATCTAATAGAGCTGTTGAGGTTTGATTTGTTTTGCGATAAAAAAACTAAAAAAAAATACTCAGGTAGGTACAATTTTTTATTGATATAATTTTCATAGCATTTAAATCAAGAATAAATACAATACGAGAGACAAGTACGGTGTTTTTTTTAACCTGAAGTACCTATTTTGATGCCATAGGAAACGTCCCTTTTGACCCCATACAATACATATAGTTCCTAAAATGTTTTCATACGAGTAAACAAACTTCGCTCGCAGATACCCCACGCGTCAATCACAAATTCTTACCACGCGCGCAGAGATACGAATAAAAAATGGCCGGTTACTGCTATAAGATAGTTCAAGACGGACCAAAATCCCATAAAGGGCGTAGCCAAAAGTTAGAGCAAAAAAATGTCCAACCAGACATCAAACGAGGCTAAGAATCAGAGTCGCAACTAGGTGAAAAGGTCAACCAGCTTTTAAAAACCCTTAAGTGGCAATGGTAATAAGGCATAACATGCACTTAAAGTCTTGAAGTCAATTTTATCAATGAGCAAAACATTAAGCTATTTATCGGGCATTTTTCTCAGAACGCCCTACGGCTGTTATCTAGGAAATTCGGAGTAGTTTGACCAAGATCCACAAGTTGTTGCGTTTCCTTATAAGCGCACGCGCCATTACTGTTTGCGCAAGAACCGCCGTCGGCTCGCAATCGCAGAGAAATCGGGTTTGTGTAATGTTGGCCTATGACAGTTATCAGTGAAAAATCATACTTCTATAAATAAGGGAATTATTTTACTTGAAGACATGTTGAGTCTTCTATATCTATCTACATAGTATAAAACAGAGTCAGTTTTCGTGCCTGTTTATGTGACCGTGTTGTTATTCTGAACTACGCTACGGATTTAGATGAGGTTTTCACCATAATTTAGAGATTTTTCCAAAAGTTTATGTGCATAATATCTACAGCAACACAACTTGTTAGTTGGTAGTTGTGTTGTGTTCACATAACACTAACACACACCCACACACTAATTAACATAATTATAATAGAGAAATCTCGATGTTTTGTCAAATCGCAAAAACCGTGCGAAGCAGGGGCGGGTTGCTAGTATATCATAAAAAGATCCGAAAGCTGCCTAAAAGCCCTACAAATGTTGTAAAAAAGGAGTCGACAGAAACTCAAATAAATAAGTTCCTCATATCTGGCAACATGGTGAATGTCTCACCTCTAGTTTATTGGTACCTTTCGCTTGAGTTACTTATGACTAAGTAAAAGTTGGCGCTATCGAGGTTACGAGGTACAAAAAAAAATATTAAAATGAGTTCTTTTTTTTTAATACAAAATCTTATTTTTCAACCCCTGACTCGAATGATAACCGATTTTGTCAAGATGCAGAAATGTTTATAACTGGTAATTGAGCTATTTTTAAGCCCTATATGATTAATTGATTTACGTACCTAAATCAGCACAACGTTGTCAGACCCTTAAACAGAAGGCTAATTCTCTTAAACATTCAAAACCTAGCCGCAGTCTCTTCTCGGCGACAAGCAAATGTCAAAAACTTGTCAAAAGTGTAGGGAAATTACAGGTATTTTTGATAGATTGAGACTGAGATCAGATTGTGAATGTTCTTAAAATTAAGAGAATTGCTCTTCAGACAATGTTTTTCATCCAGTAATGCCCGCTAGACGAAAAGCATCTAAAATCATCAGTCTCCTTTACCCTGTACGTTATCATCACAGATTACTCCATTTACTTTCAGTATTACTACTTAACTTAAAAGTTAGTTAATGAATCTTACCGGATGAACGGCGTGTCCGGATTTGTGGACGACGGCGTTGAAACCGGTGTGGTCATCCGCGGAGTACGCAACTGTTCGGGTCGAACCGTCCGGCTCCACTAGCGAGTAGCTTCCTGAAGAAAGAAATAAATTATGCTTAGTATTGACTAGAGTACAGTTTTGGTCATGATATCTCAGTGATTAAGGTCTCGCCTCTCATACATGAAGTTGTGGGTTCCTTTCCGGGCAAGTACAAATGGGACATTTTCAATTCATATGAAAATGTCACATTTGTAAGACGCCAATCCGTCTTGAGCAAGCGTTGTGATCAATGCTCGTGCCTTCTCTGTATGAGAAGAGGGCTGTGCCCTACAGTAGGTCAAATACTGGTATTATTTATACAGCTTTGTGATATTTTACTAATGTTGAGGTATAATAATCGGTAATTTTGTTTTAAAAAAAGTGGCGCAGACCGCGCTGGTCCCTCTGACTTGTATGGCAACGTGCGCTCGCGCCCCATACATTCTTAAAATGACTTCACATGATTGTTTTTCACTCATTTTCAAGATGTCTGCCGGCATTTATATATACTTAGGGGTCAATACGAGAGAGTGAAAGCACCCATATTTCAACACAGTACCTATCATCAAACAAAAATAAACTTGGTTTTGCTAAATACAACCGCTGAAGTGAAGTAAGAGAAGTCAAGTCGAGGAAATAAGAAGAAAGAAGAAGGAAGATTGCCTAGAAGAGATCGCAGAAAGCGATAAGGCCAGCCCTTTGTATATTTGGTCGTATTTAATGTATTTTTTATGTTATGTAAATTTGGGATGTACAATAAAGTATATATAAATAAATAATTTTATCCAGACTTTCAATCTCTAAAGCACTCCAAATTATATCTATCATAAATTGGATTCCAACATACAAGTAGCCACGGTAGGTAACCTGAATCCAAATAAGGAGACATACTTTATGATTAACATGTTCACTGCCATTTAGATTGCAATTACGAACAAAAGGTTAAAGGCTCTTCTCCACTAACCTTTAACGACGTCGCCATCACGCTCCTCCTGCTGCGATTTGATGTCGCCGGTGTGCGGGTCCTTCACTCCGTAGTTGAACGCGTACTTTGGATAGGACTGCAAAAATTAACATTGAACTGTCAAGCCAAAGTACCTGCCTACCCACAGTAGAGATTTAATGCAGAAACATATTCATAAAATTAAAGAGCATTCCTTTTAGAAAGGTTTATGGGATACTCGTCATTAAAAAAAACACTACATTGTGTAAAATAATTTTAGGTAATTCGGTGTCTTTGTATTTTCGATTTTTGCCACTGACTTCCGAAATGAAAGTTATTGTTCACTTTGTAGTGTTTTTTTTTTGAGTCCGTTGTTTTTTTTTTTGTCAAATGGTTTTTTATTGTTCACTTTTGAGCTGTATACGAACTACTTGATATGTAAACAACAGTGTCTGCAAGTTTTATAATTATAACATCATCAACTTATACGATATATTACGAAATACGTATTATTGAAGCTAACTCAAAAAGCACCAAAGCAAACTTAATCAAATTCATGTGGGACACAGCGCGGGCTTACAAATGAAAAAAGAATTTCCCAAATTGATCCACAATTTTTGATGAAAATATAATACATACACATGAACATAGAACCTCCTTTTTGAAGTCGGTTAAAAAAAAGTTTTTCGTTTGACTAAATTCTTTACAATTTCTTTTTTGCTTTTTCAAGTACCTACCTATCGCCTAAAGTGAACAGAGTACAAAAGTTTATAATCTAATCGTTCACATAACTTAATAGACACGTAACATAGGTACCTAGGTACCACCACACTGGCGCCAATACTCAGACAATTTTATCACATTTATAAGTTTATTAGAATCTCCGTAATCGGTACAACCTCAAGTGTACGTACGTAGCCACTGTTAAGTAATCCCTGATAATACTGTCGACTGGTTTACTGTGACCACGATTATCTAGCAAAATGGCAATAATGTTACTGTTATCGTGCTATTTGGGCTTATTTGGAACTAAACAGGTAAGGCATAAGCTTGAAAGATGAATGGAAAGTAGCACGAACCTCTTTCTGACAGATTAATGTTTACTGAGCCAAGCTTTTGACCATGTGAAGAGGGGCAAATAAACACATTTTTCTTTCTTTTCTTTCTTTCTTTCTTTCTAAGTAATAACAGTCGCACGGGCCGATCGACGCTAAGCTACACTGGCCGCGGTTGGTCCGTGGATGGATGACCATCTTCACATGACACATACCAAGACCCCTCCGTGCCTCAAAAAGCACGTTAAGCCGGTCCCGGCTGTCATTCGTGGATCTTTGACAGTCGTTACGGGTCGTCAGTAGCCCGAAAGTCTGACAACCTGTCTTACCAAGGGGTTTCGTATTACCTAGGAACTGGGTTGTGGAGGTCAGATAGGCAGTCACTCCATGTAACATACTGGTATTCAGCTGCATCCGGTTAGACTGGAAACCGACCCCAACATAGTTGGGAAAAGGCTCGGCAGATGATAAGGCAAGCTTATGACCATACACGTTACCAGTGGCGTAACAATAGGGCGGCAGGAGTGGCAAAATGCCACGGGCCCCCGGCCTGGGGGGCCCCCGGCCCGAGAGGGCCATGAGCCCAGGAGGATCCTGACATACCTATATTCAAATTTTATTTATGTTTCAAATTGACGTTATTTGAAGTTAAACAAATATCAACTTTATTTTAATGTTAGTTAAGTTGATTTCAGAGTGACCAGCACTATTGAAAAAGTTATAAAAATTTTTGAAGTTGTAGCGTAGACTGAACTTTATAGTATAGGAATTAAAGTTATTTTTCCATTAACTCATATTTGTTCAGATTTTTTGCGAATATGTCGCGATATTAGATTAAGTATAGATAAATTACGAAATCTACGTGGCCGAAATCGCGGGCGAAGTGCTAGTAAAAAAAAAATATAACGTTGGTTGAGCTTCTTTACATTGAGGGAGGGCCCTACCAATCCCATGAATTTGCCAAGGGCCACAAAGGGTATAGTTACGCCACTGCACCTTACGTCGATTATATTTATCCCAAAGAGACGCTGTTTAAAAAAAGGATTTTTTGACGGCCTTGTTGGTCTAGTGGTCGCAAGTGCTGCTGCCGAGCATGAGGTCTTGGGTTCGATTCCCAAGTCGGGCAAAGTGTTATTGCGTTTTTCTACTAGAAATTTCTCAGTAACAGCCAGCTCAGGATCCAGATCCAGACTCCATCTGGATCTGGATCCGGTTGATGTTAATAGGCTCGCCCCCTATTACACGGGACTTAAACATAACCGGCGAAATGTGGGTGTGCTATAAGTACACCTCTGTCTATCACTTTTGGGGATTACAGGCGTGATGTTATGTCATATCATGTCAAATACATTTTACTTTTCTTTTACGAAACTACAGAAGTTAGCACCACGGTTCCAATTTAGCGTTTCCTATGGAAAACTGGAAAGTCGCATTTCCAGGATTTAATAATTAAGACACTAGTTCTTGAATTATTTCTTACTCTCTAAACTTATCCAACCTAAACACATTTACTACATTAGGTACAGTTAATTGATTTCGCAACATGGAATCTAAGACATGATGAAATTTCAGGGTGGTGACTCATACGTGTCAAGTAGCTTACTGCCGGCATTTAAAGATAAGATCGCAATGCTTACTGCACTGATGCACGTAAATCAAATGGAGTTTGTATCAACCAAGAAAAACCGTATACATCTATCAATGTACTTAATATCAAACAAAAAACTTGTTCGTCAACTGACGAGTGTCAAACTCGCGAGCCGCGCGCGAGTTGACACCTTCCGATTTTACCTGTTTTTTTTTGTCGTCAACTCGCGCGACCATAAAAGTCTGATGTATTTATGTACAGTCAGCTACATAAACTTCTTATAAAATGTATAATATAGGTACCCACTATAAATGCATAAGACATTTTATACGACTTGACGTTGGGCATGCCACCGGCCGGGAGAATCAATCAGGCATATTATCTTCGGGTGTTCTCGTCTAGCTAACGGATAGGAATTGCATAGACACAACCTTGTAGCTAGGATAATTCATCAGCAACTTGGTCTGAAATACAGCCTTGTGGAATCGGAGGTGCCGTACTACAGGTATGTGCCCGACCCAGTTCTCGAAAATGGAAATATCACATTGTACTGGGACCGATCCATCATCACTGACAGGACTATTGTTGCCAATATGCCTGATATAGTGGTGGTGGATCGATCAGAGCGGCGCGCAATGATTGTTGACATACCTAACCGTCCCGCATGATGAGAGTCTCGTGAAAGCCGAGAAAGATAAACAAATCAAGTAACTTGACTTGGTTCGCGAGGTTGTCGACATGTGGCATATGGACTCAGCAATCATTGTGCCGATTGTCGTGACAGCCAATGGGTTAATAGCCAAGAGCCTCGACCAACACCTGAGGAGGCTCTCGTTGAGCAACTGGATCAAGGGCTTGATTCAGAAAGCGGTACTTCTGGACACGGCTCGCATTGGCGGCATGGCTAGCGAGTTTGACACTCGCCAGTTGACAAGCAAGTCAAACAAAATACTACTACTAAACACAAATAACTACTACTATACTACACACACACTACACTAATTTTTATTACTTAATATTTTTCTTTTTCTTTTTCCGCCGTAAGCCGTTGGTCCCGGCTGCCATTCGTTGATCTTTGACAGTCGTTACGGGTCGTCAGTAGCCCGAAAGTCTGACAACCAGTCTTACCAAGTTGTATCGTATTACCCAGTGAGTAGGTTGTGGAGGTCAGAAAGGCAGTCGTTCCATGTAAAGTGCTGGTATTCAGCTGCATCCGGTTAAACTGGAAGCCAACCCCAAGACAGTTGGGAAAAGGCTAGGCAAATGATGATTTTTCTTTCTTTCTAATAAAAATCTAAGTATTCACTGACAGATATCACATAGCCTAAACCAATGGGTCTTGAAGTATAAATTCTGCTCCAGATTTTCTTATCTATCGTAATTGAGCACTTAGAAACGATTTTTGAAAATGTACCCTTTTTTTTTTTTTTTTTTTTTGTGGATGGGAAATCATCAAATGACTCCTCCCGCTCTGGGTGGAGCAGAAGGGAGTGTCAGACTCTTACTGACTAAAACCCACCCGTGTTCCTTCCTTAGCCCTTTACGTACCAGGGCAGCGGTAACCCTTTCGGACGATCCCGCTACCCCGGCAGGCTTCGGCCCTGTCGGGCCCCGTCATCTATGCTGACATCTCTTTGAGGCGCACGTGGAACACTTACGCGCCGTCCGGCACGGGCCTGGTCCTGATCGGACGGAGAGCTACCCATTGCTCTCCGCCCGCAGGCCCGCGCCTACGGTGGCCGGGAGTCGTCACGCGGCTCCCGACGCCCGGAGCGTCTCCCTCGGCGGCTGAGGCGTGAGGATCTCTCCCTCGCCCATCCCGCCACCTCCTTCGCTAGCATGACTGCTTCGCAGAAGGAGGTGACCGCCTCCCACTCCCTCTCGCCCCGGACCATGGCTTGCACCAGGGCCGGGCGCGAGAGGTCGCCGCCGCTGCCGATCGCCTCTACGAGGACACGGCGGTGCTCTGCCCAAGCGGGGCAGACCTCCACCGTATGCTCCACCGTGTCCTCTGGGCGATCCTCGCAGTGGTGACACCCGGGCGTCTCCTCCCGCCTGATTATGTGCAGGAACCTCCCGAAACATCCGTGTCCGGAGAGGACCTGCGTCAGGCGGTAGGTGAGAGCGCCGTGACGCCTCTCTAGCCACTCCTCAAAGAGGGGTCTTACCGCCGCTATCGTGGCGTGCCCTGCGCTGGGTTGCGATAGTCGCGCCTTCCATTCCACCATGAGACCGCGCCGGAGGTCCGTCCGCTCCGCAGCGATTTGCCGCGGGTGCAGAGTTTCCCCCCGACGTAGTGCCTCCGCGCGCCAGTCATACAGGCGCGCGAGGACTATCGCCTCCAGATCCCATGGTGGCAGTCCGGCAAGGAGGCTTGCTGCCTCGCGCGAGATCGTGCGGTACCCCCGGATCAGCCTTACGGCTACCACCTTTTGGGGCGCGTTCAGGTAGTGTGCGGCTCGAAGCCGCAGTGAACGCGCCCATACCGGGGCCCCATATAGGGCCATGGACCGCACGACCCCCGCGTAAAGCCTCCGGCAGGAGGCGTTTGGCCCCCTCAGGTTGGGCAGGAGCCGCTTTAAGGCGGCCCCGGTCCGTTCCAGTTTGGGGGCCAAACGTCGGAAATGCTCGAAAATGTACCCTTAAAGGAATAAAATAGGGAATTAAAGTTTGTATGGAAGTTCGTAATGTTTGCTTCTCAACCAATAATATGTTCATGTTCGCCATTTTCCCGCGGCGATATTTTTCCGCACACTGGATTTTCAACGCACTGCTTAGCGCCGAGAGTTGAAAACCCAACAGTGTGTTTTTTTGACGCGCTGGGATGTGCTCTGTTGGATTCTCAATGCACGGCTTAACACCGAGAGTTGAAAATCCAGTACGCAGTAAAATCCCGCCGCCATATTTGTACGTCCGTGTGAACGTGGGCTAAGCCCAAAGTATTGAGCAAAAAGTTAGGTACACGGGACAATGTACAGCGGGGTTGTATGACACACTAGTGTATGCTTCCCATACGTGCAGTATGGGAAGCATACACTAGTGTATGCTTCCCATACTGCATAGTGTATTCTATTGAAAGGCGAAGGGTGGGAATATTTGTTCCACACAGCACACGTTCTACTTTTTAAGCCCGGAATAGACGTGCAAGCTACTTGCATACTTTTGTGCAAGTAACAGGCATGTGTATTCCGGACTTTATAACTTGCACTAAAGTATGCAAGCAGCTTGCCTGTCGTGTGCCAGTAAAACTTTTGATTGGTGAGTAGCATAATGTTCGACGGCACGGTTGGCGCAGTGGTTAAGCGATTGACTGCTGCGCTGCGTGTCACGGGTTCGATTCCCGCACGGAACAAATATTTGTATGACCTACAAGTACCTAATTGTTCCGGGTCTGGCTGTTTGTGTATGTGAGTTTAAATGTTTGTAAACGCACCCACGATACAGGAGAAATTCCTAGAGTGGGGCAACGTTTTTAAAAAAAAAAAAAATTGCATGCAAGGTACTTGCATACTTTTACGCAAATTACGGGCATGTGTATTCTGGGCTTTAAAATTTCACTAAGCACTTACGATTGGCTCAGCCTGCACGGCATGGACAACCGGAGCAGCATGTACCACGGGGGCCGCGTGGATCACCGGGGCTGCATGGACCACTGGTGCATGTACCGCGACGGGCGCATGCGCGAAATATCCGCCATATTCCACCGGCACTGCCACCGCCACCGCTGCGCTCACGCACGCTAATACCAAAAACATCTAGAAGAAAATAGGGTAATGATTAAGGAGGCAATTAGAATAAATCAAAGTAAATGTCAGTAATGGTCATCCTAGATCATGTTAATTAGGAGCCATTAAAACAGTTTGTAGTGAAATAAACGTAGCTACTTCCTTTCTCTCTATCTACGATGATCATTTTAAACTATCTACTTACATACAAATACATAAAATTGAAGTGTTGAACTGTCATGTGCTCAAGTAGTAATGTCAAAATAAAAGCATATGAAAGTAAACGGTACTTTTATTTGTCTTTATTTTTGTTTGTTCCGCGTAATCTCCAAAACCGCAGGACCGATTTTAATGAAATGTTGTATGGGGATACTTTGAACCCTTGGGGAAGGACATAAGCTATTTTTATTGACATACCACGCTGGCAAACCCGCGGGTGGAAGCTAGTTTAAAGTTAACTATTTGAGATAGGAAAGAAAGTATATATGTTAGTATATTCTCGTAATTTTTGTTTAGTTTTTAAGTGAATTGTTTTTTGATTCTATGTATTACTTTTTGTCTCCTTTGCTCTATCACACGCTGTCTACATCTCTGTATCTATTGTCCTATCTCAGGTATGCTGGAAGAGATTTCTTATGAAATAAGCATCACCTCTGTACCTATTTTTTCTGTTTTGTTTTTTATTGTCTGTTTATATATATATGTGTGTACATAAATGGTAAAATAAAAATAAAATAAGAAAGATAAAAAAAAACATTTGACCACAGTTCATGAAACACGCACGGTACACTAACATAAAAAAACGTTTGTTTTCTTAAAAATCCTCAAAGAAACTAAAAGTCAACTACCTAACATCTAAGTAACAAAAAAGCTAGGCTGAATATTATATTCAGATAATCCGTTTTATAACGAGGATCATGATTGACATGGAGGAAGTAAGGTACCTTATTTTATTCCTAGCCAAAGGCACCTTACATAGTCGTGGATATACCTAGTAAAAAGTTGCTAGATTTAAAATGGATATAATGATTTCAAAAGAGGTTTAATACCGAGATACCAACCTGTTTGTTGCCTATGGACATGATTTATATCTTCTGGCTGTTTCCGTGTGTACTTAAGAGGAGAGATGCTAGAGTATTGCATCATAAAAGCTCTCATTGTGGAGAGTTTTAAATAAACTTAGCTTATAATATTTGCAGTTGCCAAATCTTGCCAAATAAGGATGATTATTTTTAATGTACTTATCAAAAATCTCACAAAGACTGCTGATGCATTAAAATTAAAAATAATGGGGGTTTAAAACAAAATTATAAATTGTTAGTAATTAATTGACAGTTTAAGGAAAATATAATTTCATACGAACTAATATTTAAGTCCCATATTAAAAAAAAAAAAGAAAATTGTGGTTTAAAAAAAATCGAGCCTAAAATATCGTTTCAAAAATGTAACACTTCACAAAAAATATATTGATTGAAGTCAAGTATAATATATATAGTATAGTATAGTATATTAAGTCCTTACAAAATTTTAAATGACGAAACTCACCAGCATATTCGTATCTGAGGTGCACAACGACACAACACACTCCCGGCAACTTGAGTCGGCGCAGGCGCCTTATAAATATAGGACCCCACTCTATGCACCTGACTTAGATGCACCTACGGGGACACATTCATAGATACACTTCATACTATTCAATTGTTTTGATGGCTACAACGTAATACAATACAAATTGGTACAAATGGGTATAATTAACTGATTTCTGACCGCAGTTTTTGATTTTGGAAAGGTTTCAAGGCAATCATTCTAAAATTTTGTCAAATAGTATATGTAGATATCAATTTCAATAATAATTGAAAACTTCCGCTAGCGGTGAAAAAAAAACTTCAAATAGGTAGGTAAATGTTTTGTTAAAATGGCCTTATACTTACTCTATCCTTTAGCTTTGAGTTCTCTAGCGTTGAGCTCCTTAAGTTCTGAGTTGAGCTGCATGATTACTGACAAATGCGTGCACTGACTGGTCAGGTCCACTCAATCTGTATAGTTATTTCCTCAAAAGACCATTTCAGACACCAATCTCCAAGGTCTTCCAAGGACTTTAAAAAAGACTGGACCTCTGAGTTTGTTTCAGCCTTTATTCTCAGACTAGCCAGCTATGAAACGCCGACCTCATCTAGTTTTTAAAATATGATTGACGTGTAAAAGTGTTTGTATAAACCTACTCAGAGAAATAAAATAATTTATCGTTTATCACTTAAAACATTTGCTATTGACTGGCTTGAGCTTTCAAAAGAAAAATACGTAGTGACTGAATATTTATGGACTATGGAGATCTTCCAGAAAGTATAATTGGTAGGTAGATACAGCGTCGCTGGTTTTAGTATACCTCTAATTTAACAATGACTCACAAGCAATTGTAATAAAATCACCAAATGTTATCCCATCGAAGAATTGGAGTAACAATTCGGATAAAGCTTATTGATGTACCAATCGATCATGCATTTTCACGTGCAGAAATAACAGCGCTGCAAGGAACATCTAAATTATGTTCATAAATAATACTTGAAATTCCTGAAGTAATACCTGGCATCGTTTGTTATCATTACTGAAACATTCCTCAGGAAACAGCAAGCCAACAATGTACCTAGTCAATAGCTTCTTTTAGCCAGTCCTTGCATTGCATTGGTTCAAAATAACATTTAACGTATAAATACAAAACCATTTAGTTAAATTAGGCCGTGAATTAACAGTTTTTTAACGTCAAAATTAGACAGGATGACAAACTGTAACCATGAATTCAGCACATTATTCTAGCTTAGAAATTTTAAGTCGGTTATTAAAAAAAAAACAGCTGTTTCATTAAAAAGTACCTACCCACGTAGTCAAAATGTATGGAACAGCAATTTTTAGAACCTGTCCATCTTCGAACAACAGTTATCAATTTTAGGTTAGTAGATAGACTAGCTAAGATAGAATAGCAAAATTTGAAATAAGTAGCTCACCAAATCCTGCGAATCTTACCATCAATCATCATCATTTGCTTAGCCTCCACTCAACTATGTTGGGTCGGTTTCCAGTCTAACCGGATGCAGCAGAATACCAGAATCAGACGTTCAATGTCCTGATTATATTTTCCTATAATTAACTTAAAGCTGTTCCATTTTCTGATGTCGATACGGACCACTAAAACTATTACGTACATGGTAAAATGTTGATATCACACATACAGAGGTATGGAGGACATTGCAGAATGCCGTCCAGCATTTGTTCTACATCTTGACCGATATATAACTGTCATTGCTTAGTGTAAATATTTCATTACGAAACAGATATAGTCCCACGCCAGTTGCACTGATTTTATATACTTTAAAGGTTTAGAAAGTGTGTTTCAGCTAATTGCTACACATTAGGCCTTATGTAATGTACCTATAGCAGCTATAGTCGTGTGTGAACCGACTGACATACTCGTATTTAAGCCTTAAGTTACTGATAACGATACGTAGAGTAATTATCGAGTTGTAAATTGGCCAGCCCACCTAGATTTTAAAACTCCTTATCTATGGGGTCCCAGATTTTAAAATGGTATCAATATGTAGATAGACAAGTACGAGTACCTACAGTAAGTAGGTATGATAATGTTCCGAGCGGCGGAGTGTCTGGCAAGATTATAGCAGACTAGCTTCCGCACGTGACTTCGCCCGCGTGGTATCGATAAAAAGTAGTAGGTAGCCTATACTTCCGTAGGGTTAAAAGTACCAATATTAAATTTCATCAAAATCGGTCCTGTCGTTTCGGAGATAAGACGGAACAGACAGACACAATTTTTTTATTTTGTAAGTACCTTATATACCTACGTTCATATTATTATGTATTTTTTAAAAGCTGTAATTTTGACATTACAAACAGACACTTCAATTTTATTTATTAGAAATTATTTTATTATTTAGAATATTTAAGTTTTAACATGTGGTGGTCTGAATGCTAAGATACTAATATTTACCAACGAGTTTCGTATTCCAATGAAGCCATACAAAAAGCTGTATTGAAGACATCATAAGACATATGTGACATAATAGATTCACTATTCAGGACTCGGCTATTTATTACTAACTACATCGCTGCTAAGTTGACGAGAACTTAGGGTGCTTAAAATGCCACTTTTAGTCAGTGCCGATTAAAAACCGTCTAAGCAGATTTTGGCAAAAGAGACATGTACAGTCAGTAACCAAGGACACACACATCACAGTGCACAACCGCTTTAAAGGTCTTCGATGTCGGAAAGTGTATTATGGAAGACAAATGGAGTTGGACAGGATACCTGGCAAGGCGCAGTGATGACAGGTAGAGTAAGGTTGTGACAGAGTGGCATCCAAGGACTGGTAGACAAGATGTCGGTCGTCCGACGGCGAGATGGGTGGACGACAACGTTGCCATCGCGGGAAAAACCTAGATGAGGCTGGCACAGGAGCGTGGGGATTGGCAAAAGAAAAGAGAGTCCTATGCCCAGCAGTGGGTGAAGTCGGGCAGTGGATGATGATAGATGATGAGTCAACATACTAAATAACAACATTTTGAAAACTCGCTAACATTAAAAGTCTTAAAAAAACTGTATTTTAACAAAGAGCATGGACATATGGCAGCTCGTCACAGCTTGTGAAAAGATTTACTACCAACACCGGTTATCGTATTTTTCTGAAATTCTACCGTCTGTTACATAAGCAGCATCTTAGCACTCAGGGCCGGAGCTGCCCTGTCTAGGACCACTTCTTATGCAAAGTGTACCTTTGTCCGTACTAACTCTGTTTTACGTCATCTCTGTTCTGCATAGAATTTCTTAAAAGGAAGCTGTCTGTCACATTCCTCGCGAACATTAAAATTCTTAACAAACGGTATTTTAGCGGCGGATGCTGACAACAGAATACATTCCCTAGTTCTATTTGAAAAAGGGTTTATTTATTTAGTTAGCAAACGGAAATTGATCTTTTGCAAGTAAGACAGCGTGTGAATTAAATTATCTGTATCTACGAACATATTTTATTAACAGCATCTAGTTTATTTTTTATGTTCAGTATTAATAAAAAAAACAGTAACTCGTGGCTAAATATTAACAGCCACATGGGTCGATAGAAGGTTCATTACATATCGAGGCCCCTCCGTGCCTCGAAAAGCACCTTAGAGCCTGGCGGCCTTATTGGTGTTCCTGTCAAATGTGTGAGTTTTGTCCAGTCAAATGGTCCTAAACATGTTAATATGACTACAAAAATCTATGCCGAAGTCATAAAGCAAATACTATAGAAAATGAGACCTATATTCCTAAATAGAATTAAAGTAATAAAACATACTATTCCGGCATAGTATTTCATGTTGAAATGCGCTCTAGATTACGGCTAGGTATTCACTCGAGATGCGTGGCCGTATAGCAAGTTAAATTTGTGGCTCCGCCGGCGCATTAAGACTGTCCTACACGGCAGCTATAATTTATATATCCCAGGATGTGCATTACGATTCAACCTAAAAGTATCTCACACGCAGCAGATAATGTAATGTAGGATTATCTCTCCTGAATTTGACTGCTGTAACATGTAGAATAGAATGTACACGTGGATATAAACTGTATAATATTATTTAAGTACTGTTTAGCTTCACAGTTATTTCGCATGTTACAAAATACGTTATCATTGCCATGTTTTAGCTCCTGCAGGGTTTATGGCAAGATGTCTTGCTATAATACTTTTATTTTGTAAGCCTCTACTGTTCCACTGCTGGGTAAGGCAGGGAAAATCCTTCCAGAACTCTCTTCACCTCGGACCAGCCCTCGCGGTACGCATCCAGGTAATCTCACCATCTCTTCGACGGGCCGGCTTTAGCAGCGCCGTCAATCGTCAGGCACCCATTGTGTGTAGACTTTGGCCCAGCAATACAATATTATACATTTTTTGCATAATAACTACCGTGTGTGGCGGCCTTTAGACAGGTGTGGGGGATTCGGATTTAACGGTTAATTGCCTGTTTACACGCTAAGTGTCTAATACCTTTTTGAGAGTAAACCGACACAAGTAGAATGGTTAAGTCTTTAAGTACAGACTATGAGGTCGGGAGTTTAGTTCTTATTAAGTTTAGTTCCTTTGGTGGTTAGTCGTCTTCTAGCGGCAATGAAAGAAATTCAGGGGAAATACCACTGTATGTAGATACCACTTATCTACTATTCTGTAAAAATCTCACCGTGAAAACTTAGCAGTGAAGTGAGCATTCCACCTGATGCTACCCAGTCCATTCTGTAAACATTTCACTGTGAAACTAAGGTGAAATGAGCTATGATTCCACCTGATGCCAGAGATTGACACTGATTGACAGCTCACTTCAAGCTCACTTCACCCAAGTTCTCACGGTGAGATTATTACAGAATAGATCGACAGCGCTTGACGCGTTTGACAGCTCACTTTAAGCTCACTTCACCTACATAAGTGTTCACGGTGAGAGTTTACAGCATATATCGTCTGCTCCTTGCTTATACAATTAAGTCATGTGTGTTAAGTTAAGTAGTAACTTCAGTGATGTTTCTGTTTAACGTCGAAAACAGTAACTCACTTCAAATTATTGCAAAACTTGGTATAATCTGCAAAGGAAGGAAACATGGTTTTAATGCCGTCCTCAAAATTACCATTAGTTTCATAATCATTTACTTCCCCAACATCGATATTCTGCTCAATCGATCCAACATCGAGTAGTTATTTCTGCATTCCTGTAAACTAGAACATGGAACCAAACAATAGGTATCGTTTGTTTGTATGAACCCTTTCTATTATTATACAATAATAATCGAAGCTCAGTTACCTAATGTTTCTAAGAAATAATATCAAGTTATGTCATACACTTATTTTGTACTTAAGTACACCACTATCAAACCGGTACTTACCTAACTTAATACTGATACTTGGATGAAATGATTCTTTAAGTACTTGTCGGTGTACTGAAAGAAAGAAAGAAAGAAAAAGTATTTATTGCGACTCGTACAGGAAGATCACAAACTAAACTAAATCAATGGTAAAAAACTAAATACTGCAAGTTTTTTTTTAAGATTTGCATTCTTGTAAAGTCACTGAACTGAAGTGGCAGTGGGCTGGCCGTGTTCGCCGAAGGACCGACGGCCGGTGGAGCAGACGACTCCTAGACTGGAGACAGCGTATTAGCAAGCGTAGTGCGGGAGACCTCTCAGCTAGATACACCGACGACCTTAAGAAGGTGGCTGGGACAGACTGGATACGGAAGGCGGAGGACAGGGTGTTGTGGCGTTGCCTGGGAGAAATCAAAAGTCATTTATTCAAATTAGGCTGAGACTCAGCACGTTTCGAACATCAAATGGAGAAGCTTATGTCCAGCAGTGGACTACGATTTTGTTCAACAATAATTTGTGATTCTTTATCCCAGGGTGTAGGTTTTGTTGATATGTTCCCAAAGGCTGTTGAAAAATTGTACCATATTTAGCCTATAATTTTCCCACTGCTGGGACACAGGCTTCCACTCCGTGAGAGGGCTGTAATCCACCACGCGAGCCCAGTGCGGATTAACAAATGTCACATGTCTTCGAATTTTTGGGTCTAGGACAGGCCGGTTTCCTAATGATGTTTTCCTTCACCGTTTATTAATCCTTGCCTCAACTTAATCAATCTTTTAAATGTTTCTATGCTGTGAAGGCATACCGAAGAAACTGGTTTAGTCATCAGCTAATTGGTTTGTACCAAATGTTTATTAATAAATTAAGCTATGGCTAACTCGGCGTATTTATTTATTTACTAGCTGACCCTGCGAAATTCGTACCGCCTCAGAATCAATACTTAAATACAAAATGTATGAGAAAAAGAATATTCCTCATTTATTTTCGTGTATTTTCCCATATTTAATAGTCATACTGCTGCATTCGGAGCGGAGGCAAATCCAAAAAATTGAAAATCATATAAAACGGTCCAGCCGTTCTTGAGTTATAAATGGTGTAGCTAACCCGACTTTGTATTATTTATAAATAGATTTAATAAAGAACACTAGCAGTATAATTATACATTAAACATTGGTATTTAGGAAAGGTATTACTCCTAATGTTAGATACATAAGTTACTAAACATTCAAAGAGAAAAATCATTTTGCAGAAGCTCCTTATGTAGAAGAAAACTTTAACAAAAAAAGTAACTTGACTTCGATAAAAGAAAGTAAAACGGAACCCAAATTAGTTAAAGGCATGGGACATTGTCATGGGGCAATCAGAGTAAGAAAATTAAACATAGGTAATACCACTTCAACAGAAATTAGTTGACTAAATGGCTTATAGAAGTTCCTATTCATAAAGTAAACGATAGGTTGATAGCAGCTTAAAAGTAATTAAGCTTAAACACGATACTTTTCTTAAATAGCGGACAAACCAGCAACGGCACAGGAGTAAATATTATCACCTGAGACCGTAATATACCTGGCACTCACACACTTGTACATAGAAAATTGAAAGATTACAATAGTAAATAACTAGTGCACGCCTTTCCCATATGAAGCAATGGTATTGGACACATTTATTTAGCTAAGTCTATTTAATGGTCTGCTGACTGCAATCTTGTCTACCAGTATGATGTTGTGGGAAGATAAAGCTTGTAGAGAAGCTTTTGAAGTAGGTATGTGGAATTTGTATACTGTAGGTTTAAGCCCTCGTAAGAATCGTTACGTAGGTTCTACAGTAAGAAAATGTAGTGACAAAACTAGAAAAGAGTATGCTTAGATGGTTTCGTCATGTTGAGAAGATGAATGACAGGTGACTAACAAAAGGTATTTAATTTATAAGGCAGATGTGCGCGCGCCTAAAAGAGATGTTAGCACGAACTGACGGGGTCCGCCAGGGCCGATGCCTGCCAGGGCCGCGGGTTGTTCGAAAGAGATACCGTGGCCCCTGGCACAGGCAAGTGAAGGAACACGGGTGGGTTTTAGTCAGTAAAAGAAAAAAAGGCAGATGTGATTTCTGAGATTGTGATGTTCTTCAGAAAGATCAAGGGGGCAATTCTCGTAATATTAAGAACGTTCGCAGTCTGATCTCAATCTCAATCTCCCACAAATACCTCTAATTTCCCTACATTTTTGAGAAGTTTTTGACATTTGTTTGTCGCTGAGACGAGACTGCAACTAGATTTTGAACGTTTTATATTACGAGAATTGGCCTTCAGGTGTGTAGTAACATTAATGGCGTTGATAACGTTGTTTGAGCAGACGAACTTTTCAAACATATGAATCAATGGATTAGCAATTTCCTTCAATTTTTATCGGATTGTGAGTTACGCAATTATTGTGTTGGTTAATAAAACATTGCTGGTGGTTAAATGCAATTATTAGCTTGCTTTCAGAGCGGTTGAACACATTTAGATACCATGTTAGAACAAATATTTGTACTTGTGCAGACACAGCAGCCAGTACCTACATCAAGCTACTCGAAACTGTCAAATTTTTCCAATCAACCTTGAACTTTAATACGTTAGCAATAAAGTTGAAAATCTATTAAAGAAATTTGACAGATTGTAGTAGCTTGACGTGCTGGGATCTGTACTACACACAGCTCTTTAGTAACGTAGGTAACTTCGCAATAAAGTCATACCAAACATCGAACAAAAAATTATTATCATTCAATATATCGAAGGAATGTTTTATTTATCTAAATACCTCTCGTAAAACCTAAATAACAACCTAAAGAAAATCTTGACAACTATTTTCCAATGATTGATTTTGGTAAAGTAGTCTTTATAGGAGATGTTTTCTATAGAAGTATTAGAAGAAGTATGTAAAGATCGTAGCAGGTAGCGTTCTGTAGTTTCTGCTTACCCCCATGGGCAGAAGACGGAGTTTATGTATGTGTAGGTATGTGTAGAAGCTGTAATTATATCATTTGCGATAAATATTATGGTAATTAGTTTTATGTAAGCTTGTGTTAATCTTAAAGTACCTACATGAAAGTGGCTTAATGATAGCAGGATGTGTTAGCAACACTTAGCTGGGTATCATAAATATTGTAGAAAAGTAGCCTAGGCATCGACTGAATCTTTATAAAGCCTTTTACCTATGTATGTCTTCATATTAACGGCAAGCGAAAGTATGAAAACCCAGAAAAAGCAAAAAAATATTTTACAAAACCAGCAAAATGGAACATAAAGTTTTCTTTTTCTTTTTGTGGAAGATCTGAAAATATTTTTTTCTAAGATTTTATTTTTTAGACTTTTTCTTAAATCTATGACTACTAGGTACTCTTAAATAGACTGCTCGAAAGTACCACTTTGTTTTAACTTTTTTTTATTTCAGAGTACCGAAACATTCAACTCACTAACGATACCACTGACAATATATCTGCTATCAAAACAACGTTTAACATAATAACGCATACAATGTGGGTCTGACGTCAGTGTCGAAGTAAATTAGGACGTTTCGCCCTGGCAGGCTGAAATACGAGCAAATCTGAATTAAGCGCAGCTGAATTATGCGAGATTCAATATGAAACAACTTTATTACTACCAATGAATGAACGTACATTCTGACAGATATTTAATCAAACTAGATTGCTGTAACGTTTATTATTGTTGGATCAATTAGCATGTTTATAGCGAACTAATTAACTAAGAAGAGGAACAGTGTTCGACCTTAATTTAAGCTAAAGGTCTACGGCTACTGCATCAAAGTTAGAAACAATAATTGAAACTAAATTAAATTCTGGATGAGGCTGGCACAGGAGTGCGGGGATTGGCACAAGAAGAAGAAGAGGGGTCTATGCCCAGCAGTGGGTGAAGTCGGGCTATGGATATTGACGATGATGATCGCGAATGATATCATCAATCAGAAATCATCAAGATCTCAAACTTTAATGTATGTACTGGCCTATTATCCCTACTTTCTAGTTTTGTAGTAGAGGCTCCCGCAGACAAGCGCGACGCGAGTCCGATAGAACCATATAAATGTAAAAAAATCTATGGATAGAACAATTTACATGAAATTTTCATAGAAAATTGTTCCACCAGAGTCACGTCGCGCCTGTCTGCTAACTTACTGTTGCCAGCTACAGAAAGAGAAAATAGAACTAAACATTATTATCATCTTCCATTCCATATTATCCCAATTTTTCTTATTACCTTTTCATATTACCCCATCATCATTAATAATAATTAATTCATATTAAGCAAAAATAGTCGGCCAAATAACTAATGAAATGCTACCTACAACATTTTTGAGGTTGACTATTTTGTCATACTACTTACATAAATTATGGCAAGCATTTAATATCGGTTCTGCGTGATAAAATATCTATAAAACGGTAGTCTAGAAGCAATCAAACAGCACGTTCGCCGCCGGTGGCTAAATATCAAGATATATCCTGTAATACATCTGGTAAACTCGTTACGCATCCTTAATCATATATGTGTACCTACGTGCAAAATATGTGAAAAAAGTAAGACTTCGAACAGAGTTTAAAAATAAGTACAGACGCCGCCAGCCAGCACATCAAGCAACCCGAAATTTTCAAATTTTCCCAATGAACCTTGAACCGTAATATTATAGCAATAAAGTTGAAAATCTATTAAAGAAATTTGACAGATTGTAGTAGTGTGATGTGCTGGCGTCTGTACCTATATAAAAAATTGAACCGAAATGAACGTCATACTGAAAGAATTGCATAGGTATTTTCCAAATACAATTATTTATCCCAAATTGTGGTCAGTTAATTTATCTCAACGATCTGAATAAGTAATTAAGGGGCTGAAATTGGAAATGATAAGTGTTCTTTATATAGTCCTTAGTTGGGCTTAAAATGCTCCAGCTCAAACCCCGCAGTTAAGTACAGCGCAAAGAAATGAATTGTTCAAAATCAAGTCATTTATTCAAACTAGGCTGAAAATCAGCATTTTTCGAACGTCAAAATCACATAAGATAGTCCCCCAAAACGGCCACCCTTTACCACTTTAGCTGGGAAGAAGAAGTGGCACAATAAACTCCCCCAGCAGCACAGCTGTTTATTTGTTAAGTGTTTAGATAAAACCAAAAAATCACGAAGCGAAGACTGCAGGTAGAGAAGACCTCCTGACTGTCTCTGTCTGTTTACTAGCTCTTACAAAAAAAATATTCTGAACCTTCTTACCTAGTTTTTTGCTTTGCACAGATCAGTATGCCAGGCTTGTGTACAGCAAGGAATTTAGAAACCCCAGATACACATGCTTGTGGAGTATATGAACTGCTTATCAGCATGCATTGGAACCTGGCGACTGACGCAAATAGGTGACTGTAGTACCCACTCGTATGCGGTGGAATGGCTTCTTATCAGCAATTATGCAAAAAGCCTGACCAGCTGAGTGCCAGTAGTGATACACGTGACTTTAAATGTGATTGAGACATTATTATGTCACTGAAACTGCTAGATTAGTCTGGGCCGGGCGATATCGTAGACGAGATAAAAAATCGCCAAAAGTTTCCATTTAAAATTAATTGCCTACACCTTAACATGCTTTTTCAAATGTTACGGCTACATTCTCGTGATAAAGCGAACTACACTACGCGGGCTCTCTCTCGCACACCACTCGACGTACCGCTGTAAACAGAGAGCGCGCGAATAGAGTTCGCTTTACCGCGACGATGTAGCTGTAGAATTAGACAGACATAATTAGTATGAGTTTAAAATCTAAATTCCCTCTTTTTTGAAAGATGAAATTGAGAGCCGAGCTACGTGACAGTTATAAGGTTATAGGAAGAAGTCTTGTTCAGCAGATGATGCAGGCTATGATTATCAAGTCACGGCCAATTCAGCAGTGCAGTATTGTAATTGCAACATGGAGTAGAAGAACACTTTTGGTACCACGGATATCGTTTGGTACCTAGGCAAATTATGTTATGATGGTTAGTATTTGGGCGTATTCAGGTTTATTTTCTTCAGAATCATTTAAAAATCATAAAAAGCGGCCAAGTGAGAATCAGACTCGTACACGAATGGCTCCGTACCACAAGGCAAAAAATGCCGTATAAAACAATTTTTATGTAAGTATGTAGATCCCTTTTCATTTTTTTTATTATTTGTTATAGCGGTAATAGATTTAAATAGAATAGCACTACAACATCTAATAAAAGAAAATTGCTGTAAAAATTTCAACTGTCTACCCATTACGGTTCATGAGATACACCCCGCTGACAGACAGACGGACGGACGGATGGACGGATTAATAGGATCCCGTTGGGTACGGAACCCTAAAAACGGCATTTCATAGCTCAAAACACACTTGGCAAACGAGTCAACTACGACAAGTAAAGTTACCTTACATGAAAATTGATGCATAAGCTGACATAAGTTTTCAGTCAATAAACAAATTGGTTATAATAGACATTCTTGCTACCAAAAAAGCGTGTGTTCCAGAGATACTTCACCTGTTCGATTACAATGGACGCGAAAATTTTACAATAGCCGATTGATCCCCACGATTCTCGATTGTATCGTTAGATGTTGTGAAACGACGTAGGTAGGTACCTACATACTTGTATATATTAGAAGGTAGCTATGTTTGTGTGTGTATAGGTTTAGGTCTGATTACATAGTAGTTAGCTGATCAAAGATACGTGGTGTATGGTAACTCTCAGGAATTCATTTCATGTGTCGCAACTTTTACTTGAAAATGTGGAATCATGTGCTGAATTCATGGTAACAGTTTGGGCGTCGATGTCCCTGCCATGCTGTAGATAAGTCGAGCGGAATAGTTGCGTATTGCCCGGGCTCCACCAAAGCGAAGAACGAAATCCTATTGATTGTTTCTAACAAATCTCCTCTCCTCTCGTCTCGTATCACACTTACAAATGCAATTAATTTCATTTTGACAATTCGACACCATTCATTGCGTTATTTATGAACAGACGAATTTTTAAAATATATGAAGCAATGGACAAGGAGTGGACGAGGGTTTTTTTTTTAGGTTTCCTCACGATGTTTTCTTTCGCCGATGTCAGTGATGTCCAAGACGAACTTATTAAATTTAGCTCATAGTGCTTTCAAAACTGAGAACACCATGACGATGCGAAGATGACACATGTGTGATTCATATTTATGATGTGGAACCATTGTTTTCATATAATGTTTTTTACATGTTTTTTTAAAGAGAAAATGTTTATGAAACCAACCCGGTACTAATCAAGTAGCTGATTACTTGGCAGGGTGCCACACTACAATCCGGTAGTTGACTTTCACATCGTTTGCGAGATGGTAAAGAATTGGATCATAGTTTTTTATACCCAACCCACCCTATACATCGATGTCTGTTATTTAACAGACAATGGCGCAGATTCCCTTATTCACCAACTAAACTAAATTTAAGTTCTGTGCATCATTTTCTTTCTATTTCATTAACAAAAGGACAGAAGATTAGTTAAGATTAGTTTAGTACTGTCAAATTTAGATACTCCATAGCAAGTTTAGACGTGATTAATAACATGGCTCCTAAAAATACGTCAATTTACGTCAAGCGCTAACTAATTTGACAGGACTAAACTAATATTTATCTTCGGTCCTTTTCATAATGAAATAGAAAGAAAAAAATGGACTGAACTTAAATTTAGTTAAGTTTGTGAACAAGGGAATCGGCGCCAATGATAACTTCCCCACGTCATCATTATCCGTTAAATCCGGTTAATAAATTACGACGGCTATGAGAGAAGTAAACACTGAGATGACGACTGGAAGAAAAATACATACTGCACTGAGTCCAAATAGATTAGGATGAGGAAACGGGGCTGACGACAAGATTTTACGACTCAATAAATGTTTTGCTTGTATCAATTTTGCTCATGACATCTAGTAACGCATTACGCCAAGTACATTAATCGACGAAAGATAATGAAAACTGTCGATTGACTATAGGTACTTTTTTATTTGCTAGCAACCATTATTATTATGCTTGAAGCAAGAATTAGTTCGTTTACGACATCGGGGATCGAACTCACGACCTCTTACTCGCCAGTCGAAGTCTAGCTGTTGAGCTATTGATCGCAAACATTACAAAGATTTATTGTTAGGAGCCGACGTTTAGTACTAGTACGCTAACCGTATTAATTAGGTCTGTAAATAAATTCGCTGCTAATGACTTGAGCTCGGTAAACTTTGACGTAGAAGTAGAATATGGATAAAGTATAATAATAGACCCCTCTCACCGAAATGAGGCCTGTATCCCAGCAGTGGGTGCATTAAAGGCTGATCATGCTTATGCTATAATAATAGATACATTTTTGCTTTACTTTATCGTCATGGGCACTGGTCAAACACCCGCTTCTTCAGCATTGTTTTGAGCAATTTCGGGGTACCTCAAGTAAATGCTGCTGAGGTTGTTACGCCTTTTGAATTTCATTTCATAAAGCGACATGCAATTGACTGGCAATGTGCCGTTGCCCATGTTTAGTGAGGAATCAACTCGGCCTATCGCAGCCAATGCTGGAAGTTTCCTAAGTTGTGCCACAATACCGGGTTCTCCTGCACCTTTCGCAGTGCACAATCTTGATAGTCAGATCACCACTCTCCTGCCCTTTTCCCGATTTATTCGTGGTCCGGGCAACATGTCTTATTCTTTCATACTTCTCTATTAGTCGTCATCTCAATCTTGATAGTCAGATCTAGTTATTTTTTTTAAATAGGAGAAAAGAGGATTTATACATTAAGGTTGCCTGGAAGAGATCGCAGTAATGCGATAAGGCCGCCCATTGTATATTTTGTAGTGTTTCATGTTTTTTGTTGTGCTATGTATTTTTGTGGTGTACAATAAAGTATATATAAATAAATAAATAAATACATCAGTAGCCAACACTGCAACACTGCATATTTATTATTTAAAAGAGTATCCGTGGAGTTTCTTGTCCGTTCTTCTCCATGGGTACCTAATACGCTTTGGAATGGGCAAGTAGCTTCCTCTGTCTGAATGACCAACCCCTTGACCATTGAAAAGTGCCTATAATATTGGTTTATTTGAAATAAATGCTTTGAGGTTGAGTTTGAGGCCTCCCTAATTGCACGTGACTGCGCTCAAAGTTGGGGCGCGCCTGTAATTAATTGATTTAAATTTACAGTGATTCACACTGCTTTCCTCACTAGCCAATTTGTTGGTTAATATTTTCCCATTGCATTTAGGTAAAACTGCAGTATATTTGAGAACAAAAATAGCCCTAGTATATAAACCGGGAGACGTCAGACTGAGATCAAAGATAGCGTTGTGTGAGTTGGACATTGACCGACTTGATAGAGCTGACCTACATCAGGTTTACAACAAAAATTCATATTTTCCACGTGAATGTTGGTCTGGTTCTCTGTTACGGAAATATGCATTATTGTAATATTATGGTAAAGTAAATAATTTTCAGTGCGTGCACGTACTGGGAAACTGGGGAAAATGAGGTTACATTTATGCAGAGATCGCAGATATATTTTTTGTGAAAATTAGTGACTACTTATTAAAATTATACTGTATGTAACTCCGTCTTTAATCATAGTTTATTCAAGATAAAAAAAAATATATTCGTTACAGTCAGCTGTGAGCTAAACTGTCCTCTTAATTATATTATTATTGTTCTTGGATATTATTTTTCAGTGGCGTTGAGAGGGCTAAAACAGACCTTATTGATAAAGTGTATGCACAATGTAAGTAGCCGTAGTTTTCTATACATAATATAGGGTACATAAACGTCTAGAAATTAAAGATCAAGTGTAATAAATCATTACGTGTAATGAGATCAGTAAACAAATTATTATCATAATGCTATACAATATTTAGACAACGAATTGATTTGCGATGTAAATATTTTATAGTTTATAACGGAAGCGTTACATTATACAGCTGTTCCGAACAAAACGAGTGCTGTACAGATGATGAATACGGAAAATAGACATTCAACATCTTTTTTTTTTACGTCTGAAACATAAAATCAGTGGGTACTTGTCCTAAAGACTCGTCTTCAGATTCGGCGCTCGCGCAATGTCGTAAAACAATCTGATATTCGCGTACTTATTATTCAAACATCCTGTTATAATTTATGTAGTGCAGCGGCGCATGAATCGCCTCAATACACCTAATTCTCACAATTTGGAGCACCGCGGCCCGGTGTGCGCCCGCGCCGCCCATCGTTATGACTCAAAGTGCGTTATTTATTTATTTTTATCAACAACCTGATCTTCCGCGCGTCTCACCTTAGTATCAATATAGACAGCGGTTTGAAGACACGACCACTTTACCACGATTGACAACCCGGTCAATGCGGTTATCGTCTCGCGCTCTCTCGTACCACATGGATTTCGGTTGCTACGACAAGGATTCGGGGGAAGTGGAGTGCTACCTCGAAATACGTAAATACATTTTCACTAAACGCTATCAACGGTGATTTATAGCTTTCTTATTGTTGTGGAACATCGCATTGTAATTGATATTTTTAGTTGGAATCAGTGTAGTTTTTGGGTCGTGTAAACAGCTGGACTCTTCTGACAGTAAGTTAGTCCGTATGTCAGCGCAGTCCGCGATTGTTAGTCGAGTAAAACGCTGTTAATGCGAATTTATTGCTCCTCCCTCCGATATTACAATAACATAATAATACAGTAGGGTTCGGCGGGTTCTCAAAATGCGCACGGAGCTAAGAACGATAAGCACGAGGCGTGACAACGTGCCCAGTCGTGAGTAAACACTGAACTTGGTGCGCTTGCGGTCTCCATAAATGAAATAAGCTCTAATTTTGAACATTTGAATATTTTAGATTGCGATACGGGTACTTCTTGCGCTATCACGATACAAATGCGTAAGTACCTTGACGTAAGAGTGAAGCTTGCAAGGAGGCTTGACAAATAATTCGCGCTTTCGTCGCACTTATTAACCGATTGTTCAGTTTTGCGAGATCATTGTCTTTCTTTTAAATGCGTGTGTATTTGTGATAATGAAGTTACGTGATATCAATCGTAATAATGGAATATAGTGTTATAGGTATTGGTGGTTTTGGTTATTTTTTTATTAATTAAGAAAACGTTTTGTGTGTGACAGCGAATCCGGACTCGGTGGGATGCATAGAGCGATTTGCAACGCTCCTATCGTTCCTGCTTGTGATCATCACTTTCCCGTTTTCACTGTTCGAATGTTTCAAGGTACCTAAATAAATAACACTATTAAATAAATAACAATATACTCCTACTTTTGATGCATAGTGTCGATCATCGCCTGCGCTGTTAATGGGTTCAAATCCATGAATCTAAATTAATGTGAAGAACTTTTTTCGGGATTATTTGCGTGAGAATAATTAATTACTCTTCGCTGCTAAACCGTTTACGACTAAATGTGCTGATTCATTAAGCATTTACTTTTTGGAATTTAATTTTCTTAAATATTTAAGTGGATTCTCATGTAAGTTTCAAATTATGAAATGCAATTGAAAAAAAGAAGCAGCCATTTTCCACTTTTGACAGCCTGACCTCAAAATCAACAAAGATTGGTCTTTTAACTTTTCAGTACTTGTACTTTTCTGTACAGACTAATTTCATCTCTCAAACTGTAAAAAAGCAAATCCTTTATATCTATCTTCCATTAAAAACTGCTTGAATCTCATTTCCAGGTGGTCCAAGAGTTTGAACGAGCCGTCATATTCCGGCTCGGTCGAGTAAGAAAAGGAGGTGCAAGGGGTCCTGGCCTGTTCTTCGTGCTTCCTTGCATCGACACTTATAGGAAAGTGGACTTGCGAACTGTCTCCTTCGACGTGCCTCCGCAAGAAGTAAGTGTACCTACTTACCTTGTTTCAAAGCTTTATATTGAATGTACGCTTTTACAGTAAGTTCCTACCTATAGTGAGAAGGTTTGGCTAGGAATCATCGGTATTAGAACTTAACGTTTCATAAGAGACGAGGCCGCGTATTTCTGGTCAGTTTCCCTCTGTCGTCAGTTTACTTAATTCGCCAGTTTCGTTGATTAGTCAGTTTCGCAGATTAGTCAGTTTTGCGGATTAGTCAGTTGCGTCAACTCGACAGGTTCCAGTGTTTACCAGGTTCGTTAAAAAACTTAACTTCTAACATCACATAACTGAAATCTGAATCTAAGTATACATTTGACTAACCGTCTAAGGACACATGTGTTATGTTACTTAATACATAATCAAATTAGCAGACTGTACTGGTACTGACGAATGATAAGATGTCCCAACATTGACCTTGCGTTAATTGGTCGTTGCCTCATAGAGTCCGCGTATCACATGACAGTTTATTCAATTCGCCAGTTTCGTTGATTGGTCAGTTTCTTATTTGCATTTTTTTATATTCAAACTGACGAATCAAGGAAACATGCGAACACTAGAAACTGGCAAGTTGATGCAACTGTTTAATCCGCAAAACTGACCAATCAAATAAACTGGCTAATCCGCGAAAATCGTGTTACGCAGACTCTTGTGGAGTCCGCGTATCGTTTATTAAATTCACCAGTTTCGTTGATTAGTCAGTTGGGGCTAAATATCAGTAAAATAGGAAGTAGTAATATTAAGCTGGGTCCAGTTAGACTGGAAGTGGACTAGGCAGATTGATTGTGTAGCAAAGCAACTGGTCGTATTATAGATCTAAGCATCTCTCTGTGTCTATGGCTCAGCCTTTTCCTGTTCTACGTGATATTAACGTCTTTAGTTATGTTAAAGTGAAATCGCATGTCTTTATATTAACAAAAATATTTTCATCTACCTTGATTCACACCTGCTTGATTTATTTTATGATCAGGTTTCGAATAACTATTAATAGTGGGTAATTTATCAATTGCTCTATTACTGTGGGCCTGGGCGAAGAGAATTTATGTAATAGCACTTAATTTATTCCTAACTCTCCCGCTGATTATGTAACTTCGATGGTAATGGATTCCATTTTATGTTTTCCGTGTGTCTGAATGTCATAAGCAGAAGTAATGACTACTTTATTACTTATTGCAATTATGTTTCCATTCAACTGCCTCGTTGGCATAATGGTTGTAAGCGCTACTGCTGAGCATGAGGTGCTGGGTTTGATTCCCGGGTCAGGCGAAGTGTTATTGGGTTTTTCAATATGGGATTTCTTACGAGTAGCTCGAAGTCTGGATTTGTCCCACGAGATGTCAACAGGCGCGGCCCCTTATTACATGGGACTTAAACATACCTGGCGAAATGTGGATGTACTACAGGTAACCTCTGCCTAACCCTTCGGGGAACACAAGCGTGATGTTATGTATTATGTTTCCATTTGACATTATTCGTACCCACTCTGTTTTTAACAGAAAATGTCTGTTTTTAACAAAACTGTCGCAAATATGTCTTAACACTAAAATGCAAAATTGATCATGTTAGCTTTTAAGTCAATTTGTCTCTCCAAGCAGCTGTAGATACTCTATTCTTAAAACCTCAGTATTGTGACTATTCTTTGTCCCCAATCTTGTCATTTGAAATTTTGAATAACTATATCTATTACTGAAAAAAATATTCATTACAATGACTGAATTTACATTTTGTACTGACAATGAAAAGAGCCGTGAAACACATAAACATTGGTTTAAAAAAATAATGTATTAGTGTAACTCGGACATCTGGTCATAACATTTTGATATCGTCCATTACGTGTCTGGCAGACCCGCCACATGTTCAAAACTGCACGTAAAAACCATAGCACGACCAAGAGCTGCCGGTCAGTGGCTTTCAGAATACAAATAAACACGTCCATGCTTTAAATAAATAACCCATACCCACGCATTTATTTAATACATACATGTATCAGTAATATTTTATATAATTACAGCAGTTTGGTTGGAGTTTTTGTAATAAAAATGTCTCCTAACATTGATTCAGTAGAGTTGTTTGCCTTAATGCGTAGTAAGGAAGAATTTGCCAATTAGAAGTTCTAATCAGTTTACTACGAGTATAGACGCCATTTTACGATACCTGACTGGGGTAAGCGTTACCAGTAATTCACAAAACCCCAGCAATAAAATGAGTTTATGTAAATACATAAACATACAGGGTTATTTTTTAAAGACCAGCCAAATTTAAGGATGTGGTAGAGACCATCAAACTGAACAACTTTCTCCATGGGACAAATAGCGTAATCGCGAATAAAGAAAATAACAAAAGAAAAAGTTAGGGTAAAATATGCATACATAATGCATATTTTACCCCAACTTTTTCTTTTTTGTATTTGTGTTTTTTCTTTGAGTCTTGTTTACTGAAAATAAAACGTATTTTCTTTAATTTCTTTTTTTTTTTTCGTTTTTATGGATTTTTAAAACAAATCATAGTTATTTTAAAAAGACAAAATTTGGGTATGCTGTGCCGAGATTAAAAAAATTGGTATCAGGACAGAAAAATGATGATGAAGACGATGAAATAATATTCGCAGATGGTCCATCTGCGAATGCTGATGAATCCTAAAATCCGTGATACCAATATCCTAAAATCCACGATGTATCCCACCCTTGTCTACAAATAGTAACTGATCAGTAGGTCGATTCCCAGACAATTGGTTTACAAGATACGTTTGTTTTACATGTCGTAAAACTTTGATTGATAGTTTACAGCCACATCAATTAATCGTTAGCCAACTGAATGGCGTGAAACAACTGGGTTAACGATTTTCAATACCAATGCCATACCGGAGCCAGTTCTGTGGCAGCCACGTGAAACAATTATTTACTTTATTGTTGAAGTAAACTGTTACATGTTCTAGAAATATGCAAGCAGCGTAGATTTACTTGGTTGGTTTTGTTTATATATCTTACATCAGATGGGCCCATAGCTAAATAATAACAGCCGCATAAGGACAATCGATCAGGTTAAGCGACGCTTGCCGCGGTTGGTCTGTGGATGGCTGACCATCTTTACATACCGAGACCCTTCCGTGCCTCGGAAAGCAAGTTAAGCCGTTGGTCCCGGCTGTCATTCGTAGATCTTTGACAGTCGTGACGGGTAGTCAAAAGCCCGAAAGTCTGACAACCAGTCTTAGGAAGTGGTACCATATTACCCAATAACTGGGTTGTGCAGTTCAGATAGGCAGTCACTCCCCGTAAAATACTGGTATTCAGCTGCAGGTTAGACTAGAAGCTGACTCCAACTTATTTGGGAAAAGGCTAGGCAGATGATGATGATCAGATGCCAATGTGATCAATTCTGTTTGTTTTAATGTTGATAAACTAATTCTGTAGGCAGAAGTGCAATGTACAGACGCCAGCAAGTCAAGCTACCCGAAACTGTCAAATTTTCGCAATCAACCTTGAACCTTAATGCTTTAGAGGTAAAGTTGAAAATCTACTAAAGAAATTTGACAGATTGTAGTAGCTTCATGTGCTGGCATCTGTAAAAAGCGCTTCCAGAATTTCGAAAAACACCTTGTCACTGTGGTACGTCAGTCAGTTTATAATTAACTCAAAAGTTCCTTGTTAGCACTGATGTTAATAATCAAGGCGTCTACAAATATATCATGGCTCATGGCTCATGGCTACGCGTTAGGAGTCGTCCTAATTAGCAACCTATTGAAGGTTTACCTACTAACAGTAAGATATCTACGTCACTTTCGTCCACAGCAACAAACTATGGCTTACAATTCACAGTTATTTTTACCTCTAACAGCAGCAAAGACATTAAATTAATTACTTTATACCTATCTTAAATCTCTTTGGACAGCAGCAACCTTATTGTAACGAAAATAAAGGTCAATGTAGGCAAAAATGTGGACTGTATTTTAATTTAGGTCAATAAAATTACGAGTCGCTGACACAACTGACATTTATTTTTTACGACATGTAAAATGAGTAAAAAACCATAAATATATATAAAAAAGGTCGCAACAGTCACAATGATTTTGACAGACTTGTCAGTGGCAGCAACCTAACAGCAACCTTATTACAGTCAGAATAAAGACTACTGTGATTTGGACAGTGATAAAAAATCAGCAGTAAAATAACTATGAACGTACTGTAGTAATCTCGGCAGGGGTCTAGGTACAAGTAGTTGTGTTTGTAATAATATTACCTAAGTAAATTATATCTAAATGTAAAAATAGTATTTTAAGAAAATAGCTACCTACTTACCAATAATAGAATTATTTATGTCATTGATATTAACTTTTTGCGAACGTAATTATTTAGTTTCATGCAGAATTTTATTTTGATTTTAGTTTCTACGATTTAGATTTTTAATAGATATGAATCAAACAATGATTTTTGCTGTGCCCTGACAGGGTCTACAATGGCTCTTATCTCTAAGCCTTATGCGAACATCTTCTAATGCCTTTTGGAATGCATTTAAACGAATTTGAAACTAGCTGCGCCCCGCGGTGTCACCCGCATAAGTTTCGATCCCGTGGGAATATTGGGATAAAAAGTATCCTATGTGTTAATCCTGGTTATAAACTATTTGTGTGCCAAATTTTATCCAAATCCGTTCGGTAGTTTTTGCGTGAAAGAGTAACAAACATCCATCCATCCATACAAACTTTCGTGTTTATAATATTAGTAGCGATGACCCACAGACACCACCAAATATTGGTACCTACAGCAGAACTTTAAGTAATCACGGTAGCGGACAGTTAAAAAGGAGGACACAAAAAGATTAAACCAATCACAACGATAAATCACAAACAGTTTCAGAATCAAACAGCAGCCATCAATAATTGCACATCGATTCTGTAACAACTCAGGATCCTCAGCTTTTGTCGATCTGGTTTATTTCAGTCTCCATCATATTTCTCCATGTTATGAAATTCTGCAATCAACATTGTTAGTTTTGCACTTAATATATCGAGTAAACTGACTACCATGTGTATGTTCTCATAATCATCGTGTATTTATAGCAGGCCGTCGAAGTCGCTCCAATTATCGGTGTTAAAAAAAAATCTAGGGCCGTTCCTATGTAAATAGAGGGTCAAATCAAATTAGCTAGCGAAACCCTGCAGTCGTGATGGGTATGGATATCTAAACACGATGAAATAAGAATTAAAAAAATTGTTTTTTTTTTTCTTAGAGGTCGACGACCTCCGGTATTGTTGTTACTTGAAGTATGACTTGAGAAAATATGTTTAATCGTGTTTAGATATCAATCAATCAATGTCTATGAAGTTTACACAATATTTTTTTTAGTTTGATCATGTTTAGATATCGACCCATCACGTCTGGGTAGTTTCGCTAGCTAATTGAATCTGACCCGGTATATGGTCAATATCATGAAGGATGCAAGGCAGATTGTTTTAACTTCTCCATTGTTCTCTCGAGAACAGACGGCCTCTTTGACCTGGATACCTACGTTTTGCCGGATGAATTAACGACGATTAGACGGGCGTAATGATAGAATTAGGGCATTGAACATTGAACAGTAACGTGATAATTATATACACACACACACATAATCAGCCTCAAATGTTCCCACTGCTGGGACACAGCGCTCCTCTCTGTGAAAAGGAGTGGGCCATAATCCAACACGCGGGCCCAGTGCGGGTTGGTAGATGTCACATATTTTTGAATTTTTACGTCTAGAACATACCGGCTACCTCACGATGTTTTCCTTCAACGTTTGAGAGAAATAATGAAATAATTTGCACAAAGTAAAGTGCCTGCTTGAAGGGAGCTTGTTGAAGGGAGGTTTGGAAGAAACAAGGGGAGGCCTTTGCCCAGCAGTGGGGCACAATTTAGGCTAAAAAAAAGTGGCTGCTTGGGTTCGAACCCCCGACCTACACCTCGTAAGTCGCAGTCGTTATCACTGGGCCACCACTGCTATATTGGTACATTCCTGCTCTTTGAATTCTTTAGCAAAGTTTTAAAAATCAGAAGTGTTGAAACTATATCAGGCGCTTGTAGGCAAACAACAAATCAGTAACATAGCCCAGTTTTTGTTCAATTCAGTTGAAACTTGAGTTAGTATTACCTAGTTTTTGTTACCTATACTTACGATATCATTAAGTAACTTATTTTTGTTCATGAAAGACTTTAAAAGTAATATTTAAACACTTTAAGGCACTGTTACATGCCCCTGCGGCGTTGCTTACACAAATTGCATAAGATTTATAACTGGCCTTGCTCTGGAGAATGAAGATTTATAGCTGGCCTTGCTCTGGAGAATGCACAGTACTTTATGAAACATCTTCAATCAACCATTTTGGATCGGTATTTAGTTATGTTCATTTGTTTATTGGTGAAAGATATAAATAATAATACCAGCCATTATTGTCCCACTGCAGGGCAAAAGCCTCTTCTCACACAGAGAAGGCACGAGCATTGATCACCACGCTTGCCCAAGACGGGTCAGCGATTTTAGACTTATACCAACTAAATATAGAAGATAATATAATTATTAGTCTTCCAGGCCGAATTTCGGCCATGGCGGCCAATCTCATTAGAGACTAGCCATCTACGTGGGACTTATTATGGCACAAGTGTGTGCGCACACAGCCGCACTCGCTCTTCCCTCACTCTCATAGTCCGATGGGACGGCAAATTCGACACTACCGGAGGGAGATCAGGCGCAGGACCAACGGCTTAACGTGCTTTCCGGGGCACGGGGTATCAAAGCGCCAACTTCCAAGCTCTGGACTGTTATTAAGAAATTCCTGATGGAAAACACAATAACACTTTGCGCGACCTGGGAATCGAACCCAGGACCCTACGGTCGCGCTAGCGACCACAAGGCCTACCGGACCAATACTATGTTAATTAGATAGGTACTAGAAAAAACGTAGCAACGTAAACCAAAAGGCAAGGTCTGCTCAGACAATGGACTCTACTGTGCTCAAGAATAACACTAATGTTCATAATCAATTAAAGTACATAATGGTATGTACCTTCATTGATTATGATCTATGTGGTACTGTACTGAATGTATAGAATCCTGGGACGTCTTTACATTGCCCAAAGTATTGTTCAAAATAAACAACACTTTGGGCTTTCAGCTGTCAATTTAAATGACCTATTAATTCTTGTTTGAAGGGCTTCTAACAACGATGGTATTGGCAGCAGAATAATATCGGTTTGTTTATAATGAAGCATTAAGTCATCACGCTTCATTATACTGTCATGTTTTTGCTACTTAAGTGATGGCAGATTTTTTCGATCACAACGAGGTATCATATATAGACGACACGGTTGTCGCAGTGGCTGAGCGATCGACTGCTGCGCTGCGTGTCGTGGGTTCGATTCCCGCACGAAACAAATATTTGTATTGCCTACAGGTAGTTGTTCCGGGTCTGGCTGTTTGTGTATGTGAGTTTAAATGTTTGTAAACGCACCCACGATACAGGAGTGTTTCCTAGTGTGGGGCAACGTTTTTCTAAAAAACAAAAAAAAATATTCTTCTGCATTTAACTGAGTAAGCAAGTAGGAGACATATCTTTCGAAGCCAATGCAGCATCCAATATTTTTTCTGTGTTTCTTCGATGTCACATATTTGTGCTGCCACTTGTATTTGTCGTCATCTTGACAACAGTTATTAATGGATGAATCATCATAAAGTCTTATTACCGAGCTGTCCATAGTAATATATTTATGTTCGTGACTATACATTTAATTACCTATAGCGCTACTTGTGCTACAAGGCTTACTGCGTTATGCGGCGTGGTTTTAGGTACAAGACGCGTGGCCAAATCGGATCTAACAACGCCATCTTGTTTTTTTATTACTTTTTAACTGACATTGTACGATTGTTTACCAACGGGTCCCCCTGTCATTCCAATCAAACGATAAAGAACCTTGTAGCAGTGTATTACATTATTACTATTTTAACCCTTTCCTTTGGATGCGAGAAGTACAGAACCGGTCGAAGTGGAGGTGCTTGGGGTACTTGTCAGGGCCGCGGGTTGTTCGAAAGAGATACCGAAAAAAAAAGATGCTTGGGGGAGGCCTATGTCCAGCAGTGGACGTCTTACGGCTGAATGATGATGATGATGAACCCTTTTCCTGCCCCAAGACCAGACTCTGCTTTGCGGATAGTGAAAGTGTGCATCTCAATCTTATGTAACAAGTAATTTTAATTTCCTTCGTTGTAATGTTTTAATAATAATAATCAGCCGTGGCGTCGTGATGTCGCTAGGAGAGCGGGGTCTTCCCACGACATTTGAACTTGGCAAATGTCATCACACAAGTAGCTGCCTGCTGCCTAACAGTTACAATTACATCCTCTCGTTCGAGTCGAACACGTTCATTTACATTTATCTACTAATTTACTAAATGGTGTACAAGTTATGGTCGTTTTGAAACCATGCTAAATACTGAAACAGCTAAGTTATGACCGTGGCGTCCGACTGCTTATGGTTTGTTCAATGAAATCGGCAAACGGTTGGTTGATACTTCCTGACCTTTTACCTTGGCCAGAGGCTAAGCATTGCCATATAACGTGGCAATGCCGCCAGTCTCTTGGGTACATTACTTGAGAAATTTATTGACGCCATATTTTAGTAAGTTATGACGTACAAAAATTAAAGTCACTTGAACTATGCTGATCATCAGACAACATATGACAGTATCATATTTTTTGCCATTTCATTGAGCTTAATGATGAAGTACCTACTAAAAATATCGTTTGTCGTATGTCGTTTCGATACTAAGGCGGATCTCACACGACAACGCGCCCCGCGACTTGGCGCGGGAAACAGAGCTTTTGTATATTATAAAAACGCGAGGCCGCCTTATCCACGCCCTGTCGCGTGGCGTGTTGTAGTGTGAAATAGAAGACTTATGTCCAGCATCTTTCTTAATAATGTCGCAATCCAAAAGCATTTTCAATAGAACTCGCCCAAACGAACATCGATGGCCACCTTAAATAAAATCTTTACTCAATGTTTCAGGTTTTAACGCGAGATTCGGTAACAGTGGCTGTGGACGCAGTGGTCTACTACCGGATCAAGGAACCTCTGAATGCCGTGGTTCGGGTTGCTGATTATAGGTAATGTCCTTTATCATGTTTTTTCTTCGAGTCCAAAAAGCACCTGAGATAGATATAGCATCCACTAGCAGCGCCCCGCCGTTTTACCCGCATACGTTTCGATCCCATAGGAATATCGGGATAACAGTTTTATGTATTAATCCTGGTTATAAAGTATCTGTGTGTCAAATTTCATCCAAATCCGTTGTGTAGTTTTTGCGGGAAAGAGGAACAAACATCCATCCATCGTCCATCCTCACAAACTTTCGCGTTTATAATATTAGTAAAAAGTAGGATTTAGTGCACAACAAAGATATAGCACAACACACAAGCACAATTAAATTAATACATGAATATTTGATATTCGCTTTACTTTTTGTAAATTATTTCATCACCACTACTCTCAAATCGGTGAAGGAAAACATTGTGAGGAAACCGGCACTTTCTAGAGCCAAAAATTTGAAGACACTGGGCCCGCGTGGTGCTTTACGACCCACTATCTTCACAAAGAGGCCTGTGTCCCAGCAGTGGTAACATTTTAGAATGATTATGCTATATATGCTATACATAAATATAAATAAAATACAAGATGCCGATATACAAAATACAAGTATATTAAAGAAATAAAGTAACATTATGACTATATGACACACGTAAAAAAACTTAGTCCCAACAATTTATTTCAGCTAGGGACAGATACTTGCGTTTTTGGTTTCAGACAATTCTAACACCTCATGGACTTAAAATATAATACTTTTCCCCTAGAATCTTGTATTTTATCATGAGTTATAAGGCTCCCGCAGACAAGCGCGACGCGAAAGTGCGACACGATTCTGTCAGAACAATTTCCATGAAGTTTTCATAGAAATTGTTCTACTAGAGTCGCTTCGCGCCAATCTGCCTTTACTGTTTCAAGAGCTATTTAGTAGATTTCTATGGTACTACATAAAGCGCGGAGTTACAAAAATTCAAAACTTGCACGTATAGACAACAGCAGCGCAGTGACCTAGTAGTGCTACGACATAAAGGCGATGTCAATGTCAAATTGTTACCACTTATGTGTGGTTGACTATACAGTCGACCACATGTCGACTAGCGTAGTACGAAATTTCAATAGAATAAGAAAGAAAGAAAATACATTTATTTAGCGCAGACTAAAAGGCACAAAACACAACAGATTACACTACAAGTAAAAACAAGTGTAAAGTGCGTTGTGAGAAATTAGCAGGAAAGTGTGCCTTGCGGCAGCGTCAAATAGGCCCAGGTCAGCCAAAATGCCAGACAAGTGCCTGTCGTTGGTTTTCAACTGGTCCTGGTTTTAAATTAGAGGCCAGTTTAGCTTATACTGGTGGTGTTACCACTGACGTGCAGCGTACATCATCATCTTCATGTCTGACCTCGCCAGTCCTGAATTTCCGGATTCGAGCAGAATAATTGAAATAAACTAGGAATTAACAAACCAACTCGAATGATGAGTTGGTTTAGTCTTTCATTTGCTTCAAAGCTTATTTTATTTTCCAGTGCATCAACGCGTCTTCTAGCTGCAACGACACTCCGGAACGTTCTTGGAATGCGAGACTTGGCACAGCTGCTGTCAGACAGAGAAGCAATAAGTCACATGATGCAAGCCAGCCTTGATGAAGCGACCGATCCTTGGGGAGTTGAAGTGGAGAGGGTCGAAATGTAAGCCAGTATTTGAATACCTTACAAATGCATCACGTCAAAGTCATATGTATTTCTCCTTTAAAAGAGAATGTGGATATACCAGTAGCAGTAGCCTATGTACTTCTCCCAACAATTAGTTACTCGATCTCCACCTGTCAGTTGCCCAAGCCAATCTTTAAGTCCTGATTCCTCATTCCTCAGATTCAATTATTCTCTTTTCAAGAAGGAATACATATGTCTCAAATACTGACTTCCATTTCCAGTCTCTCCGTTTTATCTCCCCAAGGAGCTATTCTCAGTAATAGCCTGAGGGTGGAATTTAGTTTTGCTTATAAATTAACTGCAAGTCTGCTCCTAGCAAAGTGGACTTTTTATCGTACTGAAGTTACTGAGAATTAACAACAGTCGACTAAAGGTTTGCAATTCTAGACTCACGGACTTGATGGTAATGTATCGTATTACGAGTATACCTTACTAGCTGCGCCCCGCGGTTTCACCCGCGTAAGTTTCGATCCCGTGGGAATATCGGGATAAAAAGTACCTTATATGTTAATCCTGGTTATAAACCATATGTGTGCCAAATTTCATCCAAATCCGTTTAGTAGTTTTTGCGTGAACGAGTACAAACATCCATCCATCCATCATTCATAAACTTTCACGTTTATAATATTAGTAGAATAGTAACCCATATTGGACCCCTAAAATTAGGCACTTTTATTATAATTAAAGTCTTGTACCCTTTAAGCATTTATACTGTTTGACTGTTTCCAGAAAGGACGTGAGACTGCCTGTGCAGTTGCAAAGAGCTATGGCCGCAGAAGCCGAGGCAGATCGTGAAGCTCGAGCTAAGATCATTGCAGCAGAAGGAGAAATAAAAGCGTCTAAAGCCTTGAAGGAGGCTTCACTTGTTATGATAGATAATCCAATGGCATTGCAGGTAAAAAGTTATACTTGTCTAGGCCAGGACTGTCCAAAGCACGGCCCGCGGCTTGAGTTTGTGCTACCTATAAAAGGTTTTGTTAATCGATGTTTTTTAGCTATTATAGTTGATGCACCTTTGCCATTTTAATGGAAGTGTCATTGTGTTTGACGTTCTATAGAAATCCTGGGGACGGGAATCGATGAACTCTTAAAAGGGTTTGTCATCGACACAACGCTTTGGAGTTGAAATTTACCCCTGTAAAAAGTTATCTAAATTTCGAAAAATAACATTTTAAAAATAAGTTTATGTAAGGGCTAGTGAATACGATGGGTGGCAGAGAAAACCAATAAAAGTCAATGGCTTTAGTCCACTCCATAAAGATTACCTACGCTTGTCAAAGACCGCACAAAGGACTTTGTCAAAATCACAGATGCTTCAACTGGCAGCTCTTCGTCACCCACAATACTCGTTAGACTTAGCCAACTAACTAACTTCAATTTTGTTGGAAAATGACTTAAAATAAAACAAAATTCTTAGGCAATGAATTGAATGGCCATAACTGGCTAGATCAGCTATCAATTTAAAGACATCTTCCAATGGGCTAAGGTCAAAAATCGCCACATAGTACGTCGTTGCCCGTATTCAGTGGATTCCTATAGCCTTCTTTATATCGTCAGACTACCCTGTGGGTTCTTCCCAAGATGGGGCTTCTGAAACGCTTATATCCGTGGCTTTATTAGGCAGTTTCTTTAATAAACCATGTCCATCTATTTCAGTTGCGGTACCTCCAGTCACTCAGTTCGATATCGGCTGAAAAGAATTCCACTATCATTTTTCCATTTCCGATGGATTTCTTGAAGTCATTCATGGGAGGACCAGGACCAAGCTCACACCACCAAGTCAATTTATAAATTGTATATCAACTGTCACTGAACAAATTAATATTAGACAAATAATAACGTTAATAAAGGTTTTTGAAAATTCTTTTTATTAATTTCATTTCTTTCCCAAATTGAATGCAACTTTTTATGAAGTAGACAGCATCATAGACTAAATTAAAATATATCGACAGCATCCAATCGACGTTACTTGTCATTATTCGATTGACGTTACGTGTGTTATACATACCGTTGGTGTTTACATTGAGCAATATTTTAGTGTATTTTACTCATTCGCTATTCATTTGGTTCTCATAATATTGTAGGTAATAGGTCATACGGGCTGGTGTCCGCAACTTCACGTCAGTGCGCGTATTTTGCGTACCAATAATATTATGTCCGGTTTGTCGTCGCCACCGCCAGTAAGGCAGTCAACAACTAATTTTTCAAGTATACCCATATCACCTGTAGAAAGAGGTACTTCCTAAACTTAGTTGCAGTTATTTTATTACAATGATTCGAAATACTTAATAGTCATTTCAGTCATAACAGATGTGGGCCTAAATTACCTACATGATTCTGCAAAACGGGGATCCTTAACCGAAAATCTTTGCTTCAAACTTTGTGAAAAAACAGTACCCATTGGCAATGCAACAAGTTACTAGTAACTTAGTAGTAGTAGTTAGTAACTTTAGTGTAAGTACCTATCTAATATTTTTTTCAGGATTCCAAAAAGAATCTGCTACAGAAAAAATAATTCGGATAATAGCTTTATTAGCAATCATCTTGTTTCCAGTGGTGCTAGTAATATGTGTTAGGGTAAGTTTTATTTGTTGATTATTACTTCCAAATACTAATGTATTGTAAGGGCTAAGCATTAAGCGGGGCCCCGCCGTGTCCTCGTGGCGGCGATCGACGGCGGCGACCTCTCGCGTCCGGCCCTCATCCAGGCCATGGTACGGAGCGAGAGTGAATGGGAGGCCATCACCTCCTTCTGCGAAGCAGTAATGCTCGCGTAGGAGGAGGCGGAGCGCGTGAGGGAGAGGCAATCGCTGCACCCTCGCGCGCCTAGCCGCCGCAGGAGACGCCCTGGACGGGAGTCAACAGCCGACTCCCGGCCACCGTAGGCGCGGGCTTGCGGGCGGCGAGCTATGCGCAGCTCGCCGCCCGGTAAGGACCAGGCCCGGGTCGACGGCGCGTTGTGTTCCACGCGCGCCTCAAAGAGCTGTCAGCACGAACTGACGGGGTCCGCTAGGGCCAATGCCGCCGGGGCTGCGGGTTTTTCGAACGAGATACCGTGGCCCCTGGCACAGGCAAGTGAAGGAACACGGGTGGGTTTTAGTCAGTAAAAGTCTGACACTCCCTTCTGCTCCGCCCAGAGCGGGAGGAGTCATTTGATGATTTCCCACCCAAAAAAAAAAAAAGGGCTAAGCATTAACAATTTTCAATACCAAACTATTCATAGTAATTGATTCCAGAATGCTGTAAAGCTACATGCACGTAATCCGTGTAACGTAAAGAGGTTCTCAGTCCGGAAACAGACGTTGAACAATTTTAATGTCGTCTGTGTGTTTAAGTCGACATAAGTCAGACAGACCAGTACGTAGTACATGAACGTACATTTCCATAGCCAGCCTATAATGTTCCCACTGCTGGGACACAGGCCACCTATCTGTGAGAGGGAGTGGGCCTTTATCTACCACGCAGGCCCAGTGCAGGTTGATTTGACATCGACATTGAAATTATTTTGACAAGTATGTATATATTGTTTTAGGTAGTAAAACAGTACAAACGAGCAGTTATTTTACGCTTCGGCAGAATTCGGATAGATTCGCCAGCTGGGCCAGGAATAATATGGGTGATACCCTGCACCGACGACGTTCAAATGATTGACCTTAGAACTCAATCTTTCAACCTGCCACCACAAGAAGTAAAGTTTTGTTTATAACAGTAAAATAAGGGTCACGTATTGTCTGCTGTCTTAGTTTTGATTTTCACCGTTTTTTTAATCAGTCCGGTTGTTTTAAAGGACAGTAAAATATTATGTACTTGAGCTTCTTTACCTATGCTTGGAGTTTTCCTACGTGATCGAATCAGAAATGAAAAGATCCGCAGGAGAACCAAGATGGCCGGCATAGCCCAAAGAATTGCCAAACTGAAGTCGCAGTGGGTACATTAGTACATTGCTCAGATCATTGAACAGAAAGCTGATTCTCGTAATTTAAAACGTTCAAAATCTAGTCGCAGTCTCACCTCGAAAACAAAAAAATGTCAAAAATGAGAACTTTGTCACAAGAAAATTGAGACTGAGACCAGACTGTGAACGTTCTTAAAATTACGAGAATTGCCCCTCAGATGGCCGATGGGGCCGAAAAGTTCTGGAATCGGGACCGCGTACCGGAAGATGTAGCGTTGGAAGGCCTTCACAAGGTGCAACGATGACCTTGTGAAAGCCGTAAGAATACGCAGGATGCGAGGAGCACAGAACCGGTCGAAGTGGCGGTGCTTGGGGGAGGCCTTTGTCAAGCAGTGGACGTCTTTCAGCTGAAATGATGATGATGATCTTCTTTAACGGTATATAATTCAAACTAAGCAAAGACTGTTCGTTTCAGGTTCTTACAAAAGATTCAGTAACAGTGACAGTCGATGCAGTCGTCTACTTCCACATAGAGAGGCCACTTGCTTGCCTATTGAACATCCAAAATAACAAGTAAACTATTAAATTGCTCCAATCGGAACTGAAATGAGATTGTTATTTAGTTACTTAATCACGACAAGACTCAATTGCAGATACGCTACAGAGTTAATAACGATTGCTACGATAAGGAATATGCTTGGGGGGCACTCATTGTACAATCTATTAACAAGCCGGGAATCCATAAGTTTCAAGTGCAGGACGGCAATAGACAAGACCACAATCAGATGGGGAGTTGTCATAGAACGAGTTGAAATGTATTTATCCTCTCACTATACAGCGCCTTTACCAATTAGAGTAGTTACTTATATTTTTATAGCTTAGCTTGATTTTTGGATATTAAATTATCCTATGATGCTTTTCAAGACGCATTATACTTCTGTATTTAGCGAATCTATTGTTTTTAAAGAGTCACAGTTTCCATTCCATGATTTAATTCCAGAAAAGATGTATTTTTACCTTTTGAACTCCAAAGAGCGATGGCAGCTGAAGCTGAAGGTACTCGCATAGCTAAAGCCAAAGTAATTGAAGCAGAAGGTGAAATTCAAGCTGCTGAAAACCTCAAGGAAGCCTCTCAAATAATTATGGAAAATCCGCCTGTTATGCTAGTAAATATTGTTTTTAAAGAACAGAAGTTATTTTTTGTGGTATTCACGGCGCGAAACTACACATTTATTATAGTTCTATATTTTCTTTTGTAGATCATACATGTCATTCATGAGTAGCAGTCATTTGCTTGCCATGTGCCCCTTTTTTCTTCGAATGGCAGTCCTCACGGATACCCTCCGTCCGGTAAGACCGGAGGGTTATTGCGAACTCCTACCGACTAAAACCCCACTGTTCCTTGTACATTCACCGCACCCCCGACTGGTACCAACCCGCCATGCCTAGCGGGCCGATCCCACGACCGTATGTCCTCTCATTATGGCGCGCATATAATAATCCGTGCCACCACTTTAAGCCTACTCGAGGGACGACACAGCCCCAATTTCGATGCCCGCATGCCCCTCCTTCTGGTGGCATGAGATCGTTAAGCCATCGATGCCCGGCTGCTCTTCTGGTGCGGGTGGAGTGAGAGGTAGAGGTCTCTCTCCCTCTCCGCCGCCTCCTTTGCATGCATCGCTTCCTCGCAAATAGAGGCGACAACACGTCACGAATTTTCGTTACTGACACTGCACTGAACCACGACCGGAAGTGAGAGTTGCCATGCCATGTTCTGGACGCAATACTTTACTACATATCCTTACTTCTTCATTTCGTTCCAAAAACTCAACTAACTAATGTTCAACCAATATGTCGCGACCTGGATAGCTTTGTCGTGTGACTCATTTTGATCCTGAAAGGTGCAGGTGAGTCTAAATGAAGGGTAGGAAAGAAGACGCATATCTTGTGAAGGGGTTCCACACTAAAGCCCCACTTACACGATACCAGAAGGCCAATTCTCGTAATTAAAAAAATTCAAAATCTAGTCGCAGTCTCATCTCGGCGACAAACAAATGTCAAAAACTTGTTTAAATGTAGGGAAGTTAAAGGTATTTTTGACAGATTGAGACTGAGATCAAAGGGGGAAATTCTCGTAATTTTAAGAACGTTCACAGTCTGATCTCAGTCTCAATCTGTCAAAAAAACGTCAAATTTCCCTACATTTTGACAAGTTTTTGACATTTGTTTGTCGCCGAGATGAGACTGCGACTAGATTTTGAACGTTTTAAATTACGGGAATACGGGCCCTGACTGTGAATATTCTTAAAATTACGAGAATTGCCCCTCAGCCTCTTGCCTGTGCCATACAATTAAATTGAAGCAAAAAAATAACTTGCATAGTCTAAACACTATTTAGACGGTGGTTTTATAGTAGCTTCAACTTATTGCATGCAACTGGCAATAAATCGCGCCGTGTATAGCGGGCTTTAAACTGTGTTTTAGAAGGGTCGACGACCAACATAAGCTAGCAATCGGTTCACACATATCCATATTGGGGGAGGCCTATGTCCAGCAGGGGACATCTTTCGGCTGAAATTATGACGGTATCCCGCGCGATGATAGGCCGCTGCAGTTCATGTCCATACCAGACTGTTTTCTTTACACATTCTTAAATTTCAGCTCCGGTATCTGCAGACATTGAATTATATTGCTGCGAGTCAGCCTACGACAGTAATATTTCCCTTCCCTATTGAAACTCCTGGAACAATATCGGTAAGTAATGGGCTCCGGACATGTGGTTAGTCAACGAGTCAGTTCAGTTAACAGTTTAGTCACTGGAGTCGTGTACGAATACATTTGAAGACTAAAGTCCGGTCGCGGAGCAGGAAGAATTTCGTACATTAACCTGTTATTACCTGTCTCTATCACTCCCGCGTAAATATAATGCGCCCCGCTCGCATAGATGCAATGACCGCCGTCTGTGCGAGCGGGGTAATAACAGGTTAATGTACGAAATTCTTCCTGCTCCGCGACCGGACTTTATACAGTCACTCTTTTTACAAGCTTTTATTTAGTTTCACCTGTCCCGAAGTTTGTGAGTAATCAAATCTTGCAAGTTAAATTTGATCCACTTCCCGGTTACCGATTGAGCTGAAATTTGGCATGCATGTGTAAATCGGACGACAGTACAAAATTATTATGACATGGAGCTGATCTGATGATGTAACCGGAAGGTGGCCATAGGAACTCTGTCGTTAAATGATACAACCCCATCGAGTTTGGGCTCGTGTGATTCATCTTGATGAATACTTTGGTGCTAGATGGTAACCAGGGTCTGATGATGGAGCTGGAAGGTGGCCCTAGAAACTCAGTAATTAAGCGACACAACCACGTCCAGTTTGATTCGTCTTGATGGGTGGACCGTTTTTGATGGATGGTGAGTGGCGGTGGTTTGGTGGACGTGAATATGCGACCCTATCTTTGAGAAAATAAGCTCGTTCGTTTATTAACGGAAAAACACTGCTACGCGCTACGAACTACGCCGTAGTCAATCTCGAATCAAAAATACTAAACAGTTTAAAATAAAATAAATAGATTTTTTTTTAAAACAAGATTTTATTACTTGTTAATAAAAAAAAAATAAAAAATGAATATAATTTAAACCTGATAAGAAAAATACCACTATCATTACATTACCTACTATAAAAGCGTGTAACATTGTGATTGCAAAAGAAAAATAATGAAGGTGTATTATGCTAAATGTTCTTGAATGTTCCATCAAAATGTAACACGCTTTTATTTAGTAGCTACAGTAACGCTCGAAACTCCAGTGGCATGCTAAGGACTACATTGCTATGAACTGTGCGAGCACGATACAGCCAGTGCGTGTGCGTGTATGAGTGAAATAACATTATATTTCGGTTGCATTTAGAATACGCGTCATAGTGGCGACCAGCAGGCCAATTCTCGTAATTTAAATCGATCAAAATCTAGTCGCAATCTCATCTCGGCGACAAACAAATGTCAAAAACTTGTCATAATGTAGGGAAATTTGACGTATTTTTGACAGATTGAGACTGAGATCAGACTGTGAACGTTCTTAAATTTACCAGATTTCCCCTCTGTTCTGACCATTGCATTCCTAAAATTTGCGCTAATATGACATGTGCTGGTAGCTGTTTGGGCTAAGCTATGGATTCACGATCAATGAAGTTTGAGTTCGAATTTGAATTAGAATGTGTGGCTGTTTTTTGTTTTTTTGAAACCATAATAATATTTGTATTTTAAGCAAAAACTTGCTAGGTGATATTTATTTTTATTTTTATTGTATTCATGCTTATTATTTATTTAAAAGAAGTTAAATATTAGTTATTGTATGTTGGAAGGTGGAAATAAAAAAGGCGTGCTGAATGATAACAAAAATGTTTATTCGTTTTATTTATTTATAAAATTAGCAAACTTTTATGAGATTTGTGACGTCACTTTCCTACCTAGATAAAAGAAGTTCTCTTGTAAGGTTCATAAGATTTTTGTTGTATACCCACAATAACATAACAAGGAAAGGATATTTTAGTAACACAAATATAATTGTTGATACCCACTTATTATCGGTATTCAGCAGAGTTTATTGAAAACTAATATATCGATACCTCTGGGCTCAAAGGTCGTAAAGGACATTTGGGCGAAAATGACTTTTTGATACTGTTTTACTCAGTTTTTAATTCTCTATCGATCTGTATATTCCGTTTTACGAAATTCGCAAAAAAAATGCCTTTACGACCCTGTGGGTCGTAAAGGCATTTTTTTTGCGAATTTCGTCTCAAATTATGTGTAATTTGAGACGTTAAACATAGTTTACCGTGAAAATATGGATGTAAATAACACTTAGTTACCAGAGTGAACTCATTTTGGTAGTAAAGCAAAGTATAAAACAACTTTTGGGTGTAAAATACATAAAAAATATCAATTGTCTTATACCACCTTAGGTGGTTAATATAATTCACCTCGAAAATTTGGATGTAAAGGACATCGTCTTTGCAAATTGTCCTGTACACCCTTACAATTTAAAATAAAAAAAATACAAGTGTCCTTTACGACCTAGTTTCATTTTATTTGCTTCCACTAAGGGCGTATATGTATAAACGAAAGTGAGGAATTGTACCATAAATACTAGAATATTAAAAAAACATCGAATTTATTGAGCATATGCCAAAGAGGATATGGACCAAGAAGATTTTCGAAAACCTAACGTACTTAAAAAATATACCGAAGAGGCTAAAGTGTTTACAAAGAACTTTATTGAGAAGCTGCCAGCAGTCCCATCGCACTACAATAGACAAAAAACTAATAGAACTTATCTTCCTCAGGAAATGAAAATCATATAACTTATATCAAATGTATTTCAAATATTGTACTGAACAGGAACACAGGCATTAAGTGAGAACGCATTTCGAACTATTTTTAAAGAGTATAATATAAGCTTTCATATTCCTAAAAAAGACAAATGCCTAACTTGCGTCAAAGCAGAGAATAATAAAGACCAATTGAACGACATGGACAAAGAGCTGCTGAACTCTCATCTCACAGAGAAGATATTTACTTATAAGAGATTTAAGATTCATCAAACCCTTAATTCACCCAACAATGAAACTATCACCTGCAGCTTTGACCTACAAAAAGTCCTGAATACGCCACATGGACAAAGTATGATATTGTACTATTCTAGAAAATATTCAGTGTTTAATTTCACCATTTATGAAAGTCGCACACAGGATGTTAATTGTTATACACGGGGGGAATGTGATGGCAAAAGAGGGAGTAACGAAATTACAACTTGCTTAATGAAATATCTTGAGGAAAAGGACAAAACGGGCGTAAAACATCTACTGATGATATGTGATTCGTGTTGTGGTCAAAATAAAAATAAAATCGTATTAGCTGCCATGAACCATTTCCTAAAATCAGCAATTAATTTGGAGGTCATTCAAATGAACTATTTACTCCGGGGCCATACATACATGCCTGTCGATACAGTTCATGCAGTTATCGAAAGGGAAGTGCGTAAAATTATTGTATGGAGTCCCTCACAGTGGTCTACGTATTTCGAATCGGCCCGCAAAAGACCAAGACCTTACAAAGTGAATGTCATGGAATGTTCTGACTTTTTACAATTTGATCAATTAGCTGTAAATACATTCACGCCAAAGACATTAAAAAATATTAAGTTCAAAAACATCAGAGTCGCCACATTAAAAAAAAAGCATAACGACCAAATGTTTGTCAAATACTCCATGGAAGACAAAGCAGAGACTTATTCTGTAACATTATGTGAGCAAACCCCAGAGAAAGGAAAAACAAAAGGAAAGGGGAAGGGAAAGTCCAAAGGGAAAAAAAGCCAGATTAACAATAAACCAGTGATAGTATGGATGCAGTGACGCAGCTACACAATAATAGATTACCAATAGCCGCTGCGAAATATAAAGACCTGATAAACCTGTGTGAAAATGGATGCCTAAAAGAATTCATAAAGAATACAGGGAGTTTCCATGCAATTCTGAGCTACGTGAGACTTTGAACGAAACAGACGAAGAGGACGATGAAAAAAGTGAGAAAGAAGATGACTAAATAAATGATCAGCTGATGATGATTTATTTACTCATCATCTCATCAAGCAGAATAAAGTTAGTATATAGAAGAAAGTTAGTTTCAAGAGAATAAAGTTGATTAAAGAAGTGAAACTAATTAAAAGAGTACAGAAGAGGGTAGAGACAAGGCAAGCAAGAAAAACTATGTTAATTACCAAAATATTAATTTTTATTTTTAAAGATTTAGAGCTTTGTGTTCAATTAAGTAAGTACAAATAAACGATCTCAATTTGATTACACAAATGTACGTTTTATTTGTATAATTATGTTATTTCATGAATATTCGTAAAGAAAATACAGTAGTATACACATAAATACATACAAAATTACATAATTCATTTAATACTTCATTTTAATTATTAATTTATCCTTCTTCTTAGCGTGTGAGAAGAATTGAGAAGAATTTATCCTTTCAGAATACCTTAGCGGGTTATCCTTAAGGACCTAAAAAATATTACACTTGGCGATTATTTCCTTATTTTGTTTGGTTTTGTGCAGTAAAGTGGATTTACGCCCTTAGGTTATATCATAGGGTGAAAATTTGAAGGGTGTAAAGGACTTTTATTTTAAAATTTATGGTCGTAAAGGAAACCTATCTCGGTAAATACAGCACTAGATTCATTTTTTAACACTGCACTAGATAATATTAGAAATTCTAAACACTTATTTCCTAAGTTTCATTTAAATAGCTCAAGAAACAAAAAAGTTAGAGCAAAAATATTTTATATTTTTTCGTTTTTTGCTTCTCCTGAAAAGTCGCATTTTGTCCTTTACGACCTTTGAGCCCAGAGGTATCGATATGATTTAGACTTTATAAACATGTTTTTTATGTAACGTCACAATTACAATTACGAGGTTATAGCTTAGGTAAGTGTTCATTTCCTTGACGAAAAGAAGATTGAAACATAGATATTATTTTTAACATTGCATAATAATATAACAAGTAATATATGCTTGTTTTTAAAAAGTTTTTTTTAATTTTTTCTGTTTCATATATCTTTATTTACCATAAGAGAAGTATTACTAAGTGGCCCTTTATGACCCCCAATTGTAAGTGTTAAACGAGCGATTCGCCTTTCAAAGCATAAGAGAGATAGTTTTATCTGAAAACAACATAAACTCAACACACATTCATTTTGGGTACATGATGACAATAACTTAAATTATTTAGTAAGTTATTGCATGTAGATAATATATGTCAATAATTGTTTAAGTAATTAGCTTAGTACAGTGATTAAGTCTTCGCGATTTTGGAACTCTCTGGCCCATTAGGCCCTTTGTACACAGCACGGATTCTTTTTAAAAACCGCACCGTAGAAATAATGTGTCCGTCAACAAGCTTCCATAGTGATCCATACAACACTGATGAATCGTGCCTACACTCGACGTATAAACGGTGCCGTAGAAAAAAACGTGTTCGTCAACAAGCTTCCAATTCATAGTGATCCATACAACACTGACGGTCGTAGTTTTTCACAGTAAGAAAAACGTGTATGTACAAAGGGCCTTTAGGTTAGCGAGTATGATCACTCCGAGCTACAATTGTCTCTCTCGCGCTACAGATGGGGAGTAGGTTTTAGGCAGCCTAATGGCAATGGGTTTAATGAAAACGTATTCCATGAGTTGCCGCCCGCATTTCCTCTCATTAAACACAGCACCAACTCAAGCATAATTTTAAACTTACTGGGGTTATCTCTAACTCTGTAATGCAGTCACAATCCAAAACAAAAACATTTTTTTACATTTTAATAGTTGTTTCAATGGGGACCCACCCCAACAATTTAAGCTGCAAAACTTGAGTTACATATCACATTAAATAGTAGATTAATTTGGTGCTCAAAAAAGGGATTACCTAAAAGTTTTACGGGAGTTTTGAAATTGATGATTTTATTGATTTCGACGTGTTTTTTTTTTTATATTCACTTTGCCACTTCGTAACATTGGCGCTCACGCTGATCACTAATTTGTTCCTAGTAAAACTACCAATGACTGGACTAAAAGATGAATTGAGCCGAACCCATGATATTATGTGTGTTTTCCTTTCGATTCTATACTCGATTGATCGAGTAAAGTATCTAAAGGAAAAGTAAAAATTCTGATTCTTTTTTACTTAAATAAAAATCATTGTAACATAATGTGTTGTACTGAATTACAATAAGTATCCTCTGTTTATTCTATAGTTCGCAAAACAGGCCACACCAGCTGAGAGACCCGCCGATCAAAATATGAACAATCAATCAGAATAGGCAGACATAATAGTAAGTAACAACTAATTTCTCTACCTACATATTTATTTCCATTAGATACGTGTTTACCCGCGCTGCGTATGCCGAATCATGCCGACCCGAACATGAAATCAAAATCAAAAGTCATTTATTCAAATTATGCTGAGAATCAGCACTTTTCAAACGTCAAAATTACAAAAGACAGCCCACCAAAAACGCCCGCCCTTCATCATGTGGGTCCTGTTGGTCATGTCGGTCTGGCACCTGTACCACCACCAGTGAATAACGAGAAGCGGGTAGAGCTAGCAACTATACACTGTCCATTCGGTAAACCGTTTTTTGACAGATGGAACTAGTGATTGCAGCAACACGCAATACATTGATTGATACACGTACGGTATTATAATGTCTGTAAGAAGCCATAAATAAGATAATTCAATAAGAAAAGGCAGTTTATATATTTATTTTATTACGCATTTTAAAGTTAACTTTTACGTAATCTGAAATATGTACGTTCTAAGACAGCTGTCAAAAACCGGTTAACCTAATTGACAGGGTATAAAAGCGAGTTGGCGAGCAACGAGCAGCGAATGCGCGACGGCGACGAGCGATTACTCGCTGGTATGCGAATGCACGAAGCGTAAGACTCGCAGCGAGTGCTCTGTCTGCTAAACAAGCATCGCTAAGCGAGTACTCTCATCGATAGCTCTTGTCGCTGCGGCAATCGAGTACTCGCTGCCGGTGTGACCAATCAGCAACGAACTATTAATATATGTATCTCTTTCACTTATACGGGCCTCCCACCTGGACATGAGTTACCTTAGGTAACCTGGAAGTATTTAAACAGACTCCGGACTCAGGTTGGCCGAAGCAAGGAAAACCTTTTCAGGTGGAGATTCATAGACGACTCCGCCTTGGATTGTAAATGTGATGCTGTTCCACAAACGGTGGGACATAATCGTAATCTTAATATCGTGTTCTGCGTGTCCTGTCAGCTGCAAGTTAAAGGAAAAGATGGACGCTGGTGATGGCGCCAAACAAGTAGCCGAATTCTGGGCAGAGTCCATTTAGATTGCTATTGACACCTTAAGAAGAAGACTTATACGGGATCTACAATCTTTTGTAAGTGTCTTCGCTTGCTTGGCGGCGGAAACAGGTGCATGAGACACCATTGAGCAAGTGTGTAATCTACTTTGATGTCACTTTACTTATAGGTTTTAATTGAGCTTTCAGTGAATTCTCTATGAATAAAAAGCGACTGTTTTCTCTTTGACAGTTTCATCGCTTAATCACTAAACGTCACATTTTCTGGATTGTCTACACTGAGTTTTATCCGTTCTGACTTACCTCAATAAAACAAATTAAACAAATAATCTAATTATGTCTAGTTTGAAACCAAAATTGCAAATATCACAAACATCTGTACGTCAAAATCCACAAGAACCTATAAATTATAAAGAAAGAGAACAGCGAGACAAAGATCCTAACGTATCTAGAATATACCAAGGCTACAATTTAGATCAAGCTGATGCTGGTGAAGGTATATATAAAATAATATAAACCATAAAAAAAATTCATGAGATTATTTGGCTCTTTGAGTAATAAGAAATGATAGATGGATAGTGTGATCTATGTAGATAGTAATACATATGTACAAGCGCCAGCACATCAAGGTACTACCATCTGTCAAATTTCTTTAATAGATTTTCAACTTTATCGCTAAAGCATTAAGGTTCAAGGTAGATTGGGAAAATTTGACAGTTTTGAGTAGCTTGACCTGCTCGTCTGTACATGTGAAAAAATAAGCAAAAGGATCATAGGGCATCAAAAAATTCGTCCGCATCGCTGTCAACAGGAACAGTGTCCAAAAGGCTGGCAGCATTGCCACGTTGTATGGCAATGCTAATTCTTTGGCCAAGAAACAGACCAGCCCTCTGGTCACGTGAAGAGTCGACTAACCGCTAGGCGATATCTCGAAAAACAAAGTGGGCACTCGGACCCCATGGCCCTAGTGTTTCAACCCCAAACGGCTCGAACATATATGTAACTCCCAATCAGGTTGGAATATTTTCTCCGTTTGAGGTTTTCTGCACCAGCAGCAGCCGCTCCAGCACAGCTCACCGTGCTAGGAAGATGGGATGGCGCAAGGGTGTCGACACATGTTGCATCCCACACCAAAGGTCTGCCTAACTTCCAGGGCATTATGGTCATTCCGTCTATAGATAGGGTTTTGAATGAAATCCTTGATCCTGACTATGTACATATAATTTTTCCTTTACAGATTATCGAGTTAAATTCATAGAGAAATGCCTTGTGCTTCTGTCGTATCTATTTGTTATTGTGACGTTGCCCCTTTCGCTATTTGTTATCTTCGTGGTAAGATAAAAATATTCATATCTCCGTTTTGAATTAAATATGTAGCAACAGAATCAATGATCAACGATGTTCAACACGATGTTGTAAGTCTATATAATATAAATCACATATTTTAAAGGATGATGGTATGGTTCATTATTTCAAAATTATACTGTGACACTAAGCAAACCAATTACTTGAGATACCTACATACTCATGTTATGGGGTATCCAACGAGATATCAACTATTAGAAAAATATTCAGAGGTGTCGGTCAATTGTTTGATAAAGCTAGTGAAGATGGAAAGCCTTAGGGCCGGTTTTTTGATCCGTAGTTAAACTCAACCAATTGTTAAAAATAGTAACTAATGGTTAAATTTTTGCAAAATGTGTTTTAGGATCATTTTTTAGTTTATCTGAATTTACTGGTTAAAATTAACGAAAACATTAACTTAAGGACTTTTTTACGTCGTAACACTTTCGCCCTGAGTGGATATTCAAAATTGTTCAAATCTGAATTTTCCAAGTCGTCAGATTTAGAAAAAGCCCACAGTTTCTTCATAAGATTTGCCTATTTACGTCATTATGGGTTGAGCCGCACACGATCAAACCAAAATCAACGACTCTGTGTACATCGCGTTATTTTTTGGTCCATTTTCAAAATCTGAAAGTGGACTGTGTAGACCTCATAGCTACCTATGGCACATGACGATTTTATGATAATCCAGTACATTATAGGCACAGAACGAACTCTGCTCTAGTCTACGAGTGATATTAGTATATTTTTCATGTCTGCTACAGGTAGTAAGACAGTTTGAACGAGCGGTAATATTACGAAACGGAAAATTGCGTAGCAGCGTGCCCTATGGACCTGGTCTCGTCCACTACCTACCATGCGTTGATATCGTTAAGTTCACAGACTTGAGGATCATTTGTTATGCAGTACCGCCTCAAGAGGTGAGGTATCTCTCTATAATTTTCATTAATTATTTCGTCGATATGATGTAGATTTTTATCGCTACCGAGAGCCGAGGCCGAGAGGTGCACTCTTAATTTGTCAGTTATGTTTAAGTCTCATGTAATAGGAGGGTGAGCCTATTAATGGGGTGCAAATTCAAAGTCCGGGCAGCTACGGAGAACTTCCTAATGGAAAAACCCGATAACACTTTTTCAGACCTGGGAATTGCTAGAAAGGCTAGAACCGTATGTTTAGCATTTATGCATGCGACGAGGCTGTCTCAAAAATTATCAACATAAGTAAACTATTTTACTATGGAACTTTTTAACAGGCTTTAACAAAAGATGCTTTGACTGTTGCCGTGGATGCAGTTGTTTACTACAAGATTTACGATCCAATTTGGGCGGTTGTTAACATTGCTGATTATAAGTAAGAAATAAGACTCTTTTAGACACAATACTGATTTATTGTAGCGCTACATGTTGCTCCAGTTCGTTAGTGCATCAAATCTCACCCCAATTGGCTAAGTTTAAAAAAACTCTTCCTCATTTCTGACCTATCTCTATCTTTGCTCTTTAGTGCTTATATGACGTGCTTTGCACAAAGCCTGCAAAACCCAAATGGATAGACACAACTTTAAAAATGAAGGTGATAGAAGACTGTCACATTCATTTTCAAAGTTGTGTCTGCCGAGCTGGATGACTTGCCCTAAGTAGACATAGTCCTTCACAACTTCAAGAAGTTACCCTTCGATGTGGATTCGGCTGGACGTGCGAATTGTACATGACTTTCGTCTTGTCTAAATTCATGCCCAAGCCAACCCGCCGAGAGGCTCCATTCAGGCTGTGTAGCATCTGGTCTCACCATCCAGCGTCTCGACAATATCATCGCCAAAGCGAAGGTGTGAGATGTACTCGCTGTTCACGTTGATACCCCGCCCTTTTCAGTCCATTGTCTTGACAACGTCCTCCAACGCATTGGTTAAAAGTTTCGGGGATATCATATCCCCTTGTCTCCCCACCGAGCAGTTGGATGGGGCTGGATTTCTGATAATGGATCTTTACAGTCATCGTGGCAGTGTCATACAAGCATTTCAACACTTCGATGTAGCGCCAGAGGCCAAAACTGCCCATATTTCGATGAAGTCGAAGGCTTTCTCGTAGTCCACAATTGATGAAATTTAGTATGGAGATACTTTGAATCTTGGGGAAGAACATAGGGTACTTTTATTGAAATAACACGTGGGTGAAACTGCAGGCGGAAGCTAGTATGCAATAAAATGGTGCTACGCTAGTAATATGAATATAAAAATTAATTATAATGAACAAGAGAATCAGAGGGGCAATTCTCGTAATTTTAAGAACATTCACAGTCTGATCTCAGTCTCAATCGGTCAAAAAGTTACGAGAATTGCCCCTCTGATTCTCTTGTTCATTATAATGAATTTTTATCTTAAGCTTTCATATTCATATTACTAGCGTAGCACAACAGTTTCCCTACATTTTGACAAGTTTTTGACATTTGTTTGTCGCCGATGAGACTGCGACTAGATTTTGAACGTTTCAAATTACGTGGATTGGCCTTCAGATGTGAATTTTTAACAAAATTTTCTGTTCACACAGAATATCCACACAATTTTTAGCAGCTACAACTCTGCGCAATGCCCTTGGAACGCGAAAACTATCTGACATCCTCTGCGACCGACCCGCAGTAAGCATTCAGGTCTTTGGAAATATGAAGAATTTGACCTTGAACTGGGGAGTAAAGATCGTGGGATTTGAGGTGTAAGTGGCAGACACAATTATTTTAACAAAAATTGGATGAGTAGTTTAGTTGCTACGGTGGATCATGCTTAAAAACAAATAACATAGACTGCTAGAAACATAACCCATCCTTTGGCTTTTTCGGGTATAAATAAAATGACTTCACGGTCATTTAATTTGTACCCATGCCAGAGAATTTTGAAATAGCAACGTGGTATTCAAAAATAATCCCATTAAATATGACGCTTTATTTCAACCAATCGCTGAAGCTTACTAATATCGCGGTGACAGACGTCATGTTGCTTGACATGGTCAGTTTTCATTTGTTTTCATTACATGAATTAAAGTCCTCGCAATCTATCAAAAGTTTCGCCACCACAATAAATATGTTATATACCTAATTTTATATCTCACATTCACTTTACTAAGGGCTGATTTTTCAATATGTTGTGTAGAAAAATTTGATAGTTTTTGTATAGAAAATAGTTATTTAAAAAAAAACATAATTTTTCCTCAGAAAAAAGTTATCCGACGATCGAAAAATCGGCCATTAGCCAATCATCCAGTCTATATTAAGTTTCATTAAATCTTTTTTTTTTCCTTACTCATAGTAAGGATATAAGCCTGCCCTCACAACTGCAAAGAGCAATGGCTACAGAAGCTGAGTCGTACAGATTGGCGAATGCTAAAATCATTGTAGCCAAAGCTGAAATAGAATCCACTAGAAATCTCCAGAAAGCTACTACGTTACTTATGGATAATCCATATGGCATGCAGGTTGGTAGCATTTAGTTTCCAAAATCATCCACCTCTATAAATAGGCACTTTTCGTGTCTATCTGCGTGCCTGCTTAGTTCTTCTAAACTACGTACACTATGGATTTTGATACGGTGTTCATGTTGTTTTTAAATCCAAATACAAAGAGCCTTCTTCTATGTACAAATTCATTAAGTGCTCATATACACTAGCGGAAAGTTGCCAACGGCAGAGGCAACTCCAGCCATCGACACTGGTCAGTGGCAGCCGTAGATGCGTCTAACTGCAGCCGTCGCCGAATCGGCGGCTGCCGGCGACATGCCGCTCGTGTATATGAGTACGTGCTCAACTGCTCATGTACACGGACGACACGTTGCCAACGGCAGAGGCTGCAGCCGCCAACGACGCTCGTTTATATGAGCACAGATATTTAAGTAGGATTTAGCACAGAAATCTCAATGTTTTGACATGTCGCCACATCAGTAGAGCGGGTCGCTAGTTTGCAATAAAGTCTTTGAGAGTAAGATCAGTATCATTTCAATCATGATTTCGATCTCGATTTGAAACTCGACATGGATTGTTCTTCAATCATTGTAGATTCTAACCTGTTTATGAAACTTTTCAGTTAAGATACTTACAAGCATTACAAATGATCGCCGGAGACAAGACGCACACCATCGTTATGCCATTCTCAGCGGAATCGTTGAAGAAATTATTCAAGTGAATAACAGATAATTGTAATATTAGTTAACATTGTTTGGATTTGTAAATTATATGACAAGTAATTGTATCGCTCCTGTTTATTGAACAAAAGGAACTAATAAATAGTCAACAAAGTATAAAACACTAAACTAAAACAACGTAACAGGACTAGTATTCTCTAGAGTCATCTTCTTGCGTTGCATGGCCATGATGTACAAGTTTCTGAGGTTGATTGCCCGCTTTTTTATGCACTGTAGCCTGCAAATTACGTAAAAAGTTAGGTAACATAATCTCGTTTACATCAGTGCATCTAATAAATGCATTGTCATGACATTACAGGTAAGTCACGAGCCTATAACGTTCCCACTACTGAGACACAGGCCTTCTCTTTGTGTAAGTGGGCCGTAATCCTCAACGCGGGCTCGGTGCGAATTTTTTGTTCTAGTATACTTTGCAATTTGCTCTCAATGTTTAAGAGCAAAAGCATACAGAATAGTAGAAGTAAATATTTTGAAATAAAAATTACCTGGAATCCATTCTTGGGGTCGGCAGTGTATCTTACAAGACGGATGGAGCCATCAGGTTCGACCAATGAGTATTCACCCGTGACGACGTCGCCATCGCGATGTTCCTTATGGTTCTGAAGATTACCAGTATGAGGGTCTTCTACACCATATGAGTACGCGTAGTCAGGTTTGGCCTGGAATAATTTAGGAGCAGATTAAGCGCTGTAATTTGAAGAGAGAGTGCACGCAACATTGTAATTACGATCTTAACATAATTACTTAATATCAGTTTTATTTACGTGTGGATAAAACCTTACCACATAGTCAACAGTCTTCAAATGTTCGTATTTAGCGGTGTCCGGGTGAATTTGTCCTGATTTGTGGTCGTAGCCGTAATCTGCGTGTTGCTGGGCCGGGATCCCCTCAGCTGCTGGCACCTGGACCTCCACGATCTTACCACTGACGGGCCCACTGAAGCGGCTGTATGAGTACCCTCCAGGTCTTCCTGACAACACCGCTGTTGCTAACGCTACCGGTATGAGAAACTGAAAGAAGAATTAATATCAACAAATGGAGGATAATATGAACAAATGAGTACCAAGGCGTATCGTGCTACTAGTAACTGGGTTGTGGAGGTCAGCTAGGCAGTTGCTCCATGTTAAAGTGTCTGGTAGTGTTTTGTCTGGCGGGCAACTGCCCGATTGTTGATGTCGAGACGTTGTATATTATATGCTAGTTGCGAGGTGAACTCTGCTTGTACGATGCAGAATTTGCGTGACGGCAGTGTGATTCGAAGTTTGCATGTGGCGATATAGATGCCGCTACAGAAGTATTGGACGCGTTCGTAATACCTTATCTACCTACCAACTAACGAACATAAAGAACATAATATTTCACTCGTTCTGAGTTGAGAGAGAGTTTGTTGAGAGGAACAAGAATTATTAGAAACAGTGACATTTAATACAAAGATGATAAAGGACCATAATTTGAAACGGTTAATTGTTCATAAATAACAATTGAGATGCGTATATTGCGATGACGAACGATCGTGGGAGTTAACTTCGCTTTATTTTATTGACAACACTTCCAGTTCGCTGGTGACAAAAAGCCGCGGCCTTCACGGTCAGTAGCTATTAACTCGACTCGTTACTCAATAGCGACAATGAAAAATAATCAACCACGAAGAAAGTGAGACCACCGTTTTTTTGCAGTAAGTCAACGAGACTAATTTGATTGTTGTTTGATTGTTATTTTTATTTGAAAATAGGATAAGGTGATCTGAGTCAACATTAAAAGTAGGTAGGTGCCACGTGGAGCTAGATACATGCTTAAGAAAAATGTGTTCTTGATTGTTGATGTTTTTGATTATAGGTTTATACTACTCTGAAAATGAACCTCGAGTTTGGCGTGTAACCGAGTTCTAAGGGCAGTAGGCACATATTATATCCTTATACCGTTCTATTAGTCGTCATTATTTTGATCTATATCCTTATTTTTCAATTTCAATATTAAAGTTGAAGCACACACTACCACTCGCACAGTTTCAGCCTGTTTATTCTGCAAAAATCTCACCGTGAAAACTTAAGTGAAGTGAGCTGTCATTCCACATGATGCTGACACTAATAACAGTGGTGCTATCCTGTAAAACATCTCACCGTGAAAACTTAGGTGAAGGGAGCTTGAAGTGAGCTATCAATAGTGTCAATCCCTAGCAACAGATGGGATGACAGTTCACTAGAAGCTCAGTTAAGTTTTCACGGTGAGAATTTTACAGATTTGGCAGATCACATCCAGCTCACTTCACAAAAATTTTCACGGTGAGATTTTTAAGGTAGGTATAGGTCGGCAGGCACTTGTGCAACACGCCTCGTAGTCGAGAGAGAAGAGACAAAACTATCACTATTACATATCTTCTGGTAAGAATCATCTTATAGGCGATTACTTGTTATAAAAGATTTCGGCAGTTAAACTTCATTGTAAAATTAAAATGAAATGAGTTGTAAATAGGTCGATTGCTGTTGCCGTTTTGTTTTTGGGAAATGGTTTTCTCGGGTTTAATTTTGAGACCGTTGGGTGACCAGCAGGTTAATTTTAATTTACATTATTATTATGATCAATACCTATCCAAATAATCAATAAAGTTCCTACTTTTAGAGATAAGCTTGGATGACTGAAAATTGAATCTTAATTAATAAAAAAAAACATGAAATACCTTGTATATGAAAGCCATTATTCTGGAAGTAGTGTAGTGGTGGTCTCCCAATGATTCCTGCGGAACTGATGGCTGTACCACAAGTGTTGTGGTTTTATACTAGCTGTCACCTCGACTCGAATGAAGTGCAATCGTGAACTTGTACACTACGGTTGCAGCAAACTATGAATCAATAATTTTCAATATTCGGCACTGGGTAGGTACGCAGCCAAACGTTACAATAAAGTTGCGTAGATTTCTTTCAACGGTCAATTGTTTATTTATAATGAAGACCTTGGGCATTTTTTATTTATTTTTTAGTATAGTGAATATGAGGGACCTGCATATCTGGGTAGTTAGGCCAATAGATTTCTATGTTATGGGTTTCGTTTCCGCACTTAGTCCTTCATGTGGACCATTAAGCGTGGGCCATGGGGGCCGTCGGTGATTATACCAACCAGCCCACCTCCCTCCAGAAGTTGAATAAGTCTCCTGGCCTGTTGAGAACATATGTGTAAGATCTGGGTGTCCCGAGGGTGTCTGACCGAATCTGGGTGACACCTGTGCAATCAAAGAGCACATGCGCAACGGTTTCCTCAACCTCCATGCAAGCCCTGCACAGGGGACTGTCTGTTATGCGTATTGTGTAGAAGTGTTTCAAATTCAAATTAATTTATTTTTTGTTACAGGTGTATGGTCAGTTCTTATAATGATTTGTTATAATATCTCTGTAACATACCCATGGGGTGTACAATGTTTAAAAAATAATAATAACTAAAATTAAATTAAATTAAATACATCACATGGTCGTAATTACATTAACTACAATATATACTTGTCATTTTCATTTAAAAATAAAATAAACTAAGCCAGCTACAATAATTATATGTCAATTTCAATTGATATAAAATACATGACTGGTTACAATATTACTCACATGTCAATTTCAATTAAAATAAATTACGTCATGAACACTTTGTACTTTAATATGGTCAAATTCGTTTTGGATTCATAATCTTAATTTATAATCATACAGTAATTAGTCATAATAATACCATTAAACAGTCAATTTAGCTGTTTTATAATTACATTATATTTATACATATTTAGTCAATAGCTCGGTCATTCGAAATTCATTAATTGAATAGTAAGCTTTACTTAAAAGAAACTCTTTAAGCCTGACCTTGAAAATATTCAAGGACGGGATATTTTTAACACAAATTGGGAGTCTGTTATAAATTTTTATTCCCATCCCAAACACTTGATTTATACTTTACAGTTCTACATATAAAGCCTCTTAGTTTCGTTTTGTGTCTCGCACTTCTCAATGTTCATAACTACCTATATCGCGTTTTACCATCATTGCTGCTTCGAATATATATAATGAAGGTAAGGTCAAGATTTTCAATCTTTTGAATACTGGTCTGCATGAGTCAGTCTCTCTATGACCACATATACTTCTGAGACATTTTTTTTTTTTGGGCTTTAAGAGTGTACTCCCTGGTTGCTGAATTACCCCAGAAGAGGATGCCATATATTAATGTGGAGCCCACATATGCATGACAGACACTCAGCAAAGTACTCTCACTTGTAACTTTTCGTAACATATAGAGGGCGTATGAAAAATAATTTAGGTTTTTGCAAACATGGTCAACTTGCGTTTTCCAGTTCAGTTTGAAAGCCAAGAAATTTTATTGTCTTAACTTCCTTCACCGTTTTACCCTTCTAATGCATTTGAAGATTTTTTATTTTTATTTGCAAAGGACATAGAGCATGTTTTATCAATGTTAACTTTTAGATTGTTTGCCCTTAACCAATTTATTATACTTTCGAGGGAGTTATTTATGTCCATTTCATAATTTTCTTGAATTTCGTCAGTGAAAATAGCAGTACTATCGTCTGCAAATAATATCATATCATTATTTATGACTTTTGGGAGGTCATTGATATATATTATGAATAAAAGCGGGCCGACAATACTTGCTTGGGGCACTCCGTAATTAAAAATTTTAGGCTCTGACTTAAAAGTTTTGTTCGTGTTTTGTATCATCAGCTGTTCTAGATATTTGAGTTATTTGAAACCTATTTTTTAAGTATGATCTAATTAGATTTAATGCATTTCCGCTCACTCCGTACTTTTCTAATTAATTATGAGGATATTATGATCTACATGATCAAAGGCTTTTGACATATCCATAAATAATGCAGTTACTTGTTTTTTGTTGTCAAGTCCTGTCATAACTGTCTTTAAAAAATTTAAAAGCGCGTCGCGTTTACGAAATCCAAATTGCTCTTTTGTGAATATGTTATTGGCTTCAAAATAATTATATATATTGTTTGCTTAGAGCAGTGTCCTGTGATGGTCCCCGTCACCAGGCGCACGCCTTTCCTGTCTAGGCGTAGTAACCATCTGGTTAGCTTGCCATCTAATGGCATGGCTTCATTGGAGTGCTTGCAGCCCGGTGGTCCACCAGCTCCACCAGGTCCACCAGCTGTCTGTTTGTGTGTGGGTGTGCTTCTATAGCCACCTGCGTAGTTGGTTGAAGGGGCTGGCCACGATAGGTTCCAGTCCACAGGCTGACGTGCTGGATGCCTTTCTGGCCAGCTCGTCAGCTGCGTCGTTACCTAACGATTCATTATATCCTTTTATCCATTGTAGTGTCACTTTATTGAGGTTCCATACAGTTACCCCAAAGAGATTTAAGATAGGTACAAAAATAATTTAATGTCTTTGAGTTACCCATTCAAGCGCATTGTGACATTTTAGTATTAGGTTTGATGTGATGCATTTTTTCAATGTCAAAAACTTGTCAAAAGTGTAGGGAATTTACATGTATTTTTGACAGATTGAGACTGAAATCAGAATTCCCGTAATTAAAAACGTTCAACATCTAGTCGCAGTCTCATCTCGGCGACAAACAAATGCCAAGATCTTGTCAATAATGTAGGGAAATTACAGGTATTCTTGACGGATTGAGACTGAGATCAGACTGTGAACGTTCTTAAAATTACGAGATATGACCCTCAGACTGCGAATGTTCTTAAAATTTCGAGAATGTTTCTGGTTATACAGTGTAGCGATTAGATTATCATATTAATTGAAACCACGTACTTAACAATTCTACATTACCTAAAACCTACCCATTATTTTAAAATAATAATAATGATGAAATTCAGTTTTCTGTTTTTAGTAAAATTGTTTATATTATTATTTTAGGTAATCCCCATTATAAAAGCCTCACGCAGCCCGCCTTGTGCAGCTGCTATCGTGATGTTTGAAGAAGACGAGGTGCTTTTAGCTTCAGAAGCATTTATAGTAATAAGCATGTAGCAATCTCCATCAGGGCATTATTCCTTTTGATTTTATTTCAATAAAAACAACTCCGACAGTCCCATAACACCGATTCAAATGCATTAATAAAAGAGTTTGATCGTCAGTCCGCTCAATTTTAGCGCGAATACAAACACAACTCAGTGTAGCGGTGTAACTGCCTCCTTCGAAGTAGACCGACCAACGGACAGGGCCGCACGGCCTCACGAGGCTCGGCTGCGCGGTTTGGCCTCACGGAGCCGCGCGGCCATAGTGGGGATGCGCCTTAATGTAGTGTCAAAGAGATGGGTATACAACTCAGACTAAGAAAAAGAATAGACATGACATACCTAGGAAAAACACGTGCATACCTAAAATGTGAGTCTGACACAAAGATGGTGGCTTGCGGCATGCGGCAGCCTAACACACTGCACCTACCCATAATAAATGCAGTCTTATCCCGTATTATTATTATACTCTTTGAGCCTTATGCAAGTTCGAACACTATAAACAAGCAAAATGTTCGCCTAATAACAAAATTTTCTTCAAAACACTGAAACAAACCAGTCGCGATGACAACTGATGTACTTGTTGAACTTGTTGGCCGCAGTGAAATATTTTGTAGATAATGTTGCCGTTTTTGGTAATGATAAAACTACTGTTGTCCTTTTTTAAATATGATTACCCTCATAAGTTAAAAAGAGATGCCGATATGTCAGTAACTATGCCGTCGAAATACATCACATTCCTATAACTACTGTTCGTTAAGCCGAGTCCTTTCTTTTCCATAATGTGACGTATACAATTTCCGTTTATTTATTTTTGGTCGGATTACATATCAGGGCACAGACAATGCAATTCTATTTAATGTGGCTTAAAACCCAACTCCAAAAAAACTAATGATAAGTAGATTAACTAACAGACTATCAGTACCTAGCAATGGGTTTCATGTTGACAGTTCAACAACATTCATTGCGTTATTTACGTTGTTGAGCGGGTGCCGGTGTTACTTTTCAGTAACGCAACGCGCATAGATTAGCAACGCGTAGGTGGTTCTGTGAGTTCTGTGATCTCGTATGATCCCTGCCCATGGACGTCCCTGCCTGTCAAAATATCAATATTGTCAATAGCTTACATTTGATGTCAAACATCAAATTTTGGATGGCCAGTTTACTCTTTAGTTCAGTTTGAAGTTTTGTCGTCTAAAATAAACTATCTTCTCTAAGAACATGATTTCAATTGATTCTTCATAGATAACGTAATATTTCAATCCAATATCATAATCAGAGAATATAATAATGAGTCCTAGTAGAAAAAAAGCTAAACAGTCTCCACGAAATAACAATTTAAAGCGGGAAAGTATTGCTGAAGAGGTAACTTGCAAGCGTCCAAAAGTTATTAAAAGCGATGAAGATGAACTCAAGGCTAGAAAGAAGAATAACTTCGTCGAAGCTTGCAGACAAGTCTCCTGTAGAGCCTATTCCGATCACCCCGCGAGATTGTTGTTATTGTACTATTATCCGTCTTGTATGAAGAAAAGGGTTTGCAAACATAATGATAACACTGGGGTAAGTACCAATATGCCGTAGAACAAGTATTGTGTATACTGAAATCATATCTAATAAGATCTTCTTGTCTTCTCATGCCTCCAAAGCCAGATCGAATTCAGTGAACCTACTGAGCATAACCATTTAATGAAATACTTAATAAAATCTTTAAATGTTATGTGTTATACCTTATGTTGTATTCAATTCTAGAAATTATTTTATGGCATTGTTATGTTTCAGATAGACATCAAGGAAATGCCACATTATGCTGGAGAGTCATTCACAATAGAAATGAAAAATAACATGTGGTATGAAGCTTTAGAAGTTTGCCAAATGTCCATAACTCCTGTACAGTATTTATCTGCAAATGTACTCAGAGAGATTGTGGAGATTATGTTGGTAAATATACCTAATTACCTGTAACTTATTTATTTACTTCAAATACTAATAAGCAGATGAAAATATTAACACAACTTTGGTGTTGGATTTTCATTAATTTACCATTGATATTATTACATTTCAGAATGCCCATGAGGATAAGTTGTCTGAACATACAGTGCCTCTCATAATAGACAAGTGCCAACAGATACTGGCTCAAAACTTTAGCACTCACCCACCATGCATTAAAAGCTTAAAGAAGTGTTACAACTCTTTCCTAAGGTCACCCATGGATCTCAAGGAGAAGACATATACCAACAGAGTACAATATGAATACAGGAATGGTGTTGTAAAGTATTGCATGAATAGATTGGAGAATGAAATCAGTTCTGACAGCCTAGATGGCCCTTTAATTAATAAATGTGAGCATATTCCAGAAGAAATGAAACTAAGTCTAAAAGGTCTACATTGGCAGAAAGAGAAATTTGAAATTTTTGAACTTTTAAATAGACCAGACAGGATAGAAAGATTGATGGCTGTGCTAGAAAGTATTGTAGAATTATTACAGTTTGATTTGGCGATTTGGCACACAAGGTATAAAATTTGCTGATACAAATACATACTGAAAAAAATATTGTTTTATGATTGATAATGCCATAGAGTACTTAGCAAAAAGAGGTACTCGGCACAATTAGATAATTTAATGAATGCAATAAAAAATTAATTTAAATGACACATTATTTTTCAGGTACAAAACTAATTTAATAAGACATATAATGGGGTTGCATAAGCCTCTAATAGCATTTGTGTTATGGTCAGAGCAGCCAATGTACACGGGGACTGTAACTGCCAACTGCAGGCAAATAATTAGGCTCTTTGTGCATCTAATACATCTACAGTACCCAGAGTCCATGATAAGAATTATTACGGTAAGTCTTAGAGTAAATAAGTAAAAACATCAAAAGTTGATTGCAGTCTGGGCACTCTACATTACTAGAATGCCTTTTTTTTTTGGCTGCACTATTGAGATATTTAGACGACATAATAATTCCTATTTTCATTCAGCCACTGAGCTGAAAAAGCTGCCCAACTTAAATTATGGGACTGGGCAGGACATGTCTGCTGCATGCCGAAAAAACTGTGGGCCCAATTAACACAGAACTGGTGCCCTGAGACAGCGAGGCGGGGTCGCGGCAGACCACATAGGATATGGCGGGACCCCGGGATAAATTGCATGTGTACACAATGTAAATTGTTTTTTATGAATAAATTAAATGAATGAAAAATTAAATGAAAGATGGAACAAGTGGGGGAGGCCTTTGCCCAGGAATGAGACAGCGTAGGCTAACATAAAAAAAATTAGAAATTTATTAACATAAGATTTATTAAAAGCTGTTTTTATATTTTTCAGACCTGGCTAAATATAATGATTCAAACATTTTATATCTGTGAGCAAGAATCAAACAGTGACTATCCAAACACATCAAAATATTGCACAATTTTTGCAAATGAATTCTACAAAATAATCTCAGGTTTGTTCCTCCTCCTAATTCTAATTATTTTTTTTCTAATTAATTCCATCATATATAATTTGAAAGGTAGTATCTGTCTATTACATGCATTTGTTCAGCCAATAATAGTTCATTCTTCGTGTTTTAGTACAAAGGACTATACATACTATAGCCATTTGCAGATAAGGTCAGTGTAACAGTATTAGTTGCACTGCACATGGTTCAAAATCGCTTGACAATTCACATGACAATACTCATTCAATGATTCAAAAGATCTTTAATTTAAAGTATGTTTTTAACCAACTTCAAAAAACAGAGCACATATCCTCCGTCTTCCTTTGAAGTTAGTTTAAAATATACTTACTAGTTCTATTTTCGTGCCATGAACTCCGATTTTTTCGTGATTACTGTGGCGATTTACGTGATTCTTTTTTCATTTGAATTCAGAGGAGGTTGCGATGTAAAAAATTAAATTTTATTAACTTTGCTCAGGTTGTTAGTGGTGTGTTCGTAGGCAGGTGGTGTATTCTCTAAAATAAATTGGATAAAAATAATTTTCAGAAATGCCGCATGAATCCATCAACAGGATTTTGGAAAGGATTGAACCAGCATATATGAGACATATCATTGGCATGTTACATATCAAGAAGATAACCAAAATAAATAACGACTGTATTATAAGCATTATAATTAACAATATCAAAGACTTCCAGTCGGGCATATATCCACCAGATGATACTAATATAGAAATCTCCAAGAAGTTATTTTTTAAACCCAAGAAAATAAAAAGAATACTTAATTATGTGATCAAAAATTGCATGACTCCTGAAAATTGCATGACTCCTGAAAGTCAGGAAAAAGTACAATATCCTAAACTTGATAAAAAAGAATTAAAATATTTGTTACTAAGTACTACTGACCATTTCAACATTAGTCATCTTGTTCACACTCAATACACAACATTAGAAGCCTATTTAGATACATATGATGTACAAAGTGTGGAGGAAACATGGAATAAATTAAATGAACAGTTGTCTGATGAAAGTCAAACACATAGCGAAACATTACCAGAAAATAGCTCATATTATGTCACTGAAAATTTTATCAAGAAGTACAAGCATGCAATGAAGACAATTAAGGAATTACATATGATATTTCATGATTTGAAGAGCAGTGATGATTTGCCAGACATGTTGGAAGTTTTTACAAATATAGAACTCTTAGAACAGTAAGTTGAACCTGTGATAGATGCATAAATATTGGTAGGGTACAGTACAGCACAACTTTAGGGTTTGATTACACCAATGGTGGCAAGATAGGTGGCTCACTAAGATTCAAGCTATGCTAGAGCATACTACTGTCAACACTAGAGGCTAGTTGTTGCTAGGATAAAAGAAAAATCTGCAATTGAAATTTGAAATTCTATAACAGAGTTAATAAAAGTAACATTCACTTTTATTAACTCTGTTTTAATTAAATTTAATCATTATTCAACAATAATTCATTATAATAATTTGAATTTTTATGTAGTTCATGAATAGGGTCAAGCGAAGCATTCTTAGTGTTGAAAGCAATCTAAATGGACGCTGCCCAGAATACGGCTACTTGTTTGGCGCCGTCAGCATATTCATCAGTTCCTGTAACGTGCAGCCAACAGGACACGCAGGACACGATATTAAATGTCTCACCGTTTGTGGAACAGCACCACATATTTTACACTCCAAGACTGAGTCATCTATGAGTCACCACCTGAACAGGTTTTCCTTGCTTCGGCCAACCTGCGTCGTTCAGCGAAGCTTATTGAAGGCGAAGGGCTCTAATACATTGGTCATTTACTTTTGCTGAATCTGTCCTGTTCACTTCCATAAACCTGGCAGCTCTATCTTTCTTAACTGAATATAATGATTCATCCTGGCATCTATCTATATTGCACTTGCAATGTGCACATTGACTTTATGGTTTAATCAAGTTATCTAACCAAGCAAATTATTGCTTGGTAGACATAATATGTTCACAAGTTATTAAACTTCTTATACTCGGTCAATTCTTGCCTATAAGTTTGTTAAGAAACAAATGTTTTGGAGTGGAGACCGCATACTGGAAGATGTAGCATTGGAAGGCCTCCCACTAGGTGGACCGGTGACCTTGTAAAGGCCGCAGGAATCCGCTGTATGCGGGAAGCACAGAACCGGTTGAAGTGGAGGTGCTTGGGAGAGGCCTATGTGTAGCAGTGGACGTCTTATGGCTGAAATGATAAACAAACAAATGTGTTTAACGAATTTTCCATAAGTAATCTTAAGTTGTGTTGTTCATGTTGTTTTATAAGAGCTTGAGACCAGTTATTACAGCAAGTTTTGTTAAATATAAATATAGGCAGTGCCAAATTTGATTGATTTTGAGGGATAACAAGAGTCCCTTTTAGCTGAGAAAAAATTAAACAATCTCAGTTTTTTTTTCTATTTTTATATAAATTATTATGTGTAGGTAATTACCTTCCAATTTGTAACTTGTTTCCATACCTATTATGAATATTTTTAGTGTAAAACCTGTATAAATCCTTCTTTTGAAACCACCAATTGCTGTATTTCATTTAAAAAAATGGTTGCTAAGTATGTTACGTAATTTTATTGTTGGAATTAAGCTTTAAATATCTTAATTATGTTGTTCTAGTATGGTTATCATTACAGAAAACAGTATTTTCTTTTACTATAATGTGAAACCTATAAGAATAAATAAAACTAAAAGTTACTACACTATCATTGTTTAATTAATATTTTGGCATAAAATGTCCTCTGGCTTTCTTGTATCGCTTAGCTTTTTCAATATCTACATCAGGGTATTCTGCTTTCAATGCCTCCATACTCATGTTTGGGAAGCGCTTCATTAAATGCTGCACGTGTCTGAAGTCCCTGTTGCGAGCTTTTCTTTCAACATTATACTCCTTTTCTTTGTACAGTCTGTAGAACTTCTTGACAGCTGCACTGGTTATAAAGCCATTTTCAAGGTATGGTCTCACCCAACGTGTGTTCATAAACTTGGGGATGTAGTACTCCTGCTTCTGATGCTTCCCTGGTAAACCAAAAAGGTTCACTACATCCTCGACAGGACGTTCTCCAGTTTCACCTGTCTCAAGCTTGTAATAAGCTATGTTGCGTTCTCTTATAACAGCTTCTATGTTATTCATTGATTCTTGAACTTTGTCAATTCTTTCAGGATTAGGAAACAATCTCATTTTAAGATTACATTCATGTTCCATTGTGTACAACATATTCCGTTCTTTTAACAGTACATACCACAGTTTGTGTAAATCTGTATTCGATTTAATTCTCAATTCATCCAACTTCCATGATCTACCAACTCTAATATTCGTTTCTGTCCAATTTTTCTTAGCGTCGAAAAACTCCATTATGTCGTTAACAGGATTTGTGGTGTGTATATCTCGTCTCATGATTGTAGAAGCTGCAACTTTGATAGCATTCTGAGAGCGCAAACATCGGGTTAAAGTGCTTCTTAGCAAATTACTTATAATCGTAGTATTCATTTTAAAATCTTTATGATTAAATAATACACAGAGAAGAGAACACTTTTTTTAGGTTAGTTTGATTATCCTTCCCAAAAGCCAAATCCAATTGTCCAAGTTTGACACTTGACATTGACACTAAAGGATTCAGTTCTGAAATTATTTATATACCTACTAGCTTTTGCCCGCAGCTTTCGCCCACGTGGAGGTCAGAAATTATACCATGGGAACGTGCTACCGGGATAAAAGTATCCTATGTCCTAACTCTGGTCATGGCCGTATGCCTTTCATCCAAATATGTTCAACCGTTAAGGCCGTGAAAAGGACAGACAGATATGAAATTCTTTAGAAGAATGTCTTTTACGTCTTCAAATACTTAATTATAAAACTTAAAATAAACAGCTTAATCACGTGATGTTTTAGTCGTTTAGAATGGCAGAATAGGTACTTTTTTTCTGAAAACCTACTATACAAACGATTAATACGACGCAGTCAAGGGAAAGAGTCCCTCTACTTGCTACAATATTAAAAAATATGCTGGACTAGCCACTGTTAGCCAAGCCTTTTTATTACTATATTTTGTAATTACTTTTGACTGGGCAGGCCGACTTTAACATTATAGCTAAAGACTAAAATGTCACCTCAAGATACGAACTTATGACGAAATTTAAATCGCAAAAAAAAAAACATACGCACCATCTACTATTTTAAATTACATGCGAATTTAAAAACATGAAAGATTTTATAAAAACGCTGACGCACGTAACTATAAGTCTAACCAAAAATACCTATAAACTTAGAAATGCTGGATTTCCCATTCAAATCACCCCCTTTAGGATTATTTTCAGACTAAAAGTGGCCTGTGTTCTTCCCCAGGATGCCATCACGTTTCCATTGAACGGATTTTTATAGATATAGATTATCAAAATCCGTAAGCGACATTTGTACGCCTTGCAAGGCACATAGTGATACAAATATTTTTTTATTTTATACCATCATGTACCCTACATTACATAATATGTGTATAAATAAATAAATTTGAATTTGGTTTCGGCAAGGTAACAGGCAGACAGACACAGTTACCGGACTCGAGTACCTAAGTTTTTCAGGAATTTTACTCCTTTATTTCACCTATATAGTTATAAATTACATTTTTAAATGTTTTTATAAACAAAAAGATTAAAAAAACATTTAAAAATATAGAAAATAGTAGCCCATCGGTATCGGGAACAGGGTCCAAGCTACCGGCGGCCAGGACTCCAGAGAGAGGAACTTCCTGACAATGCAAGCCGTGTCCAGAAGTACCGCTTTCTGAATCAAGCCCTTGATCCTACTGCCCAACTAGAGCCTCCTCAGGTGTTGGTCGATCTTGGTTGGTCTTGGCTATTAACCCATTGGCTGTCACGACTATCGGCACAATGATTGCTGAGTCCACATGCCACATGAATTTTACTTATTATGTGATTTCATAGTTTCCTATTTTTTGAAGTGTGTTAGTATGAGTTTGCTATTATTTCCACAGTTGTAATCAGTTAATTATTAGGCAAAAAATAATGATTTGTTTCCAGAACACTCGTATGAGCTAAAATATATACAAAAATATTTTTGAACGATATCATTTTGACAGCGGGGTTTACGTTTAGTTTACATACTCGTGCTGTTATGTAAAAGATTTTACCGACTACAAATTACAAAACTGTTACAAAAAATATATAAAACAAATAATTTAAAAAAAGACAAGTAGTCCACATTAGCCCTGGAACGGAACAGCTGAAAGTCATGGGGAGCAGCAAAAAGTTAAAGTCGTGGCCTTTTCCCAGCAGCGGGGTGTTGCAGACTAACAGTTACAGTATCTTTTTTATAAAAATAAGTCCAAAAAACTGAAGCAACTTCAGATACATATTTTTCCATCATGAATCGAGATAAAAGAATACATGACATACATGAAAAAAAAATCTTGACAGTCGAAACTTGAAAGGAACAACTAAACGTAAGAGTTGAATAATGTCGTGGATGGAGTGAGTGGTTGAAAGGACGCATTTTCTCGGTTCTATGGGAAATCATAATGAAAACAAATTAAAATAATCGATTTATTTATGTGCATTTTGATGTGCTGCCGGTGTTCATATGACTAAAGTACTGAACAGTTTGTGTAGTGTATGTTATTTTTGAAGATTCCATCATCGTAGAGGAAGCTTTTTGAAAGGTACAAACATCATTCACCTCTTTTATTTTTTATGAAACTTTTGTTTATTTGATAATATTTTTTACCTGTCCTTGGTTTTTGGGTTATTGTATAGGTATTTCCGTCTATTATGATTCGAGTATTTTGATTTAAATCTAACTGGCGAGGTTTTTTTAATTTTTTTTGTAATCCACTAATGTAAACAACAATTCTTATGACTAACTTCGTAGATAAATAACAGGAACATTACAGGAAAGTCGTTGTACAAAATATTTAATTTATCTACTTGTTGGTTCCACTGTGTGCAGCTTTTGTGACAACATAACTATTGCTTTTTTTTTACCATAAATTATTTTAAATGCCTTTTATTAAAAAAAAAGCCAAGCCATAGTTCTGATATCCTTTTCATTGGAGCTAAAGCTAACTCTTAGTCAAAAGCTTTATCACAAAAATTGTCTATAGTCACTGACTTACTCGGTACTTGATATATCATTGACAAAATAATTTATATTTGTTGTATACTTACCCAAATTAAAAAAAAAAAAACAACACTGCATTGATATTATAGTTAATATTATTGTTACTTGTTAGTAGCCGCACAGAAGAAATATAATAATTAATTTATCACCATTGCTATTATTCTGTAGTTAAAAAAATGTACTCAACACAGATAAAAAAATATATAAGTAAACAAAGGAGTCTGATGGTACTAATGGTCTACAAGTAAGAGATTAATTACAGGTACGTGAGTCATTTGAGATTGTTTTTAATGGTATTTTTTTGTACTGGAAAGTGACTTTGACTTTACCATTAAGTAAACAACAATGCAAGCAATAATGGGTTGGATTAATTGGTTGATAGTGGACAGCATAATTTTTGTTAACTTTTTAAATGTTTTGTTTGCAACTAATTTACTTGATTAATGGCAATAGGCTCGCCCCATTTCTCATGTGACCCACTAATATCATGTGGTAAAATGTGGAATTATTAAAGTACCAACACCTCTGCCTAACCCTTCGGGGAGAAAAGGCATGGCATTATATTTATATGTACTTGTTGTTGTCTTTTCTTCTTAGTCGGTATTGTGTCCCACTGCTGGGCAAATGTCGCCCGCAACTGCCAATTGTTTGCATTATTTGGTTATTCGCTTTTAAGATTTTTGAGTCCCAGAATGAATGTGTATTAAATTAAGTAATTAATTTTAAGTATTTAAAAAACAATTATTTTTGCTAAAAGTGACTTTCTTCTCACATTGTAAACATGTCTGGATATAAATGTGACTTCATAATAATTATGCTGATGTCATGAAATTATGTATTTTTTCAAGAAATTTTTGTATTTTACATTTAAATGCATTTCTAGTACCTACATTGTTTTTGTTGGATACTAAGTAAGGTATCCAACAAAAACAATGTACTATACATAATTTCATGACATCAGCATAATTGGTATGTTATTTTATGGTAGAAAGACAAATTAAGAAAGGAGGATAAGTAGGTATATATTATAATAATAGTATGTATTTATTATTTATTTATTTTACCATTTATGTACACACATATATAAACAGACAATGAAAAACAGAACATAAAAAATAAATAGGTAGGTATGTGTATATAACCTATTTATGTATTTGTGTACCTAGTTTTAAGAGTTATTTTTTTATCATTGTCCCTCTCAATCAAAGCACCTGCCATCTAATCTCTTCACCACCCTTGGTTGACTGGTAGAGAATGCCTAAGGCATTAAGTCCGCCTTTGTACCTTTTTGTGCGAAAAGTTTAAATAAATAAATAAGTAAAGAAATCATAAAGTCACATGATATTTAAAGTGATATTTAAAGCATAAAATTATCCTAATAATTTAGGTAAGTTTTTACGATCTGGCAGTTGGAAGCTATTTTACTTGTATAAGTAAGTGTGTTTCTTCGAAAGTACGTAATTATACACAACATCTGTTCATGAATGTAGGGCACCAAATTCTCAGAAGGCACGCCGCCACTACTTACCGTCTGTTTGTGAACTAACTAGGTGTGCCACAATTCCGTTTGCCTTACAATTTATAAGGTGACAAAATACGTTAATTAAGCAGGGGCCCATCCTCTCGTCGTGTGTTCCGGAGGGTAATTTGTCGCGTGCATTAAGCAAGTTGTGCGCGCTCGTTACGGGCCCCACAGAACCGCACGCTAAACAACGTAACGTCTCAATTGCGCTCCTCTGCCGCCGTGCCCGCCATGCCGCCTTTCCGCCTGCCGACGACGTCATAAACATTTTACATGATGGCACGCTTATGACGCCAACTGACGCGGCGACGCCAGTTAAAAGAAATCACCCAACTTCCAGCCCCATGAGACCCAAGTAATGTCTTTCTGGCCTTCCACTTTCACCATTTCAATCAAGAACAAATTATCTTCGTGAAATAGCTTTCAAATAATGACTTACGCTTATGTACAATACCTAACGTAGGTACTCAATAAAAAAAATAAAAATAAGCGGCCGTACTTGAATTTATATTGTCTTAACTGCATAACTTTTACGATCTTTATCATAAAAACGTTAAAAGAAATGTCGAATCGAATTAGGATTCGACACTCAAGCCATGCTCGATTTATTACTCGTATACATAATTTATTACGTCGGAATTATATTAGGAATTACCGTCACGTTCCACTTACTATATCTGTCACTGGCCGAATAGGTGCTTACATAGGATCTTCGTATAGAATCGTTGATTAAATCAGGCGCCGTCGCTTTGTTTAGGCAGCGATCGCATTATCTCGCATGCTTGTCAGTCACACTCGACCCGCTTGTGACGTCGGACATCTCACAGCTCTAGACCATGAGCCCGGAACGGACAGGGATGATTGTATTGCATAACACAATAGGACATCGAAATTAATGCAACATTCGCAAAGATGTCGCATACATCCGGCGTCAATGAACACAGTATTGCAGTCGAATGATATTGTGTGCCTTCTCCGAGTAATGTTAAAAGTTCTTGCTGAAGTTATCTTATTACGTTGTTGGTTATTCTGGAGACGGGTCGATGATCAAATCAGGCGAGGCTCTGTTTCCCCGAGAACACGGTTCATCTTGCACGGCTGTCGCACACATTCAACCTAGCCGTGAAGTAATGCCTTCTTTTTTCGATCAATCTTGCTCTTCTATATCTTTTGCTGATTATTTAGTGGAATTTTCTGAAAAGCCCATCCTAAAATGTACCTGTAATTCGGGAAAATTATTTGTGCCAAACATTCTTGAATAGCATTATTGCCAACCTCTCCTCGTGTTTTCAATTTGCAAAATGCTTTCCAAGGCAACTTCATACGGCGCTTTAGGAATTTATTGGACTGAGAATTAAATCAGATTGGTGTATCGCGGGAGTTTAAATAACTTGACCATGTTTGGATAGTTTAACATTTTAGGAGCAGCCACACGTTCAATTTGTTTTAACGTGAGGAATTGTGGCAGTTGCGGCCCAATAGTAACGGCCGCGATTTATGAGTTGTGGGTTCGAACCCAAGCAGGCACTTTACATTGTGTAAATTATTTCCTCGCCACTGCTCTCAAAACGGTGAAGGAAAACATCGTGAGGAAACCGGCATGTCCTAGAACCAAAAATTCGAAGACGTGATATCCGCCAACCCGCACTGATTATGGCCTATTCCCTCTCACAGAGAGAAGGCCTGTGTCCCGCAGTGGGATCATTATAGGCTGATTATGACGAACTGTAAGCGTCAGTTTAATTTGAAGTCACGAACTATTGTGACAGACAGGAACTATTGTGTTACCTGAGTGAGTATTACGGCTATTGCCTATGGTGACTAGTCGACCTTGGTAGTTACATGTGTTATTATGATTCATTTCTTTCGTAGTCTATGTATTAATACTAGTATCCAAAGGTCCTAGTTATACTAGCTTGTGACCTTTATGTTGTGTTGTAGGTATGAAAAAATAGTAGGTACCTACAAAGTCTAAATAAGTACAAAGGACAGTGAAGGCCAATCCAATCCCAAGCGCCACACTGTCATATTATTTGTATATAAAAGTCTTGGTCTTATGATCCGCAAAACGATTTTTTTGGACCTTATGTAATTTCAATATAGTTAATTCAATGTCTGGTACACTAACGAACAAGGGGTAATTGCGTAACACACTATTAGTAGGAATGGCTTTCATTTTGACAGTTCAACAACATTCATTGCGTTATTTACATTGTAGAGCAGACAAATTGTTCGAACATATGAAGCAATGGATTAGCAATATCCTTGAAAATTATCCAGATTTGAGATTAATAGTGTGTTACGCAATTAGGGGGCTGTCCGCCAGTAAAAAAGTTAAAATTAGCTACTTATCTATTACCTAATTTTTTATAACACTACACTACTTCCAGGTATTTCATTAACAACGGGTAGGTATAAGTTATCATTAAAACTGGTCATTTGGACCCGCTTCATTGCCTGACGATACCTTTGGCGTCAATTCCGCCCGCATTTAATAATGGGGTCTCTAAAACATTGGAACCTTTTTGGAATAACGTTTAGATCAGTAAATCAGCCGTGTCATCGGCTTTTAAATGCAATATAAATGCGACCATTTATTTGAACTTCACGCATAGTAATTCAATGTGGTATATTCTAATATAAAACCATTTATTTAAAGTATTTTATTAGTTTTTTGATTTGAGCTTCGTGGGTTAGGTACCTTAGCGCACTAAGGTAGCCGGCACGCACGTACACGCTCATGTACGTCTCTTTTTTTTTTTTTTTTGGTTTGGAAATCATCAAATGACCCCTCCCGCTCTGGGCGGAGCAGAAGGAAGTGTCAGACTTTTACTGACTAAAACCCACCCGTGTTCCTTCAGTTGCCTGTGCCAGGGGCCACGGTATCTCTTTCGAACAATCCGCAGCCCCGGCTCATGTACGTCCCTGCGTCGACACGTGAGAGCAAATGCGGTGTTCGGTACTGTGCTGTGTTCGGTGTGTGCATGTGCTGTGTTTTAAACACTGCCACTCGCGCGCGGCTCGTGAGACAAATGCGAGTGTGTGCATGTACGGCGGGGCTTACGGCCGCGAATCATGTTTGGATCAACATACAACCTGATATTGACAAATTGCAAAAAAACCTAAGAAACTTGCCATGAAATGAATTTTGTCCATTGTATATTTTGTAGTGTTTAATGTATTTTTGTGGTGTACAATAAAGTATATATAAATAAATAAATAAATAAAATTAGAATTTCGCGGGCTTCCCTGGCGCTTTCGCCTTAAGAGGCGTCTTTCAAAGGGCCGAAGATCAAAGCTAGTCGAGCGATTAAATAAAAAGAGATAGGCACTTTTTTCTTTCTTTGTTCCATAGGGGCCACATTCCACTTTGTTTGCGCGCAACTAGCTGTTATGGTTTAACCGTTTTTGAACGCCGTGCAGAAATTGCAATATTAGACTAAGTGAATTCTGCCGCCAGGTGGTACGTTGTTTAAGTCATCAGTATCTCATCACCTGAGTAAAACGACGGACTCCCATAATGTAAGCCGTTTTTAACGCATTCAGGCTATCGAGACTCCGACTGAGAATGCTTCCATTTGCATATTTATTGGAAGGCAATTCAGGCGTTCTATCAGCTAGAGCAGAGAGAACACATTTTTGTGAATCAAAGTGTTGTTCTTATGGCCTGATTTTTGTGTTAGCCGTATGTTTAAGTCATGTCAGATATCATACACCTCGATACCAATGACTAATGGTTTAATTTAAATACTTACTGAAGGATTTTACAAAAGACCCACATGACTCGTCGAACCGCCACTACCGTGCATGTTAAAAACCCATTACAATCTGGACACTAAAGGCAATTGAAATGAAAATACATCGATCTGAAAGCAGTTTTCCGTGAGTCAACCAAGTGAAGCAAACTCACAATAACATCGAAAACGAAAGCTATGATATGTACAACTTGCTGCGTATCTGATTCTTTTATTCAAACATTAAAGTTGTTTAAATATTTATTTCAATAATCAACACGTTTTTCTTGTAACGTTTTGTTTAGGCTTCCGATGCGTGGACGCCATCATTGTTGGTGTAATCGTTCGTGAAAAGCTTTATTCTAGAGAGGTCACACGTTATCTAAACCAGCTGTCGGACGCACACGGCCTACAATGGACTCGTTTGTATCCCTGCCGTATAATATTGTTTGTAATTTAAAATATCGGATGTGTTGGCACGGGTGGCGGACGGTTTATTTTCCAGCTCAATTGTGGAGTTATCCGAGCTGTATTGTTGCGTTGATTAGATCAGGGGAGCTTTGTTCAGAGGAGAATGGCCGGCTTCGCGTCGCTATCGTCTGTCGGCTGCACGCGACCTGTTCATGAGTTTGCGGCTACACAGGTATACCCGTTTCAGCCTTCTCAACGACCACAGCATATATTATTTTAGGCACAGAATTCTGGAGCTTGCCTTGCTTGAATATCCTAGCTGCTATCCTGCTATGACTTTTATCAGGCAAGCCATGTACCTTGTAGGATTTCCCTTAGGCAAAAATGACGAGCTTTCATGCAATCTTATCTCCTATTGCAGCCTATACAGCTGGGCTGGGGATGAATTTTTACGGGAGAGTAGGATTTTTGAAAATTCATCTCCGTTAGTGGATTTATTTCTTAGTGCTTACTTTCGGTGACCGCGCCGCTTAGGCTGTGCCTTGTCTGTCAGTGATGATTAAATTTAGGTAAGATTTTTAATAAGTAAATTTATTGTATCTTCTATTTTTGGATTGGCAACCTATAAAAATAATGTTACCTTCGCTTTTTATGTTCCTTTTTTATTTTGTTTACTTTCCAATATCGAGTTTTCGTTGTGGCAAAATGTAATTTATTTTGATATAGATACTCGAAGATACTCAACAAAAACCCCGAAAATGGAGGGTACGGTTGAAAAGACGCTAACAATACGCTAATGGCTTATGTTTGCGATGACTGTCCCTCGCAGCCAACAGGCTCTATTATCACGGTCGGTCCCTGTGCGCTGAATTGGCTAAATGTTTTGTGCCTCTGAAAAGATTCAAGATGACGGTGAAATTGTTGAGAAAATTGATCACTTCCACTCGAGCAAGCCGTCCTTGTTACTGCAGAACTCGTTATCAGCTTTGTTTGTTTCTCAGGCCTAATGTGTTTTTTTTTTGTTTAGATATTTAACCTTTCTTAAAAAAAAGGTAAGTATATTGTAAAATAATTGATTAAATTTTGAAAACATTTGGTAAGATTTAGGTTGAACAATTACCTAATATGTAGTTCAAATAGAATGTGCTTGTTTTTCATTCAAGTTTTTGGTAGTGTGGTGTGTTTTGGAAAACAACAAACAAGTTAAAGATTTGGGCTTTTATTTGTATTAAGTTTTGTTTGAAGGCGTTTTCCCAGACTACCAAACCCTTTTAAGTGTATAACTTAATTTGGCTTTCAAAATGTACTAGTGTATTTACCTAATGTAAAAAGAGGACTATTTACATAGGATCGGGACTATAAAATCACATGGCAGAGTGTATTTTATCTCGCCGTAGTTAAAGCAGAAAAGTTTACTAATAAAATACAAATTTAGTCTCCTACTTTCCTTACTGAAATACGAGATCGCCGTCTTAATACTTGTTCAAACGTTTTCAGATATGGACTTTTTGGAACATTTTCATTTTTATTTTAAAAGTTAGCAGTACTTTTCTGCGTTCTCCGTACGCCATCATTTTGGGGAAAAATCGATATTTCCTGTAAAGATTCTCAACTCAGCCCAGTGGTATCTGCCCCGACTTAAAATTTATAGGTCGTGGGTTCGAACCCAAGCAGGCGCTTTACACTACTTTACTGTGTAATTTATTTCATCACCACTGTTCTCAAAACAGTGATGGAAAACATCGTGTGGAAACCGGCATGTTCTAGAACCGGAAATTAGAAGACATGTGACATCCACCAACTGGGCCCGCGTGGTGGATTACGGCCCACTCCCAGAGTGTCCCAGCAATGGGAAGAGTATCGCCTGATTATGCGCTATTGTTTTATTTGCCTTGTGTACAGAAATAAACCAAATGACTTATGCATTTCCATGACTGACTGCATCCGCAGACGAATAAATTGACGATTTGACTTTTGCACTTACATTTATTAAATGGCTCAAATTTGGAATTGGTGATGGATTACGCGCGATATCGTGGAGGCGATGTAAGCGATGTGTGTGCACACGTCACGGGGTGTGTCGATCAATCACGGGCGCGGATGGACGAGCGACAGGCCATTAGGGGCGCTTCGTCGCCGGACTCAGGTGCCGCTGGTCCGTCCGTCACCTCGCCGCCGCCCGAGCCGCCCGACAACAGCCAAGCCCTTGTCGTCTTCAATCACCCCACCAACCGACCGCATGATTCATATTACTCTACACAACGGCTTTATTATTTTTTGCCGTACCCCGTTTTGCTCGGAATGAGACAGAATGGTGGGTTTTTTTACGAATAAGCACCGTGACGAACCTATAAAGACAGCAATCGAGATTACTTACGGCAAGTTTAAGAAGACTAGCACGAACAAGTATTTCCGTTTATTGAAGTGATAACTCGTAGAGTCCTTGTAATTTCAAGAGCTCTGAATTCCGAGTTAAGACTGTAAAGCCATGGTTATATTCAGTATCTTCAGCATAAGATGAACAGCATGGCAATAAAATGGGTTTAAGCGTAGTGGGGTATACGGTTCTGTGCGACACATGCCATCCTTAACCATGCAGTAGATAGCTCAGCTAGACAGCATGCGGAATGAACTGCATATCTTATAACGTTATAACAACTGTGTTTTTTGTCTCCTTTTGCGTAGGTACCAGAGAGTAATATTAATCTTAGTCTCCAATCCACTGTAGCTGTGGTTTCCATTTCGAATACTTGCAACGGTCTGACATTTCAACTGGACTTGTTTTATGGATTCAAGTTAAAATTATTTATTTGTATAAAGTATGTCACTGAAGGCGACAGTGTAACTAACATTACGATCACGAGAAGGTTCGACCAACGGACCTAGTATTTCAGTTATTGATATTTTCTTTGTAAATAAAGGTGTTAGGCAAGTAATTATGGGGCTTGGGCCAAATGTCAATCACTAACGAGACCTATGCCACTGAAATCGATTAAATAAGGAAGTTTTTTTTTGTCGAACACCCATAATCTATCAAGGAAAAGTTTAGAAAACATATTTTTTTATTGATTTCACAAAACGGGTATTCTTTTATTGCCAAATCGGCCTGCTCTTCACCTCGATCTCGCTTGATGGAAAGCGATGGAAAGCGATGAGGTACGTTTTAATTAAAATGACTCCTTATTTGATAGATTATTCAGTTACACAGGACTTGTAAGTGGAAATTTGGACCACTTTCAGTTTACATACCGCAAATTACATTATTTTTAAACACGCCATGGACATTTTAAAATGTTCTTATTAGCCATTCGTTACGAAACACGTGCAGTATTATAGGTACCGTGTTTTCACGATATACGAAATAGAGAGATAGGTATTTATGTAAAGATCGCGATACATGAGCAAGCTCGGCACGTGGTTTCCGCACAATAATAGACAGTGTCCATTAATTAGACCAACATGTTTCATCGTAAATGGACATCAGTGACGCGTACTGTACGGTAGCGGGCGTTCGTATAACATGGACGTAATTGATGGTCACACCTCTAATGCTTTTTGCTTTGCTTAAACATAACTCGAACCGTTTTTGTTTAGCTTCCGATTTCATCTAAAATGTTCACGTATATGTGAACAGCTTAGAGTTGTGTGTGCCTGTGTTTATCCATTTACTGCTAATGTTAGTGTATAGTGTGCTCGCACGGTAACATAAAGATTAGATAACTTAATAAATCGTCATCCATCCTCGTCTGTGAGTAGCTTATCCTCCGTTCTGCGTTAGGAAGGAGCTATTCACCTTTCACATGTAGGCCATTAGTAGAAAGATAGGCTCGATATTGTAGCACGTGCCTCCTCCCGCACCCTGCCTCGTTTCAGATAAGCTTCGAGCGTTAAATATGTGCCTCTCGTGGCTTGTGGTCCGCGATAGCGCTTACTAAACATGGATACACCGGTTTGTTATAATCTTTTTATGTTTTGATCGTAATACTAAGGAATTGTTGCTTTCAAAACCCCTCTATATTCATGGTTTTTCTTTTCAGGTACGCCACTGAGCCACAGAACAACATTTTTGAAATTTATTTCTCCAAAGGAGCTTTATCGTAAGTTGTTATCATAATTTTATGGCTAGACGTACGGTTCTATGTCCAGATATGATTTGACCTCTCCTTTGTTACTTATCTACGCGATTTGCATATTTTTTTCTCATTGTGCTCTTAAAACCTATCTATTTACTCGTTGACCTTACCTTAGAGACGATAAAGTATTTGGCTGGTGGAATTTACCCAAGAAAATTAATAAGGGAGTTTTCCGATAAGAGAGCTTTTGGTTACAAAAGGAAAAAAAAATATGATGAAAATCTCTTAAGTGTTCTGGAATTTAGAAGTGTCTGCCCTCTATAAATCAATAGCAAAGTGATGTTATGTTTTGACTAAAGCATGTCTGCCTTAATATCTACGCTGTACAATACCCAGTTATTTAATCGCTTGAAGGTTAGTGACAGGTCGTCCTCCGACGACCCCTTTCGCAGTGAGCTCCGAATGTCAACTGGCTTGACACTTGGAATACCACGATACACCGAGTTTGTCGGCACGGAATGTTGTGACGAGCCTGCGAATGCAAATATCTTTGGACCAAATACCTTTGAGTCAAATACTATACAGAATTGATTTTAGTTATACTAAACTACCCAACCGTCATTGCGATTTGCGTTGCGACCTACTTACCTTTAGGTTTTAGTACAATCGAGGATACCCGCTGAATTTTTAATGGCTCCTCGACCCGTGGGATTCAGCAGTGCTAATCGAATTGGCAACTTTTAGGCTATGGAAACGAAAATTCTCATTTATTTCAAATTTTTGTTTTAGTTTTTTCTATTTTAGGAACTGATGAAAGCCTTTCATGCCTTAGAATATCAAATCATTTATTGGTTTGCAAACATAAGCATTCAGTACATAGATGTATTATTATAAGAGTCCTCCATGTTCTGCCGTCACATGGGCATGTAAATCATATTATAAATCATTTATCAATTAAATTATTTTCATAGGTATATCAATAAGAGTCTGTTCACCAAAAGTGTATAGAATATCATTAAAGGACTGGTCGCCATGCGGCTCCAAAACGATTTCTCCATATAAAACGATCCCGTCCAAGTGTTTGAATTGGAATTCCAAAAACTGCGTCCCTCTTGTCGATCCGGTAATGAACTGTAATTAGGGATTCGGCAGAAATTCTTATTGTCAATTTGTATTGTTGGTATAAAGTGAGAGCTCTAATTTATATCCATATTTATTAAGGTCGGGGCTTTCATTGACTGAAGCGGCATGCCAAACCAACCGTTATTCGCATAGGAATTAAGGTTTAATTTCAAATTGAAGGTTCTGCTCGGATGCTTAAAACGTAGACGTCATCTAAATAAATATTTGAAATGAATCCCCCGAGAGTTTGGATTTCAGTTAAGTTGTAGGGCAAAAAGAGGCTTGCTTATTGATAAAGTTGGATAAAGGTTAATTGATCTCAGTACTGCAGCATTATTCTGTTGAAATGGGTTATCATTAAGCGCCTTTGGTCTATAGTAGTCTCATGCGCAACTGCTTAGCGTGGGGTCCTAGGTCAGATCGAGCAAAGCGTTATTAAGTTTTTCCAGGTATTCTCAGTAGCACTCCGTAGTCTGCCTAGTTATAGCAATTTATTTTTATTTTGGCTAGTCTTCTTCTTTGTGGCCATGCCACGGCTGTATTTTGAATTTTTTTTTTCCAAAACTTTGCCACTTCCACGGCGTTGTCCTTACATTTTGGCTAGTAATTTAAGGTATTTGTAATACTTAATAATTTCTTGCCAAACTCTTGTGGACTGTACCTACATTGCCAAGCTTAAACGTCCTTCCCAAATATCGTGTAACGGTGTTCCTATAATGTAACATGCATAGTTGAACAGGGCAGTAAGTGAGTGAGGACAGTACGGTGAACATGTTGCAGGTATTGTTCGCGACGACGTCGACGTCGGGACACCTTTGTTCTACCGGGGCACGGTGGCGCGTTACTTTATCTTATTAAACACGTGCCGCCGGTCTAACGAACCCGCTTGCCACAATTGGTCCACGTCGTCAATTAATATGCCTCACTAAGTTACCTTATGACAACCACGAAATACCAAAAAGGTGTGTCCTTATAGTATTAGTGAGTAAAACTACGGGCTCCTAGAAGAGCGGTGACCGCTACATAACGTCCGCAGTGACGGCTATCATGAAAATGATGGCAGCGGGGCAAGCCCGCTGCGCTGCGAGCGTTTTTAACACTATAAAGTCTTGATTTTATGGTGTTAAAAACGCTCTCTAAGAAAACAACAACTTTCTTTCATAAATAATGTTTCAGTGACGTCCTTCGCCGGTAATTGTAGATGCTATGTAGCGGCCACCGCTCTTGTAGGAAGCCATGGCTTAAAAGTCCCGAAATAATGCCGTCCAATCAATTTATCTTTATGCTTGACAAGACTACAGTAATTAACCCCTGTACCTTCCTAATTAACTAGAATTCATCGTTCAAAGCGACGTAATCACAAAACGGATACCATTATCGCAATCTGTTATACACAGCAAAGGTTACTTTGTTGAGATGGGAGGAAAATTCAAAACATCACAAACCAGGTACCAAAACGTACTAATTGGACACATAAAATACAATTAACGCTTACAATATTCAGCACCGGGATCTTGGGATAATGTCGTGTCTTGTCTATTTATCACTGACACAGGTAACTAGATAAGTTATTAGGGCGACAACACGTGCGTAAAAAGAATATTTGTCTTCTTTAAGATAGGGAGACAGGTTACATTATCATGTTAGTGTTGTGGAGACAACGTTGGTCCTGCGTTTTTGTACGTGATTTCTTTGGTTTTTGTACGTCAATTTTTGTAACTCTTTTTTGTTACTTTGGTCCTTATTGTACCTATTCATCAACATTCTCTAATTGTACCTATTATAAACTTAAAATAGTCGATTAGGTTAACTTATGCTTGTCGACGCCGGTCCGTGGGTGGGTGATCATCTTTACGTACCGCAACCCCTCGGAAACCACGTTAAGCTGTGGCTCTCGGCTGTCATTCGTGGATCTTTGTCAGTCGTTACGGGTCGTCAGAAACCAGAAAGTCTGATAACCAGTCTTTAACCAAGGGTTATAGTGTTTACGGTGGAAGTCTGCCCGGCTTGGGTGGAGCACTGCCGCGTCCTCGTGGCGGCGATCGGCGGCGGTGATCTCTCGCGTCCGGCCCTGTTCCAGGCCATGGTACGGAGCGAGAGTGCATGGGATGCCGTCACCTCCTGCGAAGCAGTAATGCTCGCAAAGGAGGAGGCAGAACGCATGAGGGAGAGTCAATCTCTGCGCCCTCACGCCCTTAGTCGCTGCAGGAGACGCCCTGGACTTCGGGAGTCAGCAACCGACTCCCGGCCACCGTAGGCGCGGGCTTGCGGGTGGCGAGCAATGGGCAGCTCGCCACCCGGTAAGGACCAGGCCCGGGTTGACGGCGCGTTGTATTCCACGCTCGCCTCAAGGAGATGTCAGCACGAACTGACGGGGTCCGCTAGGGCCGATGCCTGCCAGGGCCGCGGGTTGTTCGAAAGAGATACCGTGGCCCCTGGCATAGGCAACTGAAGGAACCCGGGTGGGTTTTAGTCAGTAAAAGTCTGACACGCCCTCCCGCTCCGCCCAGAGCGGGAGACATAATTATGATGATTTCCCACCAAAAAAAAAAAAGGGGTATAGTGTTACCCAGTAACTGGGTTGTCGAGGTCAGACAGGCAGTCGCTCCACGTAAAATACTGGTATTCAGCTGAATCCGGTTAGACTGGAAGCCGCCCCAAAATAGTGGGAAAAAGGCAGCAAGCAGATGATGATGATAAAGTTGTCTCATCTTTTCTAGTGATTTGTACCTAATGTGCTCTTGGGGATTTTGTTAGATTCTAGCTTCGCAGTCATCCCTTTATACTAGTGTAACAACCAAACACCCAATAAACACGTATCCATATTACCTGAATAAGCCTGAATCGGAATAAAGCATAGGCTTACTGTCGTTTTTCATATAATTTGCTTCATAAAAGCGATACAGTGGTGGTAGCCGGCCACAAATGGCAGATGGTAAATTACCTTCCGTTAAGACCTGGATTGCGGCAGTTAGCTCGGTGCGCTGCTGCTACGGCGCGTTAATGAGTTCATGCCATATGTGGCCATAACACAATGTCCTCGCAATGTTACCGCGGATAATATTCATATTTTGTGCTTTGTTTTTGTGTTCCCACATTTGTACGTTATTTTCTCTTTGCACATTCTCTTAGTACTGTTTCATTGAAATTCATCTGTAATCTTTGTTTTTTTGCGATGTTAGCTAACAATTTCAAGGATTACTGCTGGTACGGGTTACCTCTGCTGCGGCTGAATAGTATACCTAGTTCTATTATTTCTGGATGAAAAGTCACATAAAAACTACAACCGAAATGAAATGTTGATATAATTATATCATATAAACTTGTTTATGTTCGTCGTTCATAAAAAATGATTGTGTGACGATAAAAAAAACAATATGTCAGAATATAAAAATAGTTTGAAAGTAGACAAGATTGCTTATATTTTATGATAAGAGTGAACACCTGGCATGATTACTCATAAGCTTACCAGACCTATGAATAAATAAGTGTGACCATGTATATTTCTTACATGAATCATATTATATAATATATTAAATTATTTGATGATTCTAATGATGCCCGCCCACCTGTTAATAATTATATCGTTAAAACTAAATATAAAACATGATGTTATTAATTTATTAAACTTTATTGTAATTAATTCACTTTTTATACCTGACTAACAGCCCGCGACTTCGGCCGTGTGAAATTTCATGTTTTAACATAAATAATATCACACTACTCGGCAATTCTGTAGCTTTCCATTAGTGAAAGAATTTTCGGAATCCGATCAGTAGTTTCGAAGATTACCCCCTACATACAAACTCACGAAGTTAACTTCTTTGTAATATTAATACAGACGAATGGCCGGAATACTCGTAACTATGCACTTAACTACCTACTAGATACTTAATTACTTACTTATAATTTTGCTATCACTTTCTTAATGTTTTTTTTTTTAATTTTAGGACTACTTAGCTTCTGCTCGCGACTTTGTCCTCGTGAATTTTGTTGTTCCTTCATCCCACCCCGTTGCATCGCATCGCTTGCCCGCACTAGTACTACTTCGTTTTCGCTAAGTGATCTTTCTGACTTTTTTTCTTTTTGCTCGGGTCCAAAGAACCCTAGCGTGATGTTAAATACCGTATAGCCTGCCTCAAGAATTGGGCTATCAAATGCAAAAAAAATATCTTCAAATCTGACTGGTAGTTCCAGAGATTAGCGCGTTCAAACAAACAAACTCTTTAGCTTTATTATTAGTATAGATAGAGACTAATAAAATTAGTCGATCCACCTTTATGACACAGACTCAAAATTAAACTTACCTATCTACTATTTTCTTTAAAGAAAACTTACACAATCATAATATTTTTTAAATAAACTAAAGTAAGAGAGCAGAAAAAGGTTATGAAAGTTTAAAGACATACAAGAAAAACATAAATTGTTAAAATATGTATATATAAGGTGATGGCTAAGCTTTGGGGTGGTCGCATCATTATAATCAGCCTATAATGTTCCCACTGCTGGAAAGACCTCTCGGTAAAAGGGATTGGGCCGTAATCCACCACATGGGCTCAGTGCGGGTTGGTAGATGTCACATGTCTTTGATTTTTTTCTAGGACATGTCGCATTCCTCACGATGTTTTCCTTTTTGAGGTCGCATCGTCTAAGAGCCAATTTTATCATATTTTTAAAGAGCTCTCAGTGTCAACATTTCACAACAATGTTGGTAATGACAGCTCTTGAACGCGTTGTAGATGATCAGTTTCACTGGTGATATCCCTAAAGCTACGGTTTCCTAGAAGAACGTGCGAACGCATGCCGTGTGTGTAGGTATACTCATGTTTTGGACAAATAAATAATCTTTATCTTATCTTTGACGTTTTCGTTATATTTATAACGAACGTCATGAAAATCCGTCATTCCCACCAGTATTTGACATTAAGGTGTCAAAAAACGCTTTGTACTTGGACATTACGGCCACATGTGGCGGTCCCCGCTCTTCTAGGAATCCGTAGCTTTAGTACGCTGACCGTACAATAAAAAGTACTACTTATTTAATTATTACGAATAATGTTGAGACACCTTTGCTGCAACCTGCCTGCTTAATTAATTGTTTCATAGTCTTAATGCTATTATCCACCTTCTATGAGAAAATTAATACCATCTCACGTCTTCCGCATAGAGTTCATTAAAATCTTCAATGTTTTTAATTATTAATTCTCTGTGTCTGAAAGTTTCGCCGTGTGATGGGGAGAAGTTGTGCGTCTATCGCTGCTTTCGTCATCTATATCTATGCTTATAATAAAGCTGAAGAGTTTGTTTGAAGTTTAAACGCGCTAATCACTGAAACTACCAGATTCGAAAAAAAAAATCTTTTTGTATTCGATAACCCAATTCATGACGTAGGTTATAGGCTATTTAACGACCCTTAGGGTCCGAGTAACAACTGTCAAACAGAACGCTCAAGTTTTCGCATAGCGTTCAATCTGCCTTTTTTCTTTTCTTGCTCGGCTCCTAAGGGTGCTAGCGATGTTAAATAGCCTATCGCCTTCCTCAAAAATTGGGCTTTTACAAACAAACCAACACTTCAGCTCTATTATTAGTAGAGATATTACTGAATGTCCAACTTAATAAGCTTGGGTATTGGATTCTCCTTTACAAAATTGTTTATTCAAGTAATTTGCCTAATTAGGTTAAAATTCGTATCTTAGTCAGCGTGCGAAAGATATACATATAACTCTTGTATGACATGACGAAAAGCTTTTCTTACATACCTACCTACATAGTCTTTGTGCCGATTTCCCGTCAAAGGGGATGTCTTGAATTGAACGTTAATGATACACGATTTTGTCATTTTCCTTTATTTGTAAGCGACGCAAATTTGCAAGCGACGCAAAAGATCATGTTTGAACTTATATCATCGTTAAGCTTCATCATTTTGTTTACCTCAGTAAGTATTTACTTTCCATTATACTCTCACAATATACCTTGATTTCATTCTTATCATATCCTGAATTATATTCCTTCTTTCTTATATTCTTACTAAATATCCTGTTGTTTGTAGTTGACATTCGTGACTATGGCTTTTGTCCACTATGAAGTTGTTCACTTCAACTTCGTGATCCAAAGCACTTGTCCACGTTGATTTATTCCCAAATAACAACTTGTGTAACAGTTTTCCTCGTAGGCACCTGTCCCACCGCCGGCGATTAACGAGAAGCGAGTAGAACTAGCAACTAAAAACGAGTTGGCGAGCAAAGAGCACCGAGTGCGCGACGGCGACGAGCGATTACTCAACTGGTATGTGCATGTACTAAGCATGAGTCTCTCAGCGAGTATTCGGCCCGTCAAGCGAGTGTCACTGAGCGAGTACTCTCCTTGATAGCCGTTGTCGCTGCAAGATCGCCGGCGATGTGAACAGCCAGCGATCAAATATGAATATATGTACTTATCTCTTTTACTTCCACGGGATCTACAATCTTTTGTACGTTTCCGCAGCGAGAAAATCGTTGATAACTACTAATTAGTCGCTTCCTCGTCAGGGCGGTGGGACAGGTGCCTTAAGCATTCAATGTTGGATTGTCTTTCTTATTTCTGTGCTTGTTCGTATACATTCTTAATATCTTTGTGTACATGTAAGCAAACATCCTCAATCGGAATGAAGACGTCTTTAGAATTTAATTACTAACTTTCAATCAGCCTGAAGATTCTCCGATCCTTTCCAATTTTTTTGGAACTAAGTTCTTTAACGGAGCTTGCGGTAGGAAGAAACTTGGAGAAATCCTGCGGCTTTTTATTACATATAATAGAGTATCAGAGAGAGAGAGAGATAGAGATAGTTTTCATGGTTTTCAAGGGTTCTGAAGCTTATAGAGAGGTCAAAATGAAAATCCAAGATGGCGGCTGCAAACATTTTTAAAATTTCCGTCATGGGTATCGTTTTCATGGTTTTCGAGGGTGCTGAAGCCGATAGTGAGGTCAAAATGAAAATCCAAGATGGCGGTTGCAAATATTTTAAAATTTTCGCAGCCGCCATCTTTGATTTTTATTTTGAACTACGTTCCTGTTTTCTTTAGTAAACTCTGCCGTGCATCTACAGACAGACTACCTGTAACGGAATTCACAGTATTACGAATTTTAAACATTATAATAGGAGAAGCCTATGTTACACAAATACCCCGCAATGCTCCTTAAATTATATTACCAACGTTGTTACAGAAACATGTAGCTGTTATATAATTATATGAAACTCTTTCTTCTCTTAGTATTAAAAAGCCACATTAAAAACGAGAAAACAATACTTTTAACTTATGTAGAGACAGCATTTTGCAACGTTCCATTGTTTGGTTTCTGTTATAATTACGGAAGTAACTAACAACATGGCTACAACCTGTTGGAGGCGTTGCCTACAATACAAATAGAAAAGTTGAATTCTGCTAAAGTTTTACGGGCGAACATAAAAGGTACAAAATAGCCGCTGGCGAGAAAAACAACGCTGAATATATTAAATGTCCTTTACATTTTTATTAGAGCTTCATGATAATAAAAAAGTTTCGTTAATATAATCTCTCGAATCATTACTACGTGAAAGCAATCAAATCAAAATCTTCAAGTTCGGTTTGGCGGTTTATTTTGCGGAACGTTTTCATGGATAACGTTGAGTAAAATGCCGCAGGAAAAATTAATCTGGTGTCTGGAACCAACAAATATTGTTGTTTGGTTTGCTCCGGGGCTATAAGTAATCTCGGCACGTTATGCACTCAGCCGGGTGGTTTATTGGGAAAGTGGATGCCTTGCCACTACGCTACTACGACGGGGCCACTACGCCACTACGCCAACTAATGCTTCACAAATGTTTGTTGATATAACGCTCGTGTAATTGGGTCTGTAACAGCAGTTGTATATAAAACTAGCTTTTCTGTTTTGAAGATACAACGAATCTTTTTATCTGATTTTATTATTTTTTGTTCCGCTGTGTATTACATTGTGTATTTCATTCCTTTTGTCCATTGTTGTTGGATAAAGAATTTTGATATAAAAATGCGGACAAAAACGAAAAACGTAAAACGAAAATAAACGTAAAACATAATTTACCTACTTATACAGCGTGTAACAGAAAGGTGTAACCATATTTAAAGTTCTGGTAAACTTCATTGCCTAATCGACCCAAATATATGGGACGGCTGGTTTGTTTTTCGCGATTACGATGTCGGTCCCATGGAGAAAGTTTTTCAGTTTGATAAACTGTACGGCACCCTTAAATTTGACCTTTCTGATACATGTATAACCAACACTCTTGTCCAGCGTTACAGGACAACCACAGTATTCTTTTTGATGTCAGATTCTGCAACAGTTTGTTCAATATTCAGTTACGTTCGTTTTGGCTCAATTAATTTATTTAATAAATTCGTAGAGGCCCCAGCGCACCGTCTGTCTCCGGTTCGTTCCGAAGTTATGAATTTATATAGCCGGACGTGTTCAGAATTTATGCGCAGATGTGTTTTCTTAGTTTGCGCCCTTGCAACCGTAAGAAATTCATCGTTTGGTGCCATCACCAGATGTCTCCTCGCCCGATCTCTTCTCTAAACTTTTAATTTGCGCTAATTAGTTTTTAATTAACACGAGGAGTGAGTCAGGTCGTTGTTGTTTCTTTTGCCGTGCTTTATAGACGCATTTAACTACCCAATTTTTATCAATTTTGTAATATTACGAACATATAGGTAGGTCATGGTGTCGTGCCACATTCGACTCCATTTACTCTCAAGAGATGTGGATCCCAAACGACATATCCGCTATACAAACAGGGGCTACGATAGTGGCTAGATGTAATCTGCAAATATTTAAGTAATTCCGTGCTCAGCTTACGCAAGGGTGCGGCGGGGATACTATATCTTCTTCTCAACTAACCGAGCACAATTAGAGTTAGTCCGATATTCAGACCCCTCTCAGTTCTCCAGGCAAGTCTGCTAGTACTAAACTCATTGAGAAGTAATCTAAGACCGTATTTAGTGGTTGTAGCTGACAGCAGTTATGACGGCTTCCATCGCTTTGTTGTCTCGCACACCCATTGTCCCCTGAGGCACGCGGTTAGTTTTAATTAAGTTCGCTTTGACTGTTCATTTCCGATTGTACGATCCCAGCCAATGCACATAAAGCTTCCATTCTTTTCTCTTTATTGTAAGTGATCTCCAGCTCATTATGAGCTAGTCATATTACGGTAATTCCCAAAGGAACTCCTCCATCGATGGTCCGCAGGCAACTATTTATCGCGGTGTTCTATTTTCTTTTAACTACATTTAACAAATGTTCATTCAAGCGATCGTTGAATCACTACAGTTTTCTTTACAGTGAATGAGCATTTTCTTTCAGTGCATTATGAAAAATGCAATACTATTGCGTCTATTTTACCTATTTAAGTTAACAAACCACGCGAAAATTAAAATGAGAGAAATATTAAATGTGTAAATTAATTTTTAAATATTGGCGTGGAAGGTGGTAGAGACATTTAACTAGGGCTTTGAAGGAACCGAGATGTAATTAAAATAAATATTTGGCACGAAATCCGGGTCGCGGCGGTTAAGCGGAGACATTTCCACCCTTTGAACAAGTTCTTGTTTATGTTTGCTCATTAAACAAATAAAAGTGGAAATTCTGTCTTAATCTGGGAAAACTTTTACGTTACCTACTGTGCTGAGTTGAAATTATTTTACCTAAATAATTCACAATTTATAAAGTTGGCTTTCGTTAGGTATTTACTTATTTAAATGATTATAACTTGATCGTATTTGCATTTTGGTTCGACTGAATGTTGTAAAATTGCCTTTTGGAACGCTTTATGGTAAGTTCAATTGGCGATTGAACTTAGGCTAATCGCATGTTATCAGTGTGAACATCAAGATTTTTGTTAAAGATACGTAAAACAAGACATTGTTGTAGTAATTACACGGTCGATTTGAATTCATAGAGCGTACGCATAATGAAGTGGCCGTCAGCGGCGCTATTTGATTGCACATTAGCAAGCTAACTCGATGCCAAGTCACGACTAATGGTACAACAACACTCTCGTCTAATGGAATCTGCACTACACAGCGCACCACCATCTAAAGGAAATTACAGCCTTGCAAATATACTAGTAGATTAAAATGGATGCTGCAACTAAATCACCTCATTTGGTATCTATTTTAAAAGTTTCCAACGTTTAAAAAGTTAATTGCATTGTTGGCGACATTCCATTTTACTCGATAATGTGGAAATGCACAAACGCCGTTATCTAACAGTTTTTATTCGATTCCCTCGCTCTGCACCTGCCCTCGCCACTTTTGCCAGTTTGTTTTTCATGAGAATTTAGTTTTTTTTTGTATTTACATAAATCACTTTACCTGTAGAAGCGAGCAGTTGTAAGAACCTTAAATCTATATAGAGTATTCCTGCCGGTCGCTCCTCTGTAGGCACTTATAACTTAGTTAATTTATTAGCTGTAGATACCTACTCGGTAGTAGTGCTCTAGCAGCGAAAATTACAAACTTATCAACCGCTTTAATTTAGGTAACCTTTGCAATCTCCACTTAATTTTTTTTGTTAGCCTATACTGTCCCACTGCTGGGCAAAGGCCTCCCGCAAATACTACCAGGAACTCTTTCCCGCGCCACCTCGAACCATCTCTCGCGTTACGAGTCCAGGTCATCTAGGCCGGCCTCGGCGGCGCCGTCCATCTTCAGGCACTTATTGTGTGGAGACTTATGCCCAGCGGTCATCGTGCCCGTGACCCGCCCAATCCCATTTGAGCCTGGCAGCCTTCTTTCCTACATCCAGTAAGCCCATTTTGGAACGCAACGTGGTGTTCCGAATACGTCTCACAAAATGTTAAAATGAAGTTATTTTTAATTTTTTTATTAAAAAAGCATCCACTATTTATTCTATACTAAAATTGTATAATTTTCTTTCATTGGCGCTGTTTCTCCGCCTCATTTCTATTACGGGCACACGTTTCTGATAAACGTAAACACTGGAGTGTACCTCCCCCATCAAAATATGATTCCGTACGTCTGCTTGTATTACCTCAGCGCTTTTGCTCGAATATGTTTATAAGCCAGGAAATGTATTTCCTGAGCTCAAGCCTCACATGTCTACGTTGATAGTTCATAAGCGAAAAAGAGAGATCCTTAAATTCGTAGTGTTCCGCAACATTTGCTTTTATGATTCGTTATGCCAACTGCAAATTGCTGAGGTTTTCACTTATGTGTAGTTTCAGTAACATTCAGAGAGTTTTCAGTGGCTTACACAGTTTTAAATGTTTTGGGTAAACATATAAACTGTTTCGTAGAACGGTATTTGTAAACACGCAACCGAAGCCAAGAGGAACAGGAACACAAATAGCAAAACTAACTCAAAGTGTTAAAATTTTAGAACTCCATCGAAAGCGAGGAAGTCTGAAGTCGTTTCCGTGATTGGATTTTATTTCCTTCTTATTTTGATCGTCAGTCTCCTCAAAGGTCGCACTGTCATTAATCGCTTTATAAGAGAGGAAGTGCAAAGTGGAGCGTACGAGCACGCTGTAGTACCCCGGCCCCCGCACTCCGCGCCACCTCGGGCCTGAATTCATTATTGTCCTCCAAGTGAGGATGCGCTTCAAAGAAACTGCTGACTTCCTCTCTATGTCGACCCGTGAAAGGGTTCAACGGTTTATTGCGCTTTCGGGAACTTCGTTTATTGATATCGAAGTTACTTAAGCCCTTCGTTTATTCCATATTGATCTTCTGTATTTAATCGAGCTATGTGTCTTGAAAGTAAAATCAGCCTCTTTGCAAACACTGCATTCGATGACATATTTGCTCCCGAAGTTTTCGTAGAAGTTTCTCATGTTTTAAAATCTGGATAATATCATTGGACAGTTTGTCTTTGTAACTACCGGGAAGTTTAAACTCTTCTAAGAACCTCCTGATTATAAAGTATAATTCATTCAAGCATGCAGCTACATAACCACAAGATTTATTAATGCAAAACCACGCTACATTAGTTTTAAGAATCTGATATTTTATTAATAAGATGAGGCTGACTACGCCGAGACTTTAATTAAAATTCGTCCATCTTCTAGGTACACGCGACTCGGAATTTATGAGAGAGTAACACTTGACTGTGCTCAAGATGATTTAGTAAAATTATACTGGAAGCCAGCTGGTTCTACAACGTACGTTAGTGGAAAGACAGTACACAAAAGTTCAAGTGTGGACTTTCTTTATGCAAATAAAGATTGGAGTTGACTTCGCGCCATGTTAGGTACGTGCAGAGTTTAAACGAATGTTATGAAGGGGAGAGTATAGAAACGTTGAGTAAAAATTATAGTTTGTTATGCCGGGGACGGGTGCAAGAAATATAGAGCGTGGCTGCATCCCGGCGCCTGACGGTTGCCCGTCTTGGCAGCACCGGACACTTGAGACGCTCTGGCTGCCGCCCAACGCGCTTTATCTTAATGCACTCGTCTGTCCTCTCCCTTCACTGTGTCCATAACTCGCTTTTCCACTCCACGATTGTTTCAGCTATGCTACAACCTACAGCGAGTCGTTAGCGCGAAATTTGATACGACCGCTCTCCTTTACAACGAGTCGTGCCGAGGCGCCACACTACAGTTAAATAATGTACCTAATTTTAGAAATCTCTCTACAGTTTTGTTAAAGTTCTAGCGAAATTTGTGCTAGGGAGCCGCAACATGCGCATTGGCGACGAGGACAGGAATTTAATTCGGGTGTTTCTTCTCTCGGGGAGTGACGGCTTGTGACATGGTGCGACGTCCACCCAGCGATTTCCGCCACATTTTATGTAACCGAGAAAGGATTTTATTGTGTCCTATACATTCCGAACGCAAACTGTATACTTCGTTGTTGTACTTATTTTATACGAACTGACATTTATGTTAAATAAAATCAGCCGCTGTATTTAAAGGGCATCGTCTAACTTTATCAAATGTTTATGTAATTAATATTTAAATTGTATAATAATTTTGATACGCCTGACAATACGTTTTGTTACGCCTAACATTGAATATAAGCAAGTAAGAAAGAAGGATCGTGCCGTCACAGTACGGAAGACTTCACAAATCACCATTGTCAAAAACAGCCGCGTAAAATCTATGTAAGTACGAACACTTTGTAATCAGTTTTTTTTTTCATGTGGTTTATCTATTTCTTTATAAACTACCTAAATATTTTAGTTAATCAGTTTAATTTTCAAACAAAACTAAAAAGTGTTTCAATAAGGAAGAAAAACTTCCCAATTCTGAACAATACCCATAGTCTTAGCTCCTATATCGTTGAACAATTTTCCATAAAATGTGAACAAAGATCGATCACATCGCTGCTCCCGAAGAATTCTTTTAGCTGAAAACTTAAAACTAAAGTTTCTCGAGAGGAAACATCTGTCGTCTTTTCAACTCGGATTCATTGAACACAACGCTTCAAATTGTTAACAATTACCTTCGTTTAATGAAATCTCGCTCTTTGCTGGCATGAAAATAAATACCTTGTCCAAATACTAAATTCATGCTATTATTAAAAGAGTTTCAAATAAGTAAAACTTGCCTTTTATAAAACTTATTGAATAAAATGAGGCTTTTATAGACTCTTTTTCGCTTGTGTTTTGACTTCGATTTGTATCTTATGGTTTCGTAGACGTCATTTAAAGTTTTTCTGTTGTGTTTTTATAAATTTTTGTGGTTCTGAAGACAACCACAACCAACTAGAGGTTAAGCACGGACAACTATGATCTTTGAAATAGTATTACGTATCATCACCATAGTCACCATAGGTCCTGTCTGATGAATGCCGATAGCGTTACTTTATAATTACTAAAACAGATTTCGTATATTTCCACATCTGGGTATATGTAGATATAGTAAGTGTTCTCTGGTTATCGCGTAATATCCATAAACTATGTCGCATTAACTGTTAATGATACAATATCTTGCATGTGTTCTAGGTCACAGCTTAGCACTAAACATTAACTCTAGTAGCGATTAGTACGGCGTGTATCATGCGTGATGTCAGCTGTTTGCCCATTATTCGAGTAGGCACGTGACACTAAACCATTGTCGACCTCTATCTATTATATGCACGACCACAAAGCATTTACGCCATGAAAATCTATTACAGACACATCCATATAAAATTCTCATAAATCAACGGCAACGATTAATCTTTTTCAAGTGCATTTTCATATTACTGCTTTTAACGTTCGATATTGTTCCATCTTATTTATTTTTAAGGGAAAATTTATGTCAATGACCCTGGGATAAATCAAATTGTCTATTTATACCACACCCTTTGAATCTCTGTTTACCCAAACCCCGCAAAGGTGAATCCAATAAATCATAAACTTAGTTTCGCGCGATCTCATATCTTGGCTATCGATTATATTTGAAAAGACCTATCGACATTATAATACGTTTGAAGTATTTGAGAACTCTATGATTTATGCGCCGTATTCAAATGAAATTATGTAATACGCAAGTACCTACACAGAGGAATGTGCGATAGAATGGATGATTTAATAATAGATTCCATTGTAGAGACAAACTGCTCGAATGTTTTAAGGATTGCCAATTCAAATCGCAGAAATCTTGCTGTTAATCTGTAGGGCTGCATCCCACTATATTGGAAGTAGAATCACGTTCCATTTCGCGGCGGATATAGGGCCCCGCGTTACGGGCCAATCCGACGACACGATGATGGTTCGTCGACGACTACGATTTCCGGCTCGCACGCGCCTATATCCCAGTTTATTCCGTGTTCACACCCAAAGTAAACTCAGTTTAGCTTCGAACGAGATATCAAAACAAGCGATTGACATTATTCGATCCTTTACGAGATTAGTTTTCTATCCAGAGTAATAAAAGGCGGACATTCGCTTGCCCCGTGACATGTTGCTTGGGTCAGGCTAACTGACAGTTAAAATTACATTTCCGTTTTCAAAACGCCACAGTCGCAGACTTCTCCGGTTACGTTGGGGGATTCGAAACGGGGCAAATTATTGACTTTGTACAGTCCACTCAGGAAATAGTTTGTTGGAACATTAAACAACTTAGTGACGCATGCATGACAACATAACTATGAGTGAAACCGTTTAGAACCGTGAACGAAAACTCGTTTGGAGTGTACAGATAAATGCAAAGAGCCCAACAGGTTAGAGAAGCGGCAGGGCCGACAAAGCCTGTTGGACAAACACAAAGTAACGCTGAGTAAACATCAGGTTCCTTCGCGCTAATGCACGAGGACCCCTGTGCCGCAGCCACAGCTCACTTGCTCGTGGTGAGGGACCTTATTAAACATATATTTTTAAGTACCTATGTATTCCAACCCACTTAAAGATAAAGTAGCATTTTTGTTTCTATCATTTCTTCTTTTCTTGGTATTTGTTTCGAATTCACGGGCTACGTTTAACCTAGAAAACTTTTGAGAGACATTTTTCTTCAAGACAATCCCGTGAATAGGTTATGCGATCACTTTCACAGACTTATCTAGATGCAAATGTTATTCGCCAAAATGCCGTGGGTAACTGAATATTCAGTCGTTCACAACAATGGACTGATTTACTACATTGTTATTCAGCGTGCGTCCACGCTTTTCGGATAAGTCGCCCTTTCGTGACCACGTGAAGAAAGAACCCTATCCATGATTGAGTCCACAAGAACAGGACGCAAAGAATATTTATGATATTATAAGATATCCCAACGATAGTAGAGTTGAGTACTTCGTCATCTTGAAAAACAAAATACTTATGAAATATCCGGAAAATAATATAAGCTATTCGTGTAATAGTGAACTTGAAGCATCTTGTCATCCACCTGTCTCATTTTATCCCCATATTTAACCAAGGCTATATATACTCAAAGTATAATAAAAATTATAATTCAGTAGGGTAAACATCTTAAAGGTCGCTCAAGACGAGACCGTGAAATTTACATGCGGAATGAGATTTGTCATCCCGAGTTTGGTTGTGGGCGGGTAGACGGGCCAGCTTACTTGAACGTATTTTATTTACCGAGAGCACGTGACGGACTCGGCTGAGAGGCAGCCGGTGTTCAACCGCTCGTTTGTCACTCAGAATTACCTAGCCTGGGACGCTTACTCATTTGAAACATTTAATAAAATCGAACCTGGTGACGCTTACTCCAGAAATAATTACCTACTAGAAGGTTACTGTGTAGGTAATATACTGTTTATAAGAAATGATTTCGAAATTACTCTAGATACTGTTCTGTTTATTCCTTAATATTGTATTCATAGTTTATATCAGTATATAAACATTATATATGTAGGGGTGCAGACCGAAATTAAACATGAAAACGATTAAGTTCTTGTTAGTTAAAATATAAATAAAAATACACTTTTAGATTTTATATTTAACGAGCTATCGTTAGGTACTTCATCTTGAAATTTAGAGCTCACTCCTGTTTTTTGTTTTTTAAGATACAGACCATACAGATAATACAATAGATAAAGCTGCATTCAGACAGCATGCTACTTTATTAAAATTCCCACATATAAGTATACTTAACTGATTCGTTTCAAAAATATTATTCAAGTAATTTCTGGATTACGGTTGCATGTTACAGAAAAGCACTTGCTAAATACGCTTGTTGATTAACTCGCCTATTAAAAAACTTCTCCGTCCAATCAAGAATTTTTCTCTCCATTGATTCGTTCCGGGACAACTTCCCCGTTTAATTTCCGGGCTTAATTAAACCGGCGGGGAAATCAGCATTTTTTTTAATAAGCTTCATCCAAATGTGTTGCGTTATATGAATTTACACCAACACCACATCAAGTTTAACAGAAGGCATTAAATAAAAATTTGAGTAAGCTGGCAACACTCATTGTATTTGCCCTTTTGGCAGGAAATTCAATTTATGAACTCCATCAAGTTCGTAATCTTATTTTGTTACAATTCCGGTTTCCTCAATAAGTAATTAAACATCAACACTGGTCGTGTTTTGATAACAAGCGGCTAATAGCGTATTATGAGGTAGTTGAAATGTGTAAATAGCCTTTTTAGAACGAGGCCGAAATCCCATTACAAGAGACGTCGCGTCCGGGGCCGCAAATTGGATTCACGAGGGATGGACGGGCCGAAATAATGCGGCTTCGACGCTACAACCTTTTTAATTTGTGTGAAAATTTAGTACCTACGTCCATACTCGAATCCCTCCTGCGCTCCTAAACCCTGAAAATTAACGAAAGCCCAGACTGGGTTCATTGTTTGGATTACGATTTTGTTTTTCAGTGTTTTAATATCAATTTTCACTGTTATTACTTGATTGTACAAAGCAAGCCAATGAAGCGTGTGTGAGATTGGAATTGTTTATTTATTTTATGAATTTATAAGTTCGAAATCAGAAGCCAAGTTTTACTCACAACTACTTATAAACTGAAAGATTTATATTTTGCAATTGACTAAAATACAATGCCGCAGCATATCGTGTACAATTTGCCTGCATAAAACATCGACTTTATGCCTTCTGGCTGCAATATTAGAACAAAACAAATTGGAGAATCGAATTTATCGTGAAAACGTGACACATTCGACGAAAGGTAAATGTCACGCAACTCATCGAGCGAGTATTGTTCGTTGCACCGGCTTCTGGTATTTACCGTACATTGAATCACAGATCTTTTTTTATCTTTCATGAATCATTGAATACTTTGAAATGTACACTATTAAATGTATAATCGATCAACTGAATGGATAATGTAACACTTCAACGCACCACCAATTAACACTTTGAAAGAGTAACACAAGTTTTTATTACAAGCAATATAATCTTACTTGCTCATACCACAGTCAAACTGTTGCTTAGTAGGTATTAATAAAATTCGTGTTTTTTACGAACTTTGTGCACTAGTCCTTATGGAAGCAATACATTTTGTTTTGGCACACCACCAATCACGCTACTTCAAATATTATGTTATGATCATAATACATACACTGATACTTTATAAGTATAAAACATTTTGTTAATGATTAAATTAGTTACACTGATTGTGGGAAAAAATTGTGGTCACATTACAAATCTACGCACGCACACAGTCGAACACGTATAAGGGTCTAGTGCAGTAGAGTGTAAATTACAGTTACACTTCCGCTGAAATGAAGTATCATTTCAGCGGAAGTGTAACTGTAATTTACGTAGTTTTAATTATTATTGAGAAAAAATGACCAATAGTAAAATTGACAGAAATCGATTCAATTCACGATTTTAATCAAACTACTTTCATAATTGTGTATTAATTCAGTTACACATTGTATATTTCCCAAATACCAAAAACCAAACCCGAAACGTCAGATGGAAATTAAATATAGGGTCAGTTTTCGCGACCAGCTTTTAAGGGTGTGTTACAGACCATCAGACTGAACAATGTTCTCCATGGGACCAACATCGTTATTGCGAATATAAACTCAGCCGTCCCATACGTTTAGGTCGAGTAGGTATTTAAGTTTTCTATGGGATAGTTGATACATTTTTCCTACCCTGTATAGGTACTCTGTAATATTAAACAAAACGTAACAAAAAGTCACAGTGCTCGTATTAAATAGCTGAAGCGCGTACAAGCCTGAAGTACGTACCAAAAGCAAAACGTATTGCTACGAGTCAATTGGCTGTTCAAACAGGCAGACGTAGGCGGAATAGCAAATATCTGAGCGCCTATTTGCTACCATTATATGGGGGAAAAGTCATGGGAGACATCTAGCTGTAGATTTGGTTTATGTGGAGCTATTGATACACCATGATATTTTCGTACGAGTCTTTCTAGAGTTGTTATTAATAGTCTTGTTTACAGAAATATTTGCCAGCGACCCATGAAGCATTTTGAAGCTTAGTGTAAAAATACAGGCTGAAATCTGACCGGCATTAAGCTGGGCCAGGTTGATCCCGTAAATACTTGAGCGCTTAGTTTGGATTAGACCTTTCTAAGGACGCGCAGGTAATCTGTTTATTTATGCCAGTCTTTATTGGTTTATATATCCTGTAATGTAGTTTGAATTTAAAGTGTGACCTATTAAGTAATTGAATAGTTATTGTTATTGCAAAGACCATTGGCTTGTCATTTGTATTATTCTATAATTGTGTATGCTTATAGCATAGCAGCTTCCTTAACCTGTTGCACTTTGATGAGTTAAACAATTCAGTCACATCTTTTATGAGTTAAAAGAGCGTCAAGCAGTTAGACAGAAAAATGTCGAAGTCCTTAAGTTCTGAGCTACACTATTACTGACTCAGCAGGTCCCCTCAAATCTGTGTGGTTCTTTCCCCGAAAGTCCGTTTCAAACTCTAATCTACATGGTCCTTTGATCTGACTTGAAGATTATGTCTGGACTTTAAAAGAGACTCTGAGTTGGATTCGGTCTTTCTTCTCAGAGTAGTCGGATAGGAAACACCGTACACATCTTGTTTAAAACATACATTTTTGACGTGTAAAAGTATGTGTACTTTGTACAAACCTACTTACAGAAATAATATTATTAATCATTTTATAAAAGTGACATCTAACTGAATGTGTCAATGACGTATCAAATATTTGGCGAGTATGTTCGCAGTCAAAACATTCGGAGTCTTTAACAGTATCAAAGTCTGATCCTGAATCATAACAATTTCGTTTGTTATCTCGGCAAAGCGGCGTCGTTAACTCCAAAACGGTTTCACTTGTTGGAACAGTTGCCTGTTTGAATGCTAATTTCCGTACCCGTTAAATGCGTACAGTATAATGCCACTTAAAGCCACCGTTCTATCTAAGAAGGGGTTTAATTAATTAAGTGGTTGGCATCTATGAGTAAATATTGCATGATTTTGGACTAGACGCTAGGCACTTTTGAAAAGACCATCTTTCAACACACTAAGGGCGGGTTGTTTCACGACCACTTGACGCACGCATATACGTCAAAAATGGCGCTAACTATCGCTAAACCAAAAAAAAACCTTGTTTTAAATTACAATTACAAAATTATGGTCTGGCCATACGTCAAATAATAACGATTACGTACTCGTTATTATTTGACGTACGGCCAGACCAGGTGTATACGTCAAAAATGGCGCTAACTATCGCTAAACCAAAAAAAAACCTTGTTTCAAATTACAATTACAAAATGATGGTCTGGCCATACGTCAAATAATAACGATTACGTACTCGTTATTATTTGACGTACGGCCAGACCAGGTGTATACGTCAAAAATGGCGCTAACTATCGCTAAACCAAAAAAAAACCTTGTTTCAAATTACAATTACAAAATGATGGTCTGGCCATACGTCAAATAATAACGATTACGTACTCGTTATGATTTGACGTAAGGCCAGATCAGGTGTGTTACGATAACCAACAGCTTCAAGCAACCGGCCCTAAATATGCCCGTTATAATAGATCAATAATAGCAGTCCTTTTAAAATTTTGATCCTCTTATGTAATCTTTTGTGAGTGGGTCGTCTATCGCTTCACGTACTCTCGATTTCAAACGCTTCATTATGAGACACATTGACGCAGTTACCAAGCTTACCAAATGAAAGAAAACCTCATTATAAGACGAAAAATTTAATAATCGAAGCAATTTTCTAGATAATCTGCCGTCAAAGGCTTCACAAGTAAATAGATTAAGTTTTTTAATTAGTACTCCTAACGCAATTTGCTAGCGCTAAAGTTGTGAAGTCTGCAGCAATAATCAATTTTACCTTCAATTAGGATCGGAGAGTTGGAAAACAGAAAGAGAAAGCAATTGAAGTGAGATCATATTTTAATGAGATGCTGTGTGATCTTGACCTATCTAATCCATACTTAATAATGATAAATGCGGAGGTTACTCTGTCGGTCTGTCCTTTTCACACCTTAACGGCTGAACGGATTTCGATGACATTTCTCGCACATGTAGACCATGACCTGGGTTTAGACATAGGATATTTTTTATCCCGGTAGTACCCGGTAGTACGCTTACCACCGGTGCAGACCACAATGTTTCAGGGTGGGTACCTGCATTGTCAACTATTGTGTGTCGCATTAATTCTTCACGATTCAAGTTATTTTTTATTCACCATCATTGTTGACGTGTGTGCTCTCAACAATGGAGGCTTCATAATCACGAGCCTCCATACAAAAGGTTTGGATATATATAGGTCATGATAATCCGTTTGCAAACGTGTCAGTTGAATGGGCAGCTCAATTTCGTCCCTGTAATTAAGGAGTCACCTGCGTGAACAACTCAGTTCACGTAATTAAAGCTTTCAACTTGGGTCGAGTTATGTCGACCCACTACCACTGGGGAGACTGCGGTTTGTGAGTCAAATTTCATGCAGATAATAGTACCTCTATAACTGCGCAACTTGTGAGCTTAGCCACGATTTAATTGTAGCCGAGAATAAACTGGGCAAGTTAACAATATAAATAGGCAACCTCTTTGCGGATTAATTTCATAATTTAATTGTTTGACGAAGAAAAGAGAAGCAAGGCGTCTACCTTTATTGCATTTTGGGATTATGTTTTCAGTTTTCGTTTAGATAAAACAATTATATTTTATGTTATTTTGTACTTTCAATGGAAAATCACAATATAACGCAAATGCCACACAAAAAATAAACACTTCTAATTTTGTATCGTCAATTATTTAGATAAATTAGAGCATTTCATATTTACTAGGCGATAGAGCAATAGGTGTATCTGGAACGGGACGCAGTGCTAACGGTAGCGCCGGCGCCCAGCCCAGTTGGATTGCCGCCAACATCTACTGTTTTGTTTATAACATTAAAACGTTTAATGTCGTCGAACCTCTTCCAACGTGGGCACTGTAAATTTTTATCAACATTCCGCAGATTTTCTATTTTGAAACCTCCAGAATCGTGAAGGCACCAGCCAACCAAACGGAATAATTTCCGATTTCAGTGTGTCGATCTCGTGGATTACACTCATTTTACAATGTAATCATGTCGATCGGAAAATAATAAAGCTGTCGCAGTTATAACTTTTTATTACAACGTGTTTCTTTGGGATGGAATTGAAATTGGTAGCGATTTAATGATGGATGTACCCGCAACTGTTTTGAGGTTAAAACTAAGGTTATCCCTTAGTTCTAGGAAACTTAAACATACAACTTAAAGCTAATATTTATACTTAATAAAAGAAAAGAAAGAAAGAAAAATGTTTATTTGGACACAGTTCGTGAAACACAAAATACAAAATTAATAATGCAAGTTACCTACTAAAAAACTTATATTATTATGTGTACCATACAACAGAAATTTTCCGGTTATATTCCAACTCCGTTCGTTCCTGGGACCTGACAAACACCGATATTTACAGAACCAATGACATGGGTTGCTATCGATACTAAAACGTTAGTGTTTAATTTGTAAACAGTTCCGTAAACACTCATTTAATCATACATGCCGCGTAAATGTCCGTGTTTACATAGGACTCGGAAACATCTGGTTTTGATGAACTGAATACTTCGCATTCAGGTTGGCGGCACTTGAAATCGTGCCAGCTTATTTTAAGTGGCGACGTCTGTTCAAGATTTGTGTCTAATGCCCCGCGCTATAATATTTTACGATTCCTATTGAAATCATCATTTATATCGTGTTTTTCATATTATTTGAGAAAAGCGAGCGTCATTTTCTTTTCAAGGATCACTAAATCGAAGTTTTATTCAGCGTCTGTAACATTTGAGTGGCCTGAAGATCTATATGACATTTACACGATTTCACTTTTGCGCCGTTCACTCTCTCCGCCATCGTAGCTGCACCGATGCACATGGATGACTACGATACGTTCATGTATTATTCATTAATTGTGCGGCTCATTTTTGCAATATAATTAATTCGGACACATGTCGCATTGACAATGCGGCTGACATTTAATTTTACATCTTTGAATTTTAATTGATGCAGTTCGTCGGAAATGTAATCGATTGGAAACATATAAACTAGTTTTTGTTTCTCAGAATAGAATGTCGATTGATATGCTTACCTAGTGTAATTAGAGTGCACGTTAAACTTTTAACGAGGCTTGAACTATTCATATCTTGTCTCTGTTGCGCAATTTAAGCGCTCCTTCCGCAGTTTCGTCTGTTGGTAGCAGTCTAGCAGTAGTATGATAATGAACCGAAATGGGTTATAGTTTGTTCCCAATATCCCAGTAACGACGGCAACTCGACGGCGAGTCCCGGCGGAAACAAAGTTTGATTTAGTTTTGACACGACAATCCGTTTGTTGTAATGGTAACGAATCCAATTATAGGTGGTTAGTTACCTTCGTTTGGCATTGAATGTTGCTCTTGTGCTGGTTCATGTGGAAGATTTATTTAGCCACTTGAGAATTCTTGAAACAGGTTTATACCGAAATGGTATTGCGAACTAAATGTTTATTTACCGAAAGCTATAAACTCGACATTTTGTAGTAGTTAAATAAACAAAGTCTGCAAAAACTTCCAACAAATGCTAAATAATATTATTGAAAAACCAATGTAACTGCAACCGAACAAGAACCTATTTATGGAAAGTTGAAGCGGTGCATTTTTTCGCCTCCGCCGTCAACCCTTTATAGCGTAAGCAGAAGTCCCAAAGGTACCACAAAGGTTACGGGCAATGTTCTTTTTATTACATTCTGTATTTTATACGTGTAACAATCTTTGTTGACAAATATAATATGTATATTTGTCAACAATTGTTGTTTTTCAGTAATTTACCTATAAGTTTGCCCGACGCCGACGTTCGTATATCACTGCAGGGATCCAGCAGAATATCAGCGTCAGGTATATTTGCCTGACACTAAACTGAACTCCCATTTACTGCAACCTTGAGACGCACAGCGCACCTTGTGTATTCGTTATTTGGTTTGAAGTATAGTGTCCATATAGAAGTATATTGGCACCTTATTTTTATTATAGTCATGCAATTTGTTATCATGTAATAGTGCTTTTGTGTGATGTGCTATGTCTTTTGTTTGCACTGAATAAATGTTTTATTTATATATATATCTATTGCATTTCTGGTTCTTTCATCCGAACTCATCAAGCTAAATCGTTGTGCTAACTGTGACACTTTGTCACAGTTTTTTTATCATTAATCATCAAGTCATTTTACAATACGTAGCGTAGGTTAGATACGTCATCAATCAAAGTCAATTCTGTTGATGTTATCCCAAACGTATTTCAACTGTGCAATATTATATTTAAACCAACGCTTTGAAACGTACCGCCCTTAATGGCACAGATTACCATTTATGAAAAATTAAAAAGCGGGTTGAATATAACGAAACTTCCCTTTTAAAGATCTTGCTTTCATGAAATCGTTTTCGACTTCCAGGCGGAACATTTAACAGTTTTTTTTCCGTAATACGTATTGCCTCGGGCTAAGGATAGAATTCTCGAGATACTTTCCCGTTTAACACATTTGCCAGAAAGTCGGGTACAGCGAGACAGAACGCCCGGAGCCAGTCGTCAGCTGTTCGCTCCTTGCACATTTATGAAAAAACTTTCCTCTACATTCTTGGCATTGTCTCTTCCATTTCTTGGTTGAATTTATTCTCCATTTATGTACGTTTGTCTGCCTCGTTCTACAATCAGATCAAAACGATTTTTTTATCCTTATACATTTCCAATAAAACACAAATAATTTCATTTGATCTGTTGTATGATTCTGCAGATGAAATTATATTATCACAGAGATCAAATTTTATTTGAGCGTGTATTGATAAAATCATCTTGTTTATCGTTTCATGTGGGCCGCAATTTCAGTCTAGTGACTTGGTACCTAAGTATTGGCAGTAATGCAAATAATATAAAATGTTGAAGTTATAAAAGTTAATAAGTAACCTCGACAACTGCTCACTTGTTCGCTCTTTCTTCGCAAACCACTGCCTCGTTGTACTTTTATGAAAAAAGTTTTTCCCGTTGCACTCTACTACGAGTTTTGCTTTCGGAAAATTCTTGTTCGCTACAAATTTTGTGCATTTATACATGCAGTAATAAACCGATTTATCCTGTTCGGAATTAATATACCTAATGTTTTTGAAAAATGCCTGGTAAATGGTACGTTGTTTGGAAGCTTTTTTTTTATTAAAAACGCAAATCTAAGAGTCGAATAAGTCCTTGTTTAATAAAAGAAAAGAAATACGTTTATTTGCGGTAAACATGACGCAGAGAAAGAACACAAGCCCAAAAAAGAACAAGTTGGGGAAAAGATGCGTCACATCCACGCAAAACGGCCATCGCTCAGCATAATGCTACGACCTTATGCAAGACAGAGCCCCGCTGGTTTTCAGCGACAGCAGCAAATTAAAAGGAGACTTTTATGCTTTTCGATGCATGACCAACCAATCCATTGACGTCAAGTTTTTCTTCACGAATTTCTCCAAATTATCAGCTGGACGCCTTTAATAAAAAATGGTCCTTGGCAGCTCTGGACAGAGAGAGGTGGAAAGCGAGAGGCTTTTGCCCAGCAGTGGGATATTAAAATAAAATAATGTTTATTTATTACATTTAATTTTTTAAACAAATTTCATTCTTATACATATTAAGTTAAAGGCAAAAAAAAAACCCTAAAGTTTTACTCCTTACGTCGCTTTGAGTCGGGGCGTAAATATAATTCGGCGTAACATTAAAACCACAATTTAATCAAGTCGCATATACTCAGATTATCATCCACCGAGTGAAACCAAACATATTAACAATGTGATAAAGCACACTGCTTATTAAAATCACTTACATTACGACCAACTGTGACATTTAATTTCCCTCGGAATTATATTCTGAGCGACCAATATCGCTAGAATAAATACAAGGCACTTGGGGTATCCTCCTCAAAATAAAATAATCATTGTACTCGAACTCAGGTGCAGGTCTTATACGAAAGTCAGTGTCAGGTTTAGAGTATGAATAATGATATAGTGCGCCTATATATGGAAAGATGAACGCTCCGTATATGACTTGCAGGAACTCGTAAAGGGAACAAAGAAACCTTTCGGCCTTAATACAAAACAAGGTTTATCTTTAGACCCAGGTTTTAACCTTCGAGTCATTTTTTTATTTCGAACTATAAGCCGACAAAGGTAAAGTTCTTATTACCGTTAGACCGGAGTCTAAGTTGTCAATTTTACATTAAGAACTTTACGTTTGTTGGAATAAAGAATAAGTAAGTGGTAATATAGTAAACGCATTCTGTTTCAATAGCTAAGAAACTGGTTCTATGACTGTGAAAAAGAAACATTTGAAACTATACTACAGTAGTAATCCCAAATAAGCCATGAATCAAATTAGCTATTATGTTAAGTTTCAAGTGGGCTGTTTCGCAATAACCAAACCATCTTCACAGGTTCAAAGCTATTTTAATGCAAAGTCAGAGAATTTAATTGATAGAAAATGTACTACCAATTTAATTGTCCCTGCAAATCACAACTGTCATTTTTTTACAGTTTTAGGAAATGGCTATAACACAGCAAATTGGCGAAGGGTGGAAGGCTGGAAGGGTAAAAATTAATGACTTTACAAGTAATGAAAATTAAATAAGTAGTTTTCTGCTACATACGTAGAGCAGAGAAGTATGTACTAACTTTCTGTTTCGCATACCCAAGAAATCTGCCAAAGAAAACATAAGCACTGTTTGTCTTATTTCAGCTCTCAGGTTAAAGCGTTTTCATTGTACGCTCCTGAAGATCTAGGTAGCACTTCGACTGAGCCGCTTACCTCCGTCACGAACGCGCCCCGAAGCTTATGCACCGCTGCGGCTGGACCGCCCTATCTATTTGCGCAGGCGTCCAATCAGCTGTGTCGATTCAAACAATATTTTTACTTTAAACTCCACTTTGAATTTGAATTGTGTTAGGAGAATTGAGGTTATATCGGAGATCAGTTTTCCTAAGCAGTGTATTTAAATATCTCTGGAGAACCTTAGGGGTATTAAAACTTTTTCCGAAAATATCTAGGAAGACGAATCCAAACAAAATTAGAATCGTTTTATATTAAATAATCAACCTACAACGTTCCCACTGCTGGGACACAGGCCTCCTCTCAGTGAGAGGGAGTGGGCCGTAGTCCACCACGCATGCCTGGTGTGGGTTAGTAGATGTCACAGGTTTTCGAATTTTTGGTCCTAGGACATATTGGTTTCCTCACGCTGTTTTGCTTCACCGTCTTGAGAGCAGTGGTGATGAGATAATTTACACAAAGTAAAGCGCTTGTCTGGGTTCGAATTTACAACTTACGACTCGCAAGTCGCGGCCGGTTACCACTGGGCCACCATACCATATTTACTACAAAAGCATAAACACAAGACATAAAAAAAAATCCAAGTCATACTACTCAGTAAAGGAGTTTTTAGATGACAAATCGATTGCAAAATAATATTATCTCTACATATCTCGTATATACCAAACATTATGAAATATGTTTAATATAATATGGAATATAGAAAATCTAATAAATGAAAATATGAATACATAAATAATAACATAATTTAATAATAATGAAAACACTTTTAAGAATTACATAATAATTACCTGCATATTCTTACGCAATACATAAAATAACTAATATACTATACCTATATACACAAAACTAAATATATATATACACAAAATTAAGCACATTTAATAATATTTAATTGTTTGAATGACCGCTTAGCTCTCTTCCTCTCTCCTAAATGTTGCTGTGCCCGACAAGGTCCATATTGATCTCTTACCTTTTATATACCATCTATGAAACATATGGAATGCAATAAACATTTGAGTTTGAGTTGAGAAAGGCAGACATATTGATAAAATAATTGTTAACCCAACCACACAATACAACGTTAGCTCACGTCAAAGCAACCCTTTTAGAGAATATCATAGCGAAATGAAAAGAGATTCCACGTAGACTGATGACGCGTAACATTTTATAATATCATGCCAAAACCCTTACGTGGTATTAGTCCATGGGATGGGATCACACACAACTAATCTAATCCCTGTGCAAAAAATGTTTATTTCGCCGACGCAGGGATCCGGAAAAATAAGTAAATATCTTGATCAAATCCCTTATACGAAATCACTATCTTGACAAAGACTCCAGGGATTCCGTTTAGGTTAGTTTGTTCTAGGTTATGTTTGGTTATATATCAGCCATTTGATCAAATCCCAAGAGCTAGGATCACGACATTTCTGTTATAACCACCCGCCTTATATTTTCTTTAATTTACTTTTGTTTTTGGGAGCGGAAAACTGTTTCAATTTCCTTGTACGAATATATAAATGTTTTCGGAGTAGGTACTCCAAAACATATATCCCTATTTCACTTAATATCCGTAAATGTGGGTGCTTCCATGAAAGGCTATGACTCAAAAATACCTAAAATAAATAGACAACCGGCTGTAGGAGAACAAATCTTTACGAGAGAAACTAGTTTATTCAATACTTGATTTATGTAAAGGCTTGTCGAAAGGAAAGGCGATTTGAATAGAGCTTCCCGTTAACCGTGTCGAACCTGAAAGCTTTTCATAAATGAACCTACTACAGCGGGTGCTCAGTGCAAGGTGGCTAAAAGCCTCCGTTGTTATATGTGTATGAAACTTTATACCTGGGTGCGATGAAGCAGACGTACCCATTGAGCGACACATTAAAAGCATGACGCGTTGAATATAAGCCCGCCCGTTATCACGATGTGTTGTACTAGCGAATGTTTGTTATTGTGCTGAAAAGCTAAGTAAATGTCAGTTTGATAATGTACGAACATATTCAGTACATTATCAGACAACTTACTTAAGCTACCAGCAAACATTGGAACAATCGAATTTTCCCAGAATTCTGTACGAAAGTACTAAAGCTAGAGCACACGCATACGGTTCTCATTTTATTACTACTAGTTGGTAAGTACTTAAGGATGTTTGGAGTATCTCGAACGTTGGATCTAACGTTGTACGAGTATATACGTTTAACTATCAGTCGTTGCATCATTAATGCATGTTGTTTACAAGTTCTCACGCTGTTATTGGAAAAGTCCACTTTATCTTGTCGACGACAGTCTAGGGGATGTTTCCTGCTAACGGTTATGCTCTCTAGACTCTCCTCAATTTGAATATGCATTTTCAATTATTGCGCGTAGAGCTTTCTCTAGAAATAGATTATTAGCAATGGAGCCACCTCTTTTGTAAGGAGGGTCATTGTCACTCAGCCGTAAAATACTTGTAGTTTTGAGTAACAAAGTCAGTGGAAAATAATATTCTGTTAATTCTTGGGTTTAATCACGCGGTGGGGCAGACCTGGCCTTTGTCGCTGACTGAATTTCATTACGAACTATCGGCACTGCCTTAAATATTAAAGAACAATGACCAAAACTCGTACCAAAAAGTCTCATGCATCAAGATAAAAATATTATAGTAATTCTTTTCATAATTTTTTACGACATTATGCGTCGGGGATTTGATTTTTTAACAGGGAATTTAATTTAAAGTAAAAATGTGTTGATATTGTTTTATTCCCTTTACATGACGTTCCGTTTTATTCCCTTTACATGACGTTCCGTTTTATTCCCTTTACATGACGTTCCGTTTCAAATTATATGATTAATATAACCTTGAATTTTGAGTGTCATGATCACGTCTATCAAAAAATATGTAAAAAATTATACTACATTATACTACTACTATTAGTTAAAAATAACTAGAATAAAACAATAGATTTTTTACTTAAACTATTATAATTTTTTTAGAGCAATTGTGGCCGCTCGTGTATGTAATGTCAAACAAAATAAGGTACCTAGTTTTCAGGTTATTTCGATTTTTTTTTAAATCTCCGAAACTGGTTTTGTTTACAAAAATAACTTTTGTAGGAGTTAATATGATAAATGATAAGTGTAGTCTATAAAAAACAAAGTTTGACTTTGATGCAGCATGGTACGGGATTACATGCATCCTGAGCATTATTCGTTCGATGGGACTAAGTGCCATACCTGACACATTACCAAACATTGAATAATTCAGTTAAACCTAACCATTTATTTATTTATTCACAAGGCAACTACAACAGGTAATAATTACAGTATATCACTAGGTTTACATTATAGGTTTTGACCTGAAGCCCAATTCCCGTAATTAAAAATGTCCAAAATCTAGTCACAATCTCATCTCAACGACAATCAATGTCAAAAACTTGTCAAAAATCTTATCTTGATAAGATAATATTTATTTGCATAAACATGTGTCATACATACAAGAAAATACATGCATGCAAGATGGCAGGAGGATGGATGGAGGGCAATTAGAAGTATTTTTGACAGATTGAGACTGAGATCCGACTGTGAACGTTCTTATAATTACTAGATTTGCCCCTCAGATTGTCACCCAAAGCGTAATCGCACGATGTGAGCAACAACAACAATATTAATGATGACAACTACAGTAAAAAGTTTCGTTCACAATATTACAGCTACAAGGCATGTGCGTCTGCACTCAGACACACTTCTACTTAGGCAGGGAATATGTAGGAGACCAAACACGCCAGCAAAAGTACACTTTATCTGACACAAAGTTACATTATTTAAATAAAACGGTATTTAAAGCGTTACAATGTTAAAAAGAAAGAGTACTTTCATTTCTATTGAAAGCAGTGGTACGAGAATCGAAGATGTCAATACTTTTACCTATTGTCTTTTGAAAATTAATTGTAAAGTCAATGAAAATTTGTGAAAATAAAACACAACGGAAGGTTTTAATTCAGTTCATTAAATTCTAACGAATGTGCAACTATTTATTGTGTCAAAACCAGGAAGGCGCAAGAAAGCTATTGAGGAATAACTAAGGAAATAATTCATGCCTATCATACATTACCGTGTTATCTACGTGCAATAAAAATAAAAAAGTAAAATTTTACGAGTTCACCGTTTGTATGCGGGAAAGAGAGGGTAGATTATGAATGCGAAGTGTAGGGACGGTACATCGCGTGAGGATGGCTCGTGCCGCCCCCGCGCTGGTGATAGCGTGAATGTAGCCGTACATGCGATCATCACGCGCACTGATACCCATCCTTGCTTGCCACAAACGTACCCGCCGCTAATACATTTATCACTTTCTTCACCACGCGTGTTTTTCCACGCGGGTAATCTGCAGTTTTTTTGTCATTTTATTGTTTTTGTGCATGCTGTCTTTCTTATTGAACAACAATAAAGAATATTACGTTCATTTGATGCGGATTGTTAACCTCAAACGAAAGTTGATATTTCATCAAATAAATTAAGTTGTCAGACAAGGAATTTCTAAATTATTTATTTAGCCCTGCAGCGTCGTTTGTGACTGGAACTGTATAAACGGCTAGTTGGCTTACTAACCGGTTGGTCGGGATATTATTTACGCGTTTGCAGTACCCAAGTCTACTAAAAACTGGAGACGTGTAGATCAGCGTTAAGGGGGATGCGCTAGGTAGCCCGCAAAATTCAATTTTTCTTACGTTATTTGCAATTTGCAGATCAGTGCCAGGTTGTATGTTGAACAAAATATGATTCGCGACCGTAACAAGTATGTATTTACATAATTATAATAATTAATTAAATGAACAGAATTACAAACCTCTTAAGTTCATATAATCCTACTGAATGACTATTTCATGTTTTTTGGTGTGTGTTTCATAGAAAAGTGGAATACAATACGAGGTCAAAATGTATGGCAGAGTATTTTTTTTTAAATAACCTAAGTACGCAAAATTTCAACTCAGGGGGGTTCAGAATTATGTACTGAATACATGGTTACAGTTAACGCACTAGTTAAAAATGTATCCTGTATGAACTTAGAGGTATTAGAGGTAAAATAATTTCGCGGGCTACCCTGGCACTTCTCCCTTAAGTAATACAGCTATAACCTACAAATACCAAGTGATTACGATTCCGCAATCTCGATCAGGACTAATCCGTACTTGCCAATTTTATTGCCTATTTTATTACAGCAACATAGTCATCGCATAGATAAATCGATGATTTATTGTTTCCTCGGAGGCCTCGTTGGATTTAATGACCAATAAAAAGGTAAAGCCTGCGGGCCTCCTCATCTTCATACATTTGTCGTAGAGTCGATTGTAAAAGACCAAGCGTAATAAAAGAAGAAGGACCATTTTTCGTTTTTGCATTTTCTCGCCTGTTAGCCGAGAGTGAGCTGTAATTAGTGTTGCCAACTCCAATAAAGCTGAATTCGGGCCTGGCTTTTATTAAAGGTGCTGCACGAGTTCTTTCATTGAAATTCAAATTGAAAATACTAGTGAGGTTAATTAGTCTGGATTTATTATTCAATATTAAAATTATTTGGATTATGTGTGCAGTCCATTATACTGAAGGAAATTCAAGCATTTTAGATTTTTAACATTCGCCTCAAGTTTTCCCCGTATATCACGATTGCATCACATATGAGGAGTTCAGGACGTAGAAAAGCGGTGACATCTGGCAACAGTATGGCGGTAGCGTGCAGGACGCCTGTTCTTGCTAGCGCCACTTGTGCCGGTCGCGGCCGCCGTGATGAACGCAGGCCGTTACGTAACACGAGTCTTAGCAGAGGTGTTTAAAATATCCAGGACACAACGGATAAGAAAAACACAATGTTACTTCCCCGCCTTTTACATTGCGGAAAAAGTGGAACGAAATACCTTCGAAATACATGTACTGTTACACCTACCTTTTTCCCTGAAGGGGTATATGCAAACATTTACTGATGCCACCTTAACTCAAGCTTATCCGTATTTGGATGTACCTAACTGTTACCTAACTATTTCGACTTGCCAAACAGATGGACTCAATACGAGAATCGAACCCAGACAGCCTTGTTCGTAACTACAAGTCAATAACTAATGTGAATGCAAAATTCATGCTGTCTATAAATAGTAAATACACAGAATATTTTTACGAGTCTAAAGGTATTTTGAACTTAACACCAGATACTTAGAAGTCTATAGGTCGTCCATAATGACGACTGAAGGACTCAAAAGGTTAGACACGTATTAACAATATTTTCCAAGTATGAAATATTAGGGTGTATAAAGTATTTGTGACTGCGCATCACGGTAACATGAATGTACATTCCACCAAAGCCTCATAATTATATTAATTATTAGAGGATTATAACATACCCATTGGCATTTTCTCATTCAGTGATCTGTCATCTCGACGTTCAAAGACGCCTTCGATTATACCTTACCTTACCTTAAAATATAACGAGACGTATTCCTTGAATACTCCTTGACTACCAAAATTCAATCCATATAGGTATGTACGAAAAGTATTAACAAAATCTCTTCGTCGAATTCTAAAGTGGGTAATAAGAACATTACAAAAACATCAAAATGTGCTTACATTACCGTAGTAATGTGAATGTATCGATACAATGAACCGACGCCAAAAGCAAAATAACGTGAAATCCAAAACGTATCTGAGGTACGCGATTTGTCAGGCAAACGTGAGTGTCCCATTAATAAAAGGGAACGAATCTTCCGTGCAAGACAAAGAAGCTAGTATCAATATTTATTGGCGTGCTTAGTATTAATCGGGGCGGATCGTGCCTTTGTATCGCGGGGCGCGAGCGTACGTTGTCGGCGGCGAATAGATGGACTGTCGCGGTCGGAGCTCGCCTAATTTTTCCACCGTGAATAATTTTTAGAGAACCGTGTTTACAGTAAAGCTTTTAGCTGGCGAAAAATGAGGTTACTGAGTTAATTTGCCGTTTTATTAAAAGCTGTCTACATTTTGTTTTCCTTATACAGCGCCTTTCTTCTGGTTTTATTCGTACCGTTAACATAAGAGAGTATCTCAATTCCATAAGGAGATTGTTTCATCTAAAACTCACATTGAATGATACAATCTTCCTGCCAATTTTATTTAACATTTTTTGGCGTAGACCTCGTAGCGCGTAGCGTAGAGGTCTCGTAGCCGCGCCCGCCCTACAGGCCGACCGCCCGCTTTGATATCGCCGGTTGCCTGCGGTGCCACCAATAAAATTCAGACTCGAGTCGAGTCAGTATGCCCCCAGACACAACCGAGGTCGGACGTGTGGCGCGCGCCGCGATCTCACTCACTATTCGCGTACGAAATGTGTGACAATAAGTGTTGCTTCCTCTTTGTTATCTAAAATTTTGATGTGTTTATAGATAGATAACGCTGTTAATATACTTAGACCTTTTAAATATATAACGATTGTAGTTAATATTAAGTGTGTAAATACAGCTTTATCCTGTCTGCGAATGTAATCAACCGGAAAAGGGTAAGAAAATTTTAAAACGCTTTGTTATGTTTTTGTTTTATTTTGGCTTCTCTTATTTCACATAAATAGTTTAGAATTTATGTAATTTATACTTAAATCAGTTTTGTCCTTGAATATTGTGGCGGGCGGGTAGTGAACAATGTAGTAAGCACGCGACCGTTTTATGATTTCATCGCACATTAGTTTGTGATTTTCCATATTGCCTCCATCGTTGAGTCATCACGTCGACAGGTTTTTATATTATTTGATCAAATTCAAACGATCGTGACACAATTATTATGTTCCAAATAAATATTTATACCAAGCTACAATGGACAAATAAACCGCTGTTCTTACAGGCTGGGAGAGTTCAAAGGTTTTAATTGGTATTTATGTCAACCCTGTTAGGTCTTCACACGAGCTTATTACTCCCTAACGATGTTGTTTAGAGATAAAATACTGGTCAAACTATCCTCATTAAACTCGTGTTCGTGACACAAAATGTGTTCGCATTTTGAGAGATAAGTAAACATTAAAAGCGTTTGTATGTTTATTTTAGCAGAGGATCTATCGATCAAACGATGTTTGGCTATTTATATGTAGATTCTCTTCACGTAATATGATGTCAGCATTTTTTCGGCCATGCATTATGCTGTTACTTACAGGCATATCTTTGGGCGGCCGCAAATATTGGCATCGTAAAACTTGGCCACAAAAAACTACGCTGTATCCCTTACGCGTACAAAGTTTCCATATCGGTACTCTTAGGAATGGTGATGGATCTCATTCATGTCTGTCGTGTTTGATGATATGATTACATCGGAGCCTATTTCTGGGCGCAATTTGTGTGGGATCGATGTCATTTAGCGGATTAGATTTGAGCGAGTTACATTTGGTCCTTTTGGTTTGGTCCTTTATAAGGAAAGGTTATGAAAAAAAGGCGGTATAATAGGTAGTTCGGGCGTTGCTCTTACCATTTAAGATGAGAAATGGGCAGCGATGCAGTCGAGACAGCGACGCCGGCGCGCACTAAGATTGCGGCCGTATTATACTTATGCACTGAATATTCACTGTCGCCACGCGCACTCAGTTGGTGCTCTTTAATCAACTCCTTTCGCGGCTTACGGTCCTTTGAACCGTAAATATGGCTGCAGAACTTTTAAGGAATAAATTAAATGTAGACCTATTTTATTTTGCAATGGTTAGCTTTGCGGTTTATTTTTACATGTCCAGTATGAATGTCTGACAAAACCGAAAAACTTGAGAGAATATAAATAAAGTTATCATTTTTATCTTTGTTAACTACCTATGTAGCAGATGTAAACAGTCAAGTCAATGACCCCAAACTGCAAAGGTTGTTAGAAGATAACAAGTTGTTAAATTTTGTTTAGTCTTCCATCAACTACGTATATTTGAAAACAAAGTTATTCTAATTATTGACATACTTACTTATTAAACCTACTTGGTTTTTTCATACATTATTAAGTTATGCGATTTAGGGCTGATTTTTCCAACGCTACATAATTTTATCCGAGGAATAATTTTGAATTTTTGACAGTTCTTCCATACAAAATCTGTCAGACGTCAATTTTATTCCACGAATATAATTTGTCTGACGATTTAAAAATCAGCCCTTAGGCGCGTAATACTTACGAGTATATTATTCAACTAAGCATGACAACAACGGAATTGGTAAAACGTAAACGCATTGTATTTTAGGGACTAAAATCTGCTACAAGAGACCCACAGAAAATACTTCCATCAACAAATTGTTTCGTTAGAAGCAACCAAACTCAATGTCAGTGAAAGCCAATGGACACTGTATCTAAGAGCGAAATTACTCGAAAAATTGGTTCGGAAGGGATCCCTGTGGTAGCTTTATTGAAAAAAGGTCGGCTTGATTGATATTCGAACTTTACACGTTGAAAATGGTGAAATGCGAACCGTTTCGGTTTTTCGTCTCTGGCAAAAAAAGATTGACTCAATTTGTTCTTGTCCGTTACGAAATAAACTCGACGAAGGGTATTTTTAACTACGGATTTATGTTTCGGGAGAGTCCGTAATCGGCCTTATTTTGTCTACGCGAAATTAGTATTTGGAACGTTTTAGATTTATAGTATAGCTTATTTAAATGAATGTTACGATAAATCTGTACCCACCCATTCATTTATGAATAAACCAAAAAAATACACTTATACTACGTACAGTCTACTATGACGCTTTTACTGCCGCCTTCTAAGTGTCTCGCGAAAATTTCATGAGAAATTCATTTCCCAGCCTGGTAATCCAATAATTTTCTAAATCCTCCATAAAAATTAAATAGTCATTTGGCTAATTACCACCCCTCGTTTCACCTTCATAAAGCACAATGGCTCCAAGCGAATCGTTTTTCCTTCTCCCAAAATACTTAACGTGTTTTTTACAGCGCGGTATCATTATTGTAGCAAAAATTTAATTACCTCAACTGCGGTGCTCTAGGGGCCTATTGTGCCTAAAATAAAACGTCGTACGCACTGCCGGCGACGGTCACGAGAGAGCTCACCGTGATAGATGATATTCGAGAACAATTAATCTTGGGCAAAATATGCGGACGATTTGCGAGCGAGTGGTCGGGCCTAATGGTCGGGAGATTATCACGCGTCCACGTCCCGCGCTCACCCCACCCGTCGTCATTAGCGGGTATAACGTCGCTTTAACTATGCCAGCGAATTAATTGATTGCCAAAACACAAACCGATATCTGCACCGGCTTATATAAAAAATAGTGACGTTTGCATACAAAAGACGTCGAGGGAGGCAATAACGTGTCGGCACACAGCCATATATCATAGTGAGGGTTTTCATAAAGGAGGCGACGCCGACGGGAGCCACGCGCTCGGACACTGAAGGCGTTGTTATGCGATGCCGCTGTCCTCGGATAATGTCTTGCATAAATTTACTGTAATCGTGTAAAGCCAGTGCCACTTGCATAATTTAATGCAAGCAATGCTGCTTACATTAAAAACGTCACAGGCAGACATTTTAAAACAGCTGCAATACGAGACTACGTTTCCACTTCTGTAAAGTGAATCCACTAATTATGCATGAGAACACTCGGCAATAACAAGAATTTAATTGCGCCAATGTTCCATTAATTGGAGATACCTGTTTGCAACATGCATTATCTTGCAAAATAGAAGGGGTAATTGTACTTGGGGAATCAATATCGCAACGGTGCCTTTGATCAATTAAATAGCACTTGAGTTATGAATGCATAGTATTTCGTACAATTGAATTCCTGTTTTTACAAATGACCAGCTTGAAAGCTTTCTTTATTGTAATAGCAAAACGTACCAAGTCTCGTAGTATATGAACTCGTAGTTGATATTACTTTCAGAAACCCCAACCGAGCTATTCACAATCAACAAGCTCTCTAAGAATTGCTTAATCAAAAGATTTTAAAGTGAGAACAAAGGCGAACTTGATAATCCATTAAGTATAGTTTGAGCGGAACTTTTGAGGCAGTCTGATCAATGTGGGTAATTAAAACGCAAACAACGTATGAAATGAGAGTAGATCTAAATGAAAGCGCGCTGCGATATGAAACCTTAATTTTAATCAGATTTGGTGGGATCCTGTATAAATAGCCGTAGTGCACAGTGTGAGCGTGTTTGCCATAGAGAAGTTGAGCGGGTGCGGCAGGCAAGCACGGGTAAGTCGTTGCGCCAATGCAAATTAGTGGAATCACAATTAGCGCTCGATTGTTGTTCGCCCTGCAACTTGCATTTAGCAAATGAAACAAACAGGTAAGAGATTCAACAAATAAATTATGGAACGGCACACTCTGTTTTCCTTCAGTCGTGCCCTCTACTGCGTTCTCTGCAAAAACGAATTCAATATTACCTGCAGTAGCCACCGCAATGATGCAATATTTTATCTAAGTAATGGATGCTTCGGTGTGTTTGCACTTTGGTTCCCTTGTAATATTATACAATAATAACTATTTTATGGCATAAAGTATTTGTTTGAACGGATAGCACGAAATCGTATGTTATGCTCGAAACATTAATACCCCATAAAATGTAGATATGTATTAAAGACCAGACGCAGTACAATTAATAACGTGCTACAAGACGAATATGTTGAGCTATTTGTACAGCAAACAAAATGTCCACGGTATGTCCCTCGGGTTGACAGATGATGTTAAGGGCAATTAATCTTGACCAAATATGCGGGCGAATTGTGGGTTTCGCCTCCGTAGCCTAATGGCGACGGTTCTGCGATGTTCAAACGCCTTACGTGCCTCTCCACTCTGGCTTTTATCTACAAAAAGTAAAGCTCGTTTTAAACGTACTGAATCCACGTGTATATATCACTACTTTTTTTTTTTTTTTTTTTTCAGGATGGGAAATCATCAAATGACTCCTCCCGCTCTGGGTGGAGCAGAAGGGAGTGTCAGACTCTTACTGACTAAAACCCACCCGTGTTCCTTCCTTAGCCCTTTATGTACCAGGGCAGCGGTAACCCTTTCGGACGATCCCGCTACCCCGGCAGGCTTCGGCCCTGTCGGGCCCCGTCATCTATGCTGACATCTCTTTGAGGCGCACGTGGAACACTTACGCGCCGTCCGGCACGGGCCTGGTCCTGATCGGACGGAGAGCTACCCATTGCTCTCCGCCCGCAGGCCCGCGCCTACGGTGGCCGGGAGTCGTCACGCGGCTCCCGACGCCCGGAGCGTCTCCCTCGGCGGCTGAGGCGTGAGGATCTCTGCCTCGCCCATCCCGCCACCTCCTTCGCTAGCATGACTGCTTCGCAGAAGGAAGTGACCGCCTCCCACTCCCTCTCGCCCCGGACCATGGCTTGCACCAGGGCCGGACGCGAGAGGTCGCCGCCGCTGATATATCACTACTAATGCGTCATAGATATATTTCTATTTAGATTTGATACACAAATAACACAAAACAAATGAACGGTATTCTAGTTTCGATACCGTCACATTTTCCGCGTCGATATTTTCGTATGTAGTGTGATTTATATCCGCTAAATACTTCAGTTTTACAGTAGCTATGACTCAATGTTTTCATATAATAGCCATGTCATTCCACTCGGATCACAAAGATGAAAGTAATACCACGATGTCCACTTTGAGAAAATATCTAATGGTTTCCGAAAGACCCCTGTCATTTCCAACGTGTCGTCTGATTCACAGTTCAATATTTACAAGTTTGATCTTCGTGCTAAACGAGTTTCGTGGTAGCATTATTATGCGGATTTTCTGAACGGGCCCTGTGACGACGAGGTGTGGTGAACGAGCAAAGTTATAATAAGTTTGTCCCTTCATCTCTGGAGCGAGGCCATTGTCTTTTGATCCGATATAAAGGCGCTAACACTACATACGTTTATTTTTTGTCTTGAAAATAAGTTAGACTGCTTCTTTTGTTATTCATGTTATTATGGTTGAGAAGGATCAGTCTTTGATAGAATCGCCTTTTTTCAGGATGCTTTATTAAAGTTAAGCTCCTAATCTCACGTAGCTTATTGTTGTTTTTATAACAAACCCTACATTTTCTCTTTACAAATTAGCTTACAGCATGTGTTATAGAACGCGTATTACGCCAGTCATCTCACACAAAGTCCGGCTAACCCTAATCATTAATAGGTAATTCGGTCCGCTATCTTTCGTGAAAGGGGTAAGGGTCAACTAATAATTGTTTTCGCCCGTTACCCGTACTGCTGTAACCCGTCCAGATCGTTTACGGTCATTCCCTTAATGAGATTAATGCATCACTATCTTATTTTGTTTCTATCTCGTGATATACACGTAGGTAGGTGTTTCATTAAGATAACACCACTTTATTTATATTGAGGCTAATATTCGTGAGCGTTAAATGTGGTGCTTTTATACGCGGTCTCGTAAATCTCAGGTTTCACATACAAACACACTTATTGTAATAACCTACTCCGGATTAGGGGAGATCTATTTAATGTAGTAGCTGCAAAAAGTTTTGATACCATTTCGTAAGCCCCGTAACAAGATATTGTTATTAGGTGAATGGAACTTTGAAGACTCTTTAAGAGTTTTATAACATGTACTGTTATTGAAACTGGGATATAACAACAATATTTTGAAAGAATTTACCTGTAATCCTACTTGATGTAGCTTCTTGTACTTATCGTTACGCGAAGTTTATCGTCGGAGCCATTGCTACGCTCTAGATGGACATTCCCTTTAATTAACTACCCTACTTTTTCTTCGCCTTCTACTCATTTCACAGCAATCATTCTTGTTTCTAAATAATTTTGTTTTAAAGCAGCTTCTCATTTTCGTATAAAAATAACATTTTACAAGGGTTGGATCTTTTGCAGCTGGAAAAGACGGTAATTTCGATTTAAACTTCTTGGGTCCGGCTTTACCGTGGAATACTTGTAGAATAATTTAATTTTCGTTCGATTTAAAGTTTCTAAAGTTATTAAGTTAGGTTGGCTACTAAAAAACATTTGTTTCAACCTGATGAAGCAGTCAAACATGATCCTAATCTCGGCGCAATATGTTGATAGGTATTCTTTTTCAATTTACATCAGCTCCCTACGATTTTATCGGGGTGAAGAAATAAAGCACGTCCCGACAGTGAGCAGTTTGAATTAACCTTTCGAGTAGCCTTGTAGATTCGTGGCCCGGTTACGAGCGGGTCATCTGCTAGTTAATATTCAAAGGGTCGCACAATCACGGATTCCGTACGCGTCTCTGCTCCACCGACGCTCACAGCGACCGCCCGAAAACCTCCCTTTTACTTACCAAATAGACTACCTACACTGTTTGTCTGGAAAATTACGTAGACAATTTAGTCAAACGAAACAAAAATTTGTCCAACAGTAGAACGAGCGCGTACATGAAATTTCATTACAGCTAAAGCATGTGTTCGGACAATAGGTATAGCAGAATATTCACATAAGCCGGGGACCCTCCATTACGGTTCGTTCGTTTACTGAACACAAAGACTGACGTATAAAAAATCTCTTTCCTATCAACAGACACCAAAGTAAAATATGAAAGTGTTACTTTTTTCGTGTAATCAAGGCCGCTGGAGTTCGATAAACTGGCTTTGCCCGTACCGTTTCTTAGCGTTTATATAAATAAACGCGAACACATTTTCTAACATCCTTCCCTGGCGTTCCCCTGAGATATCCTACTTTGAGAAGATAAGTGAAACTTCTAAGATAGTGGAGGGCTCTATTGATAACTTTTTTTTAACGTTCTTACGAGGCGTATGTTATGTTGTACATATGCAATACATGCTACCTTTTTACACAAGGCAAATCGTTATCCGAGTGCTAAGTTACTCGATATCATTTAAAGTATTCAAATTAACAAATTGAGAAAACGTGGTACTCTACAACCTTCGTTTGTCGATCATTTCATTATTGTATAAATCTGATTTCACGATCATTACTTAACTTTTTGATCAAATTTAATTCAGAATTTTGAGGATTGTTCGTCCAATTTCACGGTTGAATGGATTTGTTTCGGGACTGCAAAGAAATGTTTCAATGTAAGCCTACATTCAAATAATGCGAAGGGGGATTTATAAGAGCGGCCGGTCCAAGCAAAGTATTCACGATTGAATAAACACGGAGATTCAAAGATAAATCGAAATATTTACTAATTGATAAAATATTTATTTTTGTATAGCTTTGTGTGCTTATTTCAAGATTCGGTCCTTTGGTCCAAGTGGAGAAAATACTCCATCTTAAGGTCTCTGCACACAGCCGGCGTGGCTTGGCGGGACGCGGCGTGGCGGGGCGCGGCGGCGTGGCGGGGCCGCGACGCTGGGCTGGCGCGGCGGCAGCCACACTGCGGGCGCGATCACGTCCCGTCCCGCCGCGCCCGTTCACGCCGACGGTGTCGCGACGCGATTCATTCATCAAAAAGATGTTGAGCGATTCAGACGTGGAAACGCTCTTGCTCTTATTTGCGCTAGCTAAGAAAAAAACAACGTAAACTGAAGTGGGTGCATGAAATCAATCTGAAACGTCGTAATTATGGGGAGTATCATAGACTATGCCGCGGAATTTTATCCCATGAAGATAAGTTTTACGCCTACTTCAAAATGACGCAAGAGTGTTTTGAAGAATTGCATAGTATTTTATGTGATACAATAAGTAAACTGAACACAAATTACAAACATACGAGAGCACGAACACATTCGATTAGTTTTTCGACATCCATTTTTGTAAAACTATACAAAATCACATTCACGCTTCGTCCCGTCCTACGCGACGTGTTCACGCCCCGCCGGCAGTGTGACTACTACATACGTAAACCATACAACACCAAGCGTTGGCGTCCCGCCACGCCCCGCCCCGCCGCTTCTGACTTGTATTCCCGCTCGGCGCGGCGGCGGCGTGGGACGACGGTTACCGTCGCGTCGAGCGGAACGGCTCTGTGTGGCATCAACCGTAATTTCTAGTACATTACAACTGCTCAGCGTCGCGTCTCCGTCCCGTCCCGCCGCCGCGCCGCGCCCGCTGTGTGCAAGAGACCTTTAGTTAAAATTTCTTCAACATGTCAACAAACCTACCGCCGCGTTACTTATTGCAGTTACTACCTAATCTGGAAACCGAGATATTAATTAGTAAGTGTTGGAATAATAACCATGAAAATGATAGGTCTAACCTGCGGCTCCTGTCTTTAGCAGCAATAAAACCTTCGCAGAATAACTTATTGCCCTAAGGAAAGTTATAATCAAGCACTTGTTCTATTATAATTAAAATTTACGACTAGTCCGTTTGTAATTAATGGCGGTTTCCATGGATAAATGATAGCGCCGTTTATAGTGGGACTATTTTATATTCTAGTCTCGCCATTTTGATATTTATCGAGTTCTGGGTTGTAGAAACTAAAGTTAAATGTTTGCGGAGGTTGGATCTGATGTACCTACATTATAACTAGGAATTAATTAAGCATGTTGTCATCTGCTATGATAGAATTTTACTCCTTTAGGTTTTAAGCTCTGTCAGCGATATTTTCTTTTGATTGTGTACTATTTTCTTTGGCCACACGTCAGTGACAAAACCAGTATAAGCTGATCTACACACATCAACACTGTCTAGGGATATTTTGGATTTACTCAATTTACTCAAAATTTATTAAAAATAACATACAGCATGCATATATTTTTACAAGGCCCATTTATCAGACTATACTCCAGAATAAAAGAAAACAATTTTTTTTGCGTAATCAAATTTTTATTCAAATAAAGAAAAAACGTGAAATAATGGTAAAACTAACAATGAATGTGTTTCTCAAGAAAAAGTGAAAAATAAGGCTAAATTAATCTGTTTTTAACAGTTATGTGAAAAATCAGTACAACACCCCAAAAAAAAAAAACACCCCAAAAAACCCGAACCCCACCCCCCCCCCCCCCTACCCCCGTAAAACACCCCATGACGTTAATAACGGTCCTGCAACGGTTTTTCATGCTTTGGATTAAGTTGTCCAAGTCTTGCTGCGGTATATTGTCCCAGGTCCGGTTAAGATGCAAAAAAAGTTGCTCTTCCGCCGCAATGTTTGCAGGGAAATTCCTCAAAGCCCTTCTTTGGAGCATGTCCCACGCGTGTTCTATGGGGTTTTAGGTCAGGCGATTGAGCGGGCCAGCCTAAGACCATTACGTCGTGCTCCTGCAACCAGCTCGTCACCACTCTCGCTGTGTGCGGACGGGCGTTATCGTGCATGAGCGTGAATTCTTGGCCCATTTGTAGTCGATGGGGGTAGATTATTGGTACTAGCACCTCGTTGCGGTATTTTTCAGCCGTCATGTTGTTTCTGATCCAAACGAGGTCTGTTCTTCACCAACACGAATTCCCGCCCAAACCATAATTGTCCCGCCGTGGTATGAATTGACTTCCTGAGGATGTTGCAGACGACTCTTTCGACCAGGAACTCGCCAAACACGTACTCTACGTGTATCGGGATGGAAACCGAACCGGGACTCATCCGTAAACAGCACTACAGACCACTGGTTATCTTCCCAGAGCAAATGTTCACGAGCCCACTCTAGTCGTCGTCCACGATTTCCTCGGCGTAGTGCTGGAGTACGAAGCGGTCTGCGCGCATGAAGGTTAGCTTCGTGCAGTCTTCTCCTTACAGTTTGATCACTCACAAACAAGCAACTGGTGCTCTGACTGGAGCCTCTGAACCAACTGCATGGCCGTAACATTTGGTTGTCTTCTCGCGGCAACTTGCAAAAATCGGTCTTGTCGTTGAGTGGTTATGCGCTTCCCGCCTGGGTGTCTTTCAGCCACATCACCAGTAGCACGATAACGTGACCATAACCTTGATATCACAATTTGTCTTGTTCCAATCTCCTCAGCAATACTCCGTTGAGTAGCCCCAGCTTGGAGCATGCCTACTGCCCTTAACATTTCCTCTCTCGTTAAATGGCGCCGCTGCATGATGCACACAATAACATTAATTCGAAATTAACCGATAACTTGTTATAAAACTTAAATTTGATACAAAAAAATAGCCAAAAACTACTGTAGGTAAATGAAGCCTTCGGACTTCGCTACCATTATGCCGCGTAAATCTTTTATTTTTAATTTATTTTTTCAAATTCAAATTTACAATCGTTCAAAAAGGTTTACAAAATAAGCTTTCTTCAAAAGAATTTAAGACTGGCCAGTATTTTTTGAGTTAAAGAACTTTATATAAAATATCCCTAGACGGTGTTGATGTGTGTATTATTCTATTGTAACTCCTTGGGTAGTACGTTAAGCCAGGTCGAGGTTAGTGTGTTAGTTGTAATTGTGCGTTTTGTTTGTGCAGAATAAAATATTTTTCTTTCTTTCTTTCTTTCCCACCGCCGTGCGGGCGAATGTACCTACATCAGATGAAATATGGAGTTGGATTCGCACGCACATCACTAATAGTTGGTAATTCTATTGTTGCAGATATCACCGATGAGCCGAGGCGTAGCAGACGCTGAGCTGTCGTGGAGACGGATGCCGTGAGCTCTATCCCAAGGAGCGCACGACGTCGGCGTGATGAGCACAACCCGCCATAATGCGTCGGCGGCCATTTTAAACCGGGAACGGACGCGTTTGTCGGCTCGAGATGGCCGTCAATCGCGGCGTACGCGCATCCAGCCACCCCGCGCACGCGCAGTCCCATACACCTCCGCGGCACTATGAAATGTGGAAACACGGCAAGTGGCGACAGAAAACGTCACCACCAAGGACAAACGCAGCCGTTAGGGTTCCCAGATAGAAACATTGTATAGTGAAATCCTTAGAGGCCTAAGTGTTACTTTTGTGTGTAAATATAGTGGTGTATAGATGTTAAGGATGGCGGGCGAAGGTCGAGGTGCACGCGCGCCTCTGTTAGAGTGCGGTGGGGCTGAGTTTGCACATCCGCACAAAACGTCAGCGCCGAGATGCTGCTTCTGGCTGGCAAGCCACGTCAATGTGAGGAAGTGTGTCGCCGGCGTCATGCTGCTATCCGTCCTCACCATATTCTTCTATACATATTACGTCACAGTACCTCTCACTAGGTAAGTCAATAGCCTATGTTCACGTTTCACATTCGTCTTTACTGAAGCGCATCAAATTAGTTTCATTAATGAACAACGTAAACATGCAAGCAAAAGTGGATTGTGTATTGTGTGTATTGGGTAATACAAATCACTTGAAGCACGCTACGATACTCAGCCTCTGATTTAACCAATGATTTATTGTTTCGGCGATTCTTTCCAATAGGAATGCATTGGGGTTTTCAGCGATGTGTGTTAGTTAATCGTTTTACACAGTTTATTCAATCGAATGGTTAACTTTTCTCATTATAACATTATATTCATTAAAATTTAAGCGGAACGCGCCCGAATTTAATTAATTAATCTAGTTGAAAATATGCGTCATTCGCATAAAATCCAATTTGCTTCCTATCGGGAGCAAACACGAAGCTGATACGAATTAATAATATGAAATTATCGCATTCGGACAGCTCCTCGTTGTCACAGTGTTATTTATTGGGATTAGTTGGGAGCTAAGTGGTATTTGTGTAGTCTCATTATTGTTTTGATAGTGTTTTCATTACGGCCATACAATTTTTCCTACTTTTCATGAGCATAAAGTTCTTACCTATCATTTATTTTCATTTTTAAAAGGGTCGCTACTATATACCCCTTTGACATGCAGGAGACATTTTCGTTTTATATCTCACAAGATTTTACGGAAACGTATTTGCATAAACTCGTCCTGTTCTTATCTCATGTTGTGAAAGTACACGTACCGTACAGAAAACTTCCATTTTCCTGGTCTTTTGCCGGTCGTCCGAGAACAAATTCAAGTGACACAAACATGTGACTAGAAATACCGAACTCGTTCACTTTACAATGTTTATCTTTTATATCAATAACAAAGAATTCATTATGCATCAAATTGGCATTTAATACCTAAAGGAAATTGCTTCGCGGAAGTATGAAAGACGTTTAACTTTGTGCCGAGCGTCCTTGTCGCCCTTTGTTTGGCAGCTTTTCGCAGTTAAATTAGGACGAGGAGGCGAATATTTCAGAGTAATTTATAACGTGATTTTATGTAATTAGGGCAGATGGCGTGTAGCTAGGACCCATAATATTTTATTTTATCGGCTTAAAATTACATCGCCCGAGATGAGCGGCAGGGGCGGCAAGTTTCGCCGACTCAGTTGGATTTATAGCAAAACTTGTGTTCTGGCTAATTAATGGAAGCTGCTTCGCTAACGGGCCGCCAACTCGCTGATTTAAAGGCATGTTTTATAAACGTTTATTTACTATTAACCCGTTATCGAGTTTACCGTCAAAATTTTCAGCTTCATTTTAGCTTAATTTGAATGCAAATCTAACCACATTGGTGCTAATCAGGACTAATTGCTAGTTTATTGTACGTCAATACATTTTAGTGGTAAATAAAGGTTATTATTTGTGCTTAATCATCGGCCCCGACTTACGACTTGTAGATCGTGAGTACGAACTCAGGCAAGCATTTTATTTTGTGTATTTAATTTCATCACCACTGCTCTCAAAACGGTGAAGGAAAACACCCTGAGGAAACCGGCATGTCCTAGAACCAAAACTTCAAAGACATGTGACATCTACCAACCAGCATTGGGCCCGCGTGGTGGATTATGGCTCAGTCCCTCTTATTGACAGGAGACTTGTGTACCAGCAGAGGGAACGTAACAGGCTGATTAAACAAAATATATATAAGGTCGGTAGGTACCTATGTCATGTAAGCGTCGTCGTTAAAGTTTCCTCTCGGTTGATTCAGGCGTGGCTTTCATTAAAGCAAAGAGGCCACAGGACCACTGCCGCCTGCGGATAAAATATTTCCACAAATTCCTGCCTTTATTTATTTTTCGCTATTGAGATAAACTTTAATGGAGCTTTGATGTGGCTCTTACTTGGAACGCAGCTTTAAGTTTGGCAGTCTTTGATTGATTTTCTTGTAAAATTTGTTTCGGGGGTGACTTAGTAGGCAAACGGTGTAACTTGGGTTTTAATTGCCGGCTCATTTGTTCAGGTGCGGGAAAGGAATTGATTATTGGCTTTTTTATTAAAACTTTTATCATAAATATTTTTTGCCTTTTTATACCGAAACTCATGCCACAGTATAACACAAGAGTATTGTTATTGTATGGGTGTACTTCATATTTATCAAGAACAGGAAAATGCACTATGAGGAGGCGAAATAGGGAATCATCATAAAATAAATACTACAAAGAAAAGTCCATTTATCTTTATTTAGATAGTCGCGATATGGTTACACAATACACAACGTCTATGCACACAATACCTAGCTTTTACAGTAGGTATACATGGCTTCGATAATAACAGGCACTTCAGTCTCGCTATCTCTTAAACAGTAGATACCTAAATGATGATTACCTTTTATGATGTTATGACATGGCTGGGGATTCTTGAGAAAATCTGATTGTTTTTAAATCACGTCTTTACCGTTTCGCACTTCCGGTTAGTTAACCTTTTTGTTTTTTTTTTAATAACTCGACTTTTTGCTTGATAGCACCGATATAGGTAATTTCTGTTTAAAATAAACTTGTTTTTTATAAATGTTTGTTAGCATTAATATTAGGTAGTTTCTGTTTGAATAAAAATATTATGTAATTTTAATTAGAACCTACAAAGTTAAAAACATCTCCATGATTGTTTCTCCAGATTTGTAATCTGCAGACAGGCGTTTTACTTTGTATAAATTATTTCACTACCACTGCTCTCAAAACGGTGAAGGAAAACATCGTGAGGAAACCGGCATGTCCTAGGCCCAAAAATTCGAAGATATGTGACATATACCAGCCCGCACTGGGCTCGCGTGGTGGATTACGGGCCACTCCTTCTCACAGAGAGGAGGCCTGTGTCTCAGCAGTGGAAACATTAGGTATAGGCTGATTATGTCATGAATCTTCACGATTGTTTCCTTTATTATTGTCAAGGATTGTCTGAAAATAAATCATCATTGATAACTTCTGCCTCTTTAATAAACCGTTCCAATTATTAAAATGGAAGGTTGTTTCCAGTCTGGTGTGGCGCGACCGCGTACCGCGACCGCTGTCGCAATGCTCGTTGCTCGCGTCGCAGCAACAGGCGGCGCGCGACCATCGGTCGGACGCGCGTCTACGCATCGACGCGAAGGTGCTGGTGATCGTCGAGTCGGCCTACTCGCGACTTGGACGTGATATCGCCGAGCTGCTTGTCGCCAACCGTATACGGTAAGTGGATCAATAGTGCAGCACATTTACTTTCAAATGGTCAGAAAGAGAGTGATAGTTCTGAAGCAAAACTGAAGTACAAGAAACGATTTAAAAAAAGCACGGCTGTCGTGCCAACTAAATATAAGAATATATTTTAAGGTATTGTTAAAAAAATACTGTTTAATTTGATCAATGCCCGTCATGAGCAATCATGGTGATCAATGCTCGTACCTTCTCTGTATGAGAAGAGGCTTTTGCCCTGCGTGAGACAATAATAGGCTGGAATTATTATTATTTAGGTACCATTTATTGTATAAAACAAAGCACACAAATACACAAATATGGAATCACAATATATTATAGGTTTGTCACTTTTAATCAAATTTCAACATGATTCAGAGGTCTTTTTTTATTTGGTCAAGAGAAAAGCTGAAAGCGCATCACCGGATATTTTTTTTTTCATAGCTTTCAATATACTTCAAACCTACTAGTAATCTGTGACCATTCTCCGGTTCCTTACCAAACAAACAAATTCAGCATAAAGCGCTCGAATCTCAACTGAACATTAAAGTTTTGACCGCTACATAACGTGTAGCTTTCGCTTTGGAATGGAACTAGTTTTACGAAATATTTCACAGTTTATTTAACTTTCAGAATTTTTCAGCGTTTCGAGAATTTTCAGCGTTCATAGTTGTAGGTGGACTAGGCATTAAGCTCTTAACTGCTAAATATTTTATAGGACTTCTTTGACTTTTGTTATTGTTGTAATATATCTATATTGCCCCTGAATTCTTGCAGTAAGGTAAGTATGTAGGTATGGGCAAGTGGGGTAAATCGCTAAGGCAAACATTTAATAAAAAAACAAGTTTGAACGAAAATTAATAATTTTTAATGGGTTATGTTTAGTTTGTTTAATAAATTACATATTTTGCTCTTGATATTACTTTTTTTTTAATTCTAAATAAAAAAAAACATCATTATTAAAAGTTGGGTTATTGCAGTTTTGCCCCGTGTCTTGTCCAAAACCGGGTATACCTAAATCTTCTACAATAATGGAACTCATCACATTCTTCAGGTTCCCAACCCGTTCAACCTTCACGGACGCAGATCTTACCTTAATTTTACCCATGCATGGCTCCCTCACGTATGTTTCAAATAAAATCTCGATATTACCCCGTACGGTTCTGCCCCAAACGCACTTTAGAGAGACAAAAACAAAAATAAGCATACCTAGTATAAAGTCATGGCGGATTCCACTTTTGTACATTTACACTTTAGAGCATGCTTAATCTTTGCTAGAAAACAATTTTCACTTACCTTGATACCTATCCGAATATAATGAATGACACAGTTGTTTAACAAGACAGTTGGACAGTCCACTCAATATGTGTGGTTCTTTCTTGAAAAGACCATTTCAGGCATCAATCTACAATATGGTCTTCACACGATCTGACCAAGAGTATGTCTGGACTTTAAAAGAGACTGTGACCTTTGAGTTTGTTTCCGTTTTTCTTCTCAGAATAGTGATTTAAGAAACGCCTACTCCTACTTCTACAACAATACAAAACATTAAAATTAATTATTTCGGAAAGCTACAATAAATCTGTGCCAAATTTCTCGCAACATAGTCGTGACAGTCAATAGTCAAATTAACCCATCATATTTCCATATACAAATCCATATGACTTTTTAAGAACCAATTTCTTAAAGTTATCATGTAAATATTTACTGAGTCGGTTCGCTTGATAGCTGTTATGGGGCTTTCCTCCCTTTGTTTGTTTTTCCTTTTAGAGAGCGGGAACCCACAGAATAGATAGGTACAGAAGGTCAGCTCAATACCATGAGCGAAAACACGCACACACATAGCCACGCGTTTGCATAGAGCGAGAGCAAGCGCACTCGCAATAACAATAATAAGTAATCGATTATTAACCAAATCGTTCAAAAACCGGAACCAGAAAGTATGGCAGATGAAAGGGGTCGCTTATACACAGTAGTGGGTGATTTCGGGCTGAAATGATCATAATGAACCAAATAAAGTATTCTTATATTTACTTAAGGCATTGACAACGGTCACCGGTGACCACCAAAATAGATTTTATATTTTGTCTGTTGTCTGGCAGTCAATGTGTTAAAACGAATACTTACAAATAAACTGCTCCTAAAATTACCCAAAGGAATCATAATTTTAATATTTTAATTTGTGGACTCCACACTAGATTGAGCCGGTCTCGTGGAGTCCTTGAGAGCTTTAAACTATTATTTATTTATTAATAACCAACTTATATTGACAGTTTGCACCACACATACATGTTATTAGAGATTTCAGGGTCGATACTGTATTGTAAGTTTATTGATTACATGTTAATAAATGATATGACAATACGTTCGCGTCTATGCGGCTGTTTTCGCTAGTGTGTGTGGAGTGGGTCTTCTGCACCTATCTATTCCGTGGCGAGGCGATCGGTAGTGCCCGCTGACAGCTAATATGCGCGCAGGTGATGTACTGCATCGGGCAGCGTATTGGGGAAACAACCTTTGTTTTGTAGGAGCTGAGAACTTGCAGTAACAGCGGTTTTCAGCTGGAAAATTTGAAATGTCTGCCTTATTTTATAGTCGGCTTCAACGAACTGAAATCATTGTTATGTTTCTGGTTTTCAAGTGGATGCAGCGCTTACGTATAAGTTATAGCAGGCATAAATAAGACTAGCTTCTGTCCGCGACTTCGTCCGTGTGAAATTTCTTGTATCCCCGACGCCCGCGCTATTACCTCGTTTTCTTTCTCACTTTTTTTCTCTTTGCTCGACTCCAAAGAGTCCTAGCGTGCATTTATTAAATCAGATTAGTAGTTACAGGGATTAGCGGCAAACAAAAAAAAAATACAAACTATCTCTCAAGCTTTATTATTAATAATATAGATGTCCTCTAGTTTTCTCCAACGAATCACGTCCTTGTTAATTATAATATTCAGTACTTATGAGGCCAGATGTGAATTTTCCAGCGGAAGCTGTAATGCTACTTTCGTCACGTTTAGACTAAAGGACAGTCATAATATCAGGTGCTAATTAAATCCATAGCTATGGTATTCTGATAGTGAATATTATTAAATTAACTTAATATTCTGTAGGTACCTAGATTTAGGTCCTTTGTACACGTCACGGTTTCTTTACGGTACGGCGTATAAACTATGCCGTAGAAAAAACGTGTCTGTTAACAAGCTTCCATAGAGGTCCATACAACACTGACGACCGTGCCTACACACGGCGTATAAACTTCGCCGTAGAAAAAACGTGTCCGACAACAATCTTCCATAGTGATCCATACAAAACTCACAACCATGCGTACACACGGCATATAAACCGCGCCGTAGAAAAAACGTGTCCGACAACAAGTTTCCATAGTAACACTGACGACCTTTTTACACTACGCACGGCGAATAAACCGTAGTTTTTCACAGCAACAAAAACTTGTATGTACAAAGGCTTTACGTTTACACAACAGAGGAATATGACTGTAGTGAAACCCTGTGCTATGTCCAATCATACATAGTTAATCAAAAAGGAAGATTATATACATATATACTTTTACTTTTTTTTTACTTTTTTTACTTTTTAGATTATAATTCAAAAGTCAACAATACATTTATGTACTTAGAAACATCGTACTCGCTTTTATTTAACCGATGTTTATTGTAAAGACGTTCAGGATACTTAGCTAAAGTCTGAACTTTGACATCGGGAATTTCGTATGAAGCAAGTATGCCTAATTTATATGCGGGGTTATCATTATCAATCCACACGATTTTCCTTGTTGTTATTATTTATTCTAAGAAGTTATCACGATTCTTAATAATCATGTAGTCATTTTTTTAATGAATGGCGGCTACAAGCATTTAAATAATAAGTTATCTCTGCGATATGAAATTAACATATTAACCCTTTTTTTTTTTTTTTTTTTTTTTTTTTCTTTTTTTTTTTTTTCTGGGTGGGAAATCATCAAATGACTCCTCCCGCTCTGGGCGGAGCAGAAGGGAGTGTCAGACTTTTACTGACTAAAACCCACCCGTGTTCCTTCACTTGCCTGTGCCAGGGGCCACGGTATCTCTTTCGAACAATCCGCAGCCCCGGCGGCAACATATTAACCCTGCGATACAGACGTAAATACTGCAACGAGCGGATTTATTTATCAGTTGCCTACTGTGAAGTTTACGATGTTTTTTTAATGAATGCTGATAATTATTATAGCAAAAGATGTGTTAATAATCATAAAAGTAATAAAACTGAAATTCCAATGTGAATTTTGGCTTCTTACGCAATTTGTCCAACTCTTACATTAATTATGTCAAAGGTCGATATGTATAGGTTTTTTAATAGATAAATATTAACATTTCTAGACCAATATTTAACTTGACGATTGTACTTAGAGCCATCGACAGCGACCAGTTCATTAATAAAATAATACTCTAGCGTACCAATAACGTCCGTGTACGTGAAGAGCTGGTAGTCCAGTAAAAACGGTCCCGACTTAGGCACTGCTTTCAAAACTGTGATGGAAAACATCGTGAGGAAACCGGCATGTCCTGGATCCAAAAATTCGAAGAAATGTTACATTTACCAACCCGCACTGGGCCCGCGTGGTACATTACAGCTCTCTCCCTCTCGAAAAGAGAAGGCCTCTGTCCTAGCATTGGAAACATTATATTCATTATTATTTTATTTTTTTTCATTATGCTAAAGAGTAACATTTCTAGTCGAATAATTAACTTGTTGGTGCCGTCGGCATCGAACTGTTCATTAATAAAAGAATACTCTACCTTACCAAGAACGTTCTCATTCGATCGATAGCCCCACTCCTGAAACTGCTGAATATCTAACTTGAGTTAAAGTACCCTATACATATTCTAATGGCCATTCATCATTGACTAAATTAATTCATAAATTTTACAGTATTAAAATGTCTCCGGTTATTTTCCGGTCTGTATATCGTGTCTCATGGATGGCCGCCCTGCTTGTGTTATATGAGATTTTTTGCTCCTGTCGGGTAAAAATCGGTTTCCTCTCCAGCAGCGCCGTGCTTCAGTGAACTCTAGGCTTGCTTATGAAATGTTTGACGGGTCAGGAATTAGTTTTCCTCCTTGATATTTTCTATCGAAACCGTTTCTCCTTAGGCTGGGGTTTTTATCGGTTCTGTTCGTTTACGGACTGCAGACGGAGACTATTTTTTTTTCAATGATAGGTAGATTATGTGCTCTTTTTGTAACTACCGACTGATATTTTTTACCGTCTGGACAAAAACAGGGTATAAACGGTGAACGGAGTAGAAGCCTATATCACAGAATTTTTTTAATTACATATTTTTTTTTTTTTTTTTTTACATTCAATCCTTTGGTTGAAGCCGGTCGATGGCTTTAAACAAAGGACTGAATGTCGCTACGAATTCATTGATAATTTCTGCGCTTAGAGCCTTTAATTTTTATATTACTTGTCGATTTATTCGTTTTTTTGTTGTGTAAAAATAAAAGATTTCTGTGCCGTTTTGTTAGGTTTTTACTGCGTTCACCTTTTATACTTGCCCTGTTTTTGTCCAGACGGTAAAAAAGTCGGCCGGTACATATCCGTCTCATTAGGATAAAAAATAGTTCAAAATTTTGTTCTAGCTTTAACCTTCAAGCCAGTGTATGTATTCCAAACCTTATTCCAACTGAGATAGAGATTTGTTTCAAAATTGACAGTTTAGACTCTGTGTTAAAGTTAGTTTTTGTAATTAGAACTTTGAATTTGTCGACTTAAGTCCAAGCTTTAACCTTCAAGTCAGTGTTTGTATTCCGAACCTTATTCCAATTAAGATAAACATTTCTTTTGTAAATTGTCAGTTTAAACTGTCTTATAAAGTCAGTTTTTGTAATTAGAACTTTGAATTGGTCGGAATAAAGTAAGTAAATAAAAAATTCCTGGACCTATAGACAAAGACAACCATGTTTGGTAGTAAGGCCGCATACGTCCATAACTTACTGGTTTCCTAGAAGAACTGTTTGCTATATTTAAGGCTATACATATATACACCGTATATATGTACTGTTTTAATATTGACAGACAAATAGTTACCTACTTATAAGATACTTACGGGGTTTTACTGCTTACGCCATTTCGTGGAAACGTTATATCTAATCGGTCTGCCTCAGAGATGTAATTAGTTATGTCGTATGTCCATATAATTATCTCACTAACCTTCGGACATTATCGAAACAGCCGCTTCTGTAGGCGTTGTTAATAGAAAACAAAACACAATCACCGAATCGAGTTATCAATCAAAACTACGTTAGTGTAATTACGTAAGTGTTTATTGGTCAATATGTTATTATTTGTTGTGCCAGGCAACGATAATGTCGTTGATATCAAACATGATTGTTGCTACTAATTGTTAAGCAAACCATAAATAATGTTTGTTAAAGAAAAAAAAAGCGGCACACGAAGGGTGCAGACCACAAGCCACAAGGCGCCGAAAAATATACGTGTCTTGTATCAAATAAAATAACTTTATTTCAATTTTTTAATTTACTTTATTTTTATTGTTTGTTGTTATAGCGGCAATAGAAATACACTCTGTAAAAATTTTCAACTGTCTACCTTTGACGATTCATGAGATACAGCCCGCTGACAGTCAGGCGAATGGACGGACAGCGGAGGTTTAGTAATAGGGTTGGCCCCTTTCGGGTTCCCCCTAGGTAGGTGGTAGGTCTCATAAAAACAAAAATACTAAAAATACCTACAACATAAGTTTAACATTACATATTATAACATTGTTAGAAGCTCTATTCATAAAATCATAATATTCCTGCTGTACAGCGCCGTCCTAACTACATAAGTATTTTAACCTTAAAAGTTATGAGTAGTACCTACAAGTTGCACGAGATAACTCCACTGGGGGAGATTTGTCTGGACCCGGTAGTAACACGACTACAAAGATACGAGTTTATGTCTGCTTCGTCATTACAATACTATTCTTATCATTTTCATTGAGACTGAAACTAAAATATTTATTATAAATAAGTACACACGGCGACACATCGAGCTATACATTTCCAGTTTTAGCTGACCTCGCATTATATAGATTTTTCGTACAGTCAGAAGTCAGCTTATAGTGGTTAGGTATAGCTTGATGTGTAGCCGTGCGTGTCTAGTACGTAATCCCACTTGATAACTTTCCTATATTTTGTTTCACAAATACATTTACATAGGGTGTTAAAAGCTTGCCCAATTGAGTTTAATTTGCTAATTAACATACAGTCCCACAAAGGGTGTGGACCCAGACAACTGTTTAATGAAGGATCACCTTTTATTACATGTACTACACACATAAAACGAAAGGCTCTATTTTGTTCTGGGAGCTTGTCATAAAACTGTACCCAAAATAAAAACAAAGTGAGTAACACAGAAAAACTATGACGTATCCTCCTAACAGGGACATAAACGTTCGTAATATTACATACAGGGCTTAAGTACACGATGTATACGTCCATGTATACATACGTGTCTATGTGTGTAGGTGCTATTTCCTAATTCTGTTAACCTCTACTGCTGTCATAGAATGATTTAGAATCAAAACACAGTATGGATTTAATTCCGAATGCAAACAAAGGTTACATTGTTGAAATTCCTCTTTATTATGAATTCCATTGACCCAAATATTATTGCTTAAACAAAATTACCTCGACCCGGTAATGCAGTGCGGTCTAATTAGCTGATAATTCGGTAGCAAACAGCATTGGTACGTACGAGTAATGTAAACTTAATTAAATATAAAGCAAGGTGTAAGGTGACAGCTGAGGCGCGAGGCTTGCGAGGCGAGGCTTGTGAACGCGACGTCTACGGCGAGTCGTTGTGGCGACAGTTAGTTAGTTAGTAGTGCCATTAGAGGCAAGCCCGCGGCATCCCGCCCCCTATCTCACGCCTCGTTCTCCATTAATGCTCGTTTGTGTCAAAACGACTTAATATAAAGTAATTAAGTCGTTTTGACACTGTTTCCTTTAATCCTGCCCGAAACCTTCCTCGTAAATACAAGTAAACTGCCTCGCGTATACAAACGTATAAAGGTACGACGATTCGTTCCATCGAGTCGTTTGCGTTTAAACTCAGAGACAACGGCTATAGTAAATTGAGTGTGAAAGAAAGATTAGCCGTTTTATTCGTGCCTTTACAACAACCAGAGTAGTTTTGCTTTAATAAAATGTTATGGCGAGTCAACATTGCTCACTTCTGTCGTAGGAACTTCAGGACAATGTATTTTCACTAACGTTATTTGATGACCCTCACATGTGTTCTAGTTTGTTTTCTAGTTTGATTGCTAACGTTCACTTGACCCTCATGTGATGTAAGCTTTGGCGCCGTTTATTACTCTCGGCCCTCGTAAACTCCGCTTTATAGTGCACAAGAGGGGTAAACCGCTTTTTTAATAGAGCGTTAATGGTTACTTTACTCTAGTGTCAGGGGCCAACCCTCAGACAGGCCCTTCAACGACGTTCAATGCAGTTTAACTTACATAACAGTCCCTTAAGAATTGACGACCTCCTCATTCTCTTTCTTTTGTCTTCAAAGAACATTATCTTTTATTAGGAAAAATAAAATTGCTAACAATAAAACTTCGTGGAAGTGAGTGAATTTTATATTGACCAATTTAAAGTCGCGTAATAAAAGTTTCTTCTAACGACTTTATGTTGCAGGCCCCAGTTCCTTCTAGCTAGGTAATGTATGCCCTTAATTGAGTTCGTGTCTCACAAGGCTCTACTTTTTCAAGTACCATTGGACATGTAACGACCAAACGGTTCGTTTAGGTAGTCACAAGTTACCATAAGTACTGAACATAAAGCAGTGAAGTCTTGGGAGGCTGGCGACTTGCCCTCAATTGAGACGGGGTGGGTTGCTAATTGCTATAGTATCTTCAGTTATTCACATTAATAGTACCACAGAGCGATGCGACTTCCATTACAGTCGCAGGCTAACAGCTCTTTATCATTCAACGTACCTGAAACATACCGAGTTGTCATACAAATATCCACCGGTGATCCGCTGAACAAAGACCTACATTATAACACACACGGACGCAAACGTAACTCAAATGTAATTAACTATGCCAGGTACTATGGCTGACACACCCCAACACCCTTGAAAGTTTGTAAATACGCCGGGTTAATTGCGTGAAGCTAAGCTTTCAGCTTACAATGTAAGTATACGGTTACAGGGCGACGGGCGACGTAATTGAGAATAATATAAAGATTCGCTTAATTTTTTCCGTTTTCTGGCTAACCGTAGCGCAGTTATACCGGCCTCTTTACGATAACTGTCGTTATCCTAAGGGGCGGCAGGTCACCGAGGTCGCACGCCGTGACATTGCTCCCCTTTATTGAACTCACTCGCGCTCCCTTATCACGAATTAGCCCTCCTCACATTCGCTTCACGGACAAAGTAGGCCGTTTCGCGCGCTCTAATTTAAACTGAGCGCTCTCTCGTTTTAATGTCAGGACACTAATTAAGGTAATTAGAAACATGTTAGCGCAAGCTAAATAGTGACGCAGTGCTCACGTCCGCCGTTTCGTCGCCGACGTAGCTTTATGACCGCCGAACTTTACATAAACGTCCGTGTTTTAAAATGCGCATGAAAATGGCAAACTTTTGTATCGGACCGTTTGCTCGACGAATATACTTACGAGTAGTTGCGCAAAGTTGCCAACGAGTGCACCGTACATTAGACGGAAAGACGGACCGGCTCGAGTGGGTAAATGCTATTTGCAAGTTGCCATTCGCCCTAGACTCGGTCTGGAGTGTTCTCAAGCTGCCAAATTGAAACGAGCCTTAACTGGAGCAGAATGAACGACCTGGTCCCGATACCTGTATGTTACTCGCTACTCTTTCCACCAGTCGGTCAGTGCATTTTTTTTACGTTTACTGCCCTGTATTGAACTCAAAGACTTGTCAGATTTTGCCAATATCGGTAAAATGGGTATTTTTGATTGAAAATTGGAAAGTATCCTAAAAGCGAATGTTTGGACAGTTCAATTTTCAATATTGCCAATCAACTTCGGCGGCTGGTTCACTCTTTGACAAGGGGACGCTATTGCCGTTTGCCATTTAAACTGTAGAATTTTATAACACGGGGGTGGAACCGCCATTGATTTAATTGCTAGATACCACTGTCAAAGTGCTGGCCCAGGGGTAACGGCCCCGACTTCTGAGTAGGTATGTAGGTCGTGGGTTCGAATTCGGCCGAACGCATGCGATTTACATTTTGGAAATAATTTCATCACCACTGCTCTCAAAACGGTGAAGGAAAACATCGTGAGGAAACCGGCATTTCCTAGAACAAAAAATTAGATGAGATGTGACAACATCAACAACCCTCACTGCGCCCGAGTGATAGATTACAGCTCATTCCCTCTCGAAGAGAGGAGGCCTGTGTCCCAGCTGTGGGAACATTATAGGCTGATTATGCTACGCTTCAGTTTCACCATAATATGGTTTAAAGTAGGAGTTGCAAGTATTAAATAGTGGCAAGTAAACTACTTAGTTTATCGTACAAGGCGCTGTTGTTTATAACTAAAACTATAATAACCAGTCCGCAGTAGGAAATGGTGGCTACCCGGATCCATAAAGTAGGTTGAATTACCTACAAGCCAGATCGTCAGACCGGAGATATTACAACGTTTGATTGAAATAACTCAAAACCTCAGACGCCTCATCTGATTCATATTAAGTATAACAAATTGATCTGGCTAATTTTGCATAATTGTTTGTAGAACTTCCTATTTCTATTTATTTCTGTGATCGATTCATACAATTTATCCATATGAATGACGTGACCTATATTAGCCGCGGGTAAAAAATAGAATAGAATAATCTTTAGTAACGGTACTACACTAGGTAAAAAAGGTACCTTAGGTAAAAGGTACCTACACTATATAAATTACAGATATAAATGAGGGAATAATTACAAAGGGTGGCAGAATGGGCGGTCTTAAATATAGTATCCTGAGCTGTATGCTGATTTCATAGTGCTGAAACTAGTACATAGGCACATAGTGTGACTGAAACATTTCACTTATATCTTTATTAAAAAAAACTAAGTATTAGAATTACATTTCTTATAATATATTGTGTTGCATACGATAATTGTGCTTCTCAAGAGTCCAAATTATGTATCATCTTTTTTTTATGATCATACGTCTCGTATTTTTATGAACGTTCGCATTCTAATCCATCCAAATTCCATTCTAATTTGCCTGCATTGTTGGTAAGTTTCTGACATTCATTTGTCGTTGAGATCAGAAGGCCAATTCCCGTAATTGAAAACGTTCAAAATCTAGTTAGTCGCAATCTCATCTCAGCAACAATCAATGTTAAAAACTTGTCAAAAATGTAGGGAAATTGGAGGTATTTTTGACAGATGGAGACTGAGATCTGAGAGGCAATTCCCGTAATTTTAAGAACGTTCACAGTCTGATCTCAGTCGCAATTGATAACAGGTGGAAAATTTCTATGGGGTCTAGAATCATGTGCTGAATTTATGGTTACCTACAGTTGGCGCACTGGTTATTTTTTTGCCAGTATAACAACTGCCTCAGGCTGAGGCATATAAAAAAAATCATATGCGCGCACCGCATATGATTTTTTAGCCCTGTCTGGATGCACCTTAACGTTTTTGAAGTACGAAAATTGGCATACAAATCAATCCGCTACACGTTGCGGAGGTATGTGGGGCCAGTTTGTCCCTACCTTAACAGTAATCGATTCTACTCGCAATTCTGAAAAAAAAAAACTAGTTACAGGTGCTGCATTATTTCAATTACACGCTGTATAATAGCAGTACTCCCTCAATACCGCAGCCAGCCACTTCACTTTCACCGTATTGATCTCGAACAACAGATTCTCATCTCATCTGCAGCGCTTTACTGCACTATTATTTACTACTATTCCACAATTCTTTGCTATCACAACATTAACGTTTAATTAAATGCTATTACGACTCTTATCTTACTTCAGGAGCGTCGGTAATTGTATTAAAGACAATTTAAAATTGCTCACTGAAAAGAATGTTGATAGCAAAATAATGGCTTAATAATTACAGTGGAGCTCGGTTATTTTTCACGTTGAAATAAATAACATGAGTGCTGCATTCCACGTTTTTATTAAATTAGACAGTTTATCTATAGGTACTAATAATAAAGCTGAATAGTTTGTTTGCTTGTTTGAACGCGCTAATCTCTGGAACTGCTACTCGGATTAGAAAAAAATATTTTTGCAATAGATAGCCTTAATGTTGAGGAAGGCTATAGGCTATTTAACATCTCGCTAGGACCCTTAAGAGCAGAGCAAAAAGAAAAAACTCAGAAAGACCGCTAAACGAAAATGAAGTAATAGCACAGGCAGGCAACGCGATGTGATGGAGTGGTCCGGGGGAACAAGAAATATTACGCAGACGAGGTCGCGGACAGAAGCTAGTATTGTAACTTAAACCATTTGAAGTTATTCTAATTCATTATTATGTTTATGATCATAAAATCAACAGATTTCGGTAACATTACTGATTCGGTTACCCAAATGGAGAGGCCTTTTTTTTTTTTTTTTTTTTTTCAGGATGGGAAATCATCAAATGACTCCTCCCGCTCTGGGTGGAGCAGAAGGGAGTGTCAGACTCTTACTGACTAAAACCCACCCGTGTTCCTTCCTTAGCCCTTTATGTACCAGGGCAGCGGTAACCCTTTCGGACGATCCCGCTACCCCGGCAGGCTTCGGCCCTGTCGGGCCCCGTCATCTATGCTGACATCTCTTTGAGGCGCACGTGGAACACTTACGCGCCGTCCGGCACGGGCCTGGTCCTGATCGGACGGAGAGCTACCCATTGCTCTCCGCCCGCAGGCCCGCGCCTACGGTGGCCGAGAGTCGTCACGCGGCTCCCGACGCCCGGAGCGTCTCCCTCGGCGGCTGAGGCGTGAGGATCTCTCCCTCGCCCATCCCGCCACCTCCTTCGCTAGCATGACTGCTTCGCAGAAGGAGGTGACCGCCTCCCACTCCCTCTCGCCCCGGGCCATGGCTTGCACCAGAGCCGGACGCGAGAGGTCGCCGCCGCTGCCGATCGCTTCTACGAGGACACTGCGGTGCTCTGCCCAAGCGGGGCAGACCTCCACCGTATGCTCCACCGTGTCCTCTGGGCGATCCTCGCAGTGGTGACACCCGGGCGTCTCCTCCCGCCTGATGATGTGCAGGAACCTCCCGAAACATCCGTGTCCGGAGAGGACCTGCGTCAGGCGGTAGGTGAGAGCGCCGTGACGCCTCTCTAGCCACTCCTCAAAGAGGGGTCTTATCGCCGCTATCGTGGCGTGCCCTGCGCTGGGTTGCGATAGTCGCGCCTTCCATTCCACCATGAGACCGCGCCGGAGGTCCGTCCGCTCCGCAGCGATTTGCCGCGGGTGCAGAGTTTCCCCCCGACGTAGTGCCTCCGCGCGCCAGTCATACAGGCGCGCGAGGACTATCGCCTCCAGATCCCATGGTGGCAGTCCGGCAAGGAGGCTTGCTGCCTCGCGCGAGATCGTGCGGTACCCCCGGATCAGCCTTACGGCTACCACCTTTTGGGGCGCGTTCAGGTAGTGTGCGGCTCGAAGCCGCAGTGAACGCGCCCATACCGGGGCCCCATATAGGGCCATGGACCGCACGACCCCCGCGTAAAGCCTCCGGCAGGAGGCGTTTGGCCCCCTCAGGTTGGGCAGGAGCCGCCTTAAGGCGGCCCCGGTCCGTTCCAGTTTTGGGGCCAAACGTCGGAAATGCTCGACGAAGTTCCACCGGCTGTCGAGGACGAGACCCAGGTATCTCATCGTCTTCTCGACGCCGATGTGAACCCCTCCTACCATCAGTTGGGATCCCGAAGGTGGCCCGTACCGGGGCCCATGAAAAGACATGGCCTCGGACTTGTGCAATGCCACCTCGAGACCCAACTGCCGGATCCTTTCCACGACTATCGCAACCCCGCGTGTCATCGCGTCGGCCGCCGCCTGATGCGACCTCCCCTGCGCCAGGACCAGCGTGTCGTCAGCGTAGCAAACTACGCTGACGCCATCAGGGAGGTCGGCCCGCAGCACCCAGTCGTAACCGATGTCCCACAGGAGCGGCCCCAGAACCGATCCCTGTGGGACACCGCACGACATCTCTCGCCGGTTCCAGTTCCCGTCGCGACCGGGGTAGATGACGGCTCGGTCCGTTAAATACGCCCCGACTATTCGACGGAGGTAAGTCGGCACCCGGTGATACCGGAGTGCCTCCCCTATGCAGCTCCAGGGCAGGGTGTTGAACGCGTTGGCGATGTCGAGTGACACCGCCACGACCACCCCACCCCGGGACACCGCGTCCCCCGTCGTGAGGGCTCTCACGCGCATGATGAATGGAGAGGCCTTAGTCGGCCTAATTTAATTTGTTATGATAAAAGTCATTAACAAGTACACAATGATTTGAAATACTTAATTGCAAAAAAGTTCACCATAGCGTTGATATTTACACTGATATCTCGATTCGAAATCTATACAAAATGGGGAGAGTGTACACTACCGGTGTTATCTCACGCATATACCATAAAAATATGTTATTGTACTGTTTGCATGCGAGCATTCATTCATAAACATTATATTCAAGGTTGTCTTTAAAAGATCGCTCTTAGCGATAAGACCGCCCATTGTGTCACCCTTTGTAAAATTTCTATATTTATGTCTGTAATTTATATTGTATACACAATAAAGAGTATTCTATTCTAATTGTATCAGCCATGATTGAAACTCAAACTCAAAGCAAAAAAAAGGAAACACCGTGAGGAAAACGGCATGTCATAAAACCAAAAATTCAAAAATACCATTATGGACTTTCTAGAAGACAAATCAATAGAATCTGTAAGTTAGATTAGGTGACATCGCTGAGTGTGAATACATTTGCATGCCATGTTATGGCAGGATATGCTGAAGCAAATTTAGGTACTGTAACACCTTATGTACCATATTCTAGCAAATAAATATTTTGATTTGATTTGATTCGAAGATATGTGACACCTACCAACCCGCACCGGGCCCGCGTGATCAATTACGGCCCACTCCATTTCACCGAGAGGACGCCTGTGTCCCAGCAGTGGAAACATTATAGGCTAATTATGCTCTGACTAAAACTGACCCACGATTACCGGTAGGTACCGTACCTACCGGTAATCACGTAAAAAATGTCACATTCACTCAAAATTGGCAACGTATCTTCTACCACTTGGCTTTTGACATAGACCTCTGAATCATGTTGAATTTTGATTTTGATAGTGACTAATCTTTAATATTTACTGATGTCATATTTATGTGCCTGGTTTCATATACAATAGTAGGTACTTACATAAAAATCACACCAGCCTATTATGTCTCATAGACAAGGCAGGCATGCATCAGGCAGGCATCGTGGAGACCACCACGATTGCTCAAGACGGGCGATTTCAGACTTAAGTAATTACTAGCTGACCCGACAGACGTAAACCTGTCAAAATTTCTATAATTGATACAAAAACAGACCTTCAGGTTTTCCCGAATTCAAAGATTTTCCGGGAAACTTTTCCAATTTTTCTTTGCGTAAAAACCTGATTTGGACTATTACGAACATTTAAAAACAAAAATGAGCTAAATCGGACCAGCGGACCTAGTAAAAAGCGCTTATTTCGACATTACAAACAGACACGGCAGTTTTATTTATTTGTATTCTGATAAGTTTTCTCACCATGTTTTCGCCAATAATTTATGGTTTTTGTTTTCTTTTTGTACAGGTACAAGGTGGAAGTGGCGGGCAAGAGTCTGCCCGTACTTACCACTTTGGACAAGGGGCGTTACGGCGTGATCGTGTTCGAGTCGCTATCGAAATATGCGAACATGGACAAGTGGAATCGAGAACTTCTCGATAAATACTGCAGGGAATATTCCGTGGGTGTTGTTGCGTTCGCAACGCCCGGGGAAGAGACTCTTGTCGGCGCTCAGCTGAAAGGATTCCCTCTGTTCATGCATACTAATTTGAGGCTAAAGGTGAGTTCTTTCAGCTTATTTATACACTCTGATTTTATCGTAGACTATTCATTATTTTACCTCGTCTTTGAAACATGACAATGTTATCTTGATCTTTTCACTGTATGTTTTATTAAGAACTAGCTTCAGCCCGCGACTTCGTCCGCGTGATATTTCTTGTTCCTCCGCCCCACCCCGTCGCATCGCATCACCTGCCTGCGCTAGTACTTCCTTTTCACTTAGCGTTCTTTCTGACTTTTTTTTATTTTTCCTCCCCTTCTAAGGGTCTCAATCTTCCTCAAGAAATTTTAAAATCCAACTGGTTGTTCCAGAGATTACCCCTTACATACAAAAAGACTAACATATTTTACATCTTTATAAAATTAGCCTGTGTATATTGGCGTCTATAAATAACACCCAAAATCCCGCAAGGCAGCCTTTTCCTTACGACACGAACTTTGCGCAAAAGTTTGTTACTTTATGTAGAAAGACAAAAGTTTCTACATATATGATTAAATCCATTGTGTTCAAATATGACAGAACATCGTTCTGGTATAAATACATGACCTTTACGTAAGGGTGTCATTTGCCGACGTCTATAATAATATGAAAAGAGACAAATATAATTTCTATTTTTATTTCATTTCATACCATTAAGTATTTATATTATTCTTTTCTAAAGGAATTCTATTTTAATCATATTTTCTGACGAACTTGCCTAAAGTAATTCAAGATACACAGGTCTTACACAAATTGCGTTTCGGGTTTCGTAGAACTCGTCTTAGAAACTACTTTAGAACAATACCTCTTAGCAAATAAGGTGTACGGTGTATTACTAATTAAACAAAGACTCCATGTCTTTATGTACACTATTTGAATTGTATAGTCTGTTTCAAAACAATCTGATAGAAATGTAAACAAATGGATCAGAAAACGTACGATCGCGGTCATTAATGTAGTATCACCTTAAAGACTGTATTGCTGTGAACGCGCGGTAAAGGCAATACCTACGTCTGTCTGCATAAAGTGATGTATCAACACAGAACGCTCACCTCATAATTCGCACACTGGCTGGCATCGAACGAAACAAAAAACATACCGTCGCTTTTGCACGCAGGCTACGTAATTACGTATGATCTTGGTTGGTTCATACCATTGCTAAAATTGAACTCATTACATCAAGTACCGATAGCGGGTAGTCTTACGGATTAGATTATTGAACGCATAGGTCTGGGATCCAATCTCGAGTTTGTACTTTTATTTTTCTTTTCGAACAATAATCTTTATCGGTTATTTGTTATTCATTTTTTATAGATTAATAAACAAGAATCATATTGCTATTGTAATACGGGGTTAAAATTAAAATGTTCTATAAGTGATTTCAAAATGTATATTCGTTAGGTATAATTAAACAAACTAAAAAAAAAAAAAAAAAAACTTGTACTCAAAACAGTTTATTTTCTCATAAAGAACAATTTATTGAAGTAAAGCAGGTAATCAGTGAACCCTTAGACTTAAAATATTGTATCTTAGTAATATAATAATATTGTGCTTTAACTACTAATGTGTGTGGGTACTCTTAAGAAAATACAACTAGCAAATCTACCCAGGTAAATAAAAAAAGTGTAAACTCCTTGTCACAATACAATTAAATTACTCAGTAGTACTACTTTTTGTTTACTGCCAGTGCGTTCGTTTTAACTTTAGTTGCCTATCTCAAACGTCAAAGTTAACAAATCGTATTTATTAGGACTTATTGCGGTTATAGCTTAAGTATTCATTTTCATTATGAAAAGAAGATTGAAACCAAACCTCAAAATAATCCTTATTACGGATATGACACAATATTATTTGAATATTACTAAAATCAATTTGTAATTTATAACAGAATACTTTGTTTGTATAACCCGCATTATTATCAATGCTATCAAGTAAACGCTGGCGCATGAATCCAACAATATTGAAACATATATCTGTTCCTCTTAAATGTTCCCATATTTCGATGCAATGCAACTTCAACTGCTCATCAGATCTCTCATTCCGTGCTTCCCATCGCTGTATCGCAAAATGTAAACGTTCTTGTTTATGTTTTTCAATCAAATATGGGCGAAACGAAAACCAGCTGAAAAAGCTGGTTTTCGTTTGTTTTCGTTTGCACGGCGAACGGTTCGTAAAGATGCGTCGAATAATTCGGCAAAATATCTCGTTGGTATGAAACTACTTGTTTCATTATTCACTGACTAGCTGGGGCCATCTTTTGACCCTCCGACTCACAGTAGGTATTTCTCTAAAACAAAAAAGAGTACTGTTAGGCTACTAGCAAAATACGAATATTACCAATTTGAAACAAAATTATTTTGAAAATAGAAATGTTACATATTATATTATTATTATACTTAATGTTATATTTTATATTCATCATTATTTTTTTTTTCTTTTATTTAGGCTTTATGATAAATATAAAACGTTAGAAAAATAACTAAAAGGATCAGCAGTTATACTTTAATTAGAAAAAAACATCGATAAAATAATTAAATCATAATACTCACACTCAGTCCGGTTTCATCAAATATCTGTGATATAAATTAAGTCCACTTTTACGCAACGCGACAATATCTGCTTTCATCTCACTATTTAAATTTCCTTGCATTTCAAAAATGAACTACAACAGCGCTAATAGATTAAACACACGTCACTAATCTACAATAACAACCAACCAAAAACAAATAACGTTCGATTTAGTCGCGGTGAATGAGTCGTAAGTTAACTGCATCTGTCTACCTTATAATTTATTTTTTTAGACTTCTGTGGGTATAATCATATAGTTTAACGAATTATGTGAACAAGGCGAACATGATACGGAACTATATTCAATAGCGTGATTATTCGAGTAGGTAATTATAAAAAAAAAAAATATCACATCGCGTGAGATTCGAACCCACGGCTCGTTACGCATGAACGTGCTTACCGACGTATGATAACCGCTAGGCTATCATGCCATATAACGTAATGGTTGAATTTATGAACTACAATCAGTTGCAAACGAATGTGAGAGTGTGTGTCTATAGTATAGAAATTACTCATTAGAAGAAGGTCGTAAGTTAAACAGGAGTATCAATCTATTGCTTCATGACACTGTCACTCCACTTTTGACCCTTACTGTGCCTGTGGTTGCCAATTTATAGTGCTACTTAAAAATTTATTGATTTGAATATCTAAAGATGTTTCTCATTTGGAGGACAATTAATTTTATCATCCCAATTTTTGTCAATGATCCTTCAATTACAATTTAATAATGTTAAACACACAATAATTGTTGGAAAAGCTGGTGAAATATAAAGTTAAGACTTTAAGACCTTCTAAAATAATACAGATGGATGTGTTACTTATTCTTTTAAGTGAGTGTTTGTGTAACGATTTAATCTAAACAGGGTTTTTTTTTAATTTTCATTAGATACTTTTGGAACAGACCATACACTCATATGCCGAAGATATTTGTCATACTCCGAAACTGAGAAAAAACTAGAGCATTCAATTTATTCAGTCTAGACTTAGCAATAAGGCTTAGAACAGATAGACGAAGACTTATTATCGTACTTAAAATGTTTTTCTTCTTAATCCTCGACACTACGCACTCCTAGGCTAATGGAACTAGGTTTTCTTTTATACCCTTAAAAGTTAAGCCTTGTCATCGTCTATAAATTAGGGTAGTTTTCTTTTAGTTTTTTTCTGTATCGTACGTACAACTTTCGTTTTGCATGCTGAGTTTACCTTTAAGTGAATGTACACTATTGTTTATCTGTTTTTGCTTGTTTTTTATGCCCATAACTGGTGTAAACAATCGTCGGTAGGCCAATAAATAAATAAATAAATCTGTACAGATTCTTTTGCCAATTTTTACTAACACTATGGCTTTAATTTAAGTGTCGCCTAATGTTAGTGAAAACGGGCACTTGTATATTATTATTATCTTTTTTTTTAAATATCACGAGCGTGCCATCTGCCCATCAGTTTGGGATTTAGATAGGTACACGAATCTAATAATTATTTATACACAATAATAATATTGTTAATCCTACTAATATTATAAACGTAGAAGTTTGTATGGATGGATGGATGTTTGTTACTTGTTCACGCAAAAACTACCGAACGGATTTGGATGAAATTTGGCACACATGGTTTATAACCAGGATTAACATTTATATGTTAATCCTATCTATATGATACCTACTTTTTATCCCGATATTCCCATGGGATCGAAACTTATGCGGGTGAAACCGCGGGGCGAAGCTAGTATCAAATAACACAGCCCTAGTATCAGTAGTAATAATAGTTTTTGATTGCTATGATTATACTTTCGATGATCAATTCAATGGATAGGGAAGCCCGATGAAATCTTTCAACCGAAAACTTACATTTCACACCGGATAATGCCTACCTATCTATGGAAATAATAAATAGTAATGAACGATAGTATATGATAGTAACGAACGAATAAGGGCTGATTTTTCCAACGCCAGATAAATTTATCGGTGGAATCATTTTTTTAATTTTTAATTTTTGACAGTTCTTCCATATAAAAACTGCTAGACGTCAATTTTATTTCAGGAATAAAATATATCTGTCGCTTGAAAAATCTGGCCTAAAATGAATGTAAAATAGAAAATACATTAATTTACGATACTCACTGACTATTTATCTTTCCTGATAATTTTCTTGCATCGGACTTCACATTTTTTATTTAATCTTTTATTTATTTTTAAATCTTATTGTTTGTTTTGTATGATGTATATATCTGGTGTATCGTGTCTTTTAGTTTGTGCCAAATAAATGTATTTTCTTTCTTTCTATAATTATATTTTTGTTATTGTTGGTAGGTATGTCATTAATTATAGTGTAATTTCCTAGGACGCAACACTCAATCCAGCATCACCGGTTCTCCGGTTAGCAAGAGCCGGTGAGACAGCGTGGGGGGCACTTCCAGGAGATCACTGGGCCGTGTTCAGAGCGAACAGTTCGACTTACGAGCCCGTCGCATGGGCGCTCCGGCAAAACGAATATGGATCAACTGGTGAGCAATATTTCTATCTATTCACAAGCTTATAATTAGTTTCACCTGTCCCGATGTTTGTAATCAAATCTTGCAAGTTAAATTTGATCCACTTCCCGGTTACCGATTGAGCTGAAATTTTGCATGCATGTGTAAATCGGATGACAATGCAAAATTATTGTGACATGGAGCTGATCTGATGATGGAGCTGGAAGATGGCCATAGGAACTCGGTAATTAAACGACATAACCCCATCGAGTATGGGCTTGTTTGATTCGTCTTGACGAGTCCTTTGGTGTTAGATGGTAACCAGGGTCTGATGATGGAGCTGGAAGGTGGCCATCGGAACTCAGTAATTAAGCGATACAACCGCGTCAAGTTTGATTCGTCTTAATGGGTGGACCGTTTTTGATGGGTGGTGAGTAGTGGTGGTTTAGTGGACGTGAATATGCGACCCCCGGCATCTTTGGGAAAATAAACTCGTTCGTTCCTTCCTTCCGTTTGTTATGAATGTGGATTCTGTCTTTGATTCGATGGATTAGATAGATGACCCAATGCCCGTGCCGAGGGCTGAATGGTATGAGGGTGTATAAACATGTCATATCGCTAACGTTGCGCCACAGGGTACCAGGGCGAACCCTGTTGTACTGAAGGCTTTATCCCCATACAATGAACCTCTGGGGGGATGGACTGTTTTTGTTCTATACTCGTGGGAACAACATGAACAAAAAAGAAATGCATCAAAAAGACTAAAAAGTTAAAAATAAAACTAAAAGAAAAAAAAAAATTTAAAAACAAGCTTTTATTATATACTTGTTACTTGTGATTGCAAAAGAAAAATAATGAAGGTGTAATATTCTAAATGTGATTTAATGTTCCATCAAAATGTAACATGCTTTTATTTATTAAAAAATTGGGTGTTTCTTATCCGGTTTAAATTATTTTTAACTTTTTAGTCCTTTTTAATAACAAGTAGATAGTAAAAGCTTTTTCTTTAATTTTTTTTTTCTTTTAATTTTTTTTTGCTGTCACTTACAGCCCAAGAATTTGTGACAAAGTTGTGATGATGATTAAACCACACATCATAACATTCAAATTGTGCAATATTGATCTTAGTGACTATAGACATAAATAAAGGGTGTTTTTTTTAGAGATATGGTTTTTAAATTAGCAACACTGTTTCTAGTGATTGTCAATTTGACATTTGGCGGTATATTTGTGGCCAGTACGTTTTGCCATTTCACAATAGATATGCTTACTTCAGAACAACTCTTGCAAATTGTGCAAATTTATTTTGAAAACCATGGTTCAGTTCACTAAACTTACCGTGCCCTACGTCCAGTTTACGGTCGACATAATCGTCCATCCGAGCAAGTTATTCGGAAAACAATGGATCGTTTTCGTACCACGCACACTTTAGTTGATAATACACATCCACAAAGACGCCGTACAGTGCGCACAGAACAAGTTATTGCTGCTGTGGAGCGTAGTGTTGAAGAGGACCCGAATGAGTCGATTCGCTATCGTGCACAGCAATTAGAGCTGTGCCCATCCACTTTGTAGAAGATTTTGAAGAAAGATCTTGGACAGCGTGCGACACCATCAATTTATTGCGGGAAACATTCGAAGAGCGCATAATTTCGCGTAATGGACCTGTGAGCTGGCCTCCACGATCGTGTGATCTCACACCTATGGATTACTTTTTTTGGGGATATGTGAAGTCACACGTCTACGTAGATAAACCACAGACGTTGGACCACTTGGAAGCCAACATTTTCCGCGTTATTGCCGATTTACGGCCCCATTTGCTCGAAAAAGTGGTCGAAAGTTGGACTTCCCGATTACGCTTCATTCGAGCCAGCCGTGGCGCCCATATGCCCGAACTCATTTTTAAGCAGTAATGGCATAAGAATATCTTTTAAATAAAACCAATACCATGATAATGAAATAAATTTTTAGGAGTTTTATTTCATTTTGAATTTGTATACGACTAAAAAAAAACACCCTTTATATAAATTCATTGTGTTGGTTTAGCATTTTTAAAGGCAACATGTGTCCGCGATTAGGAAATCGAATGTGTTTCAAAATTGCTCGACCCATTTTTTTTATCCCCTTACTAACCTACTCACGCGTAAAGTATATCGGTCGGTAGGGATAACGATGAAAGTAAATGTGACAAATTCTAGGTTAAACCTCTAGTCCGGTCAATTTTGTCCTCCAAGGTTACAAAAATTCACACTCGGCTGAAAATTGGTGGGATTGTTCAAAATACTACTATAAATGAAATGTGAAAAGTTCTCATCGATCCGACACCTGGAAAAAAATTACTCGGGGTCTAAGGTAACAAAAACGGGTTTTTCGCTATTTTCAGCAAAACGGTAAGTTCTATCATAAAATAGCCCAGACAAAAATTGTAGATCAGCACCTTAATTGCGAAACACACAATCAATCTCAATCTGAATCATTTTGAAGGATATTGCTAATCCATTTCTTCATAAGTTCGAAAAAGGTTACCTTCATAAAGTCTGCTCAACACGTAAATAACGCAATGAATGTTGTTGAACTGTCAAAATTAAACCGATTCTGATTGATTGTGTGTTACGCAATTAGGGTAATAATCTATAAAAAATGTCTAAATACTTTTTTCCTAAGAGCCACCGTTTTTGAGATATAACGATTCAAATAGTTGAAAGAGTTGTAATCGTCATAATATGCACACGTTCGTTTAATCGAACCTTTAGCGTCCTGTTATCTACGTATGTAGTTTTGCAAACATTTCTCAATTCGTTCAAAGTGAACTGACAGTCATCGCTATTTTCGATATAAGTTAATATTTCCTCCATTGCCAGATTCGTAGATTCACCTTGAGGTCGACCGACTTTGGTGTTCGGTTTCAAGAAAGAAATGAAGCAGTCATGATGATACTTAGCCTCAGCAGCAACTAAATCGTGTTCGTATTCTACTCGAGCAAGAACAGCTTTAGCCATAGCATCAGAACGAGCCTGAGCGGTTTCCAGAACCAAATCTTTGAATGTAGTTGTACTTACTTGTTGAATTTTACGGCGAGAATCAAAGGACTTTCTTTTTTCATGCTCTTCATTCAATTCGTGGCTGCAAAATAAGCATTGTTTTTTAAAACAAAAAGGTGATTCACTTACACGGGCTCTAGTACGAGGAGGACTTTTAGTAGGTGTACGGCTTCTTGTTCTTTATGTTGTCTTTTAATAGCTGCAGCAATAGAACACTTTCAAGTATAATTTTTACGACACTCCACATGTATGGTCACAGATTTCTGCTTTTTAAGATATTCTGAAAATGCATCAGCTCTTTCAGTACTTGCATTAATTAATGTCTTCATACCATGTTCAACAGTAACAATTTCTCCTTCTGTTAAAAGTTTAGCACAAATAAAACAATATTCTGACATTTTTGTTACAAAATTCAAAACAGCACGAAAAAGGTTAAAAACAGTTAGGAAACAGCGTGAAAAAAGAAAGTCCTTGGATTCTCGCCATAAAATTCAACAAGTAAGTACGACTACATTAAATGATTTGGTCCTGTTTGATCAAATTTATTATTTTATTTATTTATTTATTTTATTATTTATGTACACACAGTAAAATACAAATTGATATGACAGAATTATAACATGAGTACAAAGGTACTGCTTATTTCTTAAGAAATTTCTTCCAGCAGACCTGCGAAAGGAGAAGTAAAAAAAAGAAATGTAGACAATAGTGTGTGAGAACAAGAAGAGAAAAATATGAATGTGTGAAGTCTAAAACAAAAATATTAAATATATCTACACATATAGCGCAAAAAATAAATAAAAAATAATAATAAATAAATATATTTAATTAAATACATAATACAAAAATATATAACAAATATATATATACAAATACTCACAGTATAGAGGAAAGGTAATGCTCTTTTACTCGACGTTTAAAAAGAGAAATAGTTTTTAAATCACGAATGCTAGGCGGAAGTGAGTTCCACAATCTTACAGCATGGACAGAGAAGGAATAAGAATAGTAGCTCGTTTTATGAGGATGAGATTTAAGGATGGATCTTAGGTGTGATCTACACGGTGCGGCGCTAGAGCGAGCGTAAGAAAAACGCTTACGCAGGTAGGAAGGATAAGACGGGTTGTGTAAGATGTTGAAGAGTAGACATAAAATCCGAGTGTTCCTGCGAAGGCGAATTGGGAGCCACTTGAGTTCCTTGCGAAGGTGTGAAACATGGTCATACTTTCGAAGACCGAAAACAAAGCGAATGCACAGGTTTTGCAAGCGCTCAAGCTTGTTTAATAGCTCCTCAGTAGCATCCAGGTAGCAGGCGTCGGCATAATCTATAATCGGCTGAATAAGTGTTTGTGCCAAAGAAATTTTAGTCTTCAAGGGCAGAAGACCCTGAAGGCATTTCAGTGAATGAAAGGAGAAATGTACCTTTCGGCCTCATTGACCTGAGCACGCCACGAAAGATTGGAGTCAATAACTACACCCAGATCTTTAGCGGTTTCAGTATAGTTAATGCGAACACCATCGAGATATAAAGGCATGAGAGATGTAACATCAGCCACATTGCGAACGAATCTGCTGCCGATGATCATGGCCTGGGATTTAGTAGGGTTAATTTGCAAACCAAAGGACTTAGCCCAAGCGCTGACGCAAGCCAGGTCATGATTCATTGCAGCGATTGCAGAACCCGCGTTAGCTACAGTGAAATCTCGATAAAGCTGCAAGTCATCTGCGTAGAGATGGAAACTAGAGGAGATTACTCTGGTAACAGAGTTTATGAAAATTGAAAAAAGAAGAGGAGAGAGAACGCTACCCTGAGGAACACCCTCAGTGAGACTACACCAATCAGAGAAGGACTCCTCCAGACGAACACACTGAGAGCGTCCCCGAAGATAAGAACTGAACCAGGCTAAGGTGGAAGAAGAGAAATTGATAGATTTAAGGAAACCTAGAAAAATGTCGAAATCCACTGAGTTGAAGGCGCTACTAAAGTCGAGCAATACTAGAACGGTAAGTAACTTATTCTCCATTGCCCAGCGGATGTCGTCAGTCACCTTCAAGAGCGCGGTTACAGTACTATGGCCCGAGCGGAAACCGGATTGAAAAGGGGATATTATCGAGTTTGACGCCAAGAAAAATGATAATTGTCTATGAACTATGTGCTCAAAAACTTTAGAGAGAAATGGGAGAATAGAAATAGGTCTAAAGTGGGTTAATAAAGTAGGATTGTTAGTTTTAGGTAAAGGTATTATGTGAGCCTGTTTCCAAACTGACGGAAAGGAGCAAGAGGAAAATGAGTGATTGAAGATGTGAGTGAGAACAGGAAGTAGTGAGGATAGGATAAGAGTTATCATTCTTGAACACAACTTATCATTACCGACTGCTGAAGAAGTTATCGCAAGTATAGACTTCTTAACGTCATCCTCAGTAACATCTTTGAGCTTGAAGTGAGAATATTGTGGTACCGGCAAACTAGCAAGACCCTCCAGTGTCGCAGCCTTGACAGACGGATCAAGAGAAAAGGGAAGGAGAGAGAAATGCTTATTGAGATCATTGAGGTTCACATCCTTACACTGGTTGGCAGGTGACTTGCCTATGCCTACTGATTTGAGAAATTTCCATACATCAGAAGAACTCCGATTATTGAGTTGGTCGTGGAAATAGCGTCTCTTAGCATCTTGACACAGATGCCTGCAGCGATTACGTAACGATTTGTAGTAAGAGAGATTCAGCTCTGAAGGTCTGCGCTTATATCTGCTCTTAGGTTTATCCCGGCGACCCATAAGCTCTTTAATTTGTAGCGTTATCCATGGTGCAGGGTTATGTCTAACTTTGACACGTCGGATAGGGGCATGCTGATCATATAATTCGAGAACGGTTGCGTTAAAACAATTCACCTTATCGTCGGTGTCATCGAACTCAACCAGAGGGGTCCAGTCGAGATCGTCGGCATCACGCTGCAAAGCTTCCAGATCTATGCCCTTGTAGTTACGGAGATATAAAAGCTGGGACTTACGCTTGGGAACACGGATACGATACGACAGGTAAATGAGATCGTGGTAAGAAAAAGTAGCCGTAAGTTGACCATGGTAAGAAACATTACTAGGAGAGGAGACAATCATAAGATCTAGAAGCGAGGGTGTACAATTAGGAAAATAGTGAGTTGCAGAAAGAGGCAAAACTTGAAGATTGAAAGAAGACAAGAGTGAGAGGAGTTTAAGGGATCGAGTGTCATTTTTAATCAAGCAGGTATTAAAAGCACCCATTAAAATAACGTGCTCATACATGGGGCAAAGATCACTGAGTGTGGAGTCAAGAGAATTGAAGTAGTCTATGTGAAGATTAGGACTGTAGAGCACTGCAAGCAAAACTTTAGTGTGATGAACAGTTATCTCAACAAACAAGAATTCAGCCGACTCAGAATACCGTGAAGGAGATGAACTGACCACCCTGTAGGGTAAATCAGCACGCAGGTACATGGCAACACCTCCTCCACCTTTGCCGGTCCTATCGTTGCGTATCAAGACAAAGCCGGGGAGTGAGTACTGAGTAGAGAGGAGTGATAGCTTCAAAAATGATTCCGATATTAAGAGCGCATCCAGATGGGCACCGCTAAAGGATGCCAGAAGGTCAGAATAGTGACCAGGAACACTCTGAGCATTGATGTGAGCTATATGAAAATTCTTAGGGTCATTGGAGAAAAGAGAAGAGATTTTATCATGTAAAGTAAGTGGTAAGGAAGAGTCACTGTCCGCACTAACAAAACTAGTAGAAGAAGAGCACGAGAAGAAGCTGTCGTTAAGATCAGCTACAACATCCATGAGCATAAATTATAATATAAATGTAAAATAAAAATATTATAAATATCTAAAATACAAGAGAAATATTTAAAATAACTTATCTACTAAAAACACAAAAAAAATAAGATTTTCCTTTGAGAAAAACCTCCCCCACTCGCTGGTATATTGGTAGGAATTTTACAATATTACTTAGCAAAGATGCACAAAGTAGCAGTAAACACAAAACAAAAAAAAAAAAAATTAGAAATAAAAATCATCATAAAGAAACAAAACGAAAACATCGAACTGCGTAGAATGGAACGCGACGCAATGACGGCAGAGTAGGAACATGACACTGACATCTGTCTACATCAGACTACAATATACATCCGTCACATTGTCAAAGCCCGTCAATTATACGCACTGTACATACCGGCAATAATAAAAATAAAAAGTGAAATGATAAGCGGTGATACAAATAAAACTAACAAATTTAACTACCGGCCCAAGTTGATTCTAATTATGCAAAGCGGCCAAGTTGAGAAGTAGTAAATTATGGAGAAAAATGGAGTGACAAAACAATAACAATGAATGTGCTACTTGCGCATACGCGTCTTCCTCGTTCTCTTAGCGGGAGTAGCCAAGGTTGCGGCACTAGGAGATCCAGGATCTTCAGATTGCGCAGAATCCTCGGTGTTGGCTGAACAAGACGGGAATTTCGTTATCAGATCGTGAAGTTCGCCTGCCGTTTCGATCTTTCGGCGGGATTTGTCTGGGCAAATAACTACAATCTTGCCTTCTATGGACCAGCAATTTGGCATACCGAAATGCTTACGAGCAGCTGCAAACACACGATGCCGAACTTGCGTTAAGAACTCGGAGATGGTGATCCCGGTACCCTTGAGAGCTTTCTTGCTATCCCATACCAGCTGTCGGTGCTCCATTTTAAAGAATCGTACCAGTATGGGTCGGGCCTTCTGCTGTGAGAATCCAAGTCTATGACAAACATGGATAATATTCTTGTCCCTACATACCTCTGTCAATTTAATTTGGTTGGATATGATGTTGTGAACCACTTCAAGTAAATTTTCATTAACCTTCTCTGGAACACCATGGAACAGCAAGACCTTTCTTCGCATGATGGTCTCATGCCTATCGAACCCAGCAGCTAGCAGCTCAATTTGAGTTTTTAACTTGGAGAGTGCTTGGCAGACAAACAGCTTAAACTCGGAGAACTCACGTGCAATGGATGCAATGTCTGGTGAAGCTGATGCGGTACCAGTGGTAGCCTGCTGCAATTTCGTTTCATATTCCTGCATTCGGGAGCCAAACAACTGCTCAAGGTCCTCCAAGCTGGCAGCAAGTTTAGTGTCCATATTTGGTGTGTAGTGAAAGTGAACCAGGTACAAGTATTACAGACTTGATAACAATAGATAGCGGGTGTGGGGGGGTCTAATATAAACTGGACTGATTTATTTCATAATATAAATATATAAACTATTTTTAAAGTTTATTTTACCAAGAGCACACAAAAATGTATGTTACTCCTATGTCTACCCACAAAGGAAAAAAACTATTTTGACAAGTGCGGATCACTTGACATAAGAATAAATTGATCAAGCTTTCAAGTTTGCTGTTTAGTATTTTGGTTAACAAATCAACCGATTCACAACTGCAGCTAACGTGAGAACTGTCACTAATCGGAGGCTTGATCGGGCTTTTAGAACACGGGCGTTTGTCGTGGAATTCCATAGTATTGATTATGTTATGCTGATGGAGATAATGCAAGCAACGACAGGCGACTATAGCCTATTGCCTAGCTACAGACTGTCTAAACAGCAATTCGGCTAGGCCGCAGGTGACTAAAATCGCAAGTTCCACAGTAGTGGAACAACTATCGTCGTGCGGCGACAGGTCACACGTCTAGTCACCTGCCATTTTTATCGATCTGTGTAGATTATCGAGTCAAGATCTGTGACGATCAGGCTTGAAGCGATTTGGTAAGAGACCAGCCGCACGGGGAAAATCGACCGAGTGTAAATCTCCCACAATATCTGTTTTAAGCTTTGGCCTAACCAAGGCAAGACTACGCGCACGGAAAAAATTTGCTTGTGCCTATTGTGTCAACTAGCTTGAATGGACGTGTTCAACTGGCGCGAAAAGTCGCGTGACTTCTTAATCATTAAAACAATCAACGCGCGCCGTCACGCCCTTCATACCGCGCGGGACTCGCCTCACTGTGTCCAGACCATCGATCACCAGTACCTAGAATTTCAACAGCCTCCAACAATTTATGTTTCCAATTCTGTACATTGCTCTCAAATGATTTCCTACATTATAATCTCTATTGTCCATATACAGTTGGTCGACTATAAACAACCAGCTTACGGCAATAAAATTAAGTCAGGCTTATAAATATTTTATTGAATATTTACCTACCATGTTAATTAACCAGAACCGTATTTTCCCATTAAATTGAATTCATCAATCAATGAATCCATTCTAACATGTTCATTCAAATAATCTATCTGGGCATTGGACACTGAAATCGATGCCTTATCTATTAATTTACCAAGCGGGGAAGGTAGGGTTAGCAACGAAAGTTGGTTACCGGTTACATCGAAATTTACGGCAAATTATTTGAAACATTGCTTTTGAAGATTTCATAAACATAATAATCAAGTTTCTTTTACATTAATGTATAATCTGTTCCAATGTTTTATTTTGTTACCTTTGCTGGGCAAAGGCCTACCTCAAGTTTTTCCAGGAACTCTTTTCCCACCTCGAACGAGCCCTCGCGGTACGCGCCCAAGGCCCTCTCTATACCTACCACAAAACTTTCCAAGTTTACAATTTTACAAAAATGTTAAATTGTAGAAAATATTGAGTAACACAAATTACAAATATGTAAATTGTAGATTTGTCACTACTATTTTTGGACGCATTGTTAAAATAATACTTAGATAATAATTATTAGGTTTTCAACATTTCATAAAGATTATAGTCAAGAATTTCTATTTCATTCATTTGAAATCCGTTCAAGTGTTTTATTTATTTATTTAAAATTTTCGCACAAAAAGGTACAAAGGCGGACTTAATGCCTTAGGCATTCTCTACCAGTCAACTAAGGAAACAAGGTTTTATTGTGTTCAGATAAAACGTAAAAAAGTTGTACCAGACTTTCGTTGCTAACTGCACCACCGAAGGCACATAAAACTCAAAATTTCACCCATTCCTCGAACTTCCCGACCATTACAACATTAATTCAGCAATATAACGCAACCTACCCATCATAAAGAACGAATTTATTACGCAACACTTTACCCGATATATTATATCGTGCTCAAATCTAATGGTAGTTTCGAATAACGTCAATTAATATTAATCACGCTCCGTCATCATGTCCTAATTAATGGAAGGAATGCCATAACACTTACATACATTCGAGTAATCTACTCTTGATGTTACGGTACTCCTGTCAAGGTTTTTCTGGAAATTGTTTTTGTGTTGAAGTTTCCGCCTACATCTTCTTTTTGTCTGTATCTCGTGTACATTCGTAACGTCATGCAAAAACGTTTGTGGTTAGTATGGGATATAATTGGCGTTTTTATAACGTGACGGTACGACGTTGGTGCCAGCCCCAACAGCATCCTGAAAACTATAGGTGGGACAGCGCCCTACTGGGACATTGGATACGCGTACATGACACTGTGGCGTAGTAATGAATAATTTATGTTTTTTTTTTTCTGGTAGACGTAAGACTGGTTTCTAAGTCGTGTGTATTCTAACCAAATGGATAAAATATTTTTATTTTCATTATGATCCTGGACGGCATTGCGATAACTCAGGGAAGTAAAATGTATGGAAATATATGAAGACGCTTTCAAATTTCCGTTCACTATAACGTTATAACCATGTAATGTTTATATATAATTACATACAAAAGCTTCGAGGCGTTTCCTATTGGGAATTTCTCGAAATCAGATTGAGGAAAATATAACCTACTTAGTCAGTAAGTGCTGTTCTGCTGAAAACCGGATTAAGGCTAAATATGGCTTCATAGTTAACCATTTTAACAGAAAATACTTAACTCATCGATTATACCTATTCCCCTGATCACTTGGCTTGATAGATACCAAGTCATAAGCATTTGTCTTCGTCGAGTTTTATGACTTCGCGAGTTGACAAGTACCTCAATGTATACTTAGTTATATGTAGGTACTTCAATTCGATTAGTAAAAATATAAAATATTTTATTGTCTTGGTAATACAGTAAACAGGTTAACAGCAAGTGGAGACGACATAGGTTGCTTAAAATACTACCTACAGCTAGGTACAATATATTATTTGTTAGTGAGCCCCAAACTAGACAGTTAGTCTGTATCTTGGGCTCGGGGTATGAATTCCAACGCGGAGACTAGAGTGGTGATTTGACTAGAAAATCGATTACATTTAAAGATTGCATTTGTCGCCCGTTAAAAGAAAATTGGTTGGTTTTTCATCTATCTATAAGATTTTATAAATCAATAGCTAGAAGAAAAAGTCTGCGAGCACGTTTACTCTCAAAACAACGTTAAAAATTAAATGACTGTTGAATACCGATTACGAGGAAAATTTAATTTTATGCTATAAAGAAGGTCCCTCAGGAAGTGAAAGGCAACAATGAATTAATTAAATAAAATTTAAATAATCTTTTTAATTTTAACATAAGCCTAAAAGCTGAACGCAGCTGTTGAACAGATTTAAAATTACAAAAGTGGAAAATGATGGCAGTACACCTACTAAAGACGAACAATTTTTGTGAAGCTCATACATCACGACTATCATTGAGAATAGGCTCCTGGAATTCCTGGTTATGACCGTTGGGTCTTAAAGAAGCCCACGAGCTACGTCCCTTCTCCCATATTAAAATACTTTTACGTACACGTGACATGATACACGTGTGCCACCTGTATGACTAATAGGATAATAAAAACGTAAATCATAATAATTTATTGAAATTTAACTGTACAACTTTTACACATCATCACCATGATCGGCCTAGCCTTTTCCCAACTATGTTAGGGTCGGCTTCCCGTCTAACCGAATGCAGCTGAGTACCAGCATTTTACATGGAGTGACTGCCTATCTGACCTCCACAAACCAGTTACTGGGTAATCGATAGGTACCCCTTGGTAAGACTGGTTATTGTCAGACTGTCGGGCTTCTGACGACCTGTAATGACTGCCAAAGATCCACGAATGACAGCCGGGACTAATGGCTTACAACGTGTTTTTCCCAAGCACGGAGGTCTTGATATGGTAAAAATGGTGACCCATCCACGGGTCAACCGCTGAAAGCGTAGCTTAACCTGATCAATCGACCCGTGCAGCTGTTATTACTTAGCCACAAGCCCCTCCTATTCTCAATAGTTATAAGCAGGAATTAAAAAGGCCTATGTTACGACACTTACTTCCATAGTAATACATTTTTACACACAACAATATGTCCTACGTGTCTGTCTCATGTCCATGACATAAGACACGTACCACCTGTGTGACTAATAGGATAATAAAGATCCTAATCATAATCATGTATTAGAATTTAATTGTGCAACTTTCAGACATCATTGTATTAGGTAAAACACCTATGCTAATTCTGTTTCCTCACATTGTTTTAGAAACTATTTCCTTTCGAAAAGCACGAAGTATAGAACAATATAACCAGCAGAGCTATTAACTTCTTCGCACCAATAATTTCTATGCTGATAAAGGCAGGGGAAATGTGGTCCTACGTCCTATGGGAACCAAACCTTCCGGAAATTCTATAAATTATGGTAAAATCAGCTTCAAAATCCGTTGCATAGTTTAGAAGAACAACGCAATCACAGAAACAGACATGAAAAGCGACTTTAATTAATAATACGTATAGATGTGCTAGGACGTAATGTGAAGGAGTATGTGTGTGAGGATCGTAGCAGGGGGCGTTCTGATGATAGGACCCTTATGTAAAGATTAAACTAATTTTGAATTGGAACTAACTTAATTAACGCACGTGTTGAACGCACAGCATGAAGTCCAAAACACCAAGGATACTGACAAAACACGTCCGAACTTAGCATTCTCCAATCAAATACATAGATCTTCTCTTGGAATGCCAATAACCCATACTGTTTGCCTCATCGATCTCTCAAAGGCAAAACAGCACGAAACCGTGTCAATAAAGCAGTACACTAAATTATAGGAATGTTTACAGAGGAGCGCATGCCGCTTGCGACAGTGATACAAGACCACGGACGTTTGGACGGCGTCCAACGAGTTCTGTTCGGCTCAGGTCTACAATTCTGGCTGCACAGGATTCTGTTCCTGGATGCTCTGAGCTACCTCAGCCATGGCCAACTTAGCTTGAGCCTCGACAGGTGGATACTCGTCGATATAGATGATATCTTCGTGGGAGAAAGAGGTATGTTATAATTTTTATTATTTTTCGTACAAAGAATGATTATTTTGGTCAAAAACAGATTAGTATACGGGGTGATTACGTTTACTTACGTGTCTGTGATACTAGTGTCCTGCCGTGAGATTTATCGTCGAACACAATTTAAACTAATCCTTAGCATTCTAAGCACGAGCCAAAGCACACTTATATGCACTTCTATCCGTGTCCTACAGCTCATAGAGCTACCAAGCAATTCAATAACAAGCGCTTAACACACTCAGTAAAATTTTATAGTATACTTACATTGGGTTTTAACGGCCCATTTTCATATTAACGTACACAGAATAGTACAATTGACTTCTTTTATTACCATTCCTGTGTTAACAAAGTCTCAAACGTCCTGGACTCTAAGCACTGAATACATATCGACGATTACCCATATTCATTTCCAGAAACCGATATATGAGGCAGAATTATGGGCGGAATGTTAAGCACTTCCTAACGTAAAACATGAATAAATTAATACAGAGCTCAATCAATCCAACATTGTGCGTTTAGTTGCCTTTGTCCTAACTATTAGTATGCGCGCAAGATCTGAATAATATTAGCACCTAGGTGGATTGAATAATAATAGGTGCCCTTTTTACGTTTGTTATAGAATGGCAACTAATATTCGTATGCAGATACGGCTCTCATGCCTAATCAAATTGCTAGACTGTGCTAAATAGATACCATACAACGACTGGCAATTAGTGTTTAACAAGTTTATTGAACTCGCTTTGTAACCTTGGAATAACTTGGTTATTTGTATTGTAATTCAAATCCAAATATACTGACTCTAAGCATAGAAGTGACGTAGTATAATCTGACATCATTTAGCACTGTATCGAAGTTACGTCCGAGTCAAACAAAATTTACTTGTTGCGTTTTAGTCTCATCTTATGCTGTCTCTCTTGTATTGTAGTGACAAAAACACTTATAAGATCCTTTTAAAGAGGAGTGTCTTTAGCTGAGTCTCTAATGGCGAATTTTAACAACGAAGAAGAATGTGAAATATGAACACTGACAGCTCTTGAACTTAGTTTAGATATGCTGATCGCGTTCAGTTCATTGGTAAACTTTGCCCTATATTATTAAAAGCCTGTTATGTCCCACTGCACGGCAAAGGCCTCCCTACTCTCTCTCTTTGCCATAAATAGTACTTAATTTTTTATTTTTTGTGTAGGAACCCGTCTTCACGAAGAAGATGTAGCAGCAATGATGGCGTCGCAGGCGGCGCTACAACGATTAGTGCCTGGGTTCAGGTTCAACCTGGGCTACAGCGCTAAGTACTACCATCACGGGACATCGCTCGAAAACATGGGCGATGATGCCTTGCTGAGGAATAGGGAACATTTTAATTGGTGAGTAACTTACTAAACAGTGGTCATATGCTCATCTCGAATAGCTGGATCAAAGTTCGCCTGTCAATTGAGTATTGCATGAAGTTACCCAAATTTTATAACATTGAGTGTCCATGGAGTTTCTTGCCATTTCTTCTCCATACTTCACCCTTCTTCTACTACGCATCGGAGTGGGCCGACTCCTTAACAGTTCAAAATTGCCTGTATTTATTTGAAATAAATGGTTTGAGTTTATTTTAAGCTTTTACCCACGGTTTGCCTCACATTCAAGGAAACTACCTACCTACTTCTTACCCGAATAAGAGTATCCTCGGAAGAATATGTTATATTAATCTTTGACAGCTATGTAGCGTGAAATTAGGGTACAAACTGAGTTGCAATTGAGATCATTACCTATAGTGAATAATCTGTTATTCGTCTAAACTGTGCGTCCTATTTCAAAACAAGGACGTCCTGTTTTCGTGTCGTAAGACATAGCTTTAGGTACGCTATCCCAATAGCGTTCCTAGTTCCTCCAACTAGTGCTTGCGTGAGTTTGATTGACCAAAGCCGGCATAGGAGTGAAGTGTGGTGATAGATGAAGCGCAAAAGTGAATACACTAGTGCTACTCTCACAGCAAAACAATCATAAATTTTGTTCCTGCATGGATTCTAGCCAGATTTTGTTACAGTTTCGGAAATTAACATATAATTTAACATAACTTGTAGTTTAATATACAATGACATTTTTTGGTGTTACAAAAAGGTCATAATTATTTATTGACCCGCAATTTATATGATGCAAAATATGAAACTGTAAATAATTTAAGTACATCTTATAAGTATAAACATAAAGCATAATCAGCCTATAATGTTCCCACTGCTGGGACACAGGCCTCCTCTCTTCGAGAGGGAGTGGGCTGTAATCTGCCACGCTGGCCCAATGCGGGTTGGTAGATGTCACATGTCTTCGGGTTAGGTTCGGACGTTGAGGAATTTACTCTACTACACTCTGCCCTCGTATATCATGTAAAACCCCATGTTTTGCAAATACAATTCTCGCGTTTGAACATGTTTACGGAAAAATTTGTGCTCCTTAAAATATATTCTATCAGAAGCAGAGTTATCTTTTGTTCGTTGGTACGTTATTAGCAGCCAAGGCAACCAGTTACAGAGGACTTAGTTTGAACCCAACAAGTCTTCGTGAACTTAATATGCATATAAGCGCCAAGTTTCAGTTTACTCCTGTCTATATTCTGTCAGTTCATTTATCAAATATTCGTACCAAGAGAGTTTTACTGGAACATGGAAGCAATTTTGCTTCAGATATTCAGTTTTTATCTAAGAACTAGCTGCGCCCCGCGGTTTCACCCGCATAAGTTTCGATCCCGTGGGAATATCGGGATAAAAATTATCCTATGTGTTAATCCTAGGTATAAACTATCTGTGTGCCAAATTTCATCCAAAACCATTTAGTAGCTTTTGCGTGAAAGAGTTACAAACATCCATCCATCCATTCGACATTCTTTCGCGTTTATAATATTAGTAGGATATGCTAACATTTTGAATTTGATGCGAGATAGATAGAGTATTGTTTATTATGTACACAATAAAAATTACAGATATTAATGTAGAAATTTTACATATAGGGACACAATGGCTGGTCTTATAGCTAAAAACTATCTTTTACAGACAACAAGGTTGTGAACACCTGAACTTACCGTCTGGTTTCACAATCTGTACGATTTTACCACCCGTAAATTTGTGAACTGTCCCTGATTTGTCGGTCTTGGCGGTAGTCGAATTGGTCGTAGACCAAATGGCTTAGGTTAGAGCTAACCAACCGCGCTCGAGCTGAGCAAGCGGAGCGAGCGGTGCCGCGGCAGTGGCCGGCGAGCGCAACTTGGTAGTTGGTCGCAGTTACTTGGCTATTTAGAATTAACGCAAGGTTCGATCCGTTGAATGCAGGTTTGATACCAGTTCACATTTTGTCGGTTTCCCATTGACAGATTATAAACTATCGAAAAATAATGCGTTAAATTGTCAATGGTTTTTGTAATTCACAAGTTTTCGATAGTTTATAATCTCGCGAGATAGATTATAAACTAACGATGTTCATAATTTTACGGTGACATACAAACCTTTTTAAGGAGAAAGAGGAAAGAAAACAAAAATATGTCTTAGAAGTACTTCTAACTTACGCAATAAGTCTTTACTTTGGAACCCTCAACCATTGGCTGACATTTGGCCATTGAACAGTTTGTAATAGGAAGTTGAGCCTACTTATTATACTCATTAGTTTACATCCTACAAACGCGAGCGAATCCGAGAGCAAAAACTAGTAAACAATAGGACTTAGAATCGTATCAATCATACATTAAATTTAATTAACACGATGTCACTTAATGTGCCGGCGCATTATCACTGTCTCAACAAACAGATAACGGAACAATGTTGCCTATTAGTCTGCTGATATAACCTTATTAGAACGAACCGCTGTGTTATCATCTCATCGCAAAACCCGCGTTATTGTATTAAGTGGTCTCAATGACATAACATCACGCCTGAATTACCCGAAGGGATAGCCAGAGGTGTACCTATAGTACACCCACGTTTCGCCAGTTATGTTTATGTCCCAAGTAATAGAGGGGCGAGCCTATTGACAAAACCGAGCACAAATCCAAACTTCGGAAAAACCCAATAGGTAACACTTTCTCCGACCCGGGAATCGAACTCAGAACCTAGTACAGTCACGAGCTGAAAGCGAGATGAAAATGTATGTTGTTACGGACATAGCATTATCAAACCCATAGGTTTATGTAATGTGTCGTATTTCACGAAAAAATTGCAATTGAAAGTTGCCAAGTGTTGACATATTGGTGCACGTGACTGTACACCCACATTTCGCCAGTTATCTTTGAGTTCTATGTAATAGGAGCCGACCTTATTGCCTACAACCGGGCACAAATTAAGACTCCGGGAAAACCCAAAAACATTTTCTCCAACCCGGGAATCGACCCCAGAACCTCAAGCAGCGTTTGCGACCGCTAAACCAACGAGGCAGTTATTATGCTAAGTGGTCTCAATTGCACGCATTATGTCAGTTTACCTTGAGCTGACCCTACTGGCCGGTAGAGGAAATTAACGCAGTCATCCGTGTGGGTATCCAAATTAACGTATAATCTATGTCCTTGTGTTTCTGTGATGGAAACGTAACTCCTTGGTTCGTCGTCAGTGCATCCTTTTGGCAATTTTCGTGGAAATGTTGAGTTCATTGCGTTATTACCGTCCTCCCTTTGTGGACATAAAACCTCATTTTTGTAGAAAGAAAACAAAAAATTTTCATAAGAATATGCAAGTATTATACATAGCGGTATACCTCTCTCGTATGACTCCCTTATTATGTTTGTACATATGGCAGATACATGATGTACCATACAAGATGACAGGGTCATCGACGCGCTACCTGGTTACCATGGATTCAGTACATGATTCTGAAACCGATGCGTTAAAATTGTTCGTTGGTTATTAAAAAAAAATTGCTGTTCCATACATTTTGACCGCGAAGGTATTGCACTTTTCTATGGAACAGCTGAACAGCTAAGAAAAAAGAAAGAAAGAAAATAAGTAAGTTTATTTGAGCTGATTTTTTTATACGAAATATTTCTACTCGAGGCGTTCTAGAATCGGCGGCGATGTCCTTGCCACCCTGTACTTTACAGAGTTCAGAAAAAACATCTTCATTAAACATTTTTTCAATGTAATCATCGCTCAACGAAGTTCGTTCAATTGATCCTTGGCCTACCTCCAGACTTTATATCTTAGACATGACTTAAATAACTGCCTAACACTGTTCCTCATTGTCCGAAGGTTTTGCCACATGTGGAACCACCAACAGCCGCACCTATACAACAACGTGACCCACTTAGAATCAGAGATGATGCTGAACAAACAATTCGCCATAGAACACGGCATCCCCACCAACTCGTGCTACTCCGTATCCCCTCATCATTCAGGAGTTTACCCCGTACATGAACCGTTGTATGAAGCATGGAGGAAAGTGTGGGACGTTAAAGTGACCAGTACGGAGGAGTACCCGCATCTAAGACCCGCTAGGTAAGTTTTGTTTGATCTACTATGTCTATTTGTTCTAAGTAATGTGGCTGTTAAGGCGACAGCGTCAGGGTAGCCCGCCAAAATTAAAATTTTCATCAAGCATTTCCCTTAAGGTGCTTTAAGATCAAACAGAGAATATGAATGGTGTTCTAAATGTATAGATAATCTTTTACCCAAACGGACATGAAAAGAATACGAATTCGGTCCAGTTCTGGCAATTTCGAGTTAAAGATGTAATTAACGAGGTAGCAGCGAAGGAATTTTTGGAGGAATTCGTGTTCTTGCGCTGCGCTCGTTTCGTTTGAGCGCGCCTTTATGCAATTCGTGTCGGTGTTTATTTATTTATTTATTTTATTACGTGTACCAACAATTGTTCAAACTGGATACAGCAACATAATTCATTATTAAAATTAAATTACAGCGTAACAATTACTTATAGGTAAACACCACATGCCCAAAACAATAAATTCGGAAAATTAGCTAACTTACTAAGTACCCACTAAACGCAAATATTCAATAAAATAAAATTAAAATTGGAAATACTGACACACAGAATTATGACAAAATTGATAAAAATAAATTGATTCATTTTTGGCAATGACAACATAGGTAAATAGGTAAAATAAAATAAAAATTATATTACATTAGTGAATTGATAAATTATAAATAAAAATCGACATAAAATTAAAATTCATTGGATAAAATTGATTGATTGACTAATAAGAGAAAAAAACATAAAATTAATAACAGCGATAAAATTGGCACAACAAATGATTGAATATGACTAGGGGTTGCTTGGTAAACGATTAAGGATGGCTTTTAGTTTAGCAAGAGAGTCAAAGTGGAGATCGATAACATCACTGTAGTCATTTACTGCCTTACACATTCTTGCAACAGGCGAATTGGCACCCAAAACTGTTCTTCTAAATGCCGTACAAAGAGGTGTAATGGCACTACGCGGGATTCTAGCAGATGCACGAAAACTGAACAGGGCAAGTAAGCTGGGACTGTGTATTTTATGCTTAAACATTTTGTAGGCAAACATGGTATCCATTAGGTGTCTACGTCTGTCTAGTGAGGTGATGTTAAAATGTTTCAGTCTTTTATTGTAAGAATGTATTTTATTGGCGATACCATTGGAAAATGCGAGGTACCAAGCGAAGCGTTTCTGGACAAGTTCCAGTCTCAATGAATGTGTCGCGTAATGTGGACGCCAAACCACACTATTATATTCCAGGATGCTACGAATGAGACTGTGTATTTTGGTTCTATTATGACGAAAGGTTTTACAATTTCTTAGGACGAACCCTAACATTTTCGAAGCTCTTTTTATAATACTATCGAGATGTGATGTGAAAGTTATCTTTTTGTCAAACAGTACACCGAGGTCCTTAATTGTTTCAACTTCCCTAATTGCAACTCCGGATATGTGGTAACTACTGCGTATAGGGATGTTCTTTCTTGTAAATGTAACATGGTAACATTTTTTGGCATTCAGTTACATTTTGTTACTGTTGCACCATTGGACGAGATGATTTAGGTCACTTTGAAGTTGCAATAGATCATCTTCAGACTTAATAATTCTCAAAAACTATAAATCATCGGCGTACATAATAAAATTCGAATGCAGAAAACACCGTGGAACATCGTTTATAAAATAAATAAATAATATTGGCCCTAAGTGTAAGCCCTGGGGCACGCCGGAAGAAACGCATTGCAGGGTTGATTGATAACCGTTAACGACAACAAAGAAAAATCTACTCGTTAAATACGAACCTAGCCACTCCAACAAAGATCCAGAGATGCCGTAGGCGCGCAATTTAGTCATTAAGATTTTGTGGGATACTTTGTCAAACGCTTTGCTGAAATCCGTATAAATAACGTCAGCTTGATAGCCTGTATCAATAGCCTTTACAAGAAGTTCTGTAAAAGGAACTAGATTTGTACTAGTAGAACTTTTGGCCCATCAGAAGTAGCGGTAGTTCTATCGGTCATGGTTATGGGGTAAGCACTTGAACCTCCTCGTTTAACTTTTAGATAAGTCCAAAGTAACTTAGGGTTAGATGCCAATTCGTCTTCTAGATGTTTTATGTAATCCTTGTAACAAGTAGACGCAAGGTTTTCCCATCGTTTGCTAATTAGTTTGAGCTCTATTGCATCTAATGGGTTCTTATACTACTTAAATCGCTTTCGAATCTTATTCTTTTCATTCAATATTTTAATCAATTTACGACTAAACCATGTCGGGCATTTTCGGTTTTTAGGTTTAAATAATGGCAAAAGTTGTTCTTAACATTTTTGTTAGTTAATTCTTCTTATTCATAAAAGAGACGGTATTGAAAAACAAAGCAAGCTTTTACAAGTGCTGATTGCTGAGGGGCAATTCTCGTAATTTTAAGAACGTTCACAGTTTGATCTCAGTCTCAATCTGTCAAAAATACCTCTAATTTCCCTAAATTTTGACAAGTTTATGAAATAAAAAAAATAAAAAAACTACTGGTATTGGCCTTCAGGTATATTTTTTGCCAATATAGCGGAAATTGGACTTGATAATAAGAATTAAAGATTTCATGCTTTACGTTTTTCTGTTTTATCAACGTCACAAAAATAATTGATTTTTATTTATTTGTTTATAAACAATTTATTATCTTAAGTATACTGTTGACATTACATTGTATAAGGCCGCCAGTAAGAGTCACAATACGCCCCTTACTAAAGTAATCAAGCACTATAGCAGAGTAATTATAAACACTGCGCTCAAAATGTCGATGAATTATTGTTTCCAATTAAATCAAGCCTCATCACCTAAAATCATTAATAATAGTACCGATAATGGCGGACTAGTAACGCACGCAATAAGTGTCCTGTTCACCCAAATGTTTGCGGCCACTATGCGGCTTCACCCAAACTCATGTCGACCGCAAACGTTGCGTTGCGGCAACTACTATCTCGATACCCAGGCCCCGACAATGAAATTCCAATAATTATATTAATACTGCACGTGGGTATCGTTGGCCAAAAGTATGTCTGTTTTAAATGTGTAAATTGAAATCAATTGTGATTGAAATTGCTGTAGTAGTTTTGTGTGGTTATGTTTCGATATCGGACTGGACGTGGTTTTAATGTTTTTGTATTTTGTGGGTTTTTACTGAATATGGCCCACTATTTGTTCTCATTGTTACATAAGCCCTCTTATGTGGGACCGTATTGTTATATCTCTGGATTCCATAATAGTACAGACATCAAGCTACTACAATCTGTCAAATTTCTTTAACAGATTTTCAACTTTATCGCTAAAGCATCAAGCTTCAAGGTTGATTGGAAAAAATTGACAGTTTCGGGTAGCTTGACCTGCTGTCATTTTCACTTTAGGATACGTGTGACTTAAATAGTACATTATTGCACGGCGTGGAATTCGCTGCCGTGCATTAATACGACAAGGCGAAGGTGGTGCGACGATCTAATATAATTTGCAGGGCCAACATGGCCGGAGTTCGCACAAGATAGGGAGGTATGGAAGAAAAAAGGGGAGGCCTTTGCCCAGCAGTGGGGGAAGCAATAGAGGCTAACAAAAAAAAACCGTTACGCTCGGGTGTAAGTCACACAGTGCTATAACATAATATTAAACATCACAGTCAAGAGACTGAGGTTTAATATTAGTATCCGCTTTTAGTATCCTTCCCATTAATTACAAAATCAATACATGTTATAATTTTCTTAGCGTGTCGATAGCAATCTATATATAGTCAGCTCAGAATTTCGCTACGTGCTTGGCACCTTCAATAGCGTTCATAGTATGTTATAATTGTATGAGTGTATGTGTATCGCCTTTCTTTGAGTGTAAACTGAGAGAATCACAGCATTATAAATTACGACGTCTGGGTCCAATTAGGGTCTTATTTTTGTGCTAACTGATAATCCTGAACTGTAATTGTATCCAGGCCATGTGCACCATATCACATTAAAACATGCAGTGGCTCAGGTTACAGAATACTTAATACTTTCACGTGATAATTAGACTGTCTGGCCGGTATGAACTCAAACCTAATGGCCTTTCAAGGATTGGGTTCTCATTTAAGTTTCAGATTTATATGACAAGATACTGATCTTAAAAACGTTGAAAGAAGGTATGGATTTCAATAGAAGAGCACTCACATGATTGCTGTTCATTAGTAATACGTTCCTATTTACTTTAAACAACCATAACATATAATAACTTATGTGTGTGTAATTATCTATCTACTTGGTACAAAAACCGTGATTTCTATATTATATGTAAGTTAAATATTTGTATTTTATTTTAACCTTTCGGACTAAATTTTCTTAAGTCTAAATGGCGTTGAAAATCGCATAAAGTCGCTTTAGAAGACCAACACGATAACCAATTTGGTTTTATACTATATCTATACATGATGATTTCATAATAGCCCGTGGTATCAAACTATTCGAAATCCTAAACCAGTACTGCTGGTTAAAATTGTTTAATCTCTGCTCACTCCCCAAGGGACATCAGGGATTCGATACGGAATGTACCTACATAAATGTACGCGAATATGCAGCTTTAAATATTCATGTGTCGTTGTTAAAATTATGTGTGTGTTTAATATTGTGCTCGGGTGTACATAAATGCATTCGTACGTAAATACCTGGCCGCTTTGTTTCTCGGTACACGCTCTACAATTAGATAATAGTACTGTATACCGATGCGTTCCCATGTTCATGTATGTATGAAACGAATTAGTCTTGCGGCGTTCGAATGGGAACCTAATTTGTGCGGATTAAAACTTACATTTGCATGGATGATGATGAAATTTTCAAGTTGAGCGAATGTAGTCTCAACACCTGCAATTGTACAGAACATGAGGTAATAAATTTGCAGGGTAATGCTAGTGCTTGTTTTACTTGGTTGTAGATAATTTATAAGGTAATACAGACTAGCCCATTTAGAGCTGAGCACCATATCAAAATTTTATGACGTTAGGAGGAACTATCTAGAAGAGAAGTTCAACACAGTCGAACAGAATTAGTTTCCAATAATCTGCCAGATATCGTAAAACATGCCATAATCAGGCAACAGCACGAAATTTACTTAATAAAATTCTTTAATTCACTGACGCATAACGCACAGCCTAAACCGCTTGGTTTATAAACATGAAATTTTCCACGAAAGGTTATTTTATATCAAGGGTTAGCCATAAGAAAGAATTTTTGAAAATTGATGTAAATAGGTTAAAAAGGGGATGAAAGTTTGTATGGAATTTTGTTATTTTTGCCGATGGAAAACCCCATCGGCTTGTTTAGTAGAATGCATAACTTATTTAAAATAAACAACCCAACACTGCAAATATTTTCCACTTGTTTACACCGACATGTTTTGCCTGATCAGCTCATGAATAAAGGTTTCGTTTTAGCCCATAATAGTCGGACAAACCCGAACACGTGAATGAAACCTTAAAGGTGGAGATTTGACAACGTCGCAAATAGCTGTCAAATATTCCCCGTTTTGATGAATTGAGCATTATTGAGTACTGAACGAAATGTTGAAATATCGCTTTGTAGTGCTCTAAAATATTGATTGAACATTGACAAATTAATCACGCAAAATTTGACAGCTATTCGCGACGTTGCCAACTTTTTTAATCCACTCTCTAATCAATCATAAACAAGGGAAGTTCTCATTTTAAATCTCTCTACAGGTTACGGCGAGGCTTTAGACATAGAGGTGTGATGGTGCTACCGCGACAGACCTGCGGGCTATTCACACATACACTGCTTCTAGAGAGATATCCAGGCGGACGGCACCGTCTTGACCGGTCCATTCAAGGAGGAGAACTCTTCCAGACTGTCATCAATAATCCTGTAAGTACATACATAACGTCATTAAATGATAACACTTTTAAACGTCAATCATCATCATATGTTAAAAACTAGATGAGGTCGTCGTTTCCTATCTGACTACTCTGAGAAGAAAGGCCGAAACAAACTCAGAGGTCACAGTCTCTTTCAAAGTCCAGACATAATCTTGGTCAGATCACGTGAAGACCATATAGATTGGTGTCATTGCACGATATCTTCGCTTTTCATTTACAGTAGTCCAATTCAAAAGTGCCCATCGATTCACAACTAATTCATATACCTAAAACTAAATCTATAACGAATTACTGTCGTAGTTCGACACTTAACATTCCTACGGTTTCTACCGAACCTATGTACGTCAAAAATGACTATTAGAAATCAATAAAATGACAAATGAATTAGAACATCTGTAGCTACAGACTTTTTTGGGCTACAATAAACGACAAAGCACAGTGTCCAAGTGAATCGAAGTTCCAATGGCTTATCATGAGATTCTGAATCGGAGTGCAAATTATACAGTCGTCCAACCCTAGATTTGCACTGTAAAGACCTAAAATACCCTATCCCGTGCTGCCTTTCAAAGGTGTTTACGTCAAAATCGTCGGACTACTGTACCTATAGAGATAGTTACTCTATGCCGGCCGGCTACTTCGTCCGCTCCATTCAGCCCGAGAACTCTTTCATACGGTCATCAATAACCCCTGAGTACTTGACATGTTTGCGCTAATATCAAGCCTGTCTAACTTCTTTGTGATATTAATAAATGGCGCGGTGTCTGATTTCTTTACTCTGAAACGTCGCACTTTCAAAAATACCTTCTCAGTTTTCGTTTCTACGCTTTATATTTGTATTTTCTTTTCCGAGAATGAAAACAAGAGAATGTTTTAATTTGATGTTAATAAAATTAACCGTCGTGAAACCTTTTACTTCAAACGGCGGTTCATAATTACCTTTACCTTTTGAGTAATTTTCAGAAATATTAATTTATTGTTCGCTGAATCGTATTTGTTTACATTTTTGGAACAGTATTTTTTATTTTAATGGTACTTTCAATTTCACAAACATCAATTAAAACTGTAAATTGTGTTGACAGATAACAGCCCTAGTATCGATAAAATATTACAGTACTTGATACTCAAACCACTTGTAGCCGAATTGACGTGAACAGTGAATAGCGTAACCGAATAAAGTGCGTATAGTGGTGGCTTGATAAATATTATGACTACTTCAGTAGTCCCACATTGTGTTTGAAAACAAAAGCCTGTGTACGGGATGAATGAACTAACGAATTGTATCATTGCTCTCATCGTGCACTAGGTTTAATGCTACATTATGTGTTGATGCTCTTTGTAGTTAATGTTGCTAAGCTTTGCCTGGCATTGTAAATTAAATACTCTCTGTGCATAAAATTACATGTCAGTGTCCATTGCTTTTCCATAATCTAGGATGTTCTTCAAAACTTCCTTAACTATCACAACTGCATTAGAGCAAAATTACTCGATTTTAGTTAAAACGAGGGCCCCGGGAAGTCCATGAAGTTTTCATGAAACTGGCTCTTGTGATACAGGGACTCCTCGTACCTACAAGAGCCAGAGCTACACAGATGTTATTATTATTATTTATACACTAATACTACTTATACTAATAATTTATTTTGTCACGGGGACAATAAAATATAGTTATGCATTTACCATACTGGAAAAACTAAGTTTTACTCACTTTCTATGTACCTACATAAAAACATAGTTACACGTCTCTGAGTTTTTTTTTTTTATGCTATCCGTAACCTACGGGGTAATTGCGTATCACACTAACGGTAGAAATGGCTTTCATTTTGACAGTTCAACAAAATTCATTGCGTTATTTGCGTTGTTGGGTATACACATTTTTCGAATAAATGAAGCAATGGATTAGCAATATCCTCCGAAATGATTCAGGTTATGATTGAAAGTGTGTTACGCGTTTAAGGTGCTGTTCCTGATGATGAAATAAAACAATGTCTTTCTTCGCAGATCAACGTATTCATGACCCACATGTCAAACTACGGCAACGATCGCTTGGCGCTGTACACCTTCGAGTCGGTGGTGAAGTTTCTACGATGTTGGACGAACGTTAGGCTTGCGTCTGCGCCGCCGCTTGCACTAGCTGATAAGTACTTCCAACTGAGGCCTGATGAACTGAATCCGTTGTGGGGGGTGAGTACTACTATTCTCCTTTATATCAATTGTTAGAACTCAGTTCAGTTCACGCCATCAGTCTTTAAATATGGGAAAATGCGGATCGTAGCAGGTGGCCTTAACCAGTTTCTGCTAACCCCCATGGTAAAAAGGCGTGAGTGTATGATTTAAGAGCAAAAAAAATGTTGGGTAAAAGTCACAATCACTCCCACTGGTAAAAAACTTTAATTGTATGTGTAACATCATCTACGGATGGGTGGCAATGTCATGAAGAAACCAAAATAGCATCAAACATTCTTTTTATCTTGCACATTTCCCTATTCCATTTCACTCAACCAAATGAATTCCGATTTAGATCATTACGTAACTGAAAAATTGAAATCCAAACTTCCTGAACACATTAGCTAAACGTTTTTGTTCATATGATAGAAATAGATACCACTAGTAGGTACCTTATACCATCAGTAATCTACGTTCGCGATTAATTTGCCAAACATGTAAACAAATATGAGTTACTGGAAAAATAACTTTAATTTTTACACAATAAAGTTCAGTTTACGATACAACTTCAAACATTTTTAAGACTTTTTAAATAATGCTTGTCACTCGGAAGTCAACTTAATTACCAATATATAAAGTTGATATTGATTTAACTTGAAATAATATATTGGAAACGTAAATTTGAATAGACCTTGGGTACCTACTGATGTACTGCGATTGATCACTCACATGTTGGTATTGATATGACCGACTGGGATCGTCACTAGTTGTCATTTATTTTTTCCTGGTACCCTAATCTAGCGCACGTAGGTGGACTCTGGTTAAGGATAAGGGGTAGGGGCAAATTCGCAAATCACCTTTCCGTTTGTATGGAACTAGCAGGTGTCAATAACGCATTCTCTTGCCGGCCGAACTGTAAATAAGCTATATAAAGAGTAATTCTAATAAAAAAATACAAATACTATTCTATTCTAATAAAAAGTAGCAGTTCTAAATATTGTAACATAAAAGAAACTAAATTATAGTAATTGATGAAATTCTGTGTTGAATTTAACCAGTCTTATCGTAAGTTTCCATTTATGGTTTTCCTTGTAGCTTAATCTTACGTACCTATATAGGCAATTTTATGACGATAGAAAATGTTTGAAAAAAAAAACCCGATTTAACAAAAAAAAAAAATTGCAAAAATAGTTACCGAAAATAACCCGATATCAGCCTATGAAGTAGAACATCACCTAAACACATAACTTGTTTATGTGATGGAAATAGATAGCGGCGCTAATGTATTGCCATCGATCAATTCGATGTATTTGTATGACCGACTAATCTATCGCTCGCGTCCTATGTTCAACCCACCCGCGCAATTTGCTGGCAAATTGTTTATGTGTGATTTATGGATTAAAGGCATATCGTGTCAGGTTATATTTTCGTTGCAGCAATAGTTAATAAAAAAAAAAAAAAGTTTAATTCAAGTAACAAGACTCATACAAACATATACATAAAAGGATACAGACAGGATAACAAGCACAGACAAAAGCGAACACTCACAAGCACAGACTGATTCTATAAAACATATTTGGCACTTCTGATAAAAAATTTCCATACGAATAATAAAATATCAAAACAAAATCATCTGAAAAATTATGCTATCGCTTCTGACCTAGATAGGCAGTCGCTCCATGTAAAACTGGCTTTCAGCTGCATTCGGTTAGACTGGAAGCCAACCCCAACATAGTTCGGAAAAGGCTTGGCAGATTGATTGACCTACCAATCAGAATGTAATATCGCTTTTGTGCGGCAAAACTAAGTCTTCAAAGTCAAGCTTTGTTATTGATTACAGTTTAGTAATATAGGCCACCCTAACGTAACTAGTGGTTCATGTTATTTTCGTTCATATAAAGGCTCTTCTGTTGATAATATCTCTTTACTCAAGTATGTAAATTGTCCTTTATCAAAGTGTGGTTTTCTAGAGAATTTGAAACGAAAGCTTTTATGTAATTATGTACAAAGCCCGTACCTAGGGAAGGTTAACGTCGTACATTGCCCATCAAATTAACAAACGCGTCGAGGATCTCAACCACAATTATGTACGAGTGCCCACGCTCCCAAGGAAATTTCATATTCATCCTATCCTCCATTACGTCACGAGTAAAACAAAGGAACTCGATTTTATTCAGTCGCTATATAACACGGTCCTTACATCTGAGTGCACACAAAGTTGAATCTTTCCATGGCTTTGACAGTTGGAGTTCTGAATCTATTAATCAGTTATTCTATTTAACAAACTTCGATGAGTTTCTTGATGCAAATAAAATAGACTGTTACGCTTTAGAGATGTCGGCTGAGAAGCTATTGTAGTCGAATCAATTAACTTTCTGGTACTGTTTGACAGTTGCTCTCCCCATTTCCGCTTCAATACATTCGGACCGTAAAGTTGGAAAATATTCATCATAAATTTTCTATCATTGTCTCGCCGTATATTTATTTATTTGTATCGTATTCGTATTTTAACATTTTCGTGGTCTTCAATTTTCGGTTTCAACAAATGGATGACTTGGCGGAAAATAGGGTGTCCGTTTCATTTTAACTGTTGTATTTCATGATGAGTTTCTAACGAGGAAAGGGAAATTTTGATGCCACGGATTTTTTTCAATTGAAAGCCTTATTAATTAGTATTGGTAATGGATAGTTTTGGTAAAGTGCTTACAAAATACTATAATGTAGACAGGTTCACATTTAGCTAGTAATTAATTAGAGGCAACAGAGCGAGCAAAAATGAAAAGCTGGCAACATTGAGTACACAAATTTAATGGCTTTATGGAACTAGATTGCATTTTCAGAATATGATCTACGAGTATAATTTAAAATGTAGTTACTATTAATTTAACTTTGTAATGAGGTCGTGACGTTATTTTAGTACACGGCAACGAAAATATGAGTTGCTTTTTGTTATTAATTAATTATTATGGTAACGTTAAAATGATTTTGACATATTTAATTTAACGATAACATACTTTAACGTTCGATACAACAACCGATCCGTGGGTAATTAATTTTGTCGATAGCTGTTCATCAAACAACGACCCTAACCGCTCACTATCACAGGATGAAACTATGAAAGGGCAGGGGTCTCCTAATCGTAATGTTATCGTGGTACATAAAGATATTAAACCAATGTTGGCTAGTTTTGACACAGATATTACAAATTGAAAAGAGTATATTGAGATGGGTTGGTCATGTTGATAGGATGAATGAAAGGCTAACAAAAGGTATTAGAAGGCAGATGTGGGTGGAATAGCCGGGAGCCGGGGGATGCCTTGAAAGGACATAATAATATAGTGACCTAATTTGTGATGTCTTCAGAAAGGTCAGGTGCGTATTACTAGCAACCGGCTTGCGTATATAACTAGATGTATGAACGTAAACAAAGAAAAAGGAGTATGTAAGGATAGCATGTGGCGTTCTGTAGTTTCTGCCTACCCCCATGGGAACAAGGTGTGAGTTTATGTTTGTATGTAATACAATTTATACGCGATTCATACCAATCTTATATGCACGAATAGTCAGCCATATATTGTTCGCACGAACTGTGAGACAATATGCATGCCGCGAGTTTTAATATTTTATTGGGCTGCGAGATATGTGCGATATCATTGGAACACGACAGAGAAATTGAAAATACATCATATTTTGTGCGGCGAAACGTATAAGCTCTTGTTTATTGCTTAGATAAAACTAGAATGTATATTGCATTCATTCGAAGACGATATGTCAAGTTTTCTACTTTAAGTTAGATTCCTAAGTAGGAAATTATTTCATAGAATGTTTTATGGCCGATTCCTATAATTTACGGACCGTTATTGTTAAGGGGTTTATTATTAAACGATGATTATAGGTGAGGTGAGAGGTGAGGTTCAAACGTCAAAAAATGCATGGTTAAACATAGCTAATCACTACTTTACTATAAGCAACGTGTATGTATAAGGGGGCAAGACGGTTTTATATTTACTAATAATGAAGCAAATACCTCATAGGTTTGCATGGTAGAACCTTTCCATGTGGAAGTAGCTGGCCATAATAAAAAGAAGGAAATAAAAATACGTTTATATGTCACAGAAACACGTGCCTACAATAAGATAATTACCTAATTCTAATAATAATGAAAAATAAAAACAAAAATATCTATAATCACGAGCACAAAGCAGAAAAAGTAGGTGCTGATTTTCAGTGATTACCCGCTTATATAAAATTAGCTTACGAATCAATGTCCAGTTTGGCAATAAAAAATGCTACCATTTTTAAGCAAAACGATTCGTTTTGTTTATAGGAACCGAACATTACGAGTAATGGGTACGGTATTTATACGAACTGTAATAGAAATAGCTTGTTATATAAAACAAAAGAAATTCTGTTTTTATGAAACTCATATTGCTACTCATTTCCTAGAATCTTTCATTACCCTTCATGTTTATAATAAAACTGAGAGCTGCCACCGGTTTATACACGTTGAAACTATAACATGCCTTTGATACTTTAGAGCTGAAACTGTTTACTTCCATTCCTAATAACGGTATTTTTTCATTTCAATAAAATCTCGATGGAAGAGAAACGGGTTGCCATTTTTAATCACATATTTTTACAATTCTGAGTGAATGTTTGAATGGTTAAAAGTTTTTTTTAATGCTTTATTTACATCACATAACATCACACATTCACGCCTGTAGGTAAGCCCTGAAGGGTTAGACAGAGTACTTATAGTGTTTTTGGGTTATATATCACTTTGTGTTCTCTATTAAAGTGGATTTTTAATCATAATCAATCTTTTCTATTTCCTAGAATCCATGCGACGATATCCGCCACCGTCGCATCTGGTCGAAGAGTAAATGGTGCGGAACCCTTCCAAGAGTACTGGTCATAGGACCACAGAAGACTGGAAGCACTGCCCTTTATACATTCTTGGCGATGCACCCGGCGCTGGCGCCGAACTTGCCGAGTCCTGCCACATATGAAGAGCTTCAGTTCTTCAATAACAACAACTACTTGAAGGGGCTTGATTGGTAAGTCAATTCATTCGAACTATAGCAGTCAACATTTCGACACCCCCCGTGATAGAAGCGCGGTAACACTGGGTCCGCTGCGTTTCTTAACAAAAAAAGCGCTCGGCGTTACAAATTGAATACCAGAGGTTGCGTGGCTGCGGTAACCACATATTCAACGTGCACTCCACCCTCGCTGCCTTGGTTGCGAATGTTGCGATGCTCTTTTATTAGAGTGTGTGTTTCTAAGAGCAATCGGTGCGGTGTTCTACCGCGGTTCTTAGCAAAGAGGCCACTTCAGACTGCAGCACCGCGCTATAAATATTCCTCACCACACACTCAGCGGTCGAGGCTTTCCTCGCAAGTCCTAAACACACGCGAAAAGTCCCTGTTTGTGAAAGCAAACAAAAATACTTTTTACAACATCATTTTTCCCCGAGCTTTACGTACAATATTAATTTATCGAAATGTCGAGCAACATGAGACGCAACATTTAACAAACATTTCAAAAAGCTGTTAAAGTTAACAAATGTCCACGTTGTAGCCACGTGAAAAATTTCCACAATATATTTCACTTTTTCCCCACCAATTTATTAGGCACGTCCAACACAGGTTTTCCGGAAAAAATATATTTTAAAACAAGATATGTATCTAGGGTGCGCGGGGTTAATTATTCTATTTACTTTATTTAAATGTTCTCTTTCTACGCGGTTCTCATTTGGGTAAAAAGTATTACCTGTTTAAGTATGCCGAGGCGGTTACAAAGCCCACGTATGTAGGTATATTTCAAAAGTGGCGTGACGCGTTACATCTCATTAATATAACAGCGGGCTACGCTTAAATTAAAGTATTATACGAGCTACATTCAGTCAATATTCTAACGGGACTTCTTGGGAAATACGACGAAACTATTAATTAAGCGTCATCATAACTGTCAAGTTGGGTTTTCCCGAAGGGTTAGGTAGTAGTTTAAGTGGTATATACCAAGTTTGAAAGTGTTAGGTCTCATGTGTGAGGGGACAGGCCCATCGTCGTTAATCGGGCACAATGCCAATCTTGAGCGGTTAATACTGAGAATTTTCTTCACAGAATCCTCGGTAACACTGCCAGTTCTAGGAATTGAAGCCAAAATTTCTCACTTTAGTAGCCGCATACGCGACCACGGGTCCAATGAAGCGGTCATTCCAACCATTAATTATCCCCACGAATAATGAATTAATGCGGCTACAAAATATTCCAGGAAATGAATATTGCCGATATTAAAAGTTTTATTTACCAAACATATCCGTTTTACCACAAATTGTTATTGGTTTTTGCAATTTGGCAATACCCAGAAAATTGATAACCATTGAAGGTTTAGTAAAACTGAAGCTTGTATCGCGGCTTTTAGTAATACATTTTTGTAGTTTATATTTCCGAAGAAGTAAGAACTATGTTGTGGTATGGGAAGTTTACGACTTTGAAGGCTGTTATCGCGATCGAACAGGAGACGGCAGTAAACCGAATGCAGCAGTACCTACTGCAAATAGAGGTCTTGATCACAAAAGAAATAGAAATATCGAAAGCCAAGCGAAAATGTGAAGCCCAACAAGTGAAACGGAAAGCTAATTTGATGATTTTTTATGGGGTCGTCGACCGCTGTTAGTCCGTTATAAATATCAGTTTAAAAAAACAGTTTTTTTCTGTAAATTTAATTCTGATTGGTATCAATATCTAAAAAAAAAAACTCTACTCATACTTCAAGCCTAAGAAAAAAACATTTAGTTTTTTTATTTGTTCTAATTTTATTGTGTCTAGATATCAATACCCATCACGTCTGCAAAGTTTCGCTAGCTAATTTGATTTGACCCTGTATAAATATTATAGGTTGGGTCTATTGAGTTAAGACCTTGAAGTGAGTGTACCTTCTGTACTTACATATTTTTATCCCGATCTTGATCCAATCGGTCTTTACCCGACAGTGTTATTGTACTGTTTTATTTCCTTGAATTTAGCGTCATAGAATGGTCCCTTTTCTTTGTACAATGCGTTCAACTTGAAGTTGAAGTGCGGAAGTTGCCGTTGAAATTGATTAAACATTTGCCTTTGTCGTCCTGCTGCAGTTTACAATGTTTTTTTATGAGACACAGATTCCAAGTCTTTTCATTATTCTTTACCATTAGCGATACAATTTTACACAGATAATTTAGGTAAATCCAAACGAAACCATTAAAGTAAAACCTTCAACGTTTAATCTTAAAAGCATTAAATTCTCAACTCCTCTCAGTAACGCTTTGTGAAAAATAACTGAATAACTGGTGCGTAATCTAATATCATCAAGTTTAATAACAGAACTAGCGGTAGCTTTAAAACATGCCAGTGTTCGTCAAATCTCCGTGAAGCTGAATCAACTGAACACTGAGAAAGAAAGGTTTTGATGCTTTCAGCGAATGCGTTTCTCCTTATTTAAATTACGTCACAGAATGTTACTATGCGGATATAATGGGGGAGCTAGCCTGGTGCATGTTAATGTGCATTTTGGTGAATAGAATTTAAATGAATTTTACACTTACAGGAGTGTTCATTTAACATTAATCTTTATGCTCAAATTATAGTTTTTATTCACAAAGTCAGCTTTATGAATACGCTATAAAAAAGAAGTAACAACCTCACATCTTGGATATGTTCAGATTGAAATTAGGTGATGCTTGCCCGAATTGTGATTGAAATATTATTATTTTTAACCGAGGCACGAGCACCTCATTTCGCCAGTTTCTCCGTTAGAGAGAAGACATTTAACGGAGAAACTGGCGAAATGAGGGTCTCGTGGCTAAGTAATAATAGCCGCACTGGTCGATCGATCAGGTTTCAAGCTACGCTTGCCGCGCTCGGTCCGTGGATGGGTGACCATCTTTACTTACCGAAACCCTTCCATGTGTCGGAAAGCACGCTAAGCCATTGGTCCTGGCTGTCATTCGTGGGTCTTCGACAATCGTTACGGGTAGTCAGAAACCCGAAAGTCTTACAAACAGTCATTACCAGTCTTACTAAGGGGTACCGTATTACCCAGTAACTGGGTTGTAGAGGTCAGACATGCAGTCGCTTCATGTAAAATACTGGTATTTAGCTGCATCCGGTTAGACTGGAAGCCGACCCCAAGATACATAGTTGGGATAAGGCTAAGGATTGATTCTTTCTAACGGAGAGTTTCAATATATACAGTCAGGAGCAAAAGTATGTATACACTCGGCTTTATTCAAAAGCGATTTACTTCTTTATTTTTGAATGAAATTTTATGTTGTTACGAACAGCTTTTTCGAACCCAAAGGTTTATATATATAATGTGTCGTATTTCAACGTTGCATTCGTTATTTCACGAAAAAATCGCAATTGAAAGTTGACATATTGGTGCTCGTGACTGTACATGTCTACTTAAGGATGTGTTGTAAGTTGTGTTCTTGGCATTTTAAAATTATCGTACCTTGCAACTGATTAAACTTTGCAGTTGTATAAAACTCTCACAACAAATCGATTAATCAACACTATTTATTCGAAACACCATGAATGTAAATCACTCGAGTTTCTCGCAAGATTCTACATAATGAGCCCGTAAGAAGACTCATGTTTATCCAATGTGTAGCCTAGATAAGTTGTAGACCACTAGGTGAACCTAGACACGTATATTACCTTGTTAACATCGTACGTGTGTTGCAAGCAGGCACGCCTTTACATTCTTCGTTCCTTTGACAGCCAATGAAAAGATTTCTCGAGAAATACGTCGTTAATTAGGCATTCAGACTTTAAGCCTATTGTGTCTTTCCTTCGAATTCATGAAAATCGGACTTGAACGAAATTTAATTCCTATAGTAAGAATTTGCATTATTCGTTGATTGCCTCGTTGGTCTAGTAGTCGAAAGCGGTAGCTGAGCATGAGGTGCTGGGTTCAATGCCCAGGTCGGGCAGTGTTATTAAGTTTTTCTATTTGGAATTCCTCAGTAGCAGCCCGGAATCCAGACTCAAACTGACTCAACTGACTGCCGTCAACACAAATTGAGATTTGTGTCCGGTTGATGGCAGTAGGCTGGCCAGTGGCCCCTATTACATGGGACTTAAACATAACTGGCGAAATGTGGACGAACTATAAATACACCTCACGACTTGTTTCCGCGAAGGGTTCCCTTCGGGGAAACAAGTCGTGATGTTATGTAATATGTTAGATTAATTACAAAAAATATAATACGTGATACAGTCATAGATTTACCAAGGATGTTATTATACATAAGTAATAGCCTAAAGCCTAGGGACTAACGATTCAATTATGGGGTTTACGATTCAACAGGTAGTAATTAGAGTAGGTGCTACTATATTGATTTTGTATAAAACCGTATTTCCTCAGTAGTAACATAGGTACACTGGGTAATATTTCTCAGCATTGATTCTCAAAAGGTATACTTAAGTATAATGGCTTGAGCCATTACAGACGCCATGCAGCAGACAAAGGAAAATCGATTGATGCCTGTACTACCGCTACTGCATAAATTGCACGACGGTACAGTAATACTAAAAACACGTTTTATCTTAAACAAAGTCTTCGTTTAAAAGACAAACTGGGGCGTATCATACGCCTCGTAGTTCAATACTGATACCTACACTCCATATTAAACGCGTTTGGAGAATATGCGTTTTATACAACCAGGTTGCATTGTGGCAGGTTGAGGATACGTTACGAAAGTGAAGGGTAAAAGCGCGATTTTGAATAATTAAGAGCAAATTTTGTGTTCACAAAGTATACATTTTTTTAGTTTGTGCTTATAATAAAACCAGCTGTCATCCACCAGGTACCTGAACTTCTTCCCGCCAAACATGAGCAACACCACCACTCAGATCACGTTTGAGAAGTCTGCCACGTACTTCGACGGCGACCTGGTTCCACGGAGAGCGCACGCTCTGCTACCCAACGCTAAAGTCATCGCCATCCTCATATCACCATCTAAAAGGTAAGACAGACATTTAGGTTTTATTGTAATATAATTTGAGTGCCCGATTTGATTTCCCGTCGGCAAATTCTCAAAAGCCTGAGTTTCCAGAAAACGATGATACACCTAACTTTCTTAATACCAATTTCCACGTTTCTAGTTTCAAAATTTAATTTTCAAAAGTCCTTCAATATTCCACGTTTCTAGAACCAGCGGTTTAGGTTTTCCATTGCCTTGTCAGTCAATTTTATATTTTTATCAGCTGGAAAGTAATATACAGACATAAACTCACGTCTTCTGTCCATGGCGGGTGGACAGAAAGTACAGAACGCCACCTGCTCCGATCCTTACATACTCCTTTTGCCTCGTTTACGTTCATACATCTGAGGGGTAATTCTCGTAATTTTATGAACGTTCACAGTCTAATCTCAGTCTCAATATGACAAAAATCCCTCTAATTTCCCTACATTTTGACAAGTTTTTGACGTTTGTTTGTCGCCGAGATGAGACTGCGACTAGATTTTGACCGTTTTAAATTACGAGAATTGGCCTTCTGGTCATACACACATGCCGGTTGCTAGTACTAAGCACTAGAAGATAATATTCAGCTAGGAATACAGTTACAAGCATCTTGACGGCACTGTTACTAGTGTGATTCAAATATCTGTATGCCCATGGATAGTTGTTCCGAGCCAAGAAAAGCAAGCAGGGTTGATTAAAGTCATCCTACATCACGTTTCCAGTTGCCTATCATGGAGACATATCTACACTATAAATATCGATGGTCACGCTGTCTCTACTAAGAACCGGCGCGCGTGTATCACGTAACGTATCAAAAAGAGGGTAATAATCGAAGCACAATGCGTTCAGTAGTTCGTGCCTACCTCCATGGTAAATGGCTTGCGTTTATGTAAATGTAAAAACAATTGAGAGAGAATTATACGGCAGCTGCACAAGTGCACATACATTGCGAGTCGGCCACGGTATCGTGCGCACTGGTTTGTATGTAAATCCCGAGGCTCCTAGGGCTTAACGCATTGGCGATCCAACCGCGCACCGGAATGCGTAGCAAAGCGACTCGGATTCGAATGCTGCGATGCTCAGTTGTAAAGTGGCCAGTATTCCCAAATTGAGAAAATGATATAGTGTTATTCACATTGCTAACTTGGTTAAAGTTATCAAGAGTATAAAAGCTGAAGGCTACTATGGTCAATCAATGACAAATAGGCTGATCGCGAAATGAAGTCAGACTTCATTTATTTTAGCACAGCTCTTTCGATAGATCAATGACCTTTTAGTTTCCAAAACGACCTAAACCAAGTTATCTTTGTTTTCACTGAAATTCCTCTAATATTCTCTTATATAGCTTCATGAGACGTATCAACGTTATAAATATATGAGAGTCGTACCATAAAACCACACAACGAGAAGGCGGCAATTAAAATGGGAAAATTCACATCAATCTTATAGCCTTAATCGTAATTAGAAGATTGTAAAAGAAAATATTTTATCAGCCGCTCGTCAGGCCTCGTTCATCAAAATGCAAATTTAAAATCTGAATTTATATCCACAAAAGTTTACAAGAAAATTTATTGGAATTCCTTTATAGAGCTATTTTGATTACATTTCGTAGAGGCACGAAAATTTAGTTCGTCGCCTTTAGTAAAAACTTTTTATATAGTTTTCATGGTTATTAAAATAAAAATGACTAAAGTAAATATTTAGCGTGTCGAACCTAGTAGCTGTAGGTTTGAATTGTTACATTATCGGCCAATGGTTAGATACTTATAAAATTAATATTTGTATGACCTAAATGTGGCACCACTATCTCTTCGATAAAAATAAAACAATGCGTTAACAGTGTTGAGCAATCAGTTAACATTAAAATACTCCACAGTTAAACTGCCAACCCGAATACTTCTACTAATTAATCTAGAAGGCGTCCTAAATAAAAGCATTCGTACACAAACACGCCATGTGACGGATGCCTTGGTTTTTAATTGTGGCAACACTATGAATAACGCTATTTATGATCATACTTAATATGCTCTAGAGTCTATAGTAAACGACAAAGGAGAATAAAATACGTACCTAAATTAGATACGGTATAATTAATTACGGTACGTGTTAAGCATCTATGAATTGAGGGCATAGTTAACAAAGAATGTCTTTGAAGAAAGAGCGCACCGAGTAGAGAGGGAACCACATCGTATTTTTCCTTATGCTCTGCTCCAAAAGTGTTCGATAAAAATGTAAGCAAATGGATCAAAAAACTTAATTGTGGTGCCAGTGGTCTGATTGATTTATTTGAATACCGACATTCTAATTTGAAATCACCTTAAAGATGTTTTTCATTTTAAATCGAGTTTAATTTTATAACAACAAGTTTCCGGAACAGGTTTTGTTTACACTTTAATCAGATCCTTTGGAAACAGACTATACATTATTATTTATTTATTTGGTTAGACACACTAGCATCCAATTAACTGATGCGTGTGTATCAAATAGCTTGGAGATATTTAATCTGTCCAGTCGATTCTTGAAGGAGTGGGAACCATCACAACGTGATTGTCTTATTTGGTAATCAAAGAGTTCTTATCAGTGTCATGCTTCAAGTTAGGTGTGAGTTTGTTAGTTTATAAGTACTTATACAAAACAAATTCGGTAGGAATTACATGAAAAACTACTTAGAATTACCCACCTAATAGCATCATTTTCTGAAAATCTAAATATTATAACGCCATACTTATATATGTTTACCAAATAAACAACTTTGCTTATACCCATTTGAGTAGAATGCATTCCCACAAATCGAACCCAAACAAAAACCTAAATAAATAAAAAACATCAAGGAAAAGCTATCTCGTCTAATTCGTCATTAGTAGTTTTAAGTAAATTACTGTCGATTGAGGAAAAACACGGAGCTCAAAGAAAGCTCGTAACTCGAGCCAGTAAAACTGCTTGCTCAAATCCGAAATGTTATTGCTATGCGGTGTCAAGGAATGGCTACACATCTTGAGTTTATAACGCGCAAGACTTTGCATTTGTATTTTAATCAAATGCCGTAAAATACGTGCAATATCGATTCTAATAACTGGCTAAATGTGGCTGTACTACTACTACACACAGATACACCTGTGCCAAACGCTTCAGTGGTAGAAGGCGTGATGTTATGTTATGTATAGATTCTAAGTTATAGGACACACAAAGACTTTCATGCTGAGATAGGAGCCTTTTGGCCTCGTTACATTTTTTCATATAATTAGGTTTTTTATTTTAGACTGTGTTTAGTTTAGTTTATGATCTTCCTGTACGAGTCGCAATAAATACTTTTTCTTTCTTCCTTTCTTTCTATCAAAATAGTCATAAATGTAAAATCGAATTTCCATTACATTTAAGCAACCATCGTAGTTTGCGGTATGTAAGGTCTATCTACATATACGGTCTCTTTTGGAGTATAATCCAGGATTTCAAAAATGCTTGCTCGCTAAAGTAAATACGTTATGAAAGTCGACCCTTTGCCCGTTCAATCTCAGTAATAACTTCTGTACCGTAAATGTTTGCAAGCACAAAAATACCTTCCACATGATACTTATTAAAAGCACAGTCCCACGAGAAGTTATTCGGAAACGAAAAAAAAAAAAAGCAATCAGACTCCTACAGAAATTAACAAATATTTTTAATATCACAGTAGCGTGTCGTGCTCTGAATAATTCACATAAAAATCCGTGTGTTTATTGTGCAGGGCGTATTCGTGGTACCAGCACATTCGGTCGCACGGCGATGCGGTCGCGAACAACTATACGTTTCACACAGTCATCGCGGCGAATGATTCCGCACCGAAACCCCTCAGGGATTTGAGGTAAGCATATTTACTATTTAAAAACATTTTTTTTAAGGTAGTGGGTTGGTGTCTTTTTGGGAATTTGAATTTAGCTGGTATGCATGTGTCGTATCTGGGTTAGAGGTCAGATAGGCAGTCGCTCCATGTAAAATACTGGTATTCAGCTGCATCCGGTTAGACTGGAAGCTGACCCCAACGTAGTTGGGAAAAGGCTAGGCAAATGGTGATGATGCATGTGTCTTACTCGTATCTGGGCGCTATACCACAACACTTTGCAAGTCTACAAAATTGTAGAAAAAATGGCGTTACACAGAAATTACGAATACAAATATATATGAGTTACAATATTGTAGACTTGTCACTTGTTGGTTTGCCACACACTTGTAAGATTTACGAATTTGTAAATTGTAACTTGTATATTGTAATTGTAAAGTTTTGTGGTACAGGGCCCTGGTTTACTAATGTTTAAAAATCATTTTAGAAGTCTATTCGTAAGTAAACTTTTTAGAGATAGTACAAATTACTGAAAATATTTTACCGTTTCCTTAATATTTTCCTTATACAAGGCTATTTAGGAATATTTTACTGGAATACGTGATCTTTAAGAAAATTTTGTAAATAAAAAATATTATGTTTTAAGTATTTTCCTCCTTCAGCGAAGTCACGTTCTATTACACCAGTGAACCATTTAAACTTCAATTTACTGTAGAGCTAAGTGTCCAAAACAAACATAAAATACATGTTCTTTGTTTTACACAGTAATAAAACATCACGTAGACATTGGAGGCAACAACGGTTTCTTAATATAGTCTTTTTTTTTTCGATCTCAACAAAGGCGTATATTTTACGTCGGCCTTCGACCCTCTCATATTGGATCACAATTTTTCCGCGCGAACCCCGGCTCTTGTACATTAATAACAAATGTAATGCCTTCACTGTACTATTATTTCATCCCCCTGCTCGTTTATACCATTTGGTTCCTTAACACCACGCTATAACGGTACGGATGAAGTGGGGGACTTATTGACTTACGTAATTCCGTTTGGGGGGACAATAGGCATGAAAACGATTTCGTTTCAATTAACTGCGGAGCTTGGGCATAGTGAAATATGTTGTGCTTAATCGTGTTAGGTGCAATACTTCCGGATTATAATTTCTACAAGGTGTAACAGAATAAACGCAAGTTCTGAAAGTTTGTTCATAATTGACCACTGTATCTTTAATATAGGTATTTTATTACATATGTATTTTGCCATACTGACAGCTGATTTAGTCAAAGAAAATTTAATCTTATTTCAAGGAAATAAGGCTCAATTTCAAATGTTATGCTAGGTAAACACGTCACTTTTTATAAAAATAGGTTTAAAAAAAATTTTTGGTCATTGTATTATGCTTTTAACTCAATTCTCTCGTTTATATTGTATAGTAAACTTAAAGAAATACGGTAATCATTTCCCAGAGTAAGAATTTGTTCACACAAATAACAAGACACTTGAGTTCAGAGTTTGAAGTATAGATTACGATCTGTAGACCGGGAAGAGCAACGTTGTTATTTCATCTTTAGATGTATTGAAAATGCTTGCCTTTGACTTTTATTGTTAGCTTGTTTTTCTCATTGAATTGATACTAAATACTTAAATTTGTTTTAAAGCTTCCTCTCCTACTGTTTTGCAGAGCCCGACAGCATCCATATTGATGTGACTAAATTGTACGTTACCACCAAAATGGTGGAACCATTTGAATTGAAGCGTCTTGTTATGTACAGTCACGAGTAAAAGTATGTATACACTCGGCTTTATTCAAAAGCGATTTACTCCTTTATTTTTTTATGAAATTTTATGTTGTTACGAACATAGCATTTTCGAACCCATAGGTTTATGTAATGTGTCGTATTTCAACGTTGCATTCGTTATTTCACGAAAAAATCGCAATTGAAAATGGCCAAGTGTTGACATATTTGTGCTTATGACTGTATCTGAACAAATTCCTAACCTGAGAAATGATTACCGCATTTCTTTATGTTTACTATAGAAATTATAATTCGAATGTATTGTACACTCAGTCGAATGCCATAAATGATTGAGATATTGAGTACTTGTATTTTTATTTGTAATGCGCGTTTTGTTTGTGCAGATTAAACAATTTTTCTTTCTTTCTTACTTTAATCGAACTTACTCTTCAAAACATTTATCTTTATCAATATTCATATTTCCTAGTACCGCCTTACCGTGAAACAACTCCTTATATTATAGCGTTTGTAATCCAGCTCAACTCCCCAAGACTACGTGACAGTACATCCCCGAAATCCATTTAACATTAAAATAAGCCAGTTATATTTGTGAGCGTGCGCCTCAAAGATTATTGTGTACTTGACAGCGGCATGAATTTATTATTAAGCATCACGCGCATTTCCTCCGCAAGCTAATGTGCTCAGAATGGATTATTAAAATTGATATTGTTTACGCTTCCTACCCTAAATATTGTGAAGCTCCTTTAACGGAGAATTAACGGGTTTTGGGACACTTTTTTAATGTTTTTTTTTTGGTTTTTGTTTACTGTCGCTTCATTCTATAGCATACCTACCGGGTATTATACGTATTTGTATGTTAACTTTCAGGCAATATGATACTCACTCACTTGCCTTATTATTCGTTGTTATGTACAAACGCCAGCACATTAAGCTACTACAATCTGTCAAATTTGTTTAATAAATTCTCGACTTTATCGCTAAAGCGTTAAGGTTCAAGTTTGATTGGGAAAATTTTACAGTTTTGGGTAGCTTGTCCTGCTGGCGTCTGTACAATACAGCATAGCATCTGCCTATAAACTCTAAACAACACCAACTTTTTTAATAGTCCTCACCTATTTAATGAGAGTAGTGCTGGCCCAGTGGTAACCGCTGCGACTTATGAGTTGTAACCGAAACAGGCGCTTTACTTTGTGTAAATTACTTCATCACCACTGCTCTCAAAACGGTGAAGGAAAACATCGTGAGGAAACCGGCATGTCCTAGAACCAAAATTTCGAAGACATGCGACATCTACCAACCGGCACTTGGGCCGCGTGGTGGATTACGGCCCACTCCCTTTTACAGAGGCATGTGTCCCAGCAGTGGGAACATCATAGGCTGATTATGTAACGCAAAATTATCTTCACATCGCGTAACCGACACTTCAGCCCAAAATCTCCCAATTATTCCAAAGAATATTTTATTTATTTCCTCATCCCAAATATTGTTGTGGACAGGAAGTGCCTTAATCTAATAAAACACAATGTGAGAGACTGCAGTACCAGACAAAGGGGTAAAATACCTGTGTCACGGGAATATATTAAACATACTGATGAATGGAAGTCGATAATGTTAGAATGTCTGTGGTTCTGCGAGAAGACTGTGTGAAAGGATTAACTTGATTAAGTATTAGTGGCTAATGGCTGTACCAAATCTATAATAATAATTATTATTGTTTACGTTAGTGCGTTCTCTGGAACTAAGTCAGATTTGAAAAATCTTTTTGCATTTGGTAGCCCAATTCTTGAGGAAGGTTATAGGCTATTTAACATTACGCTACCACCTATAGGAGCCCTGCAAAATGAAAAAAGTCAGAACGAACGCTAGGACATATTTTATGTTAAAACATGAAATTTCACGCGGTCGAAATCGCGGGCAGAAACTAGTATACAAATAAATAAATACTCGTATTTCCGTAGAAATCGTTGCCTGAACCCTGGCAAGTACAGCCACTACCTGGAGCGCTGGCTGGCAGAGTACAGCAGTCATCAGCTCCACATCATCGACGGCTCGCAGCTGCGCTCGGAGCCAGCCGCCGTCATGAACACGCTGCAGAAGTTCCTCAAGATATCGCCGCATATCGACTACAATAAGTTGCTCAAGTAAGTGCTTTTGAAACTAGGATATGTTCTGTTGATTTGTCTTTGAACATCATAAGGTGATGATGCGGAAAGCGCCCTGCCCCCCCCCCCCGGCGGCCTCAGCCTACTGAGGCTGAGTTAGTCGATTGAGGTGACGATCTACGGGATTTGGTTCAATTGAAATGTCACAGGTACTCATTTTGCCGCCTACTCACATATATGCCAAGGGCGTTGCGAAGGACTTCCTACTCACCTGACATTTCTCCAATTAGTTTTTTTCCATAGCTTTGTAATTTGACAATCCGTCTTGTCACTTTCAAATAATAATACACAAAAAGAATGATGCCACGGAATTACTGCCAAAAATATTTCTGCTTAGGAACATAAAGTCACGCCGCGTTTTCGCCCCGACATTGTATTGTGCTGAGACAACAAACTCGAGAAGATACGAAGACATAAAACTGATCCACAGCTTGTAAAGTGATATTGTACGGTCGCCGGCGAGACCAGCAACCTCTGCAATTGGCGATAACTTAGCTACAATGGCCTGTTAAACTCTAGGCGCACAACTTCGCAGAAGCAACTCGTTGGGACTAATATCACTGCATAATGCCCTATCTACATAAAGCAGCTTGTTGCAATTCTAAGCCTTCCTTAGGAAAATAGCCTTTCGTTCCTCCCGTCGGACTCGCCTTCAATGAGAATTCTGTATCGCATTCGTACTCTCAAATGTATACTTGTTTAATTTAATACTGAAATAGAACAGTTTCGATATAAACCACGTCAAATAGGTCTTTGGCCGCGTCGAATCGATGTTATAGGTACTGAATAATATATGCTATAGGGACCTAAATAGTACGTAGGTTTGCAATAACAGGAAAGCACGCTCCGTTGGTTCGAACGCTTCAAGCAAATGGATGGTGAAATTATTGAAAGATTCACAGAATAATCTTATACGAGAAATCATCATCTGCCTGGCCTTTTTCCAACTATGTTGGGGTCGGCTTCCAGTCTAACCGGATGCAGCTGAATACCAGTATTATACATGAAGCTACGATATAATAATAAAATATAATCTAATACGAGAAATGTAGGTAAATAATGTAGACGATGGATCGTTTGCGTACTGTCCTGTAAATATTATAGTCCTATTTACACTTAACGTCAATTGGATAAGGGTCGTGATGTATGATGTTTGACTCCATATTTTTGTTTCAGGTACGATCCGAAAAAAGGATTTTTCTGCCAAGCAGTAGGCAACGACAGGACGAAATGTCTCGGTAAATCCAAAGGACGCATATATCCGCCGATGGAGGAAAAGTCTGCCAAGTTCCTGAAGCGTTACTATACGCCGCACAACACGGCGCTATCCAAACTCCTCGTGAGGATAGGCAGGACTGTTCCACAGTGGCTCAAAGATGAACTGTCGTCCAACGGATAGCATATCTTTCAACCTATAAGGTTGAGACGAAACAAGAAAGTGTTACACGGCTTGATCAAAGTCTGTGTCATCAGTATGCCTTGACGAGGCCAGGGGTCGGTGACGAGACGACATCCTCAAGTTACAAACTGTGGACGTCGCCACGAGTCGCGCACTACGAAATGTTGTTCTTTCCAAGTGTTTCAATGTGAACAAATATCTTTGTCTATCGATTCTTGTAATATAATGTTTTAAAGAGTGATATTAAACGACTTAAAGTTCTTGATCTGTTTGAACGAGATGGAGAATGATATTATTGTTTTAGTTTAATTTTGACTCTACGTAGGGTGTAGTGAATGACTGTGTGTTCCCAGTGAAACGATTCGACTTTGCTTGCCTGACCATGTTGTTTCTTAGCCATATTTATATGGACAGCGTCCGGCACTCGAGCGCCGGTCTAGGTGCTATTTGTTAGTAGTTTCATTCAACTTGGACATGTTCAGTTATTACGAATTCGTCTTGTTTGTATTAGACGCCATTATGTTGTTATCCCATCATGGTTTTATGTTTATGCTAAATTGATAACGCTTCGTAATTAGGTATAATTATTAATATTTTATTTTATACGTACGAAATGGTTTTATAATAATCTTTCATTCCCCGCTCTAACCGACCGTCGCTACACGCTTATTTTAATATTTTTGTTTAATTACAATGTACGTACCTGATGCAATTTGTAAATTTGTAGTTAATTTTGTACGTTTCATATTAGTGTAGGTCTAACGTTATTTTAACCATCTCCTTGTCTTTCTGTGCCATAATTATAAAGTGACGCAAGTGGCACTGAAATATTATATTTTATTTTAATTATTATTTTAATGTCTACAGATATTTTACAATAGAATAAAACACTAGTCTTTTATGTAATGCGGCAGAATCACTTTCGTTGAACAGAAGCACAAGTGGATAGTTCGTGTCTCATGGACATGAACATGAACATGGACATGAACATAGACATGAGCATGGACATGAACATGAACACTACTATGAATTACACACGACACATCACGTTATATGTTCAGTTACCGAATTAGCCGTAAGAATTTTTAATATACATATTGAAGATGTCGCGTTATATTTTAATGAAATGATATCATCAATGACGACCCAATGAATGAAACATAAATGTATTTGGTATATATTTTGATATGCATAAATTTATTGGCGAGATAACTCGGCAAGGAAGATGAAAGTTTTTGTAAAACTGATTCATTTATAGAACGTTTCTTACTATTTGTTGTAATAGTTGTCGGTACTTAAAACTTATAAAATTCTTTTCTCTTGAGAAATACATAGAAGAGTACAGAAAAAATAAATATAACGAAATGGATATTTGAATATAGCGATAAATATTAATATTTTTATGGTACATACGTTTATTATCTTTTTTGTTTAATGTTTGTCGAGAGGCTTCATATTAAATTTATATAACAATTCTGATGTTCTTGATATATTGTAAAGATGTGTGTTACGTAGAAAACGGCCTTACAGTGTTTAGAAGCGAGCTATGCAACTTGTTACGGTGTGCAATTTGTGAACATGTTTCGATATGGACCGTTTACACCAGTTCTCCTAAATATTTTATGATCCACTCGAAAAAAAGGCTCTCCCGCAGATAGTCGCGAAGCGTCTCTAGTAGAACAATGACTATGAAAACTTCATGAAAAATTTTCTACCAGAATCGCGTCGTACTGTCGCGTCGCAACCGACTACGGGAGCCTTAACTATCAAGTTTGTATCAGTGTGAGATTAATTAGAAAACACCCATTTTCATTTCTCATAAATAGATCTTATATTATTTAGAGAATCGTTTATAACGATACCTACAGCCAATGACTGCTCTTAAAATGTGTTCTTTATAAGAAATTAATACATCACTTATTTTATTAAATGATTTAAACCTCTAAACTTTGTTTGTGTTCAACCCTCTAACAAATTCCTGTGTTCTCTAAAGCTTCGTCCCCACTTGTATTTGTAACATGTTTGCCAACAAAACTTCAACATATGGAATACGAGTAGCAAAATATGACGTCACACAGCTATACTTCCATACTCATAGAATACCACAATAACGCAGGCAAAACCAGTTAAATTAAAGTCAAATCTGCGAAATAATTCCTATAAATCACCCGGCAATGATAATAGGTGGGGTAGTAACGGGTGAGTATCTAGTAGTAGGTAAGGGCCGGTTGTTTCAAACGGTTGGTTAACGTAATATACGGACGTCAAATAATAATGATCAGGTAACCGTTAATATTTGACGTAAATCAAGGCCACCATTTTGTAATTGTAATTTGAAACAATACTTTTTTTGGTTTGACGTATACGCGTGCGTCAAGTGGACGTGGGACAACCCGCCTTAGGCGTCACGGAAGTTTAACGGTTTGAAACCTTACTTCCATACGATGCACTAGCTTTACTAGGCAGCACAATTAAAATAAGAAGACTGCGTTAACGCTGCCTACGACATGATGACTCGGCTAAAAGTAGAATAATAAAAAAAAATTGCGTGCAGCACCGTACAAGTGGAACTTCTTAAAAAATATAAAGAGAGATTTAGTGTGAGAGACAGAGAGAGTTTTAACTTTATATTCTCTCATGTAACGAAATGTGCCTAAATGTGACGCATCCTTGAAATTTCACTCTTCTTCGTTCTCCTTGAAGTTTCGCTACAAAAAGTATGATCCCTTCGTCGCTTAGTTTGGACTTCACTGAATGAAATGCTAAAATTCCCATCCACATTATGCGTAACATGTTGGTGACTTTGTTGGATGGAGAGTTGTTGGCATGGTGGAGACGCAGCCTAACTCGAATTAATTCAAATGATTAGCAGTGTAATGGTCTCTACAAACGTTAAGATAACGACTGGGATCTGCGCAGCAAGACCGTTTAACTGTGCCACGTAGATATATTGGATCTCTTAAATATCCTTCGGTACCTATATTTGCAGTAATACGTAACACTGCCAGTCGAGTGCAATTTGACGAGATACAACCTAACCGCCCCCGGGCGGTTTGAAAAATGTATTATCCACTGCTAGCATTGTTCGATAGTCGATACAGAACGCGCTGGAAATATGCTCAGCCATAAGTTGCGGTATCGATATGTGCATACTTAAACAAAAGAAACGCATTAGTTACGCTCCTTTGTTCCGTTTTCTTTTACAGTGAAAAATGAAAGGGAGTGTCTGTGAAATACAATAGAACAAAAGTTAATAAGAAACTTGGGATTGGTAACAAGATAGGTATTGTATTACGTGAGTCGTAATAGAAGGTTGAAGAATATCAGTCCAACACGAATGGCGTGACAAAGGACACTGGCCTAAAGCGGGCTTTGGACCAATAGCGTTACGATTTTGATATTTGTGTGTACCTACCTCATTTTTAGAGTCTAATTGAATTAGTAATTAACTAGCCACAGTCGTGATGGGCATCGATATCTAAACAGGATAAAATAATAATTCGATGATATTTTTTGGAGTCAACGACCGCAGGTAGTTTATTTACTAGAAATAGGTCCTACATATCAGCCGCTCGATTCTGTAAAAATCTCACCGTGAAAAGTTAGGTGAAGTGAGCTGTCAATAGTGTCAATCCCTAGCATTAGTTGGAATGACAGCTCACTCCACGCTCACTTCACCTAAGTTTTCACGGTGAGATGGTTACAGAATCGCACGGCAGTTGTATTTGTTTATCATGTTCCGATATTGATGTAAAAAAAGAAATGTTTTTTTTAACTGATATTTAATTTACCTAACTACTTAAAGTAAAAGTAACTTTTAAAAGTTTTAAGTCCCATGTAATAGGAAAGCGTGCTTTAGGTAATTGCCAGTAACGAAGCAGAAATTCAGAATCGGAAATCCACAAACACCACTCGACAAGATCGAAAAGAGGCGAACGAAGCAATTAAATACAAAAATACTTATAGGTACCTCCTATTACTTGTAGTATGTGGCATACACATCCTGCATAAACTTTGCATAACATAAATTTAATTTTTCAGTACCTAAGTACCTAGTTACCCAACTATTTCCACCCGATGTGTGGCTACAGGCAGAGAAAGTTCGTGAAACGCTACGCCCATAAATGAACCTACCTACATTAGTAAGAAAGCATGTATTACGCCCTAGTTCGCAACTAGCATTGGAGTTTCGATTGGATACAGTATATACATGTATACGTATAGGATCCACGTTAGACGCAAGTTACCCGACTTCCCCGTTACATACGCTTAAACCCCGTAATAGCAAAAGGCATGCAGCTTACGAACTGGAAAATATGATTTTTCTACTTTTAAGAGTGAAAAGAACTTTGGGAGCAGCTTTCAAAGTAGCTACACAGGCTACTTTGACAACTATGCTTACTATGCAAATAGCTTGAAAAATACGTACCATGTCCCATTATAAATGCAGCGTGTGTATGTACCTACTAGATGTTCTCTAAAATATGGCTGAAGGGTAAAATTCTTACACCAGTTTAACTGAAAAGAAAATATGCATGTGGAGGAGATGAACCTGAACTTTCCTATGGTAAGGTCAGATTAATATACCTCGATAGATAGTTTTTTAGTTAAATGTTATGTTGTTGGCTTGTTGCGCGCTTTGGTGTATACTGTAAGTGCAGCAAGCAATTGATATATAAATAAATAAATAAATAACCTACTTATTTGATAGAAAATTCTAAACAACAATGCTGATTGCCTTCATAAGTTTTTACTTACATATACGAACGAATGTGCTTACGTATGAACTATCAACACAACAAATTGTTCATTCGGAGCTGGTTTTTCCACCGCCAGGTAATTTTATCGGAGGAATAATTTTGAATTTTTGACAGTTATTCCGTACTAAAACTGTCAGACGGCAATTTTATTCCACGAATAAAAATTATCTGTCGATTGAAAAACCAGCCCTACGAATAACAAAAAAAAAAATCAAACAAAGAGTAACTGGCAGGTGAAGTCACAGTAGGTAACCAAAAACCGAGTATTGCACGGTGTTTTCTGAAGTCCAATTCTCGTAATTTAAAACGTTTAAAACTTAGTCGTAGTCTCATCTCGGCGACAAACAAATGTCAAAAACTGGTCAAAATATAGAGAAATTAGATGTATTGTTGACAGATTGAGACTGAGATCAGAAGGCCAATTCTCACAATTAAAAACGTTCAAAATCTAGTCACAATTTCATCTCACTAAAAACCTATGTCAAAAACTTGAGAAAAATGTAGGGGTATTAGAGGTATTTCTGACAGTTTGAGACCGAGATTACAATGCGAACGTTCCTAAAAATACGGGAATTGCCCCTCAGACTGTGAACGTTCTTAAAATTACGAGTATTGCCCCTCTGGTGTTTGCAAAGCATTTGATCATCTTCACGGCAGAGTACCCTACCATAAGTCAGCTGAGGAAGCAAGCTCGCATCATGGCTTTTATCTTAAAATTACGACAGTGATGGATGACTGGTGCCTACATAATTCATTTATCTGCGATTAAGGGTCCGCCTGATGCTCGGCGCGGCTGCTTCATCAAACTAAGTATAAATTGACACGTTAAAATGTTGTTACGCTAACGTCTTCTAGCGGCGACGATGTGTTTCTCATGTCGGCTTGCTTTATGCTTGCAAATTATACGACAGCTTATAGTGCGGCTTATAAACAAGTTTATTTACGTGCTTGTTAATAAGCACTGAATCAAGTACCTAGGCCGAACTTATTCTTCGAAAAATGTATGGTTAATCCGATGGTTTTATGTATGTAGGTACTTGCTGATTGTAACTTTACTCCGCGTTATAACGGGGTTAGGTACAATTTGAATATCAGCGTTAAATTCTGGGTCTATTAAGGATCCAGCGTTCGATTTCGAGGACGTTCATAAATTGGTCATAAACAGTGACAACCTAGTAGGGTACCTATAGTAGTAGTAATTGGAGTATTTATAAAACCAGTTACAGCTGATATTGTTTGATAAATCGCATATGGCTTACCACGCGTACCTTACGTTGCATGGAATATGAAAATATGCCAGTTATGTTAAACCATTTTCCATAACGCACCAAGTAAATCCCTAGCATTACAGTTGTATGTGCACATTAGGTACACAATGTGCAGTGTGCACCTAACAGTAACAAAATTAGACGCGCAAGAAAACTTCCAGCCAGTTATTTTTATGAATAAACGGATTTAATAAAGGCGGAATAAAATGAAATTAAGCTTGCTGAAGCATTTTACATAAAGCGATATTAACTCTTTCCCGGGCGTAATAAAAATGTCTTAGAATGTGCACGGGAGCGCATTTGCATCAACCAATTATATGGGGAGCGGTATTACTCCGTATTATGTACCTAGATGTAGTTGACTACGAGACATTTTGCCGTTTTATGATGTGCCGACGCCAGCGAGCTTTATTACAAAGACGGAGATAACGTCGCTCCGAATTCTGAGATCTTTGGTCTGTGATGTGTCATGTGCCTTACGGAGTTGCAATACGGACTGCAGAATACGTCCATTCAAGAGCAGTATTGGGAAATAGGTGAGAGGCGCCGGCGCCGTCCCACTCCCGCCTGTCTAGTGTTTGTTAGTGCTGGCGATAACGCGAATTTGACGATCTCCTCGACCTCTCTCGAAGTATTCTATCAATTTTTGATGTTCGTTTGATCATTACCTTCCAAAAATGCGCTCAGATGGAGCAATAATTGTAAAGCAAAACGTTCTGTTAAAATACTGTTTCATTCTAGGTACATATTTGATAACAAAACGTTAAAAAAAACCTTGTAAAAAGAGACTATTCCTTCTACACAATCATTATCACAAATATTCCTATACGAACAAAATAAACTATCGATGAAATAACGAACTGGAAAATGCTGAGCTTAATACAATTTTACAAAAAAAAAATTACAAACAATAATATTAACAATGTTAAATAACATAAATGAGGGCATTTTATTCTGAATCAAGCTTTGTATTTTAAAGCAACGACGTAGTAATTAGTGCCATTGGGTCGCTATTAGGTATTACCTATGCAAAATTAATGAGGCACTATTAAAGCAGGGTAAACTTACCCTAAGTTTACTCTACTTTTGTAGACTAATTTAAAGGAAGGGTATGAAAAGATAAACAGTTGATTGTTGCCTACCTAATAAATACGACGGCGTGTCTTGTGGCGCAATCTACGACAGAAGGATGGCCAACAAATAATATCTAAGTTTGTGTCGCTTTGTCGTAATATTTGCCAAGACTCCGAAAGCCCCGGCAGAGTTTGAGCGACTTCTCGAGCTTATTACTATTTGTGTTGCCAAGATTCCCCTCTCCTACATTTCGTGACGAAGGTATCCATCTAGGAAGGCGCGACACGCACGAAATGTTCTTTTGGATGTCGAGTATTCCAATATGACTTAAAAGTTCTCGTGTGCTCTGAAAACAATACATGAAAGGTAGACTATATAGAAGTGTCCTCGTTAAAAAAATGGAATTTAAATAAAAGTTGGCCGCCATCGCGTATTATGACGCTAAGTAATGGCCATAATCTTCCCGCTACATAAAAAAGCCTCAACGAAAGCTCCCATTAAACATTTCCCGAATATAAAAAAATACGAAACGCACGTAGTACTTACTAAGTCTCGTTCTCTTTATTCCGCTACGTATCGGGCGTTGGAATGAACGGCATGTGTTTACGTCACACTAAGTAAGAATAATGGGCGCTCATAAATCAGTGGCATCTTCACGTCGTTTTGAATACTCACAAAAGATGTCAACTCGTAGCTAAGTGTGACTCCATTCGAGACAAACGGCACGAGCAACCCCAATTGTACTGTGTCGTGTTATTTCAATGTATACAACAAAGGTTAAACGCTGCAGTCTTTTGGTAAAGTTAAAGATTCGTAGCACAATGCTACGTTATTGCATTGTCGTAGTGTTGTGGCTACAGGTCGCCGTAGCGGCGTAACAGCGGAGACATTGCTACGACGCGGTGGCGGCTGGAAATAGAATGCCGAATACGTTTTTTTGCCAAACGTAAAGGTTTTTCTTATGAGTATTTATTTTGTATATTTGTTTCTAATAAAAATAAAAATTAACGAAATGTAGAATCAGTTTTCAATAATGTAACTTTTACCAGCTAAAAGGAACAACAGTCCATTTACCAACATTTTAAGCTACAGAACACTCCCACCGTATCTACTCCTACAACCTAGATACTACAGGCACAGTATAACCGCGTTTACGGTGATTACAACATCAACTTTCGAAGCGTCGATCCGGCTAACCGTCGGTGACACCTATCAAATCAATGCGAGCGTAGTTCGCTAAACGCGAACTGACAATAATCGAGAGAGATTCAATTTTCCGAACACACGTTATGAGCATAACAGTCTCTCCATACTAATAATATATGGAGTTTTGTTAATAATTCACCTATTATTAGAATGATTGAACATGGAAGTTTAAGAAATAATCTCGTTAAAATAAATTCAGTTGCCTGCGTATATTATAAAGTTGATTGGGAGATTTGTTACGGAATTGTGAAAGGTATCCTTAAGAAGGCTTCCTACCTCGCATATGATTTAATATTCAATGAATCAGGACAGAAATTGATCATTTTACCTCTGATTAAAAAGTTTGTAACTTACCATTGAGTCGCAAATATAAATGTCTATGTAACAATATCTACAATTTTACTTTTAAAACGCTATACTGTTTCTTACAAAACAAGTAACGAATCAATTAACAAAACCAATAGAAGCGATATTGGACGTCTTACTGCTAGACTCGACAACATTAACATAACAAAGCAGGATTTCTTGAAAATGATACTAAAACGACTTATCATATTTATTTATTTGCACGAATATTTATGTTGATTCAATTGATCCTAGAAATATCGAATTTATATTTTCTGATACAAAATGGAATAGCTATCTGCCAAATATAATTTTATTTGAGTTTACTTTTTCGCTAACTTATATCACTACACATCAATAGGAGAATTAGTCACCCAGAAATTACTAACAGATTTTCCATTTGTTACAAATCAATCACATTTAAAACATCGTTTAAAGTTTGTTACACGAATTTGTCTGCACGCCAATTAATTTGAAACTCAAACGGAACACAAATCCTGAGCGAGGTGACGTAAACTCGAATGAAGCTTTCTGCCAAAAAGTTGTGACAAAAGTTGTTATTGTAGGTACCTACGTCGGGGCGGCGTGCGGCCGGCCGAGGGCGAAACTTGCGCGGCCTGCAAGCGTTTATTGAGCGGAAAGCGCGCGACACGGGCAGGCGCTGACGCAGCCCGACACCACCTCGCTGTCCAACTTTATTTTGTTTCGAAGTTCCGCCTTCACTTTTTGTAATAACAGGTAAATCTGTAACTGTTATCTCGCGTCCCTACATCAAAACAGAAATCGTGTTTCCCACCCAAAACGCACAGGTTGTAAAAATTGATTTCAGCAGAACATTGAAACACAAATATTGTTTGGAAAAGAAGCAATTTCGCGCGTCCCTTCTGAAGGCGACGGCTCTTATAAACATCGGGGCACCGGCAAACTGCTGGTGCCGTAATCTCCCGAAAACATAAAAGCGTATGAAAACTTTAGTGTCCAATAAATTTTGTCAATACAGGCGAGACTAGGGCATAATATTTCAACGAAACAACGTTTTAGCCACAACAGTAAGACGTGAATGTATGGCTACGCTTTACCGTGGAAATCCTAGCAATAAAGAACTACAACAATTTCAGATATAAAATTGCGTTCATAGAAATAAATAGTAATTTTGTTGGTGTGTTGAATGTTAATTAAGTAGGTGGTTTGTTGCTTATCGCCCTAAAATAAATCTGCCACCCTTTCATTACTCAGCCCAAGCCGGCCTAAATTAAAACCGCTGTAATAGCAGCGAAAATATTATTTGCCTGCCTACGTATGTTACATAGAGCAGTGGCAACACAGTGGTAATACTTTGTGTAAATTATTTCATCACCACTGCTCTCAAAATGGTGAAGGAAAATATCGTGAGGACACCGGCATGTCTTAGAAACAAAAATTCGAAGACATGTGACTTCTACCAACCCGCACAAGGCCCGCGTGGTCTTGGGATTACAGCCCACTCCCTCTCGAAGAGAGAAGGCCTGTGTCCCAGCAGTGGGAACATTAAAGGCTGATTATGTATGTTACATGAACATTTAGTCATAATAAAATAGTACATAAACACTAGAAAATACATTGGCGTCTAGTTTTCGCCCAATTGACCGATGATTTCGTTTGGAGTGTATTTGAACGAGCTAGCGCTGGCGGAGGGCTCGTCAAAGCCATCATTAAGCAAATATTTCCTGACAGTCGGTGGGAGCGCGCGGCCAGTGAGGCCAACTTAGCCTTCGGAGCTAGATTTAGCCCTTTTTTGTTCCGTTCAGCTCCGTACTTTTTCCATATTTAGCGCCTAGCCAGAAATGTAGCCCCAATATATCATTGATTATACACGCTAGTGCTACCAATAGGACATTACGTAGAAACTGTGAAACAAAAACATTGAGCTGTCGCGGGACACCTAGCAGATGTGAAGCATCGAAACGACGAGAGAGAATTTTCAGAGAGAAGTGACGCGCTGCATTAGATGATTCACATCAAAAAGGATCCAAAGACTTTTAAACAAGGCCATACATTGCGGTCGCACCGTCAACGCAGCGCAATCGTTTTTTAAATGCACCTTTCTGTATTTTAGCAGTTTAGCTCAATATTATTGTTAAATCTAGCCCTTTTTAGATACTTTAAGCCTGAAATCCCGATACCCAGTTGGCAACACTCCGCGCGCTCACCACCGGTCCCAACGACTCGATTAATTATACTCCTGATCTAATTAACTGACCGTGCGATCATTCGGCGCACGCGATGCTGGACAATTTGCATTTTGTTTGATCCTGTTTTTTAGGAAGTTTAGTAGTAATTAATCACAGGGAGCTGCCTGGAATCATGCCCGTAATTACAGTAGTTTATAGAACTTCAACCTCTAATATTAATGGAAAAGTAGGTAAACTAAATTAGACTGTTGAATTTAGGTAATTACATTAGCTATGTGAGTTACGAATAATTGAAGCGGCACAATCTACATACGAGAAGGTATCATACATAAACATATAAATATATTTCGGATTGTTATTCTGGGAAGACACATGTATGGTCCGTGTATTACTTTTCGGATTTTTCCGCCTGAATTTCGTAGGTACATTAGCCGACGGATAGGCACGTTCACAATTTGCGGCTGCGGATTGGCACGAATAGAGCGTGCAATATCAAAGTTGTGGCGGTATATAGGTTCGAATATTGGACTCGATTGCCGAATGACGGACCACGCACCGCACCGCACCGCACCGCACCGCACCGACCCGCACCGCACGGCCCCGCTACGCTCGCCCTCCACACTATGATTTGTAATTCAATTATGACTAGTAGAGACCGCAATTCTAGCTACAATCGTCCGCTCTCGACCACGGCGCGCAATAAAATTCATGAGACTGTTGTTACATTCATGAGAGGAATTGGGAAAAAATACTGTGTAAATACGTTTGCGATACACGAGAGATGTAGATTTTATGAGCGCGTGTCACGAACCCGCCTTTCGCCGCGACGCCGCTCGTCTCCCGTGCGTGGTACACTTCCTCCGTTGTGTATTTTTTTATTTTATCTTACACCGAAAACTTTCCCCGACGTGATACCGGTATTAAGATAACAAGATTTTCAAACGTTCAGACGACGTCTAAATGAACCAGATCTAACATTGCTCGAAAAATACTGTAAAAGTTTTCTTATTCTTGTTTTATTAATAATTCAGGAGGCTCAACAAAAGCGGGCCTCATTCTAATTTTATTAAGGGCTAGCAATGAGCACCACCTCTGACTACCACTCTCCGTGTTATAATCGTATTACCTATTCTGATTTGATTCTATGTTGTTACGATGGGACTTGGTTTACTTGACTTGTAATCTTGCATTTTGTGAAAAAGCCTTTCAAGCTTTCAAAGGCTAACCCTCGTATTTTTAAACGTCGCTTAAGAAACGTTTAAACATCTTAAATGTCTAGTTAAACATACGCTAAATGTACTAAAATGTAAGCAACGTTTAAGGGGGTTAATTGTTAGAAAAAAAGTAAAAAACTATCACTTGAAACAACAATTGAAGTTACTTGTGGGATCATTTGTAATAAGCGATAAAATTGTGGGTCTCGTCGGGGTCATAATATTAAGTGGTCTCGCTGAACCTACATAAGCTGTAAGCTTCCGCAATCCTATAGCAGTACCTTAGGGTACTGCTATAGGATTGCGGAAGCTTACACTTAATTTTTAGCCCACCAAGAAAAATCCTTGAAGTTAATAACGGATTCAAATCCCAAAAACCGTTTGCTAAATCCTCCTCAGAAATAGGGCATTATCTCCCAAGATGCCGTGAAAAATAAAAAAATGAATTTTAAAGAATTTCAATTATCTTAAGGGAGGAAAAAGTATTATTTATGATAAGGCACTTTGAAATAGCTTGTACACAATGGCTCCCAAGCTCTTTGGACGCGGAGGCGCGGGCTTCATCGTAACCAAGTGAATTTATTATTTTGTATCGTATTTTAATTTGTAGAAGATTTATATTTTTACAAGAAGATGAGAAGATTTTTATTTATGGCGTTACCTTTAACGAGATTTTGAACCAATTTTTAACTAGATCTACGATGTCAGAGAAAAAGCTGGAAATTTATAATTTGCTACCTTCATGTTATCGGATGATTTGCATAATAGGAAAGGAGCTTAGCATGAAACATGATCTGAGATTGGAAGAGTAATAGAAAGTGTTTTAATTAATATTAATTGTTTACGAGTGGTACAGTACCTACAAATATTCCTCACTGTCAGTTTGACGCTCATAGGGAGGCCAGGCTTGTCTGTTAACCTAAATACTTGTAGCCATCCAAAAACATTGAAAGTGGTTCTCAGAATGTTGTGAAGCTATAATGTCCATTTAAATTTGACTCTCATGATCGAATCAGTGCAAACCTATCCGCACAGGCCTGCAGGCACAGGGTCAGCAAATATTCCCATAGTACTATTGCTATCAACCGGACACAAATACAGACTTCGAGTTACTACTAAAAATCCTGATATAAATAAAACTTTGCCCGACCTGGGAATCGAATCCAGGAAGAGAACTTCATACTCAGCAGCAGCGCTTGCGCGCACTAGGCTAAGAATTACTTAGTTGCAGGTCTTATTATCCATTTGCTGTATTTATTGACGCCATTTTCAGTACAATTAGCTGGCGCTGGTTTAAAGTGTACCTACAAAGCGAAATATTACTCTTATTGGCCATAATGGGGGAAAGTTTGGCCATTAGAGGCAAAAATTAGATATTAAGGAAATTTCCTTAAAGATAACGTGTTCAGCTACTATATATATCATGTGACTTCGATATTTATGAGCTATGTTTTACTTTTATGTTTCATATTTAATGTGTGTTGAATCGAATCTACGAAGAATTGACAGTATTTTGTATCATAAATATTTCCAATCACTTTCGAACTTGTTTGAACATTTCTCTTGGCTTTGATATTGCAATTTGTGTCTTGGAATGGTGATTTATAAGTATAGTGATATCGAATTTTAAAAATAATTTGAGAATAAAACAAAAGAATTAAAAAAAAAAATTGATTAATTATTTTAGGAATACGTTAACGCGACTGTTGAGCGTGGGGTGTGGGTTCGAGGCTCAGGCGTATAGTGTTAGTGGGTATTTTCCATTAGGAATTCCTCAGAAGCAGCTCGGAGTTTATAAGCGGTGTGACACCGCCAGGAAAGCACTTTAAGCCGTTGGTTCTACGCCTGATGTGTCCTCGGCCGTGTCGGATTGTCGTCCCATCGGACTATGTGAGTCAGGGAACAGGAAGTGCATCTTTATTTAAGCACACACTTGCGCACTATAATATCTAGTGAGTATTTGGCTATTAGTACGTTAAAAGTAAAAATAAATAGACAAGTAAGTATCTTACACATACATACTCAGCCTATAATGTTCCCACTGCTGGGACACAGGCCTCCTCTCTGTGACAGGGAGTGGGCCGCAATCCACCACGCGGGCCAGGTGCAGGTTGGTAGATGTCACATCTCTTCGAATTTTTTATTCTAGGACATGCCGGTTTCCTCGCGATCTTTTCCTTCATCGTTTCTAGTACATATCTTAAGTAACCTCAAAAACATGCAAAAACCGCAGCTATAGAAGTTCCGATTCGTTCGACTGTGTAAGTAAAGGCTTTCAGCAACTCATGATCATCACAAATAAATAAACGAAGCCGCGGGCACAGCTAGTCACGCATATATTACCAATGGATACTCAACAACCACGAACGACCCCCAAACTGACCAAAGGGCCATTCTGCAAAATTAAATGTCATTTATAACGGACACTTAGCAATTTTCCTTTTTGTTACATTTTTCCATCATAAAAGGTTTACAGCGGGTCTGCGGCCGTTCGTTTACTGAAACAAAAATGTCCGGGGCCCGTGCATGTAGCTAGCAGGGATTAAGAGTTGAAACATTGCGGCAGGCTGGAATAACGGCCTTATTTACTGTGCAAGAGTGCAACTTGATTTCTTTAGTGGAAATTGCATTGAGTGCTGGGCTGATTGCCTGAATAATGAAAATGTTAGCAGAATATCAGATTTTCCTAATTGGTTATGCTGTAATTTAATTTATACGGTAGCTAAGTATATCTAATGCTCTTTAGGAACAAAGACGAAATAAACAAGACTATCGATGGTAATAATGACCACACAATATTTCTTAAACCTACTGATGCTACGGAGGTATTTAGAATATTACAAAATCTTAGAAATACAAGTTCAGTTGGACTGGATGACATAACAACAAAGGTAATTAAATTAGGCGCTTCATTTATTTGTCAACCGTTAAGTTATTTAACAAACTTTTCTTTTGAAGAAGGTGCATTCCCAGAGACATTAAAAAAATCAATAGTAAAGCCACTTTTTAAAAAAGGTAATACATCTGATATGAAGAACTATAGGCCAGTGACTCTGATACCAATCATGTCAAAAATCTTGGAGAAAATGATGCTGAGAAGGCTCCAAGAATTTGCGATTAGTCATCGTATTCTTAAAGACGAGCCATTTGGTTTTAGGAAAAACATTACCACGTCTTTGACTTGTTTCAATTTGATAAAGAAGGTCACCCAGGCGATAAATGAAGGCTTACCAGTATCGGCAATCCTCTTGGATATGAGCAAGGCGTTTGATTTTGTAGATCACGAATTGCTCTTACACAAGTTAGAAAAATACGGAATAAGAGGAAAAGCGAACGACTGGTTAAGAGACGTGTGGAAATCTCCAGAATCTATAATGGCGAAAAGGTGTCATATAGAAGCGACTGTCAGAAAAATAATTTCGAAGTGCCGCAGGGCAGTGTATTGGGGCCTTTTTTATTCCTTCTCTATATCAATGACCTCCCAAATATCACTCGCCACACAGTAATTTTATTTGCGTTGTGAAGTGTGAAAGAGTCGACACCTACGAGTATGAGATTAATGCAGCCATCAAAAATATAATACAATGGTTGAACTCCAATAACCTACAAATTAATATGGAGAAAATGAAAATGATGCAATTTCAAACATACAGGAGAAACCCATTAACGCTGACTATTAAATATAATGACACTACTATAGAACAAGTAGTAAGTGCTGCATTTCTGGGCATACAATTGGATCAAAATTGCGACTGGAAAAAGCATGTGGAAACTGGACAAATTTATCTATGCACTAAGAATATTAAGAGCCACGGTCTGAACTGAAGCAGCTCTTTGTGCATATCACGGATATGTTTCCTCCGTACTCTCATACGGTCTCTTGTTGTGGGATAATTCGGTGGATGTCAATAAAGCGATTATTATACAAAAAAAAAATGTGTGCGTGCAATCTGTGGAGCTGGGTACATGGATAGCTGTAAGCCACTATTTAAATAGTACAACATTTTACCGTTAGCAAGCATATATGTATATTAAAGAATTGTGTTTTATAAGTACGACAACATCCTGAAAATTTTATTAAGCATAAAGATGTAACCAAAAGGAATGTTTCCTCTAGAGATAAACATAGGCTCTGATTGCCACAATGCAAGCTCGATTTATATAAAAGAAATTCGTTTATAATGGCTATTAAGGTATACAATAAATTACCAAACGCCTTTAAAGAACTACCTTTGCTTATGTTTAAAAAAAAGCTGATTCAGTGGCTTAAAGAAAAATGTTTTTACACTGTTAATGAATTTGTGTCACATGTCGAAGAAAGAAAGTAATGTCAATAAATTTGGTTTATATAATTATATTCTATTTATTGTTTAATTTGACATTTACTTACTATTATTATTTTTATTTTGACATTACAACAATATTCATGGACATTGACATTTCAATTAATACATAAAATCTGACATTGTATAACATTCATATTGGAAACTGATGTAATGTTAGGACATTTTTTAATTATGTAATGTATTGTGAAACTAAATATTTGCAAATAATTTATTTAATCAGACATTTTGTAACGCTTATAGTGATAACTGAAGGAATATTATGACATTTTTAATAATTTAATGTGTTCTGGAATTAAAAATTTGCACACCACATGTAATGGTAGAATGTAAATGGGCCACATTTATATTAAGATGATACTACTTCGTACACCTACATTTTAGCAAATAAAGTATTATTATTATTATTAAAGGTCTCGGGAACGAAAATCAACACAAAAATTAGCTAACAAATTGTCAAGCGCGCGTGGTTGGTTGAATGAATTATCAAAAGCCAAATCGCATCACTTGACTTACGTTTAATTTTGATACGTCTTTATTTTCAGTTCCAGAAACCGGTCGTTAATTCAACATGAACATGTGAACAGTAGTGGCCTAGTGGTAGATATCGGCCCCGACTTACGAGCTGTAGGTCGTGATTTCGCACCCAGACAGGCACTTTACTTTATGTATTTCTTTTCAATTCATTTTGTCACCACTGCTCTCAAAACGGTGAAGGAAATCATCGTGAGGAGTAAAAACAATTACGAGTGTATTCAAGTGAAAACAAACCCAACAAAATGAACATCATTCCCGCAAACTGTCTGTAACCGCACTAATATTTTCAAACTTCCTGTCTTAAACAGTGTTGTTCCGAACTCCGCTTACTCCGATCGATATCCAAACTAATCGCAATCACAAAACTTGCAAGTCATCTCCAGAAACTTTGTGCCTCTTTTGGAACAACGATACATCTCTCAGTTGTCCTTTTTGTAACGTTACGATTGAGAATGTCCTTTTTATATCACAACTTTGTAGTTTAAACAATAGTTCGAGATAATAATATAGGTTAGAGGACTGTTTTGTTACAAAATATTGATACAACATAGCTAAATAATGGAATGAAAATTAAACACGAATATAATTCGATATTGGAATCTGTTATTACTTGTGGTAGTGTATTATTAAGTATCAGTAATTATTTAGGACCGTAGCGCCGTATTTCGCGATTCCGGTGCAATATTTGTTTTATGTGATAGGCACACACAATTTTGTGAATTGTGAATAGGAACATCAAACTAATAATAGGTCTTTACCTATGTAATTGGAGATTCTATAACCCGCATTTTCAGATTTAATTATCTGTGGATTTGCGCGCAATTCCAAATTCAAATAATTTTTATTCGAATAACGTGTTAATTTAATTTCAAATTCAGTCATTTGTTTTTAGATAGTTTTTTGTTTTGTGACATTGTGGTAGTTTTTGGCGCCATGGATAAACTGACAATTCGTGCAATTTTCGAATATGAGTTCCTACGTGGAAATACCGCTGCGCAAACAACACAAAACATTAACGACGTGTACGGTCCTAACACTGCTTGTATAAACACGTCCATTATTGGTTCTATCGTTTTAAATCTGGAAATTTTGAGTTGAAGAACGAACCTCGCGGTTGGCCGGAAACCATTGTCGACAACGACGAATTGAAGGTGATAGTGGAAGCGTATCCAACTCAATCTACGGCTGAGCTTGCTGCGGGCCTTGGAGTTAGTGTCAAAAGAACATTGAAGCACTTGCGTCAAATCGGAAAGATAAAAAAAGCTAGATAAGTGGGTGCCACACGAACTAAGCGACCAACAGCGAGATTTATGCGTCGAAGCATGCATAGCACTACTGAATCGGCATAGAAACGAGGGAATTCTTAATCGGATTGTTACCTGCGATGAAAAGTGGATCCTGTACGACAATCGTAAGCGTTCGTCTTAGTGGGTGGACCCGGGTACAGCACCTAATCAGTGCGCTAAAAAAAAGATTACTCATAGGAAGATAATGGTGACTGTCTGGTGGACCAGTGCCGGACTTGTACATCACAGCTTCTTTCCGAATGGCACAATAGTGACGGCAGATGTCTATTGCCCAGAATTGCAAACAATGATGGAGAAGCTCACAATTCAACAACCAAGACTAGTCAATCGCTCTTCCCCATTGCTTCTTCACGACAACGCGCGAGCACACACTTCACGGCAGACCATCGCAAAGCTACAAGAGTTACAGCTGGAAGCTCTCCGTCACCCACCGTACTCACCGGACCTTGCCCCGACAGATTTCTACTTTTTTCAAAATTTAGACAATTTTTTAAGTGGGAAAAAATTCAACACCCGAGAGGCAGTACCAAACGCTTTCGCTGACTTCATCGCCTCCCATCTGGCAGACTTCTACAGTAAAGGGATAAACAGAATGGCAAAATTGTATAGATAATTTGGGCCAGTACTTTGATTAGCTGAAATAAAAAAAATACCAAAATTTCTATATTTTAAAATTATGATACAAATCTCCAATTTCATAGGTAAAGACCTAATAATTAATTACTGTTAGCCTGCATCATCTCATTGTTGGCCAAAGGCCTCTTTTCCCATTACTTCCAGCTCTTACGATATATCCGCCATCTTCTTCGACCCCGTAGAAGATGGCGGGACGAGCTGGAGAAAACAAACGACCAGTGGTCCACTTCAGCCCTGGATCGAAAGAGCTGGAATAAATAATTAAACTTGGAATAGAATAGAACGGCCAAAATGTGTAGCAACAACAAAATCCTAACGTTAGCTTTAAATTAAACTAAGGAATTAAAAGATACATAAGTTACAGCTAATTAAAAATATATTTACAAGATAAAAAGATGGAGATGGACTGTCAGTGGTGTGTAGTATGTGGAGGTGGGGAAAGTATGACGATGCGTGATAGGTGGAGTCGAGTAACTGAAGATGGAGGCTCTTTATTATAAATTTCACAACCACCAATTGCGCTTTATTTTCTCTTACATTTATAAATTGAAGTTAAATAAAAACTAGATTTGTTTTCCTGCGTACGTAGAACCCTATTTTTTGGCCAAAAGGCCAATTCTCGTAACTTAACGTGCAAAATTTAGTCACAGTCTCATCTCGGCGTCAAACAAATGTCAAAAACTTGTCAAAAGTGTAGGGGACTGAGATCAGGCTGTGAACGTTCTTAAAATTACGAGAATTGCCCATTTGATCTAATCTTAGAGATTCAACCAAACCACCGTCACAACACGAACTTACATCGAGCCCTAATTCCGTCGAGGCCTCGCAAATTACAAACACCAGGCCTCCCACATAAATCCAACCTTTTCAAGTTAATAAAAATGATTTAAGCACGCATTAAAAGGATCTTTTTCCCGCTGAGAACACAGAATTTATAATGGCAATAACTTGGCCGATTGTCCCGTAATTACGTGTTGTACATAGAAATGTTCACAGCGATACGGTCGCCGGCAAGGGTTAACGTTTACAAAAGACTTGATAATTATAATCGTTTGGGAACAAATTCCGCGGCTGCGTTCCTCGTGGCTTCCGAAGTGTTTTAATTTCGCTGATTAATAACTGGGACATAAAAGTTGTGTTAAGCACAAACAATAGTGGAAGGTTATATCGTGGACCGTAAACCGTAAAAGCCTGTCCCGGGATATATCCGCCACTTAGAAAATACTGCCGACCGTTCATTTTGCGAGTACCTACCTACTTTCAGTTGCTTTAGTTGGTCTTATTGAAAATTATTGTGGCTAACCCGACAAAGGGAATCTTTGGAAATCCCAATATTTTACTGGAATGCCTACAATTTATAAGGATCAAATCAAAATCTTTTAAGCTAAGAATAAACTTCTGTGAACTTCCTAAAATGAACCTCATCGGACTTTTGTTGACTTACAGTAGGTACCAGTATATCCTTACGGTTCCTATCTACAGGTAGGTACTTATTAAACTCATTGAAAGAAGAAAAAAGAAAGAAAATACATTTATTTAGCACAGGTTCAAAGACACACAATACACCAGATACATATAGTCACGAGCAAAAAAGTATGTATACATTCGGCATTATTCAAAAGCGATTTACTCCTTTATTTTTTAATTAAATTTTATGTTGTTACGAACATAGCATTTTCGAACCCATAGGTTTATGTAATGTGTGTGTGTGTATTTCAACGTTGCATTCGATATTTCACGAAAATATGGCAATTGAAACTTGCCAAATGTTGACATATTAGTGCTCGTGACTGTACATCAGATAAAAAACAAAAAATAAATAAATAAAGATCAAATAAAAAGTGTAAAGTCCGATGTAAGAAATTAGCAGGAAAGTGTGCCTCATGGCTGCACCAAAAAGGTGCATTGCTAAAGCTGAAATCAGAGGGGTAATTCTCATAATTTAAATTACGTTCACAGTCTGATCTCAGTCTCAATCTTTCAAAAATACCTCTAATTTCCATACATTTTGACAAGTTTTTGACATTTGTTTGTCGCCGAAATGAGACTGCGACTAGATTTTGAACGTTTTAAATTACCGTATTGGCCTTCTGACTTCCACGTTCACACGACACCTATAACACCAAACAGGAACTAGCTTCCGCCCGCGACTTTCTTTACGAGGAAGTCATAAGACACCACAATACCTATACTAAAATAACAGCCACATTTTCCACCCGGGCTCGGCTCGACCTCGGCTCCTAAGGGTTGTGCAAATGCAAAAATAATTTTTCAATTCCACGGGAAGTTCCAGGATTAGCGGATTAAAACAATATCACAAACAAACCCAGGTTTATTATATTAGTATAGACTGATGTCCATCCGCTCCTTGCATTTCCATTTTTCTGTCATTCGGTAGGCGAGTAACAGATGTACTGAGTGCCGAAGACAACATCTTTGAATCGATTCACTAAGTAATTCATTTGACGGCACGGTTGGCGGAGTGGTTAAGCGATTGACTGCTGCGCTGCGTGTCGCGGCTTCGATTCGCGCACGGAACAAATATTTGCATGGCCTACGTAGTTGTTCCGGGTCTGGCTGTTTGTGTATGTGAGTTTAAATAATTGTAAACGCACCCACGATACAGGAGAAATTCCTAGTGGGGGGCAACGTTTTTTCAAAAACAAAACAATAAAAAAAATGATTAATTTTTTTTCGCTTTTAATTCATGTTGTGTTCAGACAAAGATCTGAAAAAATGAAACTGATGATAATTACTAATTACATACATAAAATCACATCTTCTTCCCATAGGGGTTGGTAGAGACTACATAACGCCACGTACTACGATCCTTACATACTTACTCCTTCTGCCTCGTTTACGTTCATACATCTGGTCATACACGGCGCCGCGCCGGTTGCGAGTAGGTACTACGCACCTGACCTTTCTGAAGAACATCGCCAGTAAGGTCACTATAAGTCTTCTTCGGGCTTCCCCTCCCGGCGTGTCCACTCACATCTGCCTCGTAAATAATTTTTTTAGTCGCCTTTCATTCATTGTCTCAACATGACCAAACCATCTAAGCGTACTGTACTAATTACTAATTCATGTAGGTAATTAACTCCGGTAATTAACTCTCAGGAACGCGTGGAGTTATAATAATATCAAATAGTCAGGGCTGCAATTCCTTGAAGCAGTGAAAAAATCAAACTTCTAAGTCAACGCAATCAAAAGATACGGGCGTTTATGTTCCGAAATAAAAACCTATAGGGTACTTCCCGTTGAGTTAGAATCATGAAATTTGGCAAGAAGCAATGTCATGTAGCACAAGTACCTAAAGGTAAAAATCCGAAAAGCGTACCTAAATTTGTAGTTACAATACAAAAAAAAAAATTAAACTATTAACATACCTACGGAGTCCTTGGTGCGCGAGTCCGACTCGCACTTGACCGGTTTTTTTATTTGGGGTTTACGTACGTGTAATTGGTATTGTACCGTTTTAATTAACTATAAATAAATAAGTTAATAATTATATACAACCAATAATATTTTCAGAAAGCACTCCTTAACACCTTTCATTAGATACCAAACACGATATATTAATATTTTTCAGTATTAATATACATCCGCTATAAGCCGCCATGTTGGATTTTATGTGACATCATAGAGCCTGCGGAACAACATGACACTTCCAACGCTAACATTGTCTGAAATAAAGATTGATATGATTTTTTGTTTATTAAAATATGACTATTACCTAGTTTCGGAGTTATGAGGGAACAGATGAACATACACATATAAACACACAAAACCTGTTACAATCATAACCCTCCTTTGGCTTTGCCGTAAGTAACCTGGTAAAAATGGAACAAAAAATGTACCGTCTTATATCTGGTTATATGACATGAGCGTGACCACAGTTTACAGCCCAAAACCCCGGAATAACTTACCTCGCAGATAATAATTCAGTTGGGTCAGGCGCAGATGGAAAGCCCTCTGATAACAAATGACCCTCATAATGCGCTCGACATAAATTCACCAAGGTAGGTAATTGTCCAAATCACTGTCAATCTCTAATGACAATACCGTTTGTCGTCCTGATAGAGCCATTAATATCAAGTTTCAACTTTAAACTGATTTAATATTATCACGGTTCTGAGCTGTAAGAGTAGAAATAGGTCACACATGACACATGTAGGTATTACATGCTCTTGTCGTGGGTTGGGAACACTGATATGAGAAGACATCTCTTAAATCTTACATATCGATGGATAGGAAAGAGGATAAGGAATAATAAATACAAAAATGATGTGTAAAGAAAGAAAAAGTAATTATTGGGACTCGCAAAGGAAAATCACATACCCTGTCCAGTAGGTTAACCGTTTTTTGACAGCTGCCTTACAACGTAACTATTCCAGATTACATAAAGGTTACCTTTAAAATGCGTAATAAAATAAATATATAAACAGCCTTATCTTATTGCATTATCTTATTTATGACTTCTTACAGACACTATAATACCGTACGTGTATCTTTTTTGCCAAAAAAATATGTAATTGTTATGCGCATTAAATTACATTACCTATATATTGCTAAGTGATGGAATCGAATATAATCGCTTCAAATGAATACATCGAAAATAATCATAATTATTATATTATAGGTAAATCAGTATAGAAAAACCTTGCATCCACTCAAAAATCAATTGATTTGCCACCATAAACAATATGTTAATGTTTTATTTCGATTTTAAAAGTTTTATAAAATGTTATGCATAAAAAACCCCCATATTTATGTGTATACACTACAACACAATACGGCAAAGCAGTAGATATTTTATTTTTACGCTTATTTCTGCTATAAGCCCTGGAAAATTTAAAATAATTTAAAGTAAACAAAGCGGCTAATTTATATTGTTTCGTTTTACCTAATAATAATAAATACAGACATAAAAAAGTAAAGGAGCCGCATCATATTTTATTCGACAGCAAAAATAGATAACCGATAACTACAAACAAATTAAAGTGTAAATAATCGAAATGTTACGTTGCTGCAATCACTAAGTTCCATCTGTCAAAAAACGGTTTACGTAATGGACATTAAGAAACTGAACACAATCATAAAAATATAAAAAACAAAATGAAGTAAAAAGAAAATACAAAAAATACAAAGTCCTGTACGAGGCCACAATGTTCCTATTTCAACCTTCTTCATGTTATTCATCAAAACTGTAACGATTTATAGGTACCTAATTAATTTTTAAATCACATCTTCAAAATTACTAGAGTCCGCCCAAAAATGGATTTCTTTTCGGCCGAAAAAGAAATTCGGAATTATTTTCATTTTTGGTGGAAAATTCAAAACAAAACCAAAAGGTTTTTCTTAAAAGTAAAAGAAGTGCATGTTTGTCTTTTACCGTTTTAACTTAAATAACACGATTTTACTTTTTTCAAAGACAATATTGCCTAAGGTCGTACATTTTGCCACTTTTTGATAGAAAAATATGTCCCAAAGACTGCTTATAAAAAACAAAGTACTCGGCAGATTGTAATTAAGGTATCATAATAAGATTATGTAATCCTTAAAAACTTAGAATGTATTCTTAAAGTGAATGTAACTGGTACAGTTTATATTCAAATTCATTTATTTGTCTGAATATGGTACACTACATGGTCTTAAATTAATAAATGGTCTCATCACATTCTGCCACGTGGGGCGTGCAAATATCAGGTACTTACACAAATAAAATTATTACAATAGGTACAAAAATAAAAATATTAGGTTTATATTGAATTGAATAAATAATTAAGAATGAATGTTTCAAAATGAGGCAAGTCAGTTAAAAATATTATCTAGGTTAATGTCAAAGTATTATTCAATGTCAAACTATCAAAGAGAGATTTTACAAAGTATAAAAACTACAATTAAATTAGGATGTCAAAGTATTGTTACGAGCTTCGGGTTCGTGACAATTAAAAACTGCCGATAACAATTACCAAAAGTTACACTTTAATTAAACAACACTAATAACAACTCAAACACACTAATTATAAAACACAATCGCTCTTAAGTCGCACTAGAAGATCGCTTTCGATGTATTCGCTTCTATCGCAGAACCAAGTCTGATTGGTCGCGGCTAGTCCCGGCCTTATAGATAGTTCCAGAACCTTCTATTGTAGAAACATCTAGAATGTTCGAGTACTTACCGGCCCCGACTGACCAGATGTCGATGGTTCTAGTAAGTTCTAGCATCGAATTTTCTACTCGATAATAGATGGCGCTAGTGACTCTATTAGTTCAGCCATTCGAAAATAGATGGCGCTAGTGACTATTAGTTCTGCTATTCGAAACTAGATGGCGCTAGTGGAAACTAATGTCACCATGTATCAGGCATTAATTGTGGCGCGCAACAGTATCATTCAAAAAGTCGTTTAAATTATAATAACACTTTTTACATAACAACTCTTTAAGTTCCTATACGATACATGAGGTAAATTCGACCAGCATAGATGTTCACAACCGCTAGATTCGCTATCGAAATGGTTTGTTAAGGTTCGTTTAGGGAGAACGCTATAAAATTTTAACTTTTTCTCTAACAATCTGCCTAGCCTTTTTTCAAATGATGTCGGGATCGGCTTCCAGGTTCACCGGACGAAGCTGAATACCAGTATTTTTCATGGGGTAACTACCTAGATAGCTTATGCAGGTCAGATGACCGCCATAACCCAGTTACTGGGTAATATGATTTATCACTCAATGTATATTTTAGAGTTCTTAGGTTATGTTAAAATAACCTAATAATAATTTATTTACCACCTAAACATTTTCTACCATAAAAGCTTCCATTTTGTAACGTTTCCCCAAAGGCCTAAATGAACCATCGACTTCAATATCGAATCGAGCGGTAATGAGTGGCTGTCTTTTTGGTTTGGCCAAACAGTTACCTAATGCACTATAAAACCTATATTTTGCTAAAGAAAGTCTAATTAATTGTGACTATCTGAAATGTATCAAAATTAGGCTATTCCGTCGTGGTTTTCATGTTTCTAAATAGGTACGCGATTTCTTTCAAATGATCACTATTCAAAAATACATTTCCTTATTTTCGCTTATCACCAAAATACCTCTAAATCTCTAGATATTAAAAACAGGTCATGGTAGTATTTTGTAATGGCACTGGCAACACTGAGTGTCCAGGCAACACAATAAAAAAAGAATCGATAAAGTCGCCTCTGGAGCTGTCAAGGGTGCACGCTTGTGTTTCGGCAGTGGATTTTAATTGTGAATTTTGGCGATTTCAAAGGTAAATAAGAGTTTTTAATAAACACATTTTAGATAATACTATGTGCAAGTGACTAATAAATGCGTGGCTATGTGTTTTTGTTCAAAATTCGGCTCGATTTTGTCATTTTAGTCTATAGGTACACCAAGTAGCGTCGATGTTACAGAAGGCCAATTCTCGTAATTTATTCAAAATCTAGTCGCAGTCTCATCTGAGCGACAAACAAATGTCAAAACTTGTCAAAATGTAGGGAAATTAGAGGTTTTTTTGACAGATTGAGACTGAGATCAGACTGTGAACGTTCTTAAAATTACGAGAATTGCCCTTCTGGTTACGTATAAATTACGCCTGTATGTTACGTAACGTTGAATTGTTGCTAAGGTTTGTGCATACCGCAAATCTTTATAGTTTGTTTGCACGGTAAAGTATTTGCTCAACATTTTCACCGAGCAGGGTAGCGACATAACCGTTCAGTACATAATTATTTAAATATGAATTTGAAGTTCAAGATGGCCAGTCTACTTACTTATATTCAACACATAATCAAATAACAGATGTAGCTTTTGTTGTAACCGCGCGTTTTGTGGTGTATCTGCAAAAGAAAATAACGCGCACCCGTCCGCTTTCTCTGGCATCCGCGGCCGGAGTGGTCCGCTCTTTCCAGCAAGCGAAGTCTTTTAGGGTTAAAAAGAGATAGAGATTCGGAAACATGTGTTGCGCGGCGGGTCGTCCGATCATAGGCCAATGTATTTAAAATTACTGTGTGAATGAATGTATGAATTAAAGCCCTTAACCCATTCTGTCCTATATTTTTCTGATTGACTGTTAAACAATATGAATATTGCCACAGATGCCCTTGACTTCAGCTGCAAGGCGGAAAATATATCGCCGAAAGCTGCAATATTACCTTAAAAAGTGTGCAAAGACGGCCATAGAAAGAGCCGACGGGTATAATTTGTATGTGAAAAGAAAATATCCTGATCCTGAAGACCAGAAAAAAAGATTACCTGTTACCGCAATTTATGTTTTGACGCCAACAATAAAATTTAAAAGAATTGTAAATTATGAACTGATCCGTCAAACTGGACATGATCCGTCAAACTCTAACCAGCGATTAATTGACAGCCGCCGCGAATACAGGCTGAAACAAGAAAACGCACAATTGCAATTACAGATAAACACATTGACTAAAGGTTTAAAAGGTTTCCAGGAAAAAATGATGCAACAACAAGAACAAATAGACAAGATGCAGGAATGTTATAACAATGTATTAACTAAGTTACCCACCGAAAGGGCTATGGATGCAGAGGATACAGGAGAGCAGCCAAGGGCGAGTCGGACTCGTACATGAAGGGTTCCGTACCACCGTATAATATAATAACACTACATATTTTATTACGTAGACGTTTGTGTGTATTGCCATTATTAAGATCGAGTAAAAAAATGCCTACAGAAAAAACACGTCTCGCATACATTTTTTTATTATTATCTAAAATTCAAGAAAATTCCAAGTGTCTATCTGATGCTATAAGTAAAGAAAAAGCATATTTTTCTGCATTTTAACAGTCAGTGTGCTTTTAATTGGTGTAACTATCAATTTTCTCCGAAAACTGAATTAATAGTGTTGATTGACTACATTTTCGTTCGTTTCGAAAGTTCGGGCCGAAAATGGATATTTCGGACGAAAATTGCCTAAAACCTAAAAAGAAAATAAATAACTAATTTTTATGAGGGATCAATTGTAAAAGCTGCTGCAAACCATGCATGCTATCTAATTTAAAATTAATTTAATCATTCTTCGTCGTATTATACCTTAGCTGGAACAAAAATATTTTCTTCCCTCGCCGACGTATGAACGTAGGTATTAAAACTAAATGAGATTTTCTGAAACTAAATTATGAGAGTAGAATGTTATTTTCATATTTGCATAATCTTTACATTATGAAGATGAAATTCACACAACGATGATTCTTGCAACCATTCCGGAGACTATGATTTATGCCATAATTAGCCATTAAAAGAGATCTTTCCAAAATTTACTCTCTTCTGGGTCGGATTCTGACTAAATAAATGATTTTCTTTTGCTGACTAAGGCCCATTGTGCACGGCTCGGTTTATTTACGGTACGGGGTATAAACCGCGCCGTAGAAAAACGTGTCTGTCAACAAGCTTCCATAGTGATCCATACTAGCTTCAACTTTCTGACTAACTGACCGACTATTTAATTTTGACAATTCAAAAGTGCCTGTACTTAAATGGTTTAATGGAAATAAATGCTTCGAGTTTGAGTTTGATACAACACTGACCACCGTGTCTACAAATGGTTAATAAGCCGTAGTTTTTCACGGCGAGAAAAACGTGTGTACAAAGGGCCTAAGACCCTTGACGGACACGTTTTTTCAACGGCGTGGCTTATACGCCGTATTGTAATGAAACCTTGCCGTGTACAAGGGGCCTAAGAATACCGATTTGTCGGGAGAGATATTTTCCAATATTTTATAATAATAACAAATAACATCTTTATAGTTATGAGTAGGTACAGATCAAAACATTTCCTTTCACAAAAAAAAAACCACTTGATGTGTCTTTAAATAATAGGGGTTAAAGTATGAAATTGCCGTTTTATTGTAATAGGTACTTCGAATTGACATAGAACCTTCATGGTTTGAGATTTTTGAGTGAAACTTTTTTCACATGGTACCTATGAAGTTCTTCTTTTAAAAAATGTGCAACATTCGATTATCGACTTTCAGTTGTTTTTTTTATTCAGCTTAGACAAGAATAAACAAAAAATAAACAAACAAAAATAACTTGAATTTTCGAAGTATCCATCTTGGATACTTCGAAAATTCGAGTTATTTTTGAATACGAGTTCCGACGCGGAACTAACGCGGCATACACAGCTCGGAATATCAATGTTACGTTTGGAGAGGGGACTGCTAATGAACGCACCGTGCGATTTTGGTTTAAACGCTTTCGTGATAGAGAAGTTTGATTTGAAGAACGAACCACGTGGAAGACACTGGTGAATAACAATGAATTGAAAGAGATGGTGGAAGCCGATCCGAGCCAAACTACCCAGGAATTAGCGGCATGGTTTAACGTTACCTTTTTTTTTGTTTTGGGTGGGAAATCATCAAATGACCCCTCCCGCTCTGGGCGGAGCAGAAGGGAGTGTCAGACTTTTATTGACTAAAACCCACCCGTGTTCCTTCAGTTGCCTGTGCCAGGGGCTACGATATCTCATTCGAACAACCCGCAGCCCCGGCGGCATCGGCCCTAGCGGACCCCGTCAGTTCGTGCTGACATCTCTTTGAGGCGCGCGTGGAACACAACGTGCCGTCGACCCGGGCCTGGTCTTTACCGGGCGGCGAGCTGCCCATAGCTCGCCGCCCGCAAGCCCGCGCCTACGGTGGCCGGGAGTCGGCTGTTGACTCCCGTCCAGGGCGTCTCCTGCGGCGGCTAGGCGTGCGAGGGTGCAGAGATTGCCTCACGCGCTCCGCCTCCTCCTTCGCGAGCATTACTGCTTCGCTTCCGCTGTGCCGTGATTTCTCGCGGCAGCGGAGTAACGTTCCGGCGTTTTGCCTCCTCTCGCCACTCCCATATGTGGACGACGACTTTGGCCTCCAGATCCCATATCGGCAATCCGGCATGGAGGCTCGCCGCCTCAGCGGAGACCGGGCGGTATCCTCGGATAAGCCGGACAGCCGGTTGAGCGCGTCCTTTTGGGACGCGTTCAACCGGCGGGCTGGTCGCCGCCTCAGGGAACGCGCCTATACCGGTGCCCAGTAAAAGGCCATGGACCGCACGACCCCCGCATAGAGCCTCCGGCAGGAGGCGTTTGGTCCCCCTAGATTGGGAAGGAGCCGCCTCAAGGCAGCCCCGGCCCGCTCCAGTCTGGGAGCCAAACGTCGGAAGTGCTCCACGAAGTTCCACCGGCTGTCGAGGACGAGTCCCAGGTACTTCATCGTCAGCTCGACGCCGATGTGAACCCCTCCCGCCGTTATTTGTGAACCCAACGGTGGCGCGTCCCGAGGACCATGAAAACACATGGCCTCTGATTTGTGCAATGCCACCTCGAGTCCCAGTTGCTGGATCCTCTCAACGATTGTCGCAACCCCGCGTGTCGGTGCTTCGGCCGCCGCCTGGCGCGACCTCCCCTGCGCCAGGACCAGCGTGTCGTCAGCGTAACAAACTACAGAAATGAAGAAATATTGGATCGAATTGTGACATGTGATGAAAAGTGGATTCTTTACGATAACCGTAAGCGAAAAATGCAATGGCTGACCCCAGGTCAAACGCCGCAACAGTGTCCTAAAGCAAAGCCTACCAATAAAAAGGTAATGGTAATTGTTTGGTGGTCTCAGCATGGTGTTATTCACTATAGCTTTCTCCGATCTGGTCAAGCAATAACGGCAGATGTCTACTGTGCCGAACTCCGAACAATAATAGCAAAACTAGCAGTGAAACAGCCCCGACTCATGAATCGATCTTCACCATTATTGCTCCTTGATAACGCGAGACCTCATACAGCACGAGAAACCGTTTTAACTCTACAAGAACTGCAATTAGAAACCATTCGTCACACTCCGTATTCGCCAGACCTTGCTCCAACGGACTACCATTTTTTTCGTGATTTGGACAATTTTCTACGTGATAAAAAGTTTTCTTCTCAGGAGGCAGTACAAAATGCTTTCACACAGTTTGTCGAATCTAGATCACGAAAGTTCTATCGCAAAGGCATAAACGACCTTCCTATTAGATGGCAGCAATGTATAGATAACAATGGTAATTATTTTGATTAAATAAATATGTTAAATTAAAAAAAAACTAATTTCAATTTTTCAGTACAAAACGGCAATTTCATACTTTAATATAATAAAAGAATGAGTAGTCTTTGTAGTAGGTATGTAAACTCTGCTTTTGAATATGCTCGACAAAAATGGCAGATAATATACAGGGCCAAATAAAATTAACTAACGAAACTCCGATACATTCTGAGAGGTTTTCGTTGTGTGTCTAAAACCAATTGATTGGCTAAGTTTTTTGGAAATAAATAAGTAGTTTGAGCGTAAAAACATGCTTCATGTGTTTGCCCACAATAGTATCCTGTAATTACGTGCTTTATCCAATACTTAATAAGAGTTTCAAATATAAATATCCACCATAAACAAAGTAATATACATTTCCATTAAAAAACAATAAGTCGATTCCAGTGTACATTCCATAAAAAAAAATAAGAAAGTACCAGTGTGCTTACTTATTTTTTTCTTTATGGAAATGTATTTTATTTTGTTTATGCTGGATATTTGTATGTGGAACTATTACTGAGTACTAGTAGTATTTAATAAATAAGTACTGTACATACCATATAATTTCTTGTAGCCATAATGTTCAATCAGTCCTCAATAGATTTGATCAGTATCCGATAATAAACTGGATCTGTACTCAGTAAAACCCTTTCACTGATAAGGGTAAATTACCGAGATAATCTGTTTATGTTCGACGCAAATATATGTATATGGTGCCCACTCTACTGTATTTTTCCTTCTTGTTTCGGTCGATACGGCATGATAACGGCTTGTCACAGTTATATCATACTCAGGGGAATCGTTTCTATCTGATTGTGTGGGATGATTTTAATTTTTGACGGAGGCACGCCACGTGCCGTAGTCCTACGGTTACGGGTTTCGCCGCGTTGATAACGTGTGACGTGCCGTTATCACGTCGAATGTTTCATATATTTAACGTATTTAAAATAAAGCTTATACACTACCAAACACCCCAACACCTTTCACTACTCTACACCTGCACAAATTCACGCGCACACAAATTTTTTGTAGTTGCACAAATTCACACTCAGTTTTTCTTATTTAAAATCATTGGTGCAACTTTTTGCATGTCTTTTGCGCTAATATGTATTATTAGAATAGAATACAATACTTTTTATTATGTACACCATAATACATATATTATATTATTGTCAGTTTTGAGGGGTCTGGCGCTGTATACCGAGATACACTCTTACGAGATACCTACACTCTCTATTTTCTAGATACTCGTCCTAGCTCGTCTACAGATGCGCCCTTGTTATATACTATGTACTAGTCTTATAAGTACGTGTAATTGTGTAATCCGATGATATTTAGTGAAATAAATAAATAATAATGATTACAATCCAAAACGTTTATATTATTTCAAATGCTCTAAAAACCACCTACATACAGCAACGCTGTGTTGCCAAAAGCTAATAGTGTGTTAGCAAAGCGGAAATGAGAAAGCCATGTACGAGTATAAATGAAGTAGCAAACACCGAACCGAAAAAGCAGTACTTATATCAAACTAACTTCTGTCCGCGACTTAGTCCGCGTGAAATTTGTTGTTCCCCCGACGATGGCCGATGCGATGCAACGGGGTGGCCGTTGCATCGCATCGCCTGCCCGCCGTATTACTTCGTTTTCACTGAGCGTTCTTTCTGACTTTATTTATTTTTGCTCAGCTTCTCTTAGCGTGATGTTATCGCCAATACAGCCTATCGCCTTCTTCAAGAATTGGGCTATCAAATGATAAAATATTTTTTTCAAATCCGACTAGTACTTACAGAGATTGGCGTGTTCAAACAAACTTTCAAACACTTACAACTTCACCTTTATTATTAGTAGATATAGATAGATATAATCACAGTTCAAATTCGAGCAACAGATATGAAATAACCATTAAGTACCTACTTATATTTCCCTTTCATACCTAATATTTAGCCCATTTCGTGTTAAAAGCATTACCAGGAGCGCATATTAGGCGGGTAAGTAACTTCTCGACCGCGTCCCGTAACTGGTCGTCCTCTGCTTACAAACTATTTGCCAAGTGATCCGTGCTTATTGGAAACAAAAGTGCGGGCGCTTGCTTGTGGACACTTCCACGATGACTCTACCCGCAGCCTCGAATTACACTGAAATTGTTTGAATTTAAAACTATCCCCAATCTCTCATCACTCTTGGTCCGCCCACCGCAGAATTTAATCGTCTAATGTTACTTAACAAGTTTGTTTTCTTAGTCCAGTTTTCCTAGTAATTTCTGTTTCGTCTTCCTAGGGTGGTTCCGCGTAGGTAGGTACGTTTTATGCGAAATTTATTTTAATCGCGCAATAATTCATCTGCTCTTAAAAATGATATACGACTTTGCAGATCGCAGTTAAACAGGATTTGTGCAGCGTAAAGCAACTATTTGTAGGTTTCTGTACAAAGTGTACTTATGAAGACTTTTTCTGTTTTAAGAAAGTTTAATCGGAACAATATAGCATTGATAGCTCTAAATAAATATATACAGGGTGACAGGGACATCGACGTGCCACCCGTTCCCATGCATTCTTAACCCCCTTTTTTTTTCTTTTTTTTTTCAGGATGGGAAGTCATCAAATGACCCCTCCCGCTCTGGGTGGAGCAGAAGAGAGTGTCAGACTCTTACTGACTAAAACCCACCCGTGTTCCTTCCTTAGCCCTTTATGTACCAGGGCAGCGGTAACCCTTTCGGACGATCCCGCTACCCCGGCAGGCTTCGGCCCTGTCGGGCCCCGTCAACTACGCTGACATCTCTTTGAGGCGCGCGTGGAACACATACACGCCGTCCGGCACGGGCCTGGTCCTGATCGGACGGAGAGCTACCCATTGCTCTCCGCCCGCAGGCCCGCGCCTACGGTGGCCGGGAGTCGTCACGGGGCTCCCGACGCCCGGAGCGTCTCCCTCGGCGGCTGAGGCGTGAGGATCTCTCCCTCGCCCATCCCGCCACCTCCTTCGCTAGCATGACTGCTTCGCAGAAGGAGGTGACCGCCTCCCACTCCCTCTCGCCCCGGACCATGGCTTGCACCAGAGCCGGGCGCGAGAGGTCGCCGCCGCTGCCGATCGCCTCTACGAGGACACGGCGGTGCTCTGCCCAAGCGGGGCAGACCTCCACCGTATGCTCCACCGTGTCCTCTGGGCGATCCTCGCAGTGGTGACACCCGGGCGTCTCCTCCCGCCTGATGATGTGCAGGAACCTCCCGAAACATCCGTGTCCGGAGAGGACCTGCATCAGGCGGTAGGTGAGAGCGCCGTGACACCTCTCTAGCCACTCCTCAAAGAGGGGTCTTACCACCGCTATCGTGGCGTGCCCTGCGCTGGGTTGCGATAGTCGCGCCTTCCATTCCACCATGAGACCGCGCCGGAGGTCCGTCCGCTCCGCAGCAATTTGCCGCGGGTGCGGAGTTTCCCCCCGACGTAGTGCCTCCGCGCGCCAGTCATACAGGCGCGCGAGGACTATCGCCTCCAGATCCCATGGTGGCAGTCCGGCAAGGAGGCTTGCTGCCTCGCCCGAGATCGTGCGGTATCCCCGGATAAGCCTTATGGCTACCACCTTTTGGGGCGCGTTCAGGTAGTGTGCGGCTCTCAGCCGCAATGAACGCGCCCATACCGGGGCCCCATATAGGGCCATGGACCGCACGACCCCCGCGTAAAGCCTCCGGCAGGAGGCGTTTGGCCCCCTCAGGTTGGGCAGGAGCCGCTTTAAGGCGGCCCCGGTCCGTTCCAGTTTGGGGGCCAAACCTCGAAAGTGTTCGACGAAGTTCCACCGGCTGTCGAGGACGAGACCCAGGTATCTCATCGTTGTCTCGACGCCGATGTGAACCCCTCCTACCATCAATTGGGATCCCGAAGGTGGCCCGTACCGGGGCCCATGAAAGGACATGGCCTCGGACTTGTGCAATGCCACCTCGAGAACCAACTGCCGGATCCTTTCCACGACTATCGCAACCCCGCGTGTCATCGCGTCGGCCGCCGCCTGATGCGACCTCCCCTGCGCCAGGACCAGCGTGTCGTCAGCGTAGCAAACTACGCTGACGCCATCAGGGAGGTCGGCCCGCAGCACCCAGTCGTAACCGATGTCCCACAGGAGCGGCCCCAGAACCGATCCCTGTGGGACACCGCACGACATCTCTCGCCGGTTCCAATTCCCGTCGCGACCGGGGTAGATGACGGCTCTGTCCGTCAAATACGCCCCGACTATTCGACGGAGGTAAGTCGGCACCCGGTGATACCGGAGTGCCTCCCCTATGCAGCTCCAGGGCAGGGTGTTGAACGCGTTGGCGATGTCGAGTGACACCGCCACGACCACCCCACCCCGGGACACCGCGTCCCCCGTCGTGAGGGCTCTCACGCGCATGATGGCGTCCACCGTCGAGCGCCCCTTGCGGAAGCCAAACTGGCACTCCGCAAGATCCGGCCCCGTCCTCACCAGGTGCCCAACGAGGCGGCCCGCAATCACTCTCTCAAAGAGCTTGCCGACCTCGTCGACCAGCACTATGGGCCGGTATGCGGACGGAGAGTCCTGAATGAGGACCAGCTTCCCCGTCTTCCAACGGAGTGGAAACTGGCCTCTCTCCATGCATGCGCTTAAGAGCGCCTCCAGTCGAGGCCCGAGAGCCCTCGAGGCCAGGACCCAGGCTTTACCCGGCAAGCCGTCGGGTCCCGGGGCGGTATTTTTGGCCTTCAGCCTGCCTACCGCCGCTCTCAGATCTACCCCGGTCACTTCAGGGGTGTCGTCGTCGTCGTCCGCGTGGTCCGCTTCGGGCGCCGCAAGTGGCGGAGCCATAGGCGGGGGAGTATGCTCCCCCCTTGAAGGGAACAGAGCGCTCACCACCTCCTCCACCAGCTGTGGGCGGAGACTCTGCGTCAGCTGGGGGGCCCATGTGCGGAGTTTATTCCGCACCATTCTGTAGGGGCGCCCCCATGGATCTCTGTTCAGAGTCTCCAGCATCTCCTCGCGGGCCATATCCTTGGCCCGCTGAACAGCCTGTTGGAGGGCGGTCTTCGCCGCTCTGTACCCCTCGTATAGCTCCACCTTCGTGGTTTCCGCATCCGGAGGGCGGATGCGGAGCCTGCGGTGCCTGGTGTACCGGTGTCGCGCGTCGACGCATTCTTAACCCCTGCGTTAAACTTGTCGTCAATAACTTTAAAAAAAAATGCTGTTCCATACATTTTGACCGCATAGGTATTGCACTTTCCTATGAAACAGCAGATTTTTTTTATCATTTGCAGAATTCATGGTTACAGTTCGCGCATCGACGTCCCTACTACCTTGTATAATTATACTGAAAATAAATATATTTCAATAACGATCCGTCCGATCCATATACATAAGTACGATACGGAACTGTAGATGTGATTCGTGAATAACTGAGCTATATTGGCAGAACAATAAAGTGTGAATTGTCACAAGTGGAAACTGGGCTTAGAAACGAAAAAGATATATCAGTTGCAGGTCGTAAAAGTGAACTGCGGGGAATAGATTACGATGCTGTTGGTAAGCCATAAACGAGCACTCTATCTAAGCACTATTGCGATCTTCCGAACCGATGCGCAACACATTTTTTTTAAACATTTTGGGCTCATAATTCTCACACTGGCTTTTCTGGACTGAAAATAGAAAAAGTGAGCCTAGCCTTACTGTGTAGGTACACACAACTTAATAGAAAATATTTTCAGTCGACCCACTTTACATAAACTACGACAAAGAGATACGAAGAACTGACTCTCTACGACAGAACTGAATCTCTGAGTAAAGAAACCCAGTTGACGTCAACATCACTTATTTTGTAAATCAAACACTTGAAAACGTTAGTGAATACGCGAATAATATCTACATATATCTATTGTTGGATACTACTACCAGGCCCAGAAACATGGAGGGGGCAAACATTATAAAAGTACCGCAGGCGATGGACACGGCCCTTTTTGCCGTTTGGACTCCGTTGCGTGCGGTAGCGCTACCCGTCAGCTGTTCGGTGTAATCTGGTATCTCTGTGATTCGTTACCATTTTTGTGGATTTAACTGATTTAGTGATAACTTTGTTCCTCTGATTGTAAAATTGATCAATTTGTTAATTATTTTTATAGAATACATGTAATCAGTTTTTAGGTTAATAAATCTTTATTTTTTTTAATCACGTATTTACTTCTGTCCTAATATCAGAAGTGGGATTGTAATCCAACCCCGATTTTGGCTCACTGATTAGCTTGAATTTTATAAACAGAGGAACTTTGTCGTCACCTACCCACGTGTGTGATTTTTGTTTCTTTGTTGTTATTTTGTGGCCATAGAACTTGTTTTGACGTGTGAATATGCCTAACACGCATAAATCACGGAGTAGATCACGTAGCAGTTCGCACCGACGGCATCGTAGACACGATCGGTCGCGAGATAACTCACGAAATCCTCGAAATAAGATACGTAACCATCGCGAACGCACTCACTCTGGTGTACGATCGAAAGGGACACCACCGCTTACGTCATACATTAGCCACACACCGCGGTCTACTCCTACAGAATCGCGAACGCTAGACACGATCTTATCCCGACTGGAAATGATCGAAAATAAAATCACGTCTACCCCCATTCCGCAACCGGAATCAACGGCGCCGTCCGCGGCTCAAGCTATAGTAGATGCGATTCACTCCATAAACCCAGGACGTTCGCATTATTTTGTTTCAAACTTTGACCCGTCTATTCATGACGTGGACTCTTGGTGCGATGAAGTGGATCGCGCATTAATAGCCAATCGCTGGGGCGACCAAGAATGCCTGTCACGCGTAGCCGGATGTCTAAAGGGCGACGCGAAAACATGGTTAAATGAATGGGTTACCTCTGATAGATCGTGGAGTAGTTTTAAACGTGAATTTAAACCACTTTGCCCTCGAAAATTAGATTATGCGACGATACTTTTCGAAATAATGAACACGACATCTAATAGTTTCACGTCGTACGCCGAGTACGCGAGGCGTACGCTGCTTCGCTTGCGCATTGTTAAAGGCCTTAGTGAGGAGTTAATGACACAAATAGTGGTCCGCGGCATAGACGATGCACAAGTGCGGGCCGCGGCGGCCAATGCAGAACTGTCTTCAGAAAATCTGGTGTCTTTTCTGTCCATTTATTCAAAACCAGATCAAGTAAAGGGCGGCTCAACTAAATCTACCGCCTACCCCCCATCACGAAAGCGTGACGCAGGACATGTAGATTCAAATAAGCGTAAGACCTGTTTTACCTGTAATAGCCAAGGTCACTTATCTCACAACTGCCGAAAAAGGTCTAAGGCGGCCGAGCCAGTGTCCAAATCACGACCCAATGCTCCTATATGCACGTTCTGTAAGAAGATAGGGCATACGGAGGACGTTTGTTTTGCTAAAGAAAGATCGTCGGGACCACAGAGTCAGCAGAACAAGCGTAACGTAAATTTTTGTCAGGAGGCTACGGAAAAAACAGTGACGTAACCACCGCCGTAGTACATGGCATACCGGTCGATGTCTTAATAGATAGTGGCGCGCTTAATGTCTCTCTCATATCGTCAGACTTAATAAAACATTTGGCTTGCGCTTTAAAACCTACTAAGTGTGTGTTGAAGGGTATTAGTAATCACGAAATTGTGTCCACGTCTTACGTAACTCTTACGGTTGAGTTCGCTAATATTACGCTAGAGGCCGATTTTGTTGTAGTCCCAGCCTCGCTTATAAGCACACCTCTGATAGTTGGAACTGACATTTTAAATAGAGAAGGCATAACGTACACTAGAACCAAAGACCATCAGTATCTGACACGCGCGCCTGACAGTCAAAAAACGTCTCACGTGTATACGGTTTCTAAAGACACTGATATGCCTATAACTACGCCTCTAGAGGGTGCAGAGCGAGAATCCCTGAGGAGGGTAATTGATGATTTTGCTGAGTTTTTTATAACGGGCACGGCGACAACTACTGTTACTACGGGCGAAATGCATATCCACGTAACCAGCGACGCGCCCATTACGTACCGCCCTTATAAACTTTCAATTGCCGAGAAAATTAGAGTCCGCGAAATCATCAATGACCTCCTTCACAAAGGCATTATCCGAGAATCAGAATCCGAGTATTCTAGTCCTATAATTCTAGTAAAGAAAAAGGACGGGTCGGACCGGCTTTGCGTTGATTTTCGCGCTTTGAATAGGGTGACCGTTAAAGAGCGATATCCGCTCCCGTTAATAGATGACCATATCGATCGTTTAGGCGATAAGAACATAGCGAGATACACATCACTCGATATGGCCTCTGGCTTTCACCAGATAAAGATTAGTGATGAGTCAGTCCATCGCACCGCGTTCGTCACACCGGAGGGGCATTATGAGTACCTAAAAATGCCATACGGTCTGACAAATTCGCCCATTGTATATCAACGAATCATCAACAAAACGCTGCGCAAATTCATCGACTCTGGACAAGTCCTTGTATATATCGATGATGTACTGTTGATGAGCGCCACAGTGGACGAAGGTGTCGATCTGTTGCGACAAGTACTTACAACTTTGACCAAGGCAGGATTTTCGATAAACGTTCGTAAATGTGTGTTCCTCACCACCGAGGTTGAATACCTTGGCCGAATAATCAGTCGAGGTCAGGTTAGGCCGAGCCCTCACAAGATCCAGGCATTAGTAGACTCACCCGCCCCGGAGAATGTCAAACAAGTTAGGCAGTTCCTAGGACTGGCCGGGTACTTTCGGAAGTACATTGAGGGCTATGCAACGAAAACGTTCCCAATCTCACAATTGACTAAAAAGGGTATTCAGTTCAAGTGGGGTTCCGAACAGGAAAAAGTGCGTCAGGAAATTATCTCAATCTTGACCAATGAGCCGGTGTTAGCTATATTTGACCCGAGTCTGCCCACAGAGGTTCATACTGATGCGAGCGGCATCGGTTATGGCGCAATTCTTTTGCAAACGCACCTGCAAGGTAGCAAAAAAGTTGTGGCCTACTTCAGCCGGACTACTCAAGGCGCAGAGAGTAGATACCACTCTTATGAGTTAGAGACGTTAGCGGTTGTGAGAGCGTTGCAGAATTTTCGACACTATTTAATTGGACTTCAGTTTAAATTGATTACAGACTGCAATGCTCTCAAATCCACTGAACGTAAAAAGGACCTACTGCCTAGAGTGGCCCGCTGGTGGATGTACCTTCAAGATTTTACCTTTGATATGGAGTACCGAAAAGGGGCAATGATGTCACACGCCGATTATTTGAGCAGAAACCCCCCTCGTAAAGTACTTCACATCACTCAACCTCGCAATTGGGCTCAGATAGCACAAGCTGCGGACGAGGAGACACGGGAACTTCTCCAAAAACTTAGAGAAGGCAATCTAGATCCTAATCGTTATGTTGAGAAAAATGACCTGCTGTACTATAGGTACACTCCAATAGGCGAGCAACCACGGTTCCTTTGCTTTGTCCCCCGAGGTCACAGACTTAGCTTACTGCGAGTGTTCCATGACGACCACAATCACATTGGCTATGAGAAGACTTTGGATTTAATCCTGAAGCATTTTTGGTTCCCAGGCCTCAGGCAGTTCGTTAAAAAGTACCTTGAACACTGTTTGATCTGTATTTCTAAGAAACGTGTGCCTAGAGCTCCACAACAAAACATAACTTCATGGGAAAAACCCGATCAACCTTTTTCTGTAGTACACTCGGATGTCCTAGGCCCACTTCCCGAGTCAAACGGCTTCAAGTTTGTTCTTCTCATCGTGGATGCGTTCACTGAGTACACGCTCCTCTACCCTATTTATAGGCAGGACGTAGAAGAACTCTTAAGAGTGTTCACAAACGCAGTTTCACTTTTTGGGGTGCCAAAAATGATTGTGACAGATAGAGGCAGAATGTATCAGTCTACTAGGTTCTTAGATTTTGTTAAAGATATGGGATCAGAGGTACATCTGGTTACCCCAGAGATGCACCAATCGAACGGCCAGGTCGAGAGGTACGCTCGAACCGTTCTGAACCTTCTTCGAGTCGAGACCAATCACAAAGGGACAGCCTGGTCTGAAACACTGTGGAGACTCCAGCTGACCCTCAACGTGACCAAGTAGAAGACGACACAAGCATCGCCGTTAAATCTACTGGTGGGCACCGATGCCGCGACCCCCGTCATCAGGTCACTGGTCCGTGATGTCGCTTTGGAAGGTGTACAGCCGAACCGTGAAGCACAAAGAGAGTTACGCCGAGCCCGCGCAACTGACTTACTGAAACGAAACCAGGCCCGACAGGACGATTATGTAAATCGAAACCGACACACACCAAAAGTTTTTAATGTGAATGATTTAGTTTTTGTAATTAAGTTTTCACAGGCAACTGGAAAGATGGACCATGGGATGCGAGGGCCGTACAGGGTCATACGCGCACTGCCAAGTGGACGATATGAGTTGCGCTTACTGACCGGCTCCTATGGCAAGACGACACAAGCTGCGGCTCAATACATGGTGCTCTGGAAAGGGGAGTGGTGTCCTGAGACTTGCGCTGCATTCTTTGAGCGTGAGTGTGCTCGTATACTATGGTTAATCTACATTGCCATAGAGGGTGATGCAGATCTTAGGGTGAGACAGTAGACGGACTGCGAGACGTCTACGTCAGGTAAACTGCGAGGTACCTGACCGCCCTCATAAAGTGTGGTATTGCTACGCATATATAACGGACGTCGTTCCCGTATAATGTGTGTTTTGTCATGTAGAGGACGGACTGCGAGACGTTCCTTTCGGTGATTTGGTAATCGCCCTACACGAAGGGTCATGTAGAGGACGGACTGCGAGACGCTCCTCTTGGCGATAAACGCCCTACATGACAGCGACTTGTGTGATGTATGACTGTCGGCGACAGGAGTTATGATATATTGGTGTGACGAATGGAACTCTATGGAGTACTAAGATGACGTCTTGGTACCTCATAGACTACTTAGCTAGTTTATATGTGTCTGATGAATGAAAGAAAAAGGCCACGTAAGATGAAATGAGTGAAAGTTAAAGAATAGGCAAATGTGTGTGCTCTCTAAGAGACGTTAATCTTCCTTATTGGTTTCACAGAAGACGACCTGACTGAGGACGCTACTTCTGCCCAACACGGTACGGAGCCAGTCGCTGGACCTTCCTGTACAGCTAATGAGACCCATGGAGCAGCAATACAGAGCTTGCCGGACATTTCTGATGCCGTCGAGGACGACGCATGATCAGGATGGTCGTGTTGGATACTACTACCAGGCCCAGAAACATGGAGGGGGCAAACATTATAAAAGTACCGCAGGCGATGGACACGGCCCTTTTTGCCGTTTGGACTCCGTTGCGTGCGGTAGCGCTACCCGTCAGCTGTTCGGTGTAATCTGGTATCTCTGTGATTCGTTACCATTTTTGTGGATTTAACTGATTTAGTGATAACTTTGTTCCTCTGATTGTAAAATTGATCAATTTGTTAATTATTTTTATAGAATACATGTAATCAGTTTTTAGGTTAATAAATCTTTATTTTTTTTAATCACGTATTTACTTCTGTCCTAATACTATACTAATAATAAAGCTGAAGAGTTTCTTTGTTTGTTTTTTGAAGAACTACCAGTCGGATTTGAAAAATTATTTCTCCATTTGATAGCCTAATTTTTGAGAAAGGTTTATAGGATACTAGCTGTGCCCCGCGGTTTTACCCGCATAAGTTTTGATCCCGTGGGAAGACCGGGATCCTATGTGTTAATCCTGGGGTCTACTCCGAAGTAGTATCGGCCGAATGTTCGGCCGTTTCCTGCTACGAAGTTACTATTTGGTTCGGTCAGTTCCGATCCGACACTCCTACACTCTTTCGAATATTGACTATGATCCCGACCCAGCTGAGCCGATCCGAACTTTTTTCGCAGTTTTCAATAATATTCGGTTCGGCCATGTGTCGGTCCGATCTGAACTTGCACTTTGCACTTCGGAGTAGGCCCCCTGGTTATAAACTATCGGTGTGTCTAATTTCATCCAAATCCGTTCAGTAGTTTTTGCGTGAAAGAGTAACAAACATCCATCCATCCTTACAAACTTTCGCGTTTATAATATTAGTAGGATAGGATTTAACATCACGCTAGGAGCAATAGGAATCTAGCAAAAAGAAAAAAGGTCAAACGCTAAACGACAACGGCGTAATAGCAATGGGAAGTTTAGTGAAAATGTGGCTGTTATTTTAGTGTAGGCATTGTGTTTCTTACGACTTCCACGCAAACGAAGTCTAAGGCAGTAGCTAGTAATATAATGTAGTGAATACGCGAATAGCGGGCAATAACTGCTATACATTAAATACTAGTTTTAACGAAATTTGTTGTGAACAAAGCATTGACTTTTTCTGACCAATGCAAGCGCCCTAAGAAAGCTCGTAGCAAAGCCATTTTTAGTACAGGAGGCACCTGCCTACACTTGAACCATTTGTTGTCCAGATTGGCTTAAAATTTGAACAAATTAGCTTAAGATTGAACGAAATGAATCAACTTTGAGGGAATAACTATAAAGGAGTCATAATTTTTGCATTTACCTGTGGAGGCTTGTAATTAGCAATTTAACTATATGTTATTATTATTGTAATGTTATTAGTCTATAAGCCTTCCGAAAATAAATAATAAACCGATGGTGAACACAAAAGAAGCACCTTTTAGCGTGCTCAACGTTAATTAATCTCGGTTAAAATTCTTGAGCACAGCCACTTGACCGAGATGTTTCACGCTCACAGTAAGCCGATCAGCACTTTATCCTGAACTTCATTGTATACTCACGTAATTGCCTTTAATATTTTAATAGGCCCCCGAGATAACAATTTCTGCGTAACGTGACTCTTAAATTTGGGAACCCTTAAACAGATACCTATTATAAATGATTCTATTTCTGTAAGTAAGTTTGTACAATATTTTTTACACGTCATCATAATTTAAAAACTATATGTGGTCGGCGCTTCCTACTTGAGTACTCTGAGAAGAAAGGCCGAAACAAACTCAGAAGTCGCAGTCTCTTTTAAAGTCCAGACATAATCTTGGTCAGATCATGTGACGACAGTGTAGATTGATGTCTGAAATGGTTTTGATAAAAATACCACACAGATTTAAGTGAACCTGTACAGGCAGCAATAAATACTTTTTCTTTCATTCTTTCAGCACGCATTCGCCTCTGCCTACCCTTTTCCCAACTATGTTGGGGTCGGCTTCCAGTCTAACCGGATGCAACTGAACACCAGTATTTAACATGAAGCAACTGCATATCCATATGCATATATAAACCTCTTGGATAGACTGGTTGTCAGACTTGCGGGCTTCTGACGACCCGTAACAACTGCCAAAGATCTACGAATGCCAGCCGGGACCAACGGCTTAACGTGCTTTCCGAGACACGGAGGGGTCTTGATATGTAAAGATGGTCCATCCACGGAACAAACGCGGCAAGCGTAGCTTAACCTGATCGATCGACCCGTACGGCAGTTATTACATAGCCACAAGCCCCTCAGTAACAATTACGAGCCCTTAAAATAACATGGCTGAATACTAAATCCTTATATGACAACGACTACATAATTGACTTTTTAAGAAGAATGAAAGCTCGCTTATCCTTTTGAACTTTCTTTAAAAAGGATTATACGACATGAAATAGAAAGTTAAAACTTAAATCGATTGTAACGAGTGATTTTTGTACAAAGGCTGAATAAACGAGTGCGTTTATTCGCCAATCCTCTTAACTCCACCCTTAAGGAAGGGGGTGCATTCCCTTTCACTTATCCCATTTAACATACGTTGCTAGTCATCGATGACCCACATTATTTCCGCTCTTCTTTATAGATTTCACAGTAAACAGCTTTTGATCAACAAAGCACTTTTCGGAAAAGGACTTTCATCATGAATCCTTAAGCAGTGTATCAAAGTAGAACAATGAACCAAAAAACTGTTGTGAAAATTCTCATCTTTCGAAAAATGAATGCTCTACTCCAGGAAAAATGTAAGGTCACCCTAATTTATGGAAAATTGTGTGTTACTGCGAGTAGATATAACTCGTTAACACTCTTATACTTTGCACAGCCCATTCAAATGAGTTTCCTCATTTTCTTTTTACCGTTTACTTATGCCTTTGTACATTTAAGTTGCTTTATTTCCCCCCTCTCGTCAACTGTCCCATAGACGAGCAGCTAATTTATAGCCGCGTTCGCATTTTAATTAAAAGGGTTCCGTTATTTCAACACCATTGAAAATGTGCTTGGATAAATTTCCAGAATAAAATGTTGTTTATTGCGAGATTCAAATAAACAATAACACAGTTGTGAACGAAACCTCTCAATTCTATTCGAGGAATTTAATCAAAGTGGATATTCAATGTGAAAACAATAAAGGATTTGAACCTAAAACGGTCAGTGCTGCGAAACAGTAAATACCGCGGGGCTGACACACACAGTGCGGCATTTCACGCGTACGGTATCGAGCAGCGAGGGCACGGCTGATCGACTGCCTGTCAACACTCACCAGAGATCAGAGGGAAACCGCACTGTAAGTATGTACAGTGGAACAAAGCCCGGCCCGAGGTTATTTTATTGGATTCACACGTCGAATGAAAATAAAAAAACACACCTCCACGACCGATAGCGCTGTATTAACTAAGAGAGTCTACAGAATAGAATGCTGAAAAATCTCTTTAAGTCGTGCATTCACGAAAAGGTCACTGCATACATAAGGGAGCCAATATGAGAACACTGTCGACGGAGAGTTGGTTGTTATGCCCAGGTTACACGTGGAAGAAAGAAAGAAAAAGTATTTTTTGGGATTCGTACAGGAAGAACATAAACTAAATAGAATAGCATAACATAGAAATAACAAAATAAAAGTGTTAAAAAAAGACTTCTGTACGAGGCAAAAAGGTGCCTATCTCAACTCTCGGCTAGTTTGTGAAGCTAGGAGAGTAAGATAATGCTCGTAAGCTAGTCACTCGTGTGCTATGCTCGTGTTACAGAACTATGTTCATTTTTAGACTAGTAAGCTAGTGAGAAAGGTAGTAAGCTAGTGTAGTAGTTTAATAGGATGAGGTTCTATTTTTGAGCAAGTATCATCCCCCACCACTGATTTTATTATGCTGGCCTGTGTACAAGCCTCGCGTGGCCGGCGAAGGTAATATCTAATCGGATCATTTTACTTCACGGCCTATGTCACTGTAATGCTAGTGGCTTATAATATCCTAGCATCGTGTAAACTCTAGTATGTGCCAAGCCAAGATAAATAGCCAGCATCTTAATTGCGTATCACACTTTCAATAATAGGCCCAAGAATTTTGAAAGAAATTGCTAAACCATTGCTTCATATCTCGTGTCAGTCAAACCAAATACCTGGGTGTAGTGATTGATGGCGGACTAAAGTGGTACTCTCACGTTGAAAGCCTAACGTCAAGGGTGAGGAAACTTATTTATATCTTTAAGTCTCTAAGGCACTGCGCTGACTCGAAAACACTAAAAATGATCTATCTTGCACTTTGCCAGTCTGTCATCAGTTATTGCATTCCGGTTTGGGGAGGCACCGCGAAGACGACTCCTTGGGCTGGAGCGAGCCCAGAGGGCTGTGCTTAAGGTGATGCTCTGCAGGCCGTATAGATTTCCCACTAGTGAATTGTATGCGGAATGCAGGGTACTTACTGTGCGACAGCTCTTTGTGCTTAATGCCACCCTCAGAAAGCATAGTCAGGTTCCTCTGTTGGACACAGCCACTCGTAAAGCCAAATCTGCACGTCCATCTGTCCCTCACAAAACAGCCTTCGCTGGCCGCCAGCTTTATGTAATAAGCTCGCTCATTTACAGAAGGGTGAATAAGCATATCCAAATAAGCAATTTAAACAAGCACGAACTTAAAACCAAACTACAAAACTGGCTGTATAATCAGGACTATTCTCGTACAGAAGCTCTTATTTATAACATAATTTAGGCACGTAATAATAATCACTATTCTACAAAGCGGAATACGGAAACCCATGTAACACCATATGATCAGAACATAACCTCACAAAACGCAACCTCAAACCCCTCCCCCCCCTTTTCATACATCACACCACATCATATAACACCACAACACAACGCACTATACCACAACACAACACACGAAACCACAACATAACATACCACACCACATCACTCCACACCACACCACACCACACCACACAACCACATTTCCCTCCTTTAACACACATACCTTACACATTAATAGCCGTAGTTCATTATAGGTTCAAATGTTATCAACTTATCACACATAAATAGAGGATTTTCTTGAACACGAAGTTACAGTAGAATACTGACTCCTAAGTCCCAGGGTCCCCCTAGTTTAGGAGGCAGGGTTTTCACTATTTATGCAACCTTTGTTTCCCAAAGTTATGTTCCTGTTTGAATTGTCTGAGCTTTGTATATTCAGGTTTTTGTGTTAATAAACTTATTTTTACTTTTACTTTTTTTTATATATGTTTAAAAAATTCGTCTGCTCGACAACGTAAATGGCGCAATGAATGTTGTTGAAATGCCATATTTAGAGGCATTGCCGTTGTAAGTGTGTCACGGAAATACCCAGGATATCACTTGCTTGGTATCCTAGTTAAAAAAACTAGCCTCGTGTAACCAGGACATTACGTAAAGTAGTGAGTTTACGTTAGCGGGACGGGCTTGCCGCCCGGCCCCGGAGCCCGGCGTCGAATTCTCTCAGCCACTTGCATACTATACGCTCTCATATACTTTTCCTTACCTTATGTATGCTTGACAGTCCCCCTCAAAATCAACGTAAGTGAACGCTTATCAATATATTAAAGATACTTGCTTCAACATTATTAGATTCACCCGTGTGAGTCAACATCCACCAACCCTCACTGGGCCCGCGTGGTGGATTATGGCCCACTCCCAGGATCTCACAGAAAGAGGAGGCCTGTGTCCCAACAGTGAGCAGTGGGAACATTATAGGCTGATTATGGGTGTGAGCCAATCCTAGCAAAATGTCTCCCATCGAGATTTTATTTTGACAGATAATAATTAGTGCCTCATCTCGTGTAAATTGGGCCAAATTTAATTTTTTTTTCACAATTGACGCCACTTAAAACATAATCTGCTAGTGGAACATTAGCTTAATAATCCCTGTGGTGGATGCTCACATCAATTCACTGGACCATAGTTCTACAATCTGTAAACAAAAAAAATAGAAAAACGTTTCAACCTTTTATTGCGAAAATATGTTGAAATAAAAACTGTATCTGTATTGGTTTACCGCATAATTTTCTATTTTCCCACACTGCAAAGGATGTATAAAATTTATTTAAAAAGTACACTCTGAATATTCTTATTTAAGCCGTCGTCTTTTTCTGCGATTCAATCTGCAGTAACTTTTCATCGTGGCAGGTTTTGCAGAATAAAGAGGGCCATTATTTTTCAAAAGACATGATTATGTGCTGAGAGAAATCACGAGAAAACTGTATCAGGCGGAAGGATGCTGGGGAAAGTTTCGTGTGCTCTCTGACGCAGACATGTTGGAGTTGGAAACAAAGTAAACAAACTTGTATGAATGTAAATAACAAATGTAATGTTGGAATGATTCTAATCAAGTAAGTACTGCTAGTATCTAAGTAATTTCTTCAAAAGTTGCATTGAAAGAAATGAATGAAAATGAATTTTCAACAGGTTTAAATCCACAAACAGTTTTTGGTTTCATTCGATGAATTTGTATAGTAAATTGTACAGATTCAGTGAACGGAATACCAGATTCTATACATATGCATTTTCAGATCAGTGTACAATACACATACGTACCTACCTACCCATGAGCTATTGACATATCGGTAATGGTTTACGTATTTTGGCACACAGTTTAAGCATACCTATTAGAATAAATTAGTGTATCACCTAGAATTAGCTTTGTCTGATTTAAACTGACAGAGAAAATACCCTTTGAATACTCGACGAAAATTTCGGTTGAGGTAAAGTGTCCACCCCAAGCTCAGATTCTAACAAAATTAAATAACTTCGACACTTCACGTGACCAGAGGGCTGGGTCGTTCTTTGGCCGAAGAATTAGCATTGCCATTCAACGTGGCAATGCTGCCAGTCTTCTGAGCACGTTTCCGGATGACAGCGATGCGGACGAGTACTTCGACGCCTAAATATCCTTTTGGTTTTGTATTTATTTATATAGTTAGTTAGCCTTTTAATGTAGTACCTAATGTAAATAGTTTGTCACAATTGTAATTTAAATTAATAACTTCTCTTTAGTACTTAAATATTCTCAAACTTGAGCTTACAAATTAGTTACATAAAATCAAATTAATTCATCCAACATAAGTACTATGCTTCATTATGCATCACTTAAGCCGTGGTGCACACCATGCGATGCCACCCTATATCCATATTTAAAGCCGTGGTGTGAAGACGGCCGATGTGTAGAACGTGTCTAATGCAATCTCGAGGTCCAAAGAGCTACGCTAATTACTTTACGACAGGCCGGGGCTTCGCAGTCGGCGTTGATACCTGCCGTAATACTAATATAAACGGTTTAGCACTTGTTGTAATGGTATGTTAAAATAATTATAATGTATGTAAACTAGGATAGGCGTTGATGGTAAAAGTCGATTAACAATATTTATAAATTGACAAGACACTTAATATAGCAGAAATTTCATAATAATAATTTAATATCACCCCTGTATTATCCGAAGGAGGGCAGAGGTGAAGGTAGCATTTGTAGATACCTACGACTACTAGTGTTGGATTCCTTTGAATTCAACTTTGATATTAATATTCAATACCGTGTAATAAACAAATCTATCCATTTTTTTCTGCTTTGTGAAATCCACACTATACTTCTCACAAGCAAGAGAATAGAATATAATATACTTATTTGATTTCAAACATGATACATTAAGGTCTTATAAATAGAAGTATGAAAAGACCAAAGACAAAGACCAAAGACTGGCATACAAATATTTAAACACGTTACATGTACAATATTATACGGATACATTAATTTGTTAGTTATTATTCCAACATTTTTTTAGTTCCGAGTTTAACTAAGGGCTGATTTTTCCAACGCCAGATAATTTTATGCGAGGAATAATTTTGTATTTCTGACAGTTCTTCTATACAAAATCGGTCAGACGTCAATTTTATTCCACGAATAAAAATTCTCTGGCGATTGTAGGATCAGCCCTAAGTACAATTTTATTTTTATAGAAAATTGTACTCAGGGCTGTATTTACGGGACGAATTTACGTCTGCATGATTCACTAGCACCTTGTCAGTCAGGGACCGGCACAAAATGGCGGACCTTATTGCGTTAACATCTAATTAACCTCTCAAGTCTCTCATCTTGGGGATAACTTAATTGACTGCGCGCGATCACTTATGCAAGTAATTTAATAGCTCATGGTAGCGCTATTAAATCATTCGTTATTGATTTAAACTTTGGTTCAGATTTGATGCCAGTGCGTACAAATATTAAGACTGGAATACACATGCTTGTAGCAGAAAAGCATACTACTTTCGAGCAGATGCTTCTTAGCGCCGGTTTTTTGATCAGTAGTTAAACTCAACCAATTGTTAAAAATGGTAACTAATGGTTAATTTTTTGCAAAATATGTTTTTTGATCAATTTTTAGTTTACCTAATGATATAATATCATTGCTAACAATTGATCAAAAAACACATTTAGCATAAATGTTATGCAAAAATATTATGCTTGTGAACAAGCACGCTACCTAGCAAGACGGTCTATTTATTGGTGCTAATTAGCACACGGTGTGAGGATGCTACTCGAGCATGCTACACAGATAAGTTTTTGATAACGTCAAAAATCAAATACCCATAAGTAGTTAAGAGTTTTATGATTGTTGAAGGATGAAATGAGCTTATGTACCTCAGGTGTGATAGTAATGAGTAGGTACGCTTCTAAAGCCTGTGTTCACTATCAAATGTAAGCGCTCAGAGGGCATTCTGTAAATGAGCTATGGTTACTACCTAGTAGCAAACTAGCATGCTTTTTCAATAGCATGTGTATTCCAAGCTTTAGGGACAGGTACGTTTGAAAAGTTTTGCTGTAGGTACCTCCCGAGGCTTAGAGCAACCAACAAAATTTTAGACGCCACAAGACACGCATAGAAATGACGGTAATTGAGCCAAGGAGGATTTCAGAGACGACTGTACAATGGCGACCGGCAAAAAACGGATAAAAGTTGGGAACATGAATTTCATGAAAGCACTTTAGCTGCTTTTTCGAAGTGTTTTGGCATAACGAAGCCTCCTTCATTGGTTTAATAACAATATCGGTTTGCTGAGAGAGCGATTCTTGGAATGTCTTTCCAATAATCTTGATAGTCTACGAGACAAACGTTCAAAAGTCAATCGCAGTCGTTTCTTTTGTTACGCGAATCATATTCCCATTTTGGGTTAAAGGTCGAAAGGTGAAAGTGTTACAGATGATATAAACAAGTAAGGTGGACAGTTAGGAGCAAACGAAAGTGGTGTTCAATGTTCTACGTAATGTGGTATAAGCTTCTAATACCTATATTGTAGCGGACGCGATTTACGCCCGCGATCTTACTCCCTATATTAAGGAAAGAAATATTAAAAAATTCTTTCTTATTGTGGTGAACTGAAATGAGCCTCCCTTGAATGTACCTTTCAATAACTCCGTGAGTCCTTCATACAATTTCACCAAAAAGACGATTTTATTTTAGACCATAATAGGTTAGATTACCTATATTATAAATGCGACCGACAACGCGCGAGCCAGTGACTTGTCTCTTGCCAGACTCTGTATACGCTAAATAACAATAATAATGAGACAAGGACACACTTATGAGATCCACTTGTAAGAGTAAACGAGACAGTAATATATTTTCTTTATCTCTTCCGCGTATGCAAACTTTTCGTCTGGCCCCAGTTACAAACATCAGCTGTCACAGATTTCTTTGGAAAGTATTACCCGACTACATTATGTAGATAGTACCAATTTACAAGTGACTGTCAAAGACTATCGTTATCTCTAAAGACATACGCTGACAGCTAATATATACAAAACTATAGCATCTACGTCTACGTTATTTAGTGACCTGTCTACATTTTTGACTTGTCCATCCTCGTTACCACTTTGTCGTTGGCACGACTGTATTTCAGATCTTGTTGGCACAAAACTTCGGCAATTTCACAGCGTCGTCGGTGGCAGAGCAGAGGTCACTTGGACTGCATGTTTTGGGGCACAAACGACAGGATAGGAGGTGGAGCACAATTTGCGACGTAGCACCCATCGTTACCGCTGCGCTGATAGAATGTCACTTAAGCCCTAAGGTCCGTAATCACCATCCATTAAATTCCATAAATAAAGATTAACTTAAACCCTATTAGATTTATGGCTATCCGTAAGTGGGACCCACATTTATAATACCGTAAATAACTAAATAGTTTTCCACAAGTCAAACCCAAAAGTTTATACGAAAACAAATAATATAACTAATAACTACGTGTCTGAATAGAACAACAATAACTTGATTATGTTCAAACTTTTGTACATGTCCTTTATGTAAAACTGTACATTAATACAAACTTTAGAAGTTGACTAGTGTTAGGACCATAAGCATAACCAGCGTATAAAGTTCACACAGGCCTCCTCTTTTCGAGAGCTGTAATCCACCACGTGGGCCCAGTGCGGGTTGGTATATGTCACATGTCTTTGAATTTTTGGTTTTTAGACATGCCGGTTTCCTCACGATGTTTTCCTTCACCGTTTTGAAAGCATTTAGGACCAGTTTACATAAAATAAACTTCCTTCAAAACTGTCGATCATAGAGCTAGAACAACATTGACATGCCAAAATATTACTATTTCAATAATATTTTATCTTATCATTCTGAGAAGGTTTAAAGGAAAATTGTAGAAGATTCTTACAAACACAATTATTTTATTTATTTATTTTATTTATTTATATATATATACTTATTTCCCCACTAACTTAACACAAGTATAGCAAGCTCCGAGCTTTGCTCATCCAAAGGCTTTTTTTTTTTTGAGGATGGGAAATCATCAAATGACCCCTCCCGCCCTGGGTGGAGCGGAAGGGAGTGTCAGACTCTTACTAACTAAAACCCACCCGTGTTTCTTCCTTAGCCCTTTATGTACCAGGGCAGCGGTAACCCTTTCGGACGATCCCGCTACCCCGGCAGGCTTCGGCCCTGTCGGGCCCCGTCAACTATGCTGACATCTCTTTGATCCAAAGGCTTCGAAACAGATTTTATTTACAACTTGGGTAAGTATCCAATACTTACTGCCTACGTTCTAGTCTCACAGTATCATCATCATCATCATTTCAGCCAAAAGACGTCCACTGCTGGACATAGGCCTCCCCCAAGCATCGCCACTTCGACCGCTACTGTGCTTCTTGCATCCAGCGAATACCTGAGCGGTAAATCCCGTAATTTTAAGAACGCTCACAGTCTGATATCAGTGTTAATCTGTCAAAAATACCTCTAATTTCCCTTCAGTTTTGACAAGTTTTTGACATTGATTGTCGCGGAGATGAGATTGCGACAAAATTTTGAACGGTTTTACTAGGGGAATTGGCCTTCTGGTCTTCACAAGGTCGAATCGTCAATCGATCGCATTGGCAGCACAGTAGGTATGACAACAACCATGTGGTCGGTGTGGTGTGGTCCTCAGCTATTGACCAAAGAATGAGTATTTCCAATATATAACAACATATATCCAATAAATAATAACATAAAGCATTTTATCAATATAAATCATATTAAGGTTCAGCGCAAATGGATCCTTGTAAGTGCTATACGAGCGAAAGTTCGTATTATAAAGTAACAGAACTACTGCAAAATTGACTCGAAATTCCTTCGCGGCACGGAAAATGAACGAGCTAGCCCAACTAAAACTATTTTTCGATAGAAATTTGAAATCACTCGAATATTGAACGAGTTCTCAACCTTTAATGGGGGTACCTTTAGGATCGTGTTATGAGAACCTAAAAAGGGGAAATTTATTGATATTATTTCTAAGTTTTAGATACTAGCAGAGCAACTAATCAGAAATTACAGCATACTACCTGGTCGCTTAAGTGGCAGTGGGCAGGGCACATTGCTCGCAGAACAGATGCCCGATGGGGCCGAAAGGTTCTGGAGTGGCGACCGCGTACCGGAAGACTTAGCGTTGGAAGGCTTCCCACCAGGTCGACCGACGACCTTGTGAAGGCCGAACAGAACCGGTCGAAGTGGAGGTGCTTGGGAATGCCTATGTCCAGCAGTGGACATCTTTCGGCTGAAATGATGATGAGGACCTGGTTGCTATTAAAACATCATATCCCATTTGTCGAAGTTTTCAACAAAAATTGAAAAAATATTTTCACAAATAATAAATATTAATTAAGCTTCATGAATAGTACCAATTAAAATATGTTTATGTTTTCAATAAAAAAACCTCACCCAAAAAATATTTTTCAATCGGCCTTGATGAAATATGAAACCATGCTATTTGCTCCATCCCTCAATTTATTTACTACCATTTCATACCTTAGAATAACACGCCTGTATTCCCCGAAGGGATAAGCAGAAGTGTATCTTTAGTACACCCACATTTCGCCTGTTATGTTTAAGTTCCATGCAACAGTGGGCGAGAATATTTCATCAACCGGGCACGAATCCATGCTCCGGGCTGCTCGCATAGAGTGAGGACTCTGTCATATGCTGTCGTGCATAGCGAGGCTTACGGGAGGCCCCTTTACAGTCTTCCCAGGCGTGGCGCGGGGGTTGGTTCCGGAATTGGTCTTTTAAGAGGAAACGGGACCACCCCTATGTGCTGATGGTGATCACCGGGGTTCCCACACTCCCCGACCTCTCTCCCCGGAGGTCGGGTGCCTGTTGAAGGTTTCCCCCCGAAAACAAAAAAAAAAGGCCTCCGAGCTGCTAATGAGAAATTTGAGACGAAAAAACCCAATAACACTTTACCAGCTCAGAGAAGTGAACCCAGGGCCTCATGCTCAGCGAAGGCGTAACTCCGGTGCCGCGAGAAATCACGGTACAGCGGACAGAGCTCCGTCGGGATCTTATAGCGACATGGAGAGTGCGATTGTCGCAACCCAGTGCTGGGCACGCCACAATTACTATTTTCCTAAAAAATTGTAATTAGTCCGTAAGTTAGATTATCAAAAAATATTGAACCCGTATTTTTACTTTTGTCAATTATATAAAAAACGATGAAGATATCGCCCGTTAAAGTTCCGCGTGACGTCACTTGCTTGCGACACTTTTGCAAGCAAGTGACGTCACGACCCCCCACTCCCAAATTTTGACGCGCTTTATCTTTGTCATTTTTTGTTTGATTGATAAAAGAAAAAATACGTAACCATTATTTTTCGATAATCTAACTGACGGATTCAATTATTTTTTTACTCAGGCAACTACCTAACTACTATTGCGGTGATAATTCCTCTTTGAGGAGTGGCTGGAGAGGCGCCACGGCGCCCTCTCCTTCCGCCTGACGCAGGTCCTCACCGGACATGGTTGTTTCGGGAGGTTCCTATTCAGGATAAGGTGGGAGGAAACGCCAGGGTGTCACCACTGTGTGGATCGCCCAGAGGACACGGTAGAGCATACGGTGGAGGTCTGCCAGGCTTGGGCGAAGCACCGATGCGTCCTTGTGGCGGCGATCGGCGGCGGCGATCTCTCGCGTCCGGCCCTGGTCCAGGCCATGGTACGGAGCGAGAGTGCATGGGAAGCCATCACCTCCTTCTGCCAAGCAGTAATGCTCGCAAAGGAGGAGGCGGAGCGCGTGAGGGAGAGGCAATCTCTGCGCCCTCACGCCCCTAGTCGCCGCAGGAGACGTTCTGGACGTCTGGGGTCAACAGCCGACTCCCGGCCACCGTAGGCGCGGGCTTGAGGGCGGCGAGCAATGGGCAGCTCGCCGCCCGGTAAGAACCAGGTCTGGGTCGACGGCGCGTTGTGCTCCACGCGCGTCTCAAAGAGATGTCAGCACGAGCTAGGGCGTCGGTCCGCTAGGGCCGACGCCTGGCAGGGCCGCGGGTTGTTCGAAAGAGATACCGTGGCCCCTGGCACAGGCAACTGAAGGAACACGGGTAGCTTTTAGCCCGTAAAAGTCTGACACGCTCTCCCGCTCCGCTCAGAGCGGGAGAAGTCATATGATGGTTTCCCACCCAAAAAAAAAAGGCCTCATGCTCAGCACAAGCCCTTGCGACCACTAGAACAACGAGGCGATCTACCATTTCATTCCGTAGTATGTAAGACCAAACTGTAATAGGCTATATATATGCCTATAATAGGCCATAACAGAATAAAGGCATAACTCATAATATCAAGGATCAACCCACAATCCCTTTCCGTCAGGGGATGTATACTTTGAACTGTAGGGAACAAAGTTAGTTTACCGTGAAACAGTGGCACGTGACTAGACAAAAAGAACGAAACTCCCTCCGTTTTTTACATTTGACTTCGTTGGGATCTATGGATTTTGTGAATAGAATAACATATTGATGTATCTATACTAATAATATTATAAAGAGGTTTGTTTGTTTGTATGTATGTATGCCCTATTTCTGAGGAAGGTTGTAGGCTATCTAACATCACGCTACGACCCTTAGGAACCGAGCAAAATGAAAAAAAGCCAGAAATAACACTAAGCGAACGAACACGGGGGAGCGATGGGATGCGACACGATAGGTCGGGGGCCGAAATTCACGCGGAAAAAGTCGCGGGCAGAAAATATTATAACTCATAAGTTCAGAGAGCAGAGATTATTATAATTCATAAGTTCAGAGAGCAGAGAGTATTATAATTCATAAATTCTCGGAAGGGTTATGTCAATGTGGACCTATATGTGTGAGTATGTTCTACGGAGAAGTCCCCATTTATAACCGGTTGATTGGGCTGGAAAGAACAATGACGCTACTTTGAGAAGGCCTTTATCTAAGTGAGAATTGTAGCAGGGTTAAAAAGGATTTGAGTAATTTCCAAACAGATTATTGCTAACTTGAAGATCAATGCCAGACGCCCAGTAAAAAAATAGACAGTCTTAGGCAATTTGTGCGTTGTTGCCAGAAGAAGGTGTACCTATCTAGGTATACAACTAAGTAATTGTCCTCCTGTCTGAATTTCGGCCAGGGTAGCTAAACTCAACGGAGACTAGCCATCTACGTGGGAGATTTGCGTAGACACAGGTGCACTCACTCTCATAGTCCGATGGACGGCAATCCGACACGACCGGAGAGAGAGCAGGCTCAAGACCAACGGCTTAACGTGCTTTCCCAGGCACGGAGGAATCACACCGCCAACTTCCAAACTCTAAGAAAGAACTACTAAGACATTCTTAATCGAAAAAGCCAATATCACTTTGCCCGATCCCCAAAGTGGTATTGGGTTTTTAGCTGATGGGCTGAGCGTGGGGTCCTGGGTTCGATTTGGGAATCGAACCCAGGACGCTAGTCGTGCTTGTGATCGCGAGACCAACGGGGCAGTTGGGGTTGGTGGGGCGGGGGGCTATTAGGTGTACCGTAGGTGTGAATAAGGCTTATATTATTTAGAGACTCCTAGATAATAAACGAACAAACTTTTTAGTTACGTTGCGTTGGAAAGTAATATTTAATAGATTCGCCCCGTGGGTTCAAGCTGATAAAAGTCTGAAATAGTTGTAAAGTTTTGACTTTTATCAGCAGGCAGATTGAATAGGTTTCAAATCCATTGAATCTGCCTAGTCTCTGAATCTTACAATCGCGTGGCGCGAAATAAGAATAATGGCAAAAAAGTTGTATATATCCGAGCTGGCTACCCAACACCTAACTATAGTCTGAATCAGAGTTATGAATGTGACTGCAGTAAAAGTACCTTTCAACATGTTGATAAAGTAGGAACGACCGTCCGACCGAACAAGCTGAAAAAAGCGGCCAAGTGTGTGTTGGACCACGCGTATCGGACCCCCCACAGTGAAGGTTTCCGTAGTTACGATGAATATTTACGCATGCCCAGGATCGATTTTATCTACCCCAAAGACAAGTTTGTATTGCTTAAAAAAAGCTATGAAAAACAATGTTAAATCACTGCGGTTGTGACCGAAAAGATCCTATATATAAAAAAATATTGACTTAAATAAGAAAGCCACTGTTTTTCCGTAGTTTTACTGCACCATTGTTTAGCGGTGCACAGAATACACCTTCTTTCCAATTTTAATCGATATAGTGCTAATGGTATATCGTATCTATGAGTAGATATCGTATTACCCAGTAACTGGGTTGTAGAGGTCAGATAGGCAGTCGCTCCATGTAAAATACTGGTTTTCAGCCGTTCGGTTAGACTGGAAGCTGACCCCAACATAGTTGGGATAACGCCAGGAAGATGATGATAGTGCAAATGGTCTCCGAATAACGACAACACACGGACGACAGACGACACACGGACAGACGGACGGATGGACAGACGAACATGACAAAAATATAAGGGTTCCGTTTTTGCTATATGACTACAGAACCCTAAAACTGTCAACCAGTGGAAGCAGAGCTGAGATTGACACTAGATGAACAAACGATCCGATGCAGGTAACACGGAATGGCTGAATGCAAACTGCTAAAAACTGTCCTACGTAGTATCTAGTGTATAGAGGAGGAAATCCAGCAGTGGTCTATACATATAATAAATAAGTAACGAAGTCAAAACTGTATATTGAATATTCTTGAAATAAAGGACTTAATTTCTACGAGGGGTGGGAACAAGTCTAATGCCAAAAATATGGTTTTTAGAATTTTTGTCCGTTTGTCCTGTTTGTCTACTCTGGATGTATGTTCCGGAACGGAACGGAATGAATTTGGATGAGATTTGGCACGCAGATAGTTTATAATCTGGATTAACATGTAGTGTCATTTTTATCCCGGTAGTACGTTCCCGTGAGATATTTTCCGACATACATGCGGGCGAAGCCGCGGGAAAAAGCTAGTCGGTAATACAAGTGAACAATTAAATCATCGGAATTAAATAAAAATAAATACCCCGAATATACAAAACTCCTCCGAATTCGAATAACAATAAATTATAAAGCGCAATATCCCTCAAAACAGGTCAGTCATAAAAAATTGCCGCGGATGGGTGAACAAGGTGACATATGGGAACATTCGCGTGTTTCGTCATTTTCGCTGCTCGTCATAAAAACAGAAATGCTGACTCTGTATGCCTGTTTATAATTCCAGCTTATCTCGAAAACTTTTAGCCGTGGTATTTGTTCTTGACATAATTCAATATTTTTTTACAGGTTTATTTAGAATTAAAATGAAATGTACATAGATAACCGCTTATAACGTATGGTAATTAATAAAATAAAATATAATATATTAAACTAACATAACTAAAACTATTAACAAACTAAAATCATTAAACTTGAATAACTTTCATTGCTATTGTATTGGGAACATAATACGTTAACAATGGAATATCAATGAAGACCATTCAATTTGAGAGTTTAGAGAAAAGTGATATTTAGTGATGAATTCTGATAAATTTTCAAAAATACATAAAATTTGGGTGTTCCCACTACTGAGGCCTCCTCTCTTCGAGAGGCGAGCTTATTGTCATCACCGGACTCAAAATCCAGACACCGGACTGCTACTGCGAAAATCTTGACAGAAAAACCACATAACACTTTTTCCGACCTGGGAATCGACCTCGTGGTCCTGCCACAAAATACAAAGCATTACAAAATGATTCGCCATGAGAATTATCATAGTACCGGAACAACAGACTATGAATTGATAATGTTGCATCCACTAAATCAACGAGCCAGTCTGGCGCACATAACTAAGGCAATAAAATGTATTCACACATAAAATAACCCGGACCATACAATGTTCGTAATTTACTAACAACAAAGTCAAACTACACAACTGTGCTATAAACTAGCTAGCTTTGCGTTGCTGTTATCAGTTCACTTAATTTCATTTGCATTTGTTTTAAAGTTTTCTTTAGCTAAGAAGAATGTGTAATAGAATGGACGAAGTATCGTATTTATATTATATTTATTTTTATGGATAAAGTCTGTCATTAAGGTACGATTTTTGATTTCATAAATAATTAGAACACCGTATTGCCACTAAGGACGTTATTAAGGTCATATTAAAACGCGAACAGGTTTTAAAGGAAATATCAACAATCATTGAATATTTTTGATTATTTGTTGGTCCGCAGTGATTTGCTGATCACGGTCCTGTTCCTCGAAAAAGTTCACCAATTACATTTTTTCAAAGAATATTTATGCCCATTGCCATCGATATCAAATAGTTCTCGCCTAACGTCAAGACATCCAGAGGGTTTTACGGTACAAGAACAAGGGACCGTGTTTACATTAATTGTCTTTGACAATGCCACCCGGTCACACCTCTTTGCGGTTAACTCGAGAGCTTACAGCATACCGATGTCAATCGAACGATTGATTTCCGAACAATCATGTAAATTCGGTTTTGATCTTAGGGCGCCCACGAGCGACTTTTGCCAGCTAGCCTATTGCCGCTCAACCGAAAATGTAACAAAAAAGTAGCGTTGCGGTCGCTCCCGTGTGCGCATCGGCCAAATCTCAGCAAGGAGACGGCGACGGAGACAAAAAAGTTGCTGGGCAACCAAGATGCTGGTGGGCGCCCTCCCTAACAATTAGAAATAATTGTTTGGTTGTTTATTAGTTACAACATGTAAAGCTTGTGTTTCCTACGATAACGGTTGTTGATTTGATTATTAAACTTGACAAAAATAATAAAGACTTTGAAGCTGACATAATCAATGCATTACAACAAGCCGTTAACTGGTTAGAACATAACAACTTAATTATAAATTTGATGAAAACAAAAATTATGAACAATCGTCAAAGAGTAGCTACTTCGGAATTAAATGTAAGCTTTAATAATGTAAAAGTTGAAGAAGTTGCAAATACAAAGTTTTTAGGGATAACAATCGACAATCGACTTAATTGGAAACAACATACTTCAATATAATAAAAAAATAGTAAGTTTCCTTTTGCTTTGTACAAACTAAAGAAAGTAGTTAATCAAGCAGCGGCAGTCACTGCATACTATGGATATGTCGATTCTATGCTACGCTACGGAGTCATGTTTTGGGGTACTCCTCCAATAGAGACATGGTTTTCAAATCACAAAAATATACATTAGAGCTATCACCGGTATAAAAATAACTGATAGCTGCAAACTTTATTTTGTATTGTTAAAAATAATGAGTTTACCTTGCTTGTACATATTTAAGACTGCTTTATTTGTTAAAAAGAACATGCATCTATTCAGAAAAGCATCTGAACATCGCTATAAAATGATTAGACAAGAATATAGACATGAATTATGCCTTCGACCATGAAAGACCGCCTTGATGCACAAAAGCATACTTTGCATGGCCCCAAAAATATTTAATAAATTACCAAATGGAATCAAAGACTTAACTATTATTGGAAAAATGTTATTATACTATTGACGATAAATTGTAAGTTATTTGACATTGATATTTATTTACTTTTGACATTGTATTAATATATTTATTTCCATTCATTATGTTATGTTGTGTTTTGTTGTAATAATTTTATTTTAATATGTTGATTGTTCTTTTTTATAATAATTACTAATTGTGTGAAAGCGATAGAGTGTACACCTTTAAGGTAGATTTTTGAGGAACTGCTATTTATTATTAAAATCTCATGTAAAGTGTACCAAAAATCACACCAACAAATGAATTTGAATTTGAACGGTAGCCGCCACATAACTACCGCAATGACGGCCGTCATGAAATCGATGACACCTTTGACTTTACGGTGTCAAAAAACGGTATCTAGGGAAACACAAAAACTTACTTACATTAATAACGTTTCAGTGACGTCATTCGACTATAAATTGCGGACGCTATGTGGCGGCTACCGCAGTCTTAAGAAACCCTAGCATAAGCGAACAGATTTCACCCTGTGGTAGATCATCGGATTCAATTTATGTTCAATCATTCAGATGTATACTTTAAATATGGGTCATGTCAGTATTGCGGTTTTTATAACACGTGCAACTGGATCACGGGCGGATTATAAATATCTTGAAATATCGGAAAATAACACGACCCCGTCACGGGTAATACGAGTTATTGCAATTTAGTTCGTTAAATACACATAACACATAATTTTTTGAAGTATGTATGTAAGTATATTCTCATAATATTTGTTTAGTTTTATTAAGTGAATTGTTTATGATTTTATGTTTTTTTTTGTCTCCTATATTCTTTCACACGCTGTCTACATCTCTGTATCTATTGTCCTATCTCAGGTATGCTGGAAGAGATTTTTTATGAAATAAGCATCACTTTTGTACCTACTTTTCTGCTGTTTTTTTTTTCTTTTCTGTTTATATATGTGTGTACATACATGGTAAAATAAAATAAATAAATAAAACAACAAACACCAATAATATTACTATATGGGGCGTCCCCACTTACATCGTTTTGGTACTCGTAGTATGTTAGGATCGTAACAGAGTGGCATTCTGTAGTTTTTATCTACCGCCATAAGAAGAAAGTGTGAGTTTATGTATGTACTAGCTGCGCCCCGCTGTTTCACCCGCGTTACGATCCCGTGGGAATATCGGGATAAAAAGTATCCTATGTGTTAATTCTGGTTATAAAATATCTGTGTGTAAAATTTCATCCTAATCCGTTCAGTAGTTTTGGCGTGAAAGAGTAACAAACCTCCATCCATCTATCCATCCATACAAACCTTCACGTTTATAATATTACTAGTAGGATGTATGTGTAGTGGTACCTATATACATAGGATTTTCAATAAAAGACGGCTATATACATAGGTATGTATATAGCCGTGTTTTATTGAAAATCCCCAAAATCAAAGGTTTCATTAAAAATCTCGACAACACCTAGGATATGTATGGCTAGCCATTTAAAAAATCAAAAATAGTTTGGTCGAGAAAAAACACATTTACGGTCTCCGACGTTGGGCACAAAACTTGATGAATTAATTTATCGTTGTTAGCAACCTCAGTGCACCGTGTGTGGCGCCGTCTCTTTTCTGACTTGAAAGTGTTTACAACGCAAGTTCAGTAAGTACCCCGCAGCTAGTTATGAAGTAAAAAGTTCCTCCCAGTGTGCCATTAAATCTGAAAAGGGAAGGAAAATATTTGTGCTGAAAATAATCCTGAAATATAGTGCAAGCTATTGAAAATAGAGGACAAAGGAAAATGTACCGTAATGACTTTCGTACATAATGGCTAATGTTAGCAAACCTCAACGTTCATTGGGCTATATACCTAGGTGTAACTAGCGAGCCGCCCCTGCTACACGCTGGTGCAATGAATCTATATATGTATATAAAAAGTCCAGACTGACGGACTGGCTGATACATCAACGCACAGCCTAAACCGTAACACCGGGTGTGTTTTTCGTGAAGAGTAAGCATTCACTACGAAAGGATTTTTCGAAATGCCACCCTTTTTTTTTGAGTGGGTAATCATCAAATGACCTCTCCCGTTCTGGGCTGAGCGGAAGGGCGTGTCAGGCTTTTACTGACTAAAACCTACCCGTCTTCCTTCAGTTGAGTGTGCCAGGGGCCACGGTGTCTCTTTCGAACAACCCGCAGCCCTGGCAGGCATCGGCCCTAGCGGACTCCGTCAGTTCGTGCTGACATCTGCTTGAGGCGCGCGTGGAACACAACGCGCCGTTGACCCGGGCCTGGTACTTACCGGGTGGTGAGCTGCCCATTGCTTGCCGCCCGCAAGCCCGCGCCTACGGTGGCCGGGAGTCGGCTGTTGACTCCCGTCCAGGGCGTCTCCTGCGGCAGCTTGGGGCGTGAGGGCACAGAGATTGCCACTCCCTCACGCGCTCCGCCTCCTCCTTCGCGAGCATTACTGCTTCACAGAAGGAGGTGACGGCCTGCCATGCACTCTCGCTCCGTACCATGGCCTGGACCAGGGCCGGACGTGAGAGATCGCCGCCGCCCATCGCCGCCACGAGGACACGGCGGGGCCCCACCCAAGCCGGGCAGACCTCCACCGTATGCTCCACCGTGTCCTCCGGGCGATTCACACAGTGGTGACACCCTGGCGTTTCCTCCCGCTTTATCCTGAACAGGAACCTCCCGAAACAACCGTGTCCGGTGAGGACTGCGCCAGGCGGAAGGAGAGGGTGCCGTGGCGCCTCTCTAGCCACTCCTCAAAGAGGGGACTTATCGCCGCTATTGTGGCGTGCACTCATATTAAAAGTATGTGTTTTAAGAGTTTTTAAAAATTGTCTCTTACCGGGGTGGAAAAGGGTATAAACAATCTTTAAGTCATACAATGGAAACGTACCAAACGCTTTTTTAAAAACAAAGCCTGTCGTGGTAAAAGGGGACGACAAGGTTTATTTAAAAAATCTTATTCATTTTTTTGTTTTTCTAAACTACCCCCTAAAAGAGGATTGGGGGGTTTCAAAGTTTATATGGAAGAATTTTAGCGCGCGGTCCGGTTTACTCGAAACTCAGTATTTATACCTAGGATTGAAAGTAAACAATAATGTTCGCGTGGAATATTTCCGAAATCTACGCGGGCGAAGCCGCGGGCAGAAGCTAGTATTCTATAAAATGTGACTATGAGCACAAGTCCAGCCAAATCAATCTGCCTTAAGCAAACATGGTGATCAATGCTCGTGCCTTCTGTAACATAATGTACATACTCACAGTTATCTTCATTCATTCCTCCAGGTCAGAACAAGCATTCTGTTACCGTTAGGCGCTGATCTGATTATTTATTACGACACGTTTCATCCACAATCAGTACACAGACACAGCTCCATCTTTAAGATGACACTACGATGATTTAGTGACATCCAAGGGTTGGTAATTACGCCCACATTTATGGATATCATTTTTGCTATAAACACTATACTTCTTATACAAAATAACTATAGATTTTATCGTATTTTATTAATAATATATTTTATTATGACAGCTTTGACAACGACGTTTAATACGTCGCCATGGCAACCTTTCTTTCAAATTCTTACCTGCCTGTATCTTTTTAGCTAATAAGATATGACTACTTATTATATTTAATTACTGGCCATCTTCGTAACTCAAATTCATATTTTCTACATGATGTTATTCTACGAGCTGACATTATAGATCCACGCAATCCAAGGATCAGTTCGGGTTTCGCCTCTAAAGCGGATACATTAAAGAGCCTGATACTCCAGGGCTACCTATCCCGGGAATACCCAGCGTACCTGTCCGCTCCGGTACCTGTCGGACCCTACCTACGCCTCCGTCCTCCGTCCTCCGTGAAGGGCTCCTGTGACTATTGGGCCGCGCCTCATCCGAGGGCCGCCTCACCTGGCGGGCTGACAGCGTCTCAGTCCTGCCTTGCTGCGTGGACCCTCCAACGGGTGTCCTCGGCCTGCACTCATCTATACCTGTACCTGCGCCGGCTCCTGCTGCCGCGCTGCGGCCTGCCCTGCTGCGTGGGCCCTCCTACGAGTGTCCTCCGTGCCGCACACGCACCAGCGACCTGCCCTCATTTGTACCTGCATCTGCCGCCGGCACCTGCCTCGCGTCTATCTCCCTCATCTGGATCTCCAGCTCAGCCTCCTCAGCCCACCTATCACGCATCGTCATCCACACACCTCACCTCCACAAACTACACACCTTTCTTGTCGCTACACGACATTTTTGGTTCCAAAAATGTGGGCGTAATTACCAACCCTTGGATGTCACTAAATCATCGTAGTGTCATCTTAAAGATGGAGCTGTGTCTGTGTACTGATTGTGGATGAAACGTGTCGTAATAAATAATCAGATCAGCGCCTAACGGTAACAGAATGCTTGTTCTGACCTGGAGGAATGAATGAAGATAACTGTGAGTATGTACATTATGTTACACTTCTTTGTACGAGAAGAAGCCTTTGCCCTGCAGTGGGACAAAAATAGGCTAGTATTTTTTTCTGCGAGTGCTAATAGAGTGCTACTTACTTATACGAGTACAATTGTAATAAGTATGAACAATTAGTAGTCAGCATGGTGTATAGATGGCAAATCTTTCCCTCCTACTTTTGAAGTTGCACCTGCACGATGCCTGTGTAACTGCATGTCCATAAACTAAACGAATGCCAACACCTGGTTATTTTACAACCACCAAAACATTACGTATACATATACAAAATATATCAGAAAGGTATATGGGACCAATATCGCTATCACGATAAAATTATCAACTGTCCCATTCAATAAGTCTTCTAGTCGACTGGTATGGGACGACTGATTATTTTACCCTTGAATACCCACACGTATTCTGATACATGCTGTATATAACTTTAAAGTCTACACCATAATAATAGACAGCTATAGAAAATACAAAAACAAATCACACTGTATTTATCAAGGACTGCCAAGAAATGAGGGTCTCCAACGAAAGACACCAACACCTACATAAGTATTAAAACTAAAGTTTACATAGCAACAGTACTTGATTCTCAAAGTAATCGCCTACCTTCACAGACAGTCAATTAATCTTTCTAAATAATGACTTCCTCAATTAGCCTTATGTAGGTAGGTACCTACGTGACTGACAATTACTTAACGGTAAAAGCATTGTTTTTCGGAAGACCTTATAAAATATGACAGTTTAACGCGTGTAATGGGGGATTTACACTAGGTCGGTTTTCGCCGTGCGGCTGATCGCTTACCAAATCGCCTCACAAGTCGAATCGCCACCCCATTTTCATAGGTCGATAAAAAACGCAGGTGACTAGTTAATTTTGCATGAAAATGTTGACCTTCATGCGGCGGGCGACCGCGTGCGACTGGGCATTTTCACGGTTGATTTTAGTCGCCCGCCGTATGCGACCGGTCGGCGCACGACAAAAGTCGAAAGCTACTTTGGAACTTGCGATTTTAGCCACCTACGGCCTATCTGTAGTGCCATTTAGACGCGTGTGGCTATAGTCACCTGTATAAAGCCCGTATAAGGCTAGAAAGAGGAACGATCGTCAGTGATTGATATCATCTTCGCCTAAGTGTCCTTTTGGTTTTGTTTGTATAGTTAGTTAGCTAGTTATTTAATTTAGTACCTAGTGTAAATCACTATTTACACTAGGTACTAAATTAAATAACTAGCTAACTAACTATACAAACATCTCATAATGTAACAATTGTATACAAGCATTTTAATTTTTCGAACTAATATCGTAAAAAGTGTTTTCTACTTAATAAAAGTCTTAAATTCATTCATTGACAGATAACGCACAGCCCACACCGCTGGGTCTAGAACTAGAAGCATTGGATTGTGCACAAGTGTCCCCTATATAATGAAGGCGAGCACTAATGAAGGATTTTCGAAAATTAATTCCCAAAAGGGGTTAAATAAGGGATGAAAGTTTGAAGGGAAGTTACTCATGTTTGCCGATGACATGGGAAAAGGACAAGACACATTTAGGTACATGGCTTGTACCTAAATGTCATAACTACCTGACCAATGAACAAGCCATCTTGGCATATTGTGAAGGGAAGAGGCCACAAAATATTGGTATATTTTTTACGCATATCAAAAGATTGGTGATAGGTTTTAGTTTATCTTGTTACTACCAAAAACAGAATCGGACATTTGATTTCTAGATGCAATAATATCTTGATCCTCTTACCCTGTGTAAAATTTCTACTTTTATGTCTGTAATTCGTATCACGAACGTATGGTGTACAAACATAAAGCTACAATTTTTTTTAATAGATTTTCAACTTTATCGCTAAAGCATAAGGTTCAAGGTTTATTGGGAAAATTTGACAGTTTCGGGTAGCTTCATGTGCCGGCTCTGTACATAATATTCTATTCTTCACAAATTTGAATTTGTTTACATTGTCTGCTAATAAGTTTAGAAGCTCATTGATAAAATTAATTTGTTACTCAGATTTTTGTTGTTTTGATTTGTTCTTTCTCTATTATTGTTTAAAAAGTCGTGTTTATATATTCTTTTCATTTAAAAAATGATCTTAAAATTTTACCTTTTAAGTTTCACTCGCGTGCAAATAGTTCCATAATAATTTTGTAGTATTTAAAATGTGGATGTATTTAATATTTTAAATCGTGTGCTACACATATATAATGTCTTTTTTCTCACTACGATGTTTGTTTTCCCGAATTAAATATATAAATTCTTGATCGCCTTATACTTAGGCTTACTAAGTATAAGGCGATCAAGAATTTATACCTATAAATACCAAAATAATTGACCAAGCAACCATCGTATTGATCTAGGGATAACCAATTTAGGTGCGTACCTTAACATCCTAAATTCAATCAAGGCGGAATGTAATTGAGTCTCTCTTTTATAAGATTTTCAGTGTTTCCAGGGGCTCTGGCCCTCACAACGATCCCTTCTAAAATCAGAACAAAGGTAAACAATGGAAGACCTGAAAACAAATCCATTGCTACCACCAGCGCATACCAGCGCTGCGACATTTATTTTTTAAATGTCGTAGCATCATGCTGAGATAGGAGCCTTTTGGCCTCGTATAGGACTTTCTGTTTCATTTTTCTTTTTGTTACTATTTTTTTTATATAATTTGTTTTTTTTTTAATTTTTTTTTGTGTTTATTTTAGTTTAGTTTTATGATCTTCCTGTACGAGTCGCAATAAATACTTTTTCTTTCTTTCTTTCTTTTCTTTCATTGAACCTAAGTACGGAGTACGGACCTTAGTATTTGTAAGTAGACTTGTCCTTTGGTATCTTTTTCAGTTTATCCACTTTACGGACTAAGGAAAAAACCAGCCCAGTAACTGTCGGACGACGTACTGTGAAGGACTCCGCAGGCGGGATGAATATTTACGCATGCACAATATTGAATTTATTGACAGCAAAAATAAGTTTATATAGTGGCTATGTATTTCTCGGTACTTATCAGAAAAACTGTAAAAAACAAAGTTATTTCTGCGGTTCAATAAAAAATATGGGTTATCTCAAAAACTACAATGAATCTTCTTCAAAACTATTTTCATCAACTTTTTTATTTCAGTATTTTATAGATAAAATTGCAACGTTAGATGGGGTACGAATTTTTTCATCGATATAGTGCCAATAGTCTGCGAGTAAAATGGTTGTAAATAAAAAAATAGTAAAATTATTTGGGTTCCATTTCTGCCATTTGGCTACAGAACCCTAAAGAGGTTGTTCTAAATATGGCAGCCTGTAAGTGTCCCACTGCAGGGTATGCAGGGTGGGGTGCCAGGGCAGAAAACCTCCACGTGTGCCTGGGGACTGGAGTTCCCTTCTGGATACGTCCGGGGGGAAGACCAGTTTTCGGGCCGGTGCATCCTGGGGTGCGGGCAGCTATTTCTCTGTGGGATTTTTTCCCAATGAGATCTCGCTGCCCGCATGCTAATGTTCTGCCAAGAGGAACGCTCCACACAAGCCGCTATGAGGAGCAGAGCGGCTACTGTGTGGAGTAAGAGCGGGCCTGGTGTGCACTTACCCTGCCGCCGGGCAGGCAGGAGGGGATAACCCCCCCCTCCTGCCACCGTTAATATCGTAGCCCCGAAGATTGTCAAGGTCATGTCTCTGACTTTTGACGGGGGTCGAGGGTCTTGGCTTAACCGCCCGGACCGCGAGGAAGATTAACCTCTATAAAAAATTCCCCAAACCTCCAAGCGGCGGCGCACCGTGAGGGAGGTAGTAAGCTTGGCTAATGGGTAGCTTGATTTAGTCACTAGTGCGAACCACGGATTTTTGAGCAGGTACCTAAAGTTTTATACTCGTGGGAACAATTATGGAAAAATACTTAAAACAAAAAACTACAAAAGACGAAGGGAGGAGTGATGCGGTGTCGGAGTCCGATGCTGCATCTGGAGGAGCGAGCACGGGAGGCTCAGTGAGCCCTCGCCGTGACCAGAAGACGGCCGCTGCTAAAAGAAAGGCCCATAGCAAGCGGCCAAGGTCAGTGGACGGCCAGGGGTCGTCCTCTGACGGGGAGCTGGCTTCGGCCAGAAAAATCCCCACCAGCAGGCGGGGAGGAGCCCGAGAGCGAGGCGCAGGGAGGGGGCTCACTGCTCGGGAGGCCGCAGAAAAAGCGGAGGAGCCCGCAAAGGAGGGGGGTTCTGGTCGCGTGTCCGCATCAGAGACCTCAAGCGACGAGGCGGCTGAGGTAGGCGGCCCTGATGCGGACCGCAAAGAGAGGTTTGCGGCGGTCGTGGAGGCCGCGATCCGGGACGTGGCCCTGAAGAAGTTACAGACTTCTAAAAACAGGGCCATAGTCTCGGCCAAGGCCTCCATCATGGCGGCGGCGGAAGCCATTCACATCGGGCCCCCGCCAGACGTAACGTCCGATATGCGGGCGGAGGTGGCCCGCTTGACGGCTGCCATGGAGCTCCTCCGAAAGGAGAACGAGGAGCTCCGAGCGGACCTGGCCGGGATGCGAGCGGCCGCCAGAGCGCAGACAATCCCACCACCAAGCCAGCCCGTGCCGGTGGAGAACCAGGTCCTGAACCTGGTTCGGCAGGAGCTGGCGACCTTCCAGGCGCGGTTCGCCGTCCTGGAGGGTATCGTTCTGCGCCCTCCCTTGGCGGGTAGGACGGCCCCAGGGCCTAGGGCGGCCTCGTACGCGGCCGCTGCCGCTCCTAAACCCGGGCCGTCTGGCCGGGCCCAGGCGCCGGCCAAACCGGCGTCGGCTAGAGGAGCCCCGGCGCCGGCGAAACCGACGTCGGCTGGTGGAGCCTCGGCGCCGGCGAAATCGGCGCCTGCCGCCAAACCTGCGGTGCCAGCCCAGAAAAAGGGCAGAACGGCTGGGGAGGGGAAGGCCCCAGAGCCTACGCCTCCCCAGAACAAATCTCCCACGACCAACACCGAGTGGCAGGTGGTCGGGGAGAAAAAGAAGGCGGCCAAGGCGGCCAGAAAAAAGGCGCAGAGGAGGCGCCGCAAGGAGCGAGCCGTTGCGGCTAGGCTTCGCTCCCCCAAGACCGCGGCTGTAGTCATCACACTACAGCCGGACGCGGTCAAGAGGGGGGTGACCTACGGCGACGTGCTCGCCAAAGCGAGAGCGACAGTGGATCTCCAGGAGCTGGGGATCACCGGAGGCCTCCGGCATAGGGTGACCGCCACTGGTGCCCGCATGCTGGAGGTCCCCGGTGCGACGAGTGGCCCCACCGCAGACGCCCTGGCTGAAAAGCTAAGGGCGTCCCTCAATGCGGACGAGGCTCGAGTCTCCAGGCCCGTCAAGTGCGCGGATATCCGCATTGTGGGCCTGGATGACTCGGTGACGGGGGCCGAGGTGGTAGCCGCCGTCGTCAGGACGGGCGGGTGTCTGACCGACCAGGTGAAGGCGGGCACCCTACGTCCTGACTTCACGGGTATGCGAACCGTAACGGTAAGCTGTCCCGTGACGGCGGCGAGGAAAATTGTGGAGGGTGGAAGGCTCCTGGTGGGCTGGGTGTCAGCGCAGGTCAAGCTGCTGGAGCCCAGACCTCTAAGGTGCTATCGATGCCTCGTGGGGCACCACGTGGGCGTCCAGTGCACCTTAGAGGACCGCAGCACTCTGTGCTTCCGCTGCGGCAAGCCCGGACATACGGCCGGCTCGTGCAACGCCGCGCCGCACTGCGTCGCATGTGCGGCTGCTGGCAAGCCGGCCGATCACCGGGCGGGGAGCAAGTCCTGCGCTCCACCCGCCGAAGCCAGGAGGAAGGGCAGGCCCTCCGCCGTCGTCACCACCACCACCGTCGCCGCCACTGTCGCCGCCACCGCCACCGCCGCCGCCGCCGCCGCCGCCGCCACCACCGCCGCCGCCGCCGCCGCCGCCGCCGCCGCCACCATTGCCGATAGGGCCCGGGGGGGGGCTGAAATGGAGGAGTAATAACTCCTCCACTACGCCTTCTCCAGGCGAACATCAACCACTGCGCCTGCGCTCAGGACCTGTTGCTCCAGAGCATGGCGCAGTGGTCGATTAACGTCGCCGTGGTCGCTGAGCCGTACTTTGTCCCGCCCAGGGATGACTGGGTGGAGGACCTGAACGGCTCAGTGGCCATAATTTCGTCGGCCGCTGCCGGTACCCCGTCCCTCGAAGGTGTCACGAGGGGACAGGGGTGCGTAGCAGCACGGTTCGGAGAGATTGTAGTAGTGGGAGTATACTTCTCTCCGAGCCGAACTCTCGCCGAGTTCCAGAACTCTTTAACAGAGTTGAGTGTCGTCGTCGCCAGAAACCACGCCTTCTCCGTGCTAGTGCTCGGGGACTTCAACGCCAAGAATTTGGCCTGGGGTTCCCGTTGCACGGATGTGCGGGGCAGGATGGTGGAGGACTGGGCTCTGGAAACAGGCCTGGTCGTCCTAAATCGGGGTTCTGTTCCTACGTGTGTGCGGATGCGGGGCGAGTCGGTGGTGGACATCTCGTTCGCCAGCCCCGCTCTGTCACAGCGTGCCATTAACTGGCGCGTCATGGAGGAGGTGGAGACCTACTCCGATCATCGGTATATCCGGTTAGAGGTCTCCACCCAGCCCTCTAGTGCGCTGGTCCAACAGGCCCCGAGTGGTCCGCGGTGGGCGCTGAAGCAGCTGGACCGGGAGCTTCTCCTGGAAGCCTCGATCGTGCAGGCCTGGGTGTTTTCACCGGACAGGCCTGCTGATATTGACGATGAGGTGGAGTGGTTCCGGGAGGCCATGTCCGAGATCTGTGACGTGGCAATGCCCCGAGTCCGGCCAGGATGCGCCCGACGTCAGGTGTACTGGTGGTCGCAGGAGGTTGGGGCGCTACGCAAGGCGTGCGTCGACGCGCGACACCGGTACACCAGGCACCGCAGGCTCCGCATCCGCCCTCCGGATGCGGAAGCCACGGAGGTGGAGCTATACGAGGGGTACAGAGCGGCGAAGACCGCCCTCCAACAGGCTGTTCAGCGGGCCAAGGATATGGCCCGCGAGGAGATGCTGGAGACTCTGAACAGAGATCCATGGGGGCGCCCCTACAGAATGGTGCGGAATAAACTCCGCACATGGGCCCCCCCGCTGACGCAGAGTCTCCGCCCACAGCTGGTGGAGGAGGTGGTGAGCGCTCTGTTCCCTTCACGGGGGGAACATACTCGCCCGCCTATGGCTCCGCCACTTGCGGTGTCCGAAGCGGACCACGCGGACGACGACGACGACACCCCTGTAGTGACCGGGGTAGATCTGAGAGCGGCGGTAGGCCGGCTGAAGGCCAAAAATACCGCCCCGGGACCCGACGGCTTGCCGGGTAAAGCCTGGGTCCTGGCCTCGAGGGCTCTCGGGCCTCGACTGGAGGCGCTCTTAAGCGCATGCATGGAGAGAGGCCAGTTTCCACTCCGTTGGAAGACGGGGAAGCTGGTCCTCATTCAGAAGCCAGGGCGCCCTGCGGACTCTCCGTCCGCATACCGGCCCATAGTGCTGCTCGACGAGGTCGGCAAGCTCTTTGAGAGAGTGATTGCGGGCCGCCTCGTCGGGCACCTGGTGAGGATGGGGCCGGATCTTGCGGAGTGCCAGTTTGGCTTCCGCAAGGGGCGCTCGACGGTGGACGCCATCATGCGCGTGAGAGCCCTCACGACGGGGGACGCGGTGTCCCGGGGTGGGGTGGTCGTGGCGGTGTCACTCGACATCGCCAACGCGTTCAACACCCTGCCCTGGAGCTGCATTGGGGAGGCACTCCGGTATCACCGGGTGCCGACTTACCTCCGTCGAATAGTCGGGGCGTATTTGACGGACAGAGCCGTCATCTACCCCGGTCGCGACGGGAACTGGAACCGGCGAGAGATGTCGTGCGGTGTCCCACAGGGATCGGTTCTGGGGCCGCTCCTGTGGGACATCGGTTACGACTGGGTGCTGCGGGCCGACCTCCCTGATGGCGTCAGCGTAGTTTGCTACGCTGACGACACGCTGGTCCTGGCGCAGGGGAGGTCGCATCAGGCGGCGGCCGACGCGATGACACGCGGGGTTGCGATAGTCGTGGAAAGGATCCGGCAGTTGGGTCTCGAGGTGGCATTGCACAAGTCCGAGGCCATGTCCTTTCATGGGCCTCGGTACGGGCCACCTTCGGGATCCCAACTGATGGTAGGAGGGGTTCACATCGGCGTCGAGAATACGATGAGATACCTGGGTCTCGTCCTCGACAGCCGGTGGAACTTCGTCGAGCATTTCCGACGTTTGGCCCCCAAACTGGAACGGGCCGGGGCCGCCCTAAAGCGGCTCCTGCCCAACCTGAGGGGGCCAAACGCCTCCTGCCGGAGGCTTTACGCAGGGGTCGTGCGGTCCATGGCCCTTTACGGGGCCCCGGTGTGGGCGCGTTCACTGCGGCTTCGAGCCGCACACTATCTGAACGCGCCCCAAAAGGTGGTTGCCGTAAGGCTTATAAGGGGGTACCGCACGATCTCGGGCGAGGCAGCAAGCCTCCTTGCCGGACTGCCACCATGGGATCTGGAGGCGATAGTCCTCGCGCGCCTGTATGACTGGCGCGCGGAGGCACTACGTCGGGGGGAAACTCTGCACCCGCGGCAAATCGCTGCGGAGCGGACGGACCTCCGGCGCGGTCTCATGGTGGAATGGAAGGCGCGACTATCGCAACCCAGCGCAGGGCACGCCACGATAGCGGCGATAAGACCCCTCTTTGAGGAGTGGCTAGAGAGGCGTCACGGCGCTCTCACCTACCGCCTGACGCAGGTCCTCTCCGGACACGGATGTTTCGGGAGGTTCCTGCACATCATCAGGCGGGAGGAGACGCCCGGGTGTCACCACTGCGAGGATCGCCCAGAGGACACGGTGGAGCATACGGTGGAGGTCTGCCCCGCTTGGGCAGAGCACCGCCGTGTCCTCGTAGAGGCGATCGGCAGCGGCGGCGACCTCTCGCGTCCGGCCCTGGTGCAAGCCATGGTCCGGGGCGAGAGGGAGTGGGAGGCGGTCACCTCCTTCTGCGAAGCAGTCATGCTAGCGAAGGAGGTGGCGGGATGGGCGAGGGAGAGATCCTCACGCCTCAGCCGCCGAGGGAGACGCTCCGGGCGTCGGGAGCCGCGTGACGACTCCCGGCCACCGTAGGCGCGGGCCTGCGGGCGGAGAGCAATGGGTAGCTCTCCGTCCGATCAGGACCAGGCCCGTGCCGGACGGCGCGTAAGTGTTCCACGTGCGCCTCAAAGAGATGTCAGCATAGATGACGGGGCCCGACAGGGCCGAAGCCTGCCGGGGTAGCGGGATCGTCCGAAAGGGTTACCGCTGCCCTGGTACATAAAGGGCTAAGGAAGGAACACGGGTGGGTTTTAGTCAGTAAGAGTCTGACACTCCCTTCTGCTCCACCCAGAGCGGGAGGAGTCATTTGATGATTTCCCATCCTGAAAAAAAAAAAAAAAAAAAAGGGTATGCAGGGTATGGTATAATGTCACTATGTTAATGAGAGAACGAATGAAAATACATCACCACGATTGATGAGCTTCAAGTTCTTTCAATGTTTTTCTTCATCGTAAATCAGTTAGATGACATAAAGAAACAGAAAAAATACACACAAAGAAATACAAAGAAATCGATATAGACAGAAACAGGTGCGTACAAAAAGACCAGTTAACTAGAATAGTAAAGACACATTAAAAAAAAACAACTCAAGAACCAGGTCCATAAACGGACCACGATATACAACTGCAATAATAGTTTAAAAACAAATCACATTTGCCATAAACAGAGCCATAACATTCATGCACAAACTGTTCGTGTATCATGCATTATTTATGTCTACACGGCGACCAACCGTTGCCAATTCCTCAGCAAGGTTACTAGGCCAGCAAATGTTTTTTACCATGGACTATTGGACTTGGAGGAGTGTGAGATTATGTCCAAATGATGTGCTGGTTACTGGAGGACCGCCAAATCTGAGCGCCTCGGGAACAGCGCGGCGTTGCCAAAAGCTAACTGATCGATGGGCTTAGGAATTTGCAAGCGGATTCAGGAGTATAGATAATGTTTGGGTTAATAGGGGAGAATGCCAGGTTGTGTTGCAAATTATGTTATCATAATTATGGTTTGTTTGTGCCTTAAGTATGGGTTTACTGTCCTACTTCCTACTAATATTATAAATGTGAAAGTTTGTATGAATGGATGGATGTTTGTTACTCTTTCACGCAAAAACTACTGAACGGATTTGGATGAAATTTGGCATACAGATAGTTTATAACCAAGATATTTTTTATCCTGATATTCCCACGGGATCGAAACTTATGCGGGTGAATCTGCGGGGCGCAGCTAGTAATAAATAAATATCAGTGTATCAGGTGGAATAGTTTACATCATAACGTCACACCTGTACCTTAGTACACCCGCATTTCACCAGCATAACATAATTAACGAAATGTGGGCGTAGAGATTCCACTTTGAACCATCTTTAAACCATTTGGGAGCAGTGAGTGATTAACTATTTTTTAAATTAGAGACTAACTAGAACTTGAATAGATTTCCATTTAGAAAAGCTTTCTAAAACGTAAAAGTTCCAAACGCGTAGCGGCCTCCGATCGTAGCACGGTTTACTACGCCGTAGCACTACGCGTTTTGTTTTGAGAAACCTGCGCCCGCGCCGGATCAGATAACGTCATATGGATTTCTACTCTACCAACCGCAGTTGGTGAAAAAGAACTGTCTAGGGTTCATTGTTGTATCAGTTCTAACATACAAAAAAAAAAAACATAAGATTTTATATCAGTTGTATAAACATACCGTTTGTGAAGAGATTCCTATCACGGCAGTCTGGATTATTCAAAGGAATTAATACCTCCGCGAAGGAACGAAAGTAAACGAAGGTAAGATAAGGCGGTTAAAATATTCACGAGGGCACGAATCCAATATTCTTGTTATCTAGTTAGCGAACAGCCGAGCCTTGCACCGGAATAGAACCATAATTCCTGTGAATAATACTGAAAGAATAAGGCATACTTACATCAATACATTTATCCATATATTATGTTTATTTAAAGGAGGCGTGGTGGCGTGTATACATACATAAACATAATCAGCATATAATGTTCCCACTGCTGGGACACAGACCTCCTCTCAGTGAGAGTGAGTGGGTCGTAATCCACCACGCAGGCCCAGTGCGGGTTGGTAGATGTCACATGTCCTTGAATTTTAGGTCCTAGGACTTGCGGGTTTCCTCACAATAATAATAATAATAATAATCTTTTATTTCAACCAACAGTGGATCATATACAAAAATACAAAATTTCAAAATAAAAACACACAAAATAAAAAACACATACAATATTAAAAAGACAAAACATATCACATATCTCGATTGCCTAGTATGTGAACCATACAGCAATGGTTCAGGTACTGGCAATCGAACCTCAGCGCGAATGCCCTCAGGATGCCGCTGGAGCTAGCCCGAACCCTGCGCACCAGGGATGTGCATCGTTTTCGCATAGTAGTATAAAAACAGTCAAGTTGCGACTCGGCGAACATACCTGATGCGCTACAGAATCGGGGCAGCCCCATCAGCACCCTGAATGCATTATTATATTGCACACGCAAGGCGTTGTACTGTCTGCGCGTGTATGAGACCCACAGGCTGCTCGTGTATAAAGATGTACAACATGCTCTGAACAATGTAGTTTTCACTTCAGTGGTACAACGAGCAAACCTGCGGGCCATCATATTCGCCCTAACAGACAACGCCCTGCGTTCTCGCTCGTCTGCATCATCTTTCAGATCAGAGGACAATGGACAATGTTTTCCTTCACCGTTTTGAGAGCAGTTGTGGTGGCGTGTGTGTTGAATCATTAAGTTCCCTTTAAAATGTTTGAGCTGAATTATGCTGATCCAAGCGTCATGTTCGTAAACGGGGGTCGTCAATAGAGACGGGTTATTTCTTAGCTGCTACGACTTATTTTAATTTTTATTTAATTGCTTTTTTTAATTTCGTTAGATTTTTTTATTACGGACGCTTTTAACGTGCATTTCTTTCTACATCGTTCTCACATGTATAATTTCAACTATAATGTAAACAATATTTTGATCTTGCCCGTTCTCCGTAGGACCCTACTACGCTTTTGAATGGGCAACTAGTTTCATCTTTCTGACTGACCGACCCCTCGCCAATTCAAAAGTGCCTGTAAGTGGTTATTGGAGTTTGACTTTGAGTTTTTTAAAGCTTTTCATTTGAAATATTACCAAATGCCTACCTCTACCTCCCTTGGTGGTCTAGTGGTCGCAAGCGCTACTGCTTAGCATGAGGTCCTGGGGTTGGTTCCCGGGTCCGGCAAATCGCTGTTCCATCTGGAATTTGTCAGTAGCAGTCAGGGTTTGTGCCCAGTTGATGGCAATAGACTCATCCGCTATTACATGAGACTTAAAGATAACTGGAGAAATTTTGGTGTTACTAATATATGTAGTTACCCACAACTCTGCCCAACCCTTCGGGGAAAGAAGGCGAGATGGTATGTAATGTTACCAAATCTCTCCTGTTAATATAAACAATGGAATATGCCGTTCGTACTTCCTAGAACTTTGTAGTTGATCCGACTATACCAGTTAAGTTTTCAATATTCTAGCGAATATATTGATCAAAGAGCGGGTTTAAAGCCCATGATTCCCATAGGCAAGAGGAATCTTATGGTCTCTGATTATGAGTGACAGCGCCAGTGTTTGGTTGTAAAAATAGGTCTGGAGATTTCCAAAAGAAAAATGAAAGCAGATTTGCTTTCATTTTTACAGAGATTTTATTCCGTTTATATAGATCGAGATTGTTTATTTTAACGTCTTCATAGCCTCTATTTCCGTATTTAATTAACTTATTGGTACCTCCTACGGCTAGTAAGTTTTACTGTTTAAAAAAATCAGAAACAAAATACTTTATTTCACAAAAATCTACATGGGCACTTATGAAACGTCAGAAGCTAGGTGCGCGGTTCCAATTGGTCGTTTCCTATGGAGAAGAGCCGGCAAGAAACTCCACGGTTACTCTTTTAAAAATAAATTGTTTTTTACATTGTTTTCATATTACATTGTAAACAGGTATGGGAGGAGAGTGTAGGCCTGTCAACAAGTACGAGATAGGAGTCTTTTGGCCTCGTATAGGACTTCCTGTTTTATTTTTGTTACGTTTTTTTATTGTAATTTTTATTTTTTATTGTGTTTAGTTTAGTTTGTGATCTTCCTGTACGAGTCGCAATAAATACTTTTTCTTTCTTTCTTTCTTTACCAGTAAAACATTGTTGTACAGACGTTCAGTCTCATAACAACAGCTAGTTATTAAACAGAAAACAAAATAAAAAGGATTTCCCCGTATTTACACATAGCCAAAAACCAACACCATTAATGTAAGAGGATCGGGACGTAACATGATATCGATATGAAAGGGGGAGGAGATATGCCGTACATAGTAGGTACATACATCGTGTAGGAACAAATTCATCTGCCCAGGGTGGAATGGTCATCTCCGGTCAAAGGTATTGAGAGGAACACGATGTGGTTTTAATTTGGTAAAACACAGGGCAGCAGGGACATCGACACGCAGCCAGAGGGGCAATTCTCCTAATTTTAAGACCGTTCACAGGCTGATCTCAGTCTCAATCTGTCAAAAATACTTCTAATTTCCCTACATTTTGACAAGTTTTTGACATTGGTTTATCGCTCAGATGAGACTGCGACTAGATTTTGAACGTTTTAAATTACGAGAATTGGCCTTCTGCCGATCGATTCTGTAAAAATTTCACCGTGAAAACTTAGGTGAAGTGAGCGCGGAGTGAGCTGTCATTCCAACTAATGCTAGGGATTGACACTATTGACTCTAAGCTCACTTCACCTAACTTTACATAATCGATCGGCTGATATTGCGATGACACTATTGACGGTTCACTTGAAGATCACATCACCAAAGTTTTCAAGGTGAGTTTTTTATTCAATAGACAGATACCGCCGGTCTATTGTATAAAAAGTCACCATGAAAACTAAAAGGAAAAGGGATCTCCCTAAGTCCCCCAGATCTTACAAAAGTGACAGATAAAAAACTACTACTACTAAGTTAGCCGATTTATTCTGTAAAAATCTCACCGTGAAAACTTAAGTGCAGCGAGCTTAAAGTGGGCTCAAGAAGTCAATAGTGTCAATCCCCAGCATCGCGTGGAATGACAGCTCACGTCAGCTAAGCTGTCACGGTGAGATTTTTACAGAATAGACCGGCTGCTCTCATTTACCTAAATCTGGGATTTCTTCCTATACCGTTACCCTTTACACAATACTAGAGCCTGTACACGTACCAATTTCCCATAAACCAACGACTATTCCTTTAACAAAGTATCCCGTATATTACTTTTTTACGATAGCTCCCATTGAAAGATTGGCTCACTCCTTTTGTAAAGGTAAAGTTGAAAGGTATAATAAATAGTCATTTAATACAATTGTGACGAATGCTAAAAGCAATTTAGTACGACGTTTTTTCAGGCGTAGAATAAAAGTACTTTTCTTCGTGACTTTTAGGAATTCATAAAATATATTAACAAAAACGAAACAATAAGACACGAGTTCAATGACTTTCTTGAAAGTTTTCCGTTGATACCAATAAGTCTGTGTGTATAATCAGCCTATAAAGTTCCCACTGCTGGGACACAGACCTCCTCTTTGTGAGAGGGAGTGGGCCATAATCCACCACGCGGGCCTAATGCGGGTTGGTGGATGTCTCATGTCTTCGAATTTTTAGTTCTAAGACGTGCCGGTTTCCTCACGATATTTTCCGTCACCGTTTTCAGAGCAGTGGTAATAAAATTGAATACACAAAGTAAAGCTCAGCTCGTAAGTTAGGGTCGATGCCACTGGGCCCCCTCTGCACAAATAAATGTAAATATAGGTATTTAATATCCAACTTTTTCAAGCCTTTTTGATAGTTACCTTTGTATTTCTATTAAATAAACTGTAAGCGGTACCTATGTCTTTCTACGCCACTAAGTTTTCCTCAATACAGCTCACCTGTCCATCCATCTGTCAGTCCGTCCATCCATCCGTCCCTCCATCTGTAGGTAATGGAAACGTCGAAGTGAAATGTTTTCCACACGACCACATACATGTATATTTACGCCGTAGCTACTAGTTGAAAGTCTGTCGAATTCTCGACTTTTTGAACGATTTTGAATCACTTTACTCTTTCTCACAAAATCCTAACTATGGGTATACCATGACATGGCGAAGGACATAAGCTAGGCTTTCATCCTGGATCGCAGACGAAATCGCAGTCAAAAGATAGTTTCTTATATTTTAAAAAAAGAAACCATTTTTTCTTCAACGACTTTCACAGAAAAGCAATCTTCTTTAAAATCCCCTTCACATTATACAAACTCAAAAAGATGACCTTGCAAAATTGATAACTAGCTACATTTCAGAATGATATATGATAGTAACTCCCCGAAAGGGATCAGCGAACGTATCCGTCTGCCCAGTGAGTCCGCATTTGTATGCTTGAAGATTTACACGGCTTATCGTGGCCCCCTTTGTGTCTTGTTCGGCTTTCCATGAAGCCGCTGGATATACAAGCCATTTGATCGGAAACAAACTGACGCACTGTATTGATATGAAAGATCGTTCTTCAGGATTACGTTGTTTGATCCGCATTGTGATCCCAAACCTCCTAGTTTATTCTTCATATCAATAAATAGGAAACCAAATCAGTATTGATATAAAACAAAATGTGGCGCAAAATGGGTCTTTTGGTAGACAATATGGATTTCGGTGTTATGTTGAGAGGAATCGAAATCCAATATACGTATGTGAGTAAATGATGGATTATTCATGCTTTTTCCTTTTCGTTCATGAGATAGACAGACATTGAAAGATTATCAATCAGGTGTTATAATGTCGGTGTGAGATATTTTCATGGCAGGTATGTTTGTCTTGCACCTATTATTATCATACACACACATCACATCATTATCATAATCATTCTACATTTGTATTCTGTAATATTTATGGTATTCTATTATATTCAATCATCAGCCTACAGCACTCCACAGCTGGATATACCTAGGCCTCTCCAATTGCACGCCACTCAGCAACTCTCATCCAGTTGCTTCGAGCCACCCAGTTACGATCGTCATCATCTTGCACCCGCCTTGTAAGAGTATATGGTTGTAGGTAAATCTGCCAAAGTAATAGATTTTCAAATCTATGGCGTTTATAAAAATCTGTTTTAATCGATTCTTAAAATCTGTTTTTAACTGAGTCAAAATCGTTTAAACTCGTTGTAACGTGATCGCTGAAAAATGTCAACCAATGCCGTTAACGCATGCAAGAATATATAAAACACCTCCCAAAAATATGGATTCCATTTGTAATTACTGTCAGTGTAATAAATACCTTCTTTCTATTAAAATCATTTTAAAAAATCTACAGAATAAAATTTAACAACTACAGACCAAATTCAAACATTCCATACAATACTCGAATTAAAAACAGGCGTCCTTTTCATTAACTGGAGCCAATAGCTATAATGAAAAACAATATCAAAAAGATTCGGGAATCGCTTTCATAATAGGTACTGGGAGTTTACGTGGGAAAATATCCCAATCGCAGCGATAATATTGAAATATCAATGCACATATTACACATTCACAGAATTGCGAAAACGACACCGGAAGCGGTTCAACAGAGAGCCCAGTGTATCTTGACACGCGGCAAAAAATGGAACTATATTAGATACTATATTTTTGACACGTCATTGACATTTGCCTCCGCAAGTAGCGCTATCGTGAGGTGTCAGGATATACTGGTCACGCTGTATGTTACTTTAGAGACGTGCGCTCGTAGGAAATAATTGCCACCGGAAAATGGTCGATCTGGGGCAAAGAAAAGGTCGGGTGGATTCCGCTGCTTCTCATACAAATATCTCTATTTAATTTGTGATTTTATCCCTTTCTGGTAGACAAGGTTTTCTACTTTTGTGGCGTACGCAATGAATTTATCGCCCCTCTTTATATGGGACTTTGTAGTATAAAATGCCAAAATGTGTCTGCACCATACCTACGTGTTTACCCTTCAGGGAATTCAAGAGCAGTGATGTAATACACCGCAAAACAATATTTTACAAGCATCATCATTGAAAACGATTGGCGTTTTAGGGTTTCGTAGTCAAATAGCTAAAACGGAACCCTTATAATTTCGTCCTGTCCGTCTGTCCATCCAATGTTACACAGTCATTTTACTCGAAGACTATTGGCACTATATCGATGAATTTATCAATATTGTGCATGTATAAATAATCATCCCGACTGCGAACCCTTCACTGTGCGTGGTTCGACACGGACTAGATCGGTTTATATCCAATCGAACGTATATAACCTGCAGTTAAGTTAGTACTCAATCGTTATATTGTTTTGTATATTGTGTCATGTGTCGACTATGAGCCGTACGTATTGTTTTTGAAACATAAAAAAATATTTTTCAATAAATCACAAACATTCGAAATTGTTTGGTTTCGCTCGTTTGTATTCAATACGGACGGAGCACGCTAGAGCAAAAAGTGAACTCTATGTCCAGCGGATTTTAAATTTAACGATAGGGGCTACCCTGTTTTTATGAAAACAGAACATAAATAAATGGCAAAACATACATTAAGCTAAGCTAAACAAATCATCATCTGCTTAGCTTTAACTTTAGCGGAAAATATTTAATTGAACAGAAAACCAAATTTAAACTTCACCCATGACGAAACATTTCCAGAATTAAATAGCCACCATCTTGGATTTAGATTTCGATCCAATTTTCCTTATCAGCGCCCTCGAAAACTATCAAAATTTACACCCATGACGAAAAACTACATGTCAAAATAAAAAAGGTAATCTTTTACAAATACGTAGCACGTTATTGATTGTTTTAATGAATCAAATTAGATTAGATACTCAATACTCAATCATATAGGGCATTCCACAATGTGTACTTAGGTGGAAATTAAAAATTTAATGAGATCAATGGGCTACTATTGCTCCCTGAGTCTATCCCAGGGAGCAATAGTAGCCCAGTGATAACAGCCACGACTTACAAGTTGTAGGTCATAGGTTCGAATCCAGGCAGGCGCTTTACTTTGTGTAAATTATTTCATCACCATTGCTCTCCAAAACGGTGAAGGAAAACATCGTGACAAAACTGTGAACTTTCATCACTGTGTTGGTAGATGTCACATGTCTGAGAACCAAAAATTCGAAGACTTGTGACATCTACCAACCCGCACTAGGCCAGCGTGTAGGATTACGGCACATCCTCTCACAGAGACTCTCTGTCTGTAATCAGTGGCAACATTATAGACTGTTTATGGCTGATTATTATAGACCCTGTTGGCCACAACAAAATTGTAGGAGAGAGGAACCTTTAGGATTTAAAGGGGACATAGGTGTAATGCACATTTTTACTTCCAGAGGACCAAAATACTGAGTTTTGAGTATATCATATTCCTTTTAATTACTTATCACTTCTGATTTTTATAAAGGACTGTCTGCAGACGTTCGATTTTATTTCGGACAGTAACATACAGTCGATCAGAATTGATTAAAATAAAGATGTTTTTTTTTTTTGAGGATCTCAAAAAGAATCAATCATTATATTAGTGTGTCGATTAGTATTTTTAGGAAATCCAAATGGAAATTATTTGTAATGCGATGAATATATAATACATTCCATAAAATGTTATTTTCCTCATAATAATCACACCATTGAAATCTCCAAACTCTTATCTCTTGTAAATCATAACAACACCGGGAAAGTACGGACAAGAAAATCCCAGGAAACATAAACGCTTAACTTCAAAACAAACATTTAATTTGAAATGTACTTTTTCGAATAAACATAAAAACTTTTTGCTTGTTCCGCTTTGAAAATGGCTGATACCTATTAGGGCGATATTTTTAATTAAACTTGCTTGATGTTGCGTAAAGGGGCGAAACTAGTGGAAAAGTCGGAAAGTTGTGCCGTCCAACGCATTCAAGGCTGAAGTCTTCGGAACAGCTTTCTCTAGTCTGCCTTTCATACGCTAACTCGTCAGGCGTAGCCCGACTTTGTAATAAAACTATCCGCTATTCAGCCTGGCTTAACTTTTACCTACTTATAAATAACGAAACGCCATTTCTCTGAAACTTGAAAAATAAGCAGTTTGACCACAGGTTAAGTACGTTATTTACGAACTCATTGTGTAAAAAAGATAAAGTACTTTATTGATTACTCTATTTTCGTAATAGAGTGGGGATTTTTGGAATATTTTATGAGGTTAGTGGAAAACTTTTGCGTAATAATTTTTAACTTACTTAATGTCTTGAGAATCTACCCTAAGGATATAGAAATATCGTCTCCTATAATTTTCATGTTATTTAGTTACCAGCTTTTGCCCGCGGGTTCGTCCGCTCCTGGGAAATACCCCACGGGAACGTACTACCGGGATTAATCCAGGTTAAAAACTGTGTACCAAATTTCATGCTGTTTTTGCAACAATCCGGAACATACATCCATACAAGCGGACAAAAAATCTAAAAACTATATTTTCGGCATCAGACTCGTGGCCACACCTCATTATTATTATTTTTTAATATTCAATGTACGATTTTGGCTTTTTATTATATTATACTATACTTTTATTATATAATACTTTACTATTTATTATATGGTAGATATTATGCTAATAAGTAGAAGAGATAAAAATACTGATCTATATTTTATACGAGCGATAAGTATAAAAGGTTATTTTATGATAAGCCCTATGGATATATTTACTTTGACACAAAAAAGATATGGTCCATTTTCCTTCAGTTTCGGTGTTCATATTTTTATTGCTAAATAAAAGGCTTATCACAGATACGTTTGTTATCAATAGGAGTCGTAAATAAATATGGCTCTTCATAATATCGATGAACTGACCTTATCATGAAAGTTTTTAAAAACAAAGGGGATTAAAACACTGACCGCGTGAAATACTACAAAAGAATTTAAAAACAATATTATAAACGTGAAAGTTTGTATGGATGGATGGATGGATGCTTGTTACTCTTTCACGAAAAAACCACACAACCGATTTGGATGAAATTTGGCACACAGATGGTTTATAACCTGGATTAACATATAGGATACTTTTTATTCCAATATTCCCATGGGATCGAAACTTATACGGGTGAAACAGCGAGGCGCAGCTAGTGTAGAATAATATTGTTTTGAAAAGATTTTCTGGGTAGTAAGTTTTATATCCCGCACATTTACTTGCGTAACACACTTCAAATCTTAATCTGAATTTTGAAGGATATTGCTAACCCATTGCTTCATATGGTCAGAAAAAATTGTATGCTTAACAATGTAAATAACTCAATGAATGTTGCTGAACTGTCAAAATGAAAGCCATTGCTACTGATCCCTATCAGTAGCAATGGCTTTCATTTTTCTGTTAAATTACCCTGCGGGGTAATTGTGTAACACCCTTGTTACGCAATTACCCCGCAGGCTAACTTAAATGTGCTCTCTTATGTGACATTGTGCCAAATGACGGTCACGGTCTGCTATACACTAAGTATGTATAAAACTCACGTAAACGCATTATCACTCCCAGCAGCCGTGCCAAGTAAAGATCATTGAAATAGTACTCAGCGAAAAAATCATAGCATAGAAATAGTCCACTTAAAAATGTTATAAATATGTCTCTACCCTGCCGCCTGCCCATTCTTAACTTTAGGTACCCACCATAAAAAACAAATGAAACATTTTATCTAGCCAAAGTAGCTCGCTCCGAAGAAATCAAGAAAGAAAGTAAGAACAATTTGCATACAAAAGTATGTTCTTTGTAACCTGTGCTTTTTGAACAGTACGAAAAGTATCTACTGCCAAGTTTTAGAAGAGCGGCGTGCGTCCGATATACTTAGTACGCCTGAGCACTGACAAATATCTGGAACCCAGAAAGCCACCGAGTGCGAGAACTTGAAGCGACGCGCGACGTGCCCCGACTGCCAAGCAACACAACACGGTACACACAGACTCATCACAAATCACTCCATTTTCATATTGAGTGATTTATTCATACGCGCCTGTGCCAACCTCTGCACTAAAACAGCTGTAAAACATAAAAGAAATTCGAATGCTAAGGAACAGCTCCATAGATATATGAACAGCACCCTAATTGCGGAACATACTATCAATCTCAATCTGAATCATATTGAAGGATATTGCTAATCCATTGCTTCATATGTTTAAAAAAATTGTTTGCTTAACAACGTAAACAACGCAATGAATGTTGTTGAGCTGTCAAAATTAAAGACATTGCTACTGTGTTATGGTAGTGGATAGTGTGTTATGCAATTACCCCGCTGGTACACAAAGTGCGTGTATCCATTACAACTTTATAACTTTCCAAATACTAGGAGTTGGACGAGCGACGACGCCATAATTTGGAAAAGAGGGAAACGTGACCAACTTTTAATTTACATAAGTTTGTACCCGTGAACTGAATGCAATTGTTTTACATTTATCACTACGCCAGACAACACAATTATGTAGCTGTAAGCGTGAGATGCAGCTATACAGGGTCAAATTAAATTAGCTAGCGAAACTCCGCACACGACCACTTTTGAACTCCTCGCACGACAACTTTTGAACTCCGCAAACGTGGTCGTAAAATTAATTTCTTTTTGGGCTTTGTAAATTAATTTGATGGTTCAGTTTAAAAAATATGACTTTATTTGTGTGTGTGAAAACAGATTTTCTCAACTCAAAGTTCAAATAACAAAACTAACAGCGGTCGTTGACGCCAAAAAAACAAACATCAAATCATTTTTTATTTTATCGTGTATAGTTATCGATTCGTCTCTGCAGAGTTTCGCTAGGCAATTTCATTTGGCCCTGTATACAGAATATACAACTAGCACCCGTAACGATGCAATGCGTGTGTATTAGAATTCTTTACCATCTCCGTGATATTGGGCAATTGGACACAAGCACCTTTACGTAATTTCCCTGGCGACTGCGATCTCGCAAACATATCAACCTATGTAAAATAACGTAATATAGAAAAAGGACGGGAATATACTGTGACAAGTTTGACAAGTGGGGCAAAGAATTCTTTCTTGGTGCAGGGCGAATGAGACTTGGGGTAACTTTTGCAGGCCTCGACCGATTCTCCGCTGAAAGTTGACTACGTGCCCTGCATTAACGGACGCAACACCCATACCCGCTTCACAGAAAAGAAGTCTGTACAGCAATGGTGGATTATTGAAATCCTTTGTTAATATAACATATGGCATGCTTGTCTTCAAATGATGAAAATTAGGACGCACATCCAATGAAAACTTAATACGGCCCGTTTGCGAATAAAATAGGTCCCAATAAATGCTGACAAAGGTCGCAGAAATATTCGTATTTCAAGGGAACACGTTAAGTCGTATAATACCCTTGTTAACAAAAAATATGCCCGAGGAAAGGGACAGTATTGTCAACATTTACGTTCATAATGGCAATAATACCAAATTTACTATTGTGAACAGAGATTTAAACGGCATTATACGAAATAACGAGTGGTTTTCATTTATGTCAGCATTCTTTGCGTTTGGAATCGTTAAAAAGTATGGCTATTTTAAAACGTGTTTAACGTTTTAAAATAGCCATACTTTTTAACGATTCCGATTTTTTTTAATTTCCATTTTCATGGAACAATTTGTTCGTCATTATACGCTTTCCTCGTTTAAGTTTTCAACAAAGTATCAAACTGGTGATAATTGCAAAAAAATATAAACAAGGACGGTTTCACATCGTAAAGTAGGATATTAGAAAGTCTGCTCGAGATTTTAATGAGACTAGCGATATTAGGATATAATATAAGTATAACTTTTAATTCCTGAATTACCAGATTATTTCAAAAAGTTCCTGCAATTAAAACACTGTTTCATCTGGTTAGCTAACCATGTCGAAACAGCGTTCAAAGACTTCGTACAAAGTTCAAAACGTTCCGTATCGTAGTAAAATCTATTTTCAACGTCGACAAGATAAACAATCTGAACGTAAATGGTAATCGTATGTTTTGAACAGCAAGTCGTTAGGTTTTGAGGGACAGCGCTAATGTCCTAATTACTAGGCAACAAGTACAAAGTAGTCGTGTTACAACGGGGCAGCCCAGCGGTTGTATATCTACCAAGTTATCTAATTACCGCAAACAGAAGGCGCTGGCTTGTCCATAAGGCTCAGTTTACATTGGTCGAGTAAGTAATCCAGTAGAGTACTGAACTGAATAACCCAATGTTGGGTTGACAAATAAAAAGGTAACAGGAATCGTACCTAGATAGAAGCCTAGTTCGTAGTACGCAGTAGAATTTTCTGAATTTTTCAGTTAACCACGACACGTAACAAAATACATGTGTTACGTGTCATGGATGACTGAAAATTCTAGTGCCCACTGGCCTAATTGAAAGCCTGGCTTCTAGGAAGAACGAAGCCATTAGGGCCAACAGGTTATTTCAAAAAAATTTCCGTCCGTAGCTTGCTAAAGTTACGGTTTCGTAGAAGAGCGATGTCCGTCATAGTAGCTGTCATGAAAACTTGTCAATTTAACCAGTATTGTCAAAAAACGCTCCATGTTTGGACAGCCGTTATTGTGTGTTCACCGCAAACCAAAGCTTTGACTAGCACATTGGGCAAGTTATGAACTGAACTTACGCTACTATCAAGTACTCTCCCGCCCGCTGAACCACTAGCTCCATCATTGTAAACCAGACTTAAGCCCAAGTTCTATGTAAGGCAAGCCAAGTTATTACTCTTATTACTACTCGATACTTAACTATTCCCTGCCGCCATTGTGTTATGAAGTAGTACAGTCGCGAACAAAGAAAATTGTGCTGGGAGTTTGTTCAAGCGTATTTCTTGCAGTGGGCGTTAGTCGTAGGCAGTGTAGATTGTGTAAAGTAATTTTATATATAATTTAATACTTGGCAAACGATTTTGTGGCTATCTAATGTTATTACTTGTTCTAATTAAACAACTATACAATATTGTGAGTTTGTACATACTCGTGTGTTTGTAGAGATATTTGGTCTAAGCCGGAATATTTAAATCATTCTTTAGAATATTTAGCAACACTACAAACTTTGTTTTCTGTCCGATTTATTTAGTTATTTCTATGTAGTATTATAACAGAGTCAATACAGTTCTATTTTGATTCTAAATAAGTCTAACAAGCAGGAAAAACATTAAAATAAGAATAAAAAACCATAGCCAAATAACTTCTAAATCAATTACGTTTTGATTAGATAGGGGAGTTCGCAGTCTCTGTATGAGGAAAATAATGAAAACGGAAAGACGGAACCGAACTCACGGAAATAATCAGAGAAGGGTGGCTACCAACGTCTCACACCCTTTACTGGGCTATGCCACAAAACACACTGATCAGCATTCATTATCTCATCAGAATTATGCATTGGTGCACAAACAACGATATGCTACTCAATGTAAAAAAATGCTCCCAAATCACATTCACACGAAAACTGAACCCTATCAAAGTGAACTATAAAATGAATGGTTTGTGTCTGCACAAAGCTGACGTTATAAAAGATCTAGGGGTCCTATTGGATACAAAATTAACATTTATCCCACACGTAGATAATGTTATAAAAAAGGCATCGAAATCACTGGGATTTATCATTCGCAACGCAAAATCCTTTCATAGGCCTGAAACTAAAATTTATCTTTATAATTGCCTTGTCCGTAGCTTACTTGAGTATTGTGTTGTTGTTTGGCGACCACACTACTCAACCCACAGCCTGAGGATTGAACATATCCAGAAACGATTTTTAAATCACTTAGTATATTCTACTGCGAAACGGAAAATCCCGAGTTACACAAAACGTTTAAGCACCTTTAATATGATATCCCTCGAAAAACGGAGAGATATTATTGATTTAATATTTTTATATAAAATTTTAAATAACAAGCTTGATTCTCCACAGCTACTAAATAAATTAAAATTCCATATTCCGTACAATTATCCTAGAAATCCTATTGATCTCCTATATCCACCATTTCGTAGAACTGTTTCAGGTCGTAACTCTGCAATCCCTAGACTTAGTCGGCTACATAATAAATTTAGTAAAATTGATATCTTTGGCTCTTCCCTTTAGCACTTCAAGCACCATTTGTTTCTAACATTAATTTAGTATTTAATTAGTATAAGCCTAGTCTAAGATAGTTTTAACTAAAGTCACTTAAAACCATATTTACTTTGCCATGTATTTTCAGTTAATATATGTGATACTAACTAACTAAAAACAAAATTGTTTCTGGTCTTTTTGTTTACTTTTAAAGTTGTTCTTTTTATATATTGCATGTGGTGTTTACCTCTTAATATTGTACATCTAGTATGAATTTTTTGTGCTCTTTTTATTATGTATTGATGTAACAATTGTTGGTGAACCAATAAAATAAATAAATAAATAAATCAGGTCGAATACTGCGGACTGACCGCTGCGATAAACAGCCAAAGAGGAAATTGCTGTAATCATCGCGGTTGGCATATTTTTTATTTTTTATATTTTTAATAAAAACGTTGCCCCATACTAGGCATTTGTCCTGTATCGTGGGTGCGTTTACAAACATTTAAACTCACATACACAAACAGCCAGACCCGGAACAACTATTTGTAGGTCATACAAATACTTGTTCCGTGCGGGAATTGAACCCGTGACACGCAGCGCAGCAGTCAATCGCTTAACCACTGCGCCAATCGTGCCGCCATATTGATTAGTATTAGGGGTTAAAGTATGAAATTGCCGATATGTACTGAAAAATTAAAATTCGTTTTTTTTTTTAATTTAACATATTTATTTAATCAAAATAATTACCAATATTATCTATACATTGCTGCCATCTAATAGGGAGGTCATTTATGCCTTTGCGATAGAACTCTCGTGATCTAGATTCGACAAACTGTGTGAAAGCATTTTGTACTGCCTCCTGGGAAGAAAACTTTTTATCACGTAGAAAATTGTACAAATCACGAAAAAAATGGTAGACCGTTGGAGCAAGGTCTGGCGAATACGGAGGGTGAAGAATTGTTTCTAATTGCAGTTCCTGTAAAGTTAAAACGGTTTCTCGTGCTGTATGAGGTCTCGCGTTATCATGGAGCAATAATGGTGAAGATCGATTCATGAGTAGGGGCTGTTTCACTGCTAGTTTTGCTATCATTGTTCGGAGTTCGGCACAGTAGACGTCTGCCGTTATTGCTTGACCAGATCGGAGAAAGCTATAGTGAATAACACCATGCTGAGACCACCAAACAGTTACCATTACCTTTTTATTGGTAAGCTTTGCTTTTCCATCACGAAAGCGTTTAAACCAAATTCGCACGGTGCGTTCATTAGCAGTCCCCTCCCCAAACGCAACACTGATATTGCGAGCTGTTTCTGCCGCGTTAGTTCCGCGTCGGAACTCGTATTCAAAATTAACTCGAATTTTCGAAGTATCCATCTTTCTTGTCTAAGCTGAATAAAAAAAACAACTGAAAGTCGATAATCGAATGTTGCACATTTTTTAAAAGGAGAACTTCATACGTACCATGTGAAAAAAGTTTCAGTCAAAAATATCAAACCATGAAGGTTCTATGTCCATTCGAAGTACCTATTACAATGAAACGGCAATTTCATACTTTAACCCCTATTACCTAACTAATCGCTCTGTAACAAGTAGACAATGCTGTCTAATCTATTTAAGTTACTAGGTACTTAGCTGCTTTTGGAAATGGTAAAAGACAATTCATGAATGACTACGTAAGGTAGGTCAGGATCATTCACCGCCCCTTATCCTAATTTATTCAGTGTCGACGCAACAAGTCCTTTCCTTCCATAATTCTCTATTAGTCGTCATCTCGGAAGTCACCCCCTTTCTAACCATATCACACAGTCCATTCATCGTTTCTTTGGTCTTACCGTATTCTTATAGCCACCCACGTTTATACTCAAACCTTTCCTCACGAAACTTTCCTCGTAACATAATATGTATAGTTACGTAAATAAGGCATAACTCAATGTCCCAAAAAGTAAGAATAAAGCAACTTTAACGATGTGCTTCTATAAAACCACTACCGTCATTCCCAGTTGTATCATCAAAAATTAAAATAACTTTACATATGCTTCCATTCAGAACTCACGCGTGTACAGCTTTGTTTAATTTCGGTTACTCATGAACACTTCAGCCGCCGACTGTGCTCTATTCAAAAAGAAAATTTCAGGTAGCATGCAACGCAGAATGATGAATGAAGTCGAATTTTTCATAACTCTGTACAAAAACAATGGCTAGATGAAATGAAGCTTGCACTATGATATTACACGTACTTTTGTTCCACAAACAATAGATACGCCGACGAAATTATGTACGAGTTTTATTAAAACGAAAATCTTTTTGTATGAAGATTCGGCAGCGGGGATATTGAAATGCCATTGCAAGGAAAATACGGGTTTGTTTTCGCTCTGTAAGAGCTAGATTTGACCTCATATTGTAGATCGGGTACTAGTACCTGGGTATGTAAACTATCTTGAAATTACTTTCCGAAGATGTCATTCCAGGCCCTTTATCTATTCAATTTAAGCGCTCGCTGTCTATTTTAAGTCACAGGTATCTTTTTCAGAAAATGGAGTCTTATTTTTACCGAAATGTTTAACATTTTTACTGTACGAGAATTTCACTCGGCAACTTGTATTTTTCAAAGATACGGCTAGTGAATTTTAAAAATATTATGAATACGGAATTCAGAGTATTTTATAAATTCTTGCTTAGTCTTGAAATTATAAAATGTCAACCATTTTATATTATTATTTTTTTTACATTCCTGCACACATAAAACTTATTCTGATGAAATGTTCTCTTGCGTAAAATGAATTGCTAATGGAATTGAAATACAAAACTTATTGTTTTTATAGAGTTTCTTGTTACGCCCTAAAAGGACATATAGTGACCATGTTAGTGATTTACTTCAGAAAGGTCAGGTGCGTAGTTCTCACAACCAGCGTGCGTGTATGACCAGAGGGGCAATTATCGTAATTTTAAGAATGTTCACAGTCTCAGTCTCTATCTGTCAAAAATATCTCTAATTTCACTACATTGTGACAAGTTTTTGTCATTCGTTGCCATGATATTGTACAATCGAACAACCTATTTAGTTTACATATTATATAATAATAATAATAATAATAATAATAATATTTATTGAACAAGAAATTGAAACAGGTTTACACAATTTGCTTATATGCTATAGACCTATTACATGGTAGCCCTAAACAAACAATTGTGTCTCACTATTAGCATCTGCTGCCGAACTAGGTTTATAGCCTGTGTTTCAGCAAGCAGCGCCTCAAGCCCTCAAGTAAAGGATGACCATGTGAGGTACATGCAAAAGAAACAGTTTAAACCAAAATATGCTTAAGATAGCAATTTAAAACTAATAAACAGAAACTTAAAGTGTTAACGGTCCTCTGTGTGTGTATGGTGGAAAGGGTGAGTGTATGTATGTGAGAGGGTGTGTAGAATATGAGCTTAGTTCATCTAGTAGATTCCACATTTAAGTTCAAGCCTTTACATAATAGACTAGTATGTTGTAACCATAATTATTGCATCACTACTGTAGGATTGTCAAGAGGTTTTCCGTTTCATCATATGACAGCTTCCAGAGCCACTGAAATACCGATTTTTTCAAGGATGATTTATTCATTGAATATATTTCAATACTTTTATTAATTTTATTATAGATATAAGGGCCTAAAAAGGGGTAGAATCTTCGAATAAATGCTGTTTTCGCCTGCAACAATGACTTACAAACCGGTAAACCTCTTCGCCTAGCTAATAGGCTCGGACTGTACTCTAAATTAGAATGCTGTTTTGATACAATACTTAAGAAAAATAGTTGGCGCACAGTCAAGACCTCACAGTACTCATAAAGAAGTGAAGTTGGGTAGCGAAAAGGTTTACAAGTACATAGTTTAAGTATGGATCTTTGGGAGACCTCAAGCTGTTTTAGTGTTGTTTTGGGAGCCCCACCCCACGAGGATATGCAGTATGTAACCAGAGACTGACAGAGCGCATAGTAAATTTGCTTTAGGGTTACTGGGGTAACTATATATCTTAGCGTTTTGAAAACGTAGATAAGTTTTCTTATCCTTTTGCTCAACACTTGAATATGTGCTTTGAAGCTAAAATTTTCGTCGATTATAACACCCAAATATTTAACTGATTTTGATCGCTCTAATATATCACATGAACTTCTCAGATCAACTGGAGCATCAAGGCAACAGTCATGTGCGATCAAGTTTTGCTTCACATGGGAAGCAGCACGTATCGAAAAAGTGAGGTATTTTGTTTTGTCGATGTTTAACGTAAGAACATTATCATGCAGCCATCTCTTTACTAAATTAAAGCCAGTTTGGGCAAGCTGAAAAGTTTCAGCCCAGGTTTTTGCGGCAAAAATGAGTGCAGTGTCATCTGCGTAAGAAATTATTTTACCCTGAAAAGAGTTCAGACAAAGGAGATCGTTTATATAAACGAGAAAGAGAGTCGGCCCAAGAATGCTACCCTGCGGCACGCCGTAAGTTACCGGAAGATCAGAACTAGTGTAATTACCTACCCTAACACATTGAGTCCTGTCAGATAAATAGTCAATTAAAAGGGCAAGCTGTGTCCCCCTTATACCAATTTTTTCTAGTTATATATATTAGTTATATATGTTAGTATTATATGTGTGGGTGAAGTCACGGATAAGCACACAAACACCAAATGAAACGAGCGAACACTTTGTTTAGTAATGTGCGTACGGCACGATAGTAATCATTCATTGATGTTATTGAATGAGATATAATATTTTGCATCATATTACTATAGCGACCTTGGCGCAATGGCTTTGGTCAGTGAACGAGAAGTCGTAAATTCAAACCATGTGTGCAGCAAATGTCTTTTTCTTTTTGTATTCATTATTTTGTTTAAACATTACTTAAAACTTGAATTTATAACGATTCGATCCCATTCATGGATGAGTAATGAAGTTTGCAACGTTTGGGACAGCCACGGAACTCTCAGGCCATTTTATTTTGACTGTTTATAAAATAACTACCGACAATTTAAAAAAATTGTTTCAAGTTGTTTATAAAAAATGAGCCTTCTTTGTTGTCAGTCCACAAGTATTTGCATTACTGAGTTTATTGATTGCTACTCGTATTCGTGTGCAGATTTATTTCTGTGTATCCAACCATGCTACATTTATTAATGTTAAAAAAGGTAGAACTAAATCGTTGTTCTGCATGAGTAAAACGTATCTATATGTGAAATTGCAAGGCGCCTAATTATATCGGTGAGTAACAGTTTGATATTACGTTGATATTATACCTACTTCAACTTAACTAACTCGTCTCACCTTTCAATGTTTACCTAGGAATAAATTAATGTAACTGAAGTGCAATACTTACCATAGTTATAATATAGGTAAATTATCATAAATGTATTATTGTTTTTTTTTTGTCTAAGATTTTTATTTTAATAATTTGTACTTTATTTAGTATTAGAAGTTTCTAAATATTATGTTTATTGTTAAAATTAATAAATTTCAAAACACAGATAGATGATTATAAAATAGATTATTATGTTTACCAATTTCAGTGTATATTTAAAACATATAAGTATTTTAACTTGTATACGCATGTATTGGATATAAGTAATATTAATTAGATACAATATATTAATAATATATTATACAATGTGTAACTGAATTAATGCACTTTATGAAAGTAGTTTGTTGAGAATCCTTTACTGGATCGATTTCTGTCATTTTTAATATAGGTAATTTTTATCCCAAAAATAATTATAACCACGTAAATTACTGTCACACGTCCGCTGTACAGTAAAAACAAACCAAAATAGATGAAATACCTACTACGCTAGACCCTTATACGTGTGCGACTATGTGCATGCGCAGATTTGTAAATTGACCACAATTTTCTGCCACAATCAGGATAACATGTAATAAAAAAACAATTTTATAAAACATTGTTTTTTAATGATAATGATAATAATGAAAATCCGGTGTATGTATTATGATTATAACATAATATTCTAATTGAGGTGTTTGGTGGTGTGCGTTAATTCCGGGACATGTTGTATAAGTATATAAAGTATATTATTTATTTATATATATATACTTATATACACACACTTATTATATACACAGTATATAAATATAGTAGGTAATATAGTTATTTGTTATAATAATAGCTAGGTATTATTATAGGTAAGTATTTTAAATACTGTTTTGTTTTGTATCCACAGAGGAGAACCTCCGATATGCGGATACGGGAGACGTAGAACATCTTCGACGTGGGCCAAAACTAAAGGCAAATTCATTGGCTCGACACCACGACATCGTGGCAAGGCACAAGGCTGATCCCTTCTTGTCCACCCGCGTAACAGCAACAGCACACAATGTGTGCTTACAAATTGTAAGAAATCACCTACATTCAGCTGGTTTACGTTGCCGCAAGCCAGCGTGGAAGATTTTGCTGTCCACTGCGCACCGACAAAACCGACTACAGTTTGCTAGGTCATACATTAATTTTGATTGGGAGAACAATGTGGTGATAGAAAACGAAGGTTTGCCGACTCATTATTAGTCGAATTTATTTTTATTAGTAAACGACTATGAATCTTATTTTTATGCAAATAATGTTCATATTTGTTAAGCGAAAGTGAACAAATTCAAACCTTAGCATTATTTAGGTATACCGCCGTAATCCTCTTTAAATTTTTAAACAACAACTCGTATTATTGAAAGTCTGGTGAACTGATGTTATTGTTATGCCGTTAGAAGTTGTAATAATTTCTTACTATCTAACACGTTGATTCAGTTCACCTCTAATTTTACTTTGTTTCAATTTATATACTTACCTACTTTGACAAACTATTTACGTCCATCCTTAGCCAACAAAAAACTTTGTCTTTGACAAAAAAACTGATAAACAACAGTGTTTTACTCATTTGAACGTCTAGTATGGATCGTTAAAGAATATAATGTTTAAAACCAGATTGTATTAAATCATTGTATCGGCCACACAAGTTTTTTTTGCTAACATACAGCCAAATGAAACCTTAAAACAACTATTGTAAAAAAGGCATATTGGAAGACACGATAGGGATCATTTGCTAATGACCCAAGCGATAAGCTCGCTCATTCCAACCAATACTTACCAATGTTTACCTAATAAAAAAATAAAATGATTTTATTGGTTTTATTTAATTAACTTTCTAGGTTTTTGCTCGAGTGATTTTTTAGACCAGAAAATTAATTTAACAAAAAGTAAAAAGGAGCAAAAAAAATCCTCAGTTGGGATCGAACTCACGTCGTATAGCTTACATCAGTAGCTATCGCAGTCGCTTACACCACTTAACTATGGGAACCTTGATATATCGGACTAAAATATGGGCTCATATTCCTTCATTGTGTACCCATTTATTTTATCTTTAACCGCGTGTGTATATTACGTATACACACAGAATAATAATGACAGTCACCGATCGATTTATGCGCTACGTAAACTATTTAAATGGGCCCTGTGTACATAGGCTAAGAGATTTTTTTAATTTTAGGAGTGATATATAGGTAAACTATTATTAGGTATTTGTTTGTCGCTGATTGCGACTAGATTTTGAACGTTTTAAATTACGAGAATTGGCCTTCAGATGTATGAAAGTAGACGAAGCAAAGAAGTTTGTAAGGATCGTAGCGGGTGGCGTTCTGTAGATTTTTCCCTATTGGAAAAAGGCGTGACTTTTTGTATGCATTATAGAACTTTACCTTTACTAGTTTTTTTGTTTTGTTTTTGTTTTTTAGTTTAGAATATAGGACAGCAAAAAACTTTGACCATCAGCAGTTATCATCTGCATTTAGCTGCAACCTTACACGGACGCATCATCCTTCCAACCCATATCAACTGCCTAGCCTTCCAAGTATGTTGGGGTCGGCTGCCAGTCCAACCAGATGCAGCTGAATACCAGTATTGTACATAGAGCGATGTCCAACGGTTTATCGTACTTTCCGAGGCACGAAGGGGTCTCGATATGTAATGCATGGTCACCCATCCACGGGCCGACCTTGGCAAGCGACATAGGTAACAGCCACATAGGTCGATTGAAGGTTAAGCTAACCTTCAATCGACCTATGTGGCTGTTATTATTTAGCCACGAGCCCCTCCAATATCATTAAAGTAATTCATTTTCCTAGCCAGTCATTTATCAGAGTAAATGACTTGTACGAATCAGCGCACTACACTATGCTATACATGTACATGTTACTTTTTTTCGCATATGCTCGCCGTTGACCCGTAAATCAAATCGGCGGGAGCACACTCCAGGAAATCGAAAAAAGTGGCCAAGGGCGAGTCGCACTCGCACACGAAGGGTTCCGTACCACAGTACAATATTTAACACTACATTTCTTTGAAGTGAAACTTCTTAGGCAGCGAAATGATAAATAAAATTGGACGAGAATTGAGAATGAAAAATCAAAGATGTTGGTTACCCGACAGAATAGAAAAATATAACTCTCTGTCTCTCGCACTAAATCTCTCTAGTTCTGTAAATTTCACTTCTATTACGTGAACGGTGCTTTACGCGCCATTTTCTTAATTTAATTTTGTACGTTGTTTTATTTTTATTATTTTGTTGTCATAGTGACCATATTAGAACCTACACTCTGTGAACATTTCAAGTGTTGACCTATTACGGTTCAAAAGATACAGCCCTGTGACAGACAGACAGCGGAGCCTTAGTAACAGGGTCCCGTTGGCACCCTTTGGCTACGGAACCCCAAAAATGCCCAATAGAGATACCAGGACATTAGAATACCGGCGGGGATCTCTCCTGTTACTACTGCGTACCGCGCTCGAGTGTGAACTCTGCTTTTATTTTTTTTATGGAGCATTAGGCTTTATATCAGGTATTGTTGACTGTATTCCGTTTTGTGAGGTTATTTTGTGGGACATGACACTCGGAGTGGTAATAATACTTTTATTTACGAGTTTTCTGCCTGAACAGAACACACGGATATATTCGTATCGTATAACATCGCATCGTGCACTAATACTTCATTTCCGCTTAGCGTTCTTTCAGTTTTTTTTCCTTTTTGCTCGGCTCCTAGGGGTCGTTGCGTGATGTCAAATAGCCTATGACATTTTTCAAGAATTGGGCTATCAAATCTAAAAATAATTCTTTAAAGTAATTTCGCGTTCAAACAAACAAAAAGAAACAAACTCTCGAATAGATAATTAGCGCTTAAGTTAAGTGGTGTCGATTATTATACCTTTTAACGCCATCTACAGATAATAAATAGCAAAGACTAGCCATCTCTATCCTATGATATGCACCGTAGAATAGAAATGGCTAATCTTTACAGTCCGTATTACGGTGCCCTGATATAAGTACCCACCTCACCGAATAACCTTGTGGCGAAATTGTGTATGAGAATGTAAAAAGTTTACTGTACTACCTACTTACAAATGCCAACATATTCCAACCACTTTTTCGTTTTTCTTATCAATTCATACTGTTTTATTCTATGAGGTGCCTTTCACCTGTAGATGACTTTTACAATGATGATTTACATTCTGTAATTACTTGGGGTCACACCCGGACTTATTACTCCTTATTTATTTATGAAAATCGTATACTTTTGGAATGTTTGTGAATATGTGAGCACCATGTATTTATCACAAAGTTAATTTATATGTCATGGTTTCATTTATCCATTTTAATTCTTTTACCTATTGTGGTATAGTAATTTTATTTTTAGGTGCATCGTTGAAGACGATAATATATAATTAATGTATGCAAAATATTGTAAAACATTTTAAAAGAGTAACGGTGGAGTTTCTTGCCCATTCTTCTCCATACGAAAACTACCTTTTGGAAGGGGCGACTAGAATCAATTTTATTTTTGATGTTCAAAAGTGCCTTTTATGTGCCTATTTGAAATAAATGATTTGACTTTGACTTTGATGATTTTCGCCACCACGACAAGCGCAAAGTGAAGCACATATCCCTATCAAAATTGAAATGTTCCCTCCAATGGAGGTGCCTAACGTGTTCCTTCCACCGTCATTTAAACGATATAGACAGGTCTTAACTGTGGATAACGGACGAGCGACGAGGACACATTGGGTGCCAGCCATCAGACTGGATTCTGGATGACTGACTTTGATGACGACATTCCTGTGGTACTCTAGTTTACGAACTGAACTTAGGCGATGAAAACGAGGAAGTCCACACACGTAGTACTTATAAAGGCTAGGAAATTTAGACGGTTGGTCCTAGATTTGGAACTGAAAATGGCGGAAAACAGTTAAGGTATCATATTAATTAGTATAATAGTTTATTTGTATATTCGTTTTTTGCCTATAAATAAAACAAGTCCACCTTAAGTCACATTACTCTGGTAAGAACGTGGTAAACACCTCATTTTTGCCGGAGTAAACTATGTAAAAATAATAATAATGTTCTGAGACATTATTTATTTTCACATTATGTATATATTCTCAGTAAATAGTCCACTATTGTATTTACAGCACACAACTTCCTGGGACAGTACAAATGAGGCCGGCCCGAACCCCTATTGTTACATTACCAACACAAGATACGAGTATTTGTCATCGTAATTGAATAACCTTATTCCTAGAAACGCTATTCAAATCGAACCGATCGACTATATTAACGTATAGTCGGAACACCGAATCAATTGATCGAGATTACTCGGAAGAAAAAATGAGAGGTTACTCGTATAATGAACGGAAAATGATTGAAGAGCGCGAAAACAGGGCGTCAACAAAAACAAATGCAAAACGTGGAAATATTGACGTCATCAACACCAGAAATACGGGGACACCGCAAACAATGAGTTTGGAAAATCGGGAAAAACGTAGTCTCATGTGCGGCCGTGTTGTCGTGACAGAAAAAGTCCTCCATCAATCTGCGGGAACCTATTTCCTAACGCCCCCGACGGCGTCCTTTCATATCACGCCATAGCTTGGCATTTCAGATATTGGTGAACGTATTACGAGTACATATTCCACACTTTTTTCGTGATTCGGGAGTTGGGTCGCAGAGGTGTTTTTTCTGTAATACGAAGTAATGTGGATCGTACGGTTGTCTTGAATGAGAAGTGAGAAATTTTGTTTAGGTTCATGGCCTAGATATGAGAAATGTGTATTTAGGGTACGATGGGACTGACATAGACATTGTGATTATAAAAGTCCCTAAATAAATAAAGAGAGAGAAAAAAAAGTGAGAAATGATTCCAGGAATTATCTGCGTCAGGATGTACTGTTAGTCGTGACCGCAAAGTTTGTGGTTGGTTTTTGTAATCTATCTTGGTCGCCGATTTTATCTTCCAGGAACTTAAGTGTGCTCTATCCACCGTTGCAAACAATTCCTAGTCCAGTTAGGGCTGATTTTTCAATCGACAGATAAGTTTTATTCGTGGAATAAAATTTACGTCTGATAGTTTTTATATGGAAGAACAGTCCAAAATTCAAAATTATTCTTCCGATAAAATTATCTAGCGTTGGAAAAATCACCCCTTAATTGTGTCGTCACTTAACCCATTAGTAATCGGAATCAGTTAAAGAAAGTTCCTTCATGGCACACATAAAAGGTATCGGAAAACTTGAGACTAAAGATGCATTCACCAGTTTCTATGATAAATATTTTACAGTTCAAGCAGTACGGTTATGGAATGCCTTACCCGTGTCCATAAGGCATGCCCAAACATTGTCTATTTTTTTAATTATGATAATAAAACACTATCTTTCTCTTCAACACCATTTTTCTTGTTCTTTGCACTTGTTTCATGATTATCATTGTTTTATTTTTATAGATAAGTATAATATGTAATCCATCCAAATATTGTCTTTAAAGGATTGCATTTAGCGATAAGACCGCCCATTGTGTAACCCCTTGTAAAATTTCTACAATTATATCTGTAATTTTTATGGTCTACATAATAAAGCGTGTTCTATATATCTATCAATTTCCCTATTAAGGGTCGGTTTCAGGGGTGCCAGGGCAGAAAACCTCCACGTGTGCCTGGGGACTGGAGTTCCCTTCTGGATACCTCCGGGGGGAAGACCAGTTTTCGGGCCGGTGCATCCTGGGGTGCGGGCAGCTATTTCTCATTGGGATTATTTCCCAATGAGATCTCGCTGCCCGCATGCTAATGTTCTGCCAAGAGGAACGCTCCACACAAGTCGCTATGAGGAGCAGAGCGGCAACTGTGTGGAGTAAGAGCGGGCCTGGTGTGCACTTACCCTGCCGCCGGGCAGGCAGGAGGGGTTACCCCCCCTTCTGCCACCGTTAATATCGTAGCCCCGAAGATTGTCAAGGTCATGTCTCTGACTTTTGACGGGGGTCGAGGATCTTGGCTTAACCGCCCGGACCGCGAGGAAGACTAACCTCTATAAAAAATTCCCCAAACCTCCAAGCGGCGGCGCACCGTGAGGGAGGTAGTAAGCTTGACTAATGGGTAGCTTGGTTTAGTCACTAGTGCGAACCACAGAATTTTGAGCCAGTACAAGAAGTTTTTTACTCGTGGGAACAATTATGGAAAAAAATTTAAAACCAAAAACCACAAACGACGAAGAGAGGAGTGATGCGGTGTCGGAGTCCGAGCGGCCAAGGTCAGTGGACGGCCAGGGGTCGTCCTCTGACGGGGAGCTGGCTTCGGCCAGAAAAATCCCCACCAGCAGGCGCGGAGGAGCCCGAGAGCGAGGCTTAGGGAGAGGGCTCACTGCTCGGGAGGCGGCGGAGAAAGCGGAGGAGCCCGCAAAGGAGGGGGGGTCTGGTCGCGCGGTCGCATCGGAGCCCTCAAGTGACGAGGCGGCGGAGGTAGGCGGCCCTGATGCGGACCGCAAAGAAAGGTTTGCGGCGGTCGTGGAGGCCGCGATCCGGGACGTGGCCCTGAAGAAGTTACAGACTTCTAAAAACAGGGCCATAGTCTCGGCCAAGGCCTCCATCATGGCGGCAGCGGAGGCCATCCACTTCGGGCCCCCGCCGGACGTAACGTCCGATATGCGGGCGGAGGTGGCCCGCTTGACGGCTGCCATGGAGCTCCTCCGAAAGGAGCACGAGGAGCTCCGAGCGTACCTGGCCGGGCTGCGAGCGGCCGGTATAGCGCAGACTACGACACCATCAAGCCAGCCCGTGCCGGTGGAGAACCAGGTCCAGAACCTGGTTCGGCAGGAGCTGGCGACCTTCCAGGCGCGGTTCGCCGTCCTGGAGGGTATAGTCCTGCGCCCCCCCTTGGCGGGTGGGACGGCCCCAGGGCCGAAGGCGGCCTCGTACGCGGCCGCTGCCGCCCCTAAGCCCGGGCCGTCCGGCCGGGCACAAGCGCCGGCCAAACCGGCGTCGGCTAGAGGAGCCCCGGCGCCGGCAAAGGCAAAACCGACGTCGGCTGGCGGAGCCTCGGCGCCGGCAAAATCGGCGCCTGCCGCCAAACCTGCGGCGCCGGCCCAAAAAAAGGGCAGAACGGCTGGGGAGGGGAAGGCCCCAGAGCCTACGCCTCCCCAAAACAAATCTCCCACGACCAACGCCGAATGGCAGGTGGTCGGGGAGAAGAAGAAGGCGGCCAAGGCGGCCAGGAAAAAGGCGCAGAGGAGGCCCCGCAAGGAGCGAGCCGTTGTGGCTAGGCTTCGCTCCCCTAAGACCGCGGCTGTAGTCATTACGCTACAGCCGGACGCGGACAAGAGGGGGGTGACCTACTGCGACGTGCTCACCAAGGCGAGAGCGACGGTGGATCTCCAGGAGTTGGGGATCACCGGAGGCCTCCGGCATAGGGTGACCGCCACTGGTGCCCGCATGCTGGAGATCCCCGGTGCGACGAGTGGCCCCACCGCTGACGCCCTGGCCGTCAAGTGCGCGGATATGCGCATCGTGGGCCTGGATGACTCGGTGACGGGAGGCCTGCTGACATTGACGATGAGGTGGAGTGGTTCCGGGAGGCCATGTCCGACATTTGTGACGTGGCAATGCCCCGAGTCCGGCCAGGATGCGCCCGACGTCAGGTGTACTGGTGGTAGCAGGAGGTTGGGGCGCTACGCAAGGCGTGCGTCGACGCGCGACACCGGTACACCAGGTCCCGCAGGCTCCGCATCCGCCCTCCGGATGCGGAAGCCACGGAGGTGGAGCTGTACGAGGGGTACAGAGCGGCGAAGACCGCCCTCCAAGAGGCTGTCCAGCGGGCCATGGATATGGCCCGCGAGGAGATGTTGGAGACTCTTAACCGAGATCCATGGGGGCGCCCTTACAGAATGGTGCGGAATAAACCCCGCACCTAGGCCCCCCCGCTGACGCAGACTCTCCGACCCCAGCTGGTGGAGGAGGTGGTGAGCGCTCTGTTCCCTTCACGGGGGGAGCATACTCCCCCGCCTATGGCTCCGCCACTTGCGGTGCCCGAAGCGGACCACGCGGACGACGACGACGACGACACCCCTGAAGTGACCGGGGTAGAACTGAGAGCGGCGGTAGGCAGGCTGAAGGCCAAAAATACCGCCCCGGGACCCGACGGCTTGCCGGGTAAAGCCTGGGTCCTGGCCTCGAGGGCTCTCGGGCCTCGACTGGAGGCGCTCTTAAGCGCATGCATGGAGAGAGGCCAGTTTCCACTCCGTTGGAAGACGGGGAAGCTGGTCCTCATTCAGAAGCCAGGGCGCCCTGCGGACTCTCCGTCCGCATACCGGCCCATAGTGCTGCTCGACGAGGTGGGCAAGCTCTTTGAGAGAGTGATTGCGGGCCGCCTCGTCGGGCACCTGGTGAGAACGGGGCCGGATCTTGCGGAGTGCCAGTTTGGCTTCCGCAAGGGGCGCTCGACGGTGGACGCCATCATGCGCGTGAGAGCCCTCACGACGGGGGACGCGGTGTCCCGGGGTGGGGTGGTCGTGGCGGTGTCACTCGACATCGCCAACGCGTTCAACACCCTGCCCTGGAGCTGCATAGGGGAGGCACTCCGGTATCACCGGGTGCCGACTTACCTCCGTCGAATAGTCATCTACCCCGGTCGCGACGGGAATTGGAACCGGCGAGAGATGTCGTGCGGTGTCCCACAGGGATCGGTTCTGGGGCCGCTCCTGTGGGACATCGGTTACGACTGGGTGCTGCGGGCCGACCTCCCTGATGGCGTCAGCGTAGTTTGCTACGCTGACGACACGCTGGTCCTGGCGCAGGGGAGGTCGCATCAGGCGGCGGTCGACGCGATGACACGCGGGGTTGCGATAGTCGTGGAAAGGATCCGGCAGTTGGGTCTCGAGGTGGCATTGCACAAGTCCGAGGCCATGTCTTTTCATGGGCCCCGGTACGGGCCACCTCCGGGATCCCAACTGATGGTAGGAGGGGTTCACATCGGCGTCGAGAAGACGATGAGATACCTGGGTCTCGTCCTCAACAGCCGGTGGAACTTCGTCGAGCATTTCCAACGTTTGGCCCCCAAACTGGAACGGACCGGGGCCGCCTTAAAGCGGCTCCTGCCCAACCTGAGGGGGCCAAACGCCTCCTGCCGGAGGCTTTACGCGGGGGTCGTGCGGTCCATGGCCCTTTGTGGGGCCCCGGTGTGGGCGCGTTCACTGCGGCTTCGAGCCGCACACTATCTGAACGCGCCCCAAAAAGTGGTAGCCGTAAGGCATATCCGGGGGTACCGCACGATCTCGGGCGAGGCAGCAGGCCTCCTTGCCGGACTGCCGCCATGGGATCTGGAGGCGATAGTCCTCGCGCGCCTGTATGACTGGCGCACGGAGGCACTACGTCGGGGGGAAACTCTGCACCCGCGGCAAATCGCGGCGGAGCGCACGGACCTCCGCCGCGATCTCATGGCGGAATGGAAGGCGCGACTATCGCAACCCAGCGCAGGGCACGCCACGATAGCGGCGGTAAGACCCCTCTTTGAGGAGTGACTAGAGAGGCGTCACGACGCTTTCACCTACCGCCTGATGCAGGTCCTCTCCGGACACGGATGTTTCGGGAGGTTCCTGCACATAATCAGGCGGGAGGAGACGCCCGGGTGTCACCACTGCGAGGATCGCCCAGAGGAACGGTGGAGCATACGGTGGAGGTCTGCCGCGCTTGGGCAGAGCACCGCCGTGTCCTCGTAGAGGCGATCGGCAGCGGCGGCGATCTCGCGTCCGGCCCTGGTGCAAGCCATGGTCCGGGGCGAGAGGGAGTGGGAGGCGGTCACCTCCTTCTGAAAAGCAGTCATGCTAGCGAAGGAGGTGGCGGGATGGGCAAGGGAGAGATCCTCACGCCTCAGCCGCCGAGGGAGACGCTCCGGGCGTCGGGAGCCGCGTGACGACTCCCGGCCACCGTAGGCGCGGGCCTGCGGGCGGAGAGCAATGGGTAGCTCTCCGTCCGATCAAAACCAGGCCCGTGCCGGACGGCGCGTATGTGTTCCACGTGCGCCTCAAAGAGATGTCAGCATAGATGACGGGGCCCGACAGGGCCGAAGCCTGCCGTGGTAGCGGGATCGTCCGAAAGGGTTACCGCTGCCCTGGTATATAAAGGGCTAAGGAAGGAATACGGGTGGGTTTTAGTCAGTAAGAGTCTGACACTCCCTTCTGCTCCACCCAGAGCGGAAGGGGTCATTTGATGATTTCCCATCCTCAAAAAAAAAAAAAAAAAGGGCCGGTTTCAGCAAATCTTGTTGTGACATTTTCTTAAGTTTAAATTGGAAAGTAGTACAAAGAAAACTAAATAAACAAAGAGTTTCACGATTCTATAAAAAAAACTTCGTATATAAATGTAGGTAAACAAATATATAGTATATCCCGTGCAATAAAGTACCGTGCCTACTTCCGTAACTTTAGAACGTAAATCTAATTTTACGCAATGAAGAACAGGCAACCCTCTGATTTTTTGTTTTCCTTAACAATACATACTTCTGTTTTGTAAAAAATATATAAAAACTACCTTCCGCCCGCGGCTTCACCCACGTGGATGTCGAAAATGATCCCACGGGAACGTGCTACCGGCGTAAGAATTATCCTATCATCCAAATCCAGCCAGCCGTTAAAGCGTGAAAGGTAACAGACAGACAGAACAGAAGACGACAGACAGATATTAAATGCAAACATTCTTTTTTTTTATTAAACAGTTTTTTGTTATTCTAAAAGTCTCCTTGCCGCAGATCGAAATCCGTTCAGTGGTTTAGGCGTGAAAAGGTAACATACAGACAGACAGAGAGAGTTAATTTCGAATTTATAACATCAGTATGGATTTTAGATTTTTTTGTTCGACATGCATGCTGAATTTAAAAAATTCAGCATGTTGTCACACTATTTACACCTAACAGAAGTAACTTCTGTTCTTGCAGAGTCTTTGTGTTGATGTCTATAAAATTCATTATGTGTTCTTATTTTCGTCAAAATTCTTTGCAGGTTTTTCGTGATTTTCTCTATTTTTTTAAGGTTCATCTACAATTTTTCGGTTATTGCAGTCACTAGTGAAACTCCTTAGCTAGTCAGATGCATTTTTCGTGACTACTAACTAATTACTACTTCAACAAATACAAAAACGTATGGAAATCCACACACGTTTGCCATAACGGACCCTTTAATGTCTCTATGTAAAGGCTCACTCCAGATTGCAGGTTCATACATAAGTAATAAATGAATCATTGACATTTGACGACCGAAATGGCGTAGTGACGGCCGACCTTTGGTCAGGGACGCCAGGGTCGCGGGTTATGGGTGCTGTAATGTTTGCAACGGTATAGAACCCATGACCCGTGAACCTGACTTTCGGTTCCTTTTTTATAATCATAATACCAGCTGCAGCATTGGCCTTCTTTTATAACAAATCCAACTTTATTTTTAACCAGAAAGGTCTTTTTATCATATTGGTTTTGAATTTTGAATCTAAAAGTGTCATGTCTTTTCTCTTACCGAGATTTTTTATTTGAAGGATTTTTTTGGACTAAGGACGGAAGTCTAATATATTATTTTTTTCTGCTTTGACATTGAAATAATTCGCTGCAATATTAACGCTGAGTATATAACGGATTGAACGAGCGAGTTCTGTGTGGTCATCCATTGGATCCAAGGGCAGTGTTCCCGAAAATTAACGAATTGTACATCACTAAAAACAGGTCTCGAGGCGAACTTCATGAAGACTCGATTTGTCCGAAGACTAGGGCGATCTTGAATTCGCCCCACCCGCTACCCTAGAACCAGACATCTACAAGCTTCCTGTTGGGAATCGAACCCAACACAAGAAGATTCTGATACCGGCCAGCGAGGAGCCTTCCGACTGCCAGCGTAGAGCCTAGGACTGGATTTGCGTATAATTTGTAGCTTTGTTTTTATTTTCAGTAGTTACTATTGTCTCAATGTAGTTAAAACGGTGATATAAATTATTACCTCGCTGCCTCATAACCGATTGACTTGGTGCAAAGTTACCCATTTAGGACGATCAGGTATCTAATTTTGTTACGGGAGTTATAGGATCGTTTGCAAACGTTTCGTGACCGACACTTAACAAGCATATACGTGAAATTTACTATAGGGCTCTAACACCAAGGACGTCGCGTCGGCGTTACAACTTAATCCTTTAAACTAATAAGAACCGTGCGGTGTCCATTATTAAGGTTTGTTTACTGTATTATTTATTATCCAAAATTAAAACGTGATAAAGTGAGTTTATTTTTATTTCGCTACACAGCCTATTATTGCGCTACTGCAGGGCAAAGACCTCTTCTCATACGGAGAAGACATGAGCATTGAACACCACGGTTGCTCATGGCGGCTCGCCGATTTGAGACTTATATTAATTAGTCCAGGTTTCCTCGCTTTTTATTTTATTTTAGATGCATCGTCTTCACATATAATTATATAATTAATGTATGCAAAATATTGGAAAATATTTTAAAAGAGTAACGGTGGAGTTTTTTGCCCTTTCTTCTCCATACGAAAACTACCTTTGGAAGGGGCGACTAGGATCAATTCTATTTTAATGTAATGTTTGACGTTCAAAAGTGGCTTTGTGTGCCTATTTGAAATAAATTATTTAACTTTGACTTTGACTTACGATATTTCGTTTTCATGATCCACTGGATCTCGAAGGCCTCGCCTCTCATGCACGAGATTGTGGATTCAAATCCGGCAAATGCCAATGTGACCTTTTCAATTTATATTTACTTTCTAAGTTTATCTTGGACATCACACATTTCTATTTAAAACTTTAAATTATTTAAATCCAATACATAGCACGAAAAAAACAAAAAACAAAACCCTCAATCGTGTGACGCCATTTTTCTACCATAAAGCACAGCGAACAATCACAATAAATACAAACATTGTGTAACAAAACGGAAACTAAAAACAGATCGTCGGCGCGTATCGAAACATCAAAATATTTATTTACAGTAGGAACATGGCGTTGTATGTAAAGCATGTCCATTTGTCCGTTTGTTACGTTACCAATGCTTACTTGTCAACGGGTACCGGACGTCTAAAGTGTTGATGTTGTTGGACCTATGGTTTATTAATTTGATGTGTGACATTTGACATGAAATCCCTATAATAACATAAAACATCTCTTAAAACATGACTTTATTACGGAAATAGGTAGTTACTACAAAATGTAACATGATATGTGAAAAATGTTTAGGAAATAAAGCACCTAAAATGTGGATAAAATATATGTATGTGTGTTTGACAATATTGATGTAGCCGCAAACGCATACTAAATCAAAAAAATCTAAAACCAGTCGAGCATCAAACTATGCAAGTTAATGCAAGACAGTTTTTCAAACTACCTAACTACTTCGTGTTTCTGTTACAATACTTTTGATTTATTACGCTATTTGGGCATATTATCAGTTTACCTAAGCAATGAAAATCAGAAATCAAAAGTCATTTATTCAAACTAGGCTGAGAATCAACACTTCCTAGTGCTTTAGCTTGAATCACAGGCACGTCAATTAAAACCTCGCTTTCAAAACCAAACACGCCTAAAAACACAGCATTTTCCAACCCAACTCTATCCGCAGTCCCACCCGCATAGACCCCAGGTTACAATTCAGATTGATAACATGTTGTCTATGTGACTTTACTTTATGGTCGCATTCGTCTGCTACCAGCGCCGGGGTGTCCGCGGCGCGTAATATATGGGGCAAAAATGACGTAATGTATGGCACCGGAGATCGATGGGCATGGGAACCAACGTGTATGTAGTGCGAGTGTCAATGACGTCAGAGGGGGATAATGGAGATAAACAAAAACTGGAAAGCGTTTGACTGCTAACGCCATTACGAGTCACGCGCTCGATCTCCTAATACATTTTAGCACTAGGAGGGACAGCACGTCAGTGCAAACGTGATTGAAATAAACTTTATTTTTACAAAGGAAGACAAAAACTATCTGTAAAATGGCCATCATTGACGTTCTCCGAGGTTTATTATCATCAATAGAAGGCATTAGAAGTATCTTAGAGCTGTGCACGTTTGTTCTTAATGTGGATTACGAGATTTTCTATACAACAAATAAATAAAAAGACAAAGAGGGGCTTGTGGCTAAGTAATAACAGCCGCACGGGTCGATCGATCAGGTTAAGCTACGCTTGCCGCGGTGGGTCCGTGGATGGGTGACCATCTTTACATGCCAAGACTCCGTGTCTCGGAAAGCACGTTAAGCCGTTACCTTGTGAAGGCCGCAGTAACTCGTTGGATGCGAGAAGCACAAAACCGGTCGAAGTGGAGGCCCTTGGTGGGAGGCCTATGTCCAGCAGTGGACGTCTTTCGGCTGAAATGAAGATGATGATGATGAATAACAATACAAAATGAATAACAGTGCATAAAACATGATACAGCCAGACATTAAAAAATTAAACATAAAATGATTGTGTCGTTTCCGTATCCTGTAAATATTTAACTAAAGATTAATGAATACTGAATGACGGTAGCGGAGCGTGCATTGTGGTATATACAGTTATAAAACAAAGTATTATGTATATATGTAACCTGAAAACCGGTAGTGACGTCACATCCCGGCGCCAATCCCACATTATGATACCGAAGTTTATACGACAGATTGATTAAATACGAGTTACAATCGGAATATAAAATGAACAAGCCATGGCTATCACTGAAGCTAGGTTCATTGAATCATACGCAACACAAACTTTTTAATAGTTCTCACCCATATAATACAAGCAGTGTTAGCTGGGTTTTTCTACCTCCAGTATGCCAAAACTGGTGATAGATAGGTAATTGAGTTCGGTCGTTATGGTCAAGCAATATCGACGCGGAGTAGTGGTGGTGGTACAGGTCATAGACTCGAACCTAGACAAGCGTTTTACTTTGTGTAAATTATTTCATCACCACTGCTCTCAAAACGGTGAAGGAAAACATCGTGAGGAAACCGGCATGTACTACAACCAAAAATCCGAATACATATGACATCTACCAACCTGCACTGGGCCTGCGTGGTGGATGATGGCCTACCCCCTCTCACCGGGAGGAGGTCTGTGTCCCAACATTGGGAACGTTATAGGCTGATTATGCTATGCTATATATTGTGAAAATATTTTCATAAATAAAGCGTAGAAAATACAACGAGCACGCGAATCATCACGCTTAGTTACCAGACTGGTGTGACTGATTGGTTGCAAAACATTTTAATTCTTGAATTTGAGACCTTTTACGTCACCTTACTTTTACCACGCGTAGAACGGAACTTCCCCATGCTTTTACGTCACCTTACTTTTACCACGCGTAGAACGGAACTTCCCCATACTTTTACCACGCGTAGAACGGAACTTCCCCATACAAGCCACACTATAGGCAATAATTCACCCCAAAATTGATATCGCAGCATAGGGGCATGTATCGACGCAAACGTGACTGACGTGAAACTAGAATTCGTTAACAGACAAAACCTTCGCGGTACATGAAAAAAAAAAAGGAACGCTGACTGATAAAGTCCAGTCATTCGTTTTTTAGGGTTCCGTACCCAAAGGGTAAAAACGGGACCCTATTACTAAGACTTCGCTGTCTGTCCGTCCGTCTGTCTGTCACCAGGCTGTATCTCAAGAACCGCGATAGCTAGACAGTTGAAATTTTCACAAATTATATATTTCTGTTGCCGCTATAACAAAAAATAATAAAAATAAAATAAAATAAATATTTGAGGAGGGCTCCCATACAACAAACGCGATTTTTTTGCCCATTTTTGCTCGATATCAATAATGGCAACAGGTAGGAACTTGAAATATTCACAAAATACTCAGTTGCATTTTTACTTTAATAATAAATAATAAAATAAAAATAAAATAAATATTTAAGGGGACTCCCATACAACAGACGTGATTTTTATAGATAAATGGTACGGAACCCTTCGTGCGCGAGTCCGACTCGCACTTGGCCGGTTTTTTTTAATATGTTCACAAACGACCCGTACGTACGAGTATCCTATATATCGTTATCTGCATTGTGTATGATTTTCTGGCTCTGCGTTGACGTACTACAGTCAATAAAAGAGATTGGTATGCAGGCAATAAAAAAAAATGTTTGCAGGTATGTAAAGTCTATAATAGTATTGTTAAGCCAATTGACCAGATACCAAGTTAAATTATCCATACATTTAAATTACAGCCGTCATTCTTTAACAGTTCTATGAAATGGCTATATCACGGCAAATTAACGTAGGGTGTCAATTTGCCTAATAATTAATTTACTTGACTGTAACTACTACATAGGCTATACCGGGTGCAAAGATATAGCATCCATAAGTTGCTATAGGTACTTAAATGTCCCTCAGGCGCAACCTGGGCTGTCAGTACAGCAACCAAAGTGTCTGGTAACTCTTTTTTTTTTTTTTTAAACAACTGGCCAATATATTTAGTACGCCATGAGCTATCGTCATACGAAGCTCGTGACGATAGGTACATCAGAAGCCTACGACTAACCACGGCAAGCCAATGCGTGTAATCTTTTTTAAATGATATACACCCAGACAACAAAATCATTGTATGTATTTAGTAGATACGCCATGGCCTAAAAAAATTAGGTTTAAAAATATAAAAAACCTAAAGCTTTTTTATTCATTTTGGTTTATATAAACAAACCTATAATACGACAGACGATGGACTGTGATGAAATCCATCCAGCAATAAGGATACTTCGAGGATATAAAAATCCCAATCCCAATACATTGATAGATACGCGTGAAAAACATAATTTTGTTTTTACTGTCACGCACTCTGGTAAAAATTCGTTGTAATTGGCCTGTACACCTATCTATTTTGTTGACTGTAGAAGCTACACTATAGAAGCCTATGGCCATGGGCTATTTCCAGAATACGCGCATTGAATAATTTGAGGTCGGACTTCGAATCCCAGTACTAACAAAGTTTAATTGGGTTTTGCTATTGGCAATCGGTTACAGTCCAAGTTAGAATTATTCCGGTAAATGAGGATATGGTCTCTTGGGGACTACCGTCATCAATGGACTTGGTTTTGAGAAACAAATTATATCCTTGCTTAACCTTTCAGGGATCAGAGACATGAAGGCGTCATTTGTCATATGATGAGTGTACAAAGTATTAGTTAACTGCCTCATTGGTGTAGTGGTCACAAGCGCTACTGCTGAGCATGAGGTCCGGAGTTGTGTTCCCGGCTCAAGCGAAGTGTTATTGAGTTTTTCTGGAATTTCTCAGTATCAGCCTGGAGTCTGAATTCGTGCCTGGTTGATGGCAATAGGCTCGCCTCCGATTACAATCTGGCGAAATGTGGGTACACCGCTGCCTAGCCCTTCAGAGAAAACAAGAAGATACGAGTACATTCTGTCAAGTGCATAAATACCTTACAATTACGCAAGATTCAAAGACGGTTTTTTTATAACGTTGAGTATAGAATCCTCAAAACCACACTATTACAAAATAAGTCTTTGCTTGAGCCGGGTATTACATTTCCGCCGCGAAACCATATCAGTGAAACTGCAGTCGTTTCGCCGTGATTGACATTTTGCATCGATTGCTGCAATTCAACTGAGTCTCATGATGTTTCGCTACTCGATCGCGACGTAATGTAGTAATGTTCCGGGGTAGCGGGATCGTCCGAAAGGGTTACCGCTGCCCTGGTACATAAAGGGCTAAGGAAGGAACACGGGTGGGTTTTAGTCAGTAAGAGTCTGACACTCCCTTCTGCTCCACCCAGAGCGGGAGGGGTCATTTGATGATTTCCCATCCTGAAAAAAAAAAAAAAAATGTAGTAATGTTTCCAAGCAAAATTCATTCAATAGTTCCCATCATTATAGTTTCAATCGTTATGTCACGATAAAATCGTATATTGCGTAGGTGTAAGGTACCTACTTATGCTTGTCCAGTACCCGTATTTAGATTCCACACTTAGGGCGTTTGTCCCCCGCAGAAGTCACTGACGTCACTGAAAAGGAAATGACGCCGCTGAAGTAGCGATACATGTCAACATTTACCACGACCGCCAGGCCAACGCATGTCTGTCAGCCGAGCGCCGTCATTCCGGTCAGCGAAGTTTCGAGTAGGTCGACGCGACCGCTAGACCTCGGCCTGAGATTGTGACGAGCCGATGTATGGGCAATACAAAACACATTTGATCAGACACTGCCTCGACTTTTTCTCGACTTTTGTTTTGTTTATCATAACATACTGAACCTCTGAGTTCGGTCGCGGTGGAAAAACGATCGCAGTCACCGGAACGTCAAGCTCGGTTCGAATAATCTCGGTGGCGTCCGTAACGACCGCGGTGGACAAACGGCCTTAGGTCCCTTTTCATTAGTTTTCCTTTACCATTGCCTAATTTGATGAATTTTCCTTTTATCAATGCGATAAATCCACACATCCTCTATAGAACCTTTCATATGGAAATGTATGAATCCAATAGCGAGCCGTATATTTGATTTATACAAAGGTGTGACGTAACACGATATTCAAAGAGCCATCAGAAACTCGAATATATCTACCCGATGTGACCCAAGACTCCCGCACAGTGTAAATACAAATACTAAGATATATGCATGTATAGGCAAAAGGTTTTATTTAATAACATGTGGGTAGGTTACTAAGTTCGTAATACAAATTAATTCTCTTTGATTCTACCTCGTAATATAAAGTAAAAATATTTGTTTAAGTGAACCTTCGAGGTTGTTAAAATATCTAATATTATATTTAAGCTTTGATGTCTACATCAACAAAGATATTTACTTTTATAACCTTTTGTTATTACATAGTATGAATTACTCACGTAACTCTTTTTCCAATAACTTTTCATGTATTATTTACTAAAAATGTTTTTTCCTTATATTCCTTTTCGAGCCTTTTTAACTGTAATTTGACAGACGCTCTACTGAAAACAACCTTTAAATAGAAATAAGCTTTACCTAGAAAACACCAAATATGAAATAACATACGAGTTTTCTTAAATCAAAACAAACTTCTCTTAGAAATTTCTGTAACGTATATTTTAATCTGCGAGTTTATAATGAATTGCTACGTTCGTAGCGGCTACGCGCTACGCCGCCACGTATCGTCGTAGCACCATTCTACACGCATGGCTTACCGAGCGCGCCTACCGGAACACGACTCAAAGGCCATGGCTTTAGGCCCGCCTTTTGTCGCGGCGATGTGAGATGGCTAATTACAAACAACGTGTGTTTGCCCTCGCAGAGATTACCTGGCGTGAGTCGTATTGTCCCAACGAGACAATATGTGCGACGTGTACAACTCACAATACCGAGCCGAAATACCGCTGAAATAACAACCGAACTTTCGCAGCTGTTACTGTTACGTACATGTATTCTATCTACATAAATGATATTCGAACAATACGTTGATCAGATAAGTTACGAAGAGAGAGAACGACGTAAATGGCACGTTGAAAACGAATAACATCGATATTTGAGTGCGAGGAAAGAAATAAATCGAAATAAACCTAACAAGACGGATAAATGATGATATCTATTATAGTAAGTAGGTTTTTACACACACTGTTACACTGCTATAAGACTCTGGACTAATATAATAATGCCGGATTATGATTGACCCACTCTAGGGCAAAGGCCTCTACTCATACTGAGTAGGCACGAGCATTGATCACCTTGCTTGCCCAAGACGAGTTGGCGATTACAGACTTATATTAACTATAAGTCCAGGTTTCCTCACGATGTTATTCCTCCACCGACGTCAGTAATGTCCAAGATAAACGCAGAAACTACACATGCATTGAAAAAGACACATTGGTACTTGCCCGGGTACGGACTAATATGTAAATATATATATAGGGTATATCTTACATTCTTGTCGTTGATAATTCCTCACAGGTGTGATTGGGGGCGATGGAATAAAAGTCTTCAAGTAGGCATTACAGCTTGCTTATAGTACGGTCACCAAAGGAGATAAGTAACCAGGGCCGTCGGATATAGTTGAAGTTTTGTAAGAAACCGATGGATGTTTTCGAATAAAATTTAATTAAATTAATAGAAAACAGACGGTTCATTTACCAAATTAAATTTCATTAGAAAAATCCTTCGGTTTCTTGCTAAACTTCAACTATATCCGACTACCCTGGTTACATTTCAAATCAAAACACAGTTATAAACATAGGAAGTAAAAATAATTGAAAGAGCACAGGTCGCTAAGTATCAAAATTAGATAATATTATAAATTAATAATATTATAAATAGAAAAGATTTGTTTGTTTGTAATGATTTCAGGCTAAAACAGCTGAACGGATTTGGATGAAATTTGGCATATGAGTAGACCATAATGACGGCACGGCTGGCGCAGTAGTTAAGCGATTGACTGCTGCGCTGCGTGTCGCGGGTTCGACTCCCGCACGGAACAAATATTTGTATGGCCTACAAGTAGTTGTTCCGGGTCTGGCTGTTTGTGTATGTGAGTTTAAATGTTTGTAAACGCACCCACGATACAGGAGGAATTCCTAGTGTGGGGCAACGTATTATAAAAAATAAAAAAAATAATAATCTAAATTAGGCCTTAGGATATTTTTATCCCGATATTCCCACGGATTTGAGACTTATGCGGGTAAATCCGCGGGGCACAGCTATTGTCTATAAAGTTCACAAGCATAGAAGCAGAAAGCGGAAGTACAAGAGTTCAGAACAGCACAGTAAATCAGAATACACTTTAGCGGAATGCAAATTACTAAGCAGAAAAATGTGTAGAGAGTTCTAGATGTTAACATTTACGGTAGATATATGTGAGTACTAGTACGCCAAATCATAATAGTAATAACGTGGGTTACTGTTAGCCTACATCCCACTGCTGGGCAAAGGTCATCTCTTTTTTATCCAGGGCTAAAGTGAACCACTGGTCGTTTGAGCTGTGGGCTAAAATAACCACCACGTGGAGCCCTAACACAGTTAGAAGGCGTCGCGGCAGACCCCGTAGAAGATGGCGGGATGAGCTGGACAAAACAAAACAAACGTAGGTTATGTTAACATTAAAGTTAAGAACCTCTAAATCCAAAATAATGTAGGCGACGTTATTCATCCATGTCTAAAACATACGGTGTGTGTAGTTTTATAATAACGCGCGGTATAAAAATAATCTTTTTCTCTTGTCACCGCAAAAAAGCCCGACAATATAATTGCATATTTCACTATAATGGCGGGAACAGCAGTACTCTCGAATAGGCCACGACTCACGACTCATCTAATGGTTAGCGAGGAAGCGCGCGGCCACTGCCTCTCAATACTGAATAAAAGCGAACTTATGCTCGAGAAGTGCCTCGTTATATCCTGATGGTCCTTAAAGATAACAATATAAGGTTGTTTATTGTCTGATATATATTTTCTTGTGTTAAAGTGACGTTTGTGACGTAGGTATTCACACGCACGCATCACACATTGTGTGCTTGCGAGAAGAATGATTCCTGCCCGAAGCTTTTCTCCGCAATAATGAGTCACTTGACGTATTGTCCCGTGGGCGCCATCTCGTCCAAATTACGAAGCCATTGTTACTGAGATATTGTTCGTCGCCTCGTGAATATGTGCGAAAGGAAATGAAACTGTTCCCTTGCGCCAGTCACCGTTTGTTGGCTTCCCCGCGGGCCGCGCCGACACACCCCGTTATATTTCCATTTCAGAGATCCGCTAAATGAGTCTGCCGTCATGTGTGATGATATACCTTTGTATGCTAATACGTAACGCTTAGCGAATACGGGTTACACTACATTATTAATAAGCATGCTCTTAAGTTTGTGTTATTTAGACTACCGAAATTGTGAGGCGAATAATTTTGATATTAAATTACAGTAACTTAGTAACAGATGTTTATCTAAGGGCCCGAGCACATGATGACGACGCGACATCGTCGCTGTCGAGCGAGACGATGTCGTGACGTTTCAAGACATCAGTGTCGCCGACGCATTCATAATAAATTAAGCTATTAGGAATGGATGACCCAGATTCGTTTTTTTTTTTTTTTTTTGGTAGAATGATTTGTGATAAGCTTTTAATTTGACTGACTTTTTGACTGAAATGCTCAAATGGTTCTACTAGTTTTCTCACACTTTAAGGCAAAACTATAAACACGTTAATAATAGACGTGACATGTGGCCGAGCCTTTATTTAAGTCAACAAATAGTATCTACAATTAAATGTTATCTACCGGAAATTATAATTTACCAAAATGTTAATTAAATGTAATTATGTCTAGTCTTAGTCTCACGTGCAAAACAATCAGACATTTTGGCTTTGAAGCTTTTAAAGGAAAACATCTATACAAGACTATCCATTGCCCTCGGCTTCGTCCGCGTGGAGGTCGAAAAACGATCGTTTAAATTATCGCACTATAGTATAAAATATATTTTACTTTATTACAATTTGATTAAGAACAAATTAATTGTATTTTTTCTCATTAAATGCCTACTAAAACAATTCGACCTTTTAACTTATTTTATTTTTGTTTTTCAGCCAGGTTGTCTCTATCCATCACCCTTGGTTGACCGGTATAGGTAAGGCAAGGTTTAAAGTCCGCCTTTGTACCTTTATATTTTATAGTGCAGAAAGTTTAATAATTAAAATCTTAGTTACAAGCCGTGTCGTGACGGCACGGTTGGCGCAGTGGTTAAGCGATTGACGGCTGCGCTGCGTGTCGCGGGTTCGATTCCCGCACGGAACAAATATTTGTATGGCCTACAAATAGTTGTTTCCGGTCTGGCTGTTTGTGTATGTGAATTTAAATGTTTGTAAACGCACCCACGATACAGGAAAATTCCTAGTGTGGGGCAACGTTTAAAAAAAATAAGCATGTTTACTTCCTAACAAAATAATAAAAAGTGCAAGCTCACGTGACTGTCAAGAGACCCATCTCTCGAGGACCGAGGTCCGTTCCGAGGGCCCGGCGGTGAACACAACGGGACAATATTGTCCGACGTGGCACGGGGCAGAACTACCCCACCTACACGTGACGTTTATTAAACATTATATTTGGTGTAATAAACTTTATTTGATGTAGGATAACGTACCGTGTCGTACAATATTAAATAAGTAGGCCCTAGGCCAAGTTCACGGCCTCGAGCGACGCGACTTGCGTCAAGCGACACGCTCAACGCAAGTAAAAAAATGTATGTGTATGGTGCTATGTTGCAATTTTATTTATATTCCGAATTAAAATTATTGTATATGTCGGAGTCATTTGTTTGACTATTCGGAACGCCAGGGCCTCCCGGCGGCGCTCAACAGAGTCTAGCCTGAGTTGGTGGGGAGTCGAGGAGAGCAAGCAGCGAGGTGGAACTGCTCTCTTCGATATCGGACATCGTATGGACAACATGTGGTCAACCACTCTATTCTGTGAAAATCTTACCGTGAAAACTTATGTAAAGTGAGCTTCAAGTGAGCTGTCAATAGTGTCAATCCCTAGCAACAGATGAAATGATAGCTCTAAGTTTTCACGTGAGAATTTTACAGAATAGACTGGCAGAAACTGTCTCGCGCTCCGTATCGTTATGTCGTGTACCTACAGTGTGTGATTCGCTGGTGTGATTAACTTGTTCATAAATTATAATCTTATTTGAACTGCAAACGGTTTTTCTATTGCGCAATAACCAACACTACCTATAGTACGCCCACAATAATTAAAATATGGCTCATGATAACGAGAGACAAATACCTTCTCCGTCATATACGTTACATAAGTAACTTATGACTTTTTAGAAAAAAGTTTAAGGTCTTTATATTATATTTAAATTGTAAATAATAAGTTAGTGTAGATTTATAAAATGACCGGACTGTCGCATTGGGTACATACACCTGTAGTGATAGTTGTAAGGGAGATTATAATAAATAAAGAATACTTCCGTACTCAAAATATTCGCCTTGAAGTGAAGTTGCAGACACCAGCCCGTATTACCTATGGCCTGAAGAACAACACCGAATCTATATATATAAACCCTTGGTCACGTCATAACTTGAGAACGACTTTACCGATTTCATCCATGTTTTTTTTTTGAAGTTTTCTAATACTTTGTAGAAGGTTCTTACGGAAAAAAAAATCAAGAAAGTTGCTTCACGCGGACGAAGTCGCGGGCAAAAGCTAGTAAATTAATAAAAATTATATAAACTTAACTAAAACTATTAACAAACTAAAATTGTGTATTAGTAACGGTACTTACATACACTTGAGCAGTGGGGTCCAGTGGTATCGGCCGCGAATATTAAGGTCGTGAGTTTGAACCCTGGCAAGCACTTTGTGTATTTAATATCATCACCACTGCTCTCAAAACGGTGACGGAAACACAAAACGGTAAAGGAAAACCAGGCATGTTCTAGAACCTATAATCCGAAGACATGTGACATCCACCAACCCGCACTGGGCCCGCGTGGTGGATTTTGAGCCACACATTCTCACAGAGAGGAGGCCTGTGTGTGTGTAAACATAAATAAAAAATGTAAATAACTAACATAATTTTTAACATTGTTTATAACAAAGTCGCTTTTTGTGTCTGTCTGTGTGACCGCGTGGTTCTTCTTAACTCGGAACGGATTTTGAGCCATCATTCAGAGATTTTATTCCGAAAGGTTCATATATGTACATACAATACATGATTATTAAACTAACATCATCATCTTCCTAGCTTTTTCCCAACTATGTTAGGGTCGGCTTCCAGGCTAACCGGGTGCACCTGAATACCAATATTTTACATGAAAGAAAGAAAGAAAATACATTTATTTGGCACAAACTTAAAGACACACAATACACCAGATATATACATCAGACAAAACAAACAATAAAATAAAAAAAATAAAAGATTAAATAAAAAATGTGAAGTCCGATGTAAGACATGAAGCGAGACATGAAGCGACTACCTATCTGACCAACAAAACCCAGTTACTGGGTCATACGATATCCATGGTAAGAGTACCTAGTTGTCAGACTTTCAGGCTTTTGTCGACACGTAACGACTGCCAATGAATCATTCACGAATGACAGCCGGGACTAACTGCATGACGTGCTTTCCGAAGCACGTAGGGGTTTTGATATGTAGATAAAGATGGTCACACATCCACAGACCAACCGCGGCAAGCGTAGCTTAACCGTATCGATCGACCCGTGCGGCTGTTATTACTTAGCCACAAGCCAAGCAATATTAAACTAACTAAAATAAACAAATCACGATCCTTTTTTTTCAAGTCGTAAAAATTGTGCGAAGCAGGAGCTTGTCGCTAGGACCTAAGTTATTATAATATTAAGGCAAAATTCAAAAGCCTTGAGAAAAATAATTTCAATTTGTGTAAATTGAAATACAAAGTTAATAAGCAGGTATAGAAATACTTCTGGAGCTATGTAACATTCTAAGAATTTTCGTTGAAAACAAACCGTATTAGGTAGCTACGTATATTATATGATTTTCTTAGTCTTTCATAATTTTCTTATTTCAGGACTTTCAAATTTCTAAACTTTTGTATATAATCAGTCTATAATGTTCCCACTGCTGGGACACAGGCCTCCTCTCTGTGAGATGGAGTGGGCCGTCAGGGCCGTAGTTCACCACGCGGGCCCAGTGCGGGTTTTTAGATGCCACATGTCTTCGAATTATTTGTTCTAGGACATGCCGCTTTCCTCACGAGGTTTTCCTTCACCTTTTAGAGAGCAGTGGTGATGAAATAATTTACACAAGGTAAAGCGCCTATCTGGGTTCAAACCTGCGACCTACAACTCGTAAGTTGGCGCTATTACCACTGGGCCACGATGACTGCGCTCTTACCTTTCTTGATGGATAGAAATTAAGTGTGTTTAATTTAACTTTAAGTTTGTTTGATTGATACCTACGGCAATCTGTAACAACATACCAATAAACAAAATAACGCGCCTGTAATCCCCCAGAGGTTAGCCAAAGGTTGTACAGTATTTTTACCTCCTATCTTGCCCTGTGTACTGTGACTGTGCAACTGGCGAAGGTTTGGGCCATCATCAGCCTATAGCAGTCCACTTCTGGACAGAGGCTCTCCTATTGCACGCCATCCAACTTTATTTTCGGAAACTTTCATCCAGCTGCTACCAGCCATCCTGCGAAGATCGGCGCTCCACCTAACCCGAGGGCGTCCCACCTTACGTTAGTTTTGAGCCAACAAGCGTTGAAATACAGTCGAGCCAGCGACATGAAGAAGAAGACTGTCTTAATTTAAATGGGGATATTGAAATATTAAAATCGATCTGAATTTACTACGCTAGTCATTAGTTTGCAACACTTGAACTTATAAAGATAATAATGCCCGTTTTCAGTAATACTACATAACACCTAAATAAAAGCGCCATATTGAATTATCAACTTTTGGCGCTAAGTGCACATCATGCACATGAGCGACACGCTAAAGCCAGATTGATATTAGTATTGTGTCGTATCGTGACGAATTCTGACGCAGTACTGCTAATCAAAACTCTTTGTGATTTTACGTAGTCCTAAACAGATTCGTTTCCGACCCGAGTCACGACACAACACGACAAAGTACTGTGTCTGTGGCTTTAGTGGAGCAATCAAAATCCAACAGTACGATTTATTTCGGTATCCATTTAGGTGTCGCTTAGTGTCAGTGAAAATGGGCGTAAATACGCCGCAGGAGACGCCCTGAGCGTCGAGAATTGAGAGTCGATCCCGGCCAACGTAGGCGCGGGCTTGCGGACGGCGAGCAATGTGTAGCTCGCCGTCCGGTAAGGACCAGACCCGGGTCGACGGCGCGTTGTGTTCCACGCGCGCCTCGAAGAGATGTCAGCACTAACTGATGAGTCCACTAGGGCCGACTGCCAACCAGGGTTGCGGGTTATTCGAAAGAGTTACCGTGGCCCCTGGCACAGGCAACTGAAGGAACACGGGATGTTTTAGTCAGTAAAAGTCTGACATCCTAAAGACCTCCCGCTCCGCCCAGAGCGGGAGAAGCTATTTGATGATTTACCACCCAAAAAAATAAAAGCTAAATCTAAATAAAGCTTACCTAAAAATATTTCAACAACATCGAGACACAATCTCTTGATCTGAGACAGATAGGTGTCAAATGTCAATGTTATTTCCGTTGATTCAATTTAAGTGAGAGATTTATGTTTTCACATTACCGAAGTGGTTTAGTTTTAGATTTGAACTGGAATTTAAAAAATAAAATAGTTGGAGAGACAAAAAATAGCATCTTCATGTTTTCTGTTGAAAACAAGCCTGGATTAGTAGTAAGCCTATAAATAAACTAGAGTGTGTGCTGTGAACGTTTTCAGATGAAATATTATAACCGATTACTTTCTTCTCCTATGTACTTATAGATTAACTCTACAGTTAATCTTTACAGTTCTTTACTTAGTAATACAACTCTTAAACAACAACTAACAACAACAACTTAACAACTTAGTGACACTCAATTTTCCTGATTGTTCATCTATTTTACGTGTAAATGTCCAGTGCTAAATATAGGTAATAGCCTCCCGACCGATTTCGGCTACGGTGGCCAATCTCAACGGAGACTAGCCAGGAACGCAGGAGATATTATAGTGCACAGGTGTGTACGTAAACAAAGGTGCACTCTCTATTCCTTTACTCTAATAGTCCGATGAGACGGCAATCCGACACTACCGGGAGTGTCTAAGTGATCAGGCGCAGGACCAACGGCTTTTCGTGCTTTACGAGGCACGGGGCTATTAAACCGCCAACTGCCAAACTCCGAACTAGAAAAATAATAAATATAAACAGCTTACGCATTACTCTGTTTCTATCAAAATCTTTCCAATACATCATAGGTATTTATATTAACAAAGATTTTTGCAGATTATCCTTTAGCCTGCTAATCTGCTAATGACTCCACACTAACCGTACGATGCGATGTGTTGTATGTTTATCTACGGGTGTCATGCACGTACAGCGCGGTAAATACGTCCATACATTATTTATCTGCTCAAACTGACGGCCTTGGTCCAATTTGGGCATGTCGGCAGATAATGTAATTGGTTGTCCTAATTCCCTTGAATGTCAACTGATTCTTTAAGTGGTGAGGGGTAAATGGAGTTTAAGTTGGGGTGAAGTATGGAAGTATTGGAAGTGCCCAGGTTACAATATTGTTGTATCAAGTTCAGTGGGCATGTGAGTTCACTTTTATTAATAATTCTACTTTATTAAATAACAGTTATATTATTTTTTTTTAAAATCGTGACTGCCATCACGATGAACACTTTGAAAGTTTATTTGGAATGAAATTCCCAATGAAAAAAAAACAAATCTTGTTCTAAATATAGCGTATAAGGACTTATGTTATTAGCAGACAGGAATTTGCACACTCTTGCCAATGCATACTCCCGCTTTATTCCTTTATTATCCTTTTATGAAATCCGTGGATGGGAAAGGGGTAAAATGACTCTTTCTAGTAATCATTTTGATATCGTAAATGATATAGTAAACATAACCCGTAATGGTCTTTAAACCGATATTAGTTTTATTAAAAAGTATAAAAAATATCCAGTCGGAAGATTATGGGATTCGTTCTTTTCAACGTCTATTTTAAGTACCCTTTCTTCCGCTCTAGCAAAACAGCTAAAAGGCTATCAATTAAGAAAATAATAGATTAAAATCAAAACTGATCTTTGTCCGTGCACATTTCTATTTGGCCCACCTACGATTGCAATCTTATTAGAGCGTCCCCGCTATATCTCGCTGTAATTGGATTGTCTTTTGAGTCACAGCCCACGACCGATAGTGCAACAAAACGGTCCAATACACCTTTGGAAAACACCACTATTTACTACAGCCTCTCTTTCATTCTTAAGCAAAAGAAAGAATAAGAAGATCTTCGAGTTCGATTCGTGTTTGAAGAAAGCGGGAATACTCCGCCCTCAATATCGGAGACCAGATGTACAAAACCGTTTTATTCTTTAATAGTTCAGGCTCACGGTCTGCCTTGTTAACTTTTTAAAGTTCTTTTCTTTAGTTTACTTAATAGAAGTTCGACGGCTGTTGTTTGTATTTAACAATAAGATTGTTGATTGAATTTGCTGTGTTTATGTTGATAATAAACGGGCTTTTCATTTATTTTGTAAATCATTTCCGTGTATCTACTTCAAGTTGAGTATGATTTTATGAACTTTGTGAAAACACTTTGTTGATACCATACCTACTCCTCCGATAAAGTGTCAGTTAGGTCCGGTTTTTTGATCCGTAGTTAAACCCAACCAATTTTCAAAAATAGTGATAATGGTAAAATTTTTGCAAAATGTGTTTTTTGATATTTTTTTAGTTTATCTAATGGTCACTATTGGTATTTTTTTTTTAACTAATAGTTATTTATTGGACCATTAGCAATGATATTATATCATTGCGTGAACTAAAAATTTATCAAGAAATACATTTTGCAAACATTTAACTATTAGTTACTATTTTTAACAGTAGGCTATTTTCCTAAAAAAATCTAATTAGTCCGTCAGTTAGATTATCAAAAAATATTGAACCCGTATTATTTCTTTTGTCAATTATATAAACCCCGCCCGTCGCCCGCCCGCGCGTCGTTATCGCCCGTTAAAGTTCCGCGTGACGTCACTTGCTTGCGACATTTTTGCAAGCAAGCGACGTCACGACCCCGCGCTCCCAAATTTTGACGCGCTTTATCTTTGTCATTTTTTGTTTGATTGACAAAAGAAAAAATATGTGTCCATTATTTTTCGATAATCTAACCCAGGCAACTACCCTATTGATGGAATTTAACTACGGATCAAAAAACCGGCCCCAGTAGTATTAATCGACGAAATCAAATTAATTATATCATATACTGTAACAGGAAAAAATACTAGTATTCAGCTGCATCCGGTTAGACTGGAAGCCGACCCTAACTTAGTTGGGAAAAGGTTAAACAGATGATGATGACGGTGCAAGGGAAGTCGACGCGCAACTTGTTACCATGGATTTAGTATCTACAGCCGCCAGCACTTCAAGCTACAATTTGTCAAATTTATTTAATAGATTTTCAACTTTATCCCAAAAGCATTAAGGTTCAAGGTTGATTGCGAAAATTTTACAGTTTCGGGTAGCTTAACCTGCTGGCGTCTGTACATGATTCTGAACCACCCTGCGTTGAAAATTTACTATCGCCGGTTATTAAAAAAAAAAGATATTCCACACTAGGCACTATTTTGACACTAGGCACTTATGAAACAGCTGATTTTTTATTATAACCAATGAAATATTTCAACGCATGGCGGGTCAGAATCATGTACTGAATCCATGGTAACAGGTTGTACGTCGATGTCCCTCTCATCCTGGGGGCCTACTCCGAAGTGCAAAGTGCGAATGTTCGGATCGGACCGACACATGGCCGAACCGAATATTATTGAAAAAATGGGAAAAAAGTTCGGATCGGCTCAGTTGGGTCGGGACCATACTCAATATTCGAAAGAGTGTAGGAGTGTAGGATCAGAACCGACCGAACCAAATAGTAACTTCGTAGCAGGAAACGGCCGAACATTCTGCCGATACTACTTCGGAGTAGACCCCCTGTATAGTTAGTAGTATTGATCAACTTTCGATCATTGTTATAAAATGTGATGTGGGCAACTAAAGGATCACATAAGTGATCGTAGTATTGTCGAAGCCAACTACGTGGCTGTTAACGAAACAAAGCCGACTGCCGATGCTATCTTACAAATGCAATACTCAGAAAATATTATTTGCGTATGCGAAATCCTACTTATGTATAATTGTATATATGTGAAAGTTTGTTTGTTTGGATGTTAGGGTGTTTGGATGTTTGTTACGCAATCACGTAAAAATGGCTGGAAAAAAATGAATGAAGGGGAATACCCAAAAATGTATATGCATAATACCCAAAGTGGAAAAACCACTTATGTGCGGTTAAAGGGCATTCATTGTAGGTACATATAAGGTTTTTAATCGACGCTGGATTTTATTGGGCATTCTCCTTTGGCACACAGATGGTTGCCTGGATACTTTTTATTCCGTAGGATAATTTCCAACCTACACGCGGGTGAAGCCGCGGACCAAAGCTAGTTCAAATATAAAAACAACGAATAACGCTTGAATAGTTTAATTTTATCTGCTTTCTAAAGCCCCTTTCACTGAACAACTTCCAATATCTGTTTCGAATAGTTTCAATTATTCCAATTGCTCGATAATGGTGCAGACGCACTTCGCAGCTACTATTGCAATACTTGTCTATGCACAACTAAGAGTGGTTTCAGACGCGGCGAGCGAAACCCACCATTGTTCGTTCACTGAGCACCGTAATATTGAAGAATCGAATATTGAAAATGGTAAGGTTTCCTTTGTCGAAAATCTTACTATATGTAGCTGGAGGAGGCTTAATTAGTTGTTCGCTATTATTTCGTTGAGTTGCAGACTGTGAACGTGCACTTGCTTACTACTACTTATATCATATTATGATATAATTAGTTTACACTAGTTTATAAGTTGACTGTATAGTGATGTATATTGTGCATGTGAGCACTTGCACAATCTGCTTTGTTCGCAACACAGTCTATTACTTTAACCGTTGTCAGTTCTTACAAGAGTTGTATTTGTGAAGTTTTGTATAGGCAGATGAATTATATTAGCTACTTACTGTTGTTGTCCCGTGTGGGTTCTTTTTCCTTTTATGAAGTATCGCAGTAGGTGATGTTTTTTTCACATTCTAATCTAGTTTATTAGCGAATAACTAATTTAAATATAACTTGGGGCTGATTTTTCCAACGCCAGATAGTTTTATCGGCGGATTAATTTTGAATTTTTGACAGTTCTTCCACACAAAAACTGTCAGACGTCAATTTTATTCCACGAATAAAAATTATCGGTCGATTGAAAATTCAGCCCTTAACCAGCTAAGTACCAAACTATACT